>JASAUF010000666.1:4070000-6470000 GCA_030180095.1 Magnolia changhungtana | reverse complement strand
AGAAAAGTCTACCACTCTTAGAAGTGGAAAAACAATCGACAAGAACATTCTAATGAGGGCTGAGAAGCCTAAGGACTCAGAAGAATCTATGAGAAATGATGGGCCCAGCGACACTACACATAGAAAAGAACCAGAAAAATAATACAAGCCGGTTGCTCCATTCCCATAAAAGTTTATCTCACCAAAACCTCTACCTAACAATCAGGATATCTAAGAGGTTCTAAAATAAGTAAAAATCAACAGCCCTCTATTGGATGTCATAAACAAATTTCATCATTTGCCAAATTCCTGAAAGATCTTTGTACAACCAAGAGACAACACAATGTCCATAAAAAGATATTTTTGACAGAAAAAGTGAGTGTCATCATCAAACAAGATGTGCTCAAAAAAATACAAAGATCCTGGTATCTTAACCATCTCATGTGTGATCAAGGACTAATGGATTAAGCATATGGGCAATATCGGGTGGCTAATAAAAAAAATATATTATAATCATACTTGTTAAAGTCTAATGAGCGGATATAGTGGTATGGGACACCATTCTTGAGTTGTCAGACTATATTGGGTGACGAACGCCCATAGTAACCTCTGAGCTTCCTAAAATAGTTGTTTGTAATTGGATTACTAATGGTTGGGCTAGTCATGCATTTCATGGCATACGGGCGATATCGGGTGGCTAATCTAGATATTGTGGTAGCATGTACCCTTTCTTGAGGTATTTCGTTGGCTCCCACACCACTGTCGATCAACCCAATTTGTGTGAGCTTGTCACTTGAGCATGTATCTATTGTACTTTCGCTGGTGACTAGCCACTTGAGATTGCATGTAGGTTTTGCCCCTCTAGTGGGTTTTTGCCCAAAGCCAGCTGGATGTGCATCCCTAGGCTGATGTGCATGTGCATACATCCATGCATTTAAATAAGATTATATTATGAATTGTTTTATATGTTTCTTATTTTAAAACTATCATTTGCAAAAGTGATGGTGTGTAATCTCATTTGTTATGATTATTATTAATAGTTTGGTGTAAACTTATCTTGGCAAATTATGTTTAACTATTGTGACAGTTTAGTAAATCTTGAAGGCTATATCTCACTGAGATAGTCATTGATGCTATCAAACCATATTTAGTTGTTGCAGGATACGTAGACGATGTGTAGGTTGGTGCTTGTATGGAGCATGAGGAGCTGGATGATCTTACGGCTCTAGATCCTAGATTTCATTTATATTGATTTTGTACTTTACTGTATTTGTAAGACTTGAGTCATTAATTTGTATAAGTTCTATGGGCAACCACTTGTATATCATGTGTATCTGGAATGTATATTTGAACTTTTCCTTTTTTCTTAATTTATCTTTCTTCCGTTGTAATGTTGACTTGTATATTAAAAAAATAATTATATTGTGAAATTAGGGTCATCTTTAAAGGTTAACACTTGAAATTTTAGAAAATGAGTACTAAACTCAGTTACAAAATCCAAGGCGTTACACTTACGCCCTCCTATAATCTCTCCTTTGCTCGAATGCTACCTTCCTATCATTCTACCCCTAGAAAGTGGGGATAATGACATCCACTTGTGAAACCTTTCTACGACCACACCACCACCCACCATTGAAATCTTCTTAGGGCCACACTACTAAATGGATATACAGTGCATACATCAAGGTGGGGTCTATGGTCAGGTCTCACCCACATCGTTGGTTCTGGAAGGACATGGATTAGGACACGGGTTGCGTATCGATGCTATTAGTAGCAAGTAGCTACTAGATAGTGCTCTATGGGCCCACCATGATGTGTGTTTTATTATTGCCTCCCACCTATTTTTACAAACCATTTTATGGAAGGAGCCTAGAAATGAGGCAAATCTAAATATCATGTGGACCACACCACAGGAAATAGGGGTGATTAAACACCCATCATTAAAAACTTCTCGGGGGGGGGGGGGGGGGGGGTGGGGTGTAAAAGTTTTGGATGAAGCTGATATTTGCTTTTTTCCTTTCATCCTTCTCTTCATCCAAGTCTTTGTGACATAATCAATAGTTTGGATGGAAAAAAAACGTTAAGTGGGCTCGTGGAAGTTTTTAATGTTGGGCATTCAATCACCACGGTTTTCTTGTAATGCGGTCCACTTGAGATTTGCATCTACCTCATTTTTAGGCTCATGCCCTAAAATGATCTCGAAAAATAGATGGACGGCATGGATGAAACACATATGTCATGGTGGGGGTCCATGGAGCACTTTCCAGTAGCGAGATGGCTGCTGGCGACGTCAGTATGCAATCCGTTGCAAAAGCCTTTAATAGGAATTCTCGAGTTGGGAAGTTAGGTGGGGCTAACCGTGATGTCAATGAGTAATCCACCCCGTCCTCCTGTTTTGCAAGCTAATTTTAGAACAGGCGGCCAAAAATGAGCCGGATCCAAGATTCAAGTAGGCCACACGAGAGGGAAAACTGGGAAAATAAGCGCCTATTGTTGAAACTTTCTTGGGCTCCACTTAATGTTTATATGCCATCCAAACCGTTCATAAGGTCTTTCCCACTAGGATGAACTGAACAATAAAAAAGAAACTTATTCTGATATAGAACTTTTGTAGTTATACAAATATTTCAATGACGATCGTTCAATCCCCACAGTTTCCTCTTGTGAGGCCGACTTAAGTCTTGAATCCTACTCATTTTTTTACCACATGTCATAAAATGAACTGCAAAATGGATGAATGGGGTATATTTCTCACAAATATCATAGTGGACCCACCTAGCTTTCCTGCACAAGAAAGCCTTTCGCAGGAAATCCGCGCACGCTGGTTCTGCAGTTGTAGCCAAGTGGCGCTCCTCCAACACCACGTTCCCCTCTAGGGTTTCAAAAGTTGTGAGCCGCATCATGATGTATGTGGTACATCTACATCCTTCATCCATTTTTGCAAGCTAATTCTAGGGCATGGGCATGAACATGAGGCAGATCCAAATCTCAAGTGGACCATATCATAGGAAATGGAAGGGATTAAATGCCTACCCTTGATAAATTCTTAGGGGCACATTGGATGGAAAAAAAATAAAATAAAATTTATAGCAGCCCCTTAATTTTGGTTCATGTCACCTAACAATCAGGTTGTATTGAAAAAAAAAAATTATAGTGGGCCACAACACTTTTTACCAGTAGGATTTAATTGCCACTGTTAACTCTTGTGGGGTCCACCTAAAATTTGAATCTTTTCAGTTTTGGGATCATGTCCTCAAAACATGATCTACGAAGGATGGGTGGCATGGATCAAACAAATGCATTATTGTGGAGCCCATGTCATAGTCCACTATCAGAGTGGATTATGTGACCGTTTTGCAAAGAAAAAATGGTTAAAGAAGGCATAATCGCCTTTTTAAAATATAAAAGAAGGAATCACGACAACCGTTGGTTAAAGTCAAAATGAGTATAAAAAAAAAAAAAATTTGTTATTTAGAAATTTTAAGCGACTTTAAAAAAAGAGTTTAAAAGCCTTAAAAAAAAAAAAAAAAAAATTTCTATTAAAATATAAGCGTCCATACCACATTGTCTATAAACATTAAAGTGGACCCTAGAAGGTTTTAATGTTGGGCATCCAATAACCTTTGCTCCCTATGATATGGTCCATGTGAAACTTGGATCTACTTTATTTTTGAGCTCATGCACTAAAGCGATGATCTAAAATGGATGGATGAAACGGAAACGATTGTGACCCAACACCAGCTAGTAGAGCGGGACAAAACAGATCCAATCTGATCCAATCTGATCCAACCCGATCAGACCCGATCGTAACTAAACCGACGGCCTGGATCAGTGCAAATCGAGTTAGGTATTTCAGATCTGAATGATTTTCGGATCGTGGTCAATTCGGACCGATCCAATCCGAAACCTGATCCGAATGGATCCAATCTGATCAGATCCGACCCGATCCGGAGCCTTAGGAGGATTTTAATGGAAGATATCCAATCATTATTGTTTTCTTATGGTGTGGTCCACCTGAGATTTTTATCCCTCTAATATTTTTTATTAGGCCTTAAAATGATCTGTGAAAATGGATGAACGACATCGATGAAATACATACATCATGGTGGGGCCCACACATCACCGAACACAGGGAGTAGCCAATCCGTCAGGCGTCAGTACCACACACCAGCTAGCAGCTACTGCTGTAGCAGGAAATAGGATTGCGTACTGAGTTACTCAGTACGCTTTTATCGTACTGAGTAAACTCAGTTAGGCCCACCATGAATGTATGTGGGTTATCCACGCCGTCCATCTGTTTTTCGAGATCATTTTAGTGGTTGAGTCTAAAATAGAAGTATTCCCAAAGCTCAAGTGGACCACACTATAAGAAACAATGAGAATAATGACTTCCACCGTTGAAACCTTGCTAGGGCCCATAGTGATTTTTATTTGTCATCCAACCTGTTTATAATATTACACAGACATGGATGAAGGTAAAAGACCAATATCAGCTTGATCCAAAACTTCTGTGGGCCCCAATAAATTTTCGACAGTAGAATTTCAATTCACACTATTTCCCGTGGTGAGGTCCACATGAGATCTGGATATATCTCATTTTTAGGATGAAACCATAAAATTATCTGTTAAAATGGATGGACGAAGTAGATAAAATATGCAAATCACAGTGGACCCCACAAAGTTTACTCAGTATGCTTGGAGTACTGAGTTACTCCGTATGCAATTCGCTTCCGTAGCCTAAGCTAGCTGGAAGTTGCTAGCTAGGTACGTGGCGTGCAAAGACGAGACTGACGCTCCTCGAGCTCCTAGTTGTACAAACGGTTCTAAGGAGATCAAAGTTATATGGGCCCCACAGTGATGTATTTATTGTATCTACACCGTTCATATATTTTTAGAGATCATTGTAGAATTTTATCCAAAAAATGAATAATATCGAAAGATCATCTGGACTACACCACAAATAGCAACAGAGAATGATTTTCACCGTTAAACATCTCGTGTGGTCCACTTGATAGTTAGATCTATCTTATTTTTCATCTCAAGCCTTAAGACGAGCTTGCTAAATGGATGGATGGTTTGGATATAACACATACCCTATGATCAGACCCATAGAACTTGCTAACATCAATATAGCAAGTCAGGTGCGCAGCGGCACTTGCGTGAAACGTTGTGAAACGTCACACGTTAACACTCTAAAATATCTAACATATATCCGATAAAAGCAAGGATACATAAACGGATAGTTCTTTCAGAGCCATGTAGGGCCCACCTTGATGTATATGTTTTATCTAAGCCGTTCATCCATTTTGACATATCATTTCAGGCTTTGAGCACAAAAAGGCGGTATATTAAAGGCTGAAGTTGACAACACCATATGAAACGGTTAGATTAAAATCATACGATCTGAATCCTACCGAACCCGATCCGACTCGGTTTCCCTGACCGAGTCGGACTCAGTTCGGGTCAGGCCAACCATGGATCAGATTGGTTCGAGTCAGGTGACCCGAACTCTGTCCTAGATCGGATCGAGTTCGGGTAAGGACATTAAGACTTCGAATCGGGTTGAGTTGGACCCAATCCGATCCGATCCAGACCGATGCCCAGCTCTACCAACTAGATAGTGTCAAAGCTATGTTAGACCCACCATGATGTATGTGTTCTATCCACACTATCTATCCATTTGATGGGGTCTTTCTTGGGCATGAGTTCAAAAATAAGCAAATCCAAAGCTCAAGTAAACCACACCATTGGAAACAAAGGCGACTGAATTTACACTGTCAAAAATTTCTTCAGCAACAATAGGTGTCACGCCCCAAACTCGAAAACCGGGCTCACAAAATTCCCGATCGTCGAATCCGGTGCCGACAGCCTCCGTAGAATCCCATTCTCGGCTCCCAGCGCCCATACGCCAGGTTCTGATCCTGGGATGCTACAAGGAGGATTTCTAATAATAAATTCGATTCGTAATGAGCACAACCACAAGCATAACCCACGAACAATAACCACAAGAACACCATCACAAAGTCCACTATGAACAAAAGCCTTTGAGTACAATGCGTAGGAAAGGAAAATACAAGATAGTGCTAATAACAAAAACTCCAGAAGCTCGGCTGCACACTCCAACTGCGGCGAGACTACGACTGCGTCCTGGCATCACCTGCACGCATCAATCGTGTATAAGCTTATAGAAAGCTTAGAGGGTGGTGTAAGTGTGTGCGCAATATGAGCGTGCTCAGAATGTAGGGTCAGAGTAATGCGGAATCGTGCCAATGAGTACATGAATGCAGTCAGTCGTACCAAGGCTATGCAGTATAAGATATGAGTGCAATCGGCCATACCAAGACCATGCGATGCAAGATGCAGCTCAAGCATGCCAATCCTCATGTCAATACGATTATCAGTCTGGATAATCACCGGGGTCTAGTACACTCTACGCCAGCTTGTCGTCCCTATCCGGACGCACAACTAGAAGAGCGAAAGAGACCTCACTATCTGCCTGCCAATATCGGGCCCGGCTCGTCGATAGCGGACCGATTCCTCAAGCTGGTCAAACTCAACCTAGAAATTGTCCCCTCACTCAGGCGGGTAAGGTCACACCCCTTTTCAACCGACCACGACACAGTTGGAGACGCGGCCTCCTGGTATTCGGCCCTCATGCGCTCGTACATCCACTCGGTCTCGACGTTGGAGTCATCCTCTGGTACCATCGGGTTTAGGGATTTTCACCCAAGGACATCTATGGCGCCCGTATGCTAGAACCAAACATTTTCGGTATCTAATCCAGCCACCCACGATGTGTCTGTGGAGGCTATGGCCCTGGTGTCGCTAGGGCATACAGTAACTACAATCACACAATGCAAGTGCATGAGTCACACTACCAGTCATGCAACAGTCTTACGTAAACCATGCGCTCATGTAGGGCAACTCCGCCTATCAGGGAGCCCATAAACAGTTCGCCCGAAGGCATATGCTATGATCAGTCACTCCTCATACCAGTCATACATATGATGCATATGATAATGAATCATGGATCTATACTAAACATGTATATAGGGATGGGCTCTGCGTATCACAGAGATGGGCCTAGACGGCCTGCAGAGTACAAGTATGGACCTATCAGTGGGCCTTAAGGAGTGTGACAATGCAGACATTTAACCAACATTATCCTTACAATGTGGACGTCAAACCAACATTGTTCCCAAGGCATAGCCTGCCATAAAGTACCATTACACAAACCATAGGAAATCACACATTGCAATGGACCAATATACATCTCATTAGGCCTTGACCCATAGTCCTCAGATACATCAAATGGGCCATCTCATATGGGCCTTATATAAATCAAGTGGGCCGCATTAGTGGGCCTTATGTACATTGCAATGGGCCATAACCCATGGGCCTTTAAATACCTCAAATGGGCCGAATCACATGGGCCTTATGTATATACTAAGGTGGGCCTCAACAATGGCCACAAATACATTAATATGGGCCCCATCACATGGGCCTCACATATGCACTAAGGTGGGCCTAATCACATGGATCAAATGGGCCCAACCACCATTTAAAATTTCCAAGGCCCGCCATAATGTATACAATATATAATATAATATATATATATAATATACATAATATATACAATCTTATATAAATAATATATACATATATATATATAGGGAGAAGGTACAATGAGCTCGAGCTAACAATTAAGCTCCCATAAGCTCAAGCCGAGTGGACCCCACGGCTGATGTTTGTCAAACATCCAACCCATCAGTCAGATACACCATCCCCTCGTGGGCCTAGGTCTCAGAAATCAAGTCAGTCCATGACTTGTGTGGGCCACACCACATACAGAAGTGTCGTGCACCATTAAAACCTTCATAACCATTTTTTTGAGGGCCCACCGCGGTGTTGTTTGCAAATCCAACCCATCTATTATGTGTGTCCCACTTGAATGAGGGTTCAGACCAAGTTTCAGGCGCATGCAAAAACTCAGGTGGGTCCCACCGTCCACAGCAGTGGACGGTGTGAAACACATACATCATGGTTGGCGCCACCGTCCAACACATTCACTACAGTGGGCTCCCACCGTCCGCCTGAACAGTGGGGATAAGACACGTACATCACTATGGGCTCCCACGTGGGGCCCACCAATAATGCTTATAAGCCATCCAAACTGTTCATGAGGTCACGCAGACCTGGATGAAGGGGAAAAACAAATTTCATACGGATCCAAAACTTCTGTGGGGCCAAGAAGGATTTCAATGGTAGAGTTCATTTCACACTGTTTCATATGGTGTGGGCCACCTGAGATATAGATCAGGCTGATTTTCGGAGGGGACCCACCTCAGGGGGTGGTTCACCTCATGGACGGATTGAATTTCAAATAAACATTAAGGTGGGGCCCACGGCTGGAGCCGTGGGTTCCTGCCCACTGTCCGCCCGGCTACCCGGCAAGCACACAGTAGCTGTGCGCACTGACAACAACGAGAAATAGCGGCGGTCATTTGTGTATTTTATTATTATTATTTTTTTTATTTTTCTGCGGTTTTTCCGGTGTAGGGGCCGCGTCCGTCGAATTCACCCCAGCCACTAGTTTCCATGGCCTGAGATGGACCAAACAAGTCTAATATTGGATATTTTTCAATGTACAGAAATATCAGGGAAGTTTTCAATGGTGAAAATTACTCTTTCCAAAGGTATGGTCCGCCCGAGAGTCAGATTGACGTCATTTTTCGGCTCAACGCCTAAAATGAGGTAGGAAAGGAGATGGACGGCTTGAATGGAATCCAATCATCAAGGTGGGGCCTAAACAAGTGGGTTACCCCATGAGCTTGGAAACCAAGCTAATATTTGTGTTTTTTTTACTACACGTTTGGCATGGGTGGGCCCTTCTCAAGTGGGCCACCAAATGATGGATGGTGCGGATTCAACACATATAAGATGGGCCCCACCCACGGACGGCTTGGATAAAATACTTATTTCATTGTGGGGTCCATTCAAGTGGGCCACACAATCCAATCATCTCAAGAAAAGGAAAATGAAAGAGAGAGAGAGAGAGAGAGAGAGAGAGAGAGAGAGAGAGAGAAGGTGGGACACACGTGTGATGGAGGGACCCCGACACTATGGGCCCTCCCTTGCATCCAATCATACATAAAAAAAATTAATCAAAGTGGGCCATCGGCCACATCTTAGGGTCCAAAGTGAGATCTACACCATTGATCGGTAGGCCCCACTTGACCCATCATAAAAACATGAAAAACCTATCCTATAAAGCACCCACCGGTTGATCTCTTCGGTCCGTTGGAATGCCACCCTCCTTGTGCTCCTCTTTGATGGTGGAGATGGGAAATGGATGGCTAGGATGATGGGTTTTGGAAATGGGAATGGTGGACCACAAATCACTTTTCTCTCATGGAAGGCTTGAACGTGGGAATTTTTTTCCTTGCTTGGGAATGTGAAGAAATGAGAAGGAGAGAGAGGGTTGTAAGGGAGAGAGAGTGATGTGAGGTGATGGATGTGGTACTTGACTAGGTATGGGTGTGTAAGAGAGAGGGTAAGAAAGAGTTGACTTTGGAGAGAGAAAGCATGGGTTTCTTGTACTTGACATTGAAGTGATTGATTGATTGATGTGATTGATTGAGTGATGGGATTGATTTGACATTGTGTAGAGATTCTCTTGGGATCGAGAAAGCGCGGCGTTTCTTCGAAATAAACGCCGACTCACGTCTTCTGGTCAGGGTATTGGATCGGTGCGTGAGTCGCGGCGTTAGAACCGCGGCGACGGTGCGGTCACAATGATACAGGTCTCGGATTAAACCGACTCGAATTTAAAGGATACGACTTATGATCGATCGCAACGTCGATTATCAGTCACGGATTGCCGGACTTCGACGAAAATGATCGCAGGATTCATCGGAACAGTACGAACTAGGATACGGGTCTTACAATAGGAGTTCTAAATTAAGCTAATATTTGTGTTTTCCGTTCATCCATAGTTACATGACTTTATAAACAGATTGGATGACAAATAAACATTGTGATGGGCACTCTAAAAGTTTTTAACAACAAGTGTTAAATATCCACGTTTTAATGGTGTGGTCCACATGAACTTCCGATCTGTTTTTTTTTTTTTTTCAAATGCCTTAAGATGAGTGAGCTGGCAAAATGTATGGGCCACGTATATAAAGCACACACACCATGGTTGGGACAGATTAGCTATTGTATTCGACAATACGAGTCTAGCTACCAAAGTGATGTTATTACATTCTTTGATCCGCACCGTGACGTATCTGTTGTATTTAGGGCATGAGCTAAAGAATGAGATAGATCCAAGGCTCAAGTGGACTCCATCATAGAAAACAGTGGGGATTGTACACCTACCATAAGTTTTAGATCAAATTGATATTCATGTTTTCCCTTATGCCATGTCTGTGTTAACTTATAAACAGTTTGGATCTCAAATAAACATCATGGTGACTCTAGAAAGGTTTCAATCATGGGCACCACTATCCCACCACTATTTTCTAGGATGGGTCCACTTGAACTTTGGATGTGCCTCATTCTTTGGCTCATGCCCTAAAATGATCTCTTTGAGGGGGCATTTAGCTCACGGTGTTATATGGAATTAGGTGGGATGAAATTGCATTTGGTACTATGCAGATTCCGCCCTACGTTTGGGGAGAATGGGAAAGACTGGGATTAGGTTATGTAACGCCCTGAAAATCGGGGGTCGAGCATAAACTCAACTTTCGAGTTCCAGAACATCACTTATGCAACATAGATAATGATGATTAAATGTTGTCTATGTTAGTACAATAAACATGAGTGAGATTCTACCAAAACAGTAATTCATACTCTAGATCCATGTATAAAACGTAAGCGGAAGACTGAAAGGTGTATATATATAAAACAAAACATTCTCGATCTCCAGAGTATGAACACTAACTGAGTCACCGTATATACATGTTGGTTCTGAATCAAAATGTCAAAATAGTACAACTAAAATTATCAACCCTGTAGCCCCGTATTACTGGACAGCCTATGCGAAGCCTCCAGCGAATTGTATGTAGGAGAACTCCTCTTGATCGTCATAGAAATCGGGCTCAGTCTCCTGTGCTCCAGTGATACCTGCATCTGATACAAGGTCTGGTGGGTGTTTTAAAATATCGTCCCGTAACATGGGAATGAGTGACCAACTCAGTGGAACAATAAAGCATAGGTTAACATGTTATCAATTTAGTTAAGCAGTAATGATAAAGCAGTACAATCAAACAATTCTAACTACTCTTATTTAATGCAAGTATGAAATGACATGATGTATGCCCTTGCCAAACCACCCTCATGCAACACCATCTTACGTTCATGAATGCATTCATCCCTCAGTGCTCCACATCTACCAGGCACATGTAGTGCGATGATGAGCATGATTACCGAGTAGTTATTAATCCATTTCAAACAGCAGGATTGGAAAACTAAGGTACCTCCCTTGTATCATTCCCAAACATGATCCATTCTAGGGTCGTCAAACCTAGATAATCTCATACGATATTATGGTTCGAGAGGCATCGCGAAGGCATCGCAAAGGGCTCGTCACCCATCAGCACGGATACAGATCTCACCATATGCAGCTCAATTGCTGGCCGTCAGCTCGAATACAGGTCTCACTGTACTCGGCTCAATTGCTGCCGTTAGATCGAATACAGGTCTCACCATACTCGGCTCAACTCAGACTCTAGTTACTGCGAAGGGCTCATTGCCAATCACAGCTTTTAGAGTATGCTCGAGGTCACTCCACTAACGTCCTACCAACTGGCAGTTTATTTTCGAAGCCTGACCAGTCCACTTATTGACAATGGGACTCAGATGCAACCCGACTGAGGACCACAGCCAGGCTATGCCAGTGTAGGCCGACAGCTCGAATATAGTGTCCCATACTGCCATAATCGGCTCACGAGTCTGGTTGCTCAATGGTCACTACAGGGAGGCACATGGCCCCAGCGTAGGCAGACAGCTCGACCACGGTATCCCATACCACCATGCCCGGCTCATGAGTCTTAGCGGATCGAGGTACCATAGTTAACGGGGTTTCCACTGGTAAGTTTGGTACCTTAGGTTCAAACAGTAGCGTCCAAATATGGTGAACATACATAAGACAGATCGGGTTACTTGATGAGCTCGACTAGCACGGGCGCCCGTTGAGTTGTACGACATGAAGTGCATAAGCACTTCGTGTGGCCTAACCACTGCCGACAAGCAACGCACAACTCGGGTTCATCAAATACGTCCTACGTGGCGAATAAATCTCAGCCATGAATTCGATCCCATTACTGACTGCCTGGACTATACAATAGCCTCAATCACATTCAATTGCAGATAGTTAAAGTAGTAATGGATCAAGGTTCAAATCATACAATCAAAGTCTGATAATATCCGCTTAGGGTTGTCAGGGCTGTTGCACGCACTCGTTACACCACTCCCTCAGCACCCTTCATGGATTTATGGAATACAATATAAACATGTGAAGTAATCAGTACAGAATTAAATAAACAAGTAATTCAGGCATGTTAACAAGCATGTCATAGAGCATGTTATAAAGGACTATATAAACAAGAATACAAACACATATATTTCATAAGTAAACGGTTAAAGTAAACAACCGCATGGAAGAAATCATACACGTCTCTAAGGTAGTTGAGAATCCCATCTCAACACCTACCTAAGGCACCATCATCCAAACACTTACTCTCACAAGCATTTTCACAAACACTTAGAATACACTATTACAACATATATAGTGTATATTAGCAAAACATGTATTAGGCGAGTCCTTTCGCCAAGCAAGTATTTTACACATATATAATACATTCATACAACAAATAATCATGGCAAACACATCTCCAAAATTTATACGTATACGGTACTTTCTAGAATACACTATTTCTACATACATAGTGTATATTAGCAAATCATGTATTATGGCGAGTCCTTTCGCCAACTGAGTATTTTATCCATATATATTATATTCATACAACAAATAATTATGGCAAACACATTTTCAAAATTTATACGTATACGATATTTTCTACGAATACCTAGAATATGTAAAATTCCATATTCTTCATCTTTAATCGAAACAGAAAACAGACAGCACTTTGTACATGTGCAATTGCATGCAGATCATGAATCTATCATTATCTGACATTAAAAGCGTTGAAAACCATAACCTATACACCTAAAGTCCTCACCTTTTATCGTAGAATCGTAACGAATACGATAGGTTCGCTAAGTCTTCGTCTACGGCAGTTTGACAACCTATAGAGCGAAATAGGTTAGCTATTTCATAACCTACAACTATCAAAACCCCAAACAGATTAGGGTTAGGGTTTCTTACCTAGAAATGACGCCGGAATCGCCAGGAAAGCGATTAGAATGGAGCAGTTGAGCTTGGATACGGCAGGGAAGAACGACAGGGAAGAATCTCCCACATTTCTCACACTTTCTCTCTCTTTTCCTAGGGTTTTTCTCAAATTCGGATGGCTGAAATGAGAGAGGGTTTAAGGTCCTTATATAGCCTAAAAACTCACCGAAATAGACTCCAGGTCAAAGTATACTTAGGTTATAACTAAAGCGCTCCTTTTCTAGATCAACAGAGGACTTCTGGCGGGCCTCCTTGAGCCAAAAGTCGGACTTAAGCTCACAGACACCGGGTCAAAGTGGAGTTAAGTTTTCGTTTCAGTCGGATCCCCAGATCATGCGTGGCAGACCAGTTTCAGTTCAACGGTCAGCGGGTCTCGATCTGAAATTCCAAGTTCATGGATATGTTTATGAAATTTTTCCTGATTCGAGGGTGTATTTGGGTCAGATTCTGACGGTCTGGTTGCTTACAAAATGTCCGCAAGTAACAAGTCTCGGATTACTATTTGAGATATTTATTTTTAAAGAAAATCAAGTGTTTTCACACTCCTCGTTCCGGACTCAAGCGAACAGCCGTGGGACACTGTCTGAATTTGATTTCCGAGATGGTTGTCAAGCCCAGCGAGGCAGTCCTAATTCCTTAACTTCGTGTTATTCGGACTTCCGACGTGCGGTTCCGATCTAATATGGAGTTTCGAGATGCTCCCGAGAGCAACTGAGTAATGAGATTGATCTGAGATTTTAGGTTAACCTAGCGTCAATGATTCTACAAGTTTTGGGTCTTGCAGATCGTATTTAAAGTGATTGAAACAGATTTCATGGATAATCTAGTTTAACACATAGTTAACTTTGTTAAATTTTTAAAGGATTTAGTCCTGAGTGATTTCGGTCTCAGGCGGTACTTAGATCTTTGTAGCAATGTTTAGTTTAAGTATTGTTCTTCATCACCAAAACTTTAAGATAGTGTCTAATGTGAAAGTACTTAGAAAGATTTAAAGAACGAGGTAGTGAAAGGTGAGATTTGTGAAGAAAATGGTTTGAAAAGGGATTTGAAGCTTTAATTGAGTGTTTGAGAAGTTAAACCAGTCTTAGGATTGACCCATCGCCTAAAGACATCTAATTCCAGGTTGGGAAAAATCTAGGCTATTACAGGTTAGATGGATTTCCATTTGGTCCTATTGTGTAACGCCCCAGATTCTTGCCAACCTGGAGTTAGATGTCCTTAGGCAAGGGGTCGATCCTAACCCCTTATGACCCTCTCAAACCTCAATCCTTTAGAAATTAGACATATTTAACTAAGTGTTAAACTAGATTAGCTGTGAAATCCGTTTGAATCACTTTAAATACGATCTGCAAGACCTAAAACTTGTAGAATCATCGACGCTAAGTTACCCTGAAATCTAGGATTAATCTCATTACCCAGTTGCTCTCGGGAGCACATTGAAACTCTGTATCGGATCTAGACCGTACGTTGAAAGTCCGAATAATACGAAGTTATATAATTAGGACCACCTTACTGGGCTTGACAACCATCTCGAAAATCAAATCCAAATAGTGTCCTGTGACAATTCACTTGAGCACGGAGTGAAGTGTGTGAGAAAACGTGGTTTTCTTTAGAAATTAAATCTAATTTCAGTAATCTAAGACTTGTCGCTTGCGGGCCTAATATAAGCAATCAGACCGTTAGAATCTGACCCAAATATACCCTCGGATCAGGAGAAATTTCATATACATAGCAGTGTACTTGTAATCCTGATCGAGTTCCGATGACCGTTGAACTGAAACTGGTCCGCCATGTGTGATCTGGGAACCCGACTGGAATGAAAACTTAACTCGACCTAGATCCATAGACATGGAGCTTAAGTCCTACCTTTGGCTCAGGGGAGAGGGGGGGGGGGGGCTCCGGAAGAGCTCCGTTGAGCTGAAACAGACGCTCTTTGGACATAACCTAAGTATACCTTGGCCTTAGGGTAATTTCCACCAGTTTTAGGCCTATATAAGGGCCTTAAGCCCTCACTCTCTCATCCCATACGAATTTGGGAAACCCTAGGAGAGAGAAGAGAGGAAAGAGAGAGAAAGAGAGAGAGAGAGAGAGTTGGAGTTCATCCCTGGGATTCAATCCCATCACTCCACATGCCTTACCACCACTATCGTATCACTTTTCCAGCGATTCTGATTCCGTTTTTAGATAAGAAATCCTAACCCTAATCACTTCTAGAGATTCAACTAGTGTAAGTGATGAAATAGCTAACCTATTTCATGTCATAGGTTGTCGTTCTACCGTTGATAAAAACTTGGTGTTTAACTGAGTCCGTTACTCGCTTCTATGGCATAAGGTGCGGACTTTAAACGTATAGGTTATGGTTTTCAAGGCTTTTAATGTCAGTTAATGATATATTACTGACGTGGATTCTATTGCACATGTACAAAGTGCTGTCCGTTTCGTTTTTCAGAAATACGTTAACTATGTTGAATATACTGTATTCCTCGTATTTGTAGAAAATACTATATACATATGAAATTTGGATTTGTGCCTAACATGATTATTTGTCGTGACTATATGCTTGTCATGTATGTGACAGCTCCCTAGCGAAAGGACTTGTCCTAAATGATGCCACGACCAAATATACATTATATGCGATAAAGTGTGTAGCCCAAGTGTTTGTGGAAATGGATGAATGAATATGGAACTTGGATTCATGCTTGCCATGACTATTCGTCGTAGGTGCACGCGTATTATAAATGGGGCAATTCCCTAGTGAAAGGATTTGGCTTAATACCTGTGATCAACATACGTCATGTATGTTGATGTATGTAGTCTAAAGTGTTTGTTGAAATGTCTGAATGAGTAAGTAGTTAGTCAATTGTAATGTGTAAGGGTGTTAAGATATGATTCTCAACTCCTTTAACTATGTGTATGCTTTCTTCCATGTACCGTATATTATAGCGTTTGTTTCTTTATGTAATGCATATGTATAAATCCATGTTTAAGTTGTATTCCAACAAAGCCGTGAAGGGTGATGGGGGAGTGGTGTAAAGATTCCGTGCAGTAGCCCTGACAGCTATAAAACGGACATGATTGTATGATTTAAAATCTTGATTCATAACTGCTTTAACTATCTTTTAGTATATTCTATTATAATTGAATGTGATTGGGGCTATTGTATAGTCCAAGCAATCGGTAATCGATCCCAGATTGGTGGACGATCTTGTTTCGCCACACAGGATGTGTTCGACGAATCCGAGCTGTACTTCAGTTATCGACAGTGGTTAGGCCACACAGAGTGATTATGCACTTCATGTCGATCAACTCGATGTGCACTCGTGTTAGTTGAGCTCGTCAAGTAACCCGATTAGCCCTATGTATGTTCACCATATTTGGACGTTACTACTTGAACCTAAGGTACCAAACTCACTAGTGAAAATCCTGTTAACCTTGGTACCACGATCCGCTAAGACTCATGAGCTAGACATGGTGGTATGGGACACCGTGGTCGAGCTGTCAGCCTACGCTGGGGCGACGAGCCTCCCCGTAATGACCAGTGAGCAGCCCAGACTCGTAAGCCTAATACGGTGGTATGAGAGACTGTATTCAAGCTATTGGCCTACAATGTTTTGATGACAAAGCCATGTTGGGTGATGGAGGAGTGGTGCAACGATTATGTGCAACAGCCCTAGCAACCCTAGATGTGCCCTTTGTAGTGACCTCGAGCATACTCTGAGTCTACGTTGAGTCGACGAGCCTTCCGTAGCAACGAGAGTATAAGCTAGGCCTACCCCATCGCAGCCTGGCTATGGTCCCCAGTCGGGTCAGTGACGTGCCTTTGAAAATAGATTGTCAGTTGGTAGGGCATTGGTGGTGGTGACCTAGAACCGCAACTTCGTATGAGATTTACTAGGATTGACGACCCTAGAATGGATCATTATTTGGGTATTGATATAAGGGCGGTACCTTAGTTTCCCAATCCATCTGTATGAAAAGGACTAATAAGAACTTGGTAATCATATGCATGCAACGCATTACGCGTGCGTTCAGGTATAGCAGGTCAAGCACTGAGGCAGTGTTGTTCATGCGTGAAAGTGAGATGAAGTCGCTGAGGGAGCGTAGGCGAGGGCATGCATCGTACATTCATACCATTCTTGCATTAACAAGAGTACTTAGGAATGTATGATTTACTACTTTATCATTACTGCTTGATTGAATTGATAACATGTTAACTGTTGCTTTATTGTTCCACTAAGTTGATCACTCACTCCCACGTTACGGGATGGTGTGTATACACCAACCAGACCCTATTTGAGTTTCAGATGATGGCGATGCTTACGAAGCGGAGCCGGTCTTTATGATGATGAGGAGGGTTTCTCCTTTATGCAGCTATCAGGCGGGTCTATGTAGACCATCTTCTGATGGACGGGGTTACAGGGTTACTGATTAGATGTCATTATATTTTAGTTTACTCTTTTGGAACACCCTTGTTTATTCATTTTGTCCATTTTTTTAGTATACATTGATATATTTAGCCTGGTAACATGTTCACACTCTGGAGACTTACAACAGTTTATATATGTTATATATTTATCACAGTCTTCCTCTGGCTTAATTTAACTGTCTCTAGAGTATGATATGTTGTTTTGGCTTAATCCCATTCATCTTTAATGCACTAACACGGACAACATTCAATCATCATTATTTATGTTACAAAAGTGATGCGTTGGAACTCGGGAGTTGAGTTTATGCTCGACCCCCGATTTTCAGGGCATTACAAGATGGTATCAAAGCATGATTTGGATTAAACCGGACCTGGGTTATGGTCACACAATGTACGCTGACGCAAATTCAACTTAAGTGGGTGTGAAGAAATGTTGAAACAGTTATAGGAGTCCCGGTTTCGCCAATTGGCGAAGTTCACCGAAAACGATCGCCGAGATCAAGTCCATACACCTTCATGATTGCATGAGGTGACCTCGGATCACTCCTAGACCATCAAAAGATGGATCTAGATCATAAATGACCCCATCCCAGCCTTTAGAAATCGTTGAATGCGAATATACATCAATTGGTACCCGGAAGGCCCCGAAACGACTCGAATCAGAATCGGGGGCCAAAACGAGCACTTCAGTGGGACCCAGGGTGGGCCCCACACATTTTTGGACCAAGGGGGGTAGGAGGACCTCGCCCAGGGGGTGAACCCTCGCCAAACAGTCTAGAGACCGGCGAGGGGCTCGCCAGTTCGGTAAGGCCTCACCGCCAAACGGGCCAGGCTGGGCGGGCCGGCGAGGGCCGATGGGTCCTGGGTGTTGTGGGGCCCACTGATCCACGGTTCCTTGATTAAAACCCTCCCAAACACGCCCCTCCTTCACAAACCACCATCCCAAGCTTTCCTTTCTCTCCCAAACTTCTAATTTTGTACAAAAATCGCCCCTCCATCCCTTCCTTTCGTTTTTGTGCACCATACCCACCACCCTACTGTAAACTCATCCCCATTACTTCCTACCCTCTCAATTCTCTTTGATTTGAGCTCTTGAATCCCCCATTTGAGGCTCAAATTCGTGCACCCTAACTACCCACCCTCATTCTTCATTTTCCCTCTTCATTCCCTTCCATTTAAGCATTTACACGCACCTTGGAGGCTCAAATCCGTGGAGACCTAATGACTCCATCCCTTTCTTTCCTTTTCTTCACTTTCTCCATGGATCTCTTCAAAGTTATTGCATCAATTTTCTCATTTTCCACCATTTTTTCTCTCATGGGAAAGAGAAAGGGGGCTGCGGATGAAGCCGGGCCTAGCCGCCCTACTCGTTCGAGAAGACCGGGTGGCGCCACTGCAAGCACGAGCATTGATCGCGAGGTGCGCACTAAACGGGACCTTGATCTCCAAGCTCCTCTCCCTAGTGCTCTACTGGCGGAGTTGTCCCATAGAAGATATGCGGGCCATAGGGTCCTTTTTGAAGCTCAGGTGGACGGGCGGCTCTTTGGGGGTTATCTGCTATTGGAGAGCCTAGCTGAAGCCAGTTGGGGCCCTGTGTTTGAAGAAAAATATTGTGTAAATGTGGGCACTGTTCGTGCATTCTATGCCCATATTCGAGAGCCTACGCTAGTTCCCTTGCAGTTCAAGATCCCATTCGAAAGAGATCGGGAGGCCACAATTGACGCTGGTCTGATAGCTTAACTCCTGGGTATACCGCTCGGTCAAGTTCACACGAGCGAGAAGAATCTAAAGAATGCACGTGAAAGGGATCATTGTACGCGTTCTCTTTGTGGCCGACTGGTACAGTGGCAGCCCAACAATAGCCTCCTGGCATTAAACATGACGGAGGATTTTCACCTACTCCACCATATCTACACGTTTAACGTGTACCCCAGGTGGGGTAATTGCAGTGAGTGCACGCGTCTGATGGTAGATTTCTTGTATCAGGCAGGGCAGGATGAAAAGTTGTGCGTGCCTATGTATGTTCTGTGGCAGATAGTTCTTACCGCACGCTCCAATAGAAAGACTGATTCACTTCCCTTCGGCCGACTTATATGCAAGATTACACGCGAGTTCGGCTATAGTCTTGGCATAGAACTCCCAGTGTCGCAACATTTCATCGACGAAACTACTCTCAATTAGATGAAAATTAAGCCACGACAGTGGCAAGCCCCACTGGATGAGAGTGAGGATGAGGCGGCTAGTGAGGAAGAAGGTGGAGCTGAGATAAAAGAGGAAGAGAGCGAGGAAGAAGAGGTCCAGGATACGGAGGAGAGATCTCCTCCTACGCCACCGGAGCAGGACACTGATCGGGCTGCTAGGGAAGCTCGTATAGCTCGACTTGAGGAGGATCATGCTGTCCTACGACAGGATCAGGTGGTCCTACGATAAAATATTATGGATCTTCGAGGCCTCGTGAAGTACAAGTTCAAGAAGGTGACTCGCACCTTAAAGACTATCCTATGCTGCTTGCAGGATAAGGGTGCCCCTCCTCCATCGCCAGACTCGAATGCCTAGTCATCCGTGTCATTGTCTCGTAGTTTATTTATTGTTGTGTTAGGATCTTCGTGTTTTCATGTTGAGTGGCTTCGTAGTGTGGTAGTTTGGTAGTATGTTTTAGTGTTTGAAGCCTTAATTGTATTAGCTCACATGCATCTTCTGTCACGGTCCATGTAAGGCTACATCCCATGTATTGTGACGATCTTGGGTTACATGAAATGCATGAAGCTCCTTTTGTTATCGAATATGTAGAATGCTTGACAAGTTGGAGTTGTACTTGATAATTGTGAACTCCTTCCACCCCTTCACCATTACTCCTCTAAACTCATCTTGGCCTCACTATTTCACACCCATATGAGCACAAAACCCAACTTTTGTGTCTCATAACTTTTCAAACCCACAAATCTCATCTCATGCTTCCCAACATAAGACTCATTTTTCAAAGCCTATAAAATTAATTTTAATCCCATCCCACCCTCCTTTCAAACATGCCATTTCCAAATCCTGAGGTGAGATTAGCAATGCGGTCCCATCTAATACAACTTAAGACCACTAGCTAAACAGGCCCTTAAAGTTTTGGACCTAGAGTTGGTACTCCTCGATTTTGCAAACAAATCTGGCAGTATAGGAAAGCCAACAAAGAAATAATGTGAACCCTAGGACCTTCTTAACTAGTATGAGCATGTGTGTAGTGCTCGAGTGTAGTTAAATTCAAGTTCGGGCAACTTTATTCCAATCAGACAATTTCTTCTATTAGAACTAGTATAAGATCATCTAGCGTATAAGCATAGACTTTGGATTGCAACTCTTGGATTACCGCTGCTCCTAAATTATGACTAGGTTACTGGTTATACTAAGGAATGTAAAAGACTAATTATGCTAAGATATTTAAAGGATAGATTTAGTAGTTGACTTGATTAGGTTGGAGTGAGACCTCATTCCTTCATTGAATCCCCTTAATACTTATAGGCTTCTTTAATAACTCTTAGGGAGGTTGTTTTGATTAGAAACTATTAATGCGTAGGAAAAAACTTATATATATCCCTTAGATTGAACGTTAGATCAAATCAACACACCCCTTAGAATTTCCTTATCAAGGTCTTATTACAATCGGGAACCCGGAGTAGAGAAACTATATATAAGCGAAATGTTCACGATTTGAATCGAATTTCCAATCTTGGTAGCTACTAATGAACTCAATGCTCTGATCAAGAAGAAGATTGGGATCAACTAGGATTAAGAACTGATACGACAAATTTTCTGTCCTAGCTAGGCAGAAGGTCTATGTATCCGGCTCAGACCCACTACACAACTTTCCTTCCGTTTTAGCCCAATCACTTACAACCAAAAGTTTATTATTTCGTCTTTGAGAAGTGTTAAGAACATATAGCCAATAGAGATTTTCTCTTTAGGCCCAAGGAATTTCCCAAATGGATAACAGGTAGTTAGAAATTAGGTCCCAGATCACATGCCATGTTGGCATACATATTGTGCATATGAACTTAGAAAGATAACTTGCCTGTTAAGCTAAGCTGGACATGATTAAATAAGGTAAGTCAGGACCGTGATAAAAGTCCTTTTTTGGTAAAATTAGGCATCTTGCCGCAAACTCACACCCGTCCCTGGGAATCAACCTCAACACCCATTATTTTTAGCCCATTTCTATAACTATAGGTATCAATGCCATAGTACACATCATCGATGAAAGGCATACCAATGTATTTCCCATTTTGTGTCAAGGATAGGTTCTAAATTACACCTTGTTCTGACATACGGATCAGGACACAGATTCTTGAGCCTTAAGCCTAGAAATAATTTTTAAGGGGGGTAGAATATTATGAGTCCAATCTAGTTAGGTCAGTTAATACATCCGTTGGATCAAAGTGGCGCAGTGGAAGCGTGGTGGACCCCTGCCCTACTGGCCCAGGATCGAAGGAAATTGATCCAGGTTATATGTAAGGTTAGGTCATTAAATAGAATTTGAATCTTCCTTAGAATGTCAATAATGAAGTCTTTAAAGGAAAGCAATTAGGGTTTAAGTGTTAAACCAATTTATATTACAGAATAGCCTAACAATGGGTACGAGCTGAAGTACAATAACCGAGGTCAATATATCCATAGATGTGCTCGTTGAATACGAACTTAATAGGAGCCTTAGCTAATTTTAGGGTGAAGAAGTTTTAAGGAGGATAAATTAAAGTAAGCCATACTAGTATAGATAGTATACACCCTACCACGCACATAAACTTGAAGTTAATAAAACTTAAGCAAAAGAAATAATAAAATCTTTACTCATTACCCTTAGCCAATTTCGGGGATGAAATTATTTTTAAGGGGGGTAGATTGTAACACCTCAGATTTTTGCCAACCTGGAGTTAGATGTCCTTAGGCAAGGGGTCGATCCTAACCCCTTATGACCCTTTCAAACCTCAAATCCTTTAGAAATTAGACACGTTTAACTAAGTGCTAAACTAGATTAGCTGTGAAATCTGCTTGAATCACTTTAAATATGATCTGTAAGACCCAAAACTTGTAGAATCATTGACACTAGGTTACCCTGAAATCTAGGATCAATCTCATTACCCAGTTGCTCTCGGGAGCACATTGAAACTCCGTATCCGATCTAGACCGCACGTCGAAAGTCCGAATAATACGAAGTTATATAATTAGGACCGCCTTGCTAGGCTTGACAACCATCTCAGAAATCAAATCCAAATAGTGTCTCGGGGCTATTCGCTTAAGCACGGAGTGAAGTGTGTGAGAAAACGTGGTTTTCTTTAGAAATTAAATCTAATTTCAGTAATCTGAGACTTGTCGCTTGTGGGCCTGATATAAGCAATCAGACTGTCAGAATCTGACCCAAATACACCCTCGAATCAGGAGAAATTTCATACACATGGCAGTGTACTTGTAATTCTGATCGAGTTTCGGTGACCGTTGAACTGAAACTGGTCTGCCACATGTGATCTGGGAACCCGACTGGAATGAAAACTTAACTCGACCTAGATCCATAGACAGGGAGCTTAAGTCTGACCTTTGGCTCAAGGGAGGGCTCCAGAAGAGCTCCGTTGAGCTGAAACAGACGCTCTTTGGACATAACCTAAGTATACCTTGGCCCTGGGGTCATTTCCATCAGTTTTAGGCCTATATAAGGGCCTTAAGCCCTCAACCTCTCATCCCATACGAATTTGGGAAACCCTAGGAGAGAGAAGAGAGGAAAGAGAGAGAAAAAGAGAGAGAGAGAGAGTTGGAGTTCATCCCCGGGATTCAATCCCATCACTCCACATGCCTTACCACCACTACCGTATCAGTTTTCTGGCGATTCTGATTCCGTTTTCAGGTAAGAAATCTTAACCCTAATCAGTTCTAGAGATTCAACTAGTGTAAGTAATGAAATAGCTAACCTATTTCATGTCATAGGTTGCCGTTCTACCATTGATAAAGACTTGGTGTTTAACAAAGTTCGTTACTCACTTCTACGGCATATGGTGCAGACTTTAAATGTATAGGTTATGGTTTTCAAGGCTTTCAATGTCAGTTAATGATATATTACTGACGTGGATGCTATTGCACATATACAAAGTGCTGTCCGTTTCGTTTTTCAGATATAGGTTAATTATGTTGAATATACTGTATTCCTCGTATTTGTAGAAAATACCATATACGTATGAAATTTAGATTTGTGCTTAACATGATTATTTGCCGTGACTATATGCTTGTCATGTATGCGATAACTCCCTAGTGAAAGAACTTGCCCTAAATCATGCCACGGCCAAATATACGTTATATGCGATAAAGTGTGTAGCCCAAGTGTTTGTGGAAATGAATGAACGAATATGGAACTTAGATTCATGCTTGTCATGACTATCTGTGTTGGGTGCATGCGTGTTATAAATGGGGCAATTTCTTATTGAAAGGATTTGGCCTAATACCTATGTGATCAACATACATCATGTATGTTGATGTATGTAGTCTAAAGTGTTTGTTGAAATGTCTAAATGAGTAAGTAGTTAGTCAATTGTAATGTGTAAGGGTGTTAAGATATGATTCTCAACTCCTTTAACTATGTGTATGCTTTCCTCCATGTACCGTATATTATCGTGTCTGTTTCTTTATGTAATGCATGTGTAAATCCATGTTTAAGTTGTATTCCAACAAAGCCATGAAGGGTGATGGGGGAGTGGTGTAACAATTCCATGCAACAGCCCTAGTAGCCCTAAAGCAGACATGATTGTATGATTTGAAATCTTGATTCAAAACTACTTTAACTATCTTTTAGGATATTCTATTGTAATTGAATGTGATTGGGGCTATTGTATAGTCTAGGCAATCAGTAACCGATCCTAGATTGGTGGACGATGTTATTTCGCCACACAGGATGTGTTCGACGAATCCAAGCCGTACTTCGATTATCAACAGTGGTTAGGCCACACGGAGTGATTACGCACTTCATGTTGATCAACTCGATGTGTGCTCGTGTTAGTTGAGCTCGTCAAGTAACCCGATTGGCCCTTTGTATGTTCACCATGTTTAGACGCTACTGCTTGAACCTAAGGTACCAAACTCACAAGTGAAAACCCCGTTAACCTTAGTACCTCGATCCGCTAAGACTCATGAGCTGGACATCGTGGTATGGGAAACCATAGTCAAGCTGTCGGCTTACGCTGGGGCGACGAGCCTCCCTATAGTGACCAGTGAGCAACCCAGACTCGTGAGCTGAATACGGTGGTATGAGACACTATATTTGAGCTGTCGGCTTACAATATTTTGATGATGAAGCCATGTTGGGTGATGGGGGAGTGGTGTAACGATTCCGTGTAACAGCCCTGATAGCCCTAGACATGCCCTTTGTCGTGACCTCAATCATACTCTGAGTCTATGTTGAGGCAAAGAGCCTTCCGTAGCAACGAGAGTATAAGCTAGGCCTACCCCATCGCATCCTGGCTGTGGTCCCCAGTTGGGTCGGTGACATGCCTTCGAAAATAGACTGCCAGTTAGTAGGACATTGGTGGTAGTGACTTAGAACCGCAACTTTGTATGAGATTTACTAGGATTGACGACCCTAGAATGGATCATTGTTTGGGTATTGATATAAGGGCGGTATCTTAGTTTTCCAATCCTGCTGTATGAAAAGGAATAATAAGAACTTAGTAATCATATGCATGCACTGCATTACGCGTGCGTTCGGGCATAGTAGGTCAAGGACTGAGGCAGTGTTGTTCATGCGCGAACCTGAGATGAAGTCGCTGAGGGAGCGTAGGCGAGGGCATGCATCATACATTCATACTATTCTTGCATTAACAAGAGTACTTAGGAATGTGTGATTTACTACTTTATCATTACTGCTTGATTGAATTGATAACATGCTAACCTTTGCTTTATTGTTCCACTGAGTTGATCACTCACTCCCACGTTACGGGACGGTGTGTACACACCAACCAGACCCTGTTTGAGTTTCAGATGATGGCGATGCTTGCGAAGCGAAGCCGGTCTTTATGATGATGAGGAGGGTTTCTCCTTTATGCAGCTATCAGGCGGGTCTATGTAAACCATCTTCTGATCGACGGGGTTACAGGGTTACTGATTAGATGCCATTACACTTTAGTTTGCTCTTTTAGAACACCCTTGTATATTCATTTTGTCCATTTTTTTTAGTATACATTGATATATTTAACCTGGTAACATGTTCACACTCTAGAGACTTATAACAGTTTATATATGTTATATATTTATCACAGTCTTCCACTGGCTTAATTTAACTGTCTCTGGAGTATGATATGTTGTTTTAACTTAATCTCATTCATCTTTAATGCACTAACACAGACAACATTCAATAATCATTATTTATGTTGCATAAGTGATGCGTTGGAACTCGGGAGTTGAGTTTATGCTCGACCCCTGATTTTTAGGGCGTTACATATTGGATTAGGATGACTCCCGCCTAAATTTTTAAAAAGTTTGGTAGATGTGAGCAAGTTGTGTAGGTCCTACCATGATGTATGGACTATATCCACACTGTCCACCTATTCTTCGAGATCATTTTAGAGCATGGGTCCAAAAATTAAGTATATCCAAAGCTCAAGTGGACCTCACCATAGAAAGTCGTGGAGATTGAACGCCTAACATTAAAATTTGCTTGGGGTCTATTGAAGTTTTAGTTCAAGTTGATCTTTGTGTTTTCCTTTCATCTAGGTCTATTTGACCTTATGAACAGGTTTGATGGAAAATAAACATCACGGTGGACCTTAGGAAGATTTCAACGACGGGCATCATTATCCCACTGTTTTCTATGTTATGGTCCACGTAAGCTTTGGATCGGCCTCATTTTTAGACCTATGCTATAAAATGAAGTTACAAAATGAATGGACGGTATGGATATAACACACATGTTATTCTCAATAATTTCAAATGATATTTGGTATATATATATTCAATAGGTGACAAACTAATAACCAAATACCACTATGACCCAAACAAGACTTTTGTGTCATGGTATCCCATGATAATACGGGACAATCCCTATCACATGTAATAATTACACTTTTTTAATCTCATACCACTTAATCACATCTAATAGGAATGCATCAAAGTATGTTTTAAACATTATAGAACTTACAATCTCCCACTTTGTCAATTTCGTGACAAAACACATAATATCACAATTATAAGAATGAAGCCTTGTACTCTTGTACTCATGTTGTAGAAGATTGTTGAAGATTTCAAAATATTTTCTACTCCCCTCAATTAGTACTTCCCCTGTATCATTCATAACATAAAACACATTCCATAGCATATATAGCCTAATTAAGCATTCACGTTTACATTCATGCCTATCATTCCCATTCTCCATATATAATTAATATACATTCATGCCCATCATTCTCATTCTCCATATATAAATAATATTCATTCATGCCCATCATTCTCATTCTCCATATATAAGTAATATGCATCCCAAACATTAACTAACTCTCCCCCTTTTTGTCACAAATTGACAAAGGAATAAGTAGATAAAAATTAAATAAGATAGATAGGCAAGTAAAGTATCAACAATTAAACTTGATAGAAGAACATGTGAGCATATGTAATAAGAAGATAATAGAAATCAACAAATGAAAGTAGAAATGTCAGGGAAATAACATTTAAGAGGTTAACAGAGAGTATTAAGAAATCATCCAAGCAAGTAAAGTTTAAGTTTTACATCACTGAAATAAAAAGTACTTAAAGAGATAAGATCTCATTCAGATCCAGATGACAAAGGAGCAGGCATAGAAGGGTCAAGTTAATTCAAACTTCGACTGATGCGATGGAAGTACTTCTTCATGTACTTCATTGTAAATTTTTGGGTTTGAACCACATTGTTTAGAGAGACCTGCGGTGCCTCAAGCTTCTCCTCCAAAGATTTAAGACGACCATCTACCTGAGAAGGTTGATAGTTTGGATCTTCTGGATCATCAGACTCATCTAGCTCGGTAAAAATATCTTCCATAGCAATATCAGTAGGAGCCTATGCTTCTTCCTCTTCTTCAGTTTGGAAAGAAAGAGGTTTCAGATTCATCTTACTCAGGTTGGTATTGTTAAATGGTAGTACAAATTTCGGTGCCTCAGATGTAGGAATGGTGACATTACAATGTAAGGCAATGCAAGTCATGAGATAAGAAAACGGAATCGATTCATGTCCAAGTGTTGAGGCATAAAAAATGGTGATGAAGAAAGGATTAAAGCAAGAGAAGATTAAGAGATAGAAGAAAATTGGAAAAGAAGAACAATGAAGTAGCTTAAGGGGGGTTTGCGCAGGACTGCACAACCAATGTCCGTTACGTGGGTCCGCGCAACCAATGTTCGTTGCACAGGATCATTTAACTGACTTATAAGGTTTGTTCTCTGAGAAGGATCCAAAATAGTAGAAGGTGGTTTGCACAGGTCCATGCAACTAATGTCAGTTGCGCAGGACCTCGCAACCGAAATATCAATTGCGCGGGTCCACACAATGGAATTCAAGACTAGTTCTTTGTGAAAAGGTCTAAAGCATTAAAAGGTGGGTCCCATAGCACCAAAATCGAGGTGTCACACATGCGAGGGCCTATAAATACCCCCTCCCCTCTTTCATTTGGACGGATTGAAGATTTCGGAGGGGAAGCAGAGTAAAGAAGGGGATCGAAGGTAGGAGAAGAAGCTCCGGTAGGTTGCGCGGGACCGCGCAACCGATATCTGTTGTACATGTCACGCAACCAGACTGCCCTGCAGTCTGTGAAGTCAAGGAGCGGACAAGCTGCTGAAATGGCTAGGTCCCTAGATTTCTTTTGTTCAAGCTTCAAGGAGAGAAATCAGTAGAAGAGATCAATTCAACATTCCTCCTAAGTACTAGGAGATAACTGAAGCAACTGTCGGAATGTTGCCAAAATTTCTATCTCCTATCTCCTTGGAGATTAGTTGATCGATTCAACAATTCCTCCTAAGTACTAGGAGATAAATGAAACAGGCATCAGAATGCTGCCGAAATTTCTATTTGGACTATCTTATTTGACTTTGATTGATTGTACTTTGTTTTCAGAATCAAGGGAATCTGAGGATGTAAATGAACTCATAATAAATATGATAAATGTTCTCTCTTTCTTTCTTTGTTATCATTGAATAAATCCCCTAAATCAAATACATTTGTTTTCTTGTAGAAACAAAATGGCGACTCTGCTGGGGACTTTTTCAATGGTAACTTAGAAAATATTTAGAGAACATTTATCACTTTTTGGCATCAGCATAGACGCTAAAATGGCGACTCTCAGTGGGAACATCCTCCCCTTCATCTCTGAGATAGAATGATTATCACCTAGATGCCTAATTATAATTTTATATTTTTGTCTGAAGGTAAGTAGAAAGCATCAGAGAAAGCAAAGTCTGCTGTGATCAAAAGCAGTGAATTTCGTATAATGGACGAAACAATCCCTGTTTCGCCACTAGCTCAACAAGATGAGGAAGGATGGAGGATAGTAACATCCAAAAGTCAGAAAGTTCGATCTACTCTCGCAAGAAGCTTCATCTCGCCAAGTACTGGGTCGATTATACGAAGTTTTATGAGACACAGTCCTGCTTCGGTCATACAATCATCTCATTCAAGAAAAATGAAAAGGCCCGTCACTCCAAAAGATCTTCCGATACCGTTAACTATAACTGTAAAGACATCTTCCACAGAATCATTGCGAGTTCGAAAAAACAAAGGGAAGCCGACCGTAATCAGCGAATGTTCATTCACAGCACCTCCTGCAAAAGATTTTACACAAACTCATGCATTGATAATGCCATGATTTGAGTCAGCTAGTCCTTCGAAGCGATAGTATGCTGGTTTCAAATAAAATGATAGTTCATCTTCTTCAACAGCGTCAGCAGCGCAACACTTGTTTTCTCCTTCAATATCAAGACAATTAAAGTATAAAGAAACAAAAAGCCCGTCGACAGATATTAATCAGCCTGATCAGTTTTCTCTAGATAAACATGTAGCTGAAGAAGTCCCAAAAATTTCGATAGCGACTATTGTGAATAACCTTGAATCACAAGAAGAAAGGCCACAACCGCAATTGGTTAGATTTCAAGAACCGATGCCTAATATTACTCAGAATATAGTGCAGGAAGAAATCCGATAGATGGTCATTGAATTCATTTATTTAGCACAGAGACGAGGTCAGAATAAAAAATTTTAATATCAGACACCATATCCTCGTGAAATAGAAGACATGCCGTTTCCCACAAATTTCAAACACCCGGACTTTCAGAAATTTAACGGGAATTCATAGCAAAGATGGGAAATTTCTCTAGAATTCCTCAATTTTGTCTACGATTATTTGGATCTTCTCTGACAGGAAGAGCTTTCAGATGGTATTCAGGTTTAATCCCAGGATCTATTCATACTTGGGAACAAATGCAGGATGCTTTTATGTCAAACTTTTTCTCTTCGGACCGAGAAATTAGTTTGACCGAACCGGCCTCTATTCGCCAAGAAGAAAATGAATCAGTTGAAGAATTCATCAATCGATGGAAGGGCTTGATAGCAACATGTCAACATCCTCTTCGGGAATCAGAACAAGTGGAACTATGTTTAGAAAGCATAAGACCAAAACTGGCATGCCACCTGATTAGTAAAGATTAGAGAACTTTTCGTAATTTTGCTACGAAGGCTTATGCTCTTAAAAAGATGATGGGAAGAGTGTTTACTTTTCAGTCAAAATTAGCCCACATAACTCGGAAAGAAGAAACTAAAGAAAATTATCAAAATGTTGAAAGAGATAGCGATGAAGAAAATAGAAATGGTCATGCGGTTATAATGACATATAAAAGGTCTAGGAAAAATAAAGACCATATGAAATACGCATTCTCAAGAAAAGATATACTTCCTATGCTGAATCAATTATTGGCTATGAAGCGTATTGAATTACCTCGGCTAAGACACCTCAAAGAAATCAAAAATACAAGAGGAATGGATTATTTCCATTATCACCATAAATTTGGACATCATACAGAAAATTGTAATTCCCTCAGGAAAAAGCTACAGACGATGACCGATAAGGGAGAAATTGCTATGGAAAGAGCATGACAAAAAGAGAAAATTGGAGAAAAATGATAGAAACTCGATAAAGAAAATTCTGGGGGTATCCGGGTTAAAAGACGGTAACATGCTTCATATGGTGAATCGTCAGTAATTAACAAGATCAAGCTGTCATATCCTAAATACTCAAATAAAAAGAAGCGAGTGAGGCAAAAGATGTAAAGCCGCGATAAAAAGCATATTCGTTACAGATATGCATTGCAATACCTACCAGTTCAGGAAATGACCGCTATTTTGATTTCGAAAGGTATCGATATGATACTTCCAAAATCAAAAGGGGGCAAGACAGGTGAGTAAAAGCTTCACCATAGAATGTATTTCTTTTGTATATGAATAAAATGCAGGCTTTCAAGCATATCAAGTCATCGCCAAATGCGAAGCACCAATGACAATCGCCAAAGGAAAAGCCAATCGCCAAAATTAGCAATTATCGCTATCGTCATCAATCACCAAAATTGATTATCATCGACAAAATTGCATTCTCAGAACATTATCAGCAGCGGCAAAATATCAATTATTGATTCTCAGAAAATTATCAGCAGCGGTGGAATATAAATTATTGATTCTCAGAACATTATCAGCAGCGGTGAAATATCAATTATGGATTCAGCATTCATGGCAATGAAATAAGCAGTGGAATAAATCTACATAGTCAACCACACAATTCTTACGACAGCGATGGTAAATGATCATTTAAGGCAGCCTAGCCAAGCCATATGGCCAACTATGCCTAAGACCTATCATCATTTAAGGCAGCCTAGCCAAGCCTATATGGCTAACTACGCATAAGACTTATGATCATTTAAGGCAGTTTAGCCAAGCCTATATGGCCAACTACACATAAGACTTATAATCATTTAAGGCAGTTTAGCCAAGCTTATATGGCCAACCTATTATCATTTAAAGCCTGAAATTGGCGGTAAACTATTTTTCTCCTTGAGCCCAGCCCAAAATCGGCGGTAAACTATTTTGCTCCTTGAGCCCATCCCAAAATCGGCGATAAACTATTTAACTCCTTGAGCCCAGCCCGAAATCGGCGGTAAACTATCTTGCTCCTTGAGCCCAGTGTCAAGTCTAGTTCAGTCAAATCTGGTTATCCAGTTTAGTCAAGTCTTGTCTGGTCGAGTCAAGTTCAGTCTTGTCCAGTTAAAGTATGGTCAGTGAAAGTACAATAGCACCACTGCTCAAAAAAGCATAAACTATGCATAACATTCAAAATGCTGCAGATACACATTTCATTTTAGATATGCTCAAATATGCAATTGCCTGATGAAAATTTTAAATGTTGAGTAAATAACATGCAAAAAATGCGTTCCTCTTGAATCAGGTTCAAATTACAGCAACAACAAATGCCTTCAAGATATTGGCGATTATCTACTCAAAAGTTCAAATCTTCGAGATCAACTATTAGCCTTCAATTACAATATACGTATTCTCCTAACAAGGATTGAAATTCTTTAAAAGGAGCAGTAAATATTATCCATCCTTCAAGAGTATCAACAGACTACACTTCGAAAATATTATCTTCTGAAGAAATATTTATGCAACATTGACCGAGAAAGGGAGCAGGATCTATGTCTTCAACGTAATCTATGCCTTGGTCTTTTTGATGATGTCTTATACACGATGGAGAAATTTATATGCCGATATTGTAACTTCTCACTATCCTAGTAATGATATCGCAAGATTCCAAGTATCAGATCTGATGGAAACAAAGAACAAACGAAATCATCATCGGTAACTTTTATGTCCTTTGAAAAACTAATAAGTGAAAATTGAAAGAAGTCTTGTCTATTTTTCAGAATCAACAAAGATCCCAGGAAAAGTCTATAAAGAAATGTTAAGGAACACAAACTAGAAAAGACTCGACAAAAGACTCAGCGGTTGAACCTTTAGAGCTAGAAATGATATCTCCAAGAGCGCGATTTAATGAGCAAAAGATACAATGCGAAGCACGATAACAGAGCGAATATCACAATGAACCTAAAAGAGAGAAGAAGCTTTCAATATATTTAAATAATTATTAATGCTTCATAAAGCTAAATTAGAAAATTATAATGTCTTGAGATACTAATTCTGACTAATTTGGCAGGAAATACTATCATTCAAAAGCTTGGGCTATGCAGATCATGAATAAAGGAAACAATCGAAAAATTCTCTGATCAAATTGCTTAAAGACGAAGTCGCTGGAGTTGATCAAAGAGATCGTTGCAGCAGCAACGGTGTTGAAAGATAGTTCTCTGATCAAATTGCTCAAAGACGAAGTCGTCACAGCTATTTTAGAGATGTGTTTCAATGCAAAGAGAGTTTTATCCTCTCTAGTGAAACATCCGCTCGACACTACTGGCTGGGGGCATTTCAATCTTCCGTTCGAGTGTGATAATCAAGTCTTCCGTTCTAGCACAATCATTCAAGTCTTTCTTTCGAGCGCGATCATCAAGTCTTCCGTTCGATAGCGATTATCAAGTCTTCTGTTCAAGCACAACCATTTAAGTCTTCCGTGTGAACACGATCATTCAAGCCTTTTGTTCAAGTACAATCATTCAAGTCTTCCGTTCGAGCGCGATCATCAAGTCTTCCGTTTGATAGCGATTACCAAGTCTTCTGTTCGAGCATAATCATTCAAGTCTTCTATTCGAGTACAATCATTCAAGTCTTCCGTTCGATCACGATTATCCAGTCTTCCATTCAAACGCAATCATCCAATCTTCCGTTCTAGCGCAATTATTCAAATCTTTCATTCGAACAATCATTCAAATATTCCGTTCGAGTGCGAGCATTCTAGTCTTCTGATCGAACGCGATAATTCGATCTTTTGAGTCAAGTATGATCATCCAGTCTTCCATGCAAGCATGATCATCCAGTCATCCTTTAGTTGCAGTTCATTTAAGTTCTTCGGGCAGAGGAAGATCGATCCTCCATTTGATTTCATGAATCAATCAAAGAAGGATCGAGGGGGCATCTGTTGAGGTATAAAAAATGGTGATGAAGAAAGGATTGAAGCAAGAGAAGATTAAGAGATAGAAAGAAAATTGGAAAAGAAGAAGAATGAAGTAGCTTAAGGGGGGTTTGCGCGGGACCGCCCAACCAATGTCCGTTGCACAGATCATTCAACTAACTTACAGGGTTTATTCTCTGAGAAGGATCTGAAATAGTAGAAGGTGGTTCACGCGGGTCCGCGCAACCAATGTCAGTTGCGCAGGACCAAAATATCAGTTGCGCGAGTCTGTACAACGGAATTCAGGACTGGTTCTTTGTAAAAAGGTTTAAAGCATTGAAAGGTGGGTCCCATGGCACCAAAATCGAGGTGTCACACGTGCGAGGGCCTATAAATATCCCCTCCCCTCTTTCATTTGGACGGATTAAAGATTTCAGAGAGGAAGCAGAGCAAAGAAGGGGATTGAAGGTATGAGAAGAAGCACCGATCGGTTGCGCGGTACTGCGCAACCGATATCCGTTGCGGGAGTTCGCACAACTAGACTGCCCTACAGTCTGTGATGTCAAGGAATGGACATGCTGCTGAAATGGGTAGGTCCCTGGATTTCTTCTATTCAAGCTTCAACGGGAGAAATCAATAGAAGAGATCAATTTAACATTCCTCCTAAGTACTAGGAGATGACTGAAGCAAGTATCGGAATGCTGCCGAAATTTCTATCTCCTAGCTCCTTGGAGATTAGTTGATCGATTCAACAATTTCTCCTAAGTACTAGGAGATGAATGAAACAGGCGTCGGAATGCTGCCGAAATTTCTATTTGGACTATCTTATCTGACTTTGATTGATTATACTTTGTTTTCAGAATCAAGGGAATCCAAGGATGTAAATGAACTCAAAATAAATGTGATCAATGTTCTCTCTTTATTTCTTTGTTATCATTGAATAAATCCTCCAAATCAAATGCATTTGTTTTCTTGTCAAAACACCAAGATTTAAACGGAACTGAATAATGATGTAACATATTAATGAAGGAAGACAAACTTGAATACCAGACACTATAGAATGAAGAACTTAAGTCATAAAGAGAGTAAGTTCAGACTTATTCTCTGAGCTGGGATAGACATTTGAAGTGAAAATCCTATGAAGAACATGATATTTGGAAAACATTTGGTTAACTAGAAGGGCATTACCTGACTTCCATTCGGCATCAAAGTTACACAATTTACATGTAATTACTTGTCGCTCAGTATTAGTCATTTTATCAGTCAGATTTGCATAGGAATTGCATCTTTCGCAATGACAATCTCAGTCAATGCTGAAATAACATATAGATTTACTGCGAAGGTCCCTTCCATGAATTTAATCGTGAACGTAAGATCCTCAAGAGACACATCAAAAATGGAAGCATACATTCCTTGTGTTATGGAATGGTAAGTCGTTCTGCCCCAACCAAAGATGCGCTCCCAACCGATTTTGGTCAAAATTAGAACAAGACCAAAGGGCGCAATGTGATCAATATTAACCAATCTCTTTATGATTATGTCTCTAGTGCAAAAATCCTTGACGTGCTTCGAATCTTCATCGGTGGCCCGTAGGATTCTTACACCTAATGGAGTGGATATAGAAGAAGAGCTACCACGGCTCTTTTGTGTTGCCATTCTCTTTGAATAATGCTCCATTAAGTATAGCACAAGAAAGAAATCAAAGAGAGAGAGAGAGAGAGAAAGAGAGTTGATTGAAGCTACATCATATTTAAAATAAAACTCACTACAAAGAGGGTTTGAAATCACAAAAACAACCCAAATATGATATTAACTAGCAAAGATGTACTCAAAACTTGAAGAAAATTGTAAAAATAAACACTTACAACCAAGATTGAAAGTTGGGTTGGTCAAGAGAGGCACGGACTAGTTGAGGAAGAATGTGGAAAATGAATTGAAAAATGTGTTTTTCCCCTTTTTAGAGTGAAATCGCGCGGTCCTCGGCCGGTTGAGTATGCACTTGACTGGTCGAAGGTTCGGTCAGTTGAGTGTGTACACGACTGGTCGAAGATGCCACAAAAAAATCTGATTTTTGTTTATTTTTATTTTTATTTATTATCAAGATATGCATTTAAACAATATACACATACAATAAAAATAAATGCATACGAAAGATAATTAATTAATAATACACAAACCAATATCATGCTTTAAGTTGGAAAATCTATTTTTGTTAAGTGGTTTGGTTAGTATGTTTGCAAGCTGCTTCTCAGTTTGAATGTATTCAAGTACGATACTCTTGTCTTCAACTAATTCTCGAATATAATGATATTGAATATCGATATGTTTTGTATGAGAATGTTGGATTGGATTTTTTAAAATATTAATTATGCTCGAATTATCATAGTATAGTGTTATTATATCTTGCGCAATACCATAATCAGCTAATATTCTTTTCATCCAAATAAGCTTAGTACAAGCATTACCAGCTGCGATATATTCAACTTCAGCTGTTGAGAGAGATACAAAATTTTGTTTCTTATTGAGCCACGAAACTAAATAATTCCCTGCGTAGAAACATCCGCCACTGGTAGATTTTTTATTGTCAATATTTCCTACCCAGTCTGCATCAGTATATCCAACAATTTGTATGGATGTATCATGCGGATACCAAAGTGCTAAGTTAGCAGAACTTGCGATATATCTGATTATCCGTTTAACAACAATTAGATGTGATTCATTAGGATTAGATTGATATCTAACACATATTCCAACTTTAAAAGTAATATCAGGTCTACTAGCAGTTAAGTATAGAAGACTACCAATCATGATTCAATATAGATGGGAGTCTACACTTTTACCTGATTCATCCTTTAAGGTTTAAGAGTTGTACTCATTAGAGTTTCAAAATTCTTTCCATTCTCAAACCCAAACCTTTTTACAAGGTTCAAGGCATATTTGGTTTGTGAGATAAATATACCATTTTCAAGTTGTTTAACTTGTAATCCAAGAAAGTAATTTAATTCACCAACCATACTCATTTCAAACTTGGATTTCATTATATCTGCAAACTCAATAGATAAGTTACTGCATGTAAATCCATAAATGATATCGTCAACATAGATCTGAACTATCAGTATGTGATCGTTATATTTCTTGCCGAATAAAGTTTTATCAACACTGCCCATAATAAAGTTGTGACTAAATAAAAGTTTAGTTAGTTTTTCATACCATGCCTTGAGAGCTTGTTTTAAACCATAAAGTGCCTTTTTAAGGTAAAATACATTATTAGGAGATTTGGGGTCTTCAAAACCCTCTAGTTGTTCAACATATACCTCCTCATGTAAATCACAATTTAGAAAAGCACTTTTGACATCCATTTGTATATTTTGAAATTCTTATGACATGCAATCGAAATAAATAATCTTATGGATTCAAGGCGTGCAACTGGTGCAAAGTTTTCATCGTAATCAATACCTTATATATGAGTGTACCCTTGTACAACTAGTCGAGTCTTATTTCTTAAAAATCTATTTAGTTTCAATTACATGTTTATCAGAAGGTCTAGGAACCAAGTACTATACATTATTTCTAATAAATTGATTTAATTCTTCTTGTATGGTTATTATCCAAATTTCATCAGCAAGTGCTTCATTTACATTTGCCAATTCAATTTAGGAAGTGAAGCAAACATAATTACAAATATTTTCTAGTTGTCTTCTTGTCTGTACGCCAGTACGAGGGTTACCAAGAATTTGATCAGTCGGATGGTCTTTGACTAATCTTGTCTCAGTATTGACTGATTTAGATGAAGACTTATGTATATCAATTATATTGACTTCATCATCATCTAAATTAGGAGTGGGTGTGATTTATTGATCATTAGTCACTACATTTATAGATTCTTGAATCACCCCAGTCCTTTTATTAAGAATCCGGTACGCACGGCTATTTAGAGCATAGCCTAGAAATATTCCCTCATCACTCTTAGCTTCAAAATTTCTCAAATTTTCTCGATCGCGTAAAATAAAACATTTACTTCCAAAAGTTTGAAAATATTTAACAGTGGGCTTTTTATTAAACCATAGCTCGTAAGTTATCTTATTTTTAGCTTTTCTAATGTAAACACGATTTATGATATAACATTCAGTATTAACAGGTTCAGCCCACAATTTTTTTGGTAATTGCATAATATTTAGCATTACACTAGTCATTTCCTGTAAAACTCTATTTTTTCTTTCAATAATTCCTTTTTGTTGAGGTGTTTTAAGAGCAAAGAATTCATGCGATATACCACGATCATTGCAGTACTTCTTAAAATTGCTATTCTCAAATTTGGTGCCATGATCACTTCTAATTTTGACCACAAATATCTCTTTTTCAGTCTGAATATGCTTTAAAAAAATTTTGACTTCATCAAGAGTATCTGATTTCTCTCTTAAAAAGGCTACCCATGTCTATCTGGTGTAATCATCAACAATGACTAGAAAATACTTTTTTCCACCTCTACTCTTTGTTCTTGTTGGTCCTTCTAAGTCCATATGTAGTTCTAGAGGTTTGGAAGTGGTTAGGGAGTTCACTTTCTTGTGTCTACTCCTAATCTGTTTGCCAATTTGACATGCGCCATAGACTTTTTCTATTTTTTTAGCTTGAGTATGCTCAATTTATACAGATCTCTATAGTTAACATGTCTAAGATATTTATGCTATAGCTCAGTTTCGTCTGTTTGGACCATGTGACATGAATGGTTTGATGAGCAAGAGTTATCAATTATATAGCAATTTTCAGAGGTCCCACAACCATTTAATATTACACTACCCTTCTCATTTGTAATCTCACATCTGTAATCTGAAAATTTCACACTATGTTTATTATCACAGATCTGAGATATGCTTAAGAGGTTATGTTTTAATCCTTCAACATAAAGCACATTTTCAAAGAAAGGTAAGTTAGGAAGTCGTACAATACCTTGACCTATTATTTTGTAGTTGCTTCCATCACCGACGGTAACTAAGCCGCCATTTACTTCTTTAATATTCGTGAATATCGTCTTGTCACCTATCATATGTCTTGAACATCCACTATTCAGGTACTATCTTGAGTGGCTAATGGCTTTGAAAGCTGTGTGGGCAACAAGACATATGACCTTTGGAACCCATTTCATTACGCTTCTAGGTTTAAGAATATCTCTTGATTTTCGCTGCATTTGAGAGTAGGATTTCTCCTTCTTCTATGAACTCCATTTTCATCTGAGTTGGATTTTAAAAGCTCTTTAAGGAGGTCCACAATTTTTTCAGCTAAGAGTGATTTATTACTTTCTTGATGTTTATAGCTGAAGGTATTATTATTAATTTTAAGAACTTGAAAGGATTTTGAGTTTTTGAAATCATTATGATTGAAATTTCTTAAAGTCTTACCTTTAGAGTTTGAGGATTCTCTCTTATAAAGATAGGAGTAGAATCCTCGGATTTTAAAGAATTACCTTTAATATAACCCAGACCAGACTTGTCACCACATTTTCTAGATGATCAAGTTTTAGTTTCTCATTTTCTTTTTTGAGTTTTTGTAATTCAGAAGATTTAAAACTTAAATCTAATTTTATTTTTTCATAACAATCGAAAAATTGAGATTTTTCTAAAACTGCCTTTTCAAGTTCATCTTTTAGTTTAGCATATTTTCCCTTTTGAATTTTCAACTTGACAACAACTTTACAACTTTCGCTATATAGGGCATTGTAGGCATCTTGAAGATCGTCTTCATTTTCATTTTCAGGGTCACTCCTGAGATTTTCATGGTCAGATATATTACAGCTATCTGAGGAAGTGACTCTGGCTATAGTCATAAGGGTTTTTATTAGTGCACTCACCTTGCATACTATGTTTGTCAATCACGTGACTAGTTGCGTCAAGTAGTCGGATGGGTCCTTGGCAAATAAAGACCGATGATGCAACTGAAGCAGAAGCCCAAGCTACAAGTTCAAAGAACAAGAAGCTTGTACGATCTTGATCTTACCTAGAAATGACCTTGACCCTTAATAGGAAAACCCACTTAGATCATCTATTTAACCCATTCTAAGTCTATATTTTCTATCACTCTAATGTTGGCTTTAGTAGGTTCAAAGTTGCTGAATGAATTGCTGGAAAAAAGTTCAAACAGGAAAATTTGTTCCATATCGGTTGGAGAAGGTGCCACCGAAAGGCACCTTCGGTACCATCGAAGTGCCATTCGGTACCACCGAAGGCACATTCAGTGTCACCGAAAGTGCCCAAAATAGTCCAGCAACATTTCAAAGCTAATTTGGTACCACCGACTGGATATTCGGTCCTACCGACTGCCATTGAAGAACAAAGTTCAATGCCACCGAAAGTAACAAAATTCATCCAGCAGCTTCAGGATCTAATTCGGTACCACCGAGTGATATTTCGGTACCACCGAGTGATATTTCGGTGCCATCGAATGTTCACTCGGTGGAATCGAAAACTAGTCGTTCTATATCTGTTGGGACTTTTTCTTTATAAATACAGGATCCAAAACTTTATGAAATAAGTGGATTTAGGTATTTTAGAATCTCTAGTGTATCCCAAGCTTATCCCACTCATCTTAGACTCTATCTACAAGAGAGTCATGCTTTCTTTATTGTGATTTCTCACTTCGATAAGCATTCAAAGCTCCTATTGATGAAGAACATAATCTCGAGCCTTCTCTAGAGTATAAAAACCAAACCTATTGGAAAATCCATAGTCTCCGTGATACTCTAGAGCATCCATTAGTTGAATCCCTTAGGAAATCCATTTATAACGTTTGATAGGAGATTCAACCCACTCTCATTACCTTGGTTACCTTTATAGGAACATCATATGCAAGGTTCTTGATCATGAAGCTGATACAATAGGAAAATCACTGCATCGTGATCGGGGGAGCATTGGGGAGCTGATTCAAGAATAAAAGAACAAAGATCAAGCAACCCAAGTGTAAGACCCGTATCCTAGACCGTATCGTTCCGTAGGCTTTCATGGTCCTCTCGATCGAATTTCAGCGACTTGTAATCTGTAACCGGTGTTTACGCGCTATCCTGAGTCATATTCCGCATTCTAGAGTCAGCTCGACCCGAGACTTGTACCCTAGCGACCGTGCCGTCACCACGGTTCTGACACTGCGTCTCACCAGCCGAGGCGATACCCGGGCCAGGAGATGTGGGCCCGCGTTCAGTTCGAGAAAAAACGCCGCGAAGTTACAAAACCCAAGAGAACATCACATCAATCCCATCAATCACATCAATCAAGTATACATCACTCCCATCACTCAACATCCATCCCCAAGTACAACCACCCTCCCCAAAGTCAACTTTCTCTTATAACCAAGTACACCCATCACACCCCATCTCTCTCTCTCTCTCTCTCTCTCTCTCTTACAACCTCTCTCTCTCATCTCTCTCTCCCTCATTCTCCAAGCAAACCACGTCCAACCTCCATTAGAGAGCTTGGTGTGGCTCACCTTCCTACCTCTCATCTCCACCATCCAAAGTCTATCTTGATCGTTGAATCGCACCCTTTGGAGCTCTAGATCGCATTGGCAGAAGAAGGAAGAGGAGATCGACGGTGGGTGTTCATCATCTTGATTTTTGATGATTTGAGGGCCCACATATGGTGGGACCCATCTTAATGTACGCATTGTTTAAGGGAGGGCCCAATAGTGGCAGGATCCCTCCCCTTCACGTTTTCTCCTCTCTCTCTCTCTATTTTTTTTATTGTGGCCCACCTATGATGTAAGTATCTTACCATGCCATACATTTGGTGGACCTCACCACCATCCAAGCGGGGCCCACCTCGTTGCCATGACCAGGCCCTACCTGCTGTCCGTTTGGAGCAGCTTAGATGGAGAGAAAACACAAATATCAATTTAATTTAACACCGGTGGGCCACACAAACGTGGATCCCACCCTGATATGTATATATGTGTGTAATACATCCACACCCTCCTGATCGGAGCCCAGATGGGCAGATCTAACAGCCCAAGTTTGGCAGATCAACCTACTATTGGACTGACATCCAGCAGCTGTTGAATCTTATATTATATTAAATAATAATTATTATTATTATTATAATATATTATATAATATTATGGTGGGCCCCATGTGGAACCCACCTACGCTGATTGAGGACGCTTGCTGTATCATACAACTATAGCTGGTGTATTGACGTCAGCAATGTTTGTGAGACCCAACTGATTATGGATCACATCCACGCCATACATCCATCCAGATGGGACCCACCTTATGTCCTATATCTAAACCGCCTGTCCGATGGAGGGCAGGCCAGTAGCCGCTACAACAACTGTTGCACGTGCAACAGTAGGATCCATGGGACCCACCAACGTACATGTTTTATCCACACCATCCAACTATCTGGACGGTGGATACCCACTGTGATGTATGGTCTTATCTACACCGTCCATCCACTTAGCTGGGATGGGTAGGAGCTTTGAGTAACCACCATGATATATGTGATATTCTACACCGTCCATTGTCTGGATGGTGGGCACCTCACAATGATGTATTTGTTTCATCCACACCATCCAAACTGTTTGGATGGTGGTGGACAATGTGGTGCTGGACAATGTTTGGATAGTGCTGGACAATGTGGTGTTAGACAATGTTTGGATGGTGTTGTGGGCTCCACTGTGATGTATATTGTACACATGCTGCCCATCTGGTGGGACCCATTTGCTGTGTATGTGGGCCCACCTGTTATGTATATTAAGCCCAGGTGATGGGGTCCACCTTGGTGTACATATTCTATATTCACACCGTCCACCTTTGGACGGTGCCGCATAGGGCCTATAATTGATGCATGTATTGTATATCTATACCGTTCCTGGGTGCGGCCCGTTGATGCAGCCCACTTGATGTATATGAGGCCCATGTTTGAGGCCCAATATGATGTATACTTGGCCCATGTGTTGGGACCCAATGTGATATATTTATGGCCCATATGTCGAGGCCCGATGTGATGTATATATGGCCCTTGTGTGAGGCCATGGGCCCACTATACGTTTGGCTCTATATGGACCACTCCTTAGGAGCAATGTAGGTTAAATTGCCACATTGATGGGCAATAATGGTTTAATGTCCACATTATGACCTTCCCTTAGGCCTTGTTCGGTCGATCTTCGAGGTCGATTTTGATTGTCGAGACCGATTATCGAGGCCAATTTCGATTGTCGAGGTCGATTATATAGGATGATTATCGATGCCAGTTGTCGATACCGATTATGAGTATGTGACAGCATAACATCATGATACCTACACCTTGGAGCCCACCTTGTGTATATATTGGGCCCCATAAGGAAGTCTAGTTTATTACGTAATAGAGAGGGTAAGGAAGCCCACTTATTGCTCTTAGACTTGGATCTGCCCTCGGTGGGGGATATTGTGACGCTCCATCACTATGATCACATGTGGGCAGGCGCACGTGGGTGTCACTGAGTGGGTGGGGCATGAGGACCTAAGTGAGCAGTGATTGGCAGGTGTTTCAAACAAGAAATAAATGTGTTTAATTTGGGAGATTATCTTATTCAAACATAACAAAGAAAATGTATTTTAAAACAATCATCATACTTTATTGATACCCAGTTCATTTACATCCTTTTTAATATCCCTTGATTCTAAGATAGATTATTCAGAATAAAAGAAATATTATAAGTGCAATTGTCATAGTTAAATATTAAATTCGGCAGCATTTCGACAGTGATTTCAGTCATCTCCTAGGACTTAGGAGGAATATGCTCTTCTGCTGATCATTCTGCTTTAGACTTGAACAGAAGGAACTTGAAGACTTCAACCATTTCGGCAGCATAACAGCCCTTTGTCTTCACAGACTGCAGAGCAGTCTGGTTGCACGATCCCACACAACGAATATCGATTGCGTGGACCCACGCAACCCACCAGGACTTCCTCTCTTGATCCTTTCTTTATTTCCCCAAAAAAATTAAAGAAAAAGGATAAAAAATGATCACACTAGATGGGTTTGCGCGGGCCCGTGCAACAGAAACTCACACACCGCACTCGACTGCACACCCTACAAATACCCATTCCTTCTTCCATTTTGCACTTCCTTTCAGTCTATAACGAACCTTCGTTCTCTTGTGATTTCCCCGTGCAACCAATATCGATTGCGCGGTCTCGCACAACAACTCTTTTGTTCACGCAAGTCTTCTGGGCATTGCGTCGTTCCGCGCAACATACTTTGGTTGCGCGGTCCCGCACAACCTAGACTTGGCCAATTTTTCTGAATTTGGTCCTTTTTCCAGCACTTAGCAAATTTTCTCAACTTTTCTTTGAACCTTTTCTTTATTCATCTTCAAGCCCTTAACTCTTTCATCCATCATGGCTCGTATTGAACGAACTTATCATCCAGTAGACCCACCATCTGAGCAACCTTCTCATCCAGATTTACCAGATACATCTTCTTATCACCCTTCCCCTTCTTTCGATCAACCACCAACTAAACGAACCAAAACTACTACCAGCAACCCTGCAAATTTCAAAGAACTCATACTTCTGACTTTTGACTTCATTGACCGCATTGAATCACTGCCATCTCCCATTCACTGAGCGATTGCACTAGGGGACCTAAAATGTCCTCCAAAGCATGGTAGAGAGTATGACTGGGATGAATGGTTGAAAACCACTGCTCACATCCACACAGATAGTTAAAGGCCCCCTCCCCGAGAAGATACTCTTCCGCTTCACGCTCGAAGAAAACTCGTCGAAACAAGGCGAAGGAATTTGAAGAGAAAATCAAGAAGTATAATAAGAAGAAGCTCCAAAACTCATGAGAATCGGTTTGAGTCATTGAGGGTTTTATGAAATTTGACAACCCTCACTCAGAAGGTATGACGGTGATCCCCATCAATGTGCATCGCCATCAATCCATCCTTGACTGCAAGCTGAAGGATTATATAAATGGGGAAAAGTTGATGTACACTGCTTCATGGGCAACGAGAGAACCGTGCATTCTCCAAGGAAGAATACAAGAACACAAGCCACGACAAATTATTGAAGAAGTTCACCCAATGATCTTTTTTACCCCTTTTCATAGTCCACATAACCTCTTTCGTATGTATTTTTACGAAACCATCAGACAGCACTTCAGAGATCGTGATCAACTTTGGGGACCAGAAGATTTCTGAACAAGAGGTCTGTTGATTGCTCGACACTACTATTCTGATTGGGCAGAAGCTATCTTGAAGAAGCATGCAAGTACACTTGCCAAGATTGGCTTATATGATGCTATAGAAGTTACATCTAAATACTTCTATAAGGAGCCCACCGTGATCAAGGGCTTTTTGGAACACTGGTTGCCTATGACCAACTCTTTCCATCTCTACCATTTGGAGAAATAAGCATCACAATTTGGGACCTGCATCGAATAGCAGGCCTTCCTTTAATAGGCAAGTTCTATGATGAATTCATTCCATCAAACAGAGAACTGGCATTTGTATCTTCCCTCGATCGCAAACCTTCTATTTTAGAAACTACCATTGAGCTTTTTAAAGAGATGGGGAAATTTTTGAATTTCCATAATCTTCCTCCTTTGTAATGGCTGGCGCACTTCTCCAAAATGCTTAGGTATTTCCAAACCTAGAAATCAACTTTCCTTTTCTTATTACACATTCTTTTGCACCAACCTTTTATCTTTCTCTATAGATTCCATAACTGTCATTGCAAGGAGCTAATAGAACTTTGCAATGACATGAAGGAGAGAGCAGATTATAGTTCTTTTGGGGAACTCACAACTTTTCTAGTCTATTGGCTAAGCATTGTGGTACTTCCAAGTTCTAAATGGGCAGATGCTATTCGTCCCACAGTCTTTGTTGTTGCCGGTGCTCTGGCAGAGGGGCAAAAGTATTCCCTTGCACCTCCAGTGCTATGCTCTATCTACATGGCCTTCAGAGAAATAGCAACACACATCAAGAACCCCACCATCGGATCTTCCTCGGCATATACTGCATGGCATTATTTTACTAGTTGGCTAGGAGTTTACTTCCCCTGGACCTTTGAAGCACCAGAGAAGGCATACATTCATCCCATTCATCTCCCACTCTCGTTCTTTCGGCAGAGAGCTATGGCCAAAAGGTCTTACGAATGGGTGGCCAATAAAATTTGAGATGATGATCAAATAGACTTCTTCCAATTCCGTCTTCATCTCTACATTGAGGATACTGACATGGTGGATCAGGGAACACTTATTGTAGTAGAAAGAGCTTTCTTTCTTTCTATTCGTTCCTGCAGCCTACCTTTTTGAGACGGGACAGAATTTTTGCAAGAGCCTTATTACCCCAGCCGCTTTGCTCGCCAATTCGGCAATGATCAAGTCGTGCCAGAAGACTGTGGATTGGTCACCAAAAAGATGCATTGCTACGGAATTGGTCCTATCAATTGGGCCATGATATGGAAGCAACTATTGGACGGTCGGGTTAATTCTTCTTTCATAATCCCCAATTACGATCGCATAGTTCGTACTTCATATAGTTGGATGTGATGGTGGGATCATCAATCATACTTGGTCAACAGACGTTTACCAGTGGACTCCTCCATCTTCCTTCATCCACCCAGTCTGAGGGGCAGAAAATTCGAGAGCGAAATTGGCTTTATTTTGGAGAAGAGCCATGCATCCCACCACGGTGAGATTTGCAGAAAAATATCGATAGAAGAGCCAATTCGTGAGATGGAGTCCATCAATACCCTGGATGGATGGCTTGCTCACGAGGTCTTGACGGAATTTGAACAAGTCCCTCGCGACTTTGGTGGCCGAGCTACGGAAGATGTTGAAGGAACATCTTCTCCTGTTCCGGTAGAGACTGCGACATTTCAGAATGAGCCAGCTCCGGATGAACAAACTCTCCCTTCACAGCCTACTCCTCCCAATTCATCATCTCCTATGACCAGATCTCGAGCGCGCATGCAAATGTCGCCACTTGTCCCTCATGAAGGAGGTAAACAGTCATCTATGTCACCTTCAGTCCCGGTAGATAGAGAGCCCCAACCAGAAAGTAGTCAAGCAACTTCTTCTAAAGGGAAGCAAGTTGTGATTGAAGAAGTTGACGAAGAAAGCTTAAGCGACGAAGGTTCGGCTTCTTCATCAGAGAGTACCACTTCTATGGAATATGATGATGACAAGGATGATGAAAGTGACAAGGATAAAGATGATGATTTTGAGGAAGGAGAAGTTAATGTAGATGGAGAGGAGGATGTAGTTGTGCAAAATGTTGAAAAAGAGCACCCTCTTGTGACTTCTGAAACTCTTCCTAGTGCTAATATCCCTGCAAAGTCTCCTACAACAATTGAGGAAGAAGAAGAACCCTTAGATTATGGAGAGTTCAGATATTCACCTGGTAATGGATTAAGTTCTCTAGATATTCATGTTTATTCAGTGATAATTATCTCATCATCATTGCCATATCTTCATTTTAGGTGCTCATGTAGCTAATATTGAAATGGGCGATACTCTTTCCTTAAATCCTCCTCTAATTGCACCAGTAACTTCACCAAGGGTCCCTCCAATTCCATTGACAGCACCAAAAAGAATAGCCCATGAGATTATCTTTCCAGTAGAGGCTGCTGATTTGCCTACTCCTACTACCCGAGATTCAAGCACAGAGGCCAGAGTGCCTTCTTTTGCTGATATGTTAGGAGTCGGCCCCTCTACAGTCCAAGAAATTCCTCCCCTTGCTAGTCACGCTTCCAGGGCAGGTATATTTATATATTAATTTTTAAGAACCCTACATCTTTTAACTTGCAGTGTTTATCTTAACTCTCTTTCTTCTTCATACTATAGGGACTCCTCCTCGCAGTGGAGCGGCAAGCTCCAAGTTCGTAGCCACTGCTTCTGAGCTGTCATCTTTTGCGAAGGTTCCCATCCATAAGATGCTTTTGATGAAGAATTCTTTGTCGGCAATAGTCCACATCTTCAAAGACCCTGAACAATGGTCAGACTTGGATATTGTTATTGAAATTCTAGAAAGTTATGCAAGAATGGCGAAGATTAACATTTCCACTTTGTGTGATTCTCTTCTCAAATTTCGTTATTCAATAATCTCTTTGGCATCAGCGGAGAATATCACAATTGCTCCTGAAATTCTGGAATATAGAAAACAACTGACTTTGTGCAAGGAAAAGGCTTCTCTTATTGCTTCTGCTATTTCTGAATTTGATTAGGAACAATTGGTTCTTCAAGAACAACTAAGGGTTCATATTGATGACAAGGTAGTCATTCAAGACCGCATTGCCGCTCTAAAAGAGGAGATATCGCATCTAGAGTTGAAGGATCGTGAGAAGGAATTATCCGTGAAGGAGATCGCAGCAAGAATACAAGCAAATATTCAATCTGCTAACGCTGAGAAGTCCAAATTGCTCAAGAGCGAAGAGATAATGCAAGGGTCGTCAGGGCCTCTCTGAGATTTCTGCATTTCTCCATTAATGCGTTTTCGGGCTTCTGCCATTTCATTAATACGATCTTCCGTAGTCGTTCTACATTCTGAATTTATTCTGGCCATATGTACTACAACTTCTCCACTCTTTGACAAAGCGGTAACTGGAGTAGAACAAGAATATGCTGACGTAATGGGACTCACGAAGAGGGGGAAGGACAGGGTTTCATTAGGCTTTTCTATGCTCCCAACATCATTAATCGATTGGGGTGACACTGTTACTGGTGAACTTACCTGGGAAGGCGTGGACATTGGCGATCTAATTACCAGCGCTTTTCCTTTTTGCTCTCTCATCCATTTGACTCTTGATGCAATCAGATCTGGGAAGTCATGCGCTGTCAATAGTGGGGTTATTTGTTTGGGGTATATCGCGGGAGGAGCAAGTTCGAAATTCCTTCTGACTGCATTGCGTGTTATCGGCCCTCTGATTCTTAGCGAAGGCTGATTCATTCTAGAGTTTCTTGCATTCTGTGCTCTCGTCCTATGAGACGTTACAACAGTGCAGCCTTCATCACCCCCCGATGGTTAAGGTGATGCAGATATCACTCCAACTGTTACCTAAGTCATGTTGTTTCCACTCGTAGGGATTTGATTCATGTTCTTCGAAATTTAATTCAGTGTATATTCTATTACGAACCTGGTCGGAGTGAATCGAAAGTTCACCTTTCTTACAGAAGTTGTCATGATTAGTATGTTGGAATTGGATATAGAAACCTTCAATCACAAAACATAATTATAATTAGTGATTGAAGAATTAAATAATCTATCTTAGAGATGAAGGGGAGGATGTTCCCACTGAGAGTCGCCATTTTGGTGTCTAAAAGACACCAAACAATGATGAAAGTTTCCTAATAATTTCACTGTTAATGTTAAATAAGATAAATATTCCCCAGCAGATTCGCCATTTTGTTTTAGACAAGAAACAAATGTGTTTGATTTGGGAGATTATCTTATTCAAACATAACAGAGAACAGGTATTTTAAAACAATCATCATACTTTATTGATACCGAGTTCATTTACATCCTTTTTAATATCCCTTGATTCTAAGATAGATTGTTCAGAATAAAAGAAATATTATAAGTGCAATCGTCATAGTTAAATATTAAATTCGACAGCATTTCGACAGTGATTTCAGTCATCTCCTAGGACTTAGGAGGAATATGTTCTTCTACTGATCATTCTACTTTAGACTTGAATAGAAGGAACTTGAAGACTTCAACCATTTCGGTAGCATAACAACCCTTTATCTTCACAGACTGTAGAGCAGTCCAGTTGTGCAGTCCCGCGCAACGGATATCGATTGTGCAAACCAATGCAACCCACCGAGACTTCCTCTCCTACCTTCAATCTTCCTCTTCGCTCTGCTTTTTCTCCAAAAACTTCAATCTGTCAAAATGAAGGAGGGAGGGGGTATTTATAGGCCTTCGCATGTGTGATGCCTCGATCTTAGTGCCGTGGGACCCACCTTTCATCAATCTTAAATATTTTAAGGAAATCTTCTCCTAAAATTAACTGCGCAGACCCACGCAACTGATCTTTTGTTGCGTGGTCCCGCACAACGGACATAGGTTGCGCGGACCCGTGCAACCTACCGAACAGTTATTTCATTCTTCTTGTCTTCCAATTTTCTTTCTATCTCTCAATCTTCTCTTATTTTAATCGTTTCTTCCTTACCATTTTTTATGTCCCAATAACAGGTACTGTGCTGGTAGGCTATTGTGCATACAGTGAAGGCATAACTTTATCTCACATCAGGAGCATTGTCCAATGTTGTGGTGGCTATAAGTTGGATTCTTTCCTTAACTATCATAACGCATTCTAAATCAGTGAGCTTATCTTGATATTTAGACTAAATTCGTCGTGCTTCTATGGACCCTCATCATTCGTATGCATGTTGTGATGGATGATTGATTAAAGCAGATGTCATTGGGCTGAAATATTTATGGGACTCCCTGTGAGATTGAGTTATCCCCACATGATCGCGCGATATGCATAGGTTTGATGTATGACCTAGATGAGACTGATGGTATTCGTAGCTCTTTAGAATTGCATATTGCATTGCATTCTCAGTATATGACATTGGCTTATTATGTCTTTGCATCGCATAACCTTGGTACGGAAGATGGCACTCATGGACTTACCAGTATATTTCCACTTACTCTGATATCGTATGATTCATGATCTTGTCAATATTTTCGCTTATTCCGATATTAAATGATTTGGCATGTTAGGTCACAGCAGCATTGAGCTTGAAGCGTGCACCGGTCTTCTGGAGCTTTGATTTTCGATATATGTATTTCCCTTTCAGCATTGTATTCAAATGTTTATATTAGTAGATATGTGATGATGATGTTGCCCTTGTGATTTGGGTAAACTTGTGGTTATGCTTATTACAAGTTAAATGTACATTGAAAAAAATCTTCCTTGTAGGATCCCAGGATCAGAATCTGGCGTATGGAGGCTGGGAGCTGAGAATTGGGTACTACAAAGGTTGTCGGCACCAGATTCGGCGATCAAAAATTTGTGAGTCCAATTTTGGGGCGTGACAGAAGATAGTATTAGAGCATAACTTAGGAATACTTGAGGATAACATCACGTATCTGCTGATAGTTACACTGCACCGTATGATTGTTGAGAACTTAGAATGGTTAGATCCTCAAGTTCAGATAACTTTGAGATTTTCTGATATAATTCTATACCATTAAGATTGTTAGGCTGTTTGGTGTTCCAGTCTTGACTATTTCTGACCGAGATCCGAGGTTCAGTAAGGGTCACCATTCTGTTAAGGAGACGTCTTGGGAGCTAAAGGCTGATATTAGAGATCATTATCTCCATTTGTTTATAGATTGATTATGCCTTGTGTATGTTTATATCGATGCTTCCTCTTCCCTTGCCTTGTCTTATGTGATAGTAAATTTCGAGGATGAAATTTTTATTAGAAGGGGAGAGCTGTAAGACCCGTATCATAGACCGTACCATTCCTTAGGCTTCCGCGTTCCTCCTGCTCAGATTCCAGTCACCCGCTATCTGTAACCATTATTTGCACGTGATCTTGAGTTGTATTTCTCATTCCCGGGCCAGGAGATGTGGGCCCGCGTCCAGTTCGAGGAAAAACGCCGCACAATTGCAAAACCCAAGAGAACATCACTTCAATCCCATCAATCATATCAATTAAGTACACATCACTCCCATCACTCAACACCCATCCCCAAGTACAACCACCCTCCCCAAAGTCAACTTTCTCTTACAACCAAGTACAACCATTACTCACTCACCCATCACACCCCATGTCTCTCTCTCCCTCTCTCTTTTACAACCTCTCTCTCATCTCTCTCTCCCTTATTCTCCAAGCAACCCACGTCCAACCTCCATGAGAGAGCTTGGTGTGGCCTACCTTCCTACCACTCACATCCACCATCCAAAGTCCATCTCGATCGTTGAATCACACCATTTGGAGCTCTAGATTGCATTGGCGGAAGAAGGAAGAGGAGCTCGACAGTGGGTGTTCATTATTTTGATTTTTGATGATTTGAGGGACCACATATGGTGGGACCCATCTTGATGTATGCATTGCTTAAGGGAGGGCCTAATAGTGGCGAGTCCCTCCCCTTCACGTTTCTCTCTCTCTCTCTCTCTCTCTCTCTCTTTATCTCTCTATTTTTTATTATGGCCCACCTATAATGTAAATATCTTATCCATGCCATACATTTGGTGGACCTCACCACAGTCCAAGAGGGGCCCACCTCGTTGCCATGACCAGGCCCTACCTGTTGTCCATTTAGAGCATCTCGAATGGAGAGAAAACACAAATATCAATTTAATTGAACACTGGTGGGCCACACAAACGTGGACCACACCCTGATATGTATGTATGTGTGTAGTACATCCACGCCCTCCTGATCGGAGCCTAGATGGGCAGATCAACCTACTGCTGGACGTCAGTCCAGCAGCTATTGAATCTTATATTATACTAAATAATAATTATTATTATTATTATTATATATTATATAATATTATGGTGGGCCCCAAGTGGGACCCACCTGCGCTGATTGAGGATGCTTGCTGTATCATACAGCAGCTATATAGTTGCTGTATTGACGTCAGCAATGTTTGTGAGACCCAGTTGATGTATGGATCACATCCATGTCGTACGTCCATCCAGATGGGACCCACCTTATGTCCTATATCCAACCGTCCGTCCGATGGAGGGCAGGCGAGCAGCCACTGCAACAACTACTACACGTGCAGCAGCAGGATCCGTAGGACCCACTAACGTACATGTTTTATCCACACCGTCCAGCTATCTAGACAGTGGATACCCACTGTGATGTATGATCTTATCTACACCATCCATCCACTTAGCTGCGAAGGGCAGGAGCTTTAAGTAACCACCATGATATATGTGATATTCCACACCGTCCATTGTCTGGACGGTAGGCACCTCACAGTGATGTATTTGTTTCATCCACATCGTCCAAACTGTCTGGATGGTGCTGGACAATGTTTGGATGGTGCTGGACAATGTTTGGACGGTGTCGTGAGCACCACTGTGATGTATGTTGTACCCACGTTGCCCATCTGGTGGGACCCATTTGCTGTGTATGTGGGCCCACCTATTATGTATATTTGGCCCAGGTGATGGGGCCCACCTTGGTGTATGTATTTTATATTCACACCATCCACCTTTAGACGGTGTCGCGTGGGGCCTACCATTGATGCATGTATTGTATATCTATACCGGTCATGGGTGCGGCCCGTTGATACAGCCCACTTGATGTATATGAGGCCCATGTTTGAGGCCCAATATGATGTATACCTAGCCTAAGTGTTGGGGCCCAATGTGATGTATTTATGGCCCATGTGTCGAGGCCTGATGTGATGTATATGTGGCCCTTGTGTGAGGCCATGAGCTCACTATACGTTTGGCTCTATATGGGCCACTCCTTGGGAGCAATGTTGGTTAAATGGACACATTGATGGGCAATGATAGTTTAATGTCCATATTCTGACCTTCCCTTAGGCCTTGTTCCACCGATCATTGAGGCCGATTTCGATTGTCGAGACCGATTATTGAGGCCGATTTCGATTATTGAGGCCGATTGTATAGGCCGATTATCAGTGCCGGTTGTCAATACCAATTATGAGTATGTGATAGCATTACATCATGATACATACCCATACGCATCATCTGCATATTTGTTATGAGATGTGGTTGACCATTGCATATTGCATTGGGAAGATTGTTATGAGACTCCCTGATAGGCAGAGATCATCTCACATGAGCGCATGGTATGTGCACGATTGATGTATGACTGGATTGTATGACTCATGCATCTTACACTGTGTGTTGTGATTATTGTATGCCCTAATGACATTAAGGGCGTAGCCTCCACAGGCATGTCGTAGATGGCCAGATGGGACACCGAAATCTGTTACTAGCATCGGGCCGCCATAAATGGCCCTAGGTGAAAATCCCTAAACCCTCTTGGTACCAGAGGATGCCCCAACGTCTAGACCGAGTGGATATATATGAGTGCAGGAGGGCCGTATACCAGTAGGCCGCATCTCCCACTATGTCGTGGTCGGTTGGGAGGGGGTGTGGCCTTACCCACCTAAGGGAGTAGGCAATATTAGGCTAAGTCTGACCAACTCATAAATGGGTCCGCTATCGACGAGCCGGGCCGATATTGGTAGGCAGGTAGTGAGGTCTCTTTCACTTACCCAGTTGTATTGTGCGCTTGATGGGGCAACAAGTTGACATTGAGTGTATTAGACCCTGATGACGATTCCAGAGATGTACGGTACTGATACGTGGACTTATTGAGCACGAGATGCATACTCATTCATTCATCATTCACTATCCACTGGGGCTGGTGGTGTGCAATTATTTGTTACGTGTACCTTCATAATGGCCAGGATTTCGGTTGGGGCGCATGACTAAACTAAGATCAGGAGTTTACCACATTGAGTTTGACTATCCAAACTTAGTTATAGGAGTGGTTTGGATAGAAGTCTCTTGTGGTGGACCCCGTAGCCTGCGATACTACGTACTATCATCCTGACTTCACACTCCAACTAGGTCATTTCATTCGCACCGCATATCGCATGCTACATCCACAACATAAGGCATTTTGGGTTACTATGTTCCTGCATTTATATGGCCTAGATACGGTTGACGGTATTCGTGGACTCATCAGGATTTGTATATTTCATTGCATCCTTAATATATGATATTTGGCTCATTATGTCTCTGCATTGCATAGTCGACCTACAGTACTTTCTCAGTATATGACATTGGCTTATTATGTCTTTGCATCACATAGCCTTGGTACGGCTGATGGCACTCATGGACTTACCAGTATATTTCCGCTTACTCTGATATCGTATGATTCATGATCTTGTCAGTATTTTCGCTTATTCCGATATTGTATGATTTATGGCATTGTATTGCATACTTGGCACTTACCTTGTGCACACACTTTCACCACCCTCTAAGCTTTCCATAAGCTTATGCACGATAGATGCGTGCAGGTGATGTTAGGTTACAACAACATTGATCTTGGAGCGTGCAACGGTCTTCTGGAGCTTTGATTTTTGATATATGTATTTTCCTTTCAGCATTGTATTCAAATATTTATATTAGTGGATATGTGATGATGATGTTGTCTTTGTGATTTGGGTAAACTTGTGGTTATGCTTATTATGAGTTAAATGCATATTGGCAAAAAATCTTCCTTATAGGATCTCAGGATCAGAATCTAACGTATGAACACTGGGAGCCGAGAATGGGGTACTACAGAGGCTGTCGGTACTGGATTCGGCAATCGAAAATTTGTGGGTCTGATTTTCCGGTTTAGGGCATGACACCAAGAGAAGCTACAAAAGAGGACTGATTCCAACAAGTGTTATTATTAAGGGTCCACAAGTTAGTCTCTATCCTCTTGTAAAATTGAGGCTAAGAGTTTGCTATCTACAAACTCGTGTAGGTGCCTAGTGTGGAACCTTGGCTGGTGGGCCTAAACGTAGGTGTCTTATGTGGGACCTTGGCCGGTGGGCCGATACATAGGTGTCGTGTGTGGGACCTTAGCCGTGGGGCCTAAACGTAGGTTCTTAGTGCAGGACCTTTACTCGAGTGGAGAGCATAAATTGTGAGTCCTTTATGTAGGGTTGTAAAGGTTTATGGTGAACTTGATTTAAAACCATCGATAGTGAAATCTAACACACTTTAGGATAGAGTGCGATTGTCGGGAGTGGAGTACACACATAGCCGAACCACTATACATCCTTGTGTTTGGAATTGTCATTTACGCATTTGTTTAATCATGATCATCTAAGTTTGAAAGCTTGATTATTTATGTATGATTAACTGATTGCTTAAGATTGATAGGTAGAACATTTCACACACAAGTTCACAATGTTATAGGCTAGTTGTTTTATTTGTATATCTTGAGTAGCCTATGTGATTGGACCCTCTATTGGCTTTGAAGCCTTTAGAGTTACATTGTCTTAGTTAAATTGCAAATCAGTTTAACTTAGGCAATAAAATTTTAAATCGGTATAATCGTCAAAAAGTCCTATTCACCCCCCTCACCCCCCCCCCCCCCCCCAGACTCTTGGACCATTCCATACTTGTACTACAGCGGTCTAAACTGCAATTTCATTTGGTATCAAAGCAAGGTTCAAGGTTCCTCTTGAAGGGTTTAACAACTTAAAGAGAGATCTTGACAAAAGTAGTAAGTATGGATAACAAAGAGATAAATGAACATCAAATCAATGAGAAAAGTGAAGAAGAAGAAAAAGAGAGTATACATGATGCCTATGATCAACTCTACATACATGACATTAGTATTCTCGACAAACTTGGCATTTTAGAAAATAAAAATAAACAATTGCAAAAAGAACTAGATGAAACATCAGGGATAAATACACAAATGATAAATGATCTTAAGTAATCTCGTATTGAAATGACAAGCTTGAAAGAACCTCAATGTCACTTAAATTTGAAAATTTGAAACTAAATAAACCGATTGAACTCTTAGAATCAGAAAATGAAAAATTCAATAATGAAAACCAAAAACTGAGATTCGATTTAGAAAAGTTAAAACAGTCTGTTGAACTTAGTTACAAATTTTCACAAAGTAGTGAAAAACTGGAAAAATTTCTTAGAATGGGAAGAAGCCATAGGGATAAAAGAGGTTTGGCCTATGAAATTGACAAATCAAGCCTCATTTCTACATCACCTGTAATCAAGAAAATTGTTGCATCTAGAAGCAATATAAAAAACACTCCAATCTGTCATTCTTGTGGAGACTTGGGATTCTATAAATTTGAATGTCTTACATCTAATAGGTCTCACTCCACTTCCGGGTTGAACCATATAGGAAAATTCGAAGCAACTAGAAAAATAATACCCAGAATAAAGAGTTCTTCAAAGCATACACCAAATGAAGGAAGAAAATCCCCTACTCCACCCAAAATGACTGAGAGGATGAAGGATCTGATAAATCAAGTAGCACAACTAAATCAGAACCAAAGAATTGATGAAACAAGGAAATCTAGTTGACTTACCCAAAAAAAATCCAAAAAGCCCCAGGATGAGAACAAAGTTACATCTCCAAAAAGGAATGTCACCAAATGTGTTATAAAGAACAAGAACAATTTTCTTGTAATTCATACTGCACTAAAGGTAGGCAATAGTTCTAAGTGGTATATTGATAGCAGATGCTCCAGACATATGACAGGTGATCGAACACACTTCTATGACTATTCAGAATTTGATGGTGGGTCAGTCATATTTGGTGATGCGAGCTCCGCCAAGATGGTTGGAAAAGGGACAATAGTTGGGCCTAGCTTGCCCAAAGTTGAGGATGTTCTATGTGTAGAGGGATTAAAACATAATCTCCTAAGCATCTTCCAAATTTGTGATAAAGAATACTTAGTCACATTCTCAAAAGATATGTGCAAGATCTCAAATCTCGTAGGTAAATTTATCATGAAAGGTCTTCACACAAGTGATAACTGCTATGTCATTGGAAATAGTGGAGAAAGTGTCCCATCCACAAAATGCCATATGGCCCTAAATAATGAATCCAAGCTGTGGACATGTCCACTACCGGAATTTGGCTAAACTAGGCTAAAAAAAAAATTTGGTGAGAGGTCTCCCTAAGATCAGGAAGAAGGAGAAGGTTGTGTGTGGTGATTGTCTTAAAGGCAAACAGATAAAGGTTGGACAAAAAAAGACAACTACTGTATCAACTTCCAAACCACTTGACCTATTGCACATGGATTTAGTAGGACCAACCAAAGTTGAGATTCATGGGAAGAAGAGATATTTTCTAGTGGTAGTGGATGATTACTCCAGATTTACTTGGGTCGCCTTTCTTCGAGAAAAATCCGATGCATTTAAAGAATTCCAAAAGATGGCAAAATGACTTCAAAATGAAAAAGGATATTGTATAAGTCGTATTAGGACTAATCATGGTGGGGAGTTTGAGAATGATCGATTTGAATTGTATTATGATAAATATAGAATTTGACATGAATTCTCAACTCCAAAGACACCTCAACGGAATGGAGTGGTTGAAAGAAAGAATCGGGTATTGTGAGAAATGGGCTCAGTTCTACTCAATAGTAAAAACATGGCTAAAATTTTCTAGGCTGAAGCTATCAACACTGCCTGCAATATAATTAATAGGGTATTGAAAGTGCCCTGGTTTGTCAATTAGCATGAGTGGTGAGTTAATGAGTCAATTGTGCCCCATATGAAAATTGTTCAAGACATTGCCTCAACCAGATGTGTGTTCAGAGCTCAAAAGGTAAACTTAGCCTCACATCCCAAATCCCAAAACACCCAGGTAAATAAAAGCCTTTAGAAAAACATAGAACTGCGTAGGTGTTAAAAGTCTGAAAACCTAATTTCAAAAATTCTTTAAGTTTTCAGTTAAGTTCGATGTCATCGATTTTTAGTCGATACAACCGAACATTCATTCTCGATATATCGAACTGATATCGATAACATCGAGTTGAGTCCTCTTTATATCCAGCAACCACAAAGTATTTTGGACAAAATATTCGTACCTTCGATAAGTTGAATTTCAAATATTGATGATATCGAAGGACAGTCGATGATATCGAAAAGTCTCCAAGCTCTATCCAGCAAAGGCTTGGTAAATATTCTTGATATTAGTCGAGGAATCAAAGGACAATCGATATCATTGAAATTCAAACCTCGATAATATCAACACAGTATCAATGACATCGAAATGGGATAAGTTGTGTCCAGCGAGTTTTTAAAAGAAAATCATCTAAATGTTCAAGGAATCGAAACCCACATCGATCTCATTGAAATTCAAATCATGACGATATCGATATAGACTCGATACGATCAAATCAGGACAAAACTATTCCAGCAAACTTAAAAAGGAAAATCTTATGTGAATAATTGAGAAATCGATATTGGCTCGATATGATCGTAATTCAAAAATCGATGAAATTGATATGGGATCGATATCATCAAATTGAGTCAAAAAATGTCAAGAAAACTTTCTTAAAATATTCATTGAAAAGATCGATAAATTGGAACCACTGGCAATGATATCAAAATTCGATATCATCAACGCATGTTCGATTCCTTCGATCTTCAGTCAAAAAGATCCGGGTATGTGCGTTAGCTGAGTTCGCATCATCTAACCCTGGCTCGATGGAATCGAAAGTATACGTTCGATGACATCGAGTCAGGACCGATGAGATCGAACTCAGTCAGACTTGACATATTTATTAATATTGGGACTTTTTGCCTATATATAGGAAGCTTGCTCTTGGTTGCTTAGTGAGAAAAATAGAGAGAGACTTGAGAGAGTTTTGCATACTAATTACCCTAAGCTCTTTTTCTCATGGAAGTTCATCCTTCAATCCACCCTTATCATTGATATTAAATAGAGTGGATTGAGGAATGAACTTCCCCATTCAAGGATCATCCAACTATTATCTTAATGGCAAATCATTGAGCTAGGATACCTTGAATGCTTGAATGCTTGGAATCACTCCTCTAAAATAAGAAAAAATTTAATAGAGTAGGATTCCAACACAACATTGACTCAACCCGTTGCCTTTATTGGAACATCATCAAGTGTGGCGGATCAAGAGAGCTGAAGAATCCTCATCATTAAAGAGGAGATCTTCATCAACGTGCTTAATGGGGTTACCTACTTATCTGTAAGTCATTAGAGTCCAGAGACTCTGTTGATCATTCCTTGTGTAGGTTTGGGTCACAGGTGCTTCTCATCCCTTTCAAGTCCTCATACGAGGCCTTCGACGGGAGAGTACGTGTAGGTGCTGTGTGTTGACCCTTGCTCTTGTGTAGGGCATAAACTCTAAGTTCCTTGTGTGGATTCATGGCTTGTGTGGCCTAAAATGGAGGTTCCTTATGTGGATCTTTGTCATGTGTGGCCTAAAACTGAGGTTCCTTGTGTGGATCCTTTGCTCTTGTGTAGGGCATAAAACTTAGGTGCTTCGTGTATACCTTTGCTCTTGTGTAGGGCATAAACTTGTGCCTCTGTGTAGGCATGTTAGGTACCTTGGGTAGGTCTTAGAGTCAGCCTTGTGTAGGTTGTACTGGTTTGAGGTAAACCTGATTTGAAACCTCCCTTAGAGAAATCCAGTACACTCAAGGGTTGAGTGCGTCCGCCGAGAGTGTAGTAGGCATATAGCCGAACCACTATAAAATGACTGTGTTTGAGATTGCTATTTGCATATTCTCTTATTATGTTTGCTTTGAATGATCACATGATGCATGATTATTTAGAACTAATAAGTATCACATCTCACACATAGTCACTCAGTGCATCCATCATAGACTAAATTTATATACTGTTTAGATATTGAATAGTCTTGTGATTGGATCCTCTATTTAGCTTGGGAGTTAAGTTGAAGATATCTTGATAAATTGTTATATTAGATCAAGATAATGGTAATAGGATTTTAAATTGTCATAAAATTTTACAAAGTCCTATTCACCCCCCTCTAGGACACTTTGACCTATTTCTGCTTCTACGAGAGCAGTCATTACCGCAATTTCAATTGGTATCAAAACAGGTCTCTCTTAAGGGCTTCACTGCCTAGAGAGTGATCTTGACTGAAGTTGGAATCATGGCCAAAGGAGAGGGCTCATCTGTAACTAGAGCTCCTGTCTTTGATGGTTCAAATTATATATACTGGAAAGCCAGGATGCACTACTTTCTGTGATCTCTGGATCATGACGTTTGGGAAATAGTTGAAAATGGATATGTATAACTAAATGACAATGTAGTACTTGAAAATGGTACTGCTATCTCAAAACCTAAATCCAAAGAAATGTGGACAACATACGATAAAGAAAAACAAACATCAGAAGCAAAAGCAATGAATGTTATTTACTGCGCTGTGTCCCAAGAAGTCTTCAACCAAATTAGTGTGTGTGGCACATCTAAAGAAGCATGGGATCTATTGGAAAGAACCCATGAGGGGACAAGCACAGTGAAAAGATCCAAGCTGCAACTCTTAACTTCACAATTTGAACATCTTATAATGGAGGAACATGAGACGCTCATGGAATTCTTTACAAAATTTAACATCATCTGTAATTCCATGGGTGGACTGGGAGAGAAGGTTCCAGTGTAAAAGATTTGTAGAAAAATACTAAGATCCCTATCAGAATGATTCAACTCCAAAGTAATAACTATCGAAGAGTGTAGAAATGTGGATGAAATGAAAGTAGAAGAACTCGTAGGTTCCCTACAAACATTTGAACTACACTTTAAACCTGCTCTCCAATCTAAAAATAATGCTCCCAAAACTTCAAAACACATCCCCACAAATGAGGATGATGAAAGTGAAAGGGAAAATGAAGATGAAGAAGTGGCTCTTTTGGCTCAACGGTTCAAAAAAATTCTTCCATAAAAACTGTAGCCGACCATTTAAAGGGAAACAGTTGGACAACAAGCATTATACAAGTAAACCTGTTAAAAGGTCCAAAGAGCCACAGTGTTACACGTGCTGAAAGTTTGGGCACCTGTCCACTGAATGCCCCAACAGAAAAACCAAAGGAAAGGCTATGGAGCCACCCGGGATGATACTGAAGAATCAAACTCAGACTTCAGTGATTCAGAAAGTGATGGAGACCAGAAATCCATAAAAATACTATAACATCCCGGATTTTTTGCCAACCTGGAATTAGACGTCCTTAGGCAATGGGTCGCTCCTAACACCTTATTAACTTGTCAGAACCCAATCCCATAATCTAAAATCGCTGGTTAACCCTTTTCCTTCACAAATCCCACCCTTCACCACCTTCTTCTTTCAATTTTCCTAAGTACTTTCACCCTAGACACTATCTTAAACTAACTAAGTATTATAACTTGGATCACCTTATATACAAACTACAAAGGACTAAGTACCACCTCAGACAGAAATCTTATAGGACTAAATCCTTTAGAAATGAGACAAAGTAACTAAGTACTAAACTAGATTAGCTACGAAATCTATTTGATCCACTTTAAATATGATCTGCAAGACCCAAAACTTGTAGAATCATTGACGCTAGGTTACCCTAAAATCTAGGATCAATCTCATTACCCAGTTGCTCTCGAGAGCACGTTGAAACTCCGTATCAAATCTAGACCGCACGTCGGAAGTCCGATTAACACGAAGTTAAGGACTTAGGACTGCCTCACTAGGCTTGACAACTATCTCGGAAATCAAATCCAGATAGTGTCCCACGGATGTTCGCTTGAGTCTGGAGCGAGAGAGGGTGAGAACACTTGTTTTCTTTACAAAATAAATATCTCAAACAGTAATCTGAGACTTGTCACTTGTGGGTCAGTATTAAGCAACCTGACCGTCAGAATCTGACCCAAATACACCTTTGGATCAGGAAAAATTTCATAAACATATCCATGTACTTAGAATCTTTGATCGAGATCCACTAACCATTGAACTGAAACTGGTCTGCCACTCGTGATCTGGGAGTCTGACTGGAACGAAAACTTAAGTAAACCTAGATCCAGTGTTAGTGAGCTTAAGTTCGACCTTTGGCTTAAGGAGGCCCACCAGAAGTCCTCCGTTGAGCTAAAAAATTCTCTCTTTGGTTAAAACCTAGGTCTACCTTGACCATAAGTCTATTCTGGAGAGTTTCTAGGCTATATAAGGACCTTAAAACCCTCTCTCTCACAGTCATACGAATTTGAGAGAAACCCTAGAGATTGAGAGAGAGAGAAAAGAGAGAGAAAGTGTGGGAGTGTGGGAGAATCTCCCTGCTCTTCTTCCCTGTTGCTATCTATGCTCCACCACTCCATTCTAATAGCATTCCCGGTGATTTCAGCTCCATTTCTAGGTAAGAAACCCTAACCCTAATCTAATTTGGGGTGTTGATAGTTGTAGGTTATGAAATAGCTAACCTATTTCATTCTATAGGTTGCTAAACTGCCGAATACGGAAGCTTAACAAACTTATCGAACCCGTTACGATTCTACGACAAAAGGTGCAGACTTTAGGTGTATAGGTTATGGTTTTTAATACTTTCAATGTCAGATAATGATAGATTCATGATCTGTATGCAATTGCACATGTACAAAGTGCCGTCTGTTTTCCATTTCGATTAAAGATGTAGAATATGGAATTTTACATACTCTAGGTATTCGTAGAAAATACCGTATACGTATATATTTTGGAAATGTGTTTGACATGATTATTTGTTGTATGAATATATGATATATGGATAAAATACTTATTTGGTGAAAGGATTCGCCCTAATACATGATTTGCTAATATACACTATGTATGTAGAAATAGTGTATTGTAGAAAGTACCGTATACGTATATATTTTGGAAATGTGTTTGCCATGATTAGTTGCTATATAAATATATTATATATGCATAAAATACTTGCTTAGCGAAAGGTCTCGCCCTAGTACATGTTTTGCTAACATACACTATGTATGTTGAAATAGTGCATGCTAAGTGTTTGTGAAAATGCTTGTGAGAGTAAGTGTTTGGATGATGATGCCTTAAGTAGGTGTTGAGATGGGATTTTCAACTACCATAGAGACATGTATGATTTCCTCCATGAGGTTATTTACTTAAACCACTTACTTGTGAATTATATGTGTTTGTATTCTTGTTTATATAGTGCTTTATGACATGCTTTATACATGCTTATAACATGTTTGTTAGTGTAACGCCCTGAAAATCGGGGGTCGAGCATAAACTCAACTCCCGAGTTCCAGAACATCACTTATGCAACAAAATGAATGATGATTGAATGTTGACTGTATTTGTGCATTGAACATGAGTGAGATTAAGCCAAAACAGAATAACATACTCCAGAGACAATAAATTAGCAAGCGGAAGACTGTGATAGATATATAAAATATATAAAATCTGTGGTGAGTCTCCAGAGCGTGATAACATTACCAGGTTATAAATTACAAGTACAGTTCAAATTATACCAATGTGTAAGTGTAATGTCTTCTATCCCATGTACCATAGCCCCGTCAATACGGTACCGGGTCTTCGAGAGACACATGCGAGAGTTACATGTAGGAGAACTCCTCCTCGACATCATAGTAGTAGTCCGGCTCTGTCGGGAGTAGCGTAGCCATATCTCGCAATCAGACAATGTCTCGGTGGGTGTTCGAAACACCGTCCCATAACGTGGGAGTGAGTGATCAACTCAGTGGAACAATAAAGCATAGGTTAACATGTTATCGACTCAATCAAGCAGTAATGATAAAGCAGTAAAATCAAACAATGCTAAGTACTCTTATTAATGCAAGTATGAAATGACATGATGAATGCCCTTGCCAAACCACCCTCATGCGACATCATCTTACGTTCGCGAATGCTTAACTCCCTCAGTGCGCCACATCTACTAAGCACATGCGGTGCGATGATGATCATGATTACCGAGTTATTATTAGTCCATTTCAAACAGCAGTATTGGGAAACTAAGGTACCTCCCTTGTATCATTCCCAAACATGATCCATTCTAGGGTCGTCAGTCCTAGTTAATCTCATACGATATTATGGTTTGAGAAGCGTAGCGAAGGCATCACAAAGGGCTCGTCACCCGTCAGCACGGATACAGATCTCACCGTATGCGGCTCAATTGCTGACCGTCAGCTCGAGTACAGGTCTCACCGTACTCGGCTCAATCACTAGCCGTCAGCTCGAATACAGGTCTCACCGTACTCGGCTCAACTCATACTCTAGTTGTTGTGAAAGGCTCGTCGCCAATCACAGACCTTTGAGTATACTCGAAGATACTACAGAGGACTCGTAGCCCGTTAGCACGAGTACAGGTCTCACCGTACTCGGATCTCGCCGTAAGTATCGACAGCTCGAATATAGTGTCCCATACCACCATATCGACTCACGAGTCTGGTTGCTCACTGGTCACTACGGGGAGGCATGTGGCCCCAGCGTAGGCCGACAGCTCGACCACGGTGTCCCATACCACCATGCCCGGCTCATGAGTCTTAGCGGATCGAGGTACCATGGTTAAAAGGGATTTCACTGGTAAGTTTGGTACCATAGGTTCAAGCAGTAGCGTCCAAACATGGTGAACATACATTAGACAGATCGGGTTACTTGACGAGCTCGGCTAGCTCGAGCGCACAACAAGTTGAACGACATGAAATGCATAAGCACTTCGCGTGGCCAATCACTATCGCCAACCGAAGTACGACTCGGGTTCGTCGAACACATCTCACGTGGCAAATGAATCACAGCCACGAATTCAATTCTGGTACCGATTGTCTGGACTACAATTATAGCCCCAAACATGATAACTTGCAGATAGATAAAGCAGTAATGGATCAAGATTCAACTCATACTATGAAGGTATGGTATTATCCGTTTAGGGCTGCCAGGGCTGTTGCACGCACTCGTTGCTCCGCTCCCCCATCACCCATGACGGATCATACAACGTAAATATAAATTTAAACATATGCATTACATAGTTATAATCATAAAGCAGTTGAGCATGTTATGAAGCACAACACAAGCATGAGTTTATACATGTTCAATTCCTAATCACACAACAATCCAAGGAGATCATATACATAGTTAAAAGAGGTTGAGAATCATATCTCAACACCCTTATACATTACAATTTGCTAACTACTACTCATTCAGACATTTCAAGAAATACTTAAACAAACATACATCAACATACATGACATATGTCGATCACATAGGCATTAGGCTAAATCCTTTCACTAGGGAGTTGCCCCAATCATAACACGCGTACACCCACGACGGATAGTCATGGCAAGCAGGAATCCAAGTTCCATATTCATTCAGTCATTTCCGCAAACACTTGGGCCACACATTTTAGCATATATAGTGTATATTGGCCTTGGCGTGATTTAGGGAAAATCCTTTCGTCAAAAGGGTATCGCCAATACAACAATCATGAATCCATGACAATTAGTCATGGCGAGCACGAATGAGGATTCTATACTCATTCAGTCATTTTCACAAACACTTAGAATACACTATTACAACATACATGGTGTATGTTAGCAAAACATGTATTAGGGCTATCCTTTAGCCAAGTGAGTATTTTATCCATGTATAATATATTACTACAAAGAAATAATCATGATAAATGCATCTCCAAAATTTATACGTATACGTGATTTTTCTAGAATACGCATTTTCAACATACATAATGTATACAAGCAAACATGTATTACGGCGATTCCCTTCGCCAAGCAAATATTTTATACGCACATAATATATTTATACGACAATTAATCATGACAAACACATCGCTAAAATATACATGTATACGGTACTTCTTACAATACCGTATTTCTACATACATAGTGTTTATTAGTAAACATGTATTTAGGCGAATCCTTTCGCCAAATAAGTATTTTATCCATACGTCATATATCCATACGACAAATAAACATGTCAAACACATTTCCATAAAAAATACGTATACGGTATTTTATACGAATACCTAGAGTATGTGAAATTCCAAATTCTACAATTCTAATCGAAACTGAAAACGGAAAGCACTTTGTACATGTGCAATTGCATGCAGATCATGAATCTATCATTATCTGACATTGAAAGCATTGAAAACCATAACCTATACACCTAAAGTCCGCACCTTTTGTCGTAGAATCGTAACGGATCGACAAGGGTTGAGGAGCTTCCGTATTCGGGAGTTTTCTAGCCTAAAGAGTGAAATCGGTTAGCTATTTCATAACCTGTAGCCTATACACCTCAAAACAGGTCTAGGGTTAGGGTTTATTACCTTAAAACGGAGTCGGTATCGCCGGGAAAGCGTCTGGAAAGAGGCGGTGCAGCCCGTGGAGCGGCAGGGAAGTACGGCAGGGAGAAGCTCCCACTTCTCCCTCACTTTCTCTCTCTTTTCTCTCTCTCAATCTCAAATTCGTATGGCTGCCATGAGAGAGGGTTTAAGGTCCTTATATAGCCTAAGAATTCTCCAAAACAGACTCCAGGTCAAAGTATACTTATGTTATAACCAAAGCGGACCTGTTTCAGCTCAACGGAGGACTTCTGGAGGGCCTCCTTGAGCCAAAGGTTGAACTTAAGCTCACTAATGCTGGATCTACGTTCTATTAAGTTTTCATTTCGGTCGGGATTCCAGATCACGCGTGGCGGACCAGTTTCAGTTCAACGGTCAGCGGACCTCGATCGGAGATTCCAAGTACATGTAAATGTGTATGAAATTTTTCCTGATCCGATGGTGTAATTTGGTCGGATTCTGACGGTCTGGTTGCTTAATATTGATCCGCAAACAAATGATGTCAGATCACTATTCAAGATATTTATTTTGTAAAGGAAATGGTGGTTTTCACACTCCCTCGCTCCGGACACGATCGAATGGCCATGGGATATTGTCTGGACTTGATTTCTGAGATGGTTGTCGAGCCCAGTGAGGCGGTCCTAATTCCTTAACTTCGAGTTATTCGGACTTCCGACGTGCAGTCCAGATCTGATACGGAGTTTCGATGTGCTCCCGAGAGCAGCTGGGTAATGAGATTGATCCTAGATTTTAGGGTAACCTAGCGTCAATGATTCTACAAGTTTTGGGTCTTGCAGATCGTATTTAAAGCAATTCAAACGGATTTCGTAGCTAATCTGGTTTCACACCTAGTTACTTTGTCTCATTTCTAAAGGATTTAGTCCTAAGTGATTTCTGGTCGAGGTGGTACTCATGCCTTTGTAGTTTGTATATAAAGTGATCCAAGTTATACTACTTAGCTAGTTTAAGATAGTGTCTAGGGTAAAAGTTCTTAGAAAAATTAGAAGATCAAGGTGATGAAGGGTGAGATTTGTGAAGGAAATGAGTTCAAAGGCGGCTTTAGACTTTGGGATTCAGTTCTGACAAGTTAATGAGGTATTAGGATCGACCCATTTCCTAAGGACGTTTAATCCCAAGTTGGCAAAAAATTCGGGGCGTTACAGTTAGCATGCTTGAATTACTTTGTTTATTATGCTTTACTCCACATGCTTTGAATATGGAATAATTATAATTGAGACTATGTTTATAGTCTAGACAATCGGTACCAGACTTGAGTTCATGGTTGAGATTCTTTTTGCCACATAGGATGTGTTTGACGAACCCGAGTCGTACTTCAGTTGGCGACAGTGGTTAGGCCACGCGAAGTGCTTATGCACTTCATGTCATTCAGTTGATTGTGCGCTCGAGCTAGTCAGGCTCTTCAAGTAACCTGATACGTCTAATGTATGTTCACCATATTTGGTCGTTATTGCTTGAACCTAGGGTACCAAACTTACCAGTGGAATCCCATTAACCATGGTACCTTGATCCGCTAAGACTCATGAGTTGGGCATGGTGGTATGGGACACCGTGGTCGAGCTGTCGGCCTACGCTAGGGCCACGTGCCTCCCCGTAGTGACCAGTGAGCAACTAGACTCGTGAGCTGATTATGGTGGTATGGGACACTATATTCGAGCTGTCGGCCTACACTACTTGATGGGTGATGGGAGAGTGGTGCAACGATTTCGTGTAACAGCCCTGGCAGCCCTGACCGTACCCGGTGTAGTGACCTCGAGCATACTCTAAATCTACGATGAGGCGATGAGCCTTTCCATAGTAATAGAGTATAAGCTAGGCCTGTATTGATAAGGTGATGGGGGAGTAGTGCAACGATTTCGTGTAACAGCCCTGGCAGGCCTTGCAATAACCTAAAAACACACCATCGTATGAGATTGTCTAGGACTGACGACCCTAGAATGGATCATGTTTGGGAATGATACAAGGGAGGTACCTTAGTTTTTCAATCCTGCTGTTTGAAATGGACTAATAACAACTCAGTAATCATGCTCATCATGCATTACATGTGCCTGGAAGATGTGGAGCACTGAGGAATGCAAGTATGCAACGAACGAAGAGGGTGTCGCACGAGGGAGTATGTCGGTGAGGGCATCCATCATGACTGCATTCATACTTGCATTAATAAGAGTAGTTAGGAGTGTTTGATTGTACTGCTTTATCATTACTGCTTGACTGAGTCGATAACATGTTAACCTATGCTTTATTGTTCCACTGAGTTAGCTACTCACTCCCACGTTACGGGACGGTGTTCCGAACACCCACCAGACTTTGTCTGATTGCAGATGTCGACGCTATTCCTGAGGCGGTGCCGGACTTTTGTGACGATGAGGGTGCTTTTTCGTATATGTTGTTTATGGCAGCTTTATTTGAGTCGTGTCTTAATCGATGGGATTACAGGGATGTTGACTAGATGACACTACACCTTAGGTATATTTTGAAATGTACTTATAATTATTTAACCTGGTATTGTTATCACACTCTGGAGACTCACCACAGTTTATATATTACATATAGCTATCACAGTCTTCTGCTTGCAATTTAACTGTCTCTGGAGTACGATATGCTGTTTTGGCTTAATCTCACTCATGTTCACTACTTAAATACAAACAACATTCAATCATCATTCATTTTATTGCATAAGTGATGCGTTGGAACTCGGGAGTTGAGTTTATGCTCGACCCCCAATTTTCAGGGCGTTACAAATACTCATGGCCTCCACACCCACAAACATTCCATTGGTAACCGAGGAAATTGATGAATCGCAAGTCGAAGGGACATTTCCATCAGATGAGGAGAAAGAAGAAGAAAATGATAATTTACAAGATGCCTATAATCAAATTTACATACAAAGCATCAATATCCTTAAAAGACTTAGCATTACTGAAAATAAGAATAAATTGTTGCAAAAAGATCTGGATAAAATCTTAGAAAATAATACACACATAATTAATGATCTTCAGCAATACCACTTAGATAATGATAGGCTGGAAAGAATCAACTCGTTTCTGAAATCTGAATCAGTGAAACTAAAAAAACAGATTGAGTCATTGAAAGATGAAAACATGCATCTTAAGAATGAAAATCACACACTTATATTTGACATAGAAAAATCCAAAAATTTTGTTGAGCTTAGTTACAAATTCTCCCAAATTAGTGAAAAATTAGAAAGACTCTTAGGGATGGAGAGACATCAAAAGGACAAGAGAGGACTAGGATATGAAAATTTTAAACCAAACCTCACTCTATGGCACCAATGGTAGGAAAGAATGTTACATCAGGAAGTAACACCAGGACAACTCCTATTTGTCATTCATGTGGTGACTCTGGTCATTATAAATTTGAATGCTTCACTACTGGGAGAACTAAATCCAATTCTGGTTTGGACCTTATAGGAAAATACAGATCGACCGGAAGAATGATACAAACTATCAAGAGTTCACCAAAGTAGATGACAAGAGGTAAGCCACTTCCGTCCCCACCTAAAATGACTAAGAATATGGAGAAGCTAGCAAGTCAGGTAGCTCAACTGAATAAGAAAAAAATGAATTAATGAAACAAGAAAAAGTGATTCAGCTACCTAACATACCCAAATAAGTTCAACGCAAAGTAAAAACTACACCTTCAGGTAAACTTGGTACAAAATGGGTAGTTAAAGAAAAGAAAATTTGCCTTGTAACTCAGTCAAATCCTAAGACAGTGTAACGCCCTGAAATTTGGGGGTCATGCATACACTCAACTCCCAAGTTCCGAGGTATCACTTATAACCAAATCTTAATGTTTTGCATATAATTCAATTTAATGAGCATTATGGAATTGACTGGAACATAAACCGCAATCACAACTGGTCTACTGAAATGAGAGCGAATAATGTATACAAGTCTACAAAAAAATCAATGAGCCGTGTAAGGCATCGCCCGACAAAGTATAAAAATGAGATGTCAAAAAGAATAGTGTGCTGAGTCTACTACTCAGCAATCCCATAGATAGCCCGCTCGATCTACGGTGACCACCCATAAGCTGGAAGTAAGATAGCTCCTCCTCCTCTAAGCTCGCACCGCTTGGCTTATAAAGCTCAGCATCACCTGCATCTACTGAAGAGTCTGGCTGGTGTTTTAAACACTGTCCCATAGTGGGAGTGAGTGATCAACTCAGTGGGTGTCATTAGCCTTAAGTTACATCATGTATCAATTCTATGATGAATTTAATGAAAAACATACATTCACAAATCTCTAACTAATCTTGTTAATGCATATGCATGAATTATGGTATGGTGCATGACCTTGCACCAACACTCCCTTGAGCAACTTCATCTAACGATCGTGCATGACCAATACTCCCTCATTGTAACGTCAACTGCCGAGTTGCCAACTTAACTAATGCGATGCGACCGTGAACGTGTTAGCCGAGTCTTTAATTAATTACAGTCATCTAGCAGATTGGGAAACTGGTACACCATATTGGTATCAATGCCCTCAATCAGTTGCGAGGCCAGGGCCCCTCAATGTGTGAGGCCATAACACCACGATCCTTGATCTCATCAGAGTCCCCATCCCCGATTTCAAGCACATGGGGAGTGCTGGGAAGCGGGATCACTCGCGGTCACTACGGGGATGCTCGTTGCCCCAGCGTAGGCCGACAGCTGGGGCATAATATCTCATTCCACCATACCCGGCTCACGAGACTGTAAATCAGTATTTAACAGTTGTCAGTGGCCTACAGTGGGCAAGGGGTGTTCCAGGTTCCAAATAGGCGTGAGCAAACATGTTTAACAAACATGATTGGTCAGTCGGTGGACTAGACCGTCCAAGTTTAGGCGAGCACGTAACGCACGACATCGGGTGTAAGCAACCCATGTAGTCCAACTATTGTCGTCCATTCACATCCACCCGAATCAGTTAGTCTAGTCGCAGGATGGTCCAACCAACGGAACCATCTTCTCAAATCTCAGTTCCCTGACCAACCTAGAAAATGGGCTGCATTATGTAACACTTCTATCAACTTAGTGTTTATCTTCTAGTACAAGTGGAATCATGTGTACCATACATCAAAAATAAAATTTCATATTATAAAAATGAATGGAACTACTCATAATAGCATAAGTTAGACATGTATGCATGTGGTGTTGGATTACCCTAAAGACCAAGAACAACACATTGTTCATAGTACGAATGAATATAGCAAGAATTAATGCAACCATACATGCTACAGGGAAGATCATGCAAAATCAAATGTGCAGATGAACATGCCATACCAATTTCATGCCCAAATATGTTGAAGACCAATCAAACAACAATTAAATCGTGCATGTAAGTTAGGTGGACCTATATACTAGGCTCTTAGCTAGGTTTTCTCTAGAGTACTCATGCACATATCCTAACATCCATAATCATTGAATTCATCCTAAAATTGGCACTCGGCCACCTAAGGGTAATAGTCCGCACCTATGGATCATTGAGAGCTTGCGAAAACGACCTAGGGGTGCCAAAGTCGCAGGTCGATTTACAGAGGTTCTGAGCCAAATGCATCCACATGTTAGGATACATGCAAAGACCCAACTTGATGAAATGAATTTATGAAAAATATGGGTGATTACCTCTAAGTTAGTTGGAGTTCGTTTAGTGGTTGTGGATGTAAGATCCCATGGGAATAAATAGGAAAATCTCCAAGGCCCAAGTCCCTTGAGCCCCAACTTCTTCTACACTCTCTTCCTCCTTCTTTCTCCTTTCTTTCTCTCTTCTCTCTCTTGTTGTTGGAATGTTGTGAGAGTGGGTGAGAGTGGGTGCTAGAGGATCTTATATCCTGGATTTTTGGGCCAAATGGCCTTAAGTTCTATTAATTTCCTTCAATGGGCTTATGGGACCTCTCTTTGCCTATTGGGGCTGCCCTGACACCCCCCTGGCCACCAAATTTATTGTGTAGGTGTCCCATGGCCCTATGAAGGGCTATGCAAAATTTGAAGACAAACGGACATGGGGTTTTATCGTATGGGTCCGATCTTTAAATGGCCCTGTGGGGTCCATTTCTGGATGCTAGGGCCACCCTTATGCCCCCTTGGCCATGAAATCTGTAGGATAAATGATTCATAGCCCGATGAAGGGTTGTACAAAGTTTAATGACAAACGGATGCGGGGTTTTACCGTAAGGGGCCGATTTGATATCAACGGTCACCATTCCACGATCGGGGTTCATATTTTGTGGACGGGCATAGAGAAATGATTTCGGCCTTCAATGTAAATTTAGAAGAGATCCGATGGCTGCAATGCCTAATATCTCAGTTTTATTAAAAGGGCGAGTGGTTTAAAATTCCAATCCTTGGGCCAAGCCTGGGGTGAGTAGCGCTTGGCAAGTGCTGATTGGATAATGCGGATATTTCATTTCTGGGCGCCCTCTAGGTTTGTCATTCGTTTCGGACCACAACCCTAGCGAGGTTCCCAGTTTTCCCAAGTTTTAGAGTTTTCTGACCTTCCTTGGCTGCTACACGGCCCGCACAGACAGTTGTTAAATACAATCAATCTAACCGGCTTAACGGCCTGCACTCGGTCTGAACATAACTAAACTCGACCGCCTTAATGGGATAAATCGAGTTAATTTGTTAGTGGTACCCCTCACAAGAGTGGCTAAATCGAGTGGTCCTGTGGCAATTCTCACCCGGACGCCTCAAGACACTGTTCTGGATGGGCTGGGCGTTACAATCTACCCCCCTTATAAATAAATTTCATCCTCGAAATTTGTATCTGTTCATATTGTTGGAGCAGGCTTGGGTAATGCTTGCGGACTTCTGCTTCCATCTCCCAAGTGGCCTTCTCTTCATAATGGTGCGTCCATAATACCTTGACTAATGGGATGACCTTGTTGCATAGGACTTGCTCCTTCTTATCCAGTATTCGAGTGGGTCGGAGGATATATGTGGCATTTTTCTTGAGCTCCATATGTTCCCACTTAATGATGTACGAAGGATCGAGGACGTACTTCTTTAACATTGAAACATGAAAGACGTTGTGCACTCCGGCGAGCAACGTGGGTAGGGCCAGGCGATAAGCAACTGGACTCATACATTCAAGGATTTTAAAGGGCCCAATGAATCATGGCGTGAGCTTCCCCTTTTTGCCGAAACGCACAACCCCCTTCATTGGTAAAATCTTAAGAAATACGTGGTCCCCGGCTTCAAATTCCAAGTCTCTCCGCCTCGTGTCGGCGTAGCTCTTCTGTCTACTTGGGTTGTTAAGAGGCGGCATCGAATAATCTCAATCTTCTCAGTCGTCATGTGCACTAAGTTCGGCCCTAGTAAGCTTTTCTCTCCAATTTCTTCCCAGCAATGTGGAGCTTGGCACGGGCGCCCATACAAAGCTTCATAAGGTGCCATGCCAGTGGTAGCCTGGAAGCTATTATTATAGGAGAATTCAATATAGGGGAGGTAGTCATCCCAACTCTCCTGAAAATCTAGCGCACAAGTCTGCAACATGTCTTCCAATATTTAGTTCACCAGTTCAGTTTACCCATCTGTCTACGGGTGGAAGGCGGTACTAAATTTTAGCTTCACTCCCATAGCTTCTTGGATGCGCGTTCCGAAAATTGAGGTGAATCGAGTGTCCCGGTGTGACACAATTTCTAACGGGACGCCATGAAGTCGTATTATTTCCTTGATATATAACTTGGCTAAGTCATCGGCGGAGCTAAAAGTCTTTATTGGAAGGAAGTGGGATGATTTTGTTAACCGGTCCACAATCACCCATATTAAGTCATGCCCCTTCCTAGTCTTGGGCAATCCGAAGATAAAATCCATAGATATGAAGTCCCATTTCCATTCGGCTAGGCTCGGCGGTCAGCGGTGCTCGGCCTTGACCTGTTGACAAGTGAGACATCGGGACACATACTCTACTATTTCCTTTTTCATGTTGTCCCACCAATAGTTTCGCCTTAGGTCCTGGTACATCTTGGTACTACTCGGGTGCATTGCCAATTTAGAGTTGTGAGTGGTAATGAAGACTTCTTCCCGTAGTCCATGGAGATTTGGGACACAAAGACAACCTCGATACCGCAATCCTCCATCAGAACTGACTCTCCACTCTGATTCCTCATCATTTCCACTCTTTCTTTCATCCTTTTTAACAATTCATCAACTTCCTGGGCTTCAATAATTTTACTGATAATTAGCAGTTGGACTTGAACGTGAGCTATGACCTCGTACGGTTCCTTCATAGTTAGCTTCATGTTGAAGTCTCGTATAAATTCCACAATGTTCCATTCCTTCACCATCAATGGGGCTGCAAATTCGAGTGATCTCTTGTGCTCAAGGCATCCGCCACCAAATTGGCCTTGCCAGGGTGGTATGAGACTTCAAACTTAAAGTCCTTTAACGTCTCCATCTAGCGACGTTGTCTCATGTGCAGATACCTGTGAAGATGTATTTGAGGCTCTTATGATCACAGAAGAGCTCAAACTCTTCTCCATAGAGGTAATGTCTCCATATCTTCAAAGCAAAGACAACTACTGCTAGTTCAAGGTTATGGGCAAGATAGTTCTCCTCATGCTTCCATAGCTGCCACGAGGCATATGCAATTACCTTGTCCTTCTACATTGGTACGCAACCCAAACCCACATGAGAGCCATCAATATAAATGGCATACTTGACCCCTTGCTCAGGTAACACAAGTATTGGTGCCAAAATCAGTTTATCCTTCAATTCTTGGAAGGCCGCCTCTGCCTTCTCATTCCGGATGAATCTAATGTCCTTCTGCATAAGCTGGGACAATGGTTGGGCTAGTTTTGAAAAATCTTTAATGAATCTCTAGTAGTAGCCTGCAAGATCGAGAAAACTCCTTACTTCTGTAACCAAATTCGGTTGCTTCCAATCCTATACGGCTGCCACCTTGGTGAGGTCCACGGATACGCCTTCCTTCGACACCACATGGCCCAGAAATTTGACCTCTTCCTTTCAGAAATTGCACTTTCAAATTGCGCATACAACTGATTTTTCTTAAGGGTTTCGAGGACTATGTCGTCGATGAATACGATGATGAATCTGTACAAGAATGGCCTGAAGACTCTGTTCATGAGATCCATGAATACGGCTAGAGCATTAGTGAGTCCAAACTGCATAACTAGGAACTCGTAGTGTCCAAAGCAGGTTCTAAAGGTCATCTTCTGTACATCCTCTTCCCTAACTCGCAGTTGATGGTACCTCAATTGTAATCGATCTTTGAGAAGTATTGTGCGCCTCTCAGCTGATCAAACAATTCATCAATTCTGGGCAACAGGTATTTCTTTTAGACCGTCACCTAGTTCAATCTCCTGTAGTCCATGCACAATCGCAATGTGTCGTCCTTCTTTTTCACAAACAGGACCGGGGCTCCCATGGCGAGGCGCTGGGTCTGATAAAGCCTGACTCTAACAAGTTGTTGATTTGAGTCATAAGCTCTTCCATCTCACATGGGGGCATATGGTAAGTCAGTAAAGAGATGGGTGTGGCACCCGGGGTCAGATCGATTATGAAGTCTATTTCCCATCGAGGAGGAAGCCCAGGTATGGATTTAAACACGTCTATAAAATCTTGGACCACGAGGGTGTAAGTTAGCGAGGGTCCATCATAACCCTCTTCCAATTAAGCATAACATAGAACTCGATGTGGGTAGCTGACCTGGACCGGAAATATGAAGGTGGCGCCTTCTCTTTCTATGTATCATTACTGAATGTGTATCATAGTCGATTTTCGCCTTCATCACAGTTAACCAGTCCATGCCCAGGATGATGTCGTAATGGAAAATCTTGGTCGCTATCAGGTCCACGAGTACCACCTTACTTCTCAAGTCTATGGGGCAGTCACGACATATCCTCGTTACTTTTGAGAAGGTCTCGATGGTGGCAATGATTTTCACTTCTACGATGGGAGTGAGGCATAGCTCTAAACGCTTGACGGTTGCATGTGATATGAGAGAAGTAGTGGACCCAGTATCCATCAAGAGGAATATGGTAGTACCTTATATATGGGATGTCACCTCGAAGGTCGTAGGAGTGGGTGTGACTATATCCTGGCCCTCTGCCGCTAATGCGTGAACTCGAGCTTGTTGCTAAAGATTTGGTCGCTACATAGGCCATTGTGGCGGCTTAACTTTAGGTGGAGGAGGGCGAAGAAATTGCTAGTCCACTCCTATCGCCCTCAGAGGAGGAATCTGCATGACTTGCTATGGGGGACTATTGATACGTTGAGAGGGCATGAAGCCGTGGCCCCTCATTCTTGAAAAAAAATGGCTCTGAGTGGCCTACCCACTTGCAGTAGTCACACACACGGTTTGCCCATGCAAGAGAAGCCGGACAGGAAGCAGGCCTAGGGGGAGAGCTCGATCGTGGCCTTTTTCTAGAGAAGGTTTAGGACTGCCCTTCCGTCCTGTTCCACGAGCCCAGCTGTAGTCAAGTCCAAGAGACTCTCTCTTCATCTTGTTCCGACCGAAGGGACATCTCTACTAATTCGGCATAGGTCCTGATATTTGCGCAACACATTTTGGAGCGGATACTGCTGCTTAGGCCCTCAATAGAACGCCGCATCTTAGTCTCCTCATCGGCCACAATCCGAGGAGTGTAGCATGACAATTCGGCAAACTGGTTCTCGTATTGTTCTATGGACATCCCTCCCAGTTAGAGGCAAAGGAACTCATTCTCTCTCTCTCATTGCGGTATGTCTGTGGAAAGTATTTCTGATAGAAGCGGGTCTCAAATGCTTCACATGTCCATCCATAGCCCACAGGGGTGGTTCTAAGTACACTTTCCCCCATACATCAGCCTCTTTCTCGAAGAGGTAGGAGATCAATTCAACACTCTCAACTTTAGAGCAATGGAGAGGTCTAAGCAACTTGGTGACCCGATTCAGCCAATACTTGGCTTCCTCAAGGCGGTGAGTACCAGCAAAAGTAGGTGGCCTAAATCTCTGAAACCGCTCAAATAGGTTGCTTGTGGTGGCCACAGTCGTGGCCATGATGGGCTGCTCTGGTAATTGCACACCCATGTGGTGGGCCATAGTTCCCATCATGGTGGCTAACATTTGCTATTGTTACTATATAAGAAGCAACATTTGTCCTATCTAGTCCATAGCTGGGGTTGTCGGGGGTGCGGATGTCGTTGCCCGAGTTGGTGGCACTTCTGGGGCTGCTTCTTGGGTAGCTACCCATATTGTGGGGACTAGCTGCCCCTTGCTGACCTTGCTGATCATAGGGATCAAAGTGATCCCTCTCGACTAGGCCGATGTGAGGTAGGTGGACATAATGACCCTCTCCCCGTGGAGGCATTTCCTGGAAGGACGTTCCTTAAGAGGTTAAGCACTAAAGCATTATCCATATAAGGATCGCGCACAATTTTACAATATCTAAAGACTTCATTCATGAGCATCGATAACCAAGCATTCAAAGGGATTCACAAGGCAATAAGAAAAGTTTTTAAGTAGTCCACACAATCAAATTAGATTCAAAATGCCATTTGACATGGCCAGTTACATCCTATCACATCGATTACATGTGTCACTAGCTACTTCAAACATAAGGAAAATGCAGCCTATTCAAAGCAAAAAGTTCCAACTATCCTTCAATACACGGGAGAAGTTCTAACCAGCTCAAAACAAACTACTAATTATCAGTAGAGCTAAACTACTATTCTTCTGGGCCGGACGAAGATGAGAGTGCGTCCTCCCCTTGACTGCAGCAAATCAAGGCCTTTATGGCCCGATACATTTTCTTGCTCCACTTCTCCTACTTTGCTTGGTTCTCTTCGATCCTAGTTATCCTGGCGTTAAGCGTATCCAAGCGCTCACGTATGTCTGAAATGGCGAGCGGCCCTTCGCCGACCTCCTTAGCTTCTTCAGCCTTTTTAGTGTCTTCAGCTTATTCCTCATCCTCATCACTTTCATCGCCTTCCTCTTCTTCTTCGTCAGCATCCCCAAATTCCTCAATGTGGGCCTGTCGCTATTTGGGGCCGATTCCCATAAGATTCAACATCTTATCACCCAACATTTTCGTTGGTACGGAATTCCCGTTTGATCCACCTATCCCATACTGGCGAGCCATATGACAAACTAGGCGGCCAAATGGAAGAACCATGTCCTTTCGAGTCGCCCTAGTGGCCCTCACGATTTAGTGGAGCACCATGTTAAGGATGCACACATCTGCTCCATGACCCACTTGATATAGGAATTCCACCATATAGTGGGTGCACTCGGTGTAGTTTTTCAACCTCGGGTACACATTGTAGGTACAAATATGATGAAGTAATTGGTATTCGTGGGGTCAAAGCTGTAGTGTACAGGCTGACATCTCACGTCCATTGAGTCGCTCAGCCGTACAAGAAGCGGGTCCGTTCGTTGCGACTCCGACAAGATTCCAAATTCCCTTCATCAACACATACTTCCCCCAATGGTACTCCAAGAAATTTAGAAATCTCCTCCACTCTAAAGTGGATGTTTCAGCCACCTACTATAATATCAAAACCCAAGGGCATGAATTGGGGGTTTCTAATTTGAGTGTAGAACGCCCTAGCTTGCCCCTCATCGGCCCGTGCACCTCCATAAAACACGGGACCCCATCCCTTCTTCATAAGTTGAGTGAGTAGAGAGTATTTACCAAACAAATGGTCCTCTACGGAGGCCCCGAAAGTGACCTTACACTTGCTAAAGTTTCTCAAATCTTCAACGGGCGGTTGGGCGGCTTGTGCTACAAGCTCCCTTAAGGAATCATTTCTTCCTTTAGATCAGACCTTCAGATTTGATTTTCCCTTTAGATCGGCGCTGTGCTTGCTTCGCCGCTCTTGGCTTGGCCCTTCATATGGGTTGGCCCTCTTCTTGATTTGTCTTTCTCGGCTCGGCCCCGCCTCCTCAGCAGCCGGTCTTTTCTTTCCCATGAGGGAAAGGACCATCGGAATGGAAAAGAGTGAGGCAATGGTTGCAAGGAAAGCTATCTTCCTTGACTAAATATGGATTGGATGAGAGGGAGTATAGGTGGGTTGTTGAGGGGAAGGATTCTAGGAATGGTTTTGAGTAGAGGCTTGAGATTGAGTTTTAGGAGTGGGTTTGGGGAATGGCCTTTGGAAGTAGGTTTGAGAATGGGTTTTAGGAATGGGTTTTGGAAATGTCCTTTGGAAATGGGTTTTGGGAATGGTTCTTAGAAATGGGTTTGAGAATGGGTTTTAGGATGGGTTTTAGGAATGGGTTTTGGAAATGATGGAGTGAAACGAATAGAGAGAAGGTATGGTGTGAGGAAGTGAAGATGGTGAGATTGTTGGAAGGGTGAGTTTTGAGAATGGGTTGGTAAGATGTGAAGATTTGGGAGATGGGTTTGGGAGAGATGGAGTGAAATGAGTTGAAAGTGGACGTAGTTGGATGGGTTTTTGAGAATGGGTTTGGGATTTTGAAGAGGGAGAGGGTTTTTTTTTTCTCTAGAGGGTTTGGGAGAGTTGGAGTGAAGTGAGAGGGGAGAAAAGGGGGTTATTAGGCTTTAAATTACAATGAAAGTGGGCCCCACATAAGTTTGGATAGTAAGGAGGGGCCACCCATTGGCTTTTCAGGCAGGGGCCATGTGGCCATCTAGCCTCCTAGGCGGGGGCCACGCCCCACTCTGTCCATCGGGGCAGGGGCCACGCCGACCGGGCCGGGGCCACTTGATCTTCGGCCTCCCGGGCGTGGGTAATGCCCCCTGGGATGTGCCATATATGAATTTGGGGTAGGAGAAGCCACTCTATTCAATTAACCTAGTTATTTCACAAGATTCCTTCTGGTTAATGATCAAAAATCCATTTTATTGATATTTTCATTATTTATAGTAAATTTCAGCTTAATCATAATTCTTCATCCCCTGAGCTTCAGGAGTCACGTTTAACATGAAAAGTAACAGAGAAATTAAAGGAATAAGGTGGTGGAAGGCGAGATTTCTAAGGAGATGGGTTGAAAGGAGGGGTCGAGACTTGGGGATTAGGTGGAATAAGCTACATACCCAAGAATGGGCTGAAACGCATCGTAAGGGCCCAGATCCAACTCTAATATCATCGCGCTCCCTCTCTCCTTAGTTAAAACCCTTGGCAAGTTAGATCTTCCATCTAAGATTTGTTGATTTAGGTGCTTGGGGTGGTTCCTATCACTTCAGTATCTCTATTGCGTTACCTCTCAAGTCAGTGGATGCGTTAGTAAGTTTATGGTCCACGGCCCAATTGATTCCAAACCATTACTTTGATACCAACTTGTAACGCCCTAAAATTTGGGGGTCGTATATACACTCGACTCCTAAGTTCCGGGGTGTCATTTATAACTAAATTTTAATGTTTTGCATATAATTCAATTTAATGAGCATTATGGAATTGACTGGAACATAAACCGTAATCACAACTGGTCTACTGAAATGAGAGCGACTAATGTATATAAGTCTACAAAAAATATCAACAGTCGTGCAAGGCATCGCCCGACAAAATATAAAAATGAGATATCTAAAAGAATAGTGCGCTGAGTCTACTACTCAGCAATCCAATAGACAACCCGCTCAATCTACGGTGACCCGCCCATAAGCTGGAAGTAGAATAGCTCGTCCTCCTCGTCCAAGCTCACACCGCTCGACTCGTCGAGCTCAGCATCACCTACATCTATTGAAGAGACTGGTTGGTGTGTTAAAACACCGTCCCATAGTGGAAGTGAGTGATCAACTCAGTGGGTGCCATTAGCCTTAAGTTGCATTGAGTATCAATTCTATGATGAATTTAAGAAAAACATACATTCACAAATCTCTAACTAATCTTATTAATGCATATGCATGAATTATGGTATCGTGCATGACCTTGTAACAACACACTCTCGAGCGACTTCGTCTAACGATCGCACATGACCAATACTCCTCATTGTAACCTCGACTGCCAAGTCGTCAACTTAACTAATGTGATGCGATCATGAACGTGTTAGCCGAGTCTTTATTTAATTTCATTCATCTAGCAGATTAGGGAAACTGGTACACCATATCGGTATCAATGCCCTCAATTAGTTGCGAGGCCAGGGCCCCTCAACGTGCGAGGCCATAACCCCACGATTATTGATCCCATCGGGGTCTCCATCCCTTATTTCAAGCACATGGAGAGTGCTGGGAAGCGGGATCACTCGCGGTCACAATGAGGATGCTCGTCACCCCAGAGTAGGCCAACAGTTCGGGCATAGTGTCTCATTCCACCATGCCCAGCTCACGAGACTATGGATCAGTTTCTAACAGTTGTCAGTGGCCTACAGTGGGCAAGGGGTGTTCCAGGTTTCAAACAGGCATGAGCAAACATGTTTAACAAATATGATTGGTTAATCGGTGGACTAGACCGTCCAAGTTTAAGCGAGCACGTAACGCACAACATCGGCTGCAAGCAACCCATGTAATCCAACTATTGTCGTCCATTCGCATCCACCCGAATCAGTCAGTCTAGTCACAGGATGGTCCAACCAACGGAACCATCTTCTCAAATCTCAGTTCCCTGACCAACCCAGAAAATGGGCTGCATTATGTAACACTTCTATCAACTTAGTGTTTATCTTCTAGTACAGGTGGAATCATGCGTACCATACATCAAAAATAAAATTTCAGATTATAAAAATGAATGGAACTACTCATAATAGCATAAGTTAGACATGTATGCGTGTGGTGTTGGATTACCCTAAAGACTAAGAACAACACATCATTCATAGTACGAATGAATATAGCAAGAATTAATGCAACCATACATGCTACAGGGAAGATCATGCAAAATCAAATGTGCAGATGAACATGCCATACCAATTTCATGCCCAAATATGTTGAAGACCAATCAAACAACAATTAAATCGTGCATGTAAGTTAGGTGGACCTATAAACTAGGCTCTTAGTTAGGTTTTCTCTAGAGTACTCATGCACATATCCTAACATCCATAATCATTGAATTCATCCTAAAATTGGCACTCGGCCACCTAAGGGTAATAGTCCGCACCTATGGATCATTGAGAGCTTGCGAAAACGATCTAGGGGTGCCAAACTCGCGGGTCAATTTGCTGAGGTTCTAAGCCAAATGCATCCACATGTTAGGATACATGTAAAGACCCAACTTAATAAAATGAATTTGTGGAAAAGATGGGTGATTACTTCTAAGTTAGTTGGAGTTCGTTTAGTGGTTGTGGATGTGAGATCCCTTGGGAATAGGTAGGAGAATCTCCAAGGCCCAAGTCCCTTGAGCCCCACCTTCTTCTACACTCTCCTCCTCCCTCTTCATTCTCCTTTCTTTCTCTCTTCTCTCTCTTGTTGCTGGAAAAGTTGTGAGAGTGGGTGAGAGTGGGTGCTAGAGGATCTTATATCCTGGATTTTTGAGCCAAATGGCCTTAAGTTCTATTAATTTCCTTCAATGACCCTGTGGGACCCCTCTTTGGATGTTAGGGCTGCCCTGACACCCCCCTGGCCACCAAATTTGTCGTTTAGGTCCCCCGTGGCCCGATGAAGGGCTGTGCAAAATTTGAAGACAAATGGACGCCGGGTTTTATCGTATGGGTCCGATCTTTAAATGGCCCTATGGGGTCCATTTTTGGCTGCTGGGACCACCTTGATGCCTCCTTGACCATGAAATATGTAGGATAAATGCTCCATGGACCAATAAAGGGTTGTACAAAGTTTGATGGCAAACGAGCGCAAGGTTTTCGCAAGGGGCCGATTTGCGATCAACAGTCACCGTTACATGATCGTGGTTCAAATTTTGTGGACGAGTGTAGAGAAATGTTTTCAGCCTTCAATGTAAATTCAAAAGAGATTTGACGGCTGCAATGCCAAATATCTCAGTTTCATTAAAAGGGTCAGTGGTTTAAAATTCCAATCCTTGGGCCAAGGTTAGGGTGAGTCGCGTTTGGCAAGTGCCGACTGGATAGTGCAGATATTTCATTTCTGAGCGCCCTCTCGGTCCGTAATTCGTGTTAGACCACAAGCCCAGCGAGGTCCACGGTTTCCCTAAGTTTTAGAGTTTTCTGACCTTCATTGGCTGCTGCACAGCCCGCACAAACAATTGGAAAATACAATCAGGCAAACCGGCTTAACAGCCCACACTCGGTCTAAACATAAGTAGACTCGACTGCCTTAATGGGATAACTCAGGTTAATTTGTTGGTGGTACCCCTCGCAAGAGCAGCTTAATTGAACGGTCCTATGGCAATTCCCACGTGGACGCCTCAAGACACTGTTCTGGATGGGTCGGGCATTACAGACAGGCAATAATACTAAGTGGTACTTAGATAGCAATTGCTCAAGACATGTCACAGGTGACAAAACTCTTCTCTCTAACTATTCAAATCTTGATGAAGGGAATGTCACCTTCGGTGATGGAAACACCGCTAAGGTACTAGGGCATGGAACTATTGTTGGATTAGAGATGCTAAAAAATGAGAATGCTTTTTGTGTGAACCTTCTAAGCATTTCTCAAATATGTGACAACAAGCATGTGGTAACTTTCTCCACACAAGAGTGCAAGATCTTGGACCTATCAAGAAAACTAATTATGAACGGTCTTCACACTAATGATCAATGCTATGTCATTAGAGGCAATAGGAAGGATTATCCTTCTTCCTACTAGTATGGGAACACAAAATATGTCCAAGCAACAACATCTAAGCCTTGGACATACATATGTGAAAAGATATATTTTTTCTTGTGATTATCATGATATAAATGAGGATAATTGTCATGCCCCAAACCCAGGGACGGACAGCTTCCATGATGCCCTGAATCCGGCACTCGACTTCCATTTACCAAGTCCTGAGTTCGGCGCACCACAAGGAAGATTTTTGACTAAATTTTTTTTTATTATACATATATAATAATACCTGAGCATGAAGATACATGATCAAATTACCAAGCGACACTCTCCAATAGAAATCTTGATGGTTACAAGTACAATGTTTTCCAAAAGGTACACAACGTCAACATTGCTAAATCGAAAAATAGATGCAATGCATCAAGAAAGCAAAGTCTTCCAAGCTACTCCAGCCTTGAAAAAAATGGAAAATAGGAAGCTTAGGTAAAAGCCTAGTGAGTACACACATGTGTGCAGTATCTCCTACATGCAAGCAAGATAAATATATTACAAGAAAATCATATATATGAAAGGTGTGTAGCACATAAAGTATGATGTCAATGCCAATGCAATGCATATGCATCATAGTAATACTCCAAGTCAATGCTACCAGCATCACCAAGTCATATTTTTATTTCTCCTATACCATAGCCATAACCATATTACACGTATCCATAATCACATCATCATCATCATATTGTCATGCCATAATTATACAATATTAAAAATACTGACAAGTCCATGAGTCAAACAATATCAGAATACACAATACAGATCAACTATACAAATGAGGAACAATATCAGAATATGTGATACTGATCAACTATACAAATGAAGAGTCATAAAGAGTCAAATACCAAATGCCATATCTAAACCATATAAATGCAGAAACACAGGTAACCTAAAACGCCTTATGCCGTGGATGTAATACAATATGTAGTGCGAATGGAATGACCATGCTGGAGTGTGAAGTCGGGATGATAGTACATAGTATCGTAGGCTCTGGGGTCCATCATAAGGGATTTCTATCCAACCAGTCCCATACCTAAATTTGGATAGTCAGACTCAATGTGGTAAACTTTTGGTCTCAGGTTAGTTGCGCACCCCAACCGAAATCCTGGCCATTACGAAGGTACACGTACAAATAGTTAAGCACCACCAGCTCGAGTGAATAGTGAATGAATGAATGAATGAGTATGCAACTCCTGCTCAATAAGTCCACATATCAGTACAATTCCTCTCTGGGATCATCACCGGGGTTTAGTACACTCCAAATGGCACCGCAGCTCTCCCAGCCGCACAGTCCAAGTGAGCCTAAGAAACCTCAATATCCACCTGGCCAATAGTCTGCCAATACCTATTCGGCATGTCGATAGTGGACCCATTCATGAGCTAGTCAAAATCAGCCTAGCAATGCCCCCTACGCTCTGGCAGGTAAGGCCATACCCCCTCCCAACTGACCACGACACAGTGGGAGATGTGGCCTCCTAATATCCGACACTCGAGTTCTCATGTATCCACTTGGTCTCGACATTGGGGTATCCTCTGGTACCAAGAGAGTTTAGGGATTTTCACCCAGGGCCATTTATGGCAGCCCGATGCTAGAACAAATTTTTGGTGTCCCGTCTAGCCATCCATGATATACCTGTGGAGGCTACAGCCCTGATGTCACTAGGGCGTACAGTAATCATAATGCAAGATGCATGCGTCATACAATCCAGTCATGCAGCAATTCGGCGCATACCATGTACTCATGTGAGACAATCTCCGCCTATTAGAGAGTCTCATAATCGTCATGCTCAATGACATATGCAATGGTCAACCACCTCTCATAACAAACATGCAGATGATGCGTATGGGCATGTATCATGATGCTATGCTGTCACATACTCATAATTGGTATCGGCAATCAAAATCGATGAGAATGTGCCTAACAAGGCCTAAGGGAAGGTCACAATGTGGACATTCAACCATCATTACCTGTCAATGTGGACATTTAACCAACATTACTCCCAAGGAGTGGCCCACATAAACATCAATACATACATCATGGCAAAATTACACATCACATCGGTCCTCATATACATCGCTTTCGGTCTCACACAAGGGCCACACATTCATCGCATTGGGCCTCACTCATGGGCTGCATATACATCACATTGGGCCGTATCATATGGACCTTACACATCACAATGGGCCTCGGCACATGGGCCATGAATACACCACATCAGGCTTCACAACCCATGGGCTTCAAATACACAATAGGTGGGCCCTACACATGGGCCTCAAATAAATTACAATGAGCCTCATCATATGGGCCGGAAATATATCTCAATGGGCCTTGCCCATAGGCCATGAATACATGGCTACACCAATTATGATAAGTCTTATACTACAACCACTTCAAACGTCACATAGTTAATGACTCATATTTGGTGTCGCATGGTTAAGGGGCAAGAGCCACATTTCATCGTACCATTTACGGTTTAGAGATCACAATGTATAGAATCCAGGACCTTGATAACATTAGCTTGGGTAACATAACCCTACATCACATTCGGTTTAGTGTACAACTTAATTAAACTTACGTTATTGAATGGCCATCAATGTCACTTAATTTCATATGGTTAGGTGGCCTTGTACGTATTTCACATTCATACAATTAGATGACTACATATACTACATATACTCCACCATTGCCTATGATTAGGTGGCTATATATACATCAAATACATGCATGATTAATGGATCAAACAAGTATATCACACCCTCACACCATTAGAATCTACATATTTGTTATAATTAAACATGTTTAAGGGTTTAAACACAAGTCACATAATCCCATTACTTAGGGTCGTACTCTAACCAAAGTGCCAAGTGATCAAGGGCTATCCACGTTTAGCCCATTTAAGGAATTAATCATCATTACTTCAAAAATTACAATACCAGTTCCTCATATGTTCAACACATAGATATTACAAACACTTGTCGAAGAGGCCTAATGGTTGGCCCAAGGCTACCACTCATGGGTCCACATGGCATTCACTTAAAATGGGCCTTAACATTCTTGGACCCACACATAGATGGAATTTACAATGAGTTCTATATGGTGGAGCTCATAGGGCTTTCCCATGAGGTTAAGTCATATGTGACCCACTTAAGACTTAGGTCTACTCTGATTTTAGTACAAATCCTAAAATGATATGAGGAAGTGGATGGTCCGCATGGATTAAATAGATACCTCATGGTGGCCTTAGGTTGGATTCAATAGTTAGGTTCTTATTCTCATAGCCTTATATTGTATGGTCCAATTCAAGTTAGATTGACTGATCTTTGGGACAATGCTCTAAAGGGGACCTGGTTCATGGGCTAGATGGGTTGAATATCTAATACATCATCAGGATGGCCCATAACTAAGGGTGTACACGGGTCGGGCTAAGTCAAACTGGCCTCAACCCGTCCAGGCCAGTTCAACAGCCACACCAGGCCCGAACCCGACCCGGCCTAGTCATCGAGCCAACATCTCTAGCCCAAACCAGGCCCGGCAGCAATCGAGCGAGTTCGAGCTGAGTTCGGGCCAGTTTCAAACCTTCGAGTTCGGGCTAGTTTCGAACCTGAGTTCAGGCTAGTTTCAAACCTTTGAGTTCGGGCCAGTTTCAAACCTTACGGCAAGTTTATGGGAAGGGCTTTGGCAGGTAATCCGCATCCCATTACAATTTACAAGTTCATGATAGAGAGAGAATATATTATAATTCTACTATATTTACATACATTTAACAAAGAATAAAATAAAACATTTTATACAAACTGAATACAATCATACACTACTAACTACTGTCGAGGAGATTCATCTAAGCCCGAGCTGCTATATAAATCCTCATATACGTACTCATTCACCTCTCCCTCTTCAGAATGTGGAGATAGTTTTTTATCGCCCTCCTCTTGTATAGTTTGAATTAGATTTTTCAAAGTATTTTTGTGAGAAAATTTATACGCAGTTCCCAATGTCCCGTAAAATGCACCCAGACTGGAGAGAGACTTAGCTGAATTCTTACTATTTTTCTTTTTACCCGTGCAGCTTGAACCTGCTTCGACATCATGTGGTCTTGGAAGACATCGATGATGTGTAGAAGCCTCTTCCATACTGCACTTTAAGGCGAGTTGAAATTGTTCTTCTTCCAATGCTAATAATTTAGCTTCCTTCTCTGCCTCAGAAAGTTTAGATTGGGGAGTGGAAGCTTTTTTGTTTGAATCAAGAACTGCTTGGAAAAGAACTTGGATTTCTTTTGAGGCTTTAGGACACGGTCTTGCATCTCCACCCCGATAGGATAAGTGTAATCTAAGACGTTTACTTTTGTTGACAAACTTGGCTCCACACAAATTACACAAAATCTTAAACTTTCCAGACTTTGGAGAATGGACTAAGGAACCATAGTCCCAAACGTTAACCGATGGTTCGGTTGAAGACATATCTACATATTGTGTTGAAAAGTATTTTAGGCTTTTTAACAATAATGAAATACTGACATAAGATAAAAGCAATTTATAGATTAAAAAATAATAGATGTCAACAGAACTAATAAATAAAAATAAAAGTCAATAAACAGTTGTAGAAATACATTGCGTAGCTTGCATAACATCCATCAACATAACAGATAAATAAAAATAAAAGTCAGCAAACAGATGTAGAAATGCATTGCGCAGCTTGCATAACATCCATCAACATAACAGATAAATAAAAATAAAAGTCAAAAGAGTACCCATTACAACATTTGTAAATTCAAATAAACTAACAAGATCATAACATCCATCCCAAACTCCATCATATTGTTGTTGTTTCATGTGTTACGGCTTCATTCACATTCTCCTCCTCTTCCTCACAAGATCACCTCCTAGACTTACACGCAACCAATCTTGTGTACAAATTAATGCTTCCACTGTATCTGGTGCAAAGGAACTTCTAGTCTTGCTCACAACCCTGCTCCCTGTGCTAAACGCAGATTCCGATGCCACTGTTGAAATAGGAATTGATAAAATATCTCGTGTCATCGTCGATATTGTAAAATATTTTCCTTCACTAACTCGCAATTTCCACCACTCCAAAACATCAAACTCTGAATCCTACCGTAGTACGACCAACTCTTTGAGATACATGTCTAACTCTGATTCTTTCGTGTCTATGTCTGTATTTTCTTTTACTAAGAAAGACATGAAATAGGCATCGTCGAAGCTTGAAGCAACTTGTGATCTAACTTCAGAAGCACTTAATGTGGACATTGTGGTTGTGTACACGTTGTACAATGCTTCCATTATGTCACGAACCTTCGAGGTTTTAGATATTTCCTTTTCTGTAGGATAAATCCTCATGAAGATGTACTTAACATAACTCATCTTAAGCCAAGGATCAAGAACAACAACTAAGGACATTATCAGATGACAATCATCACAGTACTTATCGAACTTCATTTACATACCACCTGTCATAATTTGGAGAAAAAATGGACCGTCATCAGCGGCTTTCTTCAGGGCATCCTTGATCTTCCACACAAATGGAAGAAATATATTTGTTGTAGGAAACTTATTGCCAGAAAATATTTTCATACAATCATAAAAAACCTTCAAAATTTTGTGAACTTCTTTTACTTTGCCCCAATCATCATCAATAGGCAACTAAGCATATGTTCTATCACGCATTGTATATTCTAGAAAGGCATGTTCCAATTCCAGAGCTGAATTGAACATCTCAAAAGTGAGATTCCAACGCGTGCATACATCTAACTTCAACATTTTTAGAGACGTCAAATTCAAATGTTGGACGATGTCATTCCATATACTCAATCTTGACGGCGAGCCTCTTATGTACTTCACACTCTCCCTCACATCCTCTATAGTTTGGTCAATTGATCTCAACCCTTCTTATACAATTAAGTTGAGAATGTGTGCACAACACCGAACATGAAATATTTTTCCTTCAAAAAATAAATTGTCGGTTGCCTTGAACTGGTTACATAAGAATTGTATGACACTGTCATTTGTTGAAGCATTATCTAAAGTTAATGAACTGACTTTTTTTTCAATGCCCCAATCTCGTAGACATTTGTAAATGCAATCTGAAATAACCAAATCGGAATGGGGAGGTGGAAGGTGGCGAAAGTTCAATATTCTCTTGCAGAGTTTTCAATTTTCATCAACACAGTGTGCAGTCAATGAAATATAACCCTTTCTTTGATTTTGTGTCATCCACATATCAGACATCAAACTTACCCTTTAAATTGAATCTAAAACTGCTTTCAGCTTCATTTTCTTACTGGCATACATCTTCATGCACTCCCTCTTCACAGTAACACGGGAGACCTTCTCAAACTGAGGATTAAGGTATTTACTGTATTCCATAATATTTCACTCTCTACCATCTTAAATGGCTGCTCATCAATGATAATATGCTTTACAAACCACTCCTTCAGCTTCCCTTTTCAAACTTATGAGTAGTAAGTGTACCTTCAGAAGCAGATCCTTCGGACTTTGTAAACGATAGCAATTATTGGCTTGAACTTGGAAGTCTAGGTCTCCTTGCATAACTTTGTCTATGTCTGTTTAAATGAAACGTCGACCCCCCAACACTTTTAGTGTATAGACTTTTGCAGTGCATACATCTGATCTTGGGGACATTATTAACTACTACTTCAAAATCATCCCAGACAGCTGACCATTTCTTTCCTTTGTTTGCAGCTGAAGACCCCTCTCCCTCAACAACAAGTGGTGAGGTGGCTGACGCACCAGCACCGGTACTAGGGTTAGGTGGGACTTCATCCTCACTAGCCATATCTAAAGATATGAAACAACTTCATTTATCCTTGGACCTTAGAAAAGAATTTTCTAAGCGGATAAATCAGTTACCCATTCAATGCTGGATAGATAGTAATGCTTTCATTATTCAATTTAAATGTCACGCCAAAATTTCAGCAGCATCTCTCCTTATCTCTCCAAAATATATTAATCTTGGATTTGATTCACACGTCAACTATCCACACAAAGTGTGGATATTTGATGATGAAGTAAATGCAAGAAATATATCCAGAGAGAATTAGGAGAGATGAACCGAAACAAGCATGTGCATTTAAATTAGAATAAATGAAAACATTAATATCTATCCAACACTGAACTGTCCAAAAAAAAGACAATTTAAGAATTTCTATGCATCCAAGAATACACTCAATCTATGTCTGGTAACATAAAAATCCTCAAACGGGTAACTGATTATCCTATACTACAACAACAACATAAAAAATAATTAAATCAATTACCCATTCAATGTTGAATAGATAGTAGTGCTTTCATTATTCAATTTAAATGTCACGCCAAAATTTCGGCAGCATCTCCCCTTATCTCTCCAGAATATATTAATCTTATATTTGATTCACACGTCAACTATCCACACAAAGTGTGGATATTTGATGATGAAGTAAATGCAAGAAATATATCCAGAGAGAATTAGGAGAGACGAACCGAAACAAGCATATGCATTTAAATTAGAATAAATGAAAACATTACTGTCTATCCATTATTGAACTGTCCAAAAAGGGACAATTTGAGAATTTCTATGCATCCATGAACACACTCAATATATGTCTGGCAACATAGAAATCCTCAAATGGGCAACTGATTATCCTATACTACAACAACAAGAACAAAATAACTAAAATATCTCTAATAGGCAATTGTGTAAGTGTTATGGTCTCATGCTTCTTTGGTTGTCAAATTTGTGATGTGTCAAAACATCTATCTGTGTCCTGTGCTTGTATGATGATTTATATGAATTCAAGACACTGCATAAATACTTCAAGAAGCTACAAGTTGAACTTTTCAAGAAGCTACATGTTGAAGTCTCAAGAAGCTACAATGTTGATGTTCAAGTCTTAAGAAACAACTCATGACTTCAAGACTAATAAGCAATGCATGAAGTAGTTGTTATGCTGATGAAGATCTCAAGTTTGAAGCTACAACAAGTTCAAGATCTCAAGCCTGATATGGTTCAAACAATCTACATTCGTTGAATGGTTGAAGTTCAATGTCCATACGACATGATTCAGTTTGAATGACCTTAGGTTGACCCTTTAAGTAGGTCACTTTGGATACATAAATCAAATATTTATTTTACATAAGTTTGGTCTATTCTACGACCAGTCCTAGCTCTTGTTCGACCAGTCCTGGCATTGGTTCGACTAGTCCAAGAAATTCCACGACCAGTCCTAAGTAGTTGAAGATTTTTCGAAATTTTTGGTACGCCCACGACCAGTCCTGGAGGTCCTTCGACCGGTCGTAGGTGTGGCTTCGACTCGTCCACGACCAGTCGTGGATCTACGACTCAAAGTCCAGCAACTTTATCTATGGTCCTACGACCAGTCGTAAGGATCTACGACCAGTCGTAGGTGACCCACGACCAGTCGTAGGGTACTCACGACCAGTCGTGGAACGACTTTCAAAGATCGCGCTCAATATTTCAAAAATCTGTTAGAGCTACGACCAGTCCAAGGTTTCTAAGACCAGTCGTAGGAACGATTTTTGCTTCTATAAATTGAACACGAAATTCAGAGTTTTCACACTTCAACTCTATTCTATTCAAGAATTTTCAAGTGATCACTCTGAGATAAGTCTGTGTTTATTTTAAGCTACATTGTGCTTATTTAATATTCCTTTTTGCTAGCTTATTTAATTTGATTTTGTTTCTATATTCCAATCTTATTTGAAAAGAGGAATTATCTTATTCCTTCTTCTTGGAATCAAAATCAAATATAGCTACGCCCAACGAGTTAAATCTAAAATCTATTAGAATCTAGAACCTTATGAATGTGAGTATTGGAAATTGAACTTTGACATTCAATCATCTACTCCGATTGGTTCTACCTGGTCGCTAAGAAAAGGAGAAATCCGGTATTTTACAATTACAGTAAAATTTATTTACTTTTGGTTTTGTTTGAGGTTAAGCCGAGAAAAATCTCATTGTCTTGGTTTTGTTTGAGGTTGAACCGAGAAAAATCTCATTGTTTTGGTTGTCCGAGGAAAACCAAAAACTCGAGAAAAGAGGGTTTTTGAATTGTGTAAGCCCAAGTGAAAAAGACACAATTGTAAAGGTTTTTGGTGAACCTGTGAAAACCTATTTGATAGTGAACGCTAATATCCCCCGTGTGTGAGGATATTAGGAGTGGAGTAACTAGGTGGTCATTGTTGAAAACAAATTGGTGTACACACAAAGCGAACCACTATAACTCTTTGTCTTGTGGATTGAATGCTTGCTTAATTTTCATATCTTTTATCATTCGATTGTGTGGAATGTACAAGTGGATGTGAATGTTGTAATTATTTACATTTCAAGCAAGTGTGGGGATTGTTGTAATAATTTAGATCTATACTTCTGCATTTAATTTCAATTCCTTGCTATTTCATTTACTTATATTAAAATTGAGTCCTTGATCCAAAAGAGGTTCTAGAAATAAGGTTGTCCTACCATAAGCCCTTGTTTATTATGGTGTAAGGTTGTCCTTAGAACTAAATTTGTATCAATCTCTCAATACTTATTTATCAAGGTGATTTAAAATTTAGCATTGTGAATTGATTTATATTGTAAGGCTATTGGTTTAATTTATTTCCGCTAATTTTATTTTAAATTTGGCATAGTCCTATTCACCCCCCCCCCTCTAGGACATATAGCTTGGCCTTTTCAAGTGGTATCAAAGCCTAATAGCTCATTTTTGTTGCTTTTTATTTGGATTTATTTCCCGAGCTAACGTTCTAAGCTATATAAAAAGATGTCAAATTTTGATAGCCTTTCGCCATTACTAGGCCTCCACCTTTTGATGGTTCCAACTATGCCTATTGGAAAGCCGAAATGAGGATCTTCCTCAAATCAATGGATGAAAGTGTGTGGCAAGCCACGGATGAATGGAATCCTCCTACCATGGAAGTAACTGTGTTGATGGTTCAAAATCTATGAAAATTACACCGTATTACCAATGGACCACACTTCGAGAAAAATGAGAGTAGTGCTAATGCTAAAGCAAAATGCAATCACTTGCACACTATCACCGGATGAGTTCAAAAGAATCATATCCTGTGATACTGCAAAGCAAGCCTGGGATATTTTAGAAATGACACACGAAGGTACATCAATTGTCAAGAAATCTAAAGTCCAACTCCTCACAACTAAATTTGAAGAAATTAATATGGAGGAAAATGAAATGTTTATGGACTTTTTCACTAGATTGAATGACATTGTTAACTCAATGTGGGGTCTTGGCGATAAGATCCCAGAAAGTAAAGTGTGTGCAAAAATACTACGCTCTCTTCCTGAACGGTTCAATTCTAAGGTAACCGCAATCTAGGAACTTCGTGATACGGACAATATGAAGGTAGAAGAATTAGTTGGTTCTTTACAAACCTATGAATTAAGTTTTAAAGCTCCTAAAGGTAAATCTATTGCTTTGAAGTCATCTAAAAGTATTACTCAAGAAAATTTAGATTCAGAAAAGTCTGAAGATGATATGGCCCTTTTGGCGAAAAAGTTTTATAAGATTTTCAAAAGTAAGAAAAGAGTCGACTTTCAAAAGGCAAATGAAAAGAAACGTTCTAAACCTAAGTCTAAAACTTGGAAATCATTGAAAGATAGTCAATGCTACAACTGTCAAGAATATGGGCATTTAGCAAACAAATGTCCTAAAAAGGACAGATCCAAAAGGAAGGGTATGTTGGCTACTTGGGATGAATCGTCTGATTCCGAAGCCTCTTCTGAATCAGAAAATTCAGAAACCGAGTCGGGCAGTGAACTTAAGGCCCTTATGACTCTAGCCAAGTTTACCTTTTTCGATCACGATGATTCAACAAGTGAAGAAAATTTGGATAGTGATCATGAAAATGATGAAGATCTTCAAGATGCTTACAATGCCTTATATAAGGAAAGTTGTAAAATTGTCACAAACTTAAACTTCAAAAAGAAAAGTTTTTTAAACTTAAAGAATGTTTTGAAACCCTTGTTTTAGAAAAATCTCAAATTTCAGATTGTTTTGAAAAATCAAAGTGTGATCTAGAATTCAAAACCTCCCTAATTGAAAATTTGAAATCAAAATGAGAAACTTAAAAATGAAGTATCTTCTCTTCGAGTTTGAAGGACACATGGAGATATGCCCAAGGTGATCCAAAATTAGAAAAATTATTATCCTGGATCAAGAAAATGTGGCGATCGATCCGGTTGGGCTATGATAAAAACACATCTCCTAAACAAAGAATACTGCTCCAATTTTGTGAAAGGAGACTTCTAACTCAAAAGGAAAAGGTACTAGTCAAGTTTTTCTAAAAATACAAAAACTTTTCAAAAACACAAAAGCGACTATATAAATTTCAAAAATCGATTCAAACCCACTAGTGAAAAAATTGTTGATTTACTTAAGGAGCTATTAAAATCTAACTCAAGAGGTCACTCTTACAACTATAAACAAAAGAAGACCAATTATTCTCCTAAACCCAAAACAAGATCTTGAAATGGGTTCCTAAGGTTACTGTTTGGTTGCTCACACTGCTTTCAAAGCTACAAGCCATTCAAAATGGTACCTAGACAGTGGATGCTCCAGACATATGACAGGCAACAAAGCTTTATTCACCGATCTTAAAGATATGACTGATGGGTCAGTCACATTTGGTGATGGTAGCAACTGCAAGATAATTGGCAAAGGTGCGGTTCAACTCTATAACCTTCCCTTATTTAAAAATGTTTTATATGTTGAGGGTTTAAAACACAACCTGTTGAGCATATCTCAAATATGCGATAACAACCATAATGTTAAATTTTCTAATCAAGGTTGTGAAATTATAAATGAAAAAGGTTCTGTAATATTAACTGGTCACAGAACTTCTGAAAACTGCTATATAGTAAGCAATGGTAGCTCATCTGAACAAACGTGCTACATGGTCCATACCGATGAGACAGATTTATGGCATAAACGCCTTGGACATGTACACTACCGAAATTTATACAGATTGAGCAAAAGTGAACTAATTAGAGGACTACCTAAGATGCAAAAAGTAGACAAGATTTGTGGTGAATGCCAATATGGTAAACAAACTAGGAGCTCTCACAAAAGGTGAACTCCAATATCACCACAAGACCACTCGAGCTTCTCCACATGGATCTTATAGGACCAACAAGAACGGAAAGTCGAGGTGGCAAAAAGTACATCTTAGTTATTGTAGATGATTACACAAGATACACTTGGGTTTCATTCTTGAGAGATAAATAGAAACCCTTGATGAAGTGAAAAAGATTATAAAACGGATTCAAACCGAAAAATGTTCTCAAGTCAGCAAGATCCGTAGTGATCATGGATCCGAGTTCGAAAATAGCGGTTTTGAGAAATTTTGTAGCGATCAGGGAATATCACATGAATTCTCTGCACCTAAAACTCCTCAACAAAATGGAATTGTCGAGAGGAAGAATAGAGTGCTTCAAGAAATGGGAAATGTTATGTTAAATAGCATGAAGCTCCCTAGGAATCTCTCAATAAGCAAGCAAGAATACTGACTGCTACATTATTAACCGTGTTTATATTTGTAAATCTAATAATAAAACGGCTTATGAAATGTGGTTTGAGAAAAAAGCCTTCACAAATACTTTCGAGTTTTTGGCGAAAGTGCTATATTTTGCGTGACCGTGAAAATTTGGGAAAGTTCGACACTAAAAGTGATGAAAGGATCTTTTAGGATATTCTTTAAACAGTCGTGCATATCGGGTTCTGAACAACAGGACCGGTGTGATTCAAGAGTCAATAAATGTTGTGATTGACGATCTTTTGAATACACCTGTCCCTAGTTCAGATAATGATGAAGTTCTTATACTTGAAAAACAAGAAATTTCATCAAGTGAAACTAATCCAGAATTAAGGACTGTTAAAGATCATCCAACTTCTCAAATACTTGGAAACCCTCTCACTGGTGTGCGCACTCGTAGACAATTAGAGGACATATGTAACTACGTATGCTTTACATCCCAGATTGAACCGGTTAACGTAAAAGAAGCACTTTCGGATGAAAACTGGATTCTTGCGATGCAAGAAGAACTTAATCAGTTTGTCAGAAATGATGTCTGGCACCTTATTCCTAGACCTAAAGATAAACATATTATTGGAACAAAATAGATTTTTAAAAATAAATCTGATGAACTTGGAAATATTATTCGAAATAAAGCAAGACTAGTTGTACAGGGGTATACACAAATTGAAGGTATTGACTATAATGAAACATTTGCTCCTGTAGCTCGTCTTGAATCAATCAGACTTTTTATCTCCATTGCATGTTTTAGGAAGATTAAAATTTACCAAATGGATGTAAAGAGTGCCTTTCTGAATGGTGATTTACATGAAGAGGTATATGTTGAACAACCTACAGGGTTTGAAGATCCTAAATTTACTGATCATGTGTATCGTCTTAAGAAGGCTCTCTATAGTCTGAAATAAGCTCCCAGAGCATGGTACGAAAAACTGACTAAGTTTTTACTGAGTTATAATTTTCAGATGGGGTGTGTTGATAAGACGCTCTTTGTTAAGAAACATAACGATGATATTCTAATGGTTCAAATATATGTTGACGATATTATTTATGGATCAACCTGTACTAACATGACTGTTGAGTTTGCAGATTTGATGAAGTCTAAATTCGAAATGAGCATGGTTGGAGAATTAAACTATTTTCTAGGGTTGCAAGTAAAACAACAACTCGATGGAATTTTATCTCTCAAACCAAATATGCTCAGAGTTTAATTAAGAAATTTGGATTTGAGAAAGGTAAAAATTTTGATACTCCCATGAGTACAACTTTGAGACTCTCAAAAGACTCTACAGGTAATGATGTGGATCCTAAATTGTATCGTAGTTTGATTGGTAGTTTGTTTTATCTGACTGCTAGTAGACCAGATATTGCTTTGAGTGTTGGTATTTGTGCTCGTTATCAATCAAATCCTAAAGAATCTCACTTAACTGCTGTTAAACGGATTATGCGATATATCGCAAGTTCTACTAAACTGGGTCTCTGGCATCCACATGAGACTAATGTTCAATTAGCCGGGTACGCAGATGCTGACTGGGCTGGAAACATTGATGATAGGAAATCAACCAGTGGTGGTTGTTTCTACATTGAAAATTGTCTTGTTTCTTGGTTTAGCAAGAAGCAAAGTTCTATATCGCTATCAACAGCTGAGGCTGAATACATTGCTGCTGGAAATGCATGTACTCAACTTGTTTGGATGAAACGAATGTTAAGCGATTATGGAATTACTCAGGATTCTATGATTTTATTTTGTGATAATTCCAGAGCAATAAATATCTCTAAAAATCCAGTTCAGCATTCACGTACTAAGCATATTGACATTAGATTTCATTACATTCGTGAATTAGTGGAAGAAAAATTAATATATTTGGATTACATTCCAACCGAGACTCAACTTGCGGACATTTTCACTAAACCGCTCGACAAAAGCAAGTTTAATAAATTAAAGTTTGATCTCGGTATGTGCAATTTAAATTGAATTTGCATGATTTGGTGTATCATAATGTACATAAATTTGATGTTTTATTTGCTTAAATTTGAAAATTATTTTAAAAAATTACAAATTTTATGTCGTACTCGACCGACCACATGTGAGTGTACACGACCGTCCGTTAATTTACCGGCGAGCACTTACACGACCAAATGTGTGAAACTCGGATTTCACTTTAATTTGGGGATTTTGACTCTTCTTCTTCATTTCTTTTTACCCTCCAACGGTTCTAGCTACGACCGGTCGAACCCACCTTCATAGTACTTCAAGGTTAGTGGTTCTTTTGCATTTTCTTTGTAGATTCTTGTTATTAGTGTTTCAAATCTCATTCTTGTGGAATCTATTTGGTCGTTCATTGCTAGTTTGGGGTTTTATCTTGAAAAATCTGTTCTATCTAAACCTCATTTCTTCTATCTTGCAACTTGTTGTTTCCTTGAAATCCTTCTTTGAAAATGGATGCTAGAGGTAAAAAGAAAACTACTCGAGGTCCCTCTTCATCTAGATCAGCTTCTATTGTACAACGTCATCTTCGCTCTCTCGAAAATGATCCTTCTGATGCTCAAAATTTGCGTATGCGCAATGTTATTGTTGAGCGTCATGTTAATATTAATCACATTGCTTCATTTGGTATCCTTCCTCTGTTGGAATCTGTGGGATGGGATAACATCTTACATTGGGGTGGAGCTGCATACCAGTCCATTGCCCAATCCATGTTTGCATGTATCTGTGATTTTTCTCTTGAGGATTTTACTTTTAAAGTTGATACTCAAGAAGGATTGTTTTTAGTGGATCGACATTTGATTGCTGACATTATGGAAATACCTGTCAATGATGAGAGCATTCCAATTAATATTTTACATGACAGTCTCTCAGAATCTGAACGAAAAATGCTTACTAGAGATTTATGTAATTTGGATGTTCACTGGACTCATAAAGGTCATGTACTTCCCTCAAGGTATTTGTTACCCGCATTACGAGTACTTCATAAGATATTCATCTCAAATCTTTATCCACGTTCGGTAATAAACCGAACTCACCGCTTTCATGGTTCGTGTTTTGCATTCTCAGTAGTCTCTGGTACAAAAATATGTCTACCGCCTTTAATTTGTCATTCCATTATTCTCGTCTCGTCACCATCCCGGACACGTGATATACCCTTTGGTTATTTATTGACTATGCTTTGGCAAATCATATGCTCGTGGCTATGCCTACTAGAGAAAACCCATCCATCATCTCCCTTTAATAATTTCAATCTTAACAAGATGAATTTAGAATTGGTCAAGGCCAAGTGGATGCTTGTAGCAAGTGGTCTTGAAGCAGAAAATGTCAAGCTAGTGATCTTCCCGAAGACGTGAATATGGATGATTTATTTGAAGAACTTGAATCGACTCGGTGATGATCCCGATTTTCACCTTCTTCTCGATTTTGATGAAAGATTGAATTCCCTTCAAGAGCATGTGGCTCAAATTCGTGTTACTCAAGACACACAATTTTCATATTTACGCAAATATATGAGGCGGATTGCTAAGGGTTTACATAAAATTGATCCATCTAATCCTGCACCCTCTTCTGGTTCTGACTGAATTTTTAATGGGTCTGTAATATTTTTTTTATTTTTTTTTTACTGAACTTTACATGCTTACTGACTTTTTTTTTATTATTATTATGCACTATGTTCTCTTGAATCAACTCCTATTTTCATTCTTATTGATGCTCTTCTTCCTTTGTCATTTTGTGTCAAAAAGGGGGAGAAGTTTTGGTTTTTGATTTATTTAAATTTAATCGTTATGATGTGCTCCTATTACTCAGGCTATTACTCAGGGGGAGTTAAGCTTCTCAGGGGTAGTTATGGGAGAATGATGCTAGTTATTACTTAACATATCTATATAACTATGCATGCTTCTCTATTGTGAACCTGTTGTGTTTGTACTTCTCTTATGTCTATTGGAAGTATTATTACTTGGGTGTTTTGTCACAAATTTGACAAAGGGGGAGATTGTAAGTGTTATGGTCTCATGCTTCTTTGGTTGTCAAATTTGTGATGTGTCAAAACATCTATCTGTGTCCTGTGCTTGTATGATGATTTATATGAATTCAAGACACTGCATAAATACTTCAAGAAGCTACAAGTTGAACTTTTCAAGAAGCTACATGTTGAAGGCTCAAGAAGCTACAATGTTGATGTTCAAGTCTTAAGAAACAACTCATGACTTCAAGACTAATAAGCAATGCATGAAGTAGTTGTTATGATGATGATCTCAAGTTTGAAGCTATAACAAGTTCAAGATCTCAAGCCTGATATGGTTCAAACAATCTACATTCGTTGAATGGTTGAAGTTCAATGTCCATACGACATGATTCAGGTTTGAATGACCTTAGGTTGACCCTTTAAGTAGGTCACTTTGGATACATAAATCAAATATTTATTTTATATAAGTTTGGTCTATTCTACGACCAGTCCTAGCTCTTGTTCGACCAGTCCTCGGCATTGGTTCGACTAGTCCAAGAAATTCCACGACCACCCTAAGTTGTTGAAGATTTTTCGAAATTTTTGGTACGCCCACGACCAGGGCCCCGGAGGTCCTTCGACCGGTCGTAGGTGTGGCTTCGACTGTCCACGACCAAATCGTGGATCTACGACTCAAAGTCCAAAGAACTTTATCTATGGTCCTACGACCCGTCCGTAAGATCTACGACCAAGTAGTAGGTGACCCACGACCGGTCGTAGGGTACTCACGACCGGTCGTGGAACGACTTTCAAAGATCGCGCTCAATATTTCAAAAATTGTTAGAGCTACGACCACCCAAGGTTTCTAAGACCAACGTAGGAACGATTTTTGCTTCTATAAATTGAACACGAAATTCGAGTTTTCACACTTCAACTCTATTCTATTCAAGAATTTTCAAGTGATCACTCGAGATAAGTCTCGTGTTTATTTTAAGCTACATTGTGCTTATTTAATATTCCTTTTTGCTAGCTTATTTAATTTGATTTTGTTTCTATATTCCAATCTTATTTGAAAAGAGGAATTATCTTATTCCTTCTTCTTGGAATCAAAATCAAATATAGCTATGCCCAACGAGTTAAATCTAAAATCTATTAGAATCTAGAACCTTATGAATGTGAGTAATGGAAATTGAACTTTGACATTCAATCATCTACTCCGATTGGTTCTACCGGGCTGCTAAGAAAAGGAGAAATCCGTGTATTTTACAATTCTCAAAATTTATTTACTTTTGGTTTTGTTTGAGGTTAAGCGTTTAAAAATCTCATTGTCTTGGTTTTGTTTGAGGTTGAACCAGAAAAATCTCATTGTATTGGTTGTCTGAGGAAAACCAGAAAACTCAGAAAAGAGGGGTTTTTGAATTGTGTAAGCCCAAGTGAAAAAGACACAATTGTAAAGGTTTTTGGTGAACCTGTGAAAACTTATTTGATAGTGAACGCTAATATCCCCTGTGTGAGGATATTAGGAATGGAGTAAGTTTCAGGTGGTCATGGAAAACAACAGGTGTACACACAAAGTAACCACTATAACTCTTTGTCTTGTGGATTGAATGCTTGCTTAATTTTCATATCTTTTATCATTCGATTGTGTGGAATGTACAAGTGGATGTGAATGTTGTAATTATTTACATTTCAAGCAAGTGTGGGGATTGTTGTAATAATTTAGATCTATACTTCTGCATTTAATTTCAATTCCTTGCTATTTCATTTACTTATATTAAAATTGAGTCCTTGATCCAAAAGAGGTTCTAGAAATAAGGTTGTCCTACCATAAGCCCTTGTTTATTATGGTGTAAGGTTGTCCTTAGAACTAAATTTGTATCAATCTCTCAATACTTATTTATCAAGGTGATTTAAAATTTAGCATTGTGAATTGATTTATATTGTAAGGCTATTGGTTTAATTTATTTCCGCTAATTTTATTTTAAATTTGGCATAGTCCTATTCACCCCCCCCCCCCTAGGACATATAGCTTGACCTTTTCAAATTGGTATATGAATAGATTAAGACTAACTAACAAAAACAGAAAACATTATTTTGATAGCAATTCTATAATTGGCAACTGATTGCCCTATACTTAAACAATTCTATAATCAATCGTAATTCACATTAAACATCTAGCTAAATGATAACAAAAGGTGTTTAAACTAAATAAACAGATTTTGTTTTGATAAATTAAGCTAATAATATCTACTTATACTAGTAACATACAAGAATATTGGGGCACCATACCATAGGCTGCAAGAATATCATGTCCCCCTAAAAAATACATCCTCCAAGGATAACATATTATATACATATATATATATATAATAAGTTGTCTATTGTCATTCTCAATCGCAAGTATCAATCATCATCAAACTAACTATTTACAGCATTTACAAAAAAACATGATTGACATCTGCGCATTTTTAGCTTAAGCAATGTATATTCGACTAGCATTTCTAGTGTATATATATATATATATATATATATATATATATATATATATATATCATTCCACTGAATATGACATGTCTGTGCAAAAAAAAGGAATCTGATTCAATTTAAAATTAGATTTTGATAACTTCAAACCCCTATAAACAATATCCAATTCAATGGTTCAAATAGGCTTAAAAATCACCTATAGAACTTAAAAATCAGGCCGGTCATTTGGTACATTGGCCACCTCATGAGTGGACCAGCCTGACTTTTGGGCCTGGGATCCATATGGTATCGTCCGACCGGATGGACAGCTTGGATATTCACCACTTAGTAGCTTGACATGGTGTTTGGGTGAGATGGACTATACATGTGTGTACTAGAATTAGAAAACTTTATTGAAGAACAGTTGTATGCCTGTATCAATCATCATAAAAACTTGCATTGATCCAATGATCCAATCCATCCATGATTTGGCCTAATTTTCTACAGGCATCATTGTTCCAACCCATTGAAGGGAATGGTTACAAATGGGTGAACAAAAGAAATTCTTTAAAATAAAGAGAACCCATGATGGGCCTAATGAATAGATGGATCAAATTGTTGATTGGAAACATTTTTGTGTAAACAATCCTGACCAACCTTGGGTATGAAATACCACTGATCAAATGGTTAATATTTGTCAAATTAGGGTGATGTTTTCATTGTAGTCCGTGAAATGTGTAAGTACTGAAAAGTACTATCCCAACACAACCAAGAGCACTATAAGTTATGGTGCTCGAGAGTGCTGGACCAAATATATGTGTAATAGATCTAGGCCACTCATCAAATAGTAACTACATTGTGAGTAAGCCATGGACCAAAAATAATGTTAATCCACTGATCAGGTAGCTCCAGCTTTATAAGAAAAAAATGGTTGCTAGAAAAAAACTCCAACAGCTCAAATTCAACGATGTGTATTCACTTGATGAATGCACTGCATTGTTTTTTAAGGTTTACAGTAATATTTATTTGTCATCCAACCCATTCACAAGGTCACACAGACCTAGATGAAGGGAAAACACAAATATCACCTTAATTCTTCAAAACTTTTATGGGTTCTGTGAAGTTTTAAACTGTATGCATTTAATCACCACTGAAAGGATCTAAATGAAATCACCACCTCCCCCATCAGCCATCATACACATTCCACATTCAACATTCAAATAAAATTATCTAAAATAAATACAATGAACTAGAGAAATCATACACCGAGAGAGAGAGAGAGAGAGATCATACTGGTGTTTAGCCAGACGGACGAGAAGAGAGAGGCATCTTTTGGTGTTTGGCCAGATGGACGAGCAGAGAGAGGTGGACGGCCTCTGTTGGTCAGATGAGAGAGAGAGGGCCGCTGGTCGGACGAGCAGAGAGAGGCGGACGACGTCTGCTGGTGGAACGAGAGAGAGAGGGTCGCTAGTCGGACGAGCAGAGAAAGGCAGACGGCCTCTGCTGGTCGGATGAGAGAGAGAGGGCCACTGGTCGGACGAGCAGAGAGAGAGAGATTAGAGAGGTGGAGAGCCGAGAGGGACGAGAGAGAGAGAGAGAGAGAGAGAGAGATTTGGTGGGGTCGGCTGCTGGCTAGGGTCGGGCATTTTCTTAAATGGGGAAAGTGATTGGGGGTGGGGGTAGGGTTTTTTTTAAAGGGTATATATACCCTGGCGAGTCGAGACGAGTCGGGACGAGTTGGGACGAGCCAAGTCGAGTTTTGAACTGAGTCGGGTTTCGAACCGAGTCGAGCCGAATTGGGTCATATCCGAACTCGGCCTGAACTCAGTTTCGGGCTGAGAAAATTGGCCCGTCCTGACCCGAACTCATTTTCAGGTCAGGCCGAGTCGAGGTTTTTTTGGCCAGGTCGAGCGAGCTAACCGGGCTAGCCCAGTTTGTGTACACTCCTACCCATAACAATTTTTTTTGTGATGAGAGTTCAATTTACATTATTTCATAATGTACGACTATCTAATCATTGGATGGGCCTGATTCATGGTAACATACTATCAAAAGGGATGATAAAATAGATAAATAGAGAGGATCTTAAATATATATCATGTCATAGCCATGGTGGATTAAGTGACATAACACTTACATCAAAGTGGACCATACCACACACAAGTTGAGAGGTTTACCCTCTATTAAATATTCATAATCATGTGTTGGGCCCACAGAGATGTGGTTCATAAATCCAGCCCATCCATTATGTGTATCCCACTTGGTTGAGGGGTCAAATCAAGTTTCAGATGCATCAAAATTTCAGGTAGACCCCACAAAGTGCTTTTATATACTTGAGCTCTGAGTTGTATGAATGGTTCAAAGAGATCAAAGCTACATGGGTCCCAAAGTGATATATTTATTACATATATAGAGTTCATCTATTTTATTTATTTATTTATTTATTTATTTTAGAGATCATTTTATAGCATTATCCAAAAATGAATCATATCTAAGATTATCTAGACCTCACCACAAACAGTAGTGGAGATAATGATTTCACCGTTAAACAATTTACTAGGCCCACCTTAATATTTATTTTCCATCCAATCTGTCCATAAGGTCACAAAGACCTGAATTAAGGGGAACAACTAATTTCATATTGGTCCAAAACTTCTATGACCTAAAAAGGGTTCCAATGGTAAACGTTCAATCCCTAGTGCTTTTGTAGTGTGGCCCACTTGATAGTTATATCTATCTTATTTTATTTTATTTTTAGCCTTAGGACAAGTTCACCAAATGGATGCATGGTTTAGATATAACATATACCACATGATCAAACCCATAAAATTGTTGATTTATTCAGCTTCATCAATTTATTTTTATTTTATTTTGTGATGGTATGGGCCACCTAAGTTCCATGTATGGCTGAAGTTTGGGGTGGGCCCATTTTTAAACGGGACCCATCAAATGCATGGGACTGATATCCGACACACATCATGGTGGGGCCTATGGTAGGGCCCTCCTCCTTCCAGCGTCAGCAGAGATGATGCTTGCTGTAGCGTCAGACGCTGGCAGCAACAGCGTCAGTGTTGTTTTGTATTTTTTTCATATTTGGGGCCCACAACAGGACGATCCAGTCCATCTGTTGTGTGTGTCCCACGTGGTGGAGGGGTTAGTCCAAGTTTCAGATGCATAAAAATTTCGAGTGGGCCCCAGCAAGTACTTTTATATGTTTTAGCATGTCTTCACATGATTTTTAATGGTGTGGCCTACCAGAGAACTGGATTAGTTTCATTTTTCGGCTCAACGCCTAAAATGAGCTAGGAAATTGGATGGACGGCGTGGATTAAATACATACATTATGGGTGGGGCCCGTTGTGGACCCACAGACCCAGCCCCTTTTGAAAGCCATTGGACGCTGCACGTTGCAGCGTCCTCTGGACGCTGATTGTTACCAGCGTCCACTCTCTCTTTTTTTTAAATGTGGTGTGTGTGCACATGTGTATGTGTGTGTGTGGCTAGCCCAATGGCCATACTTGAATAGTTTGGATGGCCTACAAAATTCTGGTGGGGCCCACTATCAATGGGCCCCACATAAAGCCTATAATAAATTATTATTTTGTTTCTCCCATGCATCATACCATTAATCACATCATTATCCTCAAATCGTTTCCACTAATAATCATACAAATAATTTTTTAAAAAAAATAAACAAACCAAGAGTGGAGTGGGTGTACTCACCTTGATGAATTAGATGGATGGTTGAGATGGATGGAAGCGATGGGATTGATGGAGTTGATGGCCCACCAAGATCTCCTCTCTCTCTCTCTCTCTCTCTCTCTCTCTCTCTCTCTCTCTCTCTCTCTCTCTCTCTCTCACACACACACACACACACACACACTCTCTATGGAAAATAGTGAAATGCTAAGGGATGGAGGGGTATTTATAACGAAAGGGATAAATTTTTGGTGAAGTTAGGCTAATGTGATTAATATTAGCTTAGGCTACGATTATCGTAATTAATTCATGCTTTGTAATTAATGGTGGATTAAAGGAGTATGAGATGGCATGGTGTGATGATGTCATGCAGGAGGTGTGGCATGGAGGAGAGTTGACTTTTCATGCACATGAGAGATGAGAGGTATGGATGTGTTACATCACACACATGGGTAGAGATTCTCTCACCCATGTGTGGCATGTGCATGTGTGTATGACATGTGTTCTGCACATGTGTGGAGTGGAGTACATGACGTCATGCGCACATGATACACTAATTATTCTTCACGGCGTATCTAACAAACGGAGTATCATACAGACGCACAGGTTGTACCTCCACGATCGTAGCGATGGGGCGGTCGATATGAGATGGGTTTTGAGGTCTTGGGTTTCGATCAGTTGGGTGTGTACTATAAATGGCCAATCCATGTCTAGCTAAGGGCGTCGATCATCATGTACATAAGCATAGAAAATAGTATGGAATGGATGGGGTGTTACAATAATAATCCTCAAAAACTTCTTTTTGAATATAAACATTACAAGTGCTTATAATTTTGTAGGTTACAACTTTTTGTACAAATTTTGATGTGTATATAAGCTGATATGAAAATATATTATGATACGCATATATGAAAAATCATTGAAGTGCTCAAATCAATGTCATACTTTTTCTCTTCGATAAGTCTGTCGATGGATCGAACTAATCCTCGATTATATCGAACAAATATCGATATCGTCGACAACCTTTCAGAATCAGAAGTGTCATATGTTATAAAGTGTTATCGAAGACCTCTTTGATAACATTGACTTAAGGCGGTCGATGAGATCGACGTAGACTCGATGTCATCGAGCAATTCTGCCTGATAAAAAGCAGACGAGCAGGAAAATTCTGTTTTGTCTTCTTTTCTTGACTATTCATCTTCTCCAGTCGTTTTCCCCTCTTTTAACACCGTAAGCAGTTTAGCGTCACTCGAATCTAATGATTTCTTAGCATATCCCTTTAATCTCTCAAGGTATTCTCCATTTCTTGGGTCTTCCTAGAGTGATTGAAAGTTTTTTTTTGGGAAATTTCTGGTTGGTTTTCATCATTTTTCAAATCTTCTATTAGGTTCTTCTTCCATTTGTCAGTCCTTTTGCATTGCTGGTTGTCTAATGGCTAAAGATAAAGGAAAAGCACCAATCGAAGGGGAATCCTCCCAGTCTACAAGGAAGAAAACCTAGCCCCAAAAGAAAGGGCCAGGGCACAGGATTAAAGATCCCTGGCACGCCAACAGAGCACCACTGCTTAACAAATGTCGCGCAGTGAGGCTACGGCTGCGGCACCTGCACCTCCTCCTCCACATGCAAATGTCCTTGAAAAATATATGGGGAGGCGTCTTGTGCACGAACGACGGGTTGATAGGAAATGCATTAGAACCTTCAATTTAAAATCTCTGCTAGATGCAGTCGATTGGTTACCTATTTTGAATTTTAGAGGTCCGTGTCATGATGAGAGGACTTACCGATTTCTCGCCTATAGTCATTCCCCAGTTCTTGATCCTCCATCCATTACAGTCACTGTTGGGGAAGATAGTGTTGAAATCACTACAAAATCCAGTGCCAACATATTTGGCCTTACCTTGTCTCCTGTCGGTCTATCCGATCTTGATCTTGAGGACCCAACAACTCGCTCCACGGTCACAAAATTCTTATGTCAAGGAGGAGATATCCTGTGGTATCAAGGGAATGCTTTAAAAGCAAAATACATAAGTCCCAAATACCTAGTCTTGCACGGGATCTTCTCCACCAACGCTTACCCTAAAGGAACGAATCGAGCAGATCTTACTGGGTTCATGGACATGATTGTATACAGTATTACATCTGGTGTCAAGATATGTCTGCCCACCTTAATTCTCTACCAATTAGCTAGTGTAATTAACACTTCCAGAGTAACCCATCTACCTTTCCCTCATATCATCCATGTGCTATGCGATAAAATTGGACTACCTATGACGGACGATCTTGAGCATCCGCTACAGCATTTCAACAAGGTTAACATTCGGAAGATGGACCTCAAGTTCCATCAATATACGGAAGGTCACTCCGAGGAAGAGGTACAAGGAGAAGGAGAAATGGGGGAAGGAACAGCGCAAACTGAAGAAGAACCACAGGAGCCTCAACCAGTTTCGACTTCGACTGATTCTGCACAAACTCAACGTTTCAAATTTCATCAGGATCGGGTCGGGGCAACCTTGCGTGGAGTGGCGCGGATAGAAGATAAACTTGAGAAGCATGATGAGCGGTTCTCAGCCTTGGAGAAAATGGTGGCTGGATTACAGCACACAGCACAGTAACTCATTGATCTAATGACGTGCCATTGAGATGACACGGCGCCATCTCCCTCGGCCCCAACACCATAGTAACAATTTCTCTTGTGCCATCACATACACTGATTACTTATTTATACTTTGGGCATGAGTATCTTTTTGAATGCCCTACATACCTATGAGTGTATGTGGTGGTCAGCTAACATTGGACAGATTAACATTTTCTGGTGGTTATTAGTCAGTTTTTTTTTTTTTGGTTAATCGTCCTCTGGATAAGGAGAATACTTGTCTTTTGATATGCTTATGGATGGACTGAATACTTTGATGGATGTTTGTTTTTAAGTTCTCTAAATTCTGCCAAGCTTGGGCAGTTCTTTTGACTATTCCTTGCATGAATGAGGATATATTTCTATTGATTTTAAATGCAACCTATTTAGTTGCTCATATTATTTACTGATGATCTGTTTAAGCTTTATAGGAATTGTCTGTGGGATGCATGTTATGTGATAAATGATAATTGATTCTCCGCTGATTATTGAATGCCCATAGAAGTGGTTTATTGTGTGTGGTTTGGTGATTCCATGCTTTACAATGCATATCTATCTAGAATCCAACTCTCTGATTGCCTTACTTCTCATAGTCTCTTTAATGTCAACTTCTGTCATTCGATCTATTATTGGTCTATTAACCTTTGTCAATGACTGACAAAAAGGGGGAGAACAAATCCCACCATGAGAACACTGCTTGGTGTATGGTTTTGAGCATGGTGATGTAAGTGATTGGGGGAGCAGCTGCCTAAATCAAGATTGTGTGTGAACTCCATAGAATCTTTGTAAACTTGTGTAAAGCTCATGTACACATAATTTAGGATGTTGTTCTAGGTGTGTTTTAGGTGTTTTGTCACGTAATTGACAAAGGGGGAGATTGAAAGTGCCCTGGTTTGTCAATTAGCGTGAGTGGTGAGTTAATGAGTAAAGTGGACCCCATATGAAGATTGTTCAAGACATTGCCTCAACCGGATGTGTGTTCAGAGCTCATCACAGGTAAACTTAGCCTCACATCCCAAATCCCAAAACACCCAGGTAAACAAAAGCCTTAAGAAAAACTTAGAACAACATACATGTTAAAAGTCTGAAAACCTGGTTTCAAAATTTCTCTAAGTTTTTAGCTAAGTCCGATATCATCGATTCTTGGTCAATACAATCGAACACTCATTCTCGATATATTGAACTGGTATCGATAACATCGAATTGAGTCCTCTTTATATCCAGCAACTACAAAGTATTTTAGACAAAATTTTTGATAAAATGAAAGAACCTTCGATAACATCGAATTTCAAATATCGATGATATCGAAGGACAGTCAATGATATCGAAAAGTCTCCGAGCTTTATCCAGCAAAGGCTTGGTAAATATTCTTGATATTACTCAAGGAATCGAAGGACAATCGATATCATCGAAATTCAAATCTCGATAATATCGATAAAGTATTAATGACATCGAAATGGGACAAGTTGTGTCCAGTGAGTTTTTAAAAGAAAATCATCTAAATGTTCGAGGAATCGAAACCCACATCGATCTCATTGAAATTCATATCATGATGATATCTATATAGACTCAATACGATCGAATCAGGACAAAACTGCTCCAACGAACTTAAAAAGGAAAATCTTATGTGAATAATTGAGGAATCAATATTGGCTCGATATGATCGTAATTCAAAAATCGATGAAATTGATATGGGATCGATATCATCGAATTGAATCAAAAAATGTCTAGTAAACTTTCTTAAAATATTCATTGAAAAGATCAATAAATCGGAACCACTGTTAATGATATCAGAATTCAAAATTCGATATCATCGATGCATGTTCGATTCCATTGATATTCAGTCAAAAAATTTCGAGTATGTGCTTTAGCTGAGTTCGCATCATCGAACCCTAGCTCAATGGAATCGAAAGTATATGTTCAATGACATCGAGTCAGGACCGATGAAATCGAACTTAGTCAGACTTGACATATTTATTACTGTTGGGACTTTTTGCCTATATATAGGAAGCTTGCTCTTGGTTACTTAGTGAGAAAAATAAAGAGAGCCTTGAGAGAGTTTTGCATACTAATTACCCTAAGCTCTTTTGCTCATGGAAGTTCATCCTTCAATCTACCCTCATCATTGATATTAAATAAAGTGGATTGAGGAATGAACTTCCCCATTCAAGGATTATCCAGCTACTATCTTAAAAATAAATCATTGAGATGGGATACCTTGAATGCTTGAATGCTTGGAATCACTCCTCTAAACTCGGAAAACATTTAATAAAGTAGGATTCCAACATAACCTTGACCTAACCTGCCATCTTTATTGGAACATCATCAAGTGTTGTGGATCATGAGAGCTGAAGAATCTTCATCATCAAGGAGGAGATCTTCTTCAATGTGCTTAATGGGGCTCACCTACTTATCTGTATGTCATTAGAGTCCAAAAACCCTGTTGATCATTTCTTGTGTAAGTTTAGGTCACAGGTGCTTCTCACCCCTTTCAAGTCCTCATACGAGGCCTCCGACGGGAGAGTACGTGTGGGTGATGTGTGTTGACCCTTACTCTTGTGTAGGGCATAAACTTTAGGTTCCTTGTGTGGATCCTTGGCCTGTGTGACCTAAAACGGAGGTTCCTTGTGTGGATCCTTAGCCTGTGTGGCCTAAAACTGAGGTTCCTTGTGTGGATTCCTTGCTCTTTTGTAGGGCATAAAACTTAAATGCTTCGTGTTGACCTTTGCTCTTGTGTAGGGCATAAACTTGTGCCTCTGTGTAGGCATGTTAGGTACCTTGTGTAGGTCCTAGAGTCAGCTTTCTATAGGTTGTACTGGTTTGAGGTAAACCTAATTTGAAACCTCCGTTAGAGAAATCCGGTACACTCAAGGTTGAGTGCGTCCACCGGAAGTGGAGTAGGCATATAGCTAAACCACTATCAAATGATTGTGTTTGAGGTTGTTATTTGCATATTCTCTTATTGTGTTTACTTTGAATGATCACATGATGCATGATTATTTAGAACTGATAAGTATCATATCTTACACAGTCACTCAGTGCATCCATCATAGACTAAATTTATATACTGTTTAGATATTGAATAGTCTTACGATTGGATCCTCTATTTGGCTTAGAAGCCATTAGAGTTAAGTTGAAGATATCTTGATAAATTGTTATATTAGATGAAGATAATGGTAATAGGATTTTAAATTCTCATAAAATTTTATAAAGTCCTATTCACCCCCCTCTAGGACACTTTGACCTATTCCTACTTCTACTAAAGCGGTCATTACCGCAATTTCAGGTATATCTTAAAGCGGGATTGAATAAGACTCCATATGAACTATGGAGTGGAAAACAACCTAGTATAAAAGATTTTCACGTCTTTGGTAGCAAATGTTATATTCTTAAAGACAGATAACATCTAGGCAAATTTGACTCTAAAAGCGACGAATAAATTTTTCGAGGATATTCTACAAACAGTCGTGCTTATAGAGTGTCCAATTTAAGGACACTAACTATTCAAAAATCTATCAATGTGGTTTTAGATGACCAACCACATGATCAGAATAGTCCTGAAATCGATATAAAAGATGAAGTAGACACGCTCACAATAGGTAAACCACATAACAAAGTCACTTCACATCATGAACCTCAACCGTAGAACAACTTGTCACTCATTAAGGATCATCCCATCAATCAAATCATTGGAGATCCTAATGATGGTGTGAAAAATCGATGACGGCTTGAAGGTATTTTTAGTCATTTGTGCTTCACTTCTAAAATTGAGCTCAAAAATGTTATAGAAACTCTCTAAGATGAATTTTCGATTGTAGCTATGCAAGAAGAGCTCCAACAATTTAAAAGGAATGAAGTATGGCAACTAGTTCCCAGGCCACTTGATACTAACATCATCGGAACAAAGTGGATCTTCAAAAACAAGTCCAATGAATCTAGGAACGTAGTAAGAAATAAAGCAAGACTCGTGGCACAAGGCTACTCACAAATTGAGGGCATTGATTTTGATGAGACATTTGCCCCCATAGTTTGTCTTGAGTCTATAAGAATTCTCATGTCTGTGGCATGTGCGTTAAAATTTAAATTATTTCAAATTGATGTCAAAAATGCCTTCCTCAATGGTGTACTTGAGGAAGAAGTATACGTTGAACAACCAAAAGGATTTCTGGATCCTAAGTATCCTAAACACGTATAGAAATTGAGCAAAGCACTTTACGGACTACAGCAAGCACCCCGAGCATGCTATGAGCGCTTGACGTAATTTTTACTAGATCACCATTTTTGTAGGGGAAGTGTTGATAAAACACTATTTATGCAAAAGACTAGGATATCTTGCTCATTGCCCAAATTTACGTGGATGACATAATCTTCGGATCCACCTGTGAAGATACTACTCATGAATTCGCTGAATTACTAAAATCTGAATTCGAGATGAGCATGGTAGGTGAGCTGAATTTCTTTCTGGGATTGCAAGTGAAACAATTGGCAAATGGTATATTTTTGTGTCAGTCCAAATGTGCAAGAGATTTGATAAAGAGATTTGGACTTGACTCTAGCCACACTCAGAATACTCCCATGAGCACCACTCTCAAACCTTCTAAAGATGTCAATGGGAAGAGTGTGGATTAGCACTAGTATCGCAGTATGATAGGCAGCTTACTGTTAGGCCCGTATCCTAGACGGTACCATTCCTTAAGCTTCCGCGGTCCTCCCGGCCGAATTCTAACGACCCGCGATCTGTAATCGGCATTTGCGGACGATCTTGAGTTGCATCCTGTAGATCTGAGTTAGCTCGACCCGAGACTTATACCAGTGCGACCGCGCCATCACCGCTGTTTCGACCCTGCATCTCTCACACCGAGACGATACCCAAGCTAGGAGATGTGGGCCCGCATTCAGTTTGAGGAAAACGCCGCAGGTTGCAAATCCGGAGAGAATCTCTACGACATGTCCCATCAATCACATTTCATGTCAAGTAAACCTATCACCTCACATCCATCACCTCTCCCTTATAACCACCATTTCTTTCTCTCTTTCTCAACACATTTTCCAAGCAATTTCAAGAGAGAAGAGTGAGTTGTGTGGCCCACTTCCCATCCTAAAATCCATCATCCTAGCCCTTCATTTCTCATCATCTTCCATCAAAGTGAGACACAAGGAGATCAACGTTCCACCGGACCAAGAAGATCGAACAGTGGGTGTTTCTATAGGCCTAAATTTCATTTTTGATGATGGGCCAAGTGAGGCCTACCGATTGATGGTATGGATCTCACTTTGGACCCTAGGTGTGGCTGATGGCCCACCTTGATTCTCATGATCATTCCATGATGGGGCCATTCTCCATGGACCCCATCATGATGTTTACTTTCCTTGCATGAATAGGGTCATCTAGACCATTGCATTTTGGTGGAGAAAGGACCTCCACCTTTGGTTTTGATCGATGGGCCCACATGTAATGGGACCCACTTGATGTATGTTGTAAATCAAGGAAGGGAGGGCCCATAGTATCGGGGTCCCTCCATCACACGTGTTTCTCAATCTCTATCTCTCTCTCCCTCTCTTTTCCATTTGTGTGATGTGTGGCCCACTCGGATGGATCCCACCTTGATGTATGTCTTACCCACGCCATCCAACCATTTAGTGGCCCACCTAGGCAGCACACCTGTAGGTGGGGCTCACCTTAGATATGTGTTATACACAAATCGTCCAGCGTCCAGGGACGCTGGACATAACTTCACAGAGAAGTGTGAACGGACAGCGTGCTGTACTCACGGCTAAACAAAAATATCAGTTTATTTTAAAACTTGGGTGGACCACTCATGCCGGCCCCACCTTGATGTATGAATTTAATCCACATCGTCCATTCCATTCCCCAGCTCGTTTTAGGCGTTGAGTCGAAAAATGAAGCTAATCTGATAATCAAGCAGGCCATACCATAGAAAACAGTGGTTTTACCATTAAAACCTACTCTGATGTTTCTACACCCCAAAACATGCTGAATATTAGGCTCATTTGGACTGTCTTGAGTTGTAGAATGTAATGGTTAGACTGGATTCACCTGATGCGGACCCCACCTGTGAAAAACTGCAGAAAAACTCCTTTTCAAAAAAAAAACCATTAAACCAATGCAGCAGGCGCTACTGCTGCATGTCCAGAGGACGCTGCAGCAAGTGTCCTTCTGCGCTGCGCTAGGGACGGTAAGGGGTTGGGACGTGGGTCCCAGCTGTGGGCCCCACTATGGTGTGTGATGCACATCAACACCATGCATTTGGTGGGCCCCTTAAGGTAGTGGACCCTAACCTAAAAATCAGCCCATACGCAGCTCAGGTGGCCCACAGCAGGGAACAGTGATGATTAAACGTCTGCCATTGAAACCCCTTTGGACCTCCAGAGGTTTTGGATAGATGTAATTTTTATTTTTATTTTTTATTATTTTATTTCCTTCTTTCTTTTCTTTTCTTTATATGGGCCTATGTGGCCTTGGCAACAGATGGATGGAAAATGAACGTTACGGTGGACCCCACGTGGGACCCACATGTAATAGATTGGATTGGCACGTGTACCACACACTAGCCATATGGCTGTGATGTGGTAGGTTATGTGGAGCCCTCCTTGGCGACATGTGTGGGACCCTCCTTGATGTATGTATTGTATTCAAACCGTCCATCCAATTGGCAAGCCCATCTTAGGCTTAAGACTAAAAATGAGGCAGATTTATTAGGTGGACCACACCACAGAAAACAGTGGAGAGATGAACGCTTACCATTGAAGTCCTTTTGGACCACAACAGTCTTGGATCAACTTGATATATGTTTTTCCTCCCAACCAGGTTTGTGTGACCTTATGATCAGATTGGATGGAAAATAAATGTTATGGTGGGCCTTGGGAATTTTAATGGTAGAAATCATTTTCACCACTGTTATTTGGAGTGTGGTCCAGTTGATCTTTTGATATAATTCATTCCTTTGGAAATGCTCTAGAATGATCTTTACAAGGGTTATGACCCATTGCAATGAATATAAGGCCCATTGATTCGGCCCATTTGATAAGGCCCAATGTGATATATGAGGCCCGTTGTTGAGGCCCACCTTGATATATATGAGGCCCATGTGATACGGCCCATTTGATGTATCTGAGGCCCATGGGTCGAGGCCCAATGAGATGTATATAAGGCCCTTTGTAATGTGTGATTCTACCTTGGTTATGTAATGATGTTTATGACAGGTTGTGCCTTGGGAGCAATGATGGTTAAATGTCCACATTGATGGGCGATGATGGTTAAATGTCCACATTGTGACCATCCCTTATGCCGATTCCGATTATCAAGTCTAATTCCGATTGTCGAGGCTGATTATTGGGGCCGAATACCGAGGCCGATTGTCGAGGCCGATTGTCGAGGCCAATTGTCGAGGCCGATTATCAATACCAATTATTAATACTGATTATGAGTATGTGACAGCATAGCATCATGATACCTACACCTTGGAGCCCACCTTGTGTATATATTGGGCCCCATAAGGAAGTCCAGTTTATTACGTGATAGAAAGGGTAAGGAAGCCCACTTATTGCACTTAGACTCGGATCTGCCCTCGGTGGGAAATATTGTGACACTCTATCACTGTGATCACATGTGGGCGGGCGCACGTGGGCAAACACTGAAGTGAGCGGGGCCTGAGGAGCCTAGGCGAGCTACCAGTGATTGGCAGGCTACTGTGCACACGGTGAAGGCAAAACTTTATCCCACATCAGTTGCATCGTCCGATGTTGTGGTGGCTATAAGTTGGATTCTTTCCTTAACTATCGTGACGCATTTTAAATCAGTGAGCTTATCTTAATATTTGGACTAGATCCGTCATCCTTCTGTGGACCTCTATCATTCGTATGCATGTTGTGATGGATGATTGATTAAAGTAGATGTCATTGGGCTGAGATGATTATGGGATTCCTTGTGAGACGGAGTTATCCCCACATGATCGTGCAATACGCTCAGGCTTAATGTATGACCTAGATGAGGTTGACGGTATTCGTGGCTCGTTAGGATTTGCATATTGCATTGCATCCTCGTCATCTGTTATTGTCTTATTATGTTTTGCATTGCATAGCCTTGATATGGCCGTTAGCATTCATGCCTTGCATCACATAGCCTTGGGACGGCTGATAGCACTCATGGACTTACCTGAATATTTCTGCTTACTTTGATATTGTATGATTCATGATCTTGTCAGTATTTCCACTTACTCTGATTACTCTGATATTGTATACTTAACACTTACCTTGTGCACACACTTTCACCACCCACTAAGCTTTCTATAAGCTTATGCACGATAGATGTGTGCAGGTGGCGTTAGGTTGTAGTAGCGTTGAGCTTGGAGCATGCACCGGACCTCTGAAGCTTTGATTTTCAATATATGTATTTCCCTTTCAGCATTGTATTTAAATGATTACATTAGTGGATATGTGATGATGATGTTGCCTTTGTGATTTGGGTAAACTTGTGGTTATGCTTCTTATGAGATATATGTACGTTGGAATATCCTCCTTGTAGGATCTTAGGATCGAAATCTAGTGTATGGGTGCTGGAAACCGAGAATGGGGTACTACGGAGGCTGTCAGCACCGAATTCGGCAATCAGAGTTCCTGTGAGTTCGATCTCCGAGTTTGGGGCGTGACACTCACTCTACCTAACCGTGAGTCGACCTGACATTTCTTTTAACATTGGTGCATGCACTAGATTTCAGGCCAATCCTAAAGAATCACATATATCCGCAATAAAAAGAATTATACGATTTGTGGCTGGGACTACTGACTTTGGTTTATGGTACCCATTTGACACATCTACCATCATTGTTGGGTACTCAGATGCTGATTGGGCTGGGAACATTGATGATCGCAAGTCTACTAGTGGAGGTTGTTTCTATATCGAAAATTGTCTTGTATAATGGCATAGCAAAAAGCAAAACTCAATCTCATTGTCTATTGCTGAAGTCGAATACATTGCAGCTGGTAGTTATTGCGCACAACTTCTATGGATGAAGCAAATGTTGATGGATTATGGCATTAAGCAATTTACAATGACACCTTTTTATGACAATATAAGTGCTATCAATATCTTAAAAAATCTAGTTTAACATTCTCGAACAAAGCACATAGATATCCAACATCACTTTATACGTGAACTTGTAGAGGAAAACATTATCATGCTAGAACATGTGTCTACCGAGCAACAATTGGCCGATATATTGACAAAACCACTGGATGCCAACAGATTTAGAGATCTCTAAAAATCTGTTGGAGTTTATGCGATTTAACATTACTTAGGGGTCCACTGCTTTTATATGTCATAATTGAGGAATCTTAGCCTAAGTATTATTATTCTTTTTGAACATATATGTATATTCAATTTTGATCCTTGAGTTTTATTCATATTTTTGGACATATATGTTAACCATTTTAGTGTCTTTTGGATGTACAAAATACTTATGAAAGATATATATCTGTACATATTCTAAAAATACTTGCAAATATCTTCTTTAAGTACCTTCGGTAGCATCGAAGTGCCTTTCGATGGTACTGAAATTGCGCGAGCGTGCCTATATAAGTCGGTTCTCTAAATAACCCCTTTTTACCTAACTTTTTGTCGGTTTCCTTTAACCTTCGACTAGAAGTTTCCCTACCGAACTCAACCATTTCCAAGGCATTCCTCAGGTATTTCCCTCCATCTATTCACTTCCTAATAGGTCCTTTTGCTCCGCCCTTGTCGTCTCTACCCCATTTTTATTATGGAAGATCAAGAATATACTCCTCCAAGGGAGGGACGCACCAAAAGGAAACATGATAGTGATGAATCTTCCTGTACCAAGTCTAAATAATGTGCTCCAAAATGAGGTCGCAACATTCATCATAATACTCGACCTTCCGGTTCCCAAGAAGATCCCTCTCCTCCTTTGAGTCCCATCACGGCCCGATTTGCTTCTAGGAAAATCATCTATGAACGGAATGTCGATACTACATGTCTCACAGACTATAATGCCTATGATATCCTTCACAACCGTGGTTGGGATCCCATTTTGTCTCTCGGAGGGGAAGTGGATGTAAACCTGGTCAAAACCCTTTTGTCTAATTGCACCCAGCCGGAAGACTATGAATCCCTTGCCATTACGATCAACTATCATAGGACAACTTTTCATATTACCCCTACTAGGATAGCTTCCTTTATCAAAATTCTTATCTGCTTATTAAAATTCCTATCTGCTTATCGAAATTCCTATCTGCTTGGAACAACTATCTGAGCTCGATATGACCGCTGGTGAAAAATGCATTGTTTAGACTGAATTTTTCTGTAATGGTCAAAATATTGAGTGGAGCAAAGGCAATGCTCTCCGCGCTACTGTAATGTCAAATGATTATTGCATTCTACATCTTATATTTGTGTCCAATGTATATCCTCGGTCGGGTAATTATACAGAACTTACCCCGTTCATAGTCGAAACTCTATACAAACTTGGAACGGGGGAACCAATGTGTCTTCCCACAATGATATTCCATCAAATTGTGTCGGCCTTTGAGTCAAATACCAATGGAATACCATTCGGACAGTTGCTATGTCAGTTGGCTAACCAATTCGGGATAAAGGGAAACAAGGGCGAAGTTCTCACCGCCCCCAGAGTCACAGCTCTCAGCATTACAAGATTGTAACTTCCAGATGGACATGGGATGAGACCTCAAGCTGAGGATGATGCACCTCCAGAAGAGGTTCTTGTGCCGACCGAAGATGATATAGCTGCACATCCTGCTTCTTCTGCCTCCTTAGACGAGACTCTCATCACTCTCAGAGAATAGCAAAAGGAGATAATCGAACATCAATCTAGATTGGAAAGAATAGTTCATTCTATTTAGAGGACTATGCAATAGATTGCAGCTCATCTGTCCTGTCGTCAGGATGATTTCATGCAGGTTAAGGAGCCAAGCCCTTCTTAATCTACTGATTCTGTGAATGTATTATGATAACTTGTTGTGTGGATAGTTGTTTTTCATGACTTAGTTTAAACTGACCCCTACGGCCTGAGATTTTGTTACTTACTTAGGCTTTGTCTTACTGATATTCGGGATTTTTAAATACCATTAAGGGTTTGTTTATCTTTTTGAATGATGGATTATTCTACCCAAGCTTGGGGTAGTAATTTTAATGAATTCATGATGATATCTTTTCTGCTCATATCATTTAATCTGCTTCTTGGTTATGTTTTTTGAAATGAGCTTATCACAAAATGTCTATATATTCCCAGTTATTCTACTCTAAACATTATGGTGCATTAAGTGTCTTTTCTTCCCTACACTAAATTTTATCATCTATTTGTTCTTGGAGTGCTTCTTGGTACATCCTTTCTCAATGACTGACAAAAAGGGGGAGAAGAAACCTACCCACCAAAACAATGATTCTTTGCTCTGTAGAGTTTGTTCCTTCTTGTTACTGGTTGATCATGGCAGAAACTACGGGGGAGCAACATTATTGTGTTGCATGTTCAAATTGTTTAGAGTTGTAAATTGAAATTTTGATATGTAATCTTTCATTGTTTTGATATGTCATTGGTATGGGCCATGACAATGTCATAGGTTAGGTTGTTTTTGTCACTTAATTGACAAAAGGGGAGATAGTTAGTGCACTCACCTTGCACACTATGTTTGTCAATCACGTGATTAGTTGTGTCAAGTAGTCGGATGGGTCCTTGGCACGACAATGCAACTAGATTAAAAGCCCAAGCTACAAGTTCAAAGAACAAGAAGTTTCTATGATCTTGATCTTACCTAGAGATGACCTTGACCCTTAAAAGGAAAACCCAGTTAGATCATCTATTCAAGCCATTCTAAGTCAATATTTTCTATCATTCTAATGTTGGCTTTAGTAGGTTCAAAGTTGTTGAATGAATTGCTGGACAAAAGTTCAAACAAGAAAATCTGCTCCAAATCGGTTGGAGAAGGTGCCACCAAATGACACCTTCGATAGCACCGAAGTGCCATTCGGTACCACCAAAGACACATTCGGTGCCACCGAAGACACATTCAGTACAACCGAAAGTACCCAAAATAGTCCAGCAACATTTCAAAGCTAATTCGGTACCACCGACTGGATATTCAGTCCCACCGACTACACCGAAAGTAACAAAATTCATCCAGCAGCTTCAGGATCTAATTTGGTACTACCGAGTGATATTTTGGTACCACCGAGTGATATTTTGTTGCCATCGAATGTTCACTTGGTGGAACCGAAAACTAGCCGTTTTATATCTGTTGGGACTTTTTCTTTATAAATACAGGACCTAAAACTTTATGAAATAAGTGGATTTAGGTATTTTCGAGTCTCTAGTGTATCCCAAGCTTATCTCACTCATCTTACACTCTATCCACATGAGATTTATGCTTTCTTTATTGTGATTTCTCACTTCAATAAGCATTCAAAGCTCCTATTAATGAAAAACATAATCTCGAGCCTTTGCTAGAATACAAAAACCAAACCTATTAGCAAATTCATAGTCTCTGTGATACTCTAAAGCATCCATTGGTTGAATCCGTTAGGAAATCCATTCATAACCTTTAATAGGAGATTCGACCCACTCTCATTACCTTGGTTACCTTTATAGGAACATCATATACAAGGTTCTTGATCGTGAAGCTGATACAATAGGAAAATCACAGCATCGTGATCGGTGGAGCATGGGAGAGCTGATTCAAGAACGAAAGAGCAAAGATCAAGCAACTCAAGATAAGCTACAAAAGAGGACTCATTCGGACAAGTAAGTGTCATTGTTAAGAGTCCACAAGTTAGTCTCTATCCTCGTGTAGGATTAAGGCTAAGAATTTGCTATCCACAAGCTCGTGTAGGTGCTAATGTGGGACCTTAGCTTGTGGGCCTAAATGTAAGTGTCTTGTGTGGGAACTTGGCTAGTGGGCCTAAACATAGGTGTCGTGTGTGGGACCTTGGCTGATTGATAGGTAGCACATTCCACACACAAGTTCACAATGTTATAAGCTAGTTGCTTTATTTGTATATCTTGAGTAGCCTATGTGATTGGACCCTCTATTGGCTTGGAAGCCTTTAGAGTTACACTGCCTTATTTAGTTAAACCCCCCCCCCCCTTGGACTTTTGGACCATTCCATACTTCTACTACAGCGGTCTAAACCACAATTTCAGCTTTTACATCATTTGCATTTGTATTTTCTTGTTATAATTCATCAGACTCAAAAGAACTTTAAGAGTCAGATGATTCATACCAAGTAGTTATTATGCCCTTTCTTTTTTACCTATCTTTTTTAGGACATTTATTTGCCAAGTGCCCATATTCATGACAGTTTAAACATTGACTATCCTTTGTTTTAAATTTCCAAGAATAAGATTTTCTTTTTCTTTTATCAGATGGTTTTTAAAAATCTGTTCTTTTCTTATTTTTGAAAATTCTATAAAATTTCTTAACTAACATTGTCATATCATCTTCATTTTCTTCAAAATCAAAATTAGAACTATTTTATTTTGAAACAAATTTAGAAGATTTAAGAGAAATAGACTTAGCTTTATGAGCCTTAAAATTCAACTCATATGTTTGAAGAAAGTTAACTAACTCCTAAACCTTCATAAGATCAGTATCTCTTAATTCCTGAATAGCAGTAACCTTAAAGTTCAATCTGTTAGGAAGAGATCGCGGTATTTTTGTGCAAACCTTGCTTTCTAGGATTCCATCTCCAAGACCCCACATGGAATTTACTATGTCATTTAGTTTCGTATAGAAGTCCATAAAAGTCTCATTTTCTTTTATATGAATTTTCTCAAATCTAGTAGTGAAGATTTGAACTTTTAATTTCTTGACAATAGTAGTTCCTTCATATGTCATTTCGAGAATGTCCCAAGCTTGTTTAGTTGTATCACATGAAATAATTCTTTTGAATTCATCAGTTGATAGAGCGCAAGTTATGGCATTTAAGGCTTAATATTAGCACTGCTTTCACTTTTCTGACCTACAGTCCATAAATAGAATGCAGTTTTTCGCATAAATTTGGATCCATCCTCAGCTACCACTTCAGTCATAGGAGGTTTTCATTTAGTCAAAGTGGCTTGCCACACACTTTCATCTAAGGATTTTAGAAAAATCCTCATTTTGACTTTCCAGTATGAATAATTAAAGTCATCAAAAGGAGGTGGCCTGGTAATAGATAAACTGTCGAAATTTGACATAATAAAGCTCTGCATCTAAACTCAAGGAAATTAATCCAAAAAATAGAGCAATCCACTCTAATACCACTTAAAAAGGAGAGCTTAAGAAGTCTTAGAGGGGGGTGAATAGGATTGTCACGCCCTAAACTCAAAAACTGGGCTAACAAAATTCCCAATCGCTGAATCCGGCACCTTAGCCTCCATAGCACCCCATTCTCGGCTCCCAACACCCATATGCCAGGTTCTGATCCTGGGATCCTATAAGGAGGATTTTCAGCATAAGATTGTTTCACAATAAGCATAACCATAGTATAACCCACGATCAATAACCACAAGAACACCATCACAAAATCCACTGTGATCAAAAAACTTTTGAGTACAAGATGCATAAAGGGAAATACAATGATAATAATAACTAAAAACTCATTAAGCTATGTGGCACGCTCCTTCTCTTGCTCAGCTATAACCGCATCCTCACATCACCGGCACACATCTATCATGCGTAAGCTTATAGAAAGCTTAGAGGGTGGTGAAAGTGTGTATGCAATATAAGCGTGCTCAGAATGCAATATCAGAGTCATGCGAAATATGTTGGTGAATCCATTAATGCTAACAGTCGTACCAAGGCTGTGCGATGCAACGCGTGATGCTATCGGCCATACCAAGGCTATGATGCGATGCAAGGCATGAATGCTATCGGCCATACCAAGGCCATGTGATGGGAGATGCAACTCAAGCATTACAATCCTCATCGAAATCCACATAATCATACAACTCATCTCTGGGATATCACCGGGGTCTAATACACTATACACCACATTGCCGCCCTACACTGGATGCGCAACTGTGTAAGCGGAAGAGACCTCACTATCTGCCTGGCCAATAGTCAGCCAATATCTATCCGACAAGTCGATAGCGGACCCATTTGCGAGCTGGTCAGACTCAGCCTAGCACTGCCCCCTACCCTCTGGCGGGTAAGGCCACACCCACTTTCAACCGACCACGACACAATGAGAGATACAGCCTCCTAGTATTCGGCCCTCATGCACTCATACATCCACTCAGTCTAAGCATTGGAACATCCTTCATAGTACCATAAGGGTTTGGAGACTTTCACCCTAGGACATCTTACCCGCCCCCATGCTTAAACAGTATTTCTAGTATCCTACCATCCATGCTAATCTACAGAGGCTACATCCCTGATAATGCTAAGGTATACAGTAATCATAATCACACAAGGCAAGATGCATGAGTCACACAGTCTAGTCATGTATCAATCATGCGCATGTTGTGCGCTCATGTGGGACAACTCCACCTATCAGGGAGTCCCATGAACAACCTCCCAATGTCATATGCAATGATCAACAACATCTCATATCAAGCATGCAGATGATGAGAATGGACATGTATCATGATGTTGTGCTGTCACATACTCATAATTGGCATCGATAATCGGCGTAAATGCAAGGCGGGATCCATAGATGAACCGCCGATCTAAACCACAATATAAAGATCGGCCCTCAGCCGTGGATATACCAACTCTGATAGCATAGATCCATCCATCTACAGTGATGATGGACTACGCAACATCGATGGGGCCCAATGATTTGGGTTAACCCACTAAGAGAATGATGAGAATGGGCCTAACAAGGCCTAAGGGAAGGTCACAATGTGGACATTTAACCATCATTGCCCATCAATGTGGAAATTTAACCAACATTGCTCCCTAGGGATGGGTCATATAAAGCTAAACATATAGTGGGCCCATAGCCTCTCACAAAGGCCTCACACAGGGCTTAATATACCTCACAATGGGCCTCCCTCAAAGGTCTAATATGCATCACATTGGGCTTCACTCATGGGCCCCATATATATCATTTCGGGCCTCACACATAGGCTACATATATATCACATCGGGCCTCATTATACGGGCCTCATATTCATCTCATTAGGCCTCACTCATGGGAATCATACACATCAGATTGGGCCTCACATAAGTGCCATAAGTGCATCTTTTTGGGCCTCACACAAGGGCCCATGGGTTAGGCATAAGGGATGAATAAAGAGCTTGCAATACATACATCAAGGTGAGCCTATTGCACCACAAGGTGGGCCTAATTGGGCAGCCCATAACCTAGGAAAAATGGATGGGCAGTCTGGATCATACATCACGGTGGGCCAAATAAATGGACGACATAGATATACAATACATGCATCACGGCATGCCGCACAAATGGACAGAATGGGTGTACAATACATGCATCATGGCGGGCCGCAAAATGGACAGCGTGGGTGAACGTATACATCATGAAGTGCCCCACATGTCCAGACGGACGGTGTGAAGAAACACATACATCGCAGTGGGGTCCACACCACCATCCTGACAGGTGGACAGAGTGGATATACATTACATACATCAAGGTGGGTCCCACCCACATGTGTCACACTTGTGGGGTGGGACAATGTCCATGACAGATGGACGGCGTGGCTATACAACATACATCATGGGGCGTCTGTCCCATGACACACCGTCCAGGGACAGACGGTGTGGATATGAAATGCATACATCTAAGTGGGCCCTGCCCATCCAAAACGGATGGACGGCTGGATACATAATACATATGTTAGGGTGGGTCCCATTCCACACGTGCAGCAAGTGTGGGATGGGCCCCACACAAGCTGAAATGAATGAACGGTTTTGATACAACACATACACCGTGGTGGGGCCACATAACTTGCTGACGTCGGACAGCAGTGGGACCCACCATCCCTGGTAGATGGATGTTGTGGGTACACCACATCTTCAAGGTGGGCCACACGTGTGGCCCACAGTTTTGGATAGAGCTGATATCTGTGTTTTCTCCTTGACCAAGTCTGCTGGACGGTACCAGCAGCGCTGGTCCATCCAGGCACCTACTAAATGTCAGCAAGTTGGGCCCCATGGATGGCTGGGGGTCCATCAGGGTGGGCCACACAGCCCCAGAATCAGGCCAATACTTGTGGTTTACCTTCATCCAAATGGGCCCAGAAATGGACAGCAAGGTGGCCCCAAAATTTGAACGTCCAAAAAATATGGAGGGTGTGGATGCCTCATACATGCAACATTAGGTGTGCCACACACACATCACCATCATTATCAAAGGAAAGGGAGAGAGAGAGAGAGAGAGAGAGAGAGAGAGAGAGAAAGAGAGAGAGAGAGAGAGAGAGAGAGAGAGAGAGAGAGAACAAGAAGGAGAAACGGCGGAGATGAGAGGAGCTCCGCCACTATGAGCTCCACCACGTACATGCATACATCAAGATGGGTCCCATACATGCATCGGCCCATCAAAATAAAAAATCCGAGGTGGGGATGTCATCCTAACCATGCAAATGAGGGGTCTAGATGACCCTTAGAAGGTATGGATTAGAATATAAATCATCATGGTGGGGTCCATGGAGAATGGACCCACCATGGGTCATGCATGCAAGAAGATGGGCCAACAAAGACCATATCAAGGGGGTCAAATAGGATCTCCACCACTGATTGGTGGGTCCTACATGATCCTATACAATGAAAACTAAAGATCAATGGATGAAATGAAATATCTAATCCTAATCAAGCACCTACCTTCAAATCTTGGACTTGTACTACCACCATGGGCTTCCAATGCTCCAAGGGGTGAGATTAAAGGGTTGAGATTGATTTTTGAGGGTTAGATTTGGGGGTGGAGAGTTTGTAAAGGGCTGAAATTTTTAGAGCTCTTGTGGAGAGTTGGAGGCTGCTAGCAATGGAGAAATGAGAAGGAAAGGAGAGGGAGAGAGAGAGAGAGAGAGAGAGAGAGAGAGAGATAGGTAGTTTCTAGGCAATGATGATGGTAGGGCCATCATGACTTGTAAGAGGCTTGCTCATGGGGAAGAAAAATATTCATTTATGGGCTAGGGACTAGGGTGGCTACGGTAGGGTAGGGGTGATGTCATCCTCATGATGACCTAGGGAAGTATTCAAATCAGGAAAGGTGGGTCCCACAACGTGCCGTCCACCGCCATGATCATGCACGGCCCACATCTCATGATCTAGACGTCGGATTAGCGCAAGAGATCCAGCGTCGGAACCGCAGTGATGGTGCAATCGCAATGGAGCAGGTCTCGAGCTAAATCGGCTCGGGTTTATAGGATGGGACTCGGGGTCATGCGCAAATGAAATTAAAATGTCGCGGGTCGCCAGAATTCGACCGGGAGGACCGCGAAACCCTATGGAATGGAACGAACACTAGGACATGAGCCTAACAAGGACTATGCCAACTAATCAAATAAAGTGTTGAATAATAAATAAATCAGAGATCTCAATTGCCTTAGTATTGAAATGTTGATTCTAACTGATTCATAGGACAACCTTCACCCAAACAAGTTAGGTAGGACAACCTTATTTCACAAATGTGATTAGAATCAAAACCCCAAACTAAGCAAGAGTAAATAAAATAAATATTACGACATTCACCACTTATGCTGAAATGAAATTACAACCATTCACCATAAAAATAATAAAAGCATTCACCACAAACACCAAGAATTATAGTGGTTCAGTGTATCAACAATTGTTCTCAAACAGCCACACCTACTCCACTCCCAAAATTACCCTCCATGTAACCTTGGCTTTCACTATGAATAAGGTTTTCTCAAGGTCACCTTAAAACTTGATACAGTTGTGATTTTATCGGGCTATCATAAACAAAACACATCATTGAGATTTTCTGGCTATCTCGGAAAAACCAAATACATAAAGTAAACAAATGTATACTTATCTTCACCATAGAAGAAGCTGTAGGCAAAGAACTTCTTTTTCTTGAATGCTGAATGTTCAATGTTCAGATCGATAGAAAAGATCCAGGGTTCTATTGATTTTTTAATTAAGACAAACAAATGGCTACTTGTATTAATTCCTTTAAATCTCAACAAGAAGAGTAATATCCACTCTTTTTAGAATCAGAATGACAGAGTATGAGATTAAGGAATTAAACAAAAAGCTGTAAAAAGTAATTTATAAATATTGTTCAATAGCTTGAATATAAATGAAGCTTCTCTCTCACTTGGAAAAGGATTTGAATAGTCTTGAATGAATTTTCAGATTAAGAGAAAACCTCAATTTATATGCAAAGAAGTTGGTTATTCGACTGGCCCAAGCACCTGATTCAATTCCAATGGATTTTCAAATTTGAGTAGGATAAGATATAACAAATCTTTGACTGGTCGAAGGTCGTGTTCTACTAGTCGAGGGTGGTCTTCGACTGGTCAAAGGTAGTCTTCGACTGGCCAAAGGTGCTAAAATCTGAACTGATTCAGTTGCTGGACTTCAAGCCGAGAAACATTGGATTAGTCGAAGATTGCCCTTCGACTGGTCGAGCAAGCCACTCAACTGGCCTAAGAAGCAACAAAGTTTTTATTTTGCTTTGGTTTGTTCTAGGACTGTCCGAGTAAAACTTAGGCTAGTCGAGCTAAACCTTAGGCTGGTCGAAACTTAACCAAATACAAGCATAAAAATCTAATTTTAAATAGTTTTTTAAAGCACCTAAACCTAAGGTCTTTCTAGGGTTTATAATACCTAAAATGACTTAACTTCTTTATCTTGAAGTAGATTAAAGACTTAAACTTCTTTATGGAGCTTGATTTTCTAATAGAACATCATTTGATCTTGACTTCATGTTGTCTTTCTAGCTTGATCTTCTACTAGAACTTGACCGTAGTTTGAACCTTGATCCTTAACCATACTTGAAGATCACTTGATAATATGTTTCTACTAAACGAAATTTGACAAACAAAGTGTGTATTAAAAATTATAGCACTTACAGATAGATTACCCTTTTTTTCATATTTTCTTTCTCTAAATACATATAATAGGCGTGGCCTCGGTTTTTCTTTCCCGCCTAAAATGGTTGGTATTATATATAGATAGACTAGTGTGGAAAGAACATGGATTATAATTACTATTATTGTTCTATTTTTTTCTATGTGTCAATTGTGGAATGGAAGTGAATTTTTTGTACATGTGGAGTGAATGTTAAAGAATGTAGATTGTTTATGTATCTGAGTGGGATGCGTACTACAATATAAGTTACCAAATGACCCTTATAGGTGGTGACTTAATTCTCAACAATGGCGTATTTATGAAATTACCACTAGTTTGGTATTTGATTCAAGATGGATCATTTCTTGTTTTAACAGTCAATTCTTCCATCATTTGCCTTGCCTCTTTTTTTTCCTTTTTTTTTTCATTTTCAGGTTCATTACTGTGAGGCCCATATCCTAGACCGTATCGTTCTGTAGGCTTTCGCGGTCCTCCCGGTCGAATTCCGGTAACCCACGACATGTAATCGATAGTTGCGCGCAACCCTGAGTCGTATCCCGTATTCCATATTTGGCTCGACCTGAGACTTGTATCCTTGCCACCGTACCGTCAGCGTGGTTCCGACACCGTGTATTACGCACTGAGGCGATACCCGAGCCAGGAGATGTGGGCTCACATTCAGTTCGAGGAAAACATCACGCGTTGCAATCCCAAAGAATGTCACATCAATCACCTCACTTGTCAAAAGTACACCCATCACTCAACCCATTACTCTATCCCATCCCCAAGTATAAAAGTAACCCCAAAAAGTCAACTTTCCATCACTTACCCATCCCTCTCCCTATCACTCCATCACTCACACCCATCCATCCTCTTTCTCATTTTCTCCATTTTTTAAGCAAGCAACCCACGTCCAAGCTCCAAGCTCCATGGATAGAGCTAGGTGTGGCCCACTTCCTACCACCCAATCCCACCCTCCATAATTAATCTCAATCGTTGAATCATGTCCCATTGGAGCTAAGATGAGGAGAAGTCCAAGAAGATTAAAGGTGGGTGATTTTATTTGTTGATTTTGATGATTTGAGGGCCCACATATGGTGGGACCCATCTTGATGGATGAATTGTATAGGGAGGGCCCATAGTGGTAGGGTCCCTCCCCTTCTCATCGATTGATCTCTCTCTCTCTCTCTCTCTCTCTCTCTCTCTCTGTGATGGGTGTGGCCCACTAGATCCATGCTGATGTGGACCCACCATGATGTATTTATTATATCTGCACCGTCCAGTAGATCTGGATGGTGGAGATCCACCCCCCCCCCCCCAAATGATGTATTTATTATATCTGCACCGTCCAGCAGATCTGGACGGTGGCCACACTGAGATGTATTGGTTTTATCCTGACCGTCCAACCACCTGGACATGGTCATGAACCCCACCATTGATGCACGTGTTTCATCCGTCCATCCATCTGGGTGGGACGCACCATGAAGTATGTGTTTCATCATCCAGACCGTCCATCTGGACGGTGGCCAATAGGCCTGGATCCTTTGAATAAATAATATAATATATAATATATGATATATATATATATTGCATATATCTGGTGGGCCCCACGTGGGACCCACCTTGATTGAAAACGGATTGGCTGGAGGTACCTACACCAGCTGAATAGCTGATGTATTCACGTCAGCTGACGATCTGATCATAGACATGATCCAGACCGTCTGTCCCTTTAAATGGTGGGCCACGCGTGTGGACCCCACCATGACGCATGCGTTATATCTCACCGCCCATCATCTGGATGGTGGGCCCCTACAGCAAGGCTGCTATGCTAGAAGACACAGCAAGTTCTGTGGGTCCCATTTGATGTATGTGATCCCTAAGTCGTCCACCTATTTTGCCATGTGGGCCACACCATGATGTATTTGTTTCATCCACACCATCCAGATGTTTGGATGGTGCCGGACAATGTTTGGACAGTGTTGGACAATGTTTGGACAGTGCTGATTTACCTGGATAATGTTTGGATGGTGCTGATTTACATGGAAAATATTTGGATGGTGCTAATTTACCTGGATAATGTTTGGATGGTGCTAATTTACCTAGATAATGTTTGGACAGTGTTGATCATCATATGTGGACCATGTGCCCCATGGAATGATAGTGTAAAGTGATATACTAGATACACCTATAACTATTGAAATGATTTTTTGTGTGGTCCAAGCCCACTTGAGGCCCATTGGTGCGGCCCATCCATGAGGCCCATCATGATGTATATTTGAGGCCCATGTGATAGGGCTCATCTCCCTTGTATTTAAGGCCCATGGGATAGGGCCCACCTGCCTTGTATTTACGGCCCATATGATGGGGCCCACCTGCCTGAATCGGAGGCCCATGGGCAGACCCATTGTAATGTATTTGAGGCCCATGGGCAAGGCCCATTGTGATGTATTCCCCACCCATTTGGTAAGGCCCAATGAGATGTATTTACCGCCCATATGGCATGGTCAGTGATGTTTCTGTAGCCCACTTAATGAGGCAAATTATGATGTGATTAGGCCCAAGGGTCGTGGCCTGTGTGATGTATCTGAGGCCCATGTGAAGGGCCCACCTATTGTGTATATGCGGCCTACGAGTGAGGCCCGATGTGATGTATTTATGGCCTATGTGCCGAGGCCCATTGTGATGTATAGGCGGTCCATGAGTGAGGCCCATAGTAATGTGTATTAAGTCCTTGTGTGAGGTCATGGGCGCACAATACGTTTGGCTCTATGTGGTCCACTCCTTGAGAGCAATGTTGGTTAAATGTCCACATTAATGGGCAATGATGGTTTAATGTCCACATTGTGACCTTCCCTTAGGCCCTTTGTTAGGCCGATTCCGATTGCTGAGGCCGATTCCGATTGTCAAGGTTGATTATTGAAGCCAATTCCAATTTGTCGAGGCTGATTCAGATTATTGAGGCCAATTCTAATTGTCGGGCCGATTGTATAGGCCGATTATCAATACCGATTATCGGTGCCGTTTATCGATACCGATTATGAGTATGTGACAGCATAGCATCATGATACATGCTCATACGTATCATCTGCATATTTGTTATGAGATGTGGTTAACCATTGCATATGTCATTGGGCAGATTGTTATGATACTCCCTGATAGGCGGAGGTTATCTCACATGAACGCATGGTATGCGAAGGATTGATGCATGACTGGATTGTATGACTCATGAATCTTGTATTGTGTGTTGTGATTACTATACGCCCTAGCAACATCAGGGCCGTAGCCTCTACAGGCATGTTGTGGATGGTCAGATGGGACACCGAAAATTTGTTACTAGCATTGGGCCGTCATAGATGGCCCTGGGTGAAAATTCCTAAACCACCGAGGCCAGGTGACGCCCCAATGTCGAGACCAAGTGGATACATGAGCGCCCGAGTACTAAATACCAGCAGGCCGCGTCTACCACTGTGTCGTGGTCGGTTGGGAAGGGGTGGTGGCCTTACCCGCCCGAGGGTAGTGAGCATAACTAGCCTAAGTTTGACCATCTCGTGATTGGGTCCGCTATCGACGTGCTGGGTAGATATTTGTTTATTACTGGCCAGGCAGATAGTGAGGTCTCTTCCACTTACATGGTTGCACGTCCAGTGGACGGCAATTGCATGTAGAGTGTACTAGACCCCGGTGATGATCCCAGTGATGTACGGTGTTGATATGTGAACTTATTGAGCGGGAGTTGCATACTCATTCATTCATTCGCTATCCACTTAGGCTGGTGGTGCGCAACTATTTGTTACGTGTACCTTCGCAATGGCCAGGATTTTGGTTGGGGCACGTGATAAACCTGAGATCAGGAGTTTACCACATTGAGTCTGACTATCCAAATTTAAGTATTGGACTGGTTTGGATAGAAGTCCTTTATGGTGGACCCCTTAGCCTGTGATACTACATACTATCATCCCGACTTCATGCTCCAGCTTGGTCATTTCATTTGCATCGCATATCGCATTACATCTATGGCATATGGCATTTCGGGTTATTATGTTCCAGCACTTATATGGTCTAGACAGACTTAGCAGGATTTGCATATTGTTTTGCATTCTCAGTATATGATTTTGGCTTATTACGTTTTTGTATCACATAGCCTTGATATGGCCATTAGCATTCATGACTTGCATCTCATAGCTTTGGTACGGCTAATAGTATTTATGGATTCATGATCTTGCCAGTATTTCTGACATCATATGATTTATGGACCTATATTGTATACTTGGCACTTACCTTATGCACACACTTTCACCACCCTTTAAGATTTCCATAAGCTTATGTACGATAGATGAGTGCAGGTAGCGATAGGTTGCAGCAGCGTTGAGCATGGAGTGTGCAGCAGTCTTCTGGAGCTTTGATTTCAACATATGTATTTTCCTTTCAGCATTGTATTCAAATGTTTATATTAGTGGATATGTAATGATAATGTTGCCTTTGTGATTTGGGTAAACTTATAGTTATGCATGTTATGAAACAAATGTACATTGGAAAATCCTCCTTGTAGGATCCCAGGATCGGAACTTGGTGTATGGGCACTGGGAGCCAAGAATGGGGTACTACGGAGGCTGTCGGAACTGGATTCGGCAATCGGAAATTTTGTGAGCCCGATTTTTGGGTTTAGAGCGTGACAATTATAAATAGGACAAACCTGATGGACAGTCCAGTTATATTTTTTGGTGGATCCACATGATAAAATGGCATGAACAAACAAGTATCCATAAGCCTGTGTGGCAGTTACTTGCACATGGATTTCTCTCCAGTCATTAGGCAGATGGAGAGATTGTCCACTCTGGTGTTTTGAAAAATGCGGACAATTAAATCAGCTATCCAAATAGTATTAAAATCACTTTTGCATGGGCCATCATGAAAAATACAATACTAGAAGACTCCATATAAGATGTGGTCTAGATCAATGGACAACCGATTATAACCAGTAGCCTATGGCCAAATGCTGGAAGATTAGTACCCTTTGAATGGGTGCCAATGTAAATTCAAGATTAGGCCTAGTGATAGTCTCCAAAAATACATGGGTTGGATGATATAATTTAATGTTTGTCATTTTTTCTTTAGAGATTGCATTTCTTAATTTATGAATGACATGGTGAGGATTGCCATTGCAAATGCAGTGATTTAAAACAAATAGGTTATGGTTATACCATTACAGCTCTCTAAGAGAGAGCAATATAGTGATCTTAGAACACTGAATCACTTCTCTAAAGCTCTCAGGCTGCAGTGAAACTTCGATTTCTCATTTTTCATTAAGTCACTTTATTTGCTACACAAACTGTAGATGCATGTGTACAAGATGTGGGGCATTGAACAAGTTGGATGGACAGTGAGTGTTCCTTTGTCCAAAAAGGTTTGGCAGCTTAACTAAGTAGACCACCCATTCAAGTTGACAAACACTGCACACCCAGTCAAAAGATGGGCAATTTCATAATATTCGTTTTAGATGATATTCAACTAAAGGAATACCCAACTCCAACACATGAACCAAACAATTGAATTTGAGCACATCAATGTTAAAATATGGCCAATGTCTAGCTAATCAGTTCTTAGCAATAAATTCAACCCAGCGGCAATATGTTAATAGTCATTGGTAGCAACAAAAGTTGAGCGCACAATTAAGTTTTTTTCTTATGTAGGCCTTGTCTATGCCTTGTTATATGTTGGGTATCACAGTCCCTGAAAAAAATATAGACATTCTTGATTATTCTAGCCAGTAAAACCAGAGTCATCCTAGTCTCATATACTCGATGAGAAAAGCTTGAATGGGACGATTTCACTTGCAACAGTCCTCAACAAGAGAGAGAGAGAGAGAGAGAGAGAGAGAGAGAGAGACTATTAGGAACATTTTTTCGTGACTTTGTCAATGAAAGTCAGTAGAAATAATTTCGGGGGCATTATTTCCTAAATATAAACAATAGCTTATAACTAATGTAAGCAAAAAGAAAACTAAGTCTAGCAGAAGAAAGAACAACTGCTTTTATTTGCACTTTTGCGATGTGTTCTTGTGCCATTGACATGTTTGAAAGGGCTGAAATTGCTCCCTTCTCTAATGTGTACGTCGCGCTTGGACTTTGCGATGTGTTCTTGTGCCATTGACATGTTTGAAAGGGCTGAAATTGCTCCCTTCTCTATTATGCAGGTCGCACTGCAGGCATTTCATTAGTTTCTAAGCTTCCATTGGCTTACCTTCATCCTGTATCTACATTAAGAAAAGGGCAAAAACTAAAACAAAAAACCCAGGAATACCACATTGTAAATGAATGGATCCCACTTAAGAGGAACAATGTTTTTTTAGTGTAGGTGCAGACATTGCATACCCAAGATAATGTGATCTAATGCATCCCCTCATTGGTTGGCCATGCAAGAATCATCAACATAAATAGGGTCCCCTCTCACGGATCACGCGTAAGAACCTAACTTGGACAAACGGCAGGTGGGTGTCGTTGAGAGCCTCAATCGAAAGAAATAAAAGAAAGGAGGGATAATATAATGAGTGGATGACGACTAGGATTCAAGGTGGGTGGTAAGAAAATTGAGAGAGCGAGAAAAAAAAAAAAAAAAAAAAAAAAAAAAAACTTGAAAATGGAGTTTACTCATATGTGGTCGAGTGCATGCACAGTCGAAATAAAGAAAGATCGACAAACAGATCTCCAACAAAGAAGCATTCAAGAAAACATACCATTGCTATTCAACCAGCCAGGTTTTATCTATCCAATCCACTCCCAAAATGGATTGGCCACGCAGGATGCGGATTTCTTGTGAAAGGCTTTTGCGAGAACTTCCTATGTCGAGAAGTTAGGTGAGGCCCACCGTGATGTTTATGGGAAATCCACCACATTCATCAGTTTTGCAAGATCATGTTAGTACATAGACCCACAAATGACAGAAATCCAAATCTCATATGGGCCACACAAGAAAGGATTGAATGTCCACTGTTGAGACACGCGTGGGCCCATGAAAGATTTGAATCAGGATAATTTTTATGTTTTCAGTTAATCCTACTAGAATTTAATTTATTAATGGTATGGATGGTATATAAAATAATAATAATAATAATAATAATTTAAAAAAAAAAAAAAAAAAAAACCAGCAGACGCAGGAAGGTTTCAACAGTTCGGAATTTACCTACATACCTTTACCTGATGTACAGCTCGCTTGAGTTTTGGATTTATATCAATTTTCAGCCCATCGCCTAAAATGATCTTGTAAGACTGATGGGCGTGGTGGATTTCCCATGAACATCATGGTAGTCCCACCTAACTTACCGTCGCAGGACTGCGAAAGGCTTTAGGAGGGAATCCGCGTCCGGCTACTCCCCCTGCCACCGGCCAGTGGCTGATGGTCGGTGCTCTCTGGCCCCACCAAAATGTATGTGTTTCATCTATGCCGGCCATCTATTTTTTCTAGATCATTTTATAATAGGAAACCAAAAACGAGGTATATCCCAATCTTAAGTGGACCACATTACAGGAAACGTGTTCATTCATAACGTCAACCATTAAAACTTGCTGGGGTATAAAAGTTTTGAATCAACCTGATCTATGTTTTTTTTCCTTCATCTGGGTATGTATGACTTAATAAACGGATCGGATGCCAAATAAACAGTACAGTGAGCCTTAGGAGGATTTTAATGGTGGATATCCAATCATTATTGTTTTCCTGTGGTGTGGTCCACCTGAGATTTATATTCCTCTCATTGTTGGGATCAAGCCCTAAAATGATATGTGAAAATTGGATGAACGGAATTGATGAAACACATACATCATGGTGGGGCCCACAGAGCGCCGACTACCAGCGTCGGGGATGGTGGCAGGGGAGTAGCCAATCCGTTTCCCTATCTGGCCTGGTGTTGCGCGCCCCGATAAAACACCTACGCCATGGTGTGGGCCACGACGTAGTACCGTCCAGTAGCAGGCGCGTCACTAGTGGCAGTGTCAGGATGCAATCCGCGTCCAACGAATTTCACCGCAAGTTTCCCAATAAGAAATGATAAATTTTGATACGCAAGTGGCTGCACGGGGTCCTTACTCTTACTCCGGTGGTAGACTCTCAGGAGTTTCAACACCTGGTCGAGTTCGAGTACCCATAGGTGGTGAAATCTGTGGTGGTGTGTAAAAATAAATAAATAATAAAAAGTGGCTGCACGGAATTCTATGCATTTTCCTCCTTGAAGCAATTCTCAACAATTGTAACCGCTGATACGGTGGGCCACCAAGTGGTTAGGTCGTACCCATAAATGCGGGCACTTGAACTTTGGTGTACATCCGAGCATTGTAATTCCGAAAATTAAAAAGTAAAAGCTACTCAGGTCCAGATTCAACAACCAACTCCAACAAGAAATGGATGGACAGAGTTAGCGTCGTATGGCCATCCACATTGTAACCCAACTATAAAAACTGCCCATAACCCGTATTGTTTTCGGTGCATGCCATGTGTCCATGGAGGTAGTAGACTTCAAAATTGAATTCGCCAAAGGCACGAGGATGCACGTATGTGAGATCGGGTGGGAGACTCTCAGGAGTTTCAACACCCGGTCAAGGGTTCGAGTACCCATATGTACCGAAATTCCACTAGCGTGAGTGTGTGGGGGTGTGTGTGCGTGTTTAAAATTTAAAAAAAATAAAAACAAACAAACAAACATACTTGTGTGTGTGAGATCGGGTCCTTTCAATCCATGTGCAATACCTAAAGTCAAGGCCCATGTGATCATTATGTGGGGGCAACACATGTTCAAATAAATGAATGATTACCAAAAATTGACTGATGGTTCAAAATTTCAAATTCTGTACATGGCCCACCTTATGAACATATTTGTGTGATTTTAGGTGCATCGAATAGAAATAGTGATGGGATCGACGAGCCGGTGAGATGGTATACACGTGTGACTGAGCAACTTTCAATGTGTACATGTGCGTTGTTGATGAAAAAATCTGGACCACCCTTCACTTTGTGCGATGCTGGCACTAGGTGGCAGAAATGTGATGCTCCTCGAATGGACCCTGATCCTGCACAAAGGGTGAGCAAAGAAGACTCTAGCTAGGCCGGGGGACCCTCCGATGCCTAAGTCAGGTCAAGGGAATCGGGGTCTAAGTTCAACTGTAGAGGGATAGTGTGGGATATTGCATACCTGTAGCAATAGGGTCCTCATGTATTTATACTTGATTGTAGGATGGTCTGGGCCCGTTAATCATGGCACGATTCACGCAATCAGGGAGATTTTCGGATCATGGAGATCCTGTACGTAATCCAAGGATCGTGTACTGCGTTATGTACGTTGTGCGTATCTGCGAGCGAAGTAACCTGTCACATCTACTTATGGTAGTTTCTAAGTTTAGTTCGTGGAGTGCCTGCCTCGGGAGCTAACCTCGGCTCGGTCCCTTAGGCGCATAAAATCTCAGTCAATGTGGCTATCAACCCTCACCGAAGAATGTCCGCACTTGTGATCCGAGCCGAGCTGGTATTCGTCCGTCCGATCGGATCAGCATGATGTCAGTCCTCGGAATCATAAGGGGCTCGGATCTTCCCATAATAGAAACCCCCTACTCTTTAAGGTCGGTCACGGACTCGGAGAGTAAGCACCCGGAAGATCGACCGCCTTGGCATGCTGAACCTCTCATACGAGCTGATATTATCCTGATTTTGGAATTATGAAGCTTCGCGCCTTCGGGGTTTCCCGCCCACGGGCCAACATTTCATAGTCGCGTGACGATGGTTAAGATTTCGAATCGTCGTCTGCCTATGCCCTATCGCCACGTACCCCCTGATTAGTGTTTCGGACGGAGCTTTTTGTTACTCGGGCGTCGTTTCACTTATCCGGAGCACGCTGCTCGATGTCAGGGGCATACTGCTCGACAGGGCCCGGGCCAATAATGTGTGGCCACGTAAGCTCCGAAGTCGGCTCACGACGATTCGGCTGCGGCTATCATTCCTTGTCATTAATGCAGGGACTTGGCAAAGTCTATATAAGCTTTCTATGGAAATTTTCATTCATTTCTACTCTTTATGTTTGGGCTTATACCAGAGGACGCGATTTCCAACGAAGGTGATTCTGGCCAACCAGGGTTTTCCGATAGGCGATTCCGACCGACTGAATTCTTCCAGCAGAAGTGATTCCCGGTAATCGTCTGGTGAGTCTTCTTCCTTGCGCCTCTTTGCATTCCTTCCTTTTAAGATGTTGTCTGACCTGGAGACTGTTCGGGACAACGATGACTCCTCCGAGCCAGAGAGTTCTAACTTCGAGAGAGGGGCCTCTGACGGTCCTTTTGAAGCTATACCTTTGTTCCCTCGACCCCGAAGATAGAAGGAAGCAGGGGCTCGGACTCGACAGATAGTTAAGAAGAAGCCTGCTAGAGCCCCCCCGGGTTACAACTACCAAGGCCGCAGAGATGCTAGCGAGTGGGCGAGCTTCGGAGGTAGTCCCAGGAGGTTCCGTACTCGCTGAGTCTCAGATGGAATGGATCCGCTCAGAGTTCCAGATCCCTGACTCCATCCAGATAAGAGCCCCAGAGCCTCTCGACATCGCTAGTGCGCCCGCTAAGGGAGAGGTTGCCATTAACCTATGTGCGCTGCAATGCGGGCTCCGTTTTCCTCTCCATCCCTTCATTCGAGCCATGATAGCCTACCTTGGCTTAGCTCCTAGGCAATTCACCCCCAATACTTGGAGGGTGCTGATTTTTGCCTTCATCATCTAGCGTCAAATCGGGAACTCAAAACTGACTCCAGCGGAACTAATGAGTTTGTACCTGGTCAAGCATGATAGCCAAGAACCATGGTACTACTTCACGACCCGAGGTAGCAAAGAGTCAGGGTTCGTAATGAATCTTTCGTCCTCTAACAAGGACTGGAAGAATAAATGGTTTTAGGCTGTGGGCGAATGTGAGGCACCGGCGGCTGAAGTCGAGACTCTGACGACTCGAGTTCCAACCCAATTTTCAAAACCAGGTCTGATTAATTAATTTCCTTTATCTTTAGACTTTTTTCTATTACATCGGTTGGACTGAAACCTTTGTTCTTTATCTTTGTAGATTTCCCAAGGGGCACACCTCCCCTCGACTCTGCTCTTAAGAACCGCATAGCTAAGGCTAGGGCGCGATTGGGAGAGCTTCACTCCTGGTCAGATCTAATCACCGCCGCCAACCTTCATTGGTCTGGGCTTTGCGAGTCGGCGCCTCTCCCGACGTCTTTCAGTAAGCTCTTCGTCTATTTCTTTTAGAGGAACTGGACTTCTCTGATTCGTTCTGATTTGTTGTTCTTTACGCAGGCATGGCCAAGGCGTCTGGTTCTCGGAGGAGGAAAGTCGCTCTGACGGAAAAAGAGCTATTGAGAAACGAGTCCCGGACGAAGACTACCATTCAGAGGAAGCGAGCTACTCCTCGCGGAGAGGGCCCCTCAGTTTCAGTTTCTGTTGCTGCAGCTTCAGCTGCAGTTTCCATCGCAGCAATTGCGTTTGTGGCGCCTGCTGAAGTCGGGGTTCCCTCAATCATAGTTCCGACTCCAGCTATCATTGTTCCGACTTCGGCAACCGTAACTCTTTCCCTTCCACCCACCGTCGTTCCTTCCACCGAGGAGGCTCGTCTTATAGCCGCGGCCCCCTGCATAACCATTCCTTCATCCTTCAAGTGGGAGGAGGCCATTCGGATGGCTGATGCGATGATATCCCCTCTTGAGGTAGGGAATGCCCTCAGCTCCCCTCTTGAGGTAGGGAATGCCCTCGGCTCCAAGGCTCAGGCATCGGCCGATAGCAAGACTAGGACCACAGAGGAGGGGGGCTCGGTGCATGTGGGACGAGCGGCCCAAGGTACGAACTGGGTTTCCATATGTCTTGTTTGGCTCACTTGGTGGCCAAACATGTTCCGGAAGAAGAGATCGCCAATCTGCTTTCCAAATCGGAGGACTCCTTCCTAAATGATCTGAAAGCGGTCTTTTACAAGGTATTCCTTCTCCTCGTATTTCTTAACCTCCATCTTTTGTGCGCACCTTCTTATTGCCTTGTCTTTGCTTTTTATTTAGTCTGTTCCAAGGCTCCTCCTGGCCTGGGAGAGAGTGCGAGAGCGTCGAAAGATAGACGTCGAAGTGAAGACACTTAGAGCTGAGGTAGGAGTCTTGCGGAATGAGGCGACTGTATTCCGACTGGAGCAGGGCGAGTTACGTTGGCAGCTCGAAGATGGGAAGGCCAAGGAGCTTCGGCTACAGGAGGTCGCAACTGACCTCGAAGCGAGGGAGCTACAACTGCAAGGGGTCGCAGATGACTTTAAAGCTCAATGCGACACTGCAACCCCCGAGCTGACCCGGGCCAGGGTTTAAGCAGACTCGCTGGCTCAGGAGAACGCTCGTCTGGGTGAAGCCCTTGATCGAGACAAAGTCGAAGCTGCGGAAGAGCAGACCCGAGCTGTTGCTCAGGCGAGGGAAACTCAACGGGCTGAGGACGAAGCTTCTTTGGTTGAGGCGGTGGCCGCAACAATAAAGGCTTTCAAAACTTTCAAGGAGAGGGACGCTGAGGCCGCCAAGTTTTACAACCGCAGCTATGATGATTGCATTGAGGCGGTCCAGGGCATGTACCCGGACCTTAACCTTGACTCCTTGTTATCTGAAGAAGTTGGAGAGATACCTGCTGACGACATCTGCCTGGACCAAGCTCCTGACGCCCAAGCTCCTCCTCCGTCTACGTAGCTTAGATTACTTGCTCTTTTTTTTTCTGGGAATAGTTGAAACTTTTTCTTTCTAATTTGACCTCTTGGTGAAGGTTTATGAATGATGATTTTTCATATGTTAATCCGTAGTTACTTTTCGGATATTAGTTGTCGATTGTTGACTGTCAATTTTCGCCAAGGCGTGGCCATGCCGACCCTTTAGTAGGTCAGCTTCTATCAATGTCGCCTTGTAATTTTGAGGCCTTTATAGCTTGTTTGTTGAGTTTAGACCCCTAAGGGGTCGGCCCGTCCCATAATTAGTGAGAACTTTCCGCTTCACCCGTTAATCCATGATCCGACTCTTATGTTGGGAGACTCGAGTTAGTTTTTTGGCTTTACCCCTGACTTAGAGGGGATGTCATGTAGAACTTTTGTGGGATAATATACTAACCCCTTCTTCAAAGGATTAGCTCATTGAGTCTGCCCCTGCATATAAGAGGTAAATTTTTGCTTAGTAGATAATTCGTTCGTGTGGATACGAAGAGGCAAATTATATTAAGAGCTTTAAAAGCTTATCGCTCAGCGGCGTACATTTGTCGAGGGCCTTAAAGGCTTGTCGTTCAGAGGCGTACATTTGTCGAGAACCTTAAAGGCTATTTTATCACGGGTAGTAAACCTTCAGATGCTCGACATTCCAGGGGTGGAGGAACTAACGGCCCTTGAGGTCTTCTAAGTGGTAGGAGCCTGGCTTGGTTGATCAGACGACCCGATAGGGCCCTTCTAAATTTGGTCCAAGTGTCCCAGCCCCCGGGTCGGCGGTATTCTGGAATACCCGACGAAGAACCAAGTCCCTTAGCCTGAATCTCCTGGTCTTGGCCTTCAAATTGTAGAATTGCGCCACTTGTTGGTGTCGAGCTGTAGCTCGGAACCTTGAGATATCTCTAACTTCTTCGAGCAAATCCAAGTTGGCTGCAATCTGCTCAGAATTCTGGTTTTTTTGGTAGCTCCCGACTCGAGCCATAGGGAGACTAATTTTGACTGGCACCATTGCCTCTGAGCCATAGGAGAGCGAGAATGGAGTCTCTCCTGTTGAGGACTGAGTTGTGGTCCTATAAGCCTAGAGAACAAACGGAAGTTCCTCGGCCCAACTTCCTCTTGCTTTTTCCAACTTTGTCTTGAGGTGTGCTTAATGACTTTATTGACCGCCTCTACCTGTCCGTTAGACTGAGGATGTTGAGGGGAAGAGTATGCGTTTGTGATGCCGAGTCCACATGCTTCGGAATTTGTCATTATCGAACTGCTGACCATTATCTAACATGATGGTGCGTGGAATTCTGAACCAACAAATTATGTTTTTCTAGACAAAGTCAACCACCTTCTGTTCCGTGATTTTGGCAACTGGCTTGGCCTCGGCCCACTTGGTGAAGTAATCGACAGCAACAATGGTGAACTTGACTTGCCCCTTTCCTATAGGTAGAGGACCAATGATATCGATTCCCCACTGGGTAAATGGCCACGGGCCACTCATAGGAGTCATTTCTTCAGCAGGTTGTCTCGGCATGGTTGCGAAACGCTGACATTTATCGCATGTTCGGACATAGTCCTTAGAGTCTTCCCTGATAATTGGCCAAAAATATCCTTGTCGGAGCATCTTCAGGGCCAAGGCTCGACTGCCAGAATGGTTCCCGCAGATTCCTTCATGAATCTCCCATATGACATATTCTATCTCGTCGGGCCGGAGGCACCTGAGGTAGGGCTGAGAATGTCCTTTCTTGTATAGAATGTCATCTAGGATGGTATATCGAGTTGTTCGGACCCTCAGTCGCCTGGCTTCCAGCCTATCCGAGGGGATCTCGTCGGACGTGAGGTAGTTGAAGATTGGGTCCATCCAGCTTGGATTAGCATGAACTAGATTGACTTCCTTCTCTTCCATCTTGTTGATACTTGGGTGTTCTATGAATTCAACGGGGATGACTCGCGGGATCTTCCCTTCCGCGATCGAAGTGAGCCGCGCTAGGGCATAGGCCCATGAATTCTCCGCTCTCGGGATTTGATGGATAATGCAATTTTAGAATTTTTCGATCAATTTCCTCGTCTCGTCAAGATAAGCAATCATCCTTGTTTCCTTAGTCTCGTACTCGGTGGAAATATGATTTACCACCAGCTGAAAGTCGCACCGGACCTGGAGAGATTGGACACCCAAGCTTGCCTCCAACCTGAGTCCAGCTAGTAAAGCTTCATATTCCGCCTCATTGTTTGAAGCCTTAAACCCGAGTCTGATTGCATATTGAATGGTCGTAGAATCTGGCACGATCAGGACGATCCCAGCCTCGGCCCCTTGATATTGGATGACCCGTCCACATAAAGGATTCATCCCGGATCCGACACTGCTCCTTTGTCCCCTGGGGGATCAACCGGGCATGTTTCAACTTCAGTACTGACCTATTCTGCGCTCGGATTAGTGAATTCGGCAATGAAGTCGGCTACGGATTGGCCTTTAATTGCCATTTTTGGACGAAACTGGATGTCGAACTCACCGAGTTCGATGGCCCACTTGGTCATGTGACCCAACACCTCGGACTTTTGCAGAACTTGTCTGAGAGGGGAGTCGGTCAACATGATCATGGAATGTGCTTAGAAGTATGGACGTAACCTCTGAGCTGAAACAACGAGGCTGAGCGTTAGCTTCTCCACGGGCGAATATCTTGTTTCTGCCGATACCATAGCCTTGCTCACGTAATAAACGGGGTGTTGTTTGCCTTCGACCTCCCTGATTAGGGCTGAGCTAACGACCGAGGCTGAGACCGCGAGGTAAAGGAACAGAGGCTTGCCTTCTTCAGGTTTGGATAGCAGAGGGGGCGAGCCCAGATACTGTTTCAATTACTGGAAGGCTTACTCACATTCCGACGTCCACTCTGTCTTCTTATGACCCTTCAACTGTTGGAAACAGGGGAGGCATTTATCTGTTGCTCTGGATATGAAACGTCTGAGCGTCTCGACTCGCCCTGTAAGGTATTGTATTTCCTTAATGGTCCGAGGTGAACTCATGTCGAGGAGTGCTTTGATCTTGTCGGGGTTAGCCTCGATACCTCTCTGACTAACTTGAAAACTGAGGAATTTTCCTAAGTCAACTCCGAAAGCGCACTTCGTGGGATTCAGCTTCATCTGGAATTCTCGAAGGACGGCGAACATTTCTCTGAGATCCGTCAGATGATTGGATGCTTTAATACTTTTCACCAGCATGTCGTCAACATACACTTCCATGGTGCGTCCGATCTACTTAGAGAACATCTGGTTCACTAGCCTCTGATATGTGGCCCCAACGTTTTTCAGGCTAAATGGCATGACACGGTAACAGTAGAGCCCCTTGTTCATGACAAAGGTAGTTTTCTGCCTATCTGGGGCATGCATCGCGATCTAATTATATCCAGAATATGCATCCAGAAAAGAAAGTAACTCGTGTCCCGCCGTGCTGTCCACCAGCTAATCGATCCGAGGTAACAGGAAACTATCTTTCGGACAAGCTTTATTCAGATCTGCGTAATCTACGCAGACCCGCCACTTCCCGTTGACTTTTTTCACAAAGACCACATTTGCGATCCAGTCGAGATAATGCACCTCTTCTATGAATCCGGTGTCGAGTAGAACGAAGACTTCTTCTATTATTGCTTTGTATCGTTCGGCGTCGAACGGTCCTCTTTTCTGCTTGACAGGTTTGTGACCTGGATCCACATTTAGTCTGTGAACCATGACGTCCGGAGAAAGTCCCAGCATATCTTGGTGGGACCAGGCAAAGACATCTCTATGTTGTCGCAGGAATGTCAAAATCTCGAGCCGTTGCTCAGGATTCAATGATGTCCCGAGTTAAACGGTCCTGCTCGGATCAACCTTATTAAGCGGCACTTTCTCCAGGTCTTCCATGGATGAGCCTTCCACAGGCCTTCTGGGGTCCAGAACATTGATGGTGAGCGCGTGCTTCACTGACTCTTTCTTTACTGTTATCGCATAACATCTCTGAGCTTCTCGTTGATCGCCTTGGAGGTAGCCTATCCCGCATTCGGCGGGGAATTTCATCATCAAGTGATAGGTGGAGACGACTTCTCTCATTGTGTTGAGGGAAGGTCTTCCCAGGATGATATTGTGTACTGACGGTACATTGGCAACTAAGAAGTCCACCATGAGTGTGACTTGATGTTGTCCTTCTCCCGCGATCACAGAGAGGGAAATGGCTCCTTCAGAGATCACTCTTTCCCCAGCAAAGCTGTGCAGAGGGGTTTTCACAGGTCTGAGATGAGACCTCGAAATTTTCATTCTTTCGAAGGCCTCAGAATAGATTACATCGGCTGAGCTCTCGGCGTCGACCAGGATGTGGTATATCTTTCGATTCGCTATGGTCATGGTGACTACTAGAGCGTCATCGTGTGGGTACTGGATTCCACAGGCATCTTCTTCTGTGAAGGTCAGAGTGTATGGGCTAACCCGAAGCTCCTTACTGGGTTATTCGGTTAAATGGACGTAATGATGTGGTTCAGACTTCTGAGAGTGAGCCTTCCACGCCCTGTTTGAATCTCTTCCATCGGATGAGCCCCCGAAGATTGTACGAATTTCGGCAGGCTCCTCCATGGTGTTATTCGGCTGCCTTGCACTCTTTCTTCTTTCCTAGTGGTTTTTCCTTACTTGGTGTACCGACGCAAATGTCCCTTCCGAATAAGGGCTTCGATCTCATCTTTGAGATTGACACAGTCAGCCATATTGTGGTCGTGGTCTCGATGGAAGCGGCAATATTTGTGCTTATCTCGATGATCTGGATCGGCTCTCATGCAAACAGGCCAATTTAGCAGTTTATCTCCTTTGATGTCCAATAGAATTTGCTCGGTAGTTGCGTTGAGGGGGGTGCAAGAACGGAATTTTTCCTCTGGTCTTCTGCTTGGGCGACGATTGCGAGAGACACGGTCATCAGCCCCTTTGTTAGACGGTTGAGATTTCTCGTTCCTAAGCCTCTTCCCTTTACCATTTGGCCTGTTACTTAGACATTCTTACGAGCATTAGAGAATTCCTCCGCATTGGTGTACTTCTGAGCTCTAGCGACCAGTTCGTCTAGAGTCTTCGGTGGGTTCTTTCCAATGGAGAAAGTGAATTTTCCTTCTTTTAGGCCACTGAACACAGCAACGAGTGTCATTTTATCGTCATAGTCTTCCACCAATAACGCTTCCTCGTTGAAGCGACGTAATCTTTCAACAACTCCTTAGGCTCTTGCTTAATGGCAAACAAGTGAGTGTTGAGTTTTCGACTCCTCTTACCACTTATGAACTGGGTAAGGAATAATCAGCTCAACTCTGCGAAGGAACTGATGGAATATGGTTTGAGCTATAGGTACCAACTCCGTGCAGAACCTGCAAGTGTGATCGAGAAAGCCCGGCACATCATAGCATCTGTCGCTGTCTGGATCTGCATCCATGAGCGATAGGCTTCTACGTGTTCGGATGGGTCTCCAGACCTGGAGTATTGGATGACGGGAGGTATCCGGAACCTCTGAGGCATCACCTCGTTCATGATTTTTTAGGTGAAAGGAGGTTCGGTCTCTTCCATCATAACCTGAACGGCGGCGGGAACTGACATAGGCAACTGTTTCTTTTCTAGAGTCGTGAATCTGTCGTTGAACTCTGCGAACCGTTTCTCCCACGGGTCTCTGTTTTCTGCCAAGATTTCCTGGTTGTTTTCAACTTCTGGAGTTCTCCTTCCTCTCCTCTGTTCCAGCCGATGGCGAAGATCTGTCAGTGTCAGGGCTGAGGTGACCGAAGCATTGGTTGGAGCTCACGTGACCGTGTTCCGAGCCTAAGCTCGGAGTTGAGTTGGGGGAGGATTCTAACTCGAGAGTGGTACCTGGGGGTGTTGAGGCACCTCAGGCCTCACACCCCTCGGCGCAGAGTGGGCTTCCACGACCAGACCCACTGGTTCAGATATAGGATTTTCTTGAACAAATTGCGGTCACGGCTCCTGTTGTTGCTTCATCCTGTTCACCTCATCCCATAGGGCTTGTATCTTGTTCTGCATGGTGCGATATTTACTCGCCCGATTGCGAGAACACTGGGAGGGCCCTAGGGCTGATTTGGCGTGAAATAGCTAGGAGGAGCGAGTTTGCTCATTCCGCTCTGGTTCCGCAGCTACTGCTTTTTTCTTTCAGCAATCCATTATACTTGAGAATAGGAACCTGACTTTTGTAGCAAATTCCCATATACGGCGCCAAAAATGTTAATGACAAAATCTGGACCACCCTTCACTCAGTGCGATGCTAGCACTAGGTGGGAGAAATGTGATGCTCCTCGAATGGACCCTGGTCCTGCATAAAGGGTGAACAAAGAAGACCCTAGCTAGGCCAGGGGACTCTCTGATGCCTAAGTCAGGTCAAGAGAATCAGGGTCTAAGTTCAACTGTAGAGGGAGAGTGTGAGATATTGCATACTTGTAGCAATGGGGTCCTCATATATTTATACCTGAATGTAGGATGGTCTGGGCCCGTTAATCACGACACGATTCACGCAATCAGGGAGATTTTTGGATCATGGAGATCCTGCACGTAATCCAATGATCGTGTACTACGTCATGTACGCCGTGCATATCTGCGAGTGAAGTAACCGGTCACATCTACTTATGGTAGTTTCTAAGTTTAGTTCGTGGAGCGCCTGCCTTGGGAGCTAACCTCGGCTCGGTCCCTTAGGCGCATAAAATCTCAGTCAGTGTGACTATCAACCCTCGCTGAAGAATGTCTGCACTTGTGATCCGAGCCGAGCTGGTATTTGTCTGTCAGATTAGATCAACATGACATCGGTCCTCGGAATCATAAAGGGTTCGGATCTTCCAATAACATGCGTCATTTGTCACGAGCTTCTATACATCGTTCTGCTATGGTATTCCACTATTCCTTGATGAAAAATGTCACCATACAGCAGCTATATCATAAGTTATGATACATCCTTTTCTTTACCAACAACATGTCACATGTGTAATATCTAATTGGACCAAAATCTGGACCACACCATGATTATTAAACAAAATGAAAATCAGGACGATTCACGCATTGGGTTGGCCACACCAGTATCCTGAGCCATACGATTAGCTGTCCATTGATTTAGGATTGTCGGTTTAGGATATAGGGGATTGAGGTTTAGAGGCTTACTTTTGAAAACTTTTGGGCCCACTACAATGTTTAATCACCATACAACTTGATAAAGGGAAAACACGATTATCAACTTATCCAAAACTCATGTGGCTCTGGTAAATCTTTAATGTAGGTGTTTAATCCGCACTGTTTCTCGTGGTGTGGTCCACTTTGTATCTCTTTTTTTTTAGCTCGTTAAGTTGAAAAAATATATAAACCGCAAGGATAAAATTAGAGCTGGGCACAAACTGACCCGATTCGAACTGAACTGAAGGCATGGATCGGTGCGGTTCAAGTAGCATTAGTCAGATCCGACCGTTTATCGGATCGAGTTCCAATCATGGTCAATTCGAACCGATTCGAACCGAAATCTGAACCGAATGGATCTGATCCAATCTGATCCGGATCTATTATTAAGTGTATATATATATTTTAAATATTTTTACTCTTTTTACCCTAAGTATATATATAGTTTTATTTTATCTCTTTTACTTTTCACCATACCCAGCAGCACCTGCACCCGAATGGCTGAACCCTAAATTCCTAAAATCCCTCCCTCAAAACTCTTCCTTTCTCTTTCTCTACCCGAACGAGCAGTCATCTTAATCCAGCCACTTTCATCTATCTCTATCCAAACGAGCGCCGCACCTGGCCATTTTGATCCGGCCACTCAGTAGCCCAGCCCACTCACCATCATCGTTAATCATCTTCATTTATCAAGTAGGTACGTAGGTTTCATTATATATATATATATATATATATATAAAATTTTAGCCTGTATTTTAGACTATTTTGGAGCGGTGGCCCACCATTTTTATTTAAAATAAAAAATAAAAAATAAAATCAGGACCGATCCGAACCGTACCTAATCCGATCCGACTCGATTTCCCTGACCAAGTTGGACTTGGATCGAATCAGGCCAGCAGTGGTCCAAATCAGATCGAGTCAAATGACCTCGACTCGATCCCAGATCGGATCGAATTCGGGTAAGGCCATGTAAATTTTGAACCGAGTCAAGTTAGACCCAATCTGATCCGACTCAACTCGATGCCCAACTCTAGATAAAATAGAAGCGGATTAGCTGGTGTACCACCCACTAGCAATATAGCTAACGTGAGCACATGTCATGCGAAGACGAGTGCCGACGCTCCTCGACTCAAGTTGTACTAATGATTTAAAGGAGATTAAAGTTACATGGGCCTCAAATTTATGTATTTATTATATCCACACCATTCATCCATTTTTCGAGATCATTTTATACCATGAACCAAAAAATTAATCATGTCCAAAGCTCAACTGGACCACACAACAAATAGTTGCGCGGAGAATGATTTTGACCGTTAAAACATTCGTAGGCCCACCATAACGTTTATTTTCCATCTAATCTGTTCATAAGGTTACAAAGACCTGGATGAAGAGGAAAAACACAGATCGATCCATAACTTCCGTGACCATTAAAAGGGTTTCAGTGGTAGGCTTTCAACCCCCACTGCTGTTTGTAGTGGTCCACTTGATCTTTACATCTATCTTATTTTTCGGCTCAAGATTTACGAAGAACTCGCCAAATGGATGGACAGTTTGGATATAACACATACCTCGTTATGGACCCACAGAACTTTCATACACTAGCTAGATAGCTGGTGTGAAAATCTGGGGTGCGGTACACCAGCCATATAAGTAATGGTGAGGCTACCGAGCTTTTACATCACCGACTTGGGTAGCAGGGGGTCACTATCCAATCCGAGACCAATTTTTCAGCGATTGGACACTCTACGCATGTGACATGTCAGAGAGCAAAAATAGTAATAATAATAATAAAGCTGTACTATTGCTGTTGAGACAGCCGCGCTGCTCGTTTATTCTGTAACACCCATTTTCCATTCATTGGGTTATATGTGTAGAGCATCGGAGCCGTTCAAATGGTCAGCCACAAAGCGTAAATCACGTGGTATGAAAATCAGGCCAATCCACTTATTTGGGTACCGAAATCATTAAAAAAAAAAAAAAAATGTACGCTAGTGCAGTACAGTAAGCTAACGGTAGAGATTATATGGTCGTTTCTCACATGAATGAGAACAGATGACCTGACAGCCACATGGTGCGGCAACTTGCTGTATGCCACCACCTTTCCCCCGACAGGCTACTAACGTCATACATATGTACCATTAAATCGGTGGGCCCTACGAAGAAGATCACCTATAATAAAAATTAGACCGTACACTCATTAGATGGCCCACCTAATCGGGTGATGAGCCTAATTTTTCGAGATAGGTGAGCTTCGTGGTATGGTCTCTCGTTTTCATCGTATTGATTTCCCAAACAAGCATCACTCGTGGAAGCAAAAGTTGCGTTGCAGTCGGCTGTAGTTGATCAATTCTCCAGGTGCAAACCCGATTGCTCGGTGGCTTTTCAAGAGATTTGATTATGGCATGTGCTGTTGGTAGAAGTGGGCCAGCGAAGTACATATCTGACCTAGCAACTTTCAAATTTGCTTTGCATAACTTCATCTTTCTCGTCTGTCATAACCAATCAAATCTCTCCCCGTCAGCTAACCAAGAATGTCCTTTTGCCTGTACCAATGGATCATGGTGCATGGGAATGTAAAAAGTTTATCCCTTTCATCTTCTAATTTCCATGTCATATTAAGACATGAGCTTAAATGAGGCAAATCCAAAACTCAAGTGAGTCACGTGGAAGAGGATTGAATATGCACTGCTAAAACTGTTGGGGATTTTGGCCTGCGGAATCACACGGATCTAGATATAGGATAGCAATCGAATGACACCAAGCACACAAGAGAACACACAGATTTAACGTGGAAAACCCTTGTGGGAAAAAACCACGGCATAAAGCGACAGATCACCACTATGAAGATAGAAATTACAAAGAGAAAGGACTTACCCGATTCGAACAACCTCGAATCTCACCCTTTGATAACCCTAAACTCTTCTAGGAACCCTTGGAACTACTTTAAAAAGCCTTTCCATTCATTACCATACCCTAGAAAAGCCTAGGAGCACCTATTTATAGTTTAGGCAACTTCCCTTCCGCATCCTAGTTGCGAAAGGACTCAAATCCACAGTTTCGCACAAAATCGCGGAACAAACTGCGTAACATATGACTAGTCTAGCCGAATCTTCGACTAGTCGTAGGACCCCTTCGACCAGTCGAGACATCCCTTCGACCAGTCGTAGCTACAGTAAAAAATAGCAAAAACTCGTTGGACTTTGAGTCGTGTCAGGGCTCGAACCTACGGCCGGTCGAGCGTCTCCCATTACCAGTAGAAGCTGTCCCACGACCGGTCGAACGACCTCAAAACCTTCAGATTTAAGACTTTTCTCAACAATCTCCACCAAGTCTTCAATCTTCAACCATGTAGCTCTTTGACCTCTTCTCTTATCTCTGCTTCACATCATAGCTCAAGATCACACTCCGTCCTTCTTTTCCGCCATCACCGAGCCCAGTGAAGTTTCACAGAACTTGAACTTCTTTACAAAAATTTCTTGTTGATCATGTCTGTCGGATCTAAATCCACATGCCCAACCACCTTTGCTCATGTCTTCACAAAAGAATGATGTAGTCTTCTTACCATCTCACTGCTACCCAATATTGCTTGCCGGGGTACTTGCTCACAACACTAATAGCCTGTGAAATAACCGGTTTAAACCAGACCATAGCATACACTGCCCACCGCATTCGAATAAGGCTCATGAGATATCCTGCTTTTCCTCATCTGTTTTGGGACATGTCCTAAGGAAAACTTGAGGAGAGATGCGTAGGGAATGCTCTCCAGCTTTACTTGGCCCATCACATACTTGATCAATACCTACACACAAGGTATTCCTCCTGTGATTACCAAAGCCTACTCCTCTTTCAGTCTCAACGCCGAAAACCATCTTTGTAGCTCCCCGATCCTTCATCCTGAATGTCCCACCATGAAGGAATCAAACCACTGCCTAGGCGACAGGTCAAACCACGACCTCCTGCAAAGTCTTTTCTCAGCCCCTTTAACTTCGAACCGCTCCAGTTGCTTCATGTAGATCTACTCTTCACTTTCCCTTACAGAAGTGCAGACTCTACATCCATCCTTCCAGCTCAAGATCACTTTTGCCAACCAGCGTCAATCACGGATCTAATAGACACCTGCTATACCGTCGGCGCGAATATCTCTGAGAAGCCGATCCCTTCTCTCTGAGCATAACCCTTCGCTGCCAACCTTGCCCTGTATCTATGTTGTATCCTCCTGAAGATCCACCTGCATCCAACCGCTTACCGGCCCACTGGAAGCTCCACCAGCTCCCATATGTCGGTCTAGTACAACGAATCCATCATATCGCCCATAGTCGTCACATTTCACTTCTCAGCACCAGGCTCACCTAGGGCCATCTGAATAGAAGATGAATCCCCTGTGATATTGGAGTCGTCCATGTACCTCGCCGATATCCTGCGATCATGTCGTGTGATTCTTCTCACAGGTGGCTGCTCCACTTGCTCTATATCCCTGTCCGCACGTCTCAGCCTTCCTGCCCTGCTCGCTCATGTAGTCATGCCCAACATGCCACACAAGTGTAGAAGTGGAATCCACTACATCTACCTTAGCTCCACCTTTTGAAGTGCTCCTGATCAACTTGTACAAGTTACCGAGTCGTTGCACTTTCATGATTACCCGTGCCCCCTTAGATACTTTAAGAGCACCATCACTACATGTGTACTTGCATCCTTTTGCCTCAAGCACACCAAGAGAAATCAGATTCTTCTTCAAATTAGGAACGTGCCTAACATCAGTCAAGGTACGCTCCACCCCATCAAACATCCTGATGTGCATAGAACCAACAACTACAACATTACAGGCAAAGTCATTGCCCATAAACACCTGTCCACCATCGCACTCCTTGTAGCTAGTGAACCAACTCCGATGAGGAGTCATGTGAAAAGATGCCCCTGTGTCTAGCATCCACTCGACCTTACGATCATCGTATGACCGTCTGAGCGAAGACACAAACAAAACATCACCATCACATCCATCTGACATGGCAGCGTTGGTCTCCCTGCATGAAGCCTCAGAATCTTCTCTCTTTGATTTAGGATTTCCACAATCCTTCTTCACATGTCCTTCCTTCCCACAGTTCCAGTACCTTACCTTCCCTTTGCCCTTGCCCTTGGATTTAGATCTAGAACCTGAAGAACCTGTACCTTGTTCAGAATTCCTACCCACTGTAAACAGTGTATCAGAAGACGTCCCCATGTCGCTGTTTAGTTGTCTCATAGCCTTCCCTTGAAGAGCTGAGATAACGGTATCAACACTCAAGGTTTTGTTTGTGCTGCACATAGTGTCCTTGAATGCCTCAAAAGACGCCGGGAGAGAATTCAGCAACATACATGCCTGTTCTTCATCTTTCATCACTTCCTCCATATCCAATAATTTGTAAGCCAATTTATTAAAGTTGCTGATGTGAGCCTCCAGATCTCCACCCTCTGTCATCTTGAAGTTATACTGCCTCTTCAAGTGCAAGCGATTTTCAGAGGACTTCTTCGCATAAACATCCTCTAACTTCGCTCATAACTTAGCCGCAGTTTTCTCCCTCATGACGTTGTAGAGAACCTCATCCGTGAGACATAAACGGATCGATGATAATGCCTTCTTATCCAGAGTATTCCAATCACCATCAGTCATAGTGGACTTCCACTCCTCAAGAGCACCATCTTCGCCTTGCTTAATTAAGGAACTCATCATCTTGATCTTCCATAACTCAAAATTATTTTTCCCTGAGTACTTCTCAATATCATACCTAACGCTTGCCATTATTACTAATCCCTCAGATTCAGATCTGTGCCCCAACCAATTGCTTTGATACCACTTGTTGGGGATTTTGGCCTGCGGAATCACACGGATCTAGATCTAGGATAGCAATCCAATGGCACCAAGCACACAAGAGAACACACAGATTTAACGTGGAAAACCCTCGCGGGAAAAAACCACGGCACAAAGCGACAGATCACCACTATGAAGATAGAAATTGATTTTATGGAAATTTTGAATCAAGCTAATATTTATATTTTCAACTCATTCTAATAAGAATAACCTTATGAACAGTTATAAACATTATGGTGGGTCTTAGGAAAGTTTCAATTGTTTGAATTTACGTACACATGTAGTAATAAACATCATTAGAAGATATTAGGCAAAGGAAAGTTTAAACAGTAACAATTTACCAACATACCTTCTTCCTTACTTACCGCACACTTCAGTTTTGGATAGCCCATCCCCTAAAATGACCTTGCAAAACTGATAAACATTGTGAAATTTCTATAAACAACAGGGTGGGCCCCACCTCCCATCACAGCAAGTTCCTGCGAAAGCCTTTGGCAGGGAATCTCCGTCCCCCAGTATAATGGAAACGCATTGGCTACTCCCCAGCCACTAGCTCGGTGGCTGGTGGTCAGTGCTCTGTTGGCCCCACAAAGATATATGTGTTTCATCCATGCTGTTAATCCATTTTTAAAGATCATTTTAGGGCTTGAACCAAAAAACGAGAGAGATATAAAACCTAGGTGAACCACACCACAGGAAAACAGTAGTGATTGGATATCCGCCATTAAAATTCTCCTAAGGCACACTATACTGTTTATTTGACATCCAATCTGTTGATTAGGTCATACAGACCTAGATGAAGGGAAAAAACAAAGATAAGCTTGATCCAACACTTTTATGGCCCCCAAAAAGTTTGTAATGGTCGACTTTCAATCAACACTGTTTTGTTTCCTGTAATGTGGTCCAATTGAGATTTTGATATACTTAATTTTTGAGCTCATTCCATAAAATGATCTATAAAAATAGATGGATGGCATGGATGAAACACATACATTATGGTGGGGCCCACAGAGCACCGACCACTAGCTATTGGCTGGTGGCAGGGGGAGTAGCCAATCCGTTTCTGATCAAAAACAACACACCACGGTGGCCCCTCAGGGTCTGTTTGGCCGGCCGGATTGAATGGGATTAGGAGGGATGAGATGAATTTTAAGGTAATGATGGTGGTGTCAGTGGATTGGTTTAAGATCCATGGGATTGCTGTATCTCGTGACAAATTCACCGGATCTATTTGACATGTTTGGCGTATCCTGGGATTTTACCTTCCAATCCCGTTCAATCCGTCCATCCAAACACGCCCCAGGCCCGATTGAATGAGATTAAGAGGGATGGGATCAATTTTATGGTAACTATGGTGAGGTCAATAGATTGGTTTAAGATCTATGGGGTTGCTATATCCGGGAATAAGTTCACCGAGTCTGTTTGGCACGTTTGACATATCCCAGGATTTTACCATCCCATCCCTCTTAATACCATTCATTCCGGCCGGCCAAACAGCCCTCAGTCCCCAAGGGCAGTACCCAATGCAAGTTGGAAGCCCTCGCCGTCAGATAAATCCTGCCCGGTTGTTCCAGTACGAACTTCGGCAGCAGCAGACCACTGCCCATTCCGCCGCCTATCCTTTGCTGGTGTGGGGCCCACGTGGAAGGTAGGAGATGCACCGCATAGATGGAGACATCTGTCTTTTGTCCTTCATGCGTCCACCCCCAATAATTGGGATTGAGAGAAAAAAATTGATGATCTGACAGACTACAATAAATCATACACAGACACTTGAAAATTACTTAACATTTGAACACTTGTAATAAATTAATTAAAAAATAAACCGTCCAAAGTGGTGTTAGTGTTAGTTTATTTGATTATCTGACCATCACATTCTTTAACATCTAATGGATAGTTAAAATTAAGATATTCAATGGTATTATTTCAATAAATGAGTGTTTTTGAATCAGAAGTTATAATATTTTAACTCATCCAACTCTTGGACTGTTAGTTAGGGACAGTGCCACAATTTAGTCGGTTAGATTTGAGTTAACATATGATATTCGTACCATCTTTAAGTGCCTTGTATCAATACTCATACACAACCAGAGCATCAAATAACTGCAATTTATAATTCCCACCAACTTCAATAAAAACCATATCATGAGGCGAGAAGAAAATTCCGTACCTAGTTTTATCAGATCTAATAGTGGTGACTCATCGTCCTTACACGAGGCACTGAGGACATCTATCCAGACTATCTATGGGTCCCATCATAAAGCATATATCTAAAGATCACATGGATCGAGTAATCTTAACCATCCAATTAATGGTTAAGGGTAAAACAGTTGATGGTCTATGTTTGAAGGGAACAGTCGGATGGTAATATCATCTCTTGTTTTTTTTTTTTTTTTTTTTTTTTTTTTTTTCGGTTTTATCTCCATCCACAGTAGGATCAGCAGTTTGGGTGGTCTAGATTGCTATACAACTGTGCCATATGTACGTTTGAAGAGTCACCACCATTTATAAAATGGTGTAAAACTATAGAATCTATGCTATCGAGAGGAGATCGTTGATACCATGGAAGAACGTACCACTTGATACGCAGTCACTGCCAACTTGTAGACTTAGAAGACTTTAAATAAAATTTAACCGTCCAAATTGTCTGAGCCACTTTGGCAATGCTATCATTAAAAAATTAGATTGGCAGGAGAATCATAACCGTTGATTTGCTGATGCTTGCTCTCGACCAGTGGTGTTTTCATTTTGACGGTCCAGTGAATTTCCATCAATCGGATTCTTTTGTCAGTGTACTTCATTATGTTGATGATATAAGGAGCCCTCAAGATCTGACGGTCTACACTAATTTTGGAACCCTCACAAAGCAGAAGATTATTGCTCCAACGACCCGCCTATCTACTACTAGAGTGGATGAATCTATTCACACCTCTGATCCTATAGTATATAGTGGTCCCGGATTGCGATCTATGGATTAGATCGTCCTAAAGACAAGCCAAAATAGACAAACTACTGCGCACACTATATCTCTCTCCCTATACTCTCGGTATTACTTATGATCTTTTACTGGAGAGAGAATCTCATCCTTTATATAGGAAAGGAATGAAAGATCGAAAGAGATAGGGATAAGACCATTAATTTGATTCGCATGGATGCAGCATGTGCAAGTTTTATCACATGCACGTAGAAATTTTATTTTTATTAATATTTACTTTTAATCCTCATAGGGCCTGCTTCGTATGAGGCCATGTATTTGACATTTGACATGCATTGACATTTATCTTGGATTGGAAACCAAAAACAAAAATTTATTGAATTGGGTATCAATCAATTGGATAATTAAAATCACCAATAGTTCAAATTTGAAATAAATGTTGAAATTTATTTTTAATTGTTAAATTAAATAATAGATATGGTTAGAATTATGCATGTGCATCTTTTTGCTTTCGCTTTATTTAAATATTTGAAATTTCGGCTTTTCTTCCAAAACTTTATTGGAAAAAAAAAATACTTTGAAAAGTTTAGTCCCACATTGTTTGAAGAGAGAGAAAAAGAATTTATAAGTTTTGAGTTCTCTAATAGTCTAACTTGGAGAATTGACTGAGAAGAAGGTCAGCTTGTGTGTTCCAGTAACGCATGCTGTGAATAGTTTTGAATGCGTCTTTTGCAAATGCCTCTTTGCAAAAATGCATTGCCTTTTACTCTTTGTACAACCCTTTTTAAATCGAGGATCAAAATAATCTTCTTCTAATTTCTTGTATTCCTCTTCTCTCTTGTACAAACATTCGAGTGGGTTTTTTATTTTTACATACACAAAGGCTTTCAGATTAGAAGAGACTACATACCGAGTTCTTCTATGATATCTTCATAATTGTTGCACGCCAAACCACCAAGGCTTGTCTTATCCTGAAAATAGTTCACTAGTAACCCAGCAACAATCTCATAACAATAAGAGGGGGTGCAATTCAAACCTTTAAGGATAGATTAGTAGCCAAAAGATTCAGTAAAAAAGAATTAATTGACTTCTTTGATACATATGCACTTGTAGCACGAATAATTTCTATTAGAATATTATTCGCATTAACATTCATACATCATCTTCATGTTCACCAAATTGATGTAAAAACTGTTTTTTCTAAATAGTGACTTTAATGAAGAGGTATACAAGGAGCAACCAAAAGGATTTGTTCTTCCAAAAAATGTAAACAAAATGTGTAGACTTGTTAAATCTTTATGTGGATTAAAGAAAGTACCAAAACGGTGACATGAAAAGTATGCCTCTAAAGTGTTATTTTATGATTTAATGCTTAATATAGCTAATAAATACATATATTGTAAAAAAATATAATAATTACATTATCATGATATGTATGTATGTTGATGGCATGTTAATAATAAGTAACAATATAAAGGGTGTGATTGAAACAAAGAGGTTTCTCTCCTCCACATTCAAAATAAAGGATCTTGGACAAGTTGATACGATCATAGGTATCAAAATTAAACATCATAATGGGGGTTATACATTATGTCAAATTTCATTATAGTGATAAAGTACTAAACAAGTTTAATCATTTGCATATTAAAGAGTTAAATACCCAATTTGATCCAAGCATCAAATTAATACCAAATACTGAAAGAGCAGTTACACGAGTAGAATATACAAGTGTAATATGTAGTCTTATGTATACAATGCAATGCACAAGACCCAATATAGTATTTGCAGTAAGTAAACTAAGTACGTTTTGCAGTGAATAAACTAAGTAGGTTTATAAGTAATCCCAATATAGAATATTGAATAGCCATAGGCAGAGTTCGTGGTTATCTTAAAGGAACTAAAGAACTCGGGATATTCTATTCAGAATTTTCAGCTATATTGAAATGATATACCGATAGAAGTTAAATATCGAGTACAGAGGATAATAAGTCAACTACAAAATAGGTATTCACCCTAGGAGGTGCAATGATCTCTTGAGGATTCAAGAAATAACGTGCATAATATACCTGACAATGGAATCTAAATTTATAGCATTGGCTGCAACTGGTTAAGAGGTTGAGTGGCTAAGGGATATTCTATTAGAAATCTTATTTTATTCAAAGCCTATACAAGTTGTATCACTTTATTGTGACGGTGAAGTCACTTTAGTGAGATCGTATAGCAGCACATATAATGGAAAGTCCAGACACATCAGTCTGAGATGTGATTATGTGAGATAATTGATTCAAGATGGAATCATTACCATCACTTATGTGAAGTCAAGTAATAACTTGGTTGATCATTTCAATAAACCTTTTAACAAGAGAAGTGATAATGATAACATTTAGAGGGATGGGGTTGAAACACTTTAATCAAAATATCCATCAGTTATGGAAACTCATCCTAATACTAATAAATTACTAGTTCTTAGATTTTATGAGTAAAAACAATTCAATTATATGTGGAAAGTTTCATAACTGGAAATAAAAAAGAACTTCATCTGTGATGGATGGTGCTGGCCATTACAGATAGAGGGTCTGGTCATAGAACTCTTAATGGAGTCCAGTCTTCAAGACAAGTGTCTAAAATGTGATGGGGACACTGGAAAGACTTCACTTATCTAAGCGTAGAGGTGGTGCTACCTCTCATGAGAGTTAGAGTGTCTCTTAATATCGCTCATGAAAACAGGATAAGCACATGGCTATTAAAAATGTTAAGCGAGTATATTAAGGAATCCCATATACGCTGACATAATTATGTGTGTGGTTTCTTTGATTTTGTCATATAGAAATATTATGCTTGAAGCGTATGCCACCAGTGATTCCGATAGGCCTTTGAGTAGCTTACACTAATCGAAGGTTCAAATCAAAAGATACATATTTGTATATATAAGAAAGGCATATTTTTTCTGGCAGAGATTTTTATTATTCTTATTTAACCAAGTGTGAGATTGTTAAGATTTATTCTCAATTGGGTTAGTTAAATTTAATAATAAAAATGGTTAAAGTCATTCACAAGTACCTTTTTTTCTTTTGCTTTATTCAAATGTTTGAAAATTTGGCTTTCCTTCAAAAGACTTTATTTGAAAAATGAAAAATTCTTTAAAAAGTTTAGTCCCACATTGCTTAGAGAGAGATAAAATGGAATTTATAAGTTTTGAGTTCTTTAGTACTCTTACTTAGAAAAATAACAGAGAAGAAGGTCGGCTTGCGTATTCTAGTACTTTTTACTGGAACACACGTATGCACGCGCTCGCGCAAGCATAAGTGTATGTGCAGTCATGGGAGAAAGTGTGGGTTGCAAGGCAGTGTGGTTATAGAGGCGCTAATGGTGCACTTTGCACTTTGTGATGGTTCGGTCATTAAAATAACCATTACAAGAAATAGAGTTAAATCGTGTTGCTTCATAAAAGACATGACCATTTTGAACGGTTTTGGATGCATTTTTTAGAAATACCTCTTTGCAAACATGCATGGAATTTCATTCTCTATAAAACCCTTTTTAAATCGAGGATTAAAATCATCTTCTTCCAATTTCTTGCATTCCTCTTCTCTCCTCTACAAGCATTCAAGTGGATTCTCTGTTATTACATACACAAAGTCTTCCATATTAAAAGAGACTGTATACTAAGTTCGGTTATGATATCCGTGGACGTTGGAGGGTGGATTTTCTGAGGGGACAGGAGATCGACTCTCCCTTTCTACTGGTTGTCTCGCTCAAGGGCTTTCGTTTGTGGGGTAAAAGAGGTTATATTTGACCAGAGTTGCCACTAACTAATTATTATGATCCTACAGTCAGTTAGACCTCGTAGAAATGCTTAAGGTTGAGAACCCAAAAATTCTTGACCCTAAGATGAGTCGTGAGTTTACATTCCAGATATTTCGAGTAAGGGATTGTGGTTATAGAGAGGGAAGGTGTTAGGCACTCACTTTACCTGTACGGATGTACAAACTTTACTTAATATTGAGTGTCAAGTATTACATATTTTCCCCCATTTATATCTTGCTTTTATGAACATGATAATGCTTAAATGGTATATTTTATATATGTTTGTGTTGCAAGGTGAACTTGAGAGCTTGGATTGAAAAGAATACTAAAAGCGTAGATTTAATGCTCAAGAATCACCAAGGCAATGGATGGATCTTAGGAGACCAATATTGAAGAATTCACATGCCAAAGATCCAAGAAAAACAAGTGATGAAGGAAGAGAATCGAAGATTTGAAGTGAAGAAACAGAATCCTGAAAATTGTCTTGAAAACAGATTCCGGGACCAGAAAAGTATAGTTCTGGAAAACTGCCAAAATCACCTCGATCATATCAGAAGACCTTCAATGCATCGAAGATCATATTGAAGGTACTTAGATGTATCGAAGGTAGAATCGAAAATTGCAGGATTTTTAAGTTAAACTCGCTGGACAGTTTTGGACCAGTTTCGATGATATCGAAAGACCTTTGATGCATCGAAGCTTATATCAAAGATCATATCAAAAGACCTTCGATGCATCGAAGCTGTTTACGCGGAGTGAGAAAATTTGAGGCGATTTCTAGATTTTTCAAATCTGTTTGAAGGAGGGAGTTCCCACTTATAAATAGGGCTTCCTAGGGCATTCTTAAAGATCGTTCAGAGCATTCAAGAGCAAGATTTAGGATTTTTAGAGAGTTTTTAATTTTATTAAAGTTTTATAAATTTTTTTTTCTTTTAGATCTTTTCTATTTGCATTTATTTCTTTCTTGTTGCTTTTTATTTGTGCAATTTAGTTATGTTTTTCTAGTTCCCTCTAGCCCAAGCTAGAAGGGAAGCACATTAGTTTAACGATTTCATCATTTATGATGATTGATTGTTTTTAATGATAAGATGAATGGTATATGCATGTTATCAATTATCTAGGTTTAGGTTTTTGATTCTCATATGAGATCTATATGTTTCCATCATATGAGATCCATATTAATAGATAAGCTTAACCTAGATCAATTATATTTCTTAGATGGGAGATGTTCTCAACCTGCTACATTTCTTTGATTCATTATCTCATGGATATTGAATGCTTAAAATCACTGGTGCTTGAGAATATGAATTAATGGTACTAATCTATGATTTTTTAATCTTTTATATCATTTATTTAAAATATTTAAACTGTTTTATTTTTTGATTAGGCTGACCATAGTGCTCAGATCCTAGTTGTATTATCAAAGTTATCATGACTTATGGAACATTAACCTATGTGTGGAACTTTGAAGCATGAGTGTTGTTTTTAAATTAATTGAATTCCATACATTTAAAACCTTCAAAATCAAATCATCCGTTTAGTTTCCATTACTTAGTTAGTTTTGCGTTTGATTTTCTCATTCTTATAGATCATCTCCCTGTGGGATCGACCCTGTATTCACAGGATATTACTTACGAACATCTGTACTTGGAGGTAAGCAATCACTTAACAAGATCTGACTAATTTTTGAGGAATAAGGTTAGTTCTTGCGTTCAGAAAATATAATGTGTTGCAATGATGGTAGTGATTGATCGATCTGAATTTTTAATGAGCAGGATCTAATTATATCGGCAAGCTGCAGAGCATACGTTCGAAATAATCAAGTGCAGGGTACAAAGTATGTATGTATGGGATGCTTAAATCTGTATTGATGCTTATGATAAAATGAAGGCCAACTAGCAAAGGTTTCTGGTGGACCTACTCTGATTATATCTGCAGGCCAGAGAGCATATACATGCCAATCAGATACGAGAAAATAATGAAATGCAATGTATATGTTAAACGACGGCTAACTGGCTAAGGTTTCTGGTGGGCAGGACCAGATTATATCGGTAAGCCTTAGAGTATATGCCCACCAGTTAGATGTGAAAAGACAATGAAATGCGATGTAATGCTGATGTATATATAGAACAAGGGGGTTGTGAAGGGAATGAATGTCGCACGATGTTACTTCTCTGGTTTGATGAAATCGATTGAAGCTTGAATGGCTGGATGAACGGTAGTATCTTAAGGCTAGATCGAGTGGCTTAAATTTGAACTTAGGTGGTTAGGGGGGCTTGGACTCTGGCTAGGCTAGACTAGACCTGGGCTAGGCTCTCACTCTTACTCTCCTTGGTGGAGGAAAGGAAGGGGGGCTCCTTGGGTGAGAAGAGATATTTTATAATGCTTATAAGTGCTTCTAATGATTAAAATAAGATGGGGAGGGAGAGGGCTATTTATAGCCTCCAACCTGATTTTCTTGTAATTTTTGGTAATCCTTGGGGCAAAAGGTGGTTGAAGGACTAGGATTAGAGATTGCCACGTGGCTTCATCTCATGGGTTGGATGAGGTGGTAAAAGTATAATTTTGGGTAAGAAAATGGGCATTGGAGTAAATACACTTCAACCACACACTTAGTATTTGAAAAAAAGAGAATTCTATATGCTTGAGGGTCGCTGCTCCAAAAAGGGAAAGTGTCACTTGGCCGGCAGTAACATGGCTACCACCGGTCCCCACTTGGACTCCCAGCTTTAACAAGCTGTGTCCTCCATGCGTGTGGAGGCTCTGTTGTGAGGATTATTATTTTAAGGTTTTGCCCTTTTCTCTAATTTAGATTTTCACCAAGTCTGTTGCATGTCCATTGTTTTTACTCGAAGCGCCCTTTCGGGTTTTCACTTCTCCCATTTTACTTAAGCATGCTTTCTTCCCTTCTTTTTTTTTTTTCATTTTTCTTTGATTTCTGCAGCGACGAAGGGATCAGACTTCCATCCTTACTTCTCGACTAGTAGCTCTTCCTTCATAGTCTTGAGTCACGATGGCAAAGCTATTGACTCAAGCTGAGATCATCCTTTGGGGATGTGAGTGGGGATTGGCTTCTTGGTTCCTTTTTTTTCCTTTTTATGTTTTTCATTTTTTTTTTCTCTTTTTTCCTTCTCTTGTTTTTTTAACTTTCTTGGACTATGCGCTTTTATTTTGTACTCATTTGTTTTTCTTCTTTTCTTTTTCTTTTTGCTATCTCAGACCGCATGCACTTATTTAGTCCTTATTTGTTCTTTTTCTCTTTTTCTCTTTTTATCATTTTTCTGTTCTTTAACCCTTCTTATTGAAGCACCTATTTGGGGATTGGAGGGACTGATTCTCACGGTGACCAGCTTTGGTTAGTAGACTTCGGCTTTGCTATTGTAAACCTTAACATGGTTAGATAAACTTACCCATTATCATCATTGATGGGGTCCGGATGATCCTCGCCCCAGGTTGGTGAGACGGAGGGAGCCTCCCGAAAGAACTCTTCAAATCATTAGGCCATCTCTTGTGACCTATGAACTTACCCCTTAAGTCTAATATTTGCAACGGTACTTATTGCAAACCTAATATGAATTTTCTTTCTTCAGATTATCTTCATGAGATTTCAACTTGAACTTATAGGATTGATTTTATTTCATAAGTTAACTTATAAAGAGTTTCATCCATAATTGAGTGTACAGATGTATGATTGGCCTAAAGTGCAAACAAAAGTAACCCCATGTCTTCTAATTTTCTCTAGGAGCTTATCCATGTTTGGATTCACAAAGGGTGTCCTATTATTGATGATGACGACATGTGGATTCTTGTAGTGGCTGATGATGGTGTTCTTCATGAGCATCATCATGTAAAACGCAAGATGCTGCCTCCATTCACTTTTTGCGAACTCATGACCATTAAATGTTGTTGAGATGAATTTTCCATTAATGTCAATATCATGGATAGAGGATGTCTAAGACCTTACCTAGTTGTAGAGTTTTAAAGCACACATGCGGATCCAATGAAGGTGCTCTTGACACTTGAAGTACTTTCTAACACGGAATGTAAGCATGATCTTCGCAGCTTCTGCTTGACAAGCTTCATTTCAAGCTCTATTGATAAGTTTTCGATCGAATCCAAACAAGTGTTCATAGGATGCAAGATTGGGCAGTCATGACTTCAAGAATTCTATCATTCTCTACTCATTTTCTAGGGACAAGGATTCGCAATACGCACTTCCTTAAGAGCTTCGAGAGATCCTAGGTTTAGAATTTTAAAATTTTCTAGATGACATTAGCTTTTGGTTTTGAACTTTCTGAGGAGACCCTCTAATTTGAGATTCGATTCATCATCTTCCATGTCATCGGCTTTGTCCTAACCCTTGAGTTCAAAGTCCAACTCTGAATCGAAATCATATAAGTTGACTTCATACTCAAGTTCTTTGACAAACAGACTTGGCACTTTATTACTTGTGATTTTTTAAAAGCATTTTTGGATTATTATTTTTGGGTTTTAAAAATTTCAATTTTTGGAATTTTGTAAATATCTGATTTTTGAAGTTTTAAAATATTTGGTGTTTTTAATTTTTGAAAATTCTGATTTTTTTAAATTTTTTTATTGTAAGGGACATCGAGCTACGATTATGCAGAGCAGGGGTTGCCTGATATGACTCGGTAAGCCAAGCGTTATTCACATTGGCTTTTATTACCCTCTGGGGGCTATGAACCTATTTTTGTCCTGCACTCCCTCCCCTTAAGAGTCAGGGCCGAATAGATCAGTAGATGAGCCCCCATCATTATGCCCAAATATCACGATGAATATGGGTTAAGCTCTAAGTTGATGTCGGATGTGATTTATCTTGTTTCATCGCCAACGAATTGCAGTTCATTGGATTCTTGTAGCTCGGGTGGGACCAAGATTATGGTCCAGTCAGTCGGTAGTAATTCATCCCCTTGTCTGAGTCCTCTGTATCATCAGATGCGATCGATGTGCTGGCAAAAGGATTGCCCTCCTTTTTATGACCTTGTTTTCTCCTAGTGCCCCTATGCTTTGATTTCTTGCCTAGAGGAGGTTGATATTCTAGTCTTCTCCCATTTCCATTCTCTCGATCCTCAATGACTTGGATCGAGTTTTGATATTCAAGCCGATAGTAGAAGATTTGTTGCTCATTGGAAGGAAGAAGTAGTATAATCCGATGGGACATGTAAGAGGGATATAATTCGCAGTCTTGAACTCGAGACTATGGTATGGGATGTCCTCACCGGAGCATTGTACATTTATGGTTGGAATGTCAAGCTCCTGTCTCTTGTTCCTATGGCTAAATGGTGGGGACTTCTGCCCCTAGTTATTGACTAATGATGCTGGTGCAGATGATGGTGTAAGTAGCGCGGGTAAGGCATTCCCCTGATTGATTGAAGCTAGGATGGGCAGGGTGTGCCCCTCGTTGATTGAAGCTCAGACAAGGGTGTGCCCCTCATTGGTTGAAGCTGAGATAAGCAAGGTGTGCTCCTAATTGATTGAAGTTGAGACAGGTAGGTGTGCTTTGGTTGGTTTCTGAGACAAGTAAGGTGTGCCCCTGGTTGATTGTTAAAGCAATGAGATTATCCCCTTAGTTGATTGATGTTGAAATAGGGAGGGTGTGCCCCTAGTTGGTTATTGGAGCGGGGAGGTTGTCCCCTTGATTAATTGATGGTGCAAAGGCTGGTAGGTTGTGTCCCTGGTTGATTACTTGAGTGGGGAGGTTATCCCCTTGATTTATTGAGGGTGCGAAAATTGACAGGGTATGGCCCTGGTTGATTACTGGAGTGGTGAGGTTGTCTCCTTAATTGATTGAGGGTGCGAAGACAGGCAGGGTGTGCCCCTGGTTGATTAATGGCGCAGGGAGATTGTCCCCTTGATTGGTTGAGAGTGCAAAGACTAGACTGACCGAAAATGCCCCTTGCATATTTAGGGATATAGAGATAGGACTGGTTGGGGTGCCCCTTATAGGATAAGGAGTTCAAACTTTGAATGAGGTTAATGGTATGGACAAATTGGATCGGATGGAGAGGAGATTCTTCCTTGATGGTATGGGTGCCCGATGTACTGGGACCCGCTTGATGATGTGGTAGGGGATTGTGGAGTATGTCGTTCATTGCCGCATTAGAGGCCTCGATTAAAATTCTTCCTTGATCAATCGAGTTTTGGACTACGTGTTTTAAGGTGAAATAAAGATATGTTGTGTGACCCCTGGCTTGATGGTATACATACTCGTTCTCATTCAAGGTTGGTGGTAAAAAATTTGGTGGGGGCCTAGGTGGCACTGGGGTAAGAAGTTTCCCTTGGACTAGCGCAGTTAGCATTTCATTGTAAGTTCGGTCTATCGATGTAAACTGCCTAGGCTCCCGGACCATGCCCATTTGCAACTCATGATTGGGGTATTATGGGTTCCATCTTGACTACTATTGTTGTTGTTGATGCTGTCCCTCATGAGGGGCGAATGATGCGTCTTTGGTAGAGGTGATAAAATCGTCTTCTTCCATTGGATTGGGGATTGGAACACTTCTGTTACCGTTCTCGCATTCAGTAGGCCTTGCTTCCACTATTAGCTATACCAAGGAGGCCTGATGAGGCCACCAAGGGAAGATCATCCCAGCTCTTATTCCGCTTCGACTTGTTCACCGACGCGGATGACTTGGGTGAAGTTAGCATATGGATGCTGTTAAGTGGCAATTATTGCATATTTTCTCCCATTTATATCTTAGTTTTATGAACATGATAATGTTTAATGGTATATTTTATACATGTTTGTGTTGCAAGGTGAAATTGAGAGCTTAGAGTGAAAACAATGTTAAAAGCATGGATTTGATGCTCAAGAATCACTAAGTAAAAGAATGGACACTTGGAGACTAAGATTGAAGATTTTAAGACCCCAAGAGTCAAGAAAACCAAGCGGAAAAGGAAGGAAGTGCAGAAATTAATGAAGGAATTTGCAAGATTTGAGCTTAGATTCATCGAAACAGTTTCGATGACATGAAGCCCTTAGATGACATCAAAGAATTACAAAAAAATCAAGTTTGGTTGTTGGACAAATTGGATGCAGTTTGATGAATCGAAGCCAGTCTTAGATGACATCGAAGGCAGTTCGATGTCATTGAAGGGTTTATGCGGAGCCTACGCGAAGTGAGCAGTTTTAAAGTAGTTTTTAATTTTTTTCAAACCAGTTTGAACGAGGAAGTTCCCCACTTATAAATAGGGCTTCCCATGACATTTCTAAGCATCATTCAAGGCATTCGAAAGCAAGATCTAGTGTTTTTAGAAAGTTTTATTTAGGGTTTTTGGAAAGTTTTATAGTTTTAATTTGTTTTTCTTTATAAGCTTTTCATTCTTTTTTGTTTCTTTTTATTTCTGCAATTTAATTATGTTTTTCTAAGTTCCCTTTAGCCCAAGCTAGAAGGGAAGCACATTAGTTTAATGTTTTCATAGTAACGATGATTGATTGTTTTAATGATGAGAAGAATGGTGTATGCATGTTATCAATTGTTTAGGTTTAGTTTTTTATCCTCATATGGGATCCATATGTTTCCATCATATGAGATCCACATTGATGGGTAGGCTTACCCTGGATCAATTAGATTTCCTAGATAGGAGAGGTTCTCAACCTGCTACATTTCTTTAATTCATTATCTCATGGATATTGAATGCTTAAAATCACTGACGCTTGAGAATATATATCAATGGTGCAAATTCATGATTTTCTAATCTTTTGTATCATTTATTTAAAATGTTTAAACTGTTTTATTCTCTTATTAGGCCGTCCATAGTGCTCAGATCCTAGTTTTGTTATCCAACTATCATGATTTTGAAACTTTAACCTATGTGTGGAACTTTGAAACTTGGGTGTTGTTTTAATTCAGTTGAATTACATCCATTCAAAACTCTCAAAATCAAATCATCAGTTTAGTTTTTATTACTTAGTTTGTTTTGCATTTGATTTTCTTCTTCTCAAAATTCATCTCCCTATGAGATCGACCCTGTATTCACAGGATATTACTTATGAACTTCTGCACTTGGAGGCAAGCAATCAAGTTTTTGGCGTCGTTGCTGGAGAGAGAGTGAGATAGATTAGATCTGTGCAAGATAGCTAAGGTAAGTTCTTTTCTAAGGTAAGTTCTCTTCTAAACCCTCTAAAATTTCTGTAGATTTTCTGTTTTTCTTTGAAAGTAAATTCAGCTGGGTCTTTTAAGCATTAATTGTGACATAAGGTTGCCCTGCTTAAGATTTTATCACCTAAGTACTATGGTTGTCCTACAGTTGTTGCAGCTGAATCTATTTTTCAGATTAGCATAATTTATTTTCCGCGTTAGTTTTATTTTCTTTTGATTTATTTTTCTTTGTGGATTGAACCCTCATGGTCGGCTCTGCCGCCTGGGTTATTGGTTAAGTTTTTATTTTTATTTTAAGTATCATACTTTCTATTTGAATTAATGGTATTTGTTGTGTGGTGTGGATGGTTTATGTCCCGTTGGAGTAGGGATCAAAACATTCGACTCTTATCCGAAGGAGGACTAGTTCCAGGCCTTGATCACTTATGAGAGGCACTCAACATCACTTGGATTCCATGGCAGACCCAATTGATAATCCAAATCCAAATCTGTCAGATCCAACTATAAATCAAAACAGAGAAAATCAACATAATCCTCCTCTTGAGGATGAGATGAAGTTCATAGGAATATGTTAAACCAAGACTTCACGTGAATGTCTACACCCTGAGAGATCAACTTTACCATCTTGCATTGTATTCCCTACTCATATAGGGAACATTGATTTTAAACCACATGTGATTCAAATGATCTCTAAATTTCATGACTTGGATTCTAAAAGCCCCTATTTGTACCTTAAGGACTTTGAGGAAGTAATTGCAACATTACAAGTAAACAATGGCAATCGAGATGCACTTAAGCTTAGGTTATTCTCATTTTCTCTAAAGGATCGGGCCAAAGCATGGCTCAATTCTCTAAGACCTCATACAATCACTACATGACAAGCCTTAAGTAGAGAGTTTTTGAAAAAAGTTCTTTCCAGAGTACAAAATAAATGCACTAAAACAAGAAATCATGTCATTCTCCCAAAAGGGGAATGAACTATTTTTCCAAGCTTGGGAGTGCTTCAAAGACCTTCTACTTACTTGTCCACATCATGGTTATGAACCATAACATGTGATTGATGCGTTCCGAAAAGGGCTCATCATGGATACACGTCAATTCATAGAGATAATGTGTGGTGGAACCTTTCTTGACAAAGATCATAATGAAGCTTGGGATTTTCTAGACATGTTAGCAGAGAATACGCAGATATGGGATATCTCTGTTAAACTAGACCCTTTCCTAGAGAGAAAAAGGGAATGTATGTCCTAAGAGAGGAAGACGATCTTAATGCAAAATTCGTTGCATTAGCTACAAAGGTCGAAGCCTTGGAAATTAGGAAAGTTGATATTGTAAGGCCTGTATCCTAGACCTTACCGTTCCATAGGTTCCCGTGATCTTCTTGATTGAATTCCGACAACCTTTGACCCTTAACCGGTATTTACGCGCGACCCTAATTCACACGCTGTCAACCTGAGTCAACTCAACCCGAGACTTATACCCTAGCGACCGTGTCATCATCGAGGTTCCAATGTCGCGACTCGCATGCCGATCCGATACCCTGGTCAGGAGATGTGGGTCCGCGTTCGGTGCGAGAAAAATGCCGCGCGTGCAAATTTTGAGAGAATCTTCATGACTTGTCACATCAATTAATCAATCAATCCCATTATGTCAAGTACATGTCAAGCACACATCACCTCTCACCCTTCCCTAAGCAACTCCTAAAGTCAAAAGTTTCTTACAAGCTCATACTCCTTCTTACACAATGTACCCCAAAGTCAAAAAGGCTCTTACACTCATCACTCACCACATCCATCACTCCATCACCAATCTCTCTCTCTCTCTCTCTCTTTACAACCCTCTCTCTCTCATTTCTCAAGAACCTATCTCCAAAGCAATCCATGTCCATGGCTTCCAAGAGGAGAATGCTAGTGTGGCCCACCTTCCTATCATCCAATCCCACCCTCTAAAATCAATCTCTACCGTTGAATCGCACCCTTTGGAGCTCTAGGGTGTGTTGATGAAAGAAGAAGTCTAAGAAGAAGCTTAGGTGGGTGATTTTATTAATTGATTTATGATTTAAGGGCCCACATATGTGAGACACATCTTGATGTATGTGTTGTGATCATATGAGGGGCCCATAGTGGCTGGGTCCCTCCGCTACACCCGATCTCTCTCTCTCTCTCTCTCTCTCTCTCTCTCTCTCTCTCTCTCTCTCCTTTCCTTGTGTATGATGATGAAGATGATGAGGTATGTGGCCCACCTTATGTGCGTGTGTGTGGCCCGCCAAGATATATTATATCCATGCCGTCTACACGTAGGGCCCATCTTGATGACGTCCAGCGAACAGGCCACTGCCTGTCCACCCGGACAGACATAGATGAAGGAAAATACAAATATCAACTTTATTTCAAAAGATGTGGTGGGCCACAGGTGTGGACCCACCTCTAACATATGTGTTTCATCTACGCCATCCATGTGGTCCACGTAGGGACAGTGGGGCCCTCATGAGGTGGCCATACATGTGGGATGTGACCCCACAATGATGTATGTATTATACACCCCCACTGTCCAGATGCTTGGGACGGTGGGAATTACCATAAGGTATGTGCCAGCCACATGTGGGACGCACCTTGATAAAGGTGCTATATTTGCACCGTCCACACTTGTGGACCCCACACTAGCAAGAGTTGACACATTGATGTCAGCATTCCTGTGGCCCACCACGTTGTATCTGTTCACCCACACCGTCCAGCAAAGGAGAGTGCTGGATGCACCCACCCACACGGTGGGACCCACCTGGTATGTATGTTACAGCTAGGCCGTCGAACGTGGCCCACCTTGGATGCATATATGTTGTATCAACACCATTCATCCATCCATGTGGCCACACGCATGATGTGTGTGATTTGCAACCACACCATCTATCTATATGCACCCCACATAGATGCATGTATTATGTATTCCCACCGTCCAATCTGCTAGACGGTGGGATTCCACCATTGATGTACGTATTATATACATACACCGTCCATCTGGATAGTGGGGCCCACGTAGTAGAAATGCTACTGTTTTGATGTCAGAAGCTTTGTGGGCCCACTGATGTTTGTATTGTACTCCACATCGTCCATCAGTGTAGACTCCACAGTGATGTATGGGTTATAGTTGTGATGTATGTGTTTTATTCATGATGCATAGCAGCTGTGGGACCCACGCACATGTGGACTCCACATGATGCATGTGTTTATCAATGTCGTCCAACTGTTTTGTATCCACCGTCCAGATGGCTGGATGGTGGTGCATACTGTGATGTATGTGATATATATCCTGGTCGTCCATCCCTGGTTGGGACATGGACCCCACGTGATGTACGTGTTGTATCTACTCCATCCATCCATTTGACATGGCCCACCATGATCTAGACGGTGGGCCCTACCATGAGATATGTGTTGTTCATCCATGTCGTTCATTTAGTGGACCCATTTGGAAGGTGTAGGCCCACCTGTTGACCATGTAGGGCCCACCTGTTGTGTAATCGCAAGGCCCACCATGTTGTGTGTATTCCATCTATGGCATCCACGGGACATGGACTCCACACGATGTATGTTTTATCCACACCGTCCGTGGGACGTGTGACTCACCTGATGTATGTGTTTCATATCCATGTTGTCCACTTGATGTGTATATAGGCCCTTTGATGCGACCCACTTGTCCTATTTGAGGCCCATGGGTTGCAGCCCATTATGATGTACTGAGACCCATGGGTCGTGGCCCATTGTGATGTGTTTTTAGCCCATATGTCATGGTCCATTTGATGTATTCAAGACCCAGATACATGGCCCATTTGATGCATACGAGACCCATGTGTAGGGCCCACCTATTGTGTATTTGAGGCCCATGGGTTGTAGCCCATTGTGATGTATTTGAGGCCCATTGGCGAGGCCCGATGTGATGTAGGTGTGGCCGTTACGTTGCACATGAATCCCTTCTGTGGGCCACTCCTTGGGAGCAATGTTGGTTAGATGTCCACATTGATGGGCAATGATGGTTAGATGTCCTCATTATGACCTCCCCTTAAGCCTTGTTAAGCCTATTCTTACCGATTCCGATTGTCATGACCGATTGTTGATTCTGATTGACATGACCGATTTACCGATTCTCGATCGATTCGGATGGTCACGACCGATTGTCGATTTTGATTGACGTGACTTAGTTGCCGATTCTGATTATCGATCGATTCCGATTGTCATGACCGATTGCCGATTCCAGTTGACGTGACCGATTTGCCGATTCCGATTATCGATCGATTCCGATTGTCATGACCAATTGCTGATTCCGGTTGACATGACCGATTTGCCGATTCTGATTATCGATCGATTCTGATTGTCACGATCGATTACCAATTTCGATTGACGTGACCGATTTACCAATTCTGATTATCAATCAATTTCGATTGTCATGACCGATTGCCGATTCTGATTGACGTGACCAATTTGTCGATTCTGATTATCGATCAATTTCAATTTTCATGACCAATTACCGATTCTGATTGACGTGACCGATTTGCTGATTTCGATTGTCGTGGCCAATTACCGATTCCGATTGACTTGACTGATTACCAATTAGCGATCGAGGCTATTTATCATGACCGATTGTCGATTTCGATTGACGTGACAGATTTGTCGATTCTGATTATTGACCAATTCCAATTGTCGTGGCCGATTGCCAATTAGCGATTGAGACCGATTATCGTGACCAATTGCCAATTTCCGATTGTCATGACCGATTTACCGATTTCGATTGTCGTGGCCAATTGCCGATTCCGATTGACTTAACCAATTGTCGATTAGCGATCGAGGCCGTTTATCACGATCGATTACCGATTCTGATTGACGTGACCGATTTGCCGATTCCGATTATTAACCGATTCCAATTGTCGTAGCCGATTGCCGATTAGTGATCAAGGCCGATTATCGTGACCGATTGCCGATTTCCGATTGAGATGACCGATTTGCTGATTACAATTATCGATTGATTTCGATTGTCGTGACCGATTTGCCAATTTCGATTGTCAAGGCCAAGTATCGAGGCCGATTCCGATTGTCGAGGCCCATCGCGATGTGTGTTAAGCTTTTGAGTGAGGCCCATAGTATTGTATATTTGGCCCTGGTGTGAGGCCATGAGTTCACTGTATGTTAGGCTCTATATGGGTCATTCTTTGGGGGTAATGCTAGTTAAATGTCCACATTGTCGAGGTTGATTGTTGATGCTGGTTATTGATACCGATTATGAGTATGTGACCGCATAGCATCATGATATATGCCCATACGCATCATCAGTGTTCATATTATCGGCGAAAAATCGATTATATCGCCGATATTATCGGTGTCGCCGGAGTTGCGACAGTGAAACTCACTTTTTTCGTTTCTCTTCCAAATATCGGCGAATATTCGGCGATTTTATCGATTTTTAATATAAAATACAATTGTCGACCAAAAATCGCGGCCCTGTCAAGGGATAACTATAGCCGACAACTCCTATTCGACGATAAAAGTGATGATAAAATCGGGAGCTGTGTAAATACCAAAAAAATTAAGAAAAAAAGGGGAAAAAAAAAACTTTTGGAAGTATGTACCTGTAGAATAGGATCGTTTATCGGAATTAATGGGAAAATCTCGGCGAAGAGCGAAATCAGAGATTTTTCGAGATTTTAGGTTCCCTTCTGGAACCTCTTCCATCGGCGTCTTTTTCTGCGATTTTTTTAGGGTTTCGGGTTTTGAAACCCTTTTACGAATCAGATTGCGTACGTGTAGCTATTATCGTGCTGAGTAAACTCAGTTGGGCCTACTGTGAATGTATGTGGGTTATCCATACGTGTTTCCCGCTCATTTCAGTGGTTGAGCCAAAAATTGAAGAATTCCCAAAACTCAAGTGGACCACACCACAGGAAACAGTGGGAATAATGACTTCCACCGTTAAAACCTTGTTAGGGCCCACAGTGATATTTATTTGTCATCCAACCTGTTCATAAGATCACAGAGACATGGATGAAGGGAAAACACAAATAAAAGATTCATCCAAAAGTTCTAAGGCCCCAAGAAATTTTGGACGGTAGAATTTCAATTCACACTGTTTCCTATGGTGAGGTCCACTTGAGATTTGGATGCACTTGGTTTTTCATTTGGAGCCCTAAAATTATTTGTTAAAAAGGATGGACGGAGTGGATAAAATATGTAAATCATGGTAGACCCCACGGACTTTACTCACTACACTTGGCGTGCTGAGTACGCAATCTGCGTCCCCCTTGCGTCCTACCTCCGCTCAGACGATAATCCGTTCGAGCAGGGCTTTGTGGGGTCCATCGTGATGTAAGTATTCTATCCACACCATTCATCGCTTTTCTTAGATCGTTTTAAGAAATAATTACGAAAATGAAGCAGGTCCACAGCTCCAGTGCATCACACCAAAGGAAGATACGGTGATAATGACACCCACCGTTGAAACCTTCCTAAGGGCCACCCTGATGTTTTTTTACCATCCAACCTATTCATAAGGTCATGTAGACGTTTATGAAGTGAAAAAACAAATATCAGATTAATCCAAAACTTCTCCAGCTTCCAAGAAGGTTCCCCAGTTTATGGTCCACTTAAGCCTTATCCATTCTCATTTTTTGGCTCATATGTTAAAATGATCTTAGAAAAATGATGAACGGAATGGATAAAACACTTACATCACGGTGGGCCCCGAAGATCCCTGCCTAGACGGTAATCCGTCTGGGCAGGGGTAGGATGCAATCAGCGTCCCTTTTACCAGGAGTGACAGCGGGTGGGCGTGCCAACCTTAGTGGCTTGGATGTCACCAAGTTCCGTGGACCCCACCATGATGTATGTGTTATATCCACACCTTCCATCCATTTGGTGAGATCAATTTAGGTCATGAACCCAAAAATTAAACAGATCCAAAGCTTGGGTGGATCACACCATAGAAAGTAGTGGGGACAATGATTCCTATTGTTGAAAACTTCCTAGGGCCCACAATGATGTTTATTTGTCATCCAAGCTGTCCATAAGATCACATAGTCATCAATGAAGGTAAAAAACAAAAATTACATGGATCCAAAACTTCTATGGCCCCTAAGAAATTTTCAATGATAGACATTCAAATTCACACTATTTACTATGGTGTGGTCCACTTGATCATTGGATATGCTTCGTCTTTGGAATCAACTCCTATAATTATATGGTAAAGTGGATGGATGGAGTGGATAAAAATATATAAATCAGTGAGCCCCATAGAGTTGACTCGGTCCCCATAAAGTATTATATGAACCCATTTTGATTATAATTGGAGCGATTTTGAATACAGTGGGCCCCATAAAGTATTATATGAACTCATTTTGATACAATTGGAGCGATTTTGATTATAGTGGACCCCATAAAGTATTATATAAACTCATTTTGATTATAATTAGAGTGATCTCTTATGGCAGCGCATGCTTTTTGGGCCCCATTAAATGAAAACTTATTATTTAGTGCATTGTTTTGTAATTTTTTTTATTTCTAATTATGCAAATATGTGTATTTAGGCATGCCCTAAGTTTTACCGAAAAATTCCATCATTTTCTGCATTATTTGCTTTTTTTCTTCTCATTTCCCGTTATTGGCGATATTATCGGCGATAACGATATTATATCTTTATCTCCAGTCAGTGAAACTTATAGCGATATCGACTACTTAAACACTGCGCATCATCTACATGTTTGTTATGAGATGTGGTTGACCATTGCATATGTCATTGGGCAGATTGTTATGAACTCCCTGATAGGCGGAGGTTATCTCACATGAACGTACAATATGCGCAGGATTGGTGCATGATTGGATTGCATGACTCATGCATTTTGCATTGTGTGTTGTGATTACTGTACGCCCTAGTAACATCAGGGTTGTAGCCTCCACAGGCATATCGTGGATGGCCAGATGGAACACCAAAAATGTTTGGTTCGAGCATCGGGCTGCCATAATGGCCTTGGGTGAAAATCCTTAAAACCCTCTTAGTACCAAAGGACGCCCCAATGTCGACACCGAGTGGATGAACATGAGCGCCCGAGTGCCAAATACCAGGAGGTCGCGTCTCCCATTGTGTCATGATCGGTTGGAAGGGGGTGTGGCCTTACCCGCCCGAGGGAGTAGGCATAACTAGGCTGAGTTTGACCAGCTCGAAGAATGGGTCCGCTATCGATGAGCTAGGTAGGTATTGGCAGACTACTAGACAGATGGATAGTGAGGTCTCTTCCACTTATCCAGTTGTGTGCTTGATGGGGCGGCAGGTGGTATAGAGTGTACTAGACCCCGGTGATGATCCCAGAAAGGAACCGTACTGATATGTGGACTTATTGAGTAGGAGTTGCATACTCATGCATTCGTTTCATTCACTATCTACTCGAGCTGGTGGTGGGCAACTAATTATTGTGTACCTTCGCATGGCCAGGATTTCAGTTGGGCGCGCGACTAACCTGAGATCAGGAGTTTACCACATTGAGTCTAACTATCCAAATTTAGGTATGGGACTGGTTTGGATAGAAGTCTCTTATGATGGGCCCCACAACCTGCGATACTACGTACTATCATCCCGACTTCACTCCAGCTTGGTCATTTCATTCGCACAACATATTACATTGCATCTACAGTATTTAGCATTTTGGGTTGCCATGTTTCTACATTGATATGGTCATTAGTACTCATGCATTGCATCACATAGCCTTGGTACGGCTACTAACAGTCATAAACTTATCAATATATTTCCGCTTATTTCAATATTGTATGATTTGTAGCATTGTATCCTCGGCATCTAATATTTGGCTCGCTTTGACTCATTATTTGCATAACTGATTTGCATTATGTATCTTGATATTGTATGACTCATAGACTTGTCAGTACTTCCGCTTACTCTGATATTGCTTACTTGGCACTTACCTTGGACACACACTTTCACCACTCACTAAGCTTTCTATAAGCTTATGCATAATAGATGCGTGCAGGTGGCGTCAGGTTGTAACAACATTGAGCTTGGAGCTTGCAGCGGACTTATGGAGCTTTGATTTTTGACATATGTATTTCCCTTTCAGCACTGTATTCAACTGTTTATATTAGTGGATATGTGATGATGATGCTACCCTTTGTGACTTGGGTAAACCTGTGGTTATGCTTATCATAAGTTAAATGTACATTGGAAAAATCCTCCTTGTAAGATCCCAGGATCGGAATCTGGTGTATGGATGCTGGGAACTGAGAATGGGGTACTACGAAAGCTGTCGGCACTGGATTCGGCAATCGAAAATTTTGTGAGCCCCGGTTTCCGAGTTTGGGGCGTGACAGATGTGGTTAAAGCAAACACTCCTTAGGTAATTTTTGTAGCATTTGTGGTGGTACAAACCATGACACATGATTGTCCAACGATCCCAGTTATACAAGATATCATGCATGAGCATGGGCAAGCAAATGCTATAAATAACTACCAAAGGTTAGTTATGCAACCAATGGGAAACACGTATAATCCAAATTAGCGTAACCATCCTAATCTTGGTTGGAGGAATGGACCACAAATTAACGCGCCCAATGCACCTCAAATGCTTCCACAAAACAACTTCTTTGGGACATCTAACAATGCACCATATGTGCCCCCGCCAAAGTGATCATCTGCGGAGGATGCATTGACCACATTCATGAACTCTCAAGCTCAAATGAATCAGTCTCTAATCCAATCAAATCAGGAATTAAACAATCAAATTAGGAATTAAAGACAGTCATGGCTAAGATTGAGATTCAACTAAATGTTAGGAAAAAAGGCACCAATCCTTCTCAACCTGTGACAAACTCTAGAAACACATATTTCATTAGAGACTCAAATCCAAGTGAGTTAGATCATGAACAAGCTAAGGCCATCATTACCTTGAGAAGTGGAAAAAATGTCAATAATAAGATAATACAACCGGTAGAAATACCAGAGGATGAGCCACCATCTTAAGAGAATTATGAACCGGCTATGGTTCAAGTGTCAGGCCTGTGTCCTAGTACTATTCCGTTCTTTAGAATCCCGCGGTCCTCCCGGTCGAATTCTGGCGACCCGCGACGTGTAGATAGTATTTGCAAGTGACCCTGAGTCGCATCCTGTGAACCCGAGTTGACTCAACCTGAGACCTATGCCATTGTGACCGCATCGTTGTCGCGGTTCCTATGCCACGTCTCGTGCGCCAATATGACGCTTAGGTTGTGACATATGGCCCGCACTCTATTTCGTCCGTGGACCGCACGTTGCCGGACCCACCCATTCTAGATTGTATATTTCCCTAGAACCCATCATGATGATGATGTCATCCTAGCTAGCCTAGGGATGACATCACCACCCATGCTTCTTGCAAGTTATGATTTCTAGCCCATGCCTCTCTTACATCTCATAATGGCAACAAGTCATGCCTTCTTACAAACTAATCATTACCTAGAAGCTATCACCCTCTCTCTCTCTCTCTTATCTCTCTCCCTCTCTCTTTCCTTCCTCATTCCTCCATTTGTAAGCCCTTGAACGTCCCTACCCATCTCCAAAAATCCAGCTATCTCCACCCTCTACACCTCCTAATCCAACCCTCCTAAAGCCATCTCAACAATAGAAATCCCTTCATTTGGAGCTCTAGGACCTTAAGGTGGAAGAAGAAGTTGAAGATCCAAGGTGGGTGCATGTTTAGAACTAGATTTCCTTTTTCCCTTCATAGATCTTTAATTTTTCTTACGTAGGAGCATGTAGGACCCACTAATCAATGGTGGAGATCTTACTTAATCCCTTGGATGTGGCCAATGGCCCATCCTTGTTGCATGCATGATCCATGATGAGGCCATTCTCCATGGACCCCATCATGATGTTTTATTTAAATCCATGTTATTGATGGGTCATCTAGACCCTTGATGTGTGGTGGGGATGGCATCCCCACCTTGATTTACTGATTTGAGGGCCCACCCAATCATGGGACCCATCTTGATGAATGTATGATATACGTTGTAGATCCTAGAGAGGCCCATAGTGGCGGGGCCCCTCCATCACATGTCTCTCTCTCTCTCTCTTGATCCTTTGTATGATGGCCCACCTGATACATGTTGCTGTCCAAACATGGGACGCCCACACATCCAGATTTTTGGGGTCACCTTGCTGCCCATTTTTGGGCCAATCTGGATGAGCGAAAGCACAAGGATCAGCCTGATTTTCTGGATGAGTGACCCACCCACGTGGACCCCTTGCATGATGTATGTATTTTATCCATGTCGTCAACGTGTTGGGCCCACCTTGCTGCTCGTCTAGCGGGCAGGCCTACTGCCTGTCTGTCTGGACAGGCCTGGTTGAAGTGAAAACACAAATATCAGCTTGATACAAGCTGGTGGGCCACACGTGTGGACCCACCAAATGTATGTGTTTCATCCATCTCATCCACCGTCCAGCCTACTGGACGGTGGGACCCACCTCAATGTATGTATTCTATAGCCAGGCTGTCCGTTCGTTTACTAGACGTGGGACCCACCCTACACATGCTGCACATGTGGGGTGGGGCCCACCTGAGGTATGTGTTGTATCTGCACCGTCCACCCTGGACGATGTGACCCACTTGATGATTGTGTTGTATATCCTCGCCGTCCAATCCCTATACGGTGGGATCCACCATGATGTATGCGTTATACATCCATGTTGTTCATCTGGTGGGCCCATTTGGAATGTGCAGGCCCACCTACTGCATGTACGGGGCTAGGCCCACCTGCTGCATATGCGGGGCCATCTGGAATGTGCAGACCCACCTACTGGATGTGCAGGGCCCACTCTACTGCATGTATTCCATCTACACTGTCCATTTGTAGGGGCCCACCTTGATGTGTGTTATAAACACACTGTCCATTTATTTTTCTGGACTATAAGGCTGGTCTGTGAGGCCCACCTTGATGTATATGTTACACATGTTGCCCATCCATTTTCACCAAATCATGGGTTGCCCCATAAGGCCCAATATGATGTATGGGTTACACACACACTATCCTCCCGTTGTGCCTAGATCATGGGCTATTTCATGGGGCCCAATGTGCTGTATATGAGGCCCTTATGTGAGTCCCAATGTGATGTATATGAAGCCCATATGAGGAGGCCCAATGTAATGTATATGAGGCCCTTGTATAAGGCCCAATGTGATGTATGTGAGGCCCATGTGATGAGGCCCAATGTGATGTATGTAAGGCCCATGTGATGAGGCACAATGTGATGTATGTGAGGCCCATGTGATAAGGCCCAATATGATGTATGTGAGGCCTATGTGATGAGACCCAATTGTGATTTGTGATTCCACTATGATGTATGTGATAATGTTTATGATGCCCAACCATCTCCTAGCTAGAATAAGGCCTATGGGCCCCCATTATATGATAGGTTCTAAATGGGTCATGCCTTGGGAGCAATGATGGTTAAATGTCCACATTGTAAGATTAATGTTGGTTAAATGCCCACATTGTAATCTCCCTAAGGCCCATTGTTAGGCCCATTCTCATCTAACCCAAATTGATAAGCCCCCACTATTATTAGTATGATCCATCTCACCTTATTGGGCTATCCCAATTCATTGGGCCCCTATTGATATTAACATGACCTACCTCATTAGGCTTACCCCAAACCATTGGGCCCCCATTATTGTTGTTGTTTCCATCATGCCGTGTAGATTTGTCCAAGGTCATAGAGCCCACCTTGTGCATATTGAGCCCATTGGGAAGCCCAGTTTGCTACGTGTCAGAACGGGCGAGGAAGCCCACTCCTTATCCCTAGGCTTATCCTTGTCATGAGGAGAGTATATCATTACTGTAGATGGTAGGATCTATGATGTCATATTTGGTATATCCACAGTTGAGGGCTGACCTTCATGTTATGGATCCGTTGTCCTTCTATAGACCCCGGCATATATATATAGGTCGATTATCACTGAGTATGTGTTAGCATAACATTATGATACATGCCCATATGCATCATTCGCATGCTTGTTATGAGAAGTGATTGATCATAGCATATGTCATTGGGTAGATTGTTTATGGGACTCCTTGATAGACGGAGTGGCCCTACATGAGCGCGCAGTACACGCAGGATTGATGCATAACTGGATGGTGTGACCCATGCATCTTACATTTTGTGTTATGATTACTGTATGCCCTAGTAACATCATGGCCGTAGCCTCCACAGGTATATCATGGATGGTAGGATTGGACACTGAAAATGTTTTGGTTCTACATGGGGTGCGATAGATATCCCTGGGTGAAGTTCTCTAAATCCTTATGGTACCAGGAGGTTACTCTAATGTCTAGACCAAGTGGATGCATGAGCGCCAAGTGCCGAATACTAGGAGGTCGCGCTTCCCACTATATCATGGTCAGATTAGAAGGGGGTGCGGCCTTACCCGCCCGAGAGGAGGGGGCAAAATAAGGCTAAGTTTGACTAGCTCGAGGAATGGGTCCGCTATCGACATGCTGGGTAGATGTTGGTAGACTACTGGCGAGGTGAATAGTGAGGTCTCTTCCACTCACCTTGTTGCACATGATGGGACAACAATCTTGTTTGAATTGTACTAGACCCCAGTAATATTCCAGATATGAGCTGTATTGATATGTAGATTCCAGCTAAGGACTAGTGTGCTTGCATTGCATCTGACATTTTGGCTACGTAGACCTTACATCACATAGCCTTGGTATGGCTAACAGCATTCATGCGTTATATCGCATAGCCTTGGTATGGCCGACAGTATTCATGCCTTGCATTGCATGGCCTTGGTATGACCGACAGCATTCATGCCTTGCATCGCATGGCCTTGGTATGAACGATAGCATTCATGCATTGCATCATATAGCCTTGGTATGGATGATAGTATTCATGGACTTATCAGCATGTTTTCACATTACTCTAATATTACATTCTTGGCATATACCTTGCGCACACACTTACACCACCCTTTAAGCTTTCTATAAGCTTATGCACAATCGTTGCGTGCAGATGACGCTAGAACGCCGCAGCAGCATTGAGATTGGAGCGTGCAGCTGTATTTTGGAGCTTTTGATATTGCTATTGTATTTCACTTATGCATTGTACTCAAAGTTTTTTTTATCATAGTGGAGATGTGATGATGTTGTTGGTTGTTGTTTGTGGGTTTTACTTCTTATGAAATAAATTTATGTAGAAAATCCTCATTGTAGGATCCCAGGATCGGAACCTGGTATATGGGTGTCAGGAGCCGAGAATGGGGAACTACGGAGGCTGTCGATGCCGGATTTGACGATCGGGAATTTTGTGAGCCCGGTTTTCGAGTTTGGGGCGTGACATCAAGAGCCGCGACAACAAAAGTGAAAGGGTGATCTCTCAGTCCTACAGGGGGGTGAATAGGACTATGCCAAATAAAAACTAAATGCGAAATATAAAGGCAGATAACATAAATAAATTGCAACCTTTAATGCACTAGTCTTGAGAGGTTGATACAAACTTTGTTCAAAGGACAACCTTACACCAAAAACCAAGGTTTATGGTAGGACAACCTAATGTCTAGAACTTAGTAAGGATCAAAAACTCAAACTAATACTGATGTCTTGAACTTAGTAAGGATTAAAAATTCAAACTAATACCAAAGGAAAATAAAATAAATCTAGCTATTACAACATTCACTACATGTACATGAAAATAAATACAACATTCAGCACATCACATACATCACTACCATCATCATCATCTTCATCCAAACTCCAAGAATTATAGTGGTTTGGGTGTACACCAATTGTTCTCAAACAGCCACCCTATTCCACTCCCAATATCTATAACCCACAGGATATCGGTTTTCACTAAGAAAAAAGGTTTTCCAAGGTTCATCTTAAAACCTTTACAATTGTGTTTTCAATGGGCTACCACAATTAAAAACACCACACATTGAGATTTTCTAGCTATCTCAGTCAAAACCAAAATGAAAGATTTTCTGGCAATCTTACAAATGACAATATAATAAATGAAATATACTTATCTGAAGATTCTTCTTCGATGTAGCCCGGTAGAACTAGTTCTTTGTAGACGAAGATGTTCAAAGTTAAATCTCACAAATGAAAGAGTTCCAGGTCTAAATAAATTTTAATTTAAAATCAACCTTGGGCTAGCTTGATTTGATTTCTTAGATCTCAAAAGAGTAAAGTAAAATTTCCTTTTTAATAAGTAGAATTGAATAACAAGATATCAATAAAATCAAAATCAAAAGAGCTATAAAAGAATATAAAATTACTGAGCAATAACTTCACAATAGCGAGGACTTAATTCTCAGAGAGGAGACTTGATATAGCTTGGAATGAATGAATAAAGCTAAGAAATGTCCTCTATTTATAGGGTGAAATTTGGTTCCCTTGACTAGTCTAAGGTCTGTCTCAACTGGTCCAAGCAGCAACCAATTTTCAAAAATTCTGACGCGATCGGATAAACCCATCACTTGATTGGTCAAGTGGCCTGCTCAACTAGTCGAGTGGCCTTCTCAACTGGTCGAGCCTAGCACTTGACTAGTCGAGTGGGCTCAAAATAGCTTGTTGGACTTCGAGTCGAGCCCTGCTCGACTGGTCGAGCCAGTATCCACGACCGGTCGAGCAGGGTGCTCAACTGGTCGAGTCCTCAATAGAAAATCTGAAAATTTTCAAATAATTCCTGGACTAGTCAATAAAAATCCTGAACTGGTCGAGCTAGTGCCTGGACTAGTCGAACCAAGACTAGGTCTAGTTAAAGCAAGGTCCAAATTAAGTACCATGACCCAAATTCTATATGCAATAAATATGACCTATTCCTAAGGTCTTTCTATGGTCATGTATACCTGAAATGTAAGCATTGAACTTGTCGACTCGGTCGCTTCAATAGATAAAATACTTGAAGTACTTTGAAGCTTGAAACTTGTAAACTTTGAAGCTTGAGCTTGAATGCTTGAACTTAAGCTTGAGCACTTGAGCTTGAGCTTAGGCTTAAGCATGTGTACTTGTAATTAAGCTTGGAATTGAGCTTGTGTATGAAGTTGTACTTGCGCTCTGACTTGTGTATGATCTTTGGCAGTTGAACATGCTCTTCAACTTGAAGATGTAGAAGCTTTAGATTGTTGATGTAGATGACACAAAAACTCATCTTCGAATGAAGGTGAACTTTCCATCTATTGAACTTGAAGGTGAACTTTCCATCTATCAAACAAGTTAATCACTTTCAAGTGGTTTGTCACTACAAAATTTGACAACACAGGGTGCTAGATCTAAAACATAGCACTTACAAAAAAGGACAAAGAGACTAAGTCATATGAACCTCCAGTTCCGTTCCCATCTAGACTTTGGAACCCAACTATCCCCATGAAATATCAAGAGGTGTTGGATGTGCTTCAAAAGGTTACTGTCAATATTCCTTTGCTTGATGCCATTAGACAAATTCCATCATATGTTAAATATCTTAAGGATTTGTGCACTGTAAAGAGAAAATTAAATGTGCACAAAAGGCCTTCCTTATTGAGAAAGTGAGTGCTATCATTCAACAAAGGGCCGTACCCAAATACAAAGACCCAGGAAGTCCAACTATTCCTTGTATTATTGAGAATTTCCAAATTAAGCATGCTTTGCTAGATTTAGGTGCAAGTGTCAACTTAGTACCTTATTCGGTTTACAAACAAATGGGGTTAGGCGAGCTTAAACCAACCATGATTATACCAACTCGCAGACCGCTCCATTAAGGTACTAAGGGGAATTTTAGAAGGGTGCTAGTCCAAGTGGAGAAATTCTACTTCCCCATGGATTTTATTGTACTAGACATTGAACCTTATGTAAACACTAATGCTCAAGTTCCCATCATTTTAGGCCGCCCATTCCTAGCAACTTCAAATGCAATCATAAATTACAAGAATGGAATGATGAACTTGTCTTTTGGTAACATGACTCGAGAGCTAAATATTTTCAATCTATATAATCAGCCCATTGACAATATTGAGATCCATGAGTTGAATTTCATGGACTGCTTGATAGAAGAAGAGGAATTGGAACCTAGTCTGATTAAGGAATTGATTCAAGTCTTTGGGAACTTAAAAAATTCTAATTTAGAAAAAGTGTTTGTTGAAATTCGTGATGACAATGAGAGCACTACCACCCAGGACATTGGTATGTAGCAATGGAGACCGCGCACTCAAATCCTATCTATCAAGGACTCGCAACCTCTGTCATCACCAACCAATGTTCCAAAGCTTGATTTAAAACCACTACCAAATGAGCTTAAGTATGTATATTTGGGTGAAAATGAAAATTATCCTGTGGTGATCTCTTCATTTTTAAACAAGGATCAAGAGATTACATGGTTAAATGTTCAAAGGGAACCATATATACTTTGGACACCTCAGAAGATTAAAAGGAAACTTTATGCTAAGGTCCATAAATTTTTCTAGACATTTATGCTCCAGGGCATCCAAGCCTATTGCAAAAATAGCTTTTAGATGATCTTGTTGAGAAACATACTGAGAAATTTATCAAGATACTAGGCAGAGGAGGAACCTTGCTGCATGATTGAGTAACTTTACCTACTTTCCTAGTTTAAGATTAGAAATTATTGCTTTAATAGAATTTAGGATTAGGATAGTTTACTTTTCGTTTGTTTAGTCTTTGTGCTCCCCCATCTTCATGTTGAGTTCCTTGGAAAAGCATCAAATCTTCATTCTTCAGGTACTATCCACCCTTTCTTTTATTTCTTTTATTCTCTGCATTACATTTTCATTATATTATGGACAATGTAGATTTTAAGTTGGGGAGTGTGGATAGTCATCCATATGAGTTTCTTTTTTTTTTTTAAGTTTATTTTTTAGGTTTATGGGGAAATGTTTATAATATTTTCAAAATAATATGTTTATATACAAGAATGTGAACATGATATTATAGGAATTCCAAACGCAAAGTTAATACATATTCTAAGTTGATAGTAGTTAGAATTCTGGTAACTGAAAATTATAGACTTGAGTTTGATTTTCTAATCACTAGTTTAGAGTGAGTTGTAATTTGATATACTAAATTCACAATACACCCTAGCTAACTAAGTGAGGAATATGATATGTGAACTAGAATAACAAATTTTGATTCAAACAAGGTTGAATGATCTAGTACCATTGACATATGCTTAAACAGAGAACATTGGAAGAAAAGGTGATTGAAAAAGAAATTGCCATTAAAGAACATGAATGTAATGACCATAACAATTGTGTCAGTAATCCGTAGTAAGGATACATAAATATCCATTACTGTTAACGTTACAATTACGATACCTTAGGTTATGAAGCAAAATCCCGTAGGAATCTTCATCTAAGGGTGGTCTATAATAATGAGGATATGATGATAAAAGAAGAAAGTGCCTGAAGGAAATGAGATAACTAGAGATTTCATATTCTTAGGATGATTGAAAGGAGTTAGGATAGAGAACATGCATATTTCTCAAAGTTAGACTAGTGTCACCGAGCACTTAAGTATATTGGATCATAACTATTTTAAATTTTGATTAATCTCTGCACTCAAGGATGTAATGGACTAGAAAATTGAGATTCTAACTAACTTCAGACTTAGGGTAAGTATTGCTTTGTTTTGGAATTCATATGATGAATGAAGGCATAATTGTTTAAATTTCTGAGTGTTGAATTATTTTTCATGTTTTTAATGTTTGTGGGTAACATTTTTGGAAACCCTTATGAGACTATAACTCGTTTACTAGGGGAAACCTAGGGGGTTTAAAGGTTTGTTACATATGTTAAATGCAATCGAGATTACCTGCGAAAGTGGTATAGTTAGAATTTTTCTTTTTTGTTTTAATTTTTCTAAATTTAGTTTTTATTTTTAGTTTTCTTTGCTTATTTTGCTCTGGACTAGCAAAATGCTGGTTAGTGGGTGTGTTGAGTGGCAAATATTACATATTTTCCCTCATTTATATCTTAGTTTTATGAACATGATAGTGCTTAATGGTATATTTTATACATGTTTGTGTTGCAATGTGAACTTGAGATCTTAAAGTAAAAACAATGTTAAAAGCATGGATTTGATGCTCAAGAATCACCAAGTAAAAAAAAAGGACATTTGGAGACCAAGATTAAAGATTTCAAGACCCTAAGAGTCAAGAAAACCAAGTAAAAAAAGGAAGGAAGTGCAGAAATTAGTGCAGGAATTTGCAGGATCTGAGCTTAGATTCATTGAAATAGTTTAGATGACATCGAGGCCAGTCTTCGATGACATCGAAGCTCTTAGATGACATTGAAGAATTACAGAAAAATCAAGTTTGGTTGCTGGACAAATTGGATGTTAGTCGTAGATTCATTGAAACAGTTTCGATTAATCGAAGCCAGTCTTAGATGACATCGAAAGCAGTTCAATGTCATCGAAGGGTTTACGCGGAGCCTATGCGGAGTGAGCATTTTTGAAGCAGTTTCTGATTTTTTTTCAAACCAGTTTGAAAGAGGGAGTTCCCCACTTATAAATAGGGCTTCACAGGGCATTCTTAAGCATCATTCAAGGTATTCCAAAGCAAGATCTAGGGTTTTTAGAGAGTTTTATATAGGATTTTTAGAAAGTTTCATAGTTTTAATTTATTTTTCTTTACAAGCTGTTTATTTCTATAATTTAATTATGTTTTTATAAGTTCCCTCTAGCCCAAGCTAGAAGGGAAGCACATTGGTTGAATGTTTTCATAGTTATGATGATTGATTGTTTTAATGATGAGAAGAATGGTGTACGTATGTTATCAATTGTTTAGGTTTAGTTTTTTATCCTCATGTGAGATCCATATGTTTCCATCATATGAGATCGACATTGATGGATAAGCTTACCTTAGATCAATTAGATTTCCTAGATAGGAGAGGTTCTTAACCTTCTACATTTCTTTGGTTTATTATCTCATGGATATTGAATGCTTAAAATCACTGGTACTTAAGAATATATATCAATGGTGTAAATTCATGATTTTCTAATATTTTATATCATTTATTTAAAATGTTTAAATTGTTTTATTTTCTGATTAGGCTGACCATAGTGCTCGTATCCTAGTTGTGTTATCCAAGTCATCATGATTTTAGTTACATTAACCTATGTATGGAACTTTGAAACTTGGGTGTTGTTTTAATTCAGTTGAATTACATCCATTTAAAACTCTCAAAATCAAATCATCAGTTTAGTTTTTATTACTTAGTTTATTTTACATTTGATTTTCTTCTTCTCGTAATTCATCTCCCTGTGGGATCGACCCTGTATTCACGGTATATTACTTACGAACCTCTGCACTTGGAGGCAAGCAATCAGATACGAGACAAGGTATCTAGATATACTTGAGTTTTCCGAGTGGACGATCATAGAGATTTTCTCCTCGTTATCGATGGATGTCTTCATTTTGGCAGTCATGGCCCGCCACCATCCAACGTAAGTAGACAATGACTCATCTTCCCTCAACCAAGATCTGCTCTTCTCAGCGCTATATTAAGATTATACGTGAAACGATCAATAAAAGCTTGGGAAAGTTATTCCCAGGTTTTGATTCAATGGTAGTTCAGTGACATGTACCAGTCTAACACATTGACTTTTAGGGACTTCTGAAATAGGCAGATCAATGCTCCGTCATTGCCTGCCATGATATTAAGCTCCCCACAAAATTCTCTTACGTGGTCTATAGGGCATCCCGTACCATCATATTTTTTAAATTTTAGTACCTCAAAGCTTAGAGGTACCTTTGCATCAATGAAGGGTCAGAGGTCCATGAACTTGGTGGATGGGAGATTTACCCCACGCTGCTTCTGCAGTTTTCACTCCTCTTGCAATTACTCTCAAAGTTGCTCAATTTCGAAGGGACCGAATGAGAGAAGTTTTGCCCCTTGCCAAGCCTGTCATGTATCCTTCTCATAATAATTGACCTTATTAACACCCCTATGATTCCTACTTGGAGGAGGATAGACCTGGTGGTTAATCCTGTTATATAGAGTTTATTGAACTGGAACTAAAAAATGAGGCTGTAAATGTTGAAACTCAAATATTGCATATTTAGCACTTTAATTACATTAGTTTTCATGGCATTTAATTGATAATTTAATTTAATTATATACGTTCTTGTCTTGCGAGGTGATTCGGAAACCTATGATGAATACACGCTTAAAAGGAAGGATTTAGAGCTTAAAAGAAGATAATGAAGAATTAGAGGTTTGGAAGTCATTAATGAAGAATTCACATGCCAAAGATCCAAGGAAACCAAGTGAGGAATGAAGAGAATCGAAGATTTGAAGTGAAGAAAAAGAATCTTGAAAATTGGCCAGAAAAATCGTATTTTTAAATTTCGAGTCTAAAAGGAGAAATTCCTAAAATAATTCTAAAAGTAGACTTCGATGACATCGACAATTTCATGAATTTCGGGCTAAACTCCTTGGACGGTTCTGGACGATTTTTGATGACATCGAATGTTTCATGAATTTCTGGATAAACTCGCTGGATAGTTTTGGACGATTTTCGATGACATTGAAGACCTTTGATGGCATCGAAGGTTCCATCGAAGCTGTGGTAACTGCGTAAATTTCAAGTCGGTTTGCAAACTTTTCTAAGGCGTTGTGAAAGTTTAAGTTGCAAAACTATTTAAATGAGTCACTAAGATATTCCAAATTATCTTCTAGGGTTTGGAAAGGGAGAGAAGGCCTAGGTGGAGAGCTGACAATGTTCTTCTAATTCAATTTCTTCACCAGTTCTAGTAGATCTTTTTAGGTTTTCTTTTATTTTTGAGTTAACTATGACTAGTTAATCTCTTAGCTAGGGATAAGAGGTGAAGGTTTAGTTTATTTTGATGTTTACTTTAGTTTGATTCAAGTAGATGTTGAATTTCTATTAATTTTTTGCTTGAATAAAGGAATATTTTCAGTTTTCTATGATTTATTGTGACTGAAATTACAATAGATGTTGTGAAAGCTTTTGATATCTCCTTATATGTTTTGAAAGTGTGTGATCTATAAAATTCATGATTCACCAGCGTATATAGGCATGACGGATGGTAGAATTCCATGTGATTATCACATGAATGCTTCATGAGAGAACTATGTTAATGAAAAATTCAGATTTTTGGGGTTTTTTTTTTTTTTTTTGCTCTATCATCCAACTGAATAGGATAGGACTCTAATTCCAGATATTACTCTTTGAATCAAGTAAGGTAGCATCTTAATAGCTACATGTGGATCATTGGCGCTCTAGTTTCCCTTTTATTATTAATTGTTAAATCATTGATCTCTCAATTCTTCAGATTATTAGTTTAATATAGTTCCTAGTTCTAGTTCTAGTTTATTTCAAAAAGACACACATATAAGTCCATGTGGATTCAACCTTAGCCTCACCGAGTTATTACTACAGCGCAGCCCTACACTTGGGGTTGTGAACAACAAAGAAATCCTAGTTATGGGAGATTGTTTAAATTGACTGTAATTATTATAAGGGAGAGGATTTTGGAATTGACTAGGAGTCCAGGGTGTGTAATGATGGAACTGACTCTCGCTCATGAGAGTATATTGGGAGAAATGCCTTAAGGTAGATGGTTGTGTTAGCTGGATGTCTCCATTAGAAGGGTATCGGAAGTCTTGCGTGAACCTTGACTGTTGCGGTTGTTGTACTAAGCCAACTTGGGTGCTGGTTATTAGAACTTACGCTGGTGTGATTTCGCAAATCATTTCTTGCATGATCTTTGTATTATAGACTATCTCCTGGATGCAAGAGACATGCATTAATTCTGTGGATACGGTTATGGGGAAATGCCTTCCTGTATATCGAGAGCAGAGAAAGGAAGGAAAGCTACTTATTCGTGGTTGGCCATAGTTGTTTAGGATATGGTTTGAACTATGTTGTGAGAAGAGATCTTTTTTTAAGACGCTTGACTCATAGAGGCGCAATTTTTTCTTTTTCGTTTTTATTTTTGGAATGAATGTTGATGTAGATGCAAATATGCGAAACTGGTATTCTTTAAGAATATATAGGATATATTTTTCAAGTCGAGTCGCAACTAGTGTGGCTAGTTTTTTTTCCAACAGAATCGTCATTCCGTAGACACTGGATAGTGGATTTCCAGAGAGGACAGGAGATTGACTCTCTCTTTTCCATTGGTTGTCTCGCTCGAGGGCGTTCATTTGGGGGGTAAAAGGGGTTATATTTGACCAGCATCACCACTAACCAATCATTATGATCCTGTAATCGGTTAGACCCTGTAGAAACACATAAGGTTGAGAACCCGAAGATTCTTGACTTGAAGATGAGTTGTGAGTTTACATTCCAGAGATTCCGAGTAAGGGACCGTGATTATAGAGAGGGAGGTATTAGGCACCCACTCTGCCTGTACGGCTGCACAGTCCTTACTTCATAAGATTTGACTAAGTTATGAGGAATAAGGTTAGTTCTTGTATGCAAAAAATGTAATGTGATGCAATGATGGTGGTGATTGATCAATCTGAATTTTTATTGAGCAAAATCTGATTATATCGGCAAGCTGCAGAGCATACGTTCTAAATGACGAGTGCATAGTGCAAAGTATGTATGTATAGGATACTTAATACTATATTGATGCTTATAATAAAACGACGACCAACCACTTAAGGTTTCTAGTGGACCTGCTCCAATTATATCTGCAAGCCTCATAACATAAGCCCGCCAATCTGATACGAGAAAACCATGGAATTCAATATATATGTTAAAACAACGACTAACTGGCTAAGGTTTCTGGTGGATAGGACCCGATTTTTTCGGCAAGCCTCGGAGCATACGCCCACCAGTTAGATGCGATAAGACAATGAAATGCAATGTAATGCTAATGTATATAAGGAGCAAGGGGTTGTGAAGGTAATGAATGTTGCACGATACTACTGCTCTGGTTTCATGAAACTGATTGAAGCTTGAATAACTGGATGAACGGTAGAGTCGCAAGGTTAGATTGAGTGACTCGAATTTAAACTTAGGTGGTTTGGGAGGCTTGGACTCTATCTAGGCTAGACTAGACCAGGGATATGCTCTCTTTCACTCTCACTCTTACTCTCCTTAGTGGAGGAATGGAAGGGGGTTCCTTGGGTGAAAAGGGATGGTTTCTTATGGTTTTAGGTGCTGCTGATGATTAAAATGAGATGGGGAGGGAAGGGGCTATTTATAGCATCCAACCCGATTTCTTATATTTTTTTGGTAATTCTAGGGCAAAATGTGGTTGAAGGGATAGGATTAGAGATGACCACGTGGCATTATCTCATGAGTTGGATGAGGTGGTAAAAGTATAATTTTAAGTACGGATATGGGCATCAAAGTAAATACACTTCAACCGCACATTGAGTGTTTGAAAAAAAATAAGAATTACACATGTTTGAGGGACGCTGCCCTAAAGAAGAGTGTCATGTGGCCGGCGACAACCTAGCTGCTGCCGATCCCCACTTGGACTCCCTACTTTGGCAGGCTACCTCCTCCATGCATGTGGATACTCTATTATGAGGGTTGTTGTTTCGAGGTTTTGCATTTTTTTTTCCGATTGGGCTTGGTTTTGGGCTTAATTAGGTGAGTTGATTGGGTAGCTGACCGGGTGAGTTGACTGAAGGCTCTAGGGTTTTAAGTTCCTAGGGTTTAAGGTTTAGGCTGACTGGGTTTACAGGGTTGAATGAGCTAAGTCTAGGGTCTAGGATAGGGGTTCATAGAATTTAGGATTCTAGGGTTAGGGTATATTTGATCATTTATCAGTTCAAACTCAATCACCTTATCACCCTTGGGCGGGGTCTCTACGGTATCCTCATGATTGTCGCACACAGAACCACCAAAACTAGTCATATCCTGAAAGCGGTTTGCTAGTAATCTAGTAACGATATCATACCAACAAGATGGGAAAAATAACATTTTAAGCAAAATTTGTCTAATACATGCTTCAAAGTTTGGTTCCATCTAATTTTCTATTTTATCTTGATTTCGGTTTCTGCCTTTTTTTCCGTAGGCAAAGAAAGTAAGAAAGATGAACATGACTAGGGAATCAGTGGTAATTGATGATAAGTTGTGATTTCAAACCCATAGGGACAAAATAGGTCCAGATAGAAGATGTGGGGCCACCATGACGTTTGTGTTTTATCCACCCTGTTGATCCTTTTTTCTGCATCATTTTAAGATATCAACTAAAAGATGAGGAGGATTCAAGACTCTAATGAACTGCACAGTGGTGATTGAACCCCTACAATTAAAAACTTCTTAAGGGCCACAAAAGTTTTGGATCAATCTAACATTTGCATTTTCCTTTGATCTAATGTATGTGAACTTATGAATAGCTTAGATGGAAAATGAACATCAGGGTGGGACCTATGAATGTTTCAATGGTGGATGTTATTATCACCGCTACTTCTTGTAGTGTGTTCCACTTGAGCCTTAGATCTGCCTCACTTTTGGGCTCATAACTTAAAATGATGTGAAAAAAATGGATGAACAGCGTGGATAAAATGCATACATCACGGTGGGCCCCAAAGAACATCCTAATTGCCACTGAATCCCACCGAGTCACACAATTCACGCGCTCCCAAATGACCCCTTGTACAGCTTAAAGACTGAGCATTCCCCCTAGCAAGACAAGCACAAGAGACAAGCCAAAAGTTGCCCGCCTCATCTGCCCCCACCAACTTCACAATCTGCACCGTTCATCTGTAACTCCCCATCGTTTATGGCGACATGGGAAAGATCTCACTCTACAATGATTTAACGGTCACACAAAGTTACTGAAAAATTGGTCCACAAGAGTAATTATTGTTCACGTGCCTGTGTATGGTGTTGATACATGGTCAGTGAGAACTTCTATCGTGTGGCCCATATTCAGCAGGACCTTTTAGATGAACGATCTAGATCACAAACTGGTAGGGCAGATGCGGTGAACCTTGCTAGCAAAGCTCTCCGCTTTTCCGGGGCAATCTGTCCACCAACCAGTCCACCACGCAGTCCATGTCCACGCTCCAACGGATTTTGAAACGGAATTTCCGGTCGTTGTTAATTTTAAATATGAGAACCTGTGGGCTACTCCAGTAATACCTCACCGCCCTTTTAAAAAGGGGATTTTAGTGCTAGAATTCCTCGGGAATTCTGGGTTTCTAGAAGTACTAAACGGTGGCACTAGAAACTGCTTTTCCGGAAATGAAATGACAGAGTTACCATCGTCTACTTATTTTATACGGGGACTTCAGTGGATCCCTATGGGGCCCACCTTGATGTATGTGCTTACCTCTACACCGTCCATCCGTTCTGACAAATCATTTTAAGGCATGATCTGAAAAATGAAGTAAACCTAAATCTTAGATGGACTACACCACGGAAACAATGATAATTGAATACTTACAATGAAAAACTTCCTCGAGCCACAGTAATCTTTAGTTGCCATCCAACCTGTTGATAAGGTAACAAAGAACTGGATAAAGGAACACACAAGTATCACCTTGATTCAAAATTTTTGTGGTCCATAAAAAGGTTTTAATGGTAAATGAGCAGCGTTTCATGAGATTTGGATCTACTCGTGGGTGTTTTCAAAACAGATGGACGGCATGGATTTAAGGCACATCACTGTAGGCCCACAGTCCTTAGTGGAAGCCCCACAATTTTTATATAATCCATTAGAATAGTGCATTGTGGGCCCAAGTGGTAAGTATGTGACATCCAACCCGTTAAGCAGTATACCCGATCATGATGTGGATCCAACATCACATGGGTAGCATGTGAATTTATAGTTTTCTGATGGAGTAATTGTTTTTTATTTGTGGTTTTGGCCCACTCATGATTGGATCACCTTGATCTTTTTTATTTATCTTATCATCATAATGGGGTATGCCTAATCATAAGGTTCGATGTCATACAGATAGCAAGTGGACCCACAATCCTTTTTTTAAAAAAAAATTTACACACGCACACACACACCCACACACTCACACCATTACGGGTGTACATCGAGTCGAACCGAGTTGAGCGGGCCTCAACTTGACTCGGCTCGGCCACTAGCTGACCTCAGCTCGAACTCGGCTCGGCTCGGTCCTCGAACCTGACTGGCCAGCTCAGCTCGGTTTGGTCAGCAACTCGGGCCGAGTTCGAGCCAAGATCGAGCCGAGTTCGTCATTGAGGCATTTTCACAAACACCTGTACTACAACTTCAAAATCCCACTGTATGTAAAATAGAAGCAATGGTTTTCCACGTATTTTATCAAACACCTCTTAAGCAACATAAAAAACCAAGAAAAAAAAGGGCATTAGTTTCATGTACATACCTTCCTTGCCACCAGCCACACTTCGTTGAGTCATTTCATCAAACACTTGGTGAGCAACATCAATAGCAAAGTAACCAAGTCACCGAACTGGTTCGATCCGAATTCGATTCAAGCTGGATTCGATCTGAGTCGAGTCGAGCCGGGGCCAGCTCGAACTCGACTCGAACTAATTTTCGAGCTAAAAAAATCCGTTCAACTCGGCTCGAACTCAGCTTCGAACCGAGTTGAATCGAGCTTTTTCGAGTCGAGTCAAGCGAGCTAACTGAGCTAGCTCGGTTCGTGTACACCCCTACATGCCATAGTGGGATTTGGCCACCTATGGGTACTCGAACCTTTGACCAGGTGTGTAAACTCCTAAGAGTCTACCATCGGAGCAAGAGTAAGGACCCAAGGACCCACAATCCTTACTCCATTGTTTAGAAGAAAAATGGACGACAACAATTTGGTCATTTCAACCTCCAAAAGCCATGTACAAGTAATTTTATTTTTGATAACACCATAATTTATGAGGAATTCTGCCTTGCAAATCCCTTTTACAAATGATAGTAACTCATCATCCTCGCATGGATCACTTGCATGCAGCTATCCAAGCTATTCTTACATGGTGCATTGTGAATTGGAGCATAATTCTAAAATGATACTAAACTACCTATCATAACCATTCATTTGATAGTTATTTATCTAAAATTGTAGCGTAATGTACGATACTAAGGCTACATGCGGAACCTTGGCCGAGTTATAGAATGAACGCTATGTCTTAAAGGGGTGATTGGACCTAATAATTTTTTTTACCTTTTAATATTCAATTATTTATTTAAATTAATTTGCCAATTAAATTAATCAAAACAATTAACTCTAAGGCTTCAAAGCTTATAGATTGTCCAATCACATAGAGTACAAAATGATATACTAATAAAGAAACTAGTCTAAACAAGATAATGTACATGTGTGTGTGGGATGTGCTAACTATCAAATCCAAATTCATCTAATCATGCACAAATATAATTCATCAATTAATCACATAACATAATTAAACAAGAGCTTAAATGACAATCTCAAACAAAAGCATGTATAGTGGTTTGGTTTCCTACTACATTGCCAATAGACACACTCAACCCATGAGTGTACCGAATTTCACAATTGAATGTTTTAAATCAGGTTTATCTCTAACCTTTACAAGCATACACTCCCGCCAGAGGCCTACATAAGGACTTACCCGCGTACTCACTCGTATTGGTGGCCTATGCAAGAACTTACCACATACACACACGAGTCAGTGGCCTACAAGGACTTATCCACATACACACTCATGTCGGTGGCTTACACAACGACTTATACATGTACACACCCATGTTGGTGGCGATATAGTCCTACACAAGAACTTATGTGAGTTTATGTTACAAACTTTATACTCAATCACATGCAAGGAATGAGTGTGTGAACTCTTACAATTTGATAACTTACTTGTCGGATTGAGCCCCTTTTATAGCGCATTCTTAGGTTGTTTGATTGCTACTCTTCCGTGCTTCAATCGGCTCCCATTGTACTCCCCCGATCGTTGATGTCAATGCTTTGCCAAGGATTCACCTCTAATATTAAACACCTTGCATGCAATGCTCCTTTGAGGTGACTAAGGTGATGAGAGGTTGGGTAGAATCTCCTACAACTAATGGAAAGTTGAACTCCTAGGGGATTTTTCTTAATGAACACTCTAGAAATTGATAAACACTAGGATTTACCAATAGAATCGGTGTCTAAAACCTATAAAATTCTTAAGATCATGATCTTCTTTGTAAAGGAGCATGGTTATATAGAATAATCTCTAAGAAGAAAGCATGAATCTCATTAGGATAGAGCATAGGAGGTTTGGTTAAGCTTGGAATGCACTAGGTTCTCAAAAATGTAAAAATTCATGATTCGCCCAAAAATCCTAATGCAATATATATAACAAAAAGGCTCTAACGTCTAGGATCAATTGATGAAGCCTGGCCCTTGATCAATCAAGCTAGGATAAAAATGGTCAAATGAACTTGTTGGAATGTTTTGGCTATATTCGATCAATCAAGCTCGATCACTCGAGAGGAATCGAAGATTCCTTGATTGATCGAGCTCATGCCTCAAGTGCTTAAAATAAATCATATTTAGGCTAATACCCCACTAGACATTTTTGGTCGTGTTCTGTCGATCAATCGAGCTTTGCTTGAGCACACCACCAAGATTGCTAGTTTGGGCGATTTAGATTCCCAGTAGCTCGGGACCTCTATAACATATCTTATCATGTTTCAATTATGTTCTTAAGGCTAATAGATGATCAAAACATGGTTTACCTATCAAGCCAAGATCATTTAAAGGTTAATTGTTGTTCTAGGTTAAGGTTAGGGTCACCAAAGCACCTCATTTACATGTTCTTTGCCCCTTGATGCTCCACGTCCTCTTATGTCTTCGGTCTTCAGCTTTCAAGGACTTAACCGACTACATGACATATGGACTCATGTGATTGACAAACAAAGTGCATAAATCATTGCACTAATACTATCAAATAGAGAGTTAAAGGAAACTCTTGCACGCCTCACCTAGGTACCTACCCAAGTAACTTTATTTAACATGGGAAATGATTTAACATGAACTACACCAAATTAGTTATTTAGGAATGGTTGAAAACCATTCCTAAAAGGTTTCAGAACAGTTTTCAACCATTCTTAAATAGGGCGTCTCAAAAACATAGGAACAGATGAAAATCTTTTTGGGACTGTTCCAAATTTTTAAAATGGTAGTTAGGAACGGTTCTAAACCATTACTAATTTTGGGAATAATATTTTAAGAATAGTTTTGAACCCTTTCTTATCTAAGCGGTTATACTCCCAACTGACTTACCACTATAGATTTTTTGTTTCTTCCCATTTGATTTATTGACATCCATCTAAATATTGATTACCTTGGCTTCGACCTCCGAACTACTTAATTACCGAGTGGGTCTTTATTCTTCTACTTTATTATTGAAAGGCGCTTTTTTAGGTCCTAAAAATATGATTGATAGGAAGAAATCTTTTGTGGCCCTAATAGGAGTACTTCTTGAAATTACGTGGTAGAATAGGATACCACAGCTACGCATGGAAGGGCTTACACAATGAGTTACTCACGTACTCACCCGTGTTAGTGGTATATGTAAGGACTTACCACGTATACACTCGTGTCGGTGGCCTACACAAGGACTTACCCAGGTACACACTCGTGTAGATGGCCTACATAAGAACTTACACATGTACTCACCCGTGTCGGTGGTGTACAGTTCTATATAAGAATATACGTGAGTTTAAGTTACAAACTCTACATTCAATCCTATACAAGGAAGGAGTGTGAAGACTCTTATAATTGACAACTTATCAGATTGAGCCCCTTTTATAACGCCTTCTCAGGTTTCTTGATTGATTCTCTCCCGTGCTTCAATCATCTCCCATTTTTATCCCCGATGGTTGATGACGATGCTCGCCAATACTTCATCTCCAAGATCAAATACCTTGCATGCAATACTCCAATGAGGTGACTAAGGTGATGGGAGTTGGATGGAATCTCCTACAACTAATGAGAAGTTGAATTCCTAGGGAATTCTCCTTGATGAACACTTTAAAAGTTCATAAATAGTAGAAATTTCTAATAGAATTCGTGTCTAAACTCTAGACAATGCTTAAGATCATGAGTTGGATCTTTTGGTATAGAGCCTATGAGGTTTGTTATAGCTTGGGATTCTTAGGGTCTCTAAAATGCCAAAATCTATAAATTGTCCAAAGATCCGAATGCAATATATATAACAAAACACTCCAACGGATCTCTAACGGCTAAGCTCAATCGATCAAGCCTGACCCTCAATCAATCGTGTAGGCCGAAAATGGTCCAGTGAACTCACTGGACTGTTTTGGACATGTTCGATCTAAAATTACATAGAATAGGATACCACAACTACGTGTGGAAGCTTGAAAGAGCTAAGGAATGATGGCTATGTCCTAGAGGGGGTGTTGGAGCACAAAAAATATGGCAATCCATATAAGATTACTCTATTCCCCGATCGCACAACAAAGATGTGTTACGTAGTCGTGCAACACAAAGAATACTGCCAGGATGAATGGTTTGGGGGCAAGCTCCCAAGGGTACATAAAAATACCTATTGCATGATCGCGCAACAGGGGCATGGTGCGCAACCACGCAACTACACTCTGTTATGCGGTTTTGGTGTTTCACACATGCAGAGGCCTATTCATACCCTTCCCCCTTTCTTGATTCATTCACAAGTGAGGAGCTTCATAGAGATCAGAGAGTCTTCGAGAGTTCAAAGCAATAACATCCAGGTATCCCGCGGTGCGTTATGAAAGAAGCGAAGAGAAGGAAGAACATTTAAGGAATAGTATATAAGTTTGTTGCACGACCGTGCAACATGAGTCTCCGATATATGTATTTGGTGATTATGTCTTCATGCAAGATCCAGAATATCACGCAATTCGATCTCTTATGCATATATTATGTGTACACCGTTGTGAAGCAAGGGTTTTAGACCCATGCAACTCTTCTATCATTATGACAGACGCTATACAAGTTGAGATGCTACCAAAATCATCAATAGACTATTTTTTCATTACTTTGATTAATGTACTTTGTTTTAGAATCAAGGAAAATATGAGGGAAGCAATAAGAATTTGGATTAATAAAATAAGTGATGATGTTTGTTTCTTCGATCATCCTTTGTTATTGAATGTGGATATTCCTAACCTCTAACAATTGTTTTTTATCGAAACAAAATGGTGACTCTACTAGGGATCGAAACAAAAGGCTGTTTTTGTTAGGATGCCTTGCACAAACCTTAGGATCTAGCCTCCCGAAACAAACCAGAATTATGGATAATAAAGCAATGAAATAAATCAAAGCATCAATCACACACCACACAAGAGAGTTTTACGTGGAAAACCCTCAAAGAGGTAAAAACCACGGGACCTCGTCCAGATCAACAATCCACTATGAAGTAGAACGTTTACAACCTTCTTCACTCACGCAGGAGTGGATGAACAATAAGAGAAATAGAGAAAACGAAGAGATCTAACCGATTATGAGGACATAGAAGCGCTGAGATATAAATTGCAAAGTAGAAAAACCTCCACGAGCAGAACCTCCCTTCTATAAGCTTCCTCTCTCTCTTTTTCCCTCTCTCTCACCTTTGATAGCCCTCTTGTATTTTTCTCATCAACACAACATACGTAGAAAAATCCTAGGGACCCTTTTTTATAGTTTTAGGAAACTCCTTTTCGCATTCTAGTTGCGAAAGGACTTGCGCATCCCAGTTGCGAAAGGACTTTGCGCATCCCAGTTGCGAAAGGACAACGGGTCATAAAAAACCCATTAGTTTTTTCTTCGCTTGTACTTACTTTTCACCAATCAAGATTACTTCTCTTCCGATCAACGTGGTTTTCTACTTCATTCCCAATGGATTCGTTGTTGATTATGCCGGTAGCACGCGATCACCACCCAAGAGTCCTGTAAGGAAAGTTCAGTCAGTCGTGGCCGGAAACAAAAGGTTGCGTGCAATGTCAGGGTTAATTTCTGGATCACTGACGGTACAAGAGAATAACAAACAATGGACAATGGTAATATCCAAGATGGTGAAGGCCCGATCTCCTCCGATAAGAGGTCTAATCCCATTGCTGGCAATTAAAGGGCCAGTTATGCGCAATGCAGTGAGACGAACCCCTACACTAGCTCCGCCCCCGCTTTATCCCAAACAGGTCGAGACTACTTTCTTTGTTGCATAGGACTTCCTGCCGACCATAGCTTTACAGCCTACTCGAAAAGAAAAGGGGAAGTCTCCTATAACGAATGAGCCATCATCCATGAAATTTGCCGTGACAGCCCCATGAGTATCAACACCAAGCATGCCCCAGTCAAATTTGTTAAAATCATCGAGGCCATGTGAAAGTATCAACAAATCTAGTGGAGCTGCTTTCTCTTTAAATTCCCCCATGACAACTTACCCACTCTCTCCTTTGATGTCCGAACAATCAAGGAGTAAAGGCAGTTGTTTTCATGGTAGGAACAAGTTAAACCCAACCACTATCTACGGACGAATGCCTAAATGAGATGGCTCGTGCATAGACTATCTTTATGGAGGAATGTATAAACCTTAGAGAGGCTTTGGTGACACTGGCTCACAATGTAGCCCAAGTTACCACCCCTCCCATGATGGGTATAATGAATGGGAATGAGAAGCAAGCAAAAGGGTCACAGTCACCAAGAGAAAGATCGTATGGGTTAGCACCCTTTGTTCACACCATAACTCAGGATGAGATCCTGCAAGTGGTGGTTGAAGCTATCCAAATGGAAAGAGATAGAGAGCATACATGGAGATTCTATTTCTGAACACCATATCCCCGCGACAACGAAGATGTGCCATTTCCCGCAAAATTCAAGTATCCAGATTTCTAGATGTTTAATGGGGATGGATCGCTGGAGGAACACCTGATGCATTTCATCACAACCATGAGTAACTTCTCTTTAGTCCCACAATACTGTTTATGAATGTTCGGATCATTACTAACGAGAAAATCCTTCAGGTAGTATTCAGTTCTAGCACGGGAATCTATACGAACGTGGGATCAAATGCAGGATGCCTTTATGAAAAAATTCTTTTTGTCCAACAAAGACTTAGCCTGACTAAATTGGCTTCCATGCGACAGCGAGAAGGTGAACCAGTAGAGAAGTTCATTGAATTGTGAATGACTCTAGGGGCATCATGTCGACAACTCCTGAGGGAAAAAGAGCAAGTGAAAATGTGCACGAATTTCATGAAAACAGGAATTGCATTCGGCTTAACGAGTGTCGATATATGGACTTTTCATGAACTCACCACCAAAAGCCCATGCCCTTAAAGCCATGACTAGGAAGACTTTCAAATAGAGGCGGCACACCAAGGTCTGAATAGAGTGTCAAAAATTGTCGCCGACAGAGAAAGAAAGAGAGAAGACTCTCATGTCAGACAAAGAGATGACAGGAGAGAGGGCAGGAACTGTTATATGGGCCGGAAGACCAATAAACGACCCAGGTGATTTGACGATCATGAAGGATATATGTTTGAGAAAGTAAATGTGCTCCCCATGATGACATGGCTAACATGGCTAACATCTTAGAGGAAAAAAAAGTAAAGAAGACAAATTAGAACTGAGTGAAAGAAGACTGACGGCTTTGTGGAAGCTCCATCATCACTAGGTCTTTCTCTAAAGCCTTATTCGTAACTAGGAAAGTCTAAAACATCTATTTCAATAAGGAAAATCCACACTGACTTGGAACCGACTTCAAGTTTACACATTTTTGTTACGCTTCAGTTGCATCGACTGTAGCCTTCGGTCTCATCGAATTAGTCTCTCGTTTGTAGTCAAATTTCTTTAATATTTATCTGAAGTCTTTATCTCCCTTAGGTCGTACCAAAATTTCCTTCAATGGCACTGAACATGGCTTCGGTCAAACATAAGTGTCGAGCTGAATTAACTCTGAAAATCACAATTTTTTGTTAGACTGTTCTATGCACATTCGGTTGGACTAAACCAACCTCAGGTGGGACTGAATAGTTTGTTATTTCTATTGATGTATTTTGTGATTTTTTCAATCTTTTTTCCATCTTTTATACTTGGTTTCCTTAGATCTTTGGCATGTGAAACCTTTAATAATAATTTCCATTGACCCAGTTCTTCATTAATTTTTTTTAGCTTTAAATTTATCTTTTAAGCATGTATTCTTTTTTAGGTCCAAAATCACCTCGCATGTAGAAAAACATATAAAAATAAATAAAATTAACACTTAAATGTTAGGAAAGATAATGCAATTGAGAGGATAAATATGCAATATTTAGGCCTTTTTAGTTGTCGGTCGGATTAACGGGATCCGACAGAGAGGTCAGTCGGCCAACTAAACATTGTTTTTTCCATCTTCTTGATTTTCTTTGGTCGGTCAGATGATTAGACCAACAAAACATATGTTTGACTTGTAAATGAGCTCTATCTCTACCCAAGGGTTCTAAGGTTGATCAAAAGGATTTTATGGGCTAGCCTTTGAATGTTTCACTTGGAGTGTTTTACCATAGGTTTCGACTAACCAATCACTCAGAGTCTAACAGTTGGTTTCTTAGCATTAAGGGCTCACTGGTAAATCCTAAGGTTTTCAAGTTAGGAGACATCATGTGCACATGCAACGCATATTTTAAATTAAAAGATTTTTAGGGTAACACTCAACGATATCCAATACCTAAGTATTAGAGGGCCAGGGTGTTACATAAGGCAAGCAATCGCAATCATGATCGTGGAGACGGAGCGTTCGACATCGATCATGAATGTAATGTAATGTAATCAATGTAAGTGATTAAAATGTAGACGATTTTATAGTTTTTGTTGTGTTAGGATTTGACTAAATGACAAGACACAGAGCATATGTTAGAAAACTAAAGTGGAAATGTTGTAATCAAACATGGATTAGGTGTAGCGGTATGCTAGGAGATGTGAGAGAGAATGGGAGATATGATACTCTTCAACAAAAGAGGTAGTTGGATATCCCTGATTCTGAGCCTACTCCGATCAATCCGAACCAATGAAGATGAAATGTTTTCCTCTCTTTTCTCACTCTTCTCTCTCTCTCTCTCTCTCTCTCTCTCTCTCTCTCTCTCTCTCTCTCTCTAACCTCTATTCTCACTCCTCCTCTCTTTTCAACTAGCCCCCCCTTTTGATCGGGTGGGGTGGTCTATTTATATAGAGGGAGTCGATGGGAATCAGATTCCTTCCGCTATCTGGATTAAGGTTTTAAATGTTTTCGGGGTCAACCAACGCTCAATTTTGAATGTTGGTTCAAATCATATAGAGCAATTATCTTATGTCATATGGTGTGTCTACAAAATCCATGAATAATGTAACCATGACTAAATGATAGTTTCCAAGGTTTGTATAGAAATAGGATTTTAAAAATCATGTTCCTATTTAATTGTAAGTGGAATCCTTAAATTGATAAGGCAACATTCATCTTATTTTTATAAATAAGATTTATGATTATTGTGTGAAATCCACATACACAAATAACCTAACTATATCATCAGTGAAAATAATTTACATTTCCCTGTATATTGTGTGCTTGTTTAGCTCACTTGTCTCCTATGCACCAGACTGTAAATAAGTTATTTACGGTCTCGTATGTTGACCAGCATAGGTGGGTCAACTATGATGTTTTTGTGAAATTCATTCCATACATCAGATGCATTAACCCACGTTTGGCCTAGGTCCTAAAAATTTGACCTATCTGTTGTTCAAGTAGGCTACACAAATGAAAACAATGTGAAAGATGAGCTATCAATGTCCTAAAGAGAGGGTGAATAGGACTAAACTAATTCTTTATAATAAATTGTGGAAAATATATTCTCAATTGTATAAAGTATTGAAACCTTCATTCCAATTAATTTGTAGGATAACCTTCACCTAAAACTTTAGGCAGAACAACCTTATTTCACGACGTCCTTGAAATCAATCTTTCAAAACAGTAAAGGTAGAGAATAAGATAAAGAAATCACCACAAATACACAGAGAATTATAATGGTTGAGTGTTCAACACACACCTACTCCACTACCAAAATTACTACCCACGTAATTTTGGTTTTCTACTATTTCAAGGTTTTCACAAGTTCACCTTAACAACCTCTTACAGTTCTTATGATTTTCAGAGGCTTACCACAATAAAACCTCTTAGTGATTTTCACGGGCTAACCACTAATCAACCCACTGAGATTTCCGGGCTATCTTAATAAATCCAAACATAATAATAAACTGAAACAAATACTTATCCTCAGACGACGAAACGTCGATGCGAAGATACTTGATGAAGTCGAGGCTTCGATCAATGCAGCAATATTCTTTCTTGGATGATGATGAGAAGTGTATGCTCAACCAGAAAAGATTTAGGGATCCAATGTTTCTCAAAGAATAAAAACCTTAACCGCTGCGGATTCAATTCTTTATTTTCAAGTAAAGTATAGTTTACTCTCTAATTGAATTTAAAACTAACTTAAGAAAGAGAATTGAATAAGCTAAAATAAAGTAAGAATTACCACACAATTAGCTTTGAAAAGATAACATGAGTTTCTCTCTCTACTTGATGATGATTTATCACTCTTTTTTGTATTGAAAACAATGAGAGAAGGTCCCTATTTATAGCCAAAGGATTTGAAACTTCAGTCAGCCTAAGAACAACTTTGTCTGGCCGAATTTCAATGATATTTTCCAACGACTATCAGATTTTGCATGATAAGATATACTAAAAATTCGGCTGGCCCGAGCGAAAATTCTGCTGACCGTATACAGGGTTCAGCTAGCCGGATCCCCTTGAAATATGAATTTTTCCATTGCTGGAAACTTGACCCGAGACACCTTCGGGCTAGCCCAATCTAAGTTCAGCTAGCCGAACCCAGAGTCGGGCTGGCCGAACTTGCAAAAGGTTTTTCAATTTATTGTTGTTGTAAACTTGGCCGAGGCTGAGGTTGGGCTAGCCAAACCAAATTCGGTTGGCCAAACCAGAGGTTAGGCTAGCTGAACATCAGCAATTTTACATAATTAATTTTATACATTTAAGCATATAAAGTCATGTTAAAAAACCTCTAACCTAAGGTCTTTACCTAGGGTCATTTTACATGATAGTTGACATACACATTGATCTTTCACATCTTTAACTTGTAACCATATCGAATCTTCTATTCTTGTGATGTTGAGCCACTCTTCAGGAAGTGTCATAGATGATTGAAGTGTGTTGAAGATCCAACCAATATTTTTCTACGAAATTTGACAACTATATGCGTGCTTCGAATGCAAGCACTTACAATCTCTCCCTTTGTCAATTTCCTAACAAAACATACATACATATCACATCATACATACACATCACATCATAAAATAAGTACATTAACACATGGACTCAATCATCAACTTAAAGCTTCAGACCAAAATCTTTTTGAAGATTAAATCTACACACCACCTGTTGCTCCCCCTGAGAAATATACTCAAGTTGTTTTCCAAATCCATACACAAGATATATCCATTCATATGATTAAGAAAAAAATTCATATATCTATGCATTTTAATCTCATCAATCAATGAATCATTTTAATCTCATCAATCAATGAATGCATTTTAATCTCATCAAATAATGAATCATTCTCTCCCTTTTTGTCACAAGTTGACAAAAGGAAGATTTAAACAAAGGAAGCAATATCACTTAGGCAGATTAATAAAGCACTTCAAAGAGAATAAACTTTCTAAGCAATAAACCATTATAAGTACCAAGTTAAAGAAGTCAACAGCATCAAGTTGTGCCACATAAAACCAAATATAAAGTTATTACAGACCATATTTGTTCAAAAATCATTCAAACTTAAAAGATGATGAAGCTAGCATCTCAGGATCAATTATCTTCAAACACCTGCTAAAGCAATGTAAGAACTTTTTCATGTACTTCATATTCATTTTCTGATTTTGAGCAAGAGATTCTTGAGACACGTGCAAAGCATCCATCCTCCATCATCGAAATTAGAAGGTTGATAGTCTGAATCTTCCGCATATTCTGTTGATTCTTCTAATTCATCAAAAACGTCATCCATATTTATGTCGCCTTATTGCCTTTCCTCCTGAACACCATGTTGTTCAGGAAGAGGCAATAGTTTCATCATATAAAGATTAGAAGAATTAAAAGGTAATTCGGATTTCGGTGCTTCAATCGACGGTATTTGGACATGGAATTGTAAAGTGATGTCATAAGATGAACAAAAGGAAGGGAACCATGTCTAGGATGCAAACAATACTGAATAATCGAATAGCAAATCAGAGAAGAAAGACAAATACTAACACTAATAGCAACAACATAAAGAATACGAACTATAAAAGGAGTGAGATTGATCTTAGTATCCGCTCTCGGATAAACATTTGAAGTAAAAATTCTGTGGAGAACGCGGTAATTTGGAAATAATCTACTGATAGGTAAGGCATTATCGGATCTCTATTCTACATTAAAACTGCACAAAACATGAGAAATGGACTCTTTTTTCTAAACTAGATATTTTATCAGAAAGATTCGCAATTGGAATTCCGTCTTCCTCCATTTCAATTTCCATTAACAATGCGATGGTGGTGGGTATAACTGTAACACCCCAAAACCTTTCCAATTGATATTGAATATCACTTCAAAGAACCGTTAAAAGATATGCTAAAAATGGATTACAAATCACTATTAAAACAGCCAAAGCAACAAAACTTAGCCATTAGGAGCTCAGATCTAACCCCATCCTTCATTAAAAGGACCCTACGCTTCGTTTGGATGGAATGGATCCATCAAAACCATCACCAAAATAACCGCAACAAGGTGCGTGTGCACCTGTCTATTTGCAGCTGCGGACCACACATAACCAAGACCAGTCAAGACGTGCTTTGACTAGGCTACTCGCGACTTCACCCTCCTTTCTCTCTCCCGCGTTCGGGAGTTTTGAATTTGACTGCAACAAGAACTTGCAGTGGGACCCACCATTATGAAATGACGAAAGGATCAAGACCGTTCATCATCATCCTTCGCCATTCATCGTCCACCATCCCTATCCATGGCGGGATAATCGCGCTGCATAGGAAGGATCGTGGCCACAACTGTATACGGCAACCTCGTGAACCACACGGACATTCCAGCGAGGTGCGTAAAACTCCCTCCTTGTACCACGACTCCTGTAAACGGCTAGAATGTAGTCGGATCTTTCCGAATAAGAAGGGGAAAGAATCATCCCGATCTTGACTGGATTTCTCGGCTGCTTTCTCCAGTTTTCACACGAAGGTGTGGAAATAACACCTTCGCAGCATCTTGAAGATCTCACACCGACCGTAGGTCTAATGGACCAGGGGGCATCGGATGATCAATTCGACCCACCTGTAGATAACCAAAAGAAAGAAAGATGGAATAAGAATGATTCCACCATGAAGATGACGAACGACTTCTCAGCATGAGGCCCACCAGGACCGTCCGATCAAGGTCCCAAGATAACCCACTGATAGGACGCCGAATGCCTAATGGCTCAGAAAAATCAGATAGGAGGATGAAATCCCAAGTAGACCGGAGCTAAAGGCAGTGCACTCCAGACCCCTCCAATTATGTTGTTGTACACACTCCTCTACACAAACAGATTTGCATAGGAACTCTCCAGAAATTCAATACATACCATAAAATGCCTACCACCTAGACAGAAAGAAAACCAAAACGAGAGAAAGAGGCAGACTAAAGAGGGAAGGAAGGAGGCTGGTTTGAGTCCAATCGATCTCCAATAAAGGAGAAGAAGAAGGGAGAATCGAGATTGCAGCAAGCCATGGTATCACCGGATCACGGTTCAAATCCAACCTCTCCACTTTGTTCTTTTCTTTACCTTCCTTTCTAAAATTCATAAATGGGATTCCATCTCACAAAAAAAACTAGAAGACTAGACCAAAGCGATAGATTAGGATGTATCGATACCTACTATATAAGGTATAATCTGAACCAAGACTGCCTCAGATTAATTTAAAAACTAACTTAAGTTATCCAAACTAGGTAAACTAGAGTAAAAGGTGATTCAACGATATAAGGTGAGGATCCTTCCTTTAATTTTTACAACTTAATTGGTTACACCCTTTCTCCTATATCAATATTTAGTTTACTGCTTACTATATCCTTATGAGTCAACACTATAGGGATTCACATCATCTTATTATTTTACATGTACGTATCATGTTGAGAATCCCACTTCAGATAGTCATCATAAATTCATAGACGTAATGTGTTACGGGTAGCGGCCCTCTTAGTCGGCACGTAATTTCATGGGTTGGTTGGCGTGGTGCACAATCGATGTAAGTAAAACATCATGCGTGTTACATCACTTCTCAGGATTGGATGTCGCAAATAGTCGATCCATAAACACATCATGTTACGTAAATCCCTCAACCACGTTATTGTGTCACCTTAGGATGTTTGCGTAAAGCCACGCTAACGTGGGACATGCCGGCGAATCTCCGTAGTGTGAGAATGGGGCGCGAGTCAGGTATATTAAACTGCTTTCCACATTATGTTTATAATTGTTGAGTGTGATGGATCACACATATTTTGCTAGGCATGCATACCATTTAGAATGTTGAGCATATCAATACCCTTGTATATGTGGAATACGAGAAGTATCTATGCCTTGTTCTTTGTTAACCTTGTGAATTATGTTAATCTTTTTGAACTTTAAAAGAATGACCATCATTATGAGTAGGGTGTTGACCCTCTCCAAATGTATAGATAAGCAGATGACGAATAGATTAAAGACCCAGAGAATCACCTCCCTGAGAAAGATTATGCTGAATGAATTAGAAAATAGTTTCATGATTTAGTTTTATTTTCGTTTCCACTGCGACTTGATTTTGTAATAAGCTCCCATCTGAGTGAGCATTTATTGATTCGTTGAACTTTCTTTTCCTTTTAATTGGAATAATAAGTACAGATAATTTCTTTTAATGAGTTGATACTTGAATACTTAGAATAAATGAATTTAATCACGCTATCTGAACAATGTGTGAATGGAATTAACGCCAGGATTCCCAGGGCGAGTAAAGACTCAGACCTTAGAAATTCGGGGCATTACAGTAACAATTACGATTTCTTCCAAAAGTTTAACTTTAAAAAATAATTCATTTTTAGTAGAAACTTCAGAAATTGATGCATACATCCCTTGCACAATGTACCAGTAAGCTGTCCCGCCTCATTGTAGAATTTTCTCCCATCCTACCTCAGATAAGAGATAAAAAAAGTCCATACTCAGCAATGTGACTTAGATTTACAGACCGCTCTATGATGATTCCGCTTGTTCTAAAATTTGGAAGGTTCTCGAGGTCATCCTCCTGTGGCCGTATGGACCGCACATCACGTGGACCAGATCGGGATGAGGAACCAATTTGTACTTTACATACAGTACGTTTGATTCTAGGCTTCATGGGTTTAAACAAGAAGAAATCAAGAATAGAGCAAGAACAATAAGAAGATAAGATTTTTAAGAAAAAAACCAACGAAAGGGTTTTTAGATTTAAGAAAATCAACTCAAAATAAGATGCAAATGCAAACAAGAACTCAAATCTACAATAAAAATGACTAAAATGCACTTACTAAGGAGTATTGGAAGATGGGTTGGCCAAATGGAGCACCAGCGAGCTAAAGGAGTGGAATTTGGAAAAAAAAAAAATTTTAAAATCACCTTTTTAAGGGAGTCCACGCGCTACTCGGCTAGCCGGGTTCATGTTCTGCTAGTGGATTGGCTTGATTAGTGACTAACTAACCGAAAAATCTAAAAAATCTCCATTTTTTCATTTTATTTAATTTTCTTTTCTTTTATATATTATTTTTCTTTAAACAAATAATAGAGAAAATAATGATAAAAGAAAAAACAAAACAAACAAAACTAATCTCATTCAACAAAATCATTTAACAATACACAATCCAATATCATGCCTTAAACTTGAGAATTTAACGCTATCGAGAAACTTAGTCAGAATATCTGCAAGCTGCTTTTTAATTTGAATGTATTCCAACATAATATTCTTTTCTTCAGCCAACTCTCGAATGTAATGATATCTTATGTCAATGTGTTTTATACAAGAGAGTTGAATATGATTTTTTGATATATTAATAGCACTTGTGTTATCGCAATATAAATTCATTGTATTTTGAACAATCACTACAAGAAATTGGCCCTTTACCGACGAAATTGATTTTGTCGGTAAATATGACTTTCCCCGACGAAATCTGGTTTCGTCAGTAAAAGATTCCTGCCACGACTGAATAAGTTCCCACCACCATTTACAATGACGACCTGGAAACATTTCCCGACAAAACTATTTATCGTCAGTGAAAACTATTTTTCTGACGATAATTTCATCGATAAAAGTATTTTTTTCCGACGAACCAAATAGTTCGTTGACAAAAGATTGGAGAGGCTATTTTTCCGACGTTATACAATATTGTCAATAAAGGAAAGTTTTGCCGATGAAAACCATCGTCAGTAAAGGAGTAATTTTTCCCGACGAACCAAATAGTTCATCGGTAAAATATCGGAAAGGCTATTTTTTCAACATTATACAATATCGTCGGTAAAGGAGTAATTTTTCCCGACGAACCAAATAGTTCGTCGATAAAAGATCGAAAAAGCTATTTTTCCGACATTATACAATATCATCGGTAAAGGAACTTTTTTCTGATGAAAAAAATCGTCGGTAAAGGATTTTTTACCGACGAAATACATACATCGTCGGTAAAAATCAGTATTTTGAATTTTTTTTATAAAATAAAAATAAAATTTGATAAAAAAATTAAGATTTTGACAATAAAATTTTAGAATTTGTATTTTTTTTTTTGAAATATTTGATAATAAATATGATATTTTATTAAAACTTTTGAAAGAAAAATTAAGAGTAGAAAAATATACATTTTGAAAAAAAAAAAGTGATTTTTACCCTTAGCATACTGTGTAAATTCTGTGGGGTCAACCGTTATTTATTTATTTTATCCACTCCGTTCATCCATGTTAACAGATAGTTTGAGGTCTAAAGAACAAAAAGGAAGCATATCCAAAGCTCAAGTGGACCACACCACAGGAAATAGTGTGATTGAACCTCTACCATTGAGAATTGCTTGGAGGCCATAGAAGTTTTGGATCAAGCTGATGTTTGTGTTTTCTTTTCATTCATATTTTTTTGATATTATGAACAACCTTTAACCATTTTTGGACAATCTGATCAGTCCAGATTAAAGAGTAAATAACTTCAGATGTTTAAATCAAAATTCACTCAAATTGTTGATCAATCTTGTATGCCCAATATCTTTCTCATATGTAGCATGATCGGGGTGAGTAACTAGTCAAATTGAGGGTAATGATTAGTAAAATAGAGTGAATGGACCAGACATGTAAAATGGGCCAAATATTTTGGTCAAAATTGTGACCCAACTTATTGACCCCCTAAGAACGTAAGAATTAATGTTAGTAAGTTTTGTGGGGGCCATCATGATGTGTGTTGAACATCAACACCGTGCATTTGATGTGTCCCCTTTAGGTAATGAGATATCTCAAAAATCATCCGTATACGAAACTCAAGTGGGCCATACCATCTAAAACTATATGAAGACATACTAAAATATAAAAGCACTTGGTGGGGCCCACATAAGTTTTGGATGCGGCTGAAACTTGGTCTGACCCCTCATCCAAGTGGGACACACATAATGAATGGGCTGGATATGTGAATCACATCTACGTGGGCCCAATATATGATTATGAATGAGACAGGTCCAAGGCTTAAGTACTGGAGCACAAAGTGGGGATTGAACATCCACCACAAAAAACTTCTTGGAGAAGTTTCAGATGAAGCTGATATTTGTGTTTTCACTTCATCCACATCTACATGACATTATGAATAGGTTGGATAGTAAAAAAAACATCACGGTGTCCCTTGGAAAGGTTTTAATGGTGGGTGTCATTATCACTGCAACTTCCTTTGGTGTGGTCCATAGGAGCTGTGAACACTACTCATTTTTAGGAGCATACCTTAAAATGTTATGAGAAAAGCGATGAACGGAGAGGATAAAACAGTTAAATCACGGTAGGCCCCAGCTGTCCGAATATTACTTGTACCAACGAAATATTATTTCATCGGGAAATATTACTTTTACCGATGAAATAATATTTCGTCGGCAAAACATTCCCACCCATACCAAATATATTCCCGCCGAGAGGCTATTTTTACCGACGTTCTACAGTATCGTCGGTAAAGGAGATGTTTACTGAAGAAAAAATCATCAGTAAAGGCGGACAAAATGAACGGTGGACATATTATTTCACTTTGTGTGGTTGATCATAGATGTTGATTTGTAATTTTTGTTTTTGGTATAGCTAATAAGTATATTTAAAAACATATGTACGGAGTGGATGGGGCTGATAGAGCACGGGTGGGCCCAAATATTTTTACAGCCTTTTACCGACGAATGGTGACAAGTATTACCAATAAAAATTTTTGTCAGCAATAAGGTTATGTTTTAAGCCGAAACGACTCCAACGCCCATCCATCTTCCTCAGTCACTCTCTCTCCCCTTTCCCTCTCCGCTCTCGATCTCTCTCCCCTTTCCCTCTCTGCTCTCTCTCACTCTCGTTGTCGCTCTCTCTCTCTCTCGTTATCGCTCTCTCACTCCAGCCCTGTTGCACATCAGGTCTCTCTCTCTCTCTCTCTCTCTCTCTCTCTCTCTCTCTCTCTCTCTCTCTCTCTCCCCCCTATCTATCCATTTCATCAATTTGGGCATTTTTTTAATCCTCAAGTAGTATTATGCAATGATTTGTGTATTGGAAATTTTTGAGTTTTCGAATCCCTAATTAGGGATTCGTAGTGTCGATTCCCCGGATGAAGGAAAATAGAAATAGCAGCTTGATCTAAACTTTGGTGGCCCACCATGTGGACCACCTTGATGTGTGATTCCATCCACACCGTCCATCTATAAGGACGACAACAAGTTTTGTGGGCCCTGATCACGAGATATGTTTTATACCCAAACATCCGTGTGGGGCCCACACGTGACGCATATCCACACTATCCAGTGGTTTGGACGGTGGGAACCACCTGATTTGTGTGTTTTACATCTAGGCCGTCCAGGGCCTGGACGCTGGAGCTCTTCAAAAAAATATATATAATAATAATACTTATATATTATAATATATAAATGTTATGGTGAGCCCCACGTGGGACCCACCTGATGGGAAGCTGATTGGCTGGTGTACTTCACACCAGCTATATAGCAGATGTATTGTAGTCAGCAGGTTTTGTGGGTCCCACATGATGCATGTATTTCACCCTACACCGTCCGTCCACCTGGATGGGACCCACCGCATGATGTATGTGTTACATCCAAACCGTCCATCTGTTGGATGAGCTCGTCTTAAGGCTTGAGACTAAAGATAAGACAGATCTATCTATCAGATGGACCGCACTACAAAACAACAGTGGAGGATTGAATGTCTATCATTGAAACCCGTTTTGGGTCACAAAAGTTCTGGATCAATATGGAATTTGTTTTTCCTCTTAATCCAGGTCTTTGTGACCTTATGATCAGATTGGGTGGGAAATAAATGTTATGGTGGGCCCTGTGATTTGTTTAACAGTGAAAATCACTATCTCCTCTGTTATTTGTGCTTATGGTCCAGATGATCTTTCGATATGATTCATTTTTGGGTAATACCTGACTCGGCTTAGCCGACTTAGACTAAATTGAGTCTGATCTGGTTCAGCATCACGAGTCAACCTTGGACGTGGAAAATCTGACTCTCTCTGACTCGGTGAGTTGACTTAGGACCAAGCGAGTCGTTTGAAGTCACTTGAGTCTTCAATCCATGCTCTTTCTCTAGTTAGACGATAGAACAATGTACCAGAAAGAAATGATGCAATTATTTGTATTGCATTTAAATGATTATTTGTGTGGATAACTCTGCCAACTTGGTCAGTGGACCCCACACCTAATCTATTTCAAGTGGATTCCATAGCTAACAACTATATTGTCAAGATCAGATGATCTCCCATGATGGGTCCCACCAAAAAACTAATGGTTGTACTTTCGCTCATCAAGCATTAAATTTAAGGGCCCTAGGGCCATAAATTGCAATGAAAAAGATAGTCATTTCACACACTTATATTGCTATGGTTTTTAACTTCTTTTTTTTTTTTTTTTCAAATGCACTCATACTCACACATTCACACCATAATGGGATTTCACCATGATGAGTACTGTAGCTCGTGACCTTGGGTTGAAGCTCTTGTGAGTCTACCTCAGGACATGAGTAAAAACCACGCCATTCATCAGGTTCTCATCATTAAGATGAGCATATGCTTAAGATAGAGTGAAAGTAGTAGTTTTAGCGTAAATTTACATTTGTCTGCTACCATATAACTCAATGGTAAGCTCACGAGAGTTTCAACCCGAGGTTATGAGTGAGCACCCAGTGTGGCGAGCTAGTCTTAAGGCATGAGCCAAAAAATTTTAAATGCCTGAGTATCATCCACTTACCATGTATCAAAGTTATCCCTTTTGAAACATGACCCATTTACAAATTGACCTATCAAATGGGCCCTTATATGTCATGCTCAGGCTTGGGCTTCCCAACATGCCCATCCTGCACATTTATAAAAAGAGAAACTTTGATACTCTTGTAAAGTGTAACTATTATACTTTCACTTAGTGATGCTTAATATGTATTACATTTTTTTCCTTAAATTATTATTGTGACTTGTTAGTTTATAGTTGTGACTTGTGATTGTGATTTGTAAGTTAGATAATTAGTTAACCGTTTGAGGATTTCTATGTGGCCATACATAGATATGGTATATTTTTGGTGGCATAGAAATCGCTTAAATTGTCCCATTTTAGATAGTTCAAGGTTAGATGGATAGTATGCTTTCATATAATCTATTTAAATGTTCATGTCTGATCTGCGGTCCATCTCCTCGTTTCTCTCTTGATATGTTTCTTCCATTCCATATCCAGTGTCAAATATCTTTACATTGCTTTAGATATTTGGCATCGAAATGTAACGTAAGATCAACTTATCTGGAGAGGCATGGGGAGATGTAGCTGGATTTTCAGCGTGGACGTTCAAATGGGAATATGAAAGTATTACAATATATTCAACCTTTGATGGGTAACTAATTTAGGATTTAAATATATTAACTCGAAATTGATAAAGCAGACCCGGATGTGCATCGGAGCTATCCGGATGTTGAGCGGGGGTCCCTAGAAGGTGAAAATCGCTATTATGACCATGATAAAGCTGTCCATTTCCTATGGACAACAATATGGGTGGCCTGGCCATTTGGACAGGCCCATATTTATGTATTAGCTCATAATTGATGGAGTAGACCCGGATGTGCGTCGGAGCTATCCAGATGTTGAATGGGGGTCCGTGGAAGGTGGAAACTGCTGTTATGACCATGATGAAGCTGTCCATTCCTATGAACAGTAATATGGGTGGCCTGGCCATTTGGACAAGCCCATGTTTATGTATTAGCTTGAAATTGGAGTAGACCCTAGTATAACCCTAAACCTAAACCTACGCCTAAAACTAAACATCATGGTGGGGACAGTGCCCCCGACTGTTGATTCCTTCTTGGGACCCACCATGATGGTTATTTGAGATCCAACCTGTTGGTAAGTTCACATAAACCTAGAGCGGAAGAAGGGATAACTCAAATATCAGCTTAATCGAAAACATTTGTGGCCATAATGAGTTTCGAGGTCCACTTGAGCTTTGGATCTACCTTATTCTTCAGCTCATGCCCTAAAATGATCTCTCCAAATGGATCGACGGTTGGATACAACATATACATCATGGTGGGATCCAAATCTCAGGTGGACCATCATACAGTAAACAATGGTCCATCTGATTTATGTATTTCATCCACTCCGTTCATCCATTTTAACAGATAATTTTATGTCTCGAGATAATAAATGAAGTATATATATAAAAATCTTAAATGAACCCTTAAATGGTGTGGCCTATTATCAACAGGGCTAATCTAATACAAATGTTTCCAGAAAAATACATCACGGTGGGCCTTAGAGGGATCCTACAAAGTTGCATCCACCCAATCAAATACTCAAGTAGCCCACACCACATGAACCGATGAGGATGAGGACACCCAACATTGGAACCTTTGCGGGTCCATTTAAAATTTTTATATGTATAAAATCCCTAAACCTAAACCTACACCTAATCCTAATCTCAACTCCCTAACCTAAACCTAAACCTAAACTTGAAAACCCAAACCTAAACTTGATCCCGAACCCGAACCCGAATCTGAATCACTAAACCTTAAGCCTAAACCTAAACCTAAACCTATTCTCAAATCCCTAAACCTAACCCTACACCTAAACCTAAACCTATAACCCTATACTTAAACCTAAGCCTATAACCCTAACCTTAACCTAAAACTAAACCTAAACCCTAAACTTATAACCTATAACCTTAACTTAAACCTAAACCTATAACCTATAACCTAAACCTATAACCTATAACCTTAACCTAAACATAAACCTATAACTTATAACCTATAACCTATAACCTACAACCTATAACCTATAACCTACACCTAAACCTTAACCATAACCTTAACCTATAACCTAAACCTAAACCTATAACCTACACCTAAACCTAAACCTATAACCTAAACCTAAACCTAAACCTAAACCTATAACCTACAACCTTAACCTAAACCTAAACCTATAACCTATAGCCTTTCCATAAACCTAAACCTATAACCCTAACCTAAACCTAAACCTAAACCTATTCTCAAATCCCTAAACCTAAACCTAAACCTAAACTTATAACCTTAACCTAAACCTAAACCTAAAACTAAACTTAATTCACTTAACTTAAACCTACACCTATACCCAAACCTATAACCCTAAACCTAAACCTAAACCTAAACCTAAACCTACACCTAATCCTAAACCTATAACCCTAACCTAATCTTAAACCTATTTCCATAAAGGGGAACAATTGCAGATACTGATTTTGTAATGATAAGTAGTAGCCAAGATATTCCTCCTATAGGTGATATTGAATCAGAAAAGTTTAGTAGGTTGTTGAGGGATGCGCAACGTCCACTTTATCTAGGGTGTGAGAACTTCTCCAAGTTGAATTTTCTTACAAGGTTACTTCATTTGAAGACAATAAATCACTGGAGAAATAGATCATTCAACATGTTGCTTGACTTGTTGAAAGAAGCATTATCGGACGGTGAGACATTGCCTAAGTCTCATTACGAGGCAAAATCCTTAATGCGAGACTTGGGCCTTGGTTACATCCCCATATATGCATGTATAAATGATTGTGTATTGTATTGAAAAGAGCATGAAAATGTTGAAGAGTGTCCAGAATGTGGAGAGTCTAGGTGGAAGTATGACGAAGCCAAGCGTAAGAAAATCCCACAAAAGGTGTTAAGGTACTTCCCATTGAAACTCAGATTGCAAAGATTGTTTACATCTCATAAGATGGCTGAAGATATGAGGTGGTATAAGGAGAAACACGTTCATGATGATAATACACTGAGGCACCATGCAGACTCTGAAGCCTGGCAAAATTTTGACAAGCAATATGACTGGTTTGCAGAGGATTCTCGCAATGTTCGACTAGGTCTTGCAAATGATGGTTTTGAATCCATTTAGTAATATAAGTAGCTCGTATAGTATGTGGCCAGTAGTACTTATGCCCTATAATTTACCTCCTTGGTTATGTATGAAGGAGTCATTTTTCATGATGTCATTGCTTATTCCTGAACGCAGGTCACCCGGGAATGACATTGATGTGTATTTACGACCGTTAGTAGATGAGTTAAACGAGTTGTGGAGTCAAGGTGTACAGACGTATGACACATTTGAAGGACAGATATTTCGATTGTATGCATTGGTCTTGTGGATAATAAATGACTTCCCCACGTATGAGAATTTATCTGGGTGGAGCACGAAGGAAAAGTTGGCTTGTCCTACATGTAGTATTGATACTTGTTCATTGTCATTGAAGCATGGTAAAAAAAACATGTTATATGGGTCATCGTCGCTTCCTTTCGAGCGATCATAGTTGGCACAGTAAGACGATGATCTTTGATGGTAAACAAGATCATATGCTACCACCAAAAGAGCTATCAGGAGAATATGTGATACAAAAACTGAGTAACATTGGAGAAGTTAGATTTGGTAAGGCACCGCACTTGAAGAAGAGGAAACGTACAGTATTGGAGTATAACTGGAGGAATAAGAGCATTTTTTTTAGTTGCCCTATTGGAGTGATCTGAAATTACAATACAACTTGAATGTTATGCATATTGAGAAGAATATATATGACAATGTCTTCGGAACATTGATGAACATAGAGAAGAAAACAAAATATAGTTTCAAGGCTCGATTGGATCTACAAGTAATGGGTTTAAGGAAAGAGTTGTACTTGCAACCACATGGAAATTCATATATTATACCAGAAGCCTGCTACACATTGATAAAACTAAAGAAAAAATGTTTATGTAAATGGTTGAGATCGGTGAAGTTTTTCGATCGGTATGTGTCAAATATCTCTCGGCGTGTAAACATTACGGACTGTAAGGTAACAGGAATGAAAAGTCATGATTGTCACATCATTCTGCAACGTCTACTACCGGTTGCGATTCGTGGATTCCTGAGTAAGGATATCAGTGCAGCACTGATTGAGTTAGGGATATTCTTTAAGGATTTGTGTTCGAAATCGTTGAATGTAGAGGTTATTAAACCACTGGAGAGGGACATTTTCGTAATCCTTTACAAACTTGAAAGAATATTTTCACCTGCATTTTTTAATGCCATGGTACATCTAGCGATTTACTTACCGCACGAGGCGAAGCTTGTAGACCTAGTACAATATCGTTGGATGTATCCGATCGAAAGGTGGTACAACCTATTAAAATTTTTATTCATTCCATGAACTACATATAACCATGTTTTCATTCGTATAATATAGTAGTTTTGTGTACAGATACCTTCACACACTAAAACGATTTGTCAGGAATAAGGCACGTCTAAAGGGATCCATTGCTGAGGCGTACATTGATAATAAGTGCCTAACATTTTGGTCCATATATCTTCGTGGCATAGAGACTAGATTCAACCGAGAAGATCGAAATGCCGACGAAGGGCAGGAGCATGAACAAGGATTCATATCTGTATTCGCACATAACGTCTGTCCTTTAGGATCCCCGACATTTCAGGATATGGACCTTGGAGATTAAGCAAAGGTGTGGTGGTATGTGTTGTATAATTGTAAAGAAATAGAGTGGTACTTAGAGTAAGTCTTCCCTCGATAATTATATTTCTACGTACGATGATCTTAATGTTTCTTATTGATGACGTGCCAATTATGTGTAGCGAACACACCAAGGAGATAAAGTCTCAATACTTGACAAATTATGATCGACTGCATTAGGAACAGTTTCCAAAATTGTTCACAAAATGTATAAGATTTCACTGTGTATCTTACCACACTTAGAATTTTGTTGTATTGCACAATATTTAAGCTTAAGAAAATCCTTAAACAATTACATTCTTTACGTGATAATAGATGAAGACGTTGCGTGCTAATAACTCTTCGGATGTGTCTGATGCAATCTACTCACTGGCATGTAGCCCTGATAGACGTGTATTTAGATATACAGGTTGTATTGTAAACGAGATTCGGTTCCACACCGAAGAGTGTGAGAAGTATAGGACCACACAAAATAGTGGGGTGGTTGTGAAGGGAGCGCATTAGGTAGAAATTAACTTTTATGACGTTTTGACGGATATTATTGAGCTGAGTTATTGTATGAGAAAGTGGGTGTACTTATTTAAATGTGATTGGTGGGACATTGGAAATAAGAAGTTGGGAATACAGACTGACAACTACTTTATGAGTGTAAATTTATCTCAGAAGTGGTTTAAGGATGACCCATTTGTCCTCGCCAGCCAAGCCAAACAAGTATGTTACCTCGTTGACACCAAGTTAAGTGGCTCTTAGCACGTGGTGCAGAAAATAAAGCCCAGGAATGTATTTGACGTTCCCGAACCAGACATTGAAGATAGCGAGGACGAAGGAAATGAAACGTTTAGGGTTGAACAAGCATATCAAGAAAACATACCATCTGGGGATAGAGGGACTGATGTAAATATTGATATTGATGTGATGCAATTGGACAGAGATGATGTACTACCTGATCATGTCGATGCCTCAATAATACATGACATTGTTAGAGATGATAGCGGTTTCATTGATGACGACATTGTAGACAATGAAGAGGAAATACTAATCAGTGATAGTGATGGTGAAGAAGAAATAGTCCTAAGCGATAGTGATACAGACGACGATTATTAAATGTACACATGATTTACATGTCATTTTTCAATTCGAATAATTTGATTATTACATGTATACATGTTTTACAAGTCATGATTTATTCCTTTAATTGACTTGTTTATAATCCACATTTACAGTTGAGTCAATTTTTGATCATGTCCTCCTCAAACCGAAGCATAGCAGAAGCATGTAGCATACTTCATCAGCTGTTACAGATGGACTTTTCTGTCCTATCTTTTTCTGGTAGGGCCAAAGAGATATCCGGTCTGGTCATGAGTGTAGGGAGGAATATATCGACGATAACTCAGATGGAAGATTATACAATCTCAAAGAAATTTCAGACCTGATGGAGGAATATAACTGCAAAAAACTTCATATAGAAGATGCGGTTTTGTCACTTGCATATCTGAATGGAGTCCCGAAAGACTAGATTTCTCCTATTGTGACTGACATGTTGGATGTAACAATGTCGAGTGCTTCACACACTTTGACATATACTTCTGCAACGTATGATAAATTACACAGGGAGTACTTCGGATAGTTAATCCGAAGTTGTTTCACATTACAATAAAATACATGTATTTAATATAGAATGACAATATGTAATGAAATTTCTAAATTTTACTAGAATGTTTACGGTTTTATTATATTCTGCTTGCATTATAGTATAATGGTCTAATCATATTTTAATCATCTCTCAAAGCGTAAACACAAATTCATTTTACCATCAACACTACTTATATAATGTTTTAGTATATTCCACTTGCATTGTAAAGTTTAATGTGTTTATTATATTAAGATTCATACACTTGTACTGACATTGTTTAAATTTATAAGTTCGTACTTCGCACATATTCAGTCATGACACCAGGTGAGAGATCACGTCGTTCGTGCACTGGATCTACCCCTTCCACCCGTGATGCGGCAGAGACAGCATCAACGTCGCATGCTGCATTATAGACATCTGAGCCCTCGGTTGAGCATACACCGGGCAATGCATGTAAGTGTAGACATATATTTGTTTTAGTGACTTCTATTTATGTTTAGACTTACGTATTTCTTTTGCGATTGCATCGTCGACCAGCAGACAAGGACGTGGACCCACGCATGGGTTAGTTTTAGAGTGACTTATGCGTGAGGGTAGGGTAAGGATAGAGTTCCCATAGGACTGCCTTAGACCTATTGGGGACAATGCCAAATTATTTACGTCGGAGGTTGGTGTCTCATGCCGATCTGTGATCCCCACCACTACCCCTGTTAGGCAGACGTGACAGATGATGTGCGGCAGCTCATCCGTCAATGCCTTCAAGTAAATTTTAGTAAATTAAATTTTCTTTTCTGAAAGTTCATTTACGATTAAGTTATTTTCTTAATAAGTTTATTACCTTAATATATTGTTTACGAAACTATAGGATAAATTTGTCTTAGATATGAGTGTTTCCTACATTTCTCATGCCGTTAACGACATGGTCAAGGAGCGGTTCAAGGAGTACCGCGGGGAGTTACACCTGCAGTATAAGCGGTGTAGGAGCCACAAGGAGGTTGTACTGTCCGCACCACCGCAGGTGACTATAGACGACTGGCGGATACTTTGTGAGAGATTTGCGTCTGAGTCTTTTTAGGTAATAATTACATATTTATGATATCTTAAGGTAACAATTAAATTCACAATTAATAACAATGTATTGTGAATAATGTGTTCAGAAGAGGAGCAGAATAAATTCTGCTAATAGGGGAAAGTTGGAAGTGAACCACGTAGCTAGTTCAAAGTCATTTGTACGACATCGTCACGACATGGTAGGAAATTTCTGGTGATTATTAAGTTGATATATTCAAAGTCGTTTATATTAACTCTATTGTCCTTTTAATTGTGTAGCGAGATTCTGTCACAGGCCAGGAGCCTGGACCTGTAGACCTCTACAGAGGGACTCACTGTCGGCAGGCGATGAGATCTTGGGTTCATCCTAGAGCCAGCGAGAATTGGGTAAAAATGCTTACATTATAAAATTTAATTGCATTGAATTATAATAAGGGCATTCATTATGAAAATTCATATGTTTTCATTACAGGCGGTGATGGACACCTTACGCAGTCAGCCCACTCCCAATTGTAGTCAGCGGAGTGAGACAACCTGTTCTGGATATGTGCGTGGGCTTGGCCATGGTACCAAGCTCATGACACTCGCTAGATCTACCTCCAGCCAATCCGTCGCTAACGAGAGCGCACTACGCTGAGCTGATATCGCAAAGAGAGAGAGATTCAGCAGCTACGAGTCATCGTCGATGGGATCAGAGAGTAGCTGGAGTAGCAGAGGGATGAGGACGAGAGGCGATGGGAGGAGTAGAAGAGGAGGATCGAGGAGATGTGGGTGGAGCATGAGCGATGGATGCAGGAGATGTTATAGGCTCTCGCTACACGCTTAACCACCGATGCCCCACCACCTCCACCTTCATCTGATGCCCCACCACCTCCGCCTTCATCTTCGTAATTTTTTTTTTTTTATGATTTATTTTATACGAATGTTAAACTTATATGTATTTGTGCGTGGAAGAATGTGATGTGTATAAGATTCTTTGTGTATGTATGTATGTGGCTTGTGTTTGGATGGATGAGGTTTGTGTTTGGATGGATGTGGATGTGAATACGATGAAAATGTATTGTAATAGGTGTATATCAAGAATTTTTTCCTGAATTTTGAAAAAAAAAACAACTATTATCAACGAAATATTTCGTTGGTAATAGTATGTTGAAAACTTACGAAATATTTCGTAGGTAGAAATTAATACAAAAATTTAAATCGACGAAATATGTCGTTGGTAATAGTAGGTTGAAAACTTATACCGATGAAAATTTTTGTAACTAGAAATTAATACAAATAATTTATACCGCCGAAATATTTCATAGGTAAAAGTTTAATCCACATTTTTTACCTACGAAATATTTCGTAGGTTAAAAGTTTTTACCTACGACATATTTCGTAGGTAAAAGTTTAATCCACAGTTTTTTCCTACGAAATATTTCGTAGGTAAAAGTTGAATCCACAGTTTTACCGACGAAATATTTCATTGGTATAAGCTGTGTTTACTGACAAAATATATTATTTTTTCCTACTAAAAATAACATGTTTTGCCGACAAGTTTTTCGTCGGTAATTATTTTATCATTACCGACAAAGTAATATTTCGTCAAGAAAAGCCTTTAGCCATGGTCTTATCGCGAGGATATTTCTGACGATATATTTTGTTAGTAATAATAATTACCGACGAAAAAAATATGAAATAAAGATGAAATATATCATCAGTAAAAGAGCAATTTCCCATAGTGAATGTCGTAATAAGCTAGTATATGTTTCATCCACATAAGATTAGTACAGGCATTCCCTGCAGCGATGTATTACTGACGAAAAAATATGAAATAACGATGAAATATATCATCAGTAAAAGAGCAATTTCCCATAGTGAATGTCGTAATAAGCTAGTATATGTTTCATCCACATAAGATTAGTACAGACATTCCCTGCAGCGATGTATTCTGCTTTTGCAGTGGATAAATATACTGAATTTCACTTTTTGCTCATCCATGATACAAGGCAGTTTCCAATATAACAACATCCACCACTTGTAGATTTCCTATCATCAACATTTATTACTTAGTCTGCATCATTATATCCTGTTATTTGAATAGATGTATTGTGTGGATACCATAAACCCAGATTAGTAATACTCGCATCATATTTGATTATCCGTTTGACAGCTGATAAATGTGATTCTTTAGGGTCAAATTGATATATAGCACAGATGCCGACACTAAATGAAATATCAGGTCTGCTGACAGTCAAATAAAGTAAGCTACCAATCATGTTATGTTAAAGACGAGAATACTTCACATGATTCATTTTTAGATAATTTGAGTGTTGTACTCATCGGAGTATTGAAATTCCTACCATTTTCAAAACCAATCATTTTTAATAAATTCAATGCGTATTTGATCTGAAAGATGAAAATTCCATCTTAGAGTTGTTTAACTTGAAATCCAAGAAAGTAATTTAGCTCACCGACCATACTCATTTCAAATTCTGATTTCATAAGTTATGCAAACTTAGAAGAAAGATCAACGCAAGTAGATCCATAAATAATATCATCAACATATATTTGTACAATTAAGATATCATCATTAGATTCTTTAACAAATAGAGTTTTGTCAATACTACCCATCTGAAAGTTATGACTAAGTAAAAATTTAGTCAATTTTGATACCAAGCATTGCCTTTTTAAGACGGTATACATGATCGGAAAGTTTATGATCTTCAAAACCCTTTGATTATTCAACATATACTTCCTCATTCAGGTCGTCGTTTGGAAAAGCACTTTTAACATCCATTTAGTATATTGTAAAATTTTCGTAATAAGCAAAATAGAAATAAGTAATCTGATAGGTTCAAGGCGAGCAACTGGTGCAAAGGTTTCATCATAGTCATTCATTTGGTATATAGTAAAATTTTCGTAACAAGCAACAAAAATAAGTAATCTGATAGATTTAAGGCGAACAACTAGTACAAAGGTTTCATCGTAGTCAATTCCTTCTATTTGAGTATAACCTTGCATAACTAGTCATGCCTTGTTTTTCATAATGTTTCCAAGTTCATTAGATTTATTTTTAAAAATTCACTTGGTTCCAATCACATATTTATCAGAAGGTATAGAAACAAGATACCATACATTATTTCTTATGAATTGATCCAGTTCATCTTGCATAGCCGAAATCCAACTTTTATTAGCCAGTGCCTCATTTACATTAGTTGGTTCTAACTAAGAAGTGAAGCAAACATAATTGCAAACATTTTATAGTTGTCTTCCGGTTTGAACACCGATATAAGAGTTACCAAGTATTTGATTTGTCGGATGATCTTTTACTAACCTTAACTCAATAATATCTGTTTTAAATAATAGTTCAGTTTGATTAACCATAATAATATCATTATCACCATCATCTTAGTCAAGACTGGGAATGATCAGTTGATCATCAATTACAACATTTATTGATTCTTGAATAACCCTAATTCTTTTATTTAAAACATGATATGCACGATTGTTTAATGCATATCTTAAGAATATCCCATCATCACTTTTATGCATTAAACTTTCCCAAATTTTCACAGTCACATAAAAAATAGCATTTTCTTCTAAAAGTACAAAAATATTTTACACTAGGTTTTTTCTCAAACCATAATTCATAAGCTATTTTATTTTTTTCAGCTCTTATTAAACACGGTTAATTATATAACATGCAGTATTCAGAGCTTCAGCCTATAAATATTTAGGCAACTTCATACTGTTTAGCATTATGCTAGTCATTTCCTACATAACTTTGTTTTTTCTTTCAATAACTCCATTTTATTGAGGTGTTTTTGGAGCTGAGAATTCATGTAATATCCCATGGTCATTGTAGTATTTCTCAAAATTAATATTTTCAAATTTAGTTCCATGATCACTTCTTATTCTGACTACAAATAATTCTTTTTCAATCTGGATGCATTTAATAAGCTTTTTAACTTCGTCAAGAGCATCCGACTTTTCTCTTAAAAAAGCTACCCATGAGTATCTTAGTGTAATCATCAACTATGACCGGGAAGTATTTCTTTCCACCTCCACTCTCCATTCTAGTTAGTCTGACTAAATCTATGCAGAGAAGTTCGAGAGGTCTTATAGTGGCTAAGGAGTTCACTTTCTTATGACTAATCCTAATTTTGTTACTAACTTGACAAGCACCACACATACTTTGTTTTCTTTATTTTTTTAGTTTGGATAAACTACGCAAGTGATATATTTCGCTCAATTTGTATAGATCTATATAATTTACATCTCTAAGACGTTAGTGCCATAATTCAGTCTCATCTGTTTGGACCATGTAACATGAATGATTTGTTGAGCAAGAGCCATCAACGATATAACAATTTTCAGACATTCAACGACTATTTAATATCACATGTCCTTTATTTATTATCCCACAAACATTATCAAAAAATTTCACATTATGATTGTTATCAAAGATTTGAGATATGCTCACATATAACAAATTTTCGAAGATATGTAAATTGGGAAGATGTATATTACCTTTGCTGATGATCTTGCAATTTCTACCATCTTCGAATGTAATTGAGCCATTATCGGTATCCTTCAATTCACTTTGAAATTAAACTTACCAGGAAGTGATTGCAATATTTTTGCACAAACCTTGCTTTTAAGAATACTTTCACCAAGAACTCACATAGAATTGGCTATGTCATTTAAATTTGTATAGAAATTCATAAATGAATCATTTTCTTCCATACGAATTTTCTTAAATTTAGTTGTGAGGATTTAGATATTAGACTTTTTTACAATATTAGCTCCTTAATGTGCCATTTTAAAAATATACCAAACTTGTTTTGCCGAATCACAAGAAATGATTCTTTTGAACTCATCTAGTGATAGTACACAAGTTATAGTATTTAAGGCTTTTGCATTTGCACTACTTTCACTTTTCTGAGTAATCGACCATAAATTATAAGCGATTTTTCTCATGGATGTGGTTCTATCCTTAGCTACTACTGCTATTGTACGAGGGGGACCATTGAGTCACAGTGGCTTTCAATACATTTTCATCAATAGATTTGAGGATCCTCATCTTGACTTTCCTATAAGAATAATTTAAGCCATCAAAGGAAGGTGACTTGGATATGGATAAATTCTCGAAATTTAACATCTTATAACTCTGAATTTAGCTCTAGGAGACAAATCCCAAAAAGAGCAACATCGTTCTGATACCACTTTAAAGATGAGCTATCGATGTCCTATAGGAGAGGTTGTGAGGGGGGGGGGGGAATACGACTAAATCAATTTCTTATAATAAATTGTGAAAAGTATATTCTCAATTACACAAAGTATTGAAACCTTGATTCCAATTAATTCGTAGAACAACTTTTAACTAAAACTTTAGGTAGGACAACCTCATTTTATGACGTCTTTGAAATCAATATTTCAAAACAGTAAAGGCAGGGAGTAAAATAAAGCAATCACCACAAATACATAGAGAATTATAGTGGTTCAGTGTTCAACACACACTTACTCCACTTCCAAAATTACTACCCACGTAATTTTGGCTTTCTACTATTTCAAGGTTTTTATAGGTTTACCTTAATAACCTCTTACAATTCTTGTGATTTTCACAGGCTTACCACAATAAAACCTCTTAGTGATTTTCACAGACTAACCACCAATCAACTCATTGAGATTTCCGGGCTATCTCAACAAACCCAAGTAAAGTAATAAACTGAAATAAATACTTATTTTCAGATGTCGAAATGTTGATGCGAAGATACTTGATGAAGTCGAGGCTTCGATCAATGCAGCGATCTTCTTTCTTTGATGATGATGAAGAAGTGTATGCTTAACCAGAAAGGATTTAGGGATCTAATGTTTCTCAAAGTATAAAAAACCTAATAGCTGTGAATTCAATTCTCTATTATCAAGTAGAGTATACTTTACTTTCTAATTGAATTTAAAACTAACTTGAGAAAGGGAATTAAATAAGCTAAAATAAAGTAAGAATTACTACACAATTAGCTTTGGAAGGACCTGAGTTTCTCTCTACTTGAGGATGATTTATTACTCTTTTTCGAATTGAAAATAATGAGAGAAGGTCCATATTTATAGCCAAGGATTTCGAATTTCGGTCAGCATAAGAACAACTTCGGCTGGTCGGACTTCAATGATACTATTCCAACGACTATCGAATTTCGCGAGATAAGAAATATCGAAAATTCAACTGACCCGATTGAAAATTCGACTGGCTGAAGGTAGAGTTGGGCTCGCCAAACTTACAACAGGTTTTTTAATTTATTGTTGTTGTAAACTTGGATGAGGCTAAGGTTAAGCTGGTTGGACCAAATTCGGATGGCCAAACCAGAGGTTGGGCTGGCCGAACATCAACAATTTTATATAGTAAATTTTATCATTCAAGCATATAAGAGCCATGTTAAAAAACCTCTAACCTAAGATCTTTACCTAGGGTCATTTTACTTAACAGTTGGCATACAAATTGATCTTTTATATCTTTCACTTGTAACCATACCGAATCTTCTATTATTTTGATGTTAAGCCACTCTTCATGAAGTGCGTAGATGATTGAAGTGTGTTAAAGATCCAACCATTATTTTGTCTACGAAATTTGACAAGTACATGTGTGCTTCGAATACAAGCACTTACACAATGTGAAAAGGGACACTTTCGAATACAAGCACTTACACAATGTGAAAGGGGACACTTACCCTCCAAATTATTTCTCTTTGTGTGGTCCACTTATATCACCAATAGGGCTATTTTTTTTTATTGTGCTTAAATTTTAGTGTGGCATGTAGCAGTTGGAGTGGATTTCATATAACCATCACAGTGGGCCCTAAAAAATTAAGGGTTTGACATCTCTCCTCCAACCATTTCCTATAGTGTGGGCCCACATGAATCACATTTCAGTTTGATCTATTATCACTAGATTTAGTTGGATAGATTTCTCGTAAACATCTTAGTGGGCTATGAAAAAATCCACGATTTACATTCCTCTCCCAATTGTTTCTCTTCATATGCCTGCCTAAATCATGAAGCAGGCCGAGTTTTGGGCCCCAAAGTAAAAATGGAGTGTTCCACTAGGTGATCAAGGTGGATTTCACCTACACACATATGAGGTATTATGAGGTCGATCTCCCTGGCCCCACTATGATGTAAATTAGACATCCACACTATGCATTTTTAGAATTCAAGAGGGCAGCATATTTGAAACCATGTCAAATGATGCCTAAAACATGTAAAAACACTTGTCGAGCCTCACCTTCAATATTGGAATAGCCTAAATTTTGGTGTGACCCTTCATCCAAGTGGGACACAATGAATGAGTTGGATGTCCGAACCACATCTAATATGCCCTGTAAACAATTGGGAAGGTTTGAATGGGGGGGCATCCACTCTCAACTGTTATCTATAGTGTGGTGTACCTAAGTCATGAATTGGCCTAATTTTTAGGCCCATGGCCCATCATGGAAGGGTGCATCTAATTGATATGTTGGATAGTTTTGGACATTTTTACCATGGGGATTAGTTTTTTAAGAGACCTCTCGACATAAGATATTGAAGAATGTAAGGGAATTTTCAACATAGTTTTTTTTTTTTTTTACATGCACACACACCCCACGCACTCATGCCGTAGTGAAATTTCATCACCTATGGTACTCGAACCCTTGACCGGGTGTTGAAACTCCTAGCCCAATGTTGAGGGTCAAATATTGCATATCAGACCCTAGTTACTGCTTGGATTTACAAGCATAATATCGTTTAAAATCCTAATTTAATCATGTGTGTAATGCAAGGTACATTTGTAAGTGGGGACTACAAAAAGGTGCTGAACGTGTGTATTTAATGATCTAATGACACCACAAGCAAGGGACGGACTCCAGAGGACCAATATTGAAGAAATTATATACCAAGGAGCCGAGGAAATCAAGCCGTTCACATGAAAGAAGCCCGAAACTAGTGCATAATGCAAGATCACAGGGTTTCCGCCATCCAATCGACACGAGACTCCATTCATGGCTTCAGGACCATAAATTAACCGTACACGTTAAATTTTGACCGTTGGATCCTTGTGAAAGCTGCCCAACGGACTGATCAGCCCATAAATCTCAATCTGGGGCCCACCTGATATTTGGATATACTTTAAGTTTGGTATCAACCCATTAAATGAGCTGTAAAAGACGATGGATGGATTGGATGTTACATATACATCAATATGGGGCCCACTTCACGCATGCGAAGTGCACATACATGATGCACTCGCTGTGCACCGAATAAAACAAGTCGGTCAGCGTAACGCTGACCGACGATTTCCTTCAAAAATAAAAAAAAAACGCCGCAGCGTCTTCACGGCCGAAATTCGGTCGTCATTGTGGGCCCCACTCACCATTTATTTGGAGGATCAGAACCGTCCAGCAGACTCACAAGGCGGCCAAGGCCCTCGCCTAGGTGACGAAACCTCTGAAGACAAGGGAGATCGGTTTTCAACTGATCAAATGCAGAACGGACGGTGGAACTGAAGCTCAAGTGGGCCGCGACGATTCTTTCTCCAAAGATATCAGGTCCGACCGGTTTTTCTTGAGGACTCCAATGGTCGGAATGGATTTCCTGACCAGTGTTTATCCTGGGTCCCACCAATCACCAGCGGAGGTAGGCGCGAGCTCTGTTCGCAGACAGAGTTTCCGGACGGATCGTGTGGGCCACCATCATGCATCTTCGGCGTGATCTGGACCGTCCACCAGAAGCCCAAGATCCATATCAGCCTAGCCTAGCTGGCAGAAATTGAAGAAGGTAGTATGATCGGTTTTATCACGGTGCAAATATAAGACGGACGGCATAGTAGAAAACATTGTGGGCCACACCAAATCCAAGACGAAAATGGCCATAGTCGAATGTTTTTTTTGACGTGAGTTCATTGGAAGGATTGGATCTCTTCTCTAGAGATGATTAGGGGCCATCCGAGAATCTCAGAGTAAATCCATACGCACGAACGTGCGTAACGGATGGCCGACTGCCGTGGGCCATACGGCGTTCTTGATCATGATCGGCTGGCCGATCTGAACCGTCCAGAGGAATGTCAAGATAGGGATGATTCCAGCCATGAGGTCAGACAGGTACGATAGATGATCGGCCGCCCGAGATGATTTGTCGAACGCAAGTCTCCAAACATGAGTTTCTCACAAGAAACAGAGAATCCAAGCCTTGCTATTGCGACTCTGTGCAAACATACTGCGTATGTAGGGTCGGGTAGTCCATCCCTAGACACCACCCACGCCTGCTCTATATAAGGAACCTAAATACATACAGAGAAAGGAGGAGAAAAACCATCGGCTGGAAGTGGGGAGTTCAGGAGACTGGACGTGAAGAGAGAGAGAGAAGAGGGAGTAGATTTTCTTCCTTTTTATTTTTATTTTCTTTTGTTTAAGAGACCTAGTCCACTAATGTGTGGCTAAACCTCTTAGCTAGGGCTAAGAGGTGAAGCTTGTAGCGTGATGGGAGGCCTCTTTGCTTGTGCCTTTTGTTTAAACTGAATGGATTTTGATTTAATTTATTAAGGGAATGTTTTCAGTCTTTAATGGTCTGTTGTGACTGAAATTACAATGGGTCTGCAATGGCTTTGAGCATGTTCTTTTTCTCTTATGTTTATGACGTCGCCAGGAAGCCTGTTGTTCACCATCGTCTCCTGGGCATGGTTGGATGTCGGCATACCCTTCCTAACCTTCATACATTGATTGGTTGGTAATTAGTTTAATTCTGTTGTTTGCTTTGTCTCCTGGGCATGGTTTGGTGATGGAATCCATTCTAATTCATATACCTTTCATCTTCTAAAAATTACATTAAAGGCAGTTCAGTTAATTTTCCTGATTTGTAATACAGGCATAAGATCTCCCTGATCTCTACAAGTGGATCCTCTGAATCCCTAGTTTCCCTTCTCTAATTTTTCCTAAGTTTTAGATTATTATTTTACCATTATTCCTCAAAACTCATCTGATTTAGAATTCATCTCATTCTAGTTCTAGTCCTAATTAGTTTCAGATAACGTACAGGTTTCAGTCCCTGTGGATTCGACCTCGGTCTTATCGAGTTTATTATTACATCACAACCCTATACTTGGGGAGTGAACACCCAACAGAGGTTGAGGTATTTTAGGCAATAAAATTGTGAGTCCTTAAAAAGGTCATTGTCATTTCAAAAATGCCTCCAGTCCTACTTCAGCGACAACTTTTTCCACGAGCAACACACATGTCATAACCCTAATTTAACATAAACTTGGGCGTAAGCACGAATTCTAATTCAGTTTCTATCCTCTATTTAAATATCTTCACTATTTAAAATTAGCACAAAGGATGTGTTTATGATATGTACTCAGCCAAGTCGGAAGGGGACCGTCCAATCTACTCTAGTCAAAAGCATACGTGACTGTTTATTTGAAAGCAGCTGATAAGGTGGTTGGAAAATTCGGTCAAAATTAACATTTCCCTTCATTTAAATGGCCAGGAATCCAATACCATAGCATAACTCTTTTGGGCCCTACAAAAGGCACAAACTTAAAATTTTAGGTGCAAATTTACATTATTCCTCAGATGTAATCAAGCTGATTTGTATGTGAAGATTACTGCCCAGCGGTTGGATCATATATCACACAAACTTCATGGCGGCCTCAAAGAGCCTGATGTTTTAGCTGATGTGTGGAATAGACGACTCCAATCACATCCAAGGTAGAGGGGGAATTGAGTGGATGATAGCTGATTGATTTAACGTGGATTGCTCAGTGACCATGCCATAGAATGAATTGATTTAACATTTGTGGGACCTGGATTGCTGGTTCAAAGCCTTTCTGCATGAACTTCTTGGGAGGGAAAGTTAAGTGGGCCCTACTGTGGTGTTTGTGAGAAAGTTACTCATCCGTGTGTGTGTGTGTGTATGTGTGTGTGTGTGTATCAATTTACCAATAACACATGGGGCCAAAAATGAAGTCCATCAAAAGCTCATGTAGAATGTTAGACAGGTATGCATGGGTGGTGCCTATCTTTGAAACCGTTCGTGTCCAATATGATAATTACACGCAATCTACAATGCTCATAAGGCCATTATTAATAGGATGAGTTGAAAACACAAAAATATTAACTTGGTCCGAAATTGTTGTGGCGCCACTTAATGCTCTAATGATAGGGATTCAATCCTCATGATTTTCTAATTGTGCGGCCCACTTATTATTATTATTTTTATTTTATAATATACTAGATTTTTAGGCTCATGTCCTAATATGATCTAGAAAAGTAAATGGACAAGGTGGATTTCTCACAAGCATCACGGTGGGCCTTACATCATTGTAGGAAGTCTCAACTACCAATGTTGGGGACATGGTTTGCGTACTACCCCTTGGGATAGGTTGGACCTCAGAGTGGTTGCAGTGATGTATGGATTTTATTCACATTGTTCATTCATTTTTTGATATCGTTTTAGGTTATAGGTCCAAACTGAGGCAAAGCTAAGTTTTGAGTAGACCACAAGATTAAATGGCCACTACTAAAATCCTTTCAAGAGCCATAGAAGTATTGGAACAAGATAATATATGTATTTTTATCTTCATTAAGATCTTAGATCACCTTTTAAATAGGTTCGGTGCCAAATAAACATCACAACAAGCTTAAAAAGATTTCAACAGTGGGCATCATTAGCACAATTGTTTCTTTTGGTATGATCCACTAAACTCTTAGATTTACCTCATTTTAAGCTCAAAACTTCAAATGATATAATTGTAAATGCTATGGTTTGCTTCCACTTTGGTTGTCAAATTTTGTGTGTCAAAACCTCTGTATGTGTCTTGTGTTTATATCTTGATATATTTGTTCGAGACACCATGTCAAGAAGATGAATTCCTCAAGCTAATTTAAGCTACAATATAGAAGATATTAAAGAAGAGTTCAAGCTCAAGACTCAAGCTCAAGTTCACGTGTACTCAAGGTCAAGACTCAAGCATAGTTTGGGACTCAAGTGCAACTCAAAATATTGATTTCAAAGCTTGTGAAGTAGTCAAGATGCATCAAGAAGAACTCAAGCTTCATAATGATCAAAGTCTAAGCAAATGAAGTTTTGAGTGTCCATACTTCTTGTCCCAGGTATGATAAACCTTAAATTGACCTTAGGGTAGGTCACTTTGGCTACATAATTCATTTGAATATTATTACATGAATTTGGTATATTCTAAGACTAGTCCTAGACCTTGTTCGACCAGTCTAAGAAGTTTCAGGACCAGTCCTAAAATTGTTGTAATTTATTGTATTTTCTAGTTAAGCTACGATCAGTCCTAAAATCTCTGCTCGACCGGTCGTGGGATGGTCTCGACTCGTCCTTCGACCAGTCGTAAAGCTACGACTCAAACTCCAGCGACTAAATCAATTGTCGCACGATCAGTCGTAGAGGGGTCTCGACCAGTCGTGGACTGCCTTCGACCAGTCGTGGACTGCCTAAGACAGGTCGTACAACAGTTTGATCCGATCGAGCTCAAAAATTCAAAAATCTATTTATCCTTCGACCAGTCGTGGTGTCCCTAGGACCAGTCGAAGACGAATTTCTGCAGCCATAAATAGCACACGATTTTTAAAGTTTTTCATTAAAAATTAAGTGAATTTAAGGCTCCACTCTGAGATAAGTCTGTGTTTGTTTTTAAGCTATATTGTGCATAATTCTATTTCCTTTTGTTAGCTTTTGTTATTTGATTTTGATTTGTATTCCAATCTGATTAGAAAAAGGAGAAATTCTTAATTCCTTCTTCACGGAATCAAAATCAAATACAGCTAACCCTAAGTTGATTAAATTTAAAATCAATTAGAATTTAGAACCATTGTAAAGTGAGTATTGGACATTGAACTTCCATATTTGAACTTCTACTCCGATTGGTTCTTCCGGGCTGCTACAAGAGGAGAAATCTAGTTATTTTATAATTCTGTAAAATTTCTATTTCTTTAGTTTTTGTTTGGGATTTGCCAGAAAAATTCCATTTGTGTGGTTATCTGAGGAGAGCCAGAAAACTCAGAAAGAGAGATTTTTGGATTGTGTAAGGCCAAATTAAAAAGGCACAATTGTGAAGGTTTTAGGTGAACCTGTGAAACCTATTTTGATAGTGAACGCTAAGATCCCCTCTGTGAGGATATTAGGAGTGGAGTAGCATTCTGTATGGCTGTTGTTTAACAGTTGGTGAACACACAGGCAAACCACTATAATTCTTTATCTTGTGGATTGAATGCTTGCTTAATCTTTTACCTTTATTATTCAAAGTTGTGGAATGTATGTGTGGTTGTGAATGTTGTAAATATTTACATTTTAAGCAAGTATAGAGAATGTTGTAATAGTTTAGATTTAAATTTCAGCAATTTATTTCTCGTTATTCCTTTATTAAGTTTGAGCTTCAGTTTCTTTAATTGTTCTTGTAAGGTTGCCCTGCCATTTGTATGGTGCATGGTTGTCCTGAGAACAATCAATATTTGAAATTACTTTCTATTCTTCCGTACAGTTTGAATTTATTTATTTTTCTACGGTTTGAGTTCTTGATACAAAGACCTTTTTAGAAATCAGGTTGTCCTACCATAAACTTTGGTTTTTGGTGTAAGGTTGTTCTTAGAATAACTTTTGTATCAATCTCTCAATACTTATTCATTGAGGTTGCTATTCGTTTCAGTATTGTGGATTGATTTACTTTATTTGGCTATCTTGTTATTTAATTCCCCTGTAATTATTTTAAATTTGGCATAGTCCTATTCAACCCCCCCCCCCCTCTAGGACATATAGCTTGGCCATTTCAATAATAAATGGTTAAATGATATAAATAAAATTAATTAAGACCTTTCTAGAAATCAGGTTGTCCTACCATAAACTTTGGTTTTTGGTGTAAGGTTGTCCTTCGAACAACTTTTATACTAATCTCTCAATACTTATTCATTGAGGTTGCTATTCATTTCAGTATTGTGGATTGATTTACTTTATTTGGCTATCTTGTTATTTAATTCCCCTGTAATTATTTTAAATTTGGCATAGTCCTATTCAACCCCCCTCTAGGACACATAGCTTGGCCATTTCAATAATAAAATGGTTAAACGATATAAATAAAATCAATTAAGACCCTTGGAGCCTTAGGGTCTGTTTGGCTGAGCAGGGTGGATGGGATTAGGTTGTATTAGGATGGATTGGAAGGAGCAATCCCGGGATTTGGCCGGGCATGCCAAACAGGCAGAAGTTGGATATAACAATCCCATGGGATTGCCAGCAATCCACTGACATCACCATCATTACCTTGAAATCCACCCAATCCCTCTTAATCCCATCTATTTTGCTTGGGACATGCATGTTTGGTTAGATGGAGCAATCTCGGGATCGGCCAGGCGAGCCAAACATACTCGGTGGTGAATTCCCTGTATATAGCAATCCCATGGGATTGCCAGCAATCCATTGACACAGCTATCATTACTTGCCATCCACCCTAATACAATTCAATCCCATGGGATGGGCCCGTCCAAACACGCCCTTAGCTTGTCTTGAGCTAAGATGATTTAGGTGGTACTCAAGTGCAATGCTTGTTTGGTCATGAAATTAAATGGTATGGAATTGTGTTAGATGGAATTAACATCATTATTGCATAATACTTGCATGTCTGAAAATACATAGTATTTTGGCCATCCAATCTTTACATTTAGGATTAAATTCATTTTTATGAAAAAATACTACATTAAGTGAAATGCACATTTAGTAGACTATAAAATTATAATCAATGGACCAAATTCATAAATGATGTGGGTCACACATAGATAACTTGAACGTCATGTAGGTAAAATGTATATGGATAAATAATATAGATAAAACACAAATTTTAAAGTAGGGCCATAGATATAATGAATTTTACCAAAAACCCACATGCAACAAATGTAATTCCATCCCAAGTAATTTCTAATCTTTCATGTCATGCCTCTAAACGTGAAATGAAATTTGCAGGAATCAAATATATATATATATATATATATATATATAAAATTAATTAATTAATTAATTTTTTGGGTTAGCTTGTTAGTACACACCCATGTCGGTACACACTGTGTGTTAGCCACCCCCGCTGGAGATCGATACCAAGACCTTAAGTGTTGAAAAGTGGTATCTCCATTCAGTCTGGAATTAAATATAATTTATCCCTCCTCATCCTACATAAACCCATGTAACAAGTAGGCCGGGCGTCTGATTGATCTGTCCTTTGCCACCTGGCCCATTGACAGATCTCTGATGGGCGTCGGATTGATCTGCCCTCTTGCCACGTGGACCATGAACAGATCTGATTCCTTCTGTAGATGTGTGAGGTAGTATTGGTAGGGAAAACAGCTCAGCAAGCACAGAAGAAGGGAATGTGTCGGTTGTCCTTTTACACCTCTCGTCTCTCGTTTTGATCCTCTGACAGAGGGTGCATGACACGTACCAGTAAGAAATTGTACATATGAGACAATGCTCCCACCAAACCGTCAAAACTGTGGGCCACCCTTTAGATGAACTCGCCTGTAACCTAACTAACAAAATTAATGGAAAGTCTACTGCTTAAGGTTGAGAAATAACCAACGGTCCCGATTCACTAAACAAGTCTTTAGCAAATCAGAGTTTAAAAATAACTAAACCAGTTTTATTTTGAGATTAACCCCACCCACCTACGGTAGATCCCACAGTTTGACGGTTCAGTTCAATTTTACAGCGCTTGACTATCAAGCATCATACTCTACTGGAGTATCAATAAGTCTTACGTAAAAGGCCAGAGTATGGAGGGGGCTGTTAGCTGCATCAGGGGGTTGGGTTTTCAGGGGTGGTGTGAAACCGTAAATGAAATTCCAACTGCAGAAGTTTGTATCTTTTGGGTGTGAGAGAGTAGACTGAGAGATCTGCTCTATCTGTATGTCTCTCTCAAACCTCTTTTGTTCTTTTCCTTTGTTGCTTTGTCAACCACTGTAGGGAGAAAGGTGGTGGTGGAGTTGCTTTTATCTTTATCTTTACTCTACCTTGAAAAAACAAAAGGAGAGAGAAAGAGAGGAAGATATATTAATTAAAAAAGAAAGAAAGAAAGAAAACCAGAGGAAGATTCCTTCTGCAGAGGGGCTTCCTGGTTTTTTGCTCTCTTTTGGTCACTTGGGTCTCTCTCTCTAACTCTCTTTGACTGTGTTTTGGAGTGTTGAAGTGCTGCTTTTGGGGGTGTTTCATTTCCATACAGATACATGAATGCTCCTCTGTATTGTGGGTTCTGGGGCATCTGAGTTCTCTTTATTTTTCTCTTTGTAGTTTCATCAGTTACAGTGTCTTCTGGGGCTCTGTTTCCAGTTGGGTTTTTTATTCTGTGGGGTGTGTGTAGAGAGAGTTGGGTGTTTGCTTTTATAGAGGAGGAGAGAAATGGCAGGAGGAGGTGGAGGAGGAGGACAAGCGCCTGCGCCGAAGCCAGATGAGTTGCAGCCGCATCCGGTGAAAGATCAGCTGCCCGACATTGCTTACTGCATCGCTAGTCCTCCTCCATGGCGTGAGTTCTCTTCTCTTCTCTGCTTTTCTTTTTTTCCTTTTTGAAACTCATTTGGGCTTTTGTGGTTCTGTTTTTTTTCAGTGCGGTTGATTTTTTTTTTTTTTTTTTTTTCGGTATTTTTTCATGATTGAACTGAAACTCATTTGGGTTTCTTCTGTTGTTGAAGTCCATTTGGATTTTTACCATGATTCTTCCATATATTTTCTTTGAAATTCATTTGGGTTGTCTGCTATTTTTATTCGTACTTTTTTCTGGGATGAATTATTTTCATCTTTTCTTCTAAATGCATGTTTTATTTCTTGGCTGGAAGAAACTCATCTTCTTCTTTTTTCTGTTTATTTATTTGGAGTGGATCTCATCTGATTTGGTGTCTCTGATTTTTTTGTTTAAAATCATCTGATTGTGATTTGTATCTTTTAATTTTATACTATATTTAGGTGAAGATCTTTTTGGTTTTCCCCTTGCATTAATGAAGAGAAATCACAGGTTCTGGATGCATCATAGCCCATAGTTTGATGGTCCAGAACATTGCTCTGATGGCCTGCCGCCGCCATATATTTTGGTTGTGCCCCCAAAAAAATTCCCAGATTGGGAGTTCCTAACAACATTCAACCAGTGGCCTGCAAAAAAAGATATGGTTAATAGATAAACACAAAAACTTTCTGGTAGAATGCATCAAGTAATGGATGGATGGATATTGTTTTTGCCAATTCCCCATCTGATGCAGACCCCCATCAGTTAATTGGTATGGATCAACGAACCTGGCACCATCTGTATAGACTGAACACTGATTACGCCCTTATGCATGACTACGCATGGATATTTTAAAAAATCATTTTGATATTCTTTTCTCTGTTATTATTTTAAATAAAAAAGATCTTGGTTTTGCTTGTTGAAACTAACCTGACTCTCCTTTTCTTTTTAATTTACTATTTATGCAATCCGTTCAGTTTTCATTAGAGATTTTTTCATTTATATATTCATTTGGGTATTTTAATTGCAGCTAAGGTCATTCTCCTCAGAGAATTTTCATTTATATATTCATTTGGGTATTTTAATTGCAGCCGAGGCCATTCTCCTTGGTTTCCAACATTTCCTGGTTATGCTAGGCACAACGGTTATCATTCCTACTGCCCTTGTTCCTCAGATGGGAGGAGGAAATGTAAGTCTTCAAAAGAAATAAAATAATAGAAAGTTAAAAAAATAATTATAGAAAAGCTTCTAATTAATCCATGTTTATATTTTTTATATCACATGATTTTCTCATATTTCATATCCATGCAACTATGATGTCCCATTGTCTTTTTCATAGGGTGAGAAGGTGAGGGTGATCCAGACTCTACTGTTTGTGGCTGGTTTGAACACGCTGTTCCAGTCGTTATTTGGGACTCGCTTACCTGCCGTGATTGGCGGGTCATATACATTTGTTGTGCCTACCATCTCCATAATCCTGGCCGGTCGATACAGCAATGAATCGAACCCTGCAGAGGTTCCAATCCGACACCACCCACTTGGCGGTTCTGATGTTTCTTGTTTTCTGGCGTTAAAGTTGACTCTAATCACAGAACTTGGTTTCCTGTTGCTGTGCAGAAATTCAAGCGAATCATGCGTGGAATCCAGGGAGCACTGATTGTTGCTTCAACACTTCAGATAATCCTCGGCTTCAGTGGCCTTTGGCGCAATGTCACAAGGTTGGTTTCAAATCATGATTGCAGCGAGTTGACTGCGAAACCTTCTAAAGTAATGATGTTGATGCAGTGCATCTCTTTTGAATATTCATATTTGTTCAGGTTCTTAAGTCCACTATCTGCGGTCCCTTTGGTTTCTCTTGCTGGGTTTGGGCTCTATGAGCTTGGTTTCCCTGGGGTAAGTGTTCTCTGGTTTCCATTGGTTGGGAGTGCATGAGGCTTCTCTTGTGTATGTTTCAGGTTGGTGTATGCCTATATGATCCTCGACCAAAACATAAAGGATTTTTTTTTTCCCGTGCATCAACTGTGGGAGTGGGGCCCACATTATGGTTGGGCATTGCCCATAAATCTCCTTTGTCGGATCGTATTAACTGACTGATTGATGGTTTTCAAATAGATGTATTACGAACTTAAATAAATAAAATGACCAATCATATGGTTTAGGTTTTCTGATGTGGAAGATATTGTTGGTGGCCAACATAAATCTCCTTCATTAGACTATCTTCACTGATTGATTGATGGATTTCAAATGGATGGATTGCTCAATTGTTCAACTCTGAAGAAAAAAATAAAGACTGATCATATGGTTAGATTTTCTGACGGGGAAGATGTTGTTGGGGCAAGACCCATTTATCATGGACGCCGCCAGATGGTTGGCTTCAATTACAGAAAGGGTGGCCCTCCTGCAGTTTTATCTGTTTGAAGTTTGAACTAAAAATGCTATCTAGCGAAGCAATATTTTATACTTTCCACCTCTGATAGTTCATTTGATCACCATCTAGGATGATCGATCCTGTTTCTAAGTGATATTGTTGCTACTATCTTGTCGTAGAAATTATGTCTGGGTGAAGTGGAACCAAGGTTTCGGGGTTCAAAGTTCAATGATAGGAATGACAGGATCACTTAGATAAAATTTGGAAAAGAAGAAGAAGAAGAAAATATTATCTTCTAGTGGTAACTTTTACCTGTTTAGAACTCCCTCTCATTTACCATGATGCAGCTGAAACCTCATGCTTTTGTTTTTTAGGTTGCGAAATGTATTGAAATTGGGCTTCCACAGATCGTTCTCTTGATATTCTTTTCACAGGTAAGGTGCCTTGATGCATGCATCTTGAATCTCAATATTCTATTTCGTTTTACTATGCATAGAGCTTCTTTTCGTAACATCATCACTACTTGCGATCATATTTCTCTCTCTGTTTCCTTTGTGTTTGTGGGTGTGGTGATCTATTTGTCCAGTGAGCAATCTCAAGCCCATTAGAACTTTCAAGTGTTAACATCTTCCTATGTTGAAATTTGTGAGGTTCTTAATTGCCTGATGTACTAACATCTATTTTGAAATGCTTGTTTACAGTACATACCCCATGTTATAAGCTCTAAGAGGCATGTTATTGAGAGGTTTACTGTTATATTTTCGGTTGCTATCGTCTGGATTTATGCACACCTGCTTACTGTGGGTGGTGCATATAAGGGTTCCCCACCAAAGACGCAAGACCATTGTCGTACTGATAGAGCTGGACTCGTTGGTGCCGCTCCCTGGTAAGTAAAACCCCTTGCTACTTGAATCTTATCTCCGAATTGTTGGTGATGTTGGTGTCTTGAACCTCAGATCTAGACCATTTCCGTCTGATAAGATGCATGTATCCGATGAACCTTGGATATTCATATCACAGTTTCCGAACTTGAATGTATTCTGTGCTTTCCACTAGAGCCTAAGGGATCAATTGGCAGCATGGATTTTGGTTCAAAATCCAATCCATGATTTTCAAAGCTGAGTTTTCTGTTCTTTCAGTTGCGTTTGGTAACTGAGATTTTCAATCTTGTGGAATTCAGAAATTATGTTTGGCAGCCTGGATTTTGTTCCTTAAAGAGGATGAGAGAGCAGTTATGATAGCTGGAGTGGATTGAAAATCCAGGTTTTTGCACCCCAACTTGTCTCCTCAATTTTAGAAGGGGTCCGTTTGGTGATTTTCAATCCAAGTGGATTTGAAATCCAGGATTTTTGGGGTGCTAAATATGATTTTGATTGAAAATCCTGGATTCCAGTTCCTGAATGCCCAGAATCCATGCTGCCAAACAACCCCCAATTAGTGATTTCAGGCCAATAGGACTTCGTTGCCATTTAGTGTGACAAGCAATGAAAGTTGCTGCGGCCAAGATTAATCCTATTGATAAGCTCATTTACAATCTCTCTGTTCTGTGGCATGCTACAGTATAACCATGAAGCTTTTAGCAAGAACTTGGGAACATCAAAGTAAAGGTGGATTTTTATTCTATGATAACCATATATCTGAAAAGGCCTGGAGGATCAGGATCAAAAGTATGATACAGATATGAGACAAAACAGGATACAATTGTAGCTATATCCTACTATTTTCGTGACTACTAGGCAGTATGATATTTACAACATGTACATCTCGTATGTATTGACCAATACAACTCCGTACTATACTTGTGTCTTGGGGGTCCCCAATATGATATTCACTCAGGTTACCCCAGAATTTGCAGTGGACCGGCTGTTATGCACAGATTCACACACATCTGGCCCATGTGGTGTTGCAGCCATAGCTAGGACTTGTAATGCATGGGTCCCACACATAGGTATAATGGTTTGACCCACACGTACACAAGGATTTGATATTATTGGAAAGTTGGGTTAGTTTAGGAGTACAATTAGGATATTCATTTATTTGTTTTCTTAATTAGAGAGAATTATATCCTAATCGGCAGATTAGGATAGAGTTAGTTACGGTTTCCTTCTTAGGGGAGAGTCCTCCCTCTACCAAGCTTCTCGGTGTAGAGAACTCTTTGAAAATAATATATGTAAGGCCTAGTGGAACATTTGATAACTGATTGCATGATATTGCTTTCTTTTCCTCTAAAAATTGAGCCTTTCTCAATTTCCAACAAAAGTATACCCTATTTGTTAAGGGCAAGTGTCTATTCAACCTGCTATGACACTATTGAAAAGTTGATGTTTTCGAAGTTGTGCTCCAATCCATTGTTGAGCTGCTTACAGGGCCACGGGAGCTGTTTATCTGACAACAATTTTTCATTGCTTGTTATTGTCTTCTCTGCAATCCGTACAGGTCATCACATCGACCTAAAAGGTCGGTGTCAATTGGTATCAGAGCAGTACCAATCTCGATGTTGTTCCACTATCAGCCCCACCACATTCCCACCATTTTCATCCACCATAAGCCCCATCACGATCCAATAAATAAAGGAAGAAAAAGAAAAAGCAACACAACTCCTAGCTAAACACCCATAACGAAACTGCCTCTCTAGCAAGCCCTTGTCATTATTGTTTTGGGCCATCTTTCCTCTAGAGAGTTAGTGTATAGTGTATGTGGTTAGTGGATAGTGTATGTGGTTAGTGGCTCTTTTAATGTAAGTGCATGTGCACACTTTCCTCTTCTCCCGCAGTGTACTATATGCTCTATTCTAATAAAACATTGTGTGTTAGGGCATGTTGGCTAACACAACATTTTCCCCAAAATCTCTTCTTTCTTCTTCTTTTCTCTCACTCTTCTTTGCTTTTCTCTACACTATAATCATTAAATCATCTTCTACTTGGTATTAGAGCATAGATCAGGGCATTCCACATTCAACAAGTTGAGAGGCGACACGTCACCTTGCTGACGTCAGCGTTGTATGGACATATGAACTAAGGTATTCAAAATCGGTTACGTAATGGTAACAGTCATAACCGTTACGCGTTACGGGGTCGAAATGGCCGTAACGGCCGTTACAGAAAAACTGGTCGTAATGGCCTCGTAACGGTCCAGTAATAGCATTTTTCAAAAAATAAAAAAACGGCTGTAACGGCCGATACGGGGGCTGTAACGGCTGTTACGGCCGTATCATAACGGTAATGGTGGTGGTTGTTACAGCCACCGTTACCGTTTTGGAACACCTTGGCATGAACCCCATTTGATCTAAAAGTTTAGGGGTTTGACAGATCTTGATTTTAGAAGAATTGTCATGTTTTTTTTTTTCAGAATTTTTTAGACTTCCTTTCATGGTGTTTTGGACAAAATAAAGAAATTAAAAAATCTGGTCCCTTATCTTTTTTTCTTTGGATTCTTTGCTTAAGATGGATCGAAATCTTTCTTTCAAGCTACTCATTGAGGATTTTTTAGTTATGATTCATGTTTGAGTGGGTTTTAACCTCAAATGGATGTGCAACTGGGCCGTTTTTCACTTGGTTGCGTCAAATCTGATTGGATTTCTTGTTATTTTGGAGGATTACTACTTGTTTAAGGCTTATCTCTCATTCCCTTGAAGGATTGAGTGAGAAAGAGTTGTTTGAATCAATCTTTCTTACTTGGAGTCTCCTATGGACAACAAAGGGCCCTCATCTCTTATCCTGGGCTCTCTCGAATCCAACCCCTTGTAGATTACGTCCATTAAGTTGAATGGTGACAACTATCTTTAATGGGCGCAATCTGTAAGTGTTCTTAGGAGCCCGTGAGAAGTTGTTGTATATTTTGGATGATCCTTCAAGCTCGACACATGCTACCTATAAGTTTTGGACAAAGGAGAATTATCAAGTTATTGCATGGTTGTTGAATAGTATGGATTCTTCAATTAGCCACTCAGTGATGTTTTTATCCTCGGCTAAAGGCATTTGGGATACGCTTCATGATATGTTATCGGAGTCTTAGAATTTTTCACAGATATTCCAACTTATTCAAGAAATTAGTTGGTTCCAAAAAAAACTCAAGATCATTAAAAGATTACTATTCGACACTTCAGGGCATGTGGGATGAGTTGGACCTGTATTAATCTCTTCCTTCCAAATGTAAAGAGGATCATAAACATGCCCATAAGCAGCGGGATGATACTTGTATCATGCAGTTCGTAGTTGAGTTGAACTTCAATTATCTTCATGTTCGAGATCAGGTTGTCGTGCAGGATCCTCTTCCCCCATTGACGAGTCTATGCCATGTGCCAGTGTGCTATTGTCTCCACTCCTTCCCATTCATTTGTGCCAATAGAGTGTTCGACACATCTTGCTGGTGATCAGTTTTCTCTTCTTCTTGGCCCTCGAGCACCATCTTTGAGTTCATGGCACATTTTTTGTTATGGCGGTGGTAGAGACCATGAGGGACGTCGCAGTTAGATGTGTACACGAGTCGAACCGAGTCGAACTTGGCACAGCTCGACTCAACTCGGCTCGGTCCTCGAGCCCGACTGGCCAGCTCAGCTCGGTTCGGTTAGCAGCTCAGGCCAGTTCGAGCCAAGATCGAGTCGAGTTTACCTATGCGGCATTATCACAAACACATGGTCTGCACCTTCAAAATCTCACTGTATATAAAACAGCAACAATGGTTTTACAGGTATTTTATCAAACACCTTGTAAGCAACATAAAAATCAAGAAAAAAGGGTGTTTTTTTCATATACGTACCTTCCTTGCCACCAGCCACACTTCATTGAGTCATTTCATCAAACACTTGGTGAGCAACAACAATATTAAAGTAATCGAGTCACCAAACTGAATTAATCCGAGTTCAATTCGAGTTAGGTTGGATCTGAATCGAGTCGAGCTCGGTTCGAAATTTTTTTGAGCTCAAAAAATCAGCTTGACTCGGCTCGAACTCAGTTTTGAACCGAGTTGAATCGAGCTTTTTCGAGTTGAGTCGAGCGAGTTACCGAGCTAACTCTGCTCGTGTACAACCCTAATTGCAGTTGTAATCTTCATAGTTGTGGTGGACGTAGATGAGGACGTGATGGCTTCCACATTTGTTCGCATTGCGGTGGAATCAATCACATTGTTGATTATTGTTGTTAGCTCCAGGTCGATCCCTTTGTGATCCTCTTGCAAGTCAGCGGGAGCATGACTCTTATCATCTTCCTCTTTCCATTAGTGATCACGAGGAAACTCCTCTCTCCTCCGTTCAACATCCTGTTGGTGATTTGGGTGACCCTAATTCTCTGTAGGTGTATCATCGTCGAGATAAATATTCACACGCTCAATTATCCACCCTTCCACTCACTTTGGATGTTGGCTCAGGCGACTCTCCTATCTCAAGTTTAAATCTCCCCATTGCCTTGCATAAAGGGTCACGATCTTGTACTAAACACCCCATTAGTAATTTCGTTTCATATAATTATCTTTTAACGTTTTTTCAGTTGTTTGCAGCTTCCCTTTCATCACAGACTATTCCTCGATCTCTCTCACATACTCTTCAAAGTCCTAACTGGACGAAGGCGATGATAGAAGAAATGTCTGCTCTTGAGAAGAATCATACTTGGGAGCTTGTGCCTCTTCCTTTAGGGCATAAACCTGTTGGATGTTGATGAGTTTACACGAGCAAGTTTCTTTCAGACTGCTCTATTGATCGCTATAAAGCCCGTCTTGTTGCTAGGGGCTACACGCAGACTCATGGTGTGGATTACTTCGAGACATTCTCTCTGGTGGCTAAGCTTAATTGTATTCGTGTTGTGATATCCTTGGGCGTTAATTTATCATGGTCCTTGTTTCAACTTGATGTTAAGAATGCATTTCTCCATGAGACCTTGCAGTGGAGGTCTACATGCATCAACTTCCTGGCTTTGTTGCTTCCTATAACACTACGCTTGTATGTCGGTTGAAGAAGGTTTTTTATGGACTCAAACAATCCCCGCGTGCATGATTCGAAAAATTTAGTCAGGCTCTCATGGAGTTTGGCTTTGTTCGTAGTCATGCCGATCATTTCCTCTTTATATGTCGTCGATCGACGGGGATCATGGTTCTCATTGTGTACGTGGATGATATTGTTCTGTCCGGTAGTGATTAGGTCGGAATGTGGGAGGTCAAAGAATTTTTGAAGTCGAAGTTTGAGATCGAGAATCTTGGTCCTCTTTGCTATTTCCTAGGAATTGAAGTTGGTCTCTTCTCATCCGGGTTGGTCTTGTCACAACGAAAATATGCGCTTAATCTTCTCATAGAGACCGGCATGTTAGGATGCAAATCCGCTACCACCCCCATGGATACTTCGCGGAAGCTTTGGCCAGATGATGGCGCTCTCCTTTCTGATCCTAGGATGTATCGACGACTTGTAGGCCGGCTCATTTACCTGACTATTATTCACCTAGATCTCTCCTTTGCGGTGGGCGTAGTTAGCTAATTTATGCAAGCTCCCCGTGCTTCACATCTCACGGCTATATAATGCATACTTTGGTATTTAAAGTCAGCCCCAGGACTTGGCCTCCGATTTCAGTCGCACGGTCATCTTCATCTTTCTAGCCATTCCAATGCTGATTGTGCAGGTAGTACTTATGATCGCCACTTTACATCTGGCTTCTGTACCTTCCTAGGTGGCAATCTTATCACATGGAAGTGCAAGAAGCAATCAGTTGTTGCTTGGTCCTCAGTTGAAGCAGAATATCATGCTATGGCTCATGCAACGTGTGAGCTTGTGTGGCTTCGCACCCTTCTTGAAGAACTTGGCTATCCTCATTTGACTCCTATTCCTTTTCATTGTGACAACTAAGCGGTCATCCATATTGCTCGTAACCTGGTTTTTCACGAGCGAACCAAGCATATTGAGGCCAATTGTCACTTTATTCGGGAGAAAGTTGCCTCTAAGGAAATCATTTATCCTTTCATTCGATCCGGGGATCAATTTGCGGATGCTCTTACAAAGTCCTTGATTTGAGATGCTCTTCATCGTGTTCGAGACAAGTTGGGCATGATCAACATCTATGCTCCAACTTGAGGGGGAGTCTAGAGAGTGTTAGTGTATAATGTGTGTGGTTAGTGGCTCTTTTAATACAAGTGCATGTGCACACTTTTCTCTTCTCCTGCAGTGTACTATATGCTCTATTCTAATAAAACATTGTGTTAGGGCATGTTGGCTAACACAACATTTCCCCCAAACTCTCTTCTTTCCTCTTCTTCTCCCTCACTCTCTCTTCTTTTCTCCCCACTATAATCATCAAATGATCTTCTACTTTCCCATGCATGATCTATGTCTACAATCAACAACCATTCATTAACATCTTCATTGGCCATACAACACCTGTCACTATCCTCTCAAACTGGCCATCACCACTCATCTTCCTTGGCAAAATCCATATGCATAACCATCTTCACTGGTCACCGGGCTCGGTCTTTCTCAACAATCCAATTGACACCTAACATCATTTTGATTGACTTTTTCCTTTTCATGAGATGGGGTTTTCAACTATTCCCTACTAAACTTGAGCAAGAAAAACATGAATCTAATTGGTAGGAAAAGAAGCCATAAATCTTAAGCTTGGTAATGATTCAAGAAATTTTTTTTGATACATCTAAAGATGGTTCTTTGATTTTTATATTATTTCATCAAAATTAGCGAGGAACCCATAAATCAGGCTAAATTTCAATGGGATTTGCTTAGATTTACATGATTTTCATAATATAGATCGACTTTTGTTTTTCTTTTTTGTTTTATTCTATTTCTTCAACATTTTTATTCATGGTTTTTACTATTCATTATGTTTCAGCCATATCGGCCATTACATAACTATCTCGGTCACCCCCATTATGCGTAACGAGGGTGAATTGGTCTGTTAAGAAAAAATGGGCAGACGAATACAATGTCAAGGGCCCCATTTTGTTATTTTTGAATTCTCTTGTTTTTCGACTTCTTTCTTCATTTCAACCATGAAGGAAGCTTAAAAACTAATTTTAGACTAGATATAGGCCTAGTTTGAGGATCAAAACTGTTGGAGATCGTGCGGAAGCAAACCCGAATTCAATCAAACAATTCCTGAATTCAATCAAACAAGGTGAAATCAAATGTAAGCAAAAGCACACAGAGATCACATGGTTTTTACGTGGAAAAACACTTGCGGGAAAAAACCACAGCACAAAGTGACAAGCAATCTACTATGAAACGATATTACAAGAGATTGGTGGACTTACCGATTCGAACAACTTCAATATTCTTTCTCAAAACCCTAGTGCTCTGGAACACCTTAGGAATGTCTTAGAATTCACTTAGAATACCCTAATCCTGATTACACCTGATATATACTGTCACAACTGGAATTAGAAACAAATCGCCCACTTACACAGTTCCGCGTGCGTCGTCGATGGGGACCTTCGATGGCATCGACAACCATTGAAGACCAGTCGTTGACATCGAAGCCAACCTTCGATGGCATCGAGTAGCAACTCTGAAACTGTCCAGTGAGCAACTAGGATTCTTCTGGATTTTCTCGATCGCATGGAGTGGTCTGTCGATGATATCGACGGACCCTTGGTCTTAGTAAGATTGAAAACATTTGACAACAATCTTGACCATGGATTCAATCTTCATGTTCTATTGCTCCACCATGTCATTATTGTCTCTAATCACCTTTTATACAACAATCTCGACCATGGATTCAATCTTCATGTTCTATTGCTCCACCATGTCATTATTGTCTCTAATCACCTTTTATCATAAGCTTCATTATTGCTTCTTGTGCATACTCTGTCTTCATGAAGCCTTCGTCGAGCCGAAAGAAGTCGCATAGAAATTGAACTTCTCTATGGGAACCACCTTTGTAAGCATGCCAGCTGGGTTCATGCTTGTATGGATCTTCTTTAGAGTCACATCGCCTTCCTCAAGCACCTTCGTATTGCGCTCGCTCATGTGGCCTAGATGCACGTGCCACAAACATGCCGAATGTGGACTCGGCTACAGACGCCGCAGCTCCACTTAATATGGTATTCTCGATCAACTTGTAAACGTTACTGCGTCGTTGTACTTTCATTACTACGAGGATCCTTTAGAAACTTAAGGACTCGATCAAAACCTGTGAACTTACACCCAAGTGCCTCCGATGCCCCAATAGAGATCAAGTTCTTGTTGAGGTCCGGAATGTATTACACATGTCAGAATACTCTCCACCCCATCGAACATCTTGATGTGCACTGAACCGATTCTAATCACCTTATAGGCAATGTCATCGCTCATAAAAACCTGTCCACCATCACACTCACTGTTGGTGGTGAACCAATCCCCATGAAAAGTCATGTGGTATGAGGCCCCCAAATCCAAAATTCAGTCATTATTGAGGTACCCAGATTTAGATGTGGTCAAGACATCATCACCATTCACCTCCTCACTAGATTGCGTTGTTTTGGCCTCATTCGTTGCATTCTTAGATTTTTCTCTTTTTCGTGCCTTAAGATTCCGACAATCTTTCTTCATGTGTCCTGTCATCCCACAATTCCAACACTTCACCTTGCCTTTCTCTTTTGATTTGGATCTAGACCGAGAGTTCCTCTTCTCCCATTCAGAATTCCTTTCCTTGGCAACCAATGCATCTATAGAGGTACCCTTGCCACTGTCTCTCCTTCTCAACTGCTTCTCATGAAGGGCCAAGATGATGGTTTCAACATCGATGGTATCCCTACTGTGGATCAGAGTGTCTACAAGATTCTCGTAAGACAGTGGAAATGAATTCAACAAAATTAAGGCTTGGTCTTCTTCTCCGATCTTAACCTCCGCATTTAGTTTGTATAATAATTCGCTGAACGTGTTTACGTGTTCATTGGTATCAAACTTCTCTGTCGTCTTAAGATTATAGAACCGTTTCTTAAGATACAGACAACTACCCATGGATTTTTTCATGTATAAACTATCTAGCTTTGTCTGTATCTCTGCAGCGGTCTTTTGATCCAAGATATTATAGAGAACGTTGCCCACTAGACACAATTGGATCGAGGTTGTAGCCCTCTCATCAAGTTCATCCCACTATTCTTCACTCATAGATGCAGGACGCTTTGCCTTGCCAAGGAGGGCGTATTGCAATCCTTGTTGAACTAGAACGCCTCTCATCTTCACCGTCCATAGTTCAAAATTATTTCTGCCGGTGAACTTCACCGTTTCGTACATCATGCTAGACACTTTTGTTGACATGTTTCAAATTAGAACTCGAAACCGCAACGTTAACTTTGATACTACTTATTGGGGATTGTGTGGAAGCAAACCCGAATTCAATCAAACAAGGCGAAATCAAACGCAAGCAAAATCACACAAAGATCACACAATTTTTACGTGGAAAAACCCTTGCGGGAAAAAACTACGGCACAAAACGACAAGCAATCCACTATGAAACGATATTACAAGAGATGGATGGACTTACCTATCCGAACAACCCCAAAATCCTTTCTCAAAACTCTAGCTTTGCTCTAGAACACCTTAGTGATGCAGACATTAGTGGTGCGCCCTTTAGAGTGTACCAAAGGAGGAGGCGTCGCTGATAGAGGTCAAACAGAGGTAGTGAACCGTAATCTAGGGAATTGGTTAAGATGTTTGGTTGGAGACCACTGCAAGACCTGAGACACTGTTCTTCCCACAGCAGAGTTCGCATATAATTCCTCAGCGAACAAGTCCACAGGAATGAGCCCGTTTGAAATTGTTTCAGGTCTTAGGCCTTGAGCCCTCATAGATTGGATCCCCATGACTACCCCACAGCGTCCGTCAGAGTTAGGAGAGTTCTTCGCCCAACATATACATGCATTGCATAGTGAGATTAGGCAGAAGATTAATTCAAGTAATGAACATTATAAACTTTCTACTGACACTCACAGGATATTTAGGGAATTTCAACCTGGAGATGACGTCATGGTTCGTATTAGGTCTGATCGGTTTCCACCCGAATCCGTGAAGAAGCTTCATGTCATGCCCGTAGAATACTCCCACATAAAATTGTGAAAAGGTTAGGGGTCTAATGCTTATGTTGTTGATATCCCTGCTACCATGGGCATCAGTTCCACATTTAATGTGGAAGATCTAGTTCCCTTTCATGAGCCATCACCTTTCTTCACTGGTTCCCCTGTTTCTTCCCAGACCCCCCTATATATGCACCTTGGCCACAGCCTGATCTTCCTGTACCCATCTTACCTTCTCTTCCACCTGCACCGAGAAGAGACGAGATCGAGGAAATTTTGGACTCCGAGGCGGTTTCCACTCGCTCCGGGGGTTTTCAGAAATTCCTAGTCAAATGGAGGAACAGGCCTATTACAGATAACTCTTGGATCACAGAGACAGCTGCAGCGCATCGACCCCGATTTGCTCGAGAGATACAGGAGTTCACTTTCTCCAGTGGCGAATTCTTCCTACCCGGGGAGAATTGATGGGGACATTAGTGGTGCGCCCTTTAGGGTGTACCAGATGAGGAGGTGTCGCTGACGGAGTACTAGAGTGGAGGAGTTGACGTGGATGGACGACGAGTCCATCGGACCCACTTTCTGACGCTCTACGAGTGCAGAAGTGGCATGACCGCGCCCCGGTCATAGATTCATGGGTTGGATTTGACACCCTACCACACGGGTGTTCACCTCGACTACAGATCTATGGGTCGGATTTCACACCCTATCACATGGGTGTTTTAGTTTTGGATTTTTTTTTTTTTGTTATTTTTCTTTTTTCAGGGCCTTAATTGCAACTTTCTTTATTTTTCGTCTTTTTGTTATTTTTCTTGTTTCCAGGTGCTTTAGTGCACTTTTACCTTTTCCATAGCTTATATATACGCTGGGAAGAACCCTATTTTCATTATTATTGAATGAATAGGAATTCGTCTATTTTCTTTCACTTTATTCAAGAGATTAGGGTTTTAGGATTGACCCTTGGGTGTTGAGGATTCCACCCCGATTTCGGGTTTCTCTCATTTTAAGATCTTCTAGGTACAGGAAAAGGTAAGAATCATCCTCTTCCTTTTCTTTTGACGACAAAGGACCTATACCTTTTTCATCTTGAACCCCTCATTCTTCACCCCTTTCGTTTCTCTTTGGATACCCTTTTCTAATTCGAACGGAAAAGAGGGATGGTTAGTCAGTAGAATCAGATCCAAGCTTACTCGTGGACTGACTTATGCTAGATTTGGGATATCCTCTTTTCCCGAGGTCCTCCCTTTTTACTGTTTATGTGATCTTATGCCAAGAGGCATGATCCCGACGGAATAACCTCATTTTTGTGTTGAGATTTACCTAATTCTTTTGTTTGGAAAGAGTTAGTTAATTGGTGTATTTATTTGAATATTCTTTAACCTGATTATACATGCATCTAGGGTTAGGTTATCACATCCCTGCATCACTTAGGAATGTCTTAGAAGTCATTTAGAATATCCTAATCCCGATTACACCCGATATATATACTATCACAATCGGAATTAGAAACAAATCACGCACTTACACAGTTCCGTGCACCCCGTCAATGGGACCTCCGATGGTATTGATAGCCATCAAAGATATCAAAGCCACCTTCGATGGCATCGAGTAGCAACCAAAACAGTCCAGCCAACAACTGGGATTCTTTTGGATTTTCTCGATGGCAACAAGTGGTCTATCGATGGCATTGAACCCTTGATCTTAGTCGGATTGAAGACATCTGACAACAAAAACATAAGATTTGAGTGGTATTTGACGAATTGAAGTGGAATGGACCATTTTGGGAAATATCAAAAAAGGGGTAAACCATCATTTTTTTTTTCATCGTCATTATGTTGTTTCCATATGTATTGGGCCCTAATCCACTGAATCATGCTTGATTTCTGTTTGATTAGGACCTAATTGGTTGATTTTCTGCAGCTCAAGCTGGCAGACAGCATTCTTCTCAAAGAATGATTTATTACACCAATGAATATAAGTAAAAACTTTCGCATTTTTTAGACCATTTTCTCTGTTTCTTGTGTATTTGTAATTACTTTATTCATTAAGGGATCCCTAGACTTACATATATCTGTTTCTTTCATTTGCAGCATGAATTGTTTATAATTAATGTATGAATTTCTACATTTGAATGATATGATTCATCTGACTATCCATTGTTGCCCATGTTCATATGTAGACTTGTACAGCTGTAGTTCTACTCTTGTAGATAGGTCGAATGGTAGTATGTATGTGTCACGTGTTTCTCTTTCGCACAGATATATATGATTCATGTGCTTAATTGATTACGAACTAATAGGCAGCATGTGTGATACATTTGAAGAGGAGATCATGAAGTTTACTAATCTGCACGCTATGGTTGAAGAAGTTTTATCACCATATACATGGAAGACAACAGGATTTGGAAGTGGATTCAGCTCTATCAGGTTCTTTGAGGGACAATGTGCCTCCTTTGCCTTAGACTGGGTACCAATTCCCCCAAGGGTAGCTGCTTCTCATTGGACAGTGATTGCCCTTGCCAGCAAAATTCTCACCTCAGATCATTTCTGTATATCTGTTTTATGTGCAAAGAAGCAAAAGAATCAGTTGATCATCTATTTGTTGGATACAAAGCAGCTTCAGAAATTCGGGGCATTTTTTTCTTCACCTTTTGAGGTATCTAGGAGGGAGTGGCAAAAATTCTTACTAGTTGGAAGGGGGTCCTCTCAAGCAAAGAGGCTAACTTTTGGAAATGTTGCTGGCTTGATTGTATGGAGCATTTGGAAGGAGTGAAATAGGCATATATGATACACCCAATGATAATGCTTCTGATGCATGGGGCCATAGTGAACATAAAAAGTCAATTGGTGGGGTTGACCATGATTTGAAATGAAGTATGTTGGCCCCACAATTGGAAGGACTTGCTATGGTCAAGTGCCCTTGATCTAGTAACAAACTTCTCTAGATGTGTGTTCCCAGGACAGAAAGATGGAAATTGCAAGTTTGATTCAAAGGTTTTAAGACTCAAACTAGTCCCATGCGACTTGTCCGAGTCGACTCGGACCTGGTTGGACCTGATCCAGTTTGAGCACTTTGACTCAAAATTGAAAATAGGGGTTGACTTAGCCCAACTCGGCTGAGTTGCGGCTCAACTTAGGACCAAACGAGTCAGTGTGAGTCGCTGGATTAGTCTTAAGTCTCATGCAAAGGGTGCCGTTGGATTGGGGGATTTTAATCAACGTAACATGATGATGCAATGACATTTTGGAAGCTACCGCAATGGATCTTTGTGAAGGGCTACAGATTGCATTAAGTTTGGGGACTGTGTCAATTATTGTGGAAGGTTCTTCTTGTGATGTGTTGAACTAAGTGACTGAGCGTCAATGATATCTTGGAGCCGTGGGTTTTATCTTTGATGAAATTAAGGGTCTTGCAGCTCAGCTAAAAACCTTAGTTGCACAATCCTTTTAACTAGGTTCCACTTGTCCTTCAAATTGTTCCTCAGACTCGCATTTCTGCTCATTAATAGAATCTTTGTTATAGGCAAAACACTTCGTTCTGTAGCCTTAATGGTTTCTTTGTGAACCTCTCTTGTTCCTGTGAAAGAGCTGTCAAAGGGACCTGAGGTTTTTATCAGGAATTCCCTCTTGTTGATGTAGTCTGATCTTTTATTAATAGAATTTTTGTTGTCCAAATTCTATGATTAAAGTGAATTGGGCACCAATTTGTACTGCTTATGTGCGGGGGCGGGCGGGCAGGTGGGGCATATGGCACCAATTTGTACTTCTTTCTTGCTGGCCATATGGGTGCCTGATGCTGCTAGTTGGGACCTGGGTAGTAAAAATATGTTGGAAGGTTGGAAGGACATCCATGCCTGTATTCACATCCAACAATTTTGGGAATTGCTGAGTCCCACCGGTGTTTACTTCTGCATCAATGTCTGACTCGTATCAGGATATCATGAGTTCCATTAGTAGTTATCCTCTTTCATTGCAGTAAATGATGGATACCTTCTTTAATGGACGTCTGTGCCTATTTTTTATACACTCAAAGGCTGTGGTGACACCCACTTAAAATATATTTTTACCTGTATACTTGAATTGGGTTTGTTTTTTGAAATACCCATGAGGACCAGTTGGTGTTGTTACTTATTCGGTTAGTGCTGAAATCCATTTAATTGCTGCAGGATAAGAATTCCATATCCATTTCAATGGGGCACCCCTACATTCGATGCAGGAGAAGCTTTTGCGATGATGGCTGCTTCATTTGTAGCTCTTGTAGAGGTCTGTTCCCACAATGCCTATACAGAAACTGATATTGAGATTCCTTTCTGTCTGTGTTGATTATTTCCTCCAAGCTATTTTTTTAATATTTTGTTTTTGATTTATTTGTTTTGTATTTGAATGCTTATGCATAATCATCATGCTGTTGTCCCAGCTATATGTGATTGGCTTGAGCTGTTTATGCATCATGGCTTATAATAAGGAACTCACTCAATGAATCTCCATCACTGCTTACACTATTTTTTCCATGATAATGCAGTCCACGGGTACTTTCATTGCTGTCTCAAGGTATGCAAGTGCTACACCATTGCCTCCATCCATTCTCAGTCGTGGCGTTGGTTGGCAGGTAGTGGAAGTTCTAATGCCTTCTTCACTCTATCATGATGAGTTCAATATTTGGTGTTGGTTTCTGCTGGAAATAACTAGATATTTCTGACTCCAGGGAATAGGTATATTGTTGGATGGCTTGTTCGGAACTATAAATGGGTCTACAGTATCTGTGTAAGACTAATGAGAAACTGCTCTCCTTTATAAGTAGCGTTGTTGCTAAATGGACATATATTTGCCTCCGACGGAGGACTTTAACTAGTTTATCCTTCTACAGTGAAAATGCTGGTTTGTTAGCATTGACACGGGTTGGCAGCCGGACGGTTGTGCAAATATCTGCGGGATTCATGATATTCTTTTCCATTCTTGGTAAGTTTTCAGCTACTCTAGCCCCATGCTATGAACTGCCATTGGGATCGGCTCACATGAACCTTGAGTAGGACTGTCAAAAAGTCTATACAATAGGAGAGTTCAACTTCATGTAGGAGATCATCATGTAGAAGTTAAAGCCAATGGGAAAGTTGGATGTTACATTTCTTCCCTACTACCAGTGTTTAGGGGTGGCAATGGGTTGGGTCGGCCTGCCACAAGCTAAATGGGTAGTGGGTCAGGCTTGGGCTAGAAATGTGACCCATTTAAGTAAATGGGTCGGGCCTAGGTTGAACAAACCCTACCCGACCTGGGCTGCCCATATAAGTTATCAATGGGTTGGGCTTCAAAAAAAACAAAAAAGAAAGAAAGAAAGAAAAAAAAAAAAAAAAAAAAAAAAAAGAAAGAAAAAAGAATAGAAGTATAGTTGAATTTGTTTTATGCATGTATCTGCTGACTGGGCTAGTTTGTGGATAGCCTTAGCCTTAATTTTCCATTCTTAAACCTGTGATTGATCAAGGCGGGATGGATCAGGTCAGTCAGCCTGACCCATTTACAATTAAATGGTCGAGTCAGAGGGTAACGGGTCACGGGTGGGGTTTGGGCTAGAACAAAGTTACCTGGATCTTGGGTCACTTTGGTACGTGGTATGGTAATGGGTACACAGTCTGCTACTTCCTCCTATATACAGTATGCTAGGGTTAGGATCATGTGCATCAATCCAATACATGCACTATGTATGCAATTTAGTTTTATATATGAATGCATACTGCAATTTATATATGAAATGATGAATGTGCATATGATTATTATAGATCCTACATGCTTAGTGTATATTATAGCTAAATGAATAGAAGTATAAATCTGTACATTGTAAATATAAATTGCATTAACTTAGTCAATAGTAAGAATAAAAAGCCATAATTTCAGGTCGCTAAATATAGCGATCTGGATCGCAAATGACCCATAACCCGGAATGCTCGATCTGGAATGGAAGACATGGGGTTTTCACGTTTTAGGTAGCACTGGGCTAGAATTTTTGTCAAGTTTAGTAAATGGGTATGGCTTGGGCTGACCCTGACCCAGCCAAAACCTGACCTGTTGCCACCCCTACCAGTGCTGTCTCTATTATAACCAATCACAAAAGGTAACTATGGCTGCGTTTGGATGAACTATGCATTGAATTGCAATAATCAGTACAATAAAGTAGATATTACCAAATTGCAGTTACCTTTACTGGGCAAGGCAGCAAACCGCAATTATGTTACTTTCAAGTTGGACAAGGAATGTATGTATGTAACTACTATTTGAGGCTACATCCTTTTTATGAATGCTAGGAAGGTTAGTTTAAATTTGGTCAATTCCTCTATATCGAACTAATTATGCAATTTAATTCATTAGTGCATCCAATTGTAGCCTTAATAATAAAAGTTACAAGAATTCGAAAGAAATTGAAACATTTTTTTTTTTTTCTTTCTTTCTTTTTTTATTCTTGTTTTGGAAGGTGAAACTGAAACAGAATTAAATGGGGGAAAAATCCAAACTAGAATATCAGTTTAGTGAGAAGTGGAACATCTGATGCAAAGTAATGCATGTCGTATATCCATATCATGTTAGTTTTAAATTTGTTATGCACACAAGTAGAGGTGAATTTGCACCACAATAACAGCACGATTCACAGGCACATGTATGAGACACAAGACACTCATCAGTTGGGTCCTGCGGTTAACATGTCCTGGGCCAAATATCAGTCAGGTTGACACTCCACTCATTAGGTGGGTGGCACTTGGATTAGAAAAGTGAAAAAGAAGATGATCAATGGTCTGTAAGCAACATACACTTGTTGCCATGGCACGTTGTGATGAGTGGTTCAGCTTGCTTTTTGGGACACAGTACAGTGGGTGCCATCTGACTAGTGCCCAGATTTTGCACATCCCAATGGGCCTGTCAGTGATTCTCTTCTTGTGCGGATTGCTTTAGCATTTCACACTAATTGTACAAAGAATCTTATTTTGTAATATTTTTGGGTTAAGGCTCGGATGATGATGGTGACGATGACAACGGCGATGATGATGATGATAATATTCTTACCTAACAAAGAAAATCCGTTGGAAACTTTCCAATTTAGGTGCATTGATATAATCACAAGCATATTATCAGTTAGAAAGGTCGTGAGTGATCTTGGTTCTCTTTGAAGTTCATAAGTGTGTTCCTGATTGTTTCCCACTCTAGAGAACTGTTAGTAATATATATTTTAATTAACACCAGTCTCTTCTTTGCTGCCTCGTTATTTCTGTTGTTTGTCCAATTACTTCGTGTTACAAAAGTCAGATGCAGGGATATCTAACAAATGGCATTTTCCTTTCTTGTGGTGTCTTGACATTTCTAATGGAGTTATTTTTAAATACGAATTATGTTGTTAAATGTCAATTCAGGAAAGTTTGGAGCGGTATTTGCTTCCATTCCGGCACCAATTGTTGCAGCCTTGTATTGCCTCTTCTTTGCTTATGTGGGTATGTACTAATAACATTTAAAAAAGAAGGAAAAAAAAAAAAAAAAAAAACTAAGCTTTTTTATTCCCAGGCCACTTACAGTTAAAGTTACAATTTGTAGAAGATCATCACTTAAAAAAATCACTTTCTTTTTGTTGAATGATTGAACAGGTTCGGTAGGTCTTAGTTTCCTTCAATTTTGCAACTTGAACAGCTTCCGAACAAAGTTTATCTTAGGATTCTCCGTCTTCATGGGCTTATCAGTACCACAGTACTTCAACGAATTCACATCGGTCGCTGGTTATGGTCCAGTTCACACCAGAGCAAGATGGGTATGCATAAATTCCCTTACATTTCTTATTACGCCATGGATTTGCCTATCTTGATGATTGGCGACCCACCATACTGAAACTCTCTTGCCTTGCAGTTCAATGATATCATCAATGTGCCCTTCTCTTCAGAAGCATTTGTTGCAGGCATTATAGCTTTCTTTCTAGACAATACCCTGCGTAGGAGGGATAGCAGTTGGAGGAAAGACGGGGGACACCATTGGTGGGATAAGTTCCGCTCGTTTAAGACAGACAGCAGAAGTGGTGAATTCTACTCCCTACCTTTCAAGCTCAACAAATTCTTTCCATCAGTGTGAATGCTCAACCATGTTACAGTTCAAAAGCGCATGTGATATTATCCGTCCAGAGCTTTTCATATGCACACTAAGACATTTTCTTCTTTTAGGTCCAAGGACATGTTGGCAGAAGTAAATGGGTCTCATTACACTTCCCTTATATTTTTATATATCTATTTTTTTTTTTTTTCTGTATGTTTGATTAGGTGAAATGGATTCAAGAAGTAAAAAAGCAATTTCTTATCGCCTGTTCTTGCACTCATCGTGTTTCTGCCCTTTATAATTCAATAATGCATGTTTCTTAGATCTATTATGTGAACTGTTGTTGGCCATTAGATTAGCTCATGCCAATGCTAATGCTTTCTGCACTATCTGCTACTGATACACTACTTGTAAATCAAGAATCATCTGAAGATTGAGCATCTCTATTACCTTGATATCATTACTGCACCTAATGGTTTTTTTTTTTTTTTCCTTTTTATTATTATTAATTTTTTTTTTTGGAAAGATGGGTTATCAACATCATCATCCAAGTCTTATCCCAACTAATTGTGGTCAGGTACATGAATATTGTTCTGTCATTCTGCTCTATCAATGGTCATTACCTCAGACGATAGGTCTTCTTTTCTTACCACCTCCACCTACATCCTTCTGGGCCTTCCCTTGCACTATTAAAGCCATTGACTAGCACCAACTCAGTTCATGGTCCCTGACCAAACCATCTAAGTCTGTTTCCCCTAATCTTATTATCTAATGGTGCTACAACTAAGTTCCCTCGACTGATCGATTTTTTAATTCTATCCTTCCTCGTCTTCGTACTCATCCATGATCCATCTCAATATCCTCATTTCAGTTACACTCATCCTATGAACGTGGTATTCCTTAACCGCCCAACATTATTGGTGAGATGTGTAACTCACTGATAAATTCACCCACTTTCTAGTTTTGGTAATAAATAAAGTTCTGTTTGGGCAGGGAGCCTTTGAAATTGATATCAAGCCTAATTCTGATTTTGGTAGTCCCATGCTCTCCATATTGGATTGTTGGCATTAAGGCGGCAGTTTCCTCCATTTAAGTGCAATTATGAAAGTTTAAAAAAACAAAAAATACCCATAATTGTAATTATGAGGAGAGCACAACTTTGGTGTGGTTGTTAGACAGGACACATTCCTTGTATAGAAGATTGTTAGACAGGACACATTCCTTGTATAGAAGATTTTGTATTTATCATCTTACCTTGTATAGTTGTTGTAAAACTCTATATATTCAATCCTTTAGGGTTGTCTCAAACACAGAAAAGAGAAGGAGAATCATTCTTCCCAAAGTCTTCATTGTTTTTAGTTTGTTTACATGGTATCAGAGCGATACCGATCCCAATCCGGCATCTCTTCATCACCGGCCCCACTGTGATGAATCCAACAATGAGTGGAGCCTTCCAAATCAGACTTATTCCTGATTATCCAGGATCATCCTCCCAAACAGACCCTAAATAGTGTAGTCCTATTTGTAATCTTACAAGTAAAATAAAGTGTATTGCTTGTTTACTTATGCTTCTATATTTGATTTGAATCCCTCATACCTTTGGGTTTGTGCTTCCGCCCGTGCTTCCTATACTTTTTCTTACTCCTAACATTTTGAAACAAACTCTTTGTTGGTCTGACATGCATGTCAATGTGGCTCTCAAATATGAGGTGGTCTGACCTGTGTGTGGATGTGGCTCTCAAATACGAGGCACTTTGGTGAATCAAATGAATCCAAATTTTCTCTATGGCATCTAAGATGTTCGTTTGTCCTAAATCATGCTAAGCTCAAAGCTGGGTAAAAAAAAAAAAAAGAGCCTAAAAAAGAAGATAAAAATAGACAACTAAGCAAATTTTTACTATAGGGCATGTTCGGATAGAATGCAATTAGTTTGCATTGCGGTAGATGCTCTAACAAAGTGTTTGCATTTGCTTTCCCCTTCTAAATAAGAGATTTTTTTCTTAATTATAAAGTCAAACAGAAGAAAAAAATTAGCCAAGCTTTAAATGACAATTTTAGAGGGAGAAAGATTTTCTTGTGTAGGATTACAATCCAAGTAATTGCAAATGCAGGATAAAACAATTTTTCATAACTTTGGTTTAGCAAAACAAATACACGCAAGGAGTTTGCTTTTCCTGATGCTAATGCCAATTTACCACTCTTTTATGCCATTTGTTTTTTCTCCTTACATACCTTTGTTGGACATGGACTTGTGGGTCTCATTCGTGGGCAACTACTAGTAGGTGAATTCCACATGGGCAACCTTTTTTTATTCTTTCTTCTCAAGCTATTGAATTTTAAATTTAAAATTGAATAAAAATTGGAGGGAGAGATTGCAAGATGAGATAAACCTTGCACCATTGAAACTGCTTCCCTCGTAGGTAAAAGAGGGAGGGATTCTCTCGTTCAAATAACCCTAGAAACAAGTTCCTAGAAAAAAAAATGGAGAAGGAACTATCCTTTTGTCCATCTAGCTTGCCTTTAGATGATCTAAGCCATTTGATGATGCAGGGGAGGATGTGAGGTCGAGCACCGTCTTCCTCAAGAGGATAACTATTCCGAATCCACGGAACTTCTCTGGACTCCTCACAGAGACTTCTCGAATCCATGAGGAAAGAAGGCATAAAATAGAAATAAATTCTAATAAATTCGAAATTGATTAATGACTGCTTAAAAACAAGTTCACAACCCTTTAAATAGGGGTACCAAGCAATGGGAAAGAAATCAGAATCAAACTACAACTAAAACTCCTAGAAATCGCAACTTACTATAAATAGTAAACTTACTATTTATAGATGGCCGTGATGTCTACTAGTGCGCAAGGTTTTCGGCCAAAAATAGTAAGTGTCCTATTTGGCTTCACCAAAATGTTCTCCTAATTATTCTAAGCTCTTTTCACGTTGGGCGCAACTCCTAAAGCCCGACAGATGAAGAGTTATAAGCAAACTAAAACTTATTATTTATAGTAAAAACGAAATTAAAACGAGGAAACGACCGTCGATCCAGGGTTTTTTTGGCAATTCCGGGCGTCGCAGCCCGGCGTAGCGGGGTTGGTTGGCTAAAGTAGCTCGTTCTACCCCAAAATCATATATTTTACGTTAGGTAACTCATTCCGGATTGCGAGATACGCCCGATCTAAGGTTTGATGGTCCGGATCACTTCTGTCGTCGACTGGGCCTTTTCTGGTCTATCTTGGCCATGAAACTATCCGCGACTCGCTTTACATCAGTCCCCTCCACTTCAAAAGAACTCGTCCTGCGCTGATTCATGATATTCGGTCAGATCCGCGACGTTGAAAGTCCGTGAGATCGCCATGTCATCTGGAAGATCAATAATATAAGCGTAGTCATTGATCTTTCGGATGATTGGTACCGGTCCAATCTTTTTATTCTTCAACTTGTACATTCTGGTCGGAAATCGTTCTTTGCACAGATGGACCATTACTTGGTCGCCCAGCTCGAACACTTTTTGTTGCCGATGCTTATCCGCTTGCTCCTTGTACTTTTCGTTCGAGGTATGTAGCTTGGTTTGTACCTCCGCATGAATGCTCATGATCTTGTCAGCCATATGTTCTACTACAATGCTCATGCCTGGGAGCTTGGGCAGAGGGACCAAGTCTAGTGTGTGGCGAGCTACTCGTCCATAAATAACCTGGAACGGGGATTTCCCTGTCGAGCGGTTCACCATGTTGTTAAATGCAAACTCCGCTTGGGACAAAGCCAAATCCCACTACTTCGTTTTTTCTCTTGAAATACATCGAAGTAGGTTTCCCAACGTGCGATTCACAACCTCAGTTTGACCGTCAGTCTGTGGGTGGTAGGTGCTGCTGAACTGAAGTCGTGTATCGAATCGAGTTTACAAAGTCCACTAAAAGTGGCTTATGAACTTCGTGTCACGGTCAGAAGTAATAGTCTTGAGAACCCGGTGTAGCCGCATAATTTCTCTGAAAAATAGATTCGCCACATATGTTGCATCGAGAGTCTTCTTACATGGAATAAAGTGCGCTATCTTGGAGAAACGATCTACTACTATGAACACCGAATCCATGCCGTGTTATGTTTGTGGGAGACTAAGCACGAAGTCCATAGATAAATCCTCCCAAGGGCTGTAGGAAAGGGTAACGGGGTGTAGAGGTACGTATTATGAGATTGCCCCTTGGAGGTCTGATAAATATAGCAACGTTGGACTGCCTTTCCCATATCACGTACCAATTGCGGCCAGTAATACCGTTCTTCCATAAGAGCTCGCATCTTGTCTCACCCAAGGTATCCACTGAGGCCACCTCCATGTAGCTCTTGGATTATTTGTTCCCTTAGCGAACCATTCGAGATGCACAGTCGATTTCCCTTGAAAAGGAACCCATCTTGCATATGTAAGTCGTCAGAGTGATCTTCTTGACATCTAACCCATGCATCATTGAAATCGTCGTCATCGACATATATGTCTTTGAGATGGTTGAACCCGACAACTTCATTGCTCATAGTGACTAACAAAGTTGCACGGCGACTTAGTGCATCAGCTACTTTGTTTTGCTGCTCTGACTTTTATTTTAGTACGAACGTGAATTTCTGCAAAAATGAGATCCATCTAGCATGCACACGGTTAATGTTAGCTTGACTATTTATGAATTTGAGAGCTTGATGGTTCATGTAAAGTATGAATTCCCTTTGGATCAAATAATGTCGCCAGTGTCGCAGTGCCTGGACCACCATGTATAACTCGATCTCATATGTAGACCACTTCTTACATGCATCGCTAAGTTTCTCACTGTAGAAAGCTACCGGCCTACCTTCTTAAGACAAAACTCCCCCAATTTCGACATATGAGACATCACATTCTACTTCAAACAGTTTGTCAAAGTTGGAAAGTACAAGAATCGGGGTCGTGGATAATCTACGCTTGATTTCAGCAAAGCTCCTGTCGGCTTCGTCAGTCCACTGAAACTGCCTTTTCTTCATGTAATCTGTAATTGGTGACACAATGGTACTGAAATTTTTCACGAACCGGCCATAGAATGTCGCCAGTCCATGGAAGCTTCGCACTTCGTGAATATTTGTGGGAACCGGCCATTCTCTGATTGCCTTCACATTTTCCTCATCCACCCGAATGCCCGTGGATGTTATGACAAAATTCAGAAACAATAGGCTATCAGTCATGAAGCTGCACTTTTTAAAATTGAGATACAATTTATTTTTAGTGAGCACTTGAAGAACCTTCTTGAGGTGTTCCATATGGGTGGTTTCATCTTGACTGTATATCAAAATATCATTGAAATAAACCACAACGAACCGCCCAATGAAAGGTTTCAGAACTTGGTTCATCAATCTCATAAATGTGCTAGGCGCATTCGAAAGACCGAAGGGCATGACCATCCATTTATATAATCCTTCCTTGGTCTTAAGGGCCGTTTTTTACTCATCACCCGGCCGTATTCGAATCTGATGGTAACCACTCCTTAGGTCCAATTTAGAGGATATTTTTGCCCCCTCTAGCATGTCCAGCATATCGTCCAACCGTGGTATAGGAAACCTGTATTTTATAGTGATTTTGTTGATGGCTCGGCTGTCGACACACATGCGCTAACTCCCATCTTTCTTTAGAGTTAATAGAGTTGGTACAACACATGGACTCATGCTTTCTCAAGTAAGACCCTTACGGATCAACTCCTCTACTTGTCCCTTTAAAATCTCGCACTCATTCGGACTCATTCGATAATGAGGACGATTAGGTAAACTAGACCCAGGGACAAAGTCGATATGGTGTTGGATATCCCGCATGGGGGATAACCTATTGGGAAGGTCATCGGGCCAGATTTCCTTGAATTCATGTAGCAGGGGCCAAGTCTTTCAGGGATGATGGTAGGCTCGAGTTCTTCCCCTTTTACAATTAATGCATAAGTCTGTCTTGTCTCTTTGGATTCTTCTACGAAGTCCCGTATGGTTAAGAGAAAATGACCACCCTCCACTTTAGAAGTTTCAGGTGGTCCCTCTGGATCCATAGGGGCCAATATGGTCTTCCAGCTGTCCTTGACGAAGATATATATGTTATCACGCCCTTTATGAGTGACGTCACAGTCAGATTGCCAGGGCCGACTAAGTAGTATGTGACATGCTTCCATGTCAACCACATCGCATACTACTTCATCCTTATAATGTTTGTCAATTGAAAAGGATATGGTGCACCGTTCAGTTACCTTTGTTTCACTGACCTACTTGATCCAACCGATTATATATGGAGAGGGATGACGCTCTATTTTCAATTGTAATTTTTCCACCATGACCTTGGACACGATGTTCTTGTTGCTCCCACTGTCAATGATCACGACACAAACCTTTCGATTCACCGTACACCTAGTGCGGAAGATGTTATGCCGCCGTATACACTTCTTTTCTTGGCGCATACAATAGTCGCCTCACGACAAGCAACTCGCCGTGATCTTATTGAACCGAACCTGAATCATCTGCCTCGTCCTCGGTGGTATGCTCCTGTTCTTCAATATTTGGATCTTCATAAGCGTTATCAGCACTAACCATCATTGATGGCGATGTTTGCCACTTTCGCTGGGGACAAGTATTTGATAGGTGGCCCAATTGGCCATAGCGATAGCAGTTGTCGGGCCTTGGTCGAGCATAGGGGTTCGAGATTCTACTTGGACCAGTAGCAGTCGATACGCTCCTTTGGGGTCTAACTTGATCTCCGTTCTCAGACGTAGGAGGTTGAGTGCGTGCTCCTACGGGTTATTTCCCCTTGTGCTGTGCAGTTCCCTGGGGCAGACCTGCCACCGGGATCCATGCAGTAGGATAGGTTCGTGTGTTAGGACGTTCAAGTTGCGCTTCTGCCCAAGTAGCCAACTTAATCGCATCATTCATCGTCCAGACAGACTGCATCTGGACCCGATCCTGGATAGCCATACGTAATCCACCATTGAATCGGGCGACTTGCTGCGATTCAGTCTTGACCAAATTGTTACGCGCCGCCAGGCTGTAAAATTCTTCTGCGTATTCTCTCACCGATCGACTACCCTGTCGACAATTTTGGTATTGTTGGAATAATACCTGATCGTAATCTTTACGGAGGAATCGAGCACGTAGCTTCATCCGCTACCAAGTGTGGATTGGTGCTTTCGTCTGCCTGGTTCGCGCGAGTTGCAGTTGTTCCCACCAAGCTGAAGCTCCTCCTTTCAGCTTGTAGGCCATAAGCTTGACCTTCTTTGCTTCAGGGATGTCTATATAGTCGAAAAATCGCTCAACTTCAGAAAGCCAATTGAGGAAATTCTCAATGTGTAGTTGGCCATTGAAGCTAGGAATATCAATCCACATCTTGAATTCTCGATCCGTTCGATCTACTCGATCGCCGCCATATCTGGGGTGTTGGGAGATTATTTCGTCGATTTCCTCCTCACTGGAGCCCCCTTCCTCAGGAATGACCCTTGGATGCACTACCGGTACTATCCTATGATCAGGGCGATTATGAGTTTCAGCAATTGGCGGTGGAGGATTACCACTAGAAACACGAAGTTGCCTTAGATTTTCTGCTAAGAGATCCGCTATGCGGTCGATGCAAGCCTGCAGCCCTTGCATGGCTTGCCGATTCTCTCGTTGCGCTATTTCGAAAGCTGCCGCCGTTAAAGGTAAATTCCTTGGAGCACTGCCATGGGATTCTTGCCTGACCCGTCGTTAGAAGCCATCGATCCAATGAGAAACCTCGCTTTGATACCAAACTGACGCAGGGGAGGACGTGAGGTCGAGCACCGTCTTCCTCAAGAGGATAACTATTCCGAATCCACGGAACTTCTCTGGACTCCTCACAGAGACTTCTCGAATCCACGAGGAAAGAAAGCATAAAATAGAAATAAAGTCTAATAAATTTGAAATTGATTAATAATTGCTTAAAAACGAGTTCACAACCCTTTAAATAGGGGTACCAAGCAATGGAAAAGAAATCAAAATCAAACTACAACTAAAACTCCTAGAAATCGCGACTTACTATAAATATTAAACTTACTATTTATAGAAGGCCGTGATGTCTACTAGTGCGCAAGGTTTTCGGCCAAAAATAGTAAGTGTCCTATTTGGCTTCACCAAACGGTTCTCCTAATTATTCTAAGCTCTTTTCACGTTGGGCGTAACTCCTAAAGCCCGACGGATGAAGAGTTATAAGCAAACTAAAACTTACTATTTATAGTAAAAACGAAATTAAAACGGGAAACGACCGTCGATCCAGGGGTTTTCGCAATTCCGGGCATCGGAACCTGGCATAGCAGAGTTGGTTGGCTAAAGTAGCTCGTTCTACCCCAAAATCATATATTTTACGTCAGGTAACTCATTCCGGATTGCGAGATACGCCCGATCTAAGGTCCGATGGTCCGAATCACTTCTGTCGTCGACCGAGCCTTTTCTGATCTATCTTGGCCATGAAACTGTCCGCGACCCGCTCTACATCATTTGACCGGATCTTAGAAATCAAAAGGATGACAAGATCCTTTCTGCTTCCATAGTGAAAAGGGAGGATAAGATCCTTTTTGTGATAAAAAAGGGAGGGATTCTCTCATTCAAATCATTCTAGAAACAAGTCCCTTAGAGAAAAATGGACATGACCATGGACAAAAGGATAGTTCCTTCTCCATTTTTCTCAAGGGACTTGTTTCTAGAATGATTTGAATGAGAGAATCCTTCCCTTTTTTACCACAGAATGGATATTGTCATCCCTTTTTAGATGATCTAGGCCATTAATTAGATCCTGGGGTCATTTTAACCATAAAAATCAAAGGGATGACAAGATCCTTTCTACGTCCATAGTGATTAGGGATGACAAGATTCTAGTGTTTAGGTGAACTGTGTGAAGGTTCTAAGATCATGTAGACTGTAAGATTTTATTTTCCTATTAAAATAAAATAAAATAAAATAAAAGAGAAGAAGAAGAAGCTAAGATCAATGTAGATCTATTCCTCCCTCTCTCTCTCTCTCTCTCTCTCTCTCATTGTTGTCTCAAATTTTTAAGGGAGATGACAGATTAGATGTCGTTGATGTCTTGATAACACCAGTGCCAGGGTGACAAATGAAATTGGGACCGTCCATCTAGTTTTCTGTAATATGGATGTTAAATATTTATTATTATTATTATTTTATTTTTATTTTTTAATACATGGATCTAATGATATTAGACATATTATTAACATATTTCAAAGCTATGGTAGAATACAAAAAATGTTACTGATCATTGTAACAGTGATCAAGGAAAATGATGGTTAGGGCTATTGCACTTCCCGAAATACTATCCGCTAATAGACAGTCTTAATTAGCAGATAGTATGCTAATTCAACTACAGAGGTATGCTAGTTTTCTACAACCTTTGACAGTCGTGGACAGTGGATGTTGGTACTTTAATCTTTTGAATTTGGGGTCATATTTTAATGCTCTAAACCATTTATTTGATGGGCTTCAATTTTTTTTCATTTAAGATGGACCAATTTGTAATATTAAAGAGTCGAAATACTTCAAGCTGAGAAGCCTTTTTTGCTTTTGGTATGGATGATCTTTCAATGGTCCAAATTGTTTATATGATGGAACTCACCTTAGGTCGAGGATAGTGAAAAAATATGCAGTTAGATCTTAATATTCCATCCCTTTGACCATATGATATGTTTACTTTGAATATAAACAATCTCCTTAATATTTGAATACTTAAATGGTTGAAACATTTCACTTTAGAGATTGTTGTGATTGATCACATTGGAATTGGTTAAATAGCGTAATAGAAATATTAGAGTTTTGCACATGCCTTTTAATTTACTTTATCTTTATTCAAATTGTTTGATATTTTTTTCTTCCAAAACTTTGTTTGAAAAGTGAAACGTCTGAAAAATATTTAATCCCACATCACTTAGAGAGAAAGAACTAAAAGAGTTTATAAGTTTTGAGTTCTCTAATATTCTTATTTGGAGATTGGAGAGAAGGCGCCGCGCACTGGTGTTGGCACACGTGCGATGTGGGCCTAGGCATGGAGGCAATGTGGCTGTAGAGGCGTTAGTGACGCGTTTTGCACTCTGCATTGTTTTGTGAGTTAAGTCGTGCCATAAAAGACATAACCATGAAACAATTTTTTCAGATATGTCTCGTTGTTTATAAAAGTGCAGGGATGCGCTTTAGTAATAACTTGGTGAGACTGAGGTTGAATCCACAGGGAATGGGTAACGCAGTATAGAACTAATCTAAATCTAACTTTGTTGCCTAGGTTTTTAATCCAAAGATGAAGAAAAAGAGTTTAAAACAATAAAGATAAAATACTAAGGATCCAGGAATTCACTTATAGCAATCTCAATATTGGTTTACTGATATAACGAGTATAACTTAATTGTAATCAAAGTCTTAATCTATCCAATTGGAAGATAGAGCGGTTAAACCAATCATAAACAATATTAGAATATGAATTCAATTAAACAATTTTCTCATGAAGCATTCGGACATCAATGGTAGGGATCAAAAGCATCCAAAACACTTTTAGCATAATTAGATTAATCAATTGTACAAATTGATTCATTCTCTAGGCCAAGGCTAAACAATTGTTAAATCAATCATTCATCACACCCCGAGTGCATAACAAATCAAGAAATAAACAACTCATAGATGTTAAAGTAAAATCCAAATCTATTCAATCTAATATCATAATTCCAACCATTGTTTGCCAAATCAAATAAACTAACTAATGTAATAAACTACGAGCTTCATCCTTTAGCCTTAGCTAAGAGATTTTAGCCTAACAAGACTAACATCTTAGAAGAAAAACTAAAGACAAGCTAGAATTGAAGAGAAGAAGAAAAATGATGACTCTGTATAAGCTCCAACACCCGAATTAAGTCTAAAAATCACAATTTTTCGTTAGACTATTTTGTGCACTTTTGGTCGGACCAAACTGACCTTAAGTGGGACCGAATAGTCTGTTTTTTCTTCTATTTGAGTTGCGATTCTGCTAGTCTTTTCTCCATCATTTATACTTGGTTTTCTTGAATCTTTGGCATGTGAATTCTTCATTAATGACTTCTAAATCTCCAGTTATTCACTTTATAATCTTTTGAGCATCAAATCATCACTTTAAGTGTCTTTTTCTCCTTAGCTATCAAAATCACATCACAAGAGAAAACATGTGAAAATAGATCGATTAAGCGCATTTATGTTCTCAAGACTAATGAATAACAACGGGAAAATACGCAATATTTCACTCTCAACACTCGTATTTTTTTAAACGTCTCTTTGGGAAAACGCACAACCATTCATTCTCAATAAAACCCGATGTAAATTGAGGATAAAACACACTTGTATTGCTCTTTCTAGAGACATAATTCCTATGTTAGAATCTCAAATTGTTCTTTCTTTATAAGCACATGAAGTGGGTTATCTGTTTTCACAACACAGTATGTGTCAGAATAAAAAATTGCATACTGAGTTCGTATTGTGGTATCTTCATGATTGTTGCACGCAAAACCACTAAGGCTTGTCATATCCTAGAAGTGGTTCACTAGTAACCCAGTAGCAATATCATATCGACGAGAGGGGGCAAATAATGCTTTAAGGAAATGTATTGATACATGCTTTGAGCTTGATTTGATCTTTCTATTTTAGTTGTCCGCTATTATTTTTTTCTCAATAGTTATAAAGCATTATTTGATGGAGTTCAAAACGAGTATTGCATCGATTAAGTTGATGAATCGAGATCTAGTCAAACTCAATCGATTCAATAGCATGAATTTCATCTGTTGTTGGTAAGACAAATTCAATTTCTTATTGATGATGTTGAGGCTTTTTTATGTACTAGATCCAAATATGCTTGCAATTCATGTATCGATTGATTCAGATTTTTAGGAACGAATTGTTGAAAGAAGAAAAGGAGGAGGACGAACTAATCTACCATGGACACATCATCCTCAACTCCCTCTCCAATCGTTTGTATGATCTGTATACGGACACAACTTCGGCCAAAGACATCTGCATCACTCTCAAATTCAAATATAAAGCTGAAGAATAATGTACCAAGAAATTCCTGATCACCAGGTATTTTGATTATTATTATTTTTAATGGTAGATAACAAACCAATCTTACCTCAAGTGCATGAATTGCAAGTGATAGTTAATTAAATTAAGGCCTTAAAGATCAATATACCTAAATCTTTCCAAGTTTGTGCCATAATCACCAAACTGCCTTCATCATGAAAGATTATGGTGTAACATCTCGGAAAAATCCATACAAAGACTCGAGTACCACCTCAGGCAGAAATCACCAAAGACCGTATTATATGAAAATTAATTAAGTACTAAACTAAATAATCGGTGGAATTAGCTTGAACCACTATCTATACGAATGATAAGACCCAAAACCATTAAAATCACTAACTCAACATTATTTAAAAACCTAGGAGTAATCTCAAAACCCAGTTGCTCTCGGGAGCACATCGAAACTTCGTATTGGACCTAGACCGCGCACCGAAAGTCCGATGACCACAAAACTATAAGGTTATGACCACCTTATTGGGCTTGATAACTATCAAAGGAATCGAGCCCAAATAGTATCCAGAAACGCACAACTTGAGCCTTGAGCGAAGTGTGCGAGAAACGCGAATATCTTTAGAAAATGAATCAAAACTTAAGTGAATTGGGCCGTTCACTTGTGGGTGAAATTGAGAGTTTCAGACCGTCAGACCAAACTATACCCTTGGATCGGAGAAATTTCCCTGCACATATCTGTGTACTTGTGGCCCTGATCGAGTGACGACGACCGTTGAACTGACACGGGTCCTTCACGGTTGATCGACCTATCTAAATGCGCTGAAACCGCATCCTGGCCTAGATCCGTTGATAGGGAACTTACTCTGTGACATAGATAGGTAATGGACCTCCAGATGAGCCCCATTTGTCAGAAACAGCCGCCCTTTGGGTATAACCTAAGTATACCATGGCCTTGGGGCCATTGACATCAGTTTTGAGCCTATATAAGATCCTTAAACCACCCCACCTCTCTCTCATACGAATTTGCTCAAACCCTAAGTGAGAGAAGAGAGAAAAGAGGAGAAAAGAGTGAGGAGAAGAGTGAGAGTTTAGGAGATTGTGTTTCTCTCCCACGACTACATGCACTAGATCGCCTCTTTGTTACACTACACAACCTATTCCGACTTCGATTTGGGTAAGGAATCCTAACCCTAATCTCATTTTAAGAATCCAAATAGAGGGATCTACGAAATAGCTAACTTATTTCATTGCTTAGGTGCCTAACGTTCGGTTTACGGGAATATAGTGTTCGAACCAAGTTCGAAACAAGCAATCCGATGAAAGGTGCGGACTATAAACGTTTAGGTTATGGTTTTCAAGGCTTTCAATGTCGGCAATGATTTATGTCTGACTGGATTGCTGCCATATGATCTTAGTTACGATATATTTTGTAAATTATACATGTGTGTGAACTATGTGAATAAATATGTATTCCTTCTGTTTGTTGAAATGTTTGAATGAAATTGTAATTATGATTTGTGCTTACCATGACTATTAATCTAGAATACATGTTTGTTGTATGTATGACAACTCCTTTGTGAAAGGATTTGCTATAATAGATGCTATAACTAATTTATTTCATGTATGTAGAAATGTGTAGTCTGAGTGTTTGATAAAAAGTCCGAATGAGAAATTGCTTGATGAATTGTAGTTAATGAGGGTATTGAGATAGGATTCTCAACTACCTTATCAATATTTATAGTTTCCTTCATATAATCTAAATTGTTACTATGTGATTCATGGATGAAATGCATATGTATAATACATGCTCAATGTGTTTGTTAAAATGGTCAAACGGAATTTATATTTGAATTATTTGTTAAATGTTGTTTTGACTATCACATGTGAATACCTATTGTATTTGAGTATGATTGAGACTAATACGTAGTCCAGGCAATCGGTAATGGTTTCCAATTGAGTGGCCAAACTAGTCTCGCCACCTTGGATAAGTTCGATAAATCCGAGTCGTACGGTGATTGTCGACAGTGGTTAGGTCACGTGGAATGCTTATGCGCTCCATGTCAATTAATTCAGCATGCGCTCGTACTAATTGAACTTGTCAATTAACCCGATTGGCCTATTGTGTGTTTATCATGCATGGACGCTACTGCTTGAATCTAAGGTACCACTTACCAATGTAAAACCGGTTCCAACCATGGTACCATATCTGCTAAGACTCATGAGCCGGGCATGGTGGTATGAGATACCGTGGTCGAGCTCTCGGCCTACGCTGGGGTGACGAGCCTCCCCGTAGTGACTAGTCAACAACCTAAACTCATAAGCCGAATACGGTGGTTTGGGGCTCTGTATTCGAGCGTTGGCCTACGTTCAGGTGACGAGTCTCTCGTAGTGACCTCGAGTATAATCAATTGAACTTGCCTATCCACTGCTTCCATTAGGGGTGATGCCTTACAACTTGCATATCGTATGTGACTGACTAGGATTGACAACCCTAGATGGATCCCCGCATGGGTTAATGATATGAAGGGAGGTACCTTAGCTTCCCGAATATGCTGTATGAATAAGTCTAATTAAGAACTTGGCTAACACGATCATGCACTGCATTGCATGTGCTTTGGCAAGAAAGCACACATTTAGAGAGTTTGCCATGCGCGACAGTTAGATGAAGTCGCTGAGGGAGTACAGGAGAGGGCATGCATCATTACAGCATACAATTCCTGCATTAATAAGAGTACTTAGGATATGATTGTTGTACTGCTTTATCATTATGCTTGACTGAATTGATAACATGCTAACCTTTGCCTTATAGTACCATTGATTTGATCACTCACTCCCACTCTAGGACGGTGTTTTAAAACACCAACCAAACCCTGATTTAGATGCAGGTTATGGCGAGGCTTACACGACAGAGCCGGATTTCTTGGACGAGGAGGAGGAGTTCTCCTACGTGCAGCTCTCTGGCGGGTTTGTGTAGACCTAGAGCTACGTCGCCGGGATTACAGGGTTCCGATGGGCCGCCGCCCTCACCCACATGTGTGGGGCCCTGTTTTTATGTAGGGCTACTCTATTTCTCCCCCTTTGCCTCATTTTCCCCCATTTCAAGCTCCCAAACCTCTAAAATTCAACTTTTTCTTTCAAATCTCCCTTCCGTACACAAAGCTTCTTCTTCTTCTACATTACACACCCATCCTCCACCATTTTCCTCAAAACTACTTTCTTACAACTCTCCATCTCCCTATTTCAAACCAATTTGAGCACAAAAGCTCTCTTTTGTATCTCATAGCCCTCCGAATCCACAAACCCCTCTCATCCTTCAAGCTTTTCCAACATCATGGCTCTTTTAGAGCTTATCACCGCGATATTTTCCATTTTAACGCTCCTTTCCCTCATGGAAAAGAGAAAGGCGCCCATGGATGAAGCCGTCCCTAGCCGCCCAACTCGTTCCAGGAAGAAGATGGGCGCCAAATCAAGCACAAGTGTCGAGCAAGAGAGAAGATCAAAACGGGATCTTGATCCTTGAATCCCCATTGAGAGATCTCTACCACCGGGCACCGGACTTGGTAAGTTCTGCAACTGCAAAGTTGTTTTTGAGGCACACGTTAATAAAGGCTTTTTCGGTTGTACCCAGTGATGGACATGCTCCTGGAAAATGGATGGGATCCCATATTTGAGGGAAATACTCATGCAAATGAAAACACTATAAGAGCCTTCTATGCTCATATACGGAACCCACTATTGGAGCCTCTTCAGTTTACTATCCCTTTGGGGAGAGAGGAAGCTATAGTCAATGTAGATATGGTGGCTCGAATTATGGGTATGGAGCATGGACTTATACATGCTAGTGAGAAAAACCTTGCTGGTGAACGAGAAAGAAATTGCCGCACACATTTCCTTTATGGCTAGCTTGAGCGGTGGAGACAAGGAAATAGCCTGGCATCAACCAAAATGACGAATGATTTTCGCCTACTCCACCACATATTTACGTATAACGTATATCCCAAGTGGAGTAATCGCAAGGAATGCACTCGACCTATAGTAGATTTCTTATACAGAGCTGGTGTAACATCCTGAAAATCGGGAGTCGAGTAGTAACTCAACTCCCGAGTTCCCGAACATCACTTATACAACAAAATGAATGATGATTGAATGTTGACTGTATTCGTGCATTGAACATGAGTGAGATTAAGCTAAAACAACATATCATACTCCAGAGACAGTTAAATTACAAGCGGAAGACTGTGATAGACATATAAAATATAAAAACTGTGGTGAGTCTCCAGAGTGTGATAACGTTACCAGGTTAAATAATTACAAGTACAATTCTAAAATATACCAAATGTGAGGAAGTGTAATGTTTTCTATCCCAAGTACCATAGCCCCGTCAATACATTACCAGGTCTTCATAGACCTGTCAGAGAGTTATATGTAGGAGAACTCCTCCTCAACATCATAGTAGTAGTCCGGCTCTACTTCATAAGCATCGCCATCACCTGAAACTCAACGAATCTGGTTGGTGTTGCAAACACCGTCCTGTAACGTGGGAGTTAGTGATCAACTCAGTGGAACAATAAGGCATAGGTTAACATGTTATCACTCAGTCAAGCAGTAATGATAAAGCAGTAAAATCAAACACTCCTAACTACTCTTATTAATGCAAGTATGAATGCAGTCATGATGTATGCCCTTGCCAAACCACCCTCAACGACACCATCTTACGTTCGCGCATGCATTCATCCCTCAGTGCCCCACATCTACTAGGCACATGCAATGCTATGATGAGCATGATTACCGAGTTGTTATTAGTCCATTTCAAACAGCAGTATTGGAAAACTAAGGTACCTCCCTTGTATCATTCCCAAACATGATCCATTCCAGGGTCGTCACTCCTAGATAATCTCACCGTATGCGGCTCAATTGCTGGCCGTCAGCTCAAATATAGGTCTCACCATACTCGGCTCAATCGCTGGCCGTCAGCTCGAATACAGGTCTCACCGTACTCGGCCCAACTCATGCTCTAATTGCTGTGAAGGGCTCGTCGCTAATCACAGACTTTAGAGTCTACTCGAAGACACTACGAAGGACTCGTCGCCCGTCAGCACGAATACAGGTCTCACCATATTCGGCTCTCACCGTAGGTGTCGACAGCTCGAATATAGTGTCCCATACCACCATAATCGGCTCACGAGTCTGGTTGCTCATTGGACACTACGGGGAGGCACGTGGCCCCAGTGTAGGCCGACAGCTCGACCACGGTGTCCCATACCACTATGCCCGGCTCATGAGTCTTAGCAGATCGAGGTACCATGGTTAAAGGGATTTCACTGGTAAGTTTGGTACCCTAGGTTCAAGCAGTCGCGTCCAAACATGGTGAACAAATATTAGACAGATCGGGTTACTTGGCGAGCTCGACTAGCACGAGCGCCCGTTGAGTTGTACGACATGAAGTGCATAAACACTTTGTGTGGCTTAACCACTGCCGACAAGTAACGCACGACTCGGGTTCGTCAAACACGTCCTACGTGGCGGATGAATCTCAGCCACGAATTCGATCCCATTACCGACTGCCTGGACCATACAATAGCCTCAATCACATTCAATTACAGATAGGTAAAGCAGTAATGGATCAAGATTCAAATCATACAATCAAGTCTGGTATTATCCGTTTAGGGCTGCCAGGGCTGTGGCACGCACTCGTTGCTCCACTCCCCCATCACCCATGACGGATCATACAACATAAACATGAATTTAAACATACGCATTACATAAACAAAATCATACAATTATAAAGCATGTTACAAAGCATGTTGTAAAACACTATATAAACAAGCACACAAACACATATGTTTCATAAGTAAGTGGTTAAAGTAATCAACCACATGGAAGAAATCATACAGGTTTCTAAGGTAGTTGAGAATCACATCTCAACACCTATCTAAGGCAACATTATCCAAGCACTTACTCTCATAAGCATTTTCACAAACACTTAGAATACACTATTTCAACATACATAGTGTATGTTAGCAAAACATGCGTTAGGGCGAAACCTTTCGCCAAGCAAATATATAACATGTTCATACAGCAAATAGTCATGACAAACACATCTCCAAAAAAAGTACATATACGGTACTTTCTAGAATACACAATTTCTACATACATAGTGTATTTTTGTAAAACATGTATTTGGCCAAATCCTTTCGCCAAATAAGTATTTTATCTATATATCATACATTCATACAACAAATAATCATGTCAAACACATTTCCAAAAAATATACACATACGGTATTTTCTACGAATACCTAGAATATGTAAAATTCCATATTCTACAACTTTAATCGAAACAGAAAACAGAAAGCACTTTGTACATGTGCACTTGTATGCAGATCATGAATCTATCATTATCTGACATTGAAAGCGTTGAAAACCATAACCTATACACCTAAAGTCCGCACCTTGTGTCGTAGAATCGTAACGGAGTCGATAGGTTTGCTAAGCTTCCGTATTCGGCAGTTTGATAACCTATAGAACGAAATAGGTTAGCTATTTTATAACCTACAACCTATACAACCCCAAAAAAGATTAGGGTTAGGGTTTCTTACCTAGAAACGAAGCTGGAATCGCCGGGAAAGCGATTAGAACGGAGCGGTGGAGCTCGTGGAGCCGTAGGGAAGCACGGCAGGAAGAAGCTCCCACTTCTCTCTCACTTTCTCTCTCTTTTACCTCTTCACAAACTCAAATTCGGATGGCTGAAATGAGAGAGGGTTTAAGGTCCTTATATAGCCTAAAAACTCACCAAAATAGACTTGTGGACAAGGTATACTTAGGTTATAACCAAAGTGAGCTGGTTTCAGCTCAACGGAGAACTTCTGGCGGGCCTCCTTGAGCCAAAGGTCGGACTTAAGCTCACCAACACCGGATCTACGTTCTATTAAGTTTTCGTTCTAGTAGGGTTCTCAGATCACCCGTGGCGGACCAGTTTCAGTTCAACAGTCAGTGGATCTAGATCGGAGATTCCGAGTACATGTAAATGTTTATGAAATTTTTCTTGATCCGAGGGTATAATTTGGTCAGATTTTGACGGTCTGGTTGCTTAATACTGATCTGCAAGTGACGAGTCTCAGATTACTATTCAAGATATTTATTTTTGTAAAGAAATAAGTGTTCTCACACTCTCTCACTCCGGACTCAAGCGAACAGCCGTGGGACACTATCTGGATTTGATTTCCGAGATGGTTGTCAAGCCTAGCGAGACATTCCTAAGTCCTTAACCTCGTATTATTCGGACTCCCGATGTGCAGTCTAGAACTGATACGGAGTTTCGATGTGCTCCCAAGAGCAAACGAGTAATGAGTTTGATCCTAGATTTTAGGGTAATCTAGTGTCAATGATTCTATAAGTTTTGGGTCTTGTAGATTGTATTTAAAGAGATTCAAACAGATTTCGTAGCTAATCTAGTTTAGCACTTAGTTACTTTATCTCATTTCTAAAGGATTTAGTCCTATAAGATTTCTGACTGAGGTGGTACTTAGTCCATTGTAGTTTGTATATAAAGTGATCCAAGTTATACTACTTAATTAGTTTAAGATAGTGTCTAGGGTGAAAGTACTTAGGAAAATTGAAAGAACAAGGTGGTAAAGGGTTGGATTTGTGAAGGAAATGGGTTCAGAAGCGATTTTAGACTGTGGGATTCAGTTCTGACAAGTTAATAAGGTGTTAGGAGAGGCCCATTGCCTAAGGACATCTAATTCCAGGTTGGAAAAAATCCGGGCTGTTACAGCTGGTCAGGGAGACAAGCTATGCCTGCCTACATTCATCTTGTCTTAGATTGTGGGTACCGCACGATCTACACGAGGTGATGCCTCACTTCCATTCGGTCGGCTTATTTATAAGATCGCCCGACACTTCAGCTTTCGACTCCATATGGATAATCACGTCCCGATCCATATCATCAATGACACGACACTCAACAATATGGGCATAGGCCTCAAGCAGCGACAAGCAAGGCTGGATGAGTCCAGTGATGAAATTAAAGAAGAAAGTGAAGAGGATGAAGTGAAAATGAGGAAGAAAATGATGAAAAAGGCAATGATGAGGAAAGCAGTGAAGAAGAAGAGTCCCGAGATTCTGATGGGGGACCTCCTCCTGCTACACATGAGCACTGCCGTGATCGGGTCACCTTAGAAGCCCGCATGGCTTAGATTGAAGAGTGCCAAGCCGCCCTGAGATAGGAAATCAAGGAGAGCTAGGCCGAATTGAAGCAAAAGCTTGAAGAGAATCAGGCTTATCTAAAATGAAAATGCTAGAAGATGTCTCGCACCCTGAAGGCCATCCTATGCTGTATACAGAATAAGGGTATGCCACCACCTTCGCCAGAGTCAGAGGAGTAGACTTATGTTGTAGTCGTCTTTTGGTTTGCTTTGTTCTTGCTTTCTATGTAATAGCCTTGGTAGGCTTAGTTATATGGTAGAGTAGTTGGTGTGAAACTTTTACTAGATTAGCTCACATGCATCTTCTGTCATGATTCATGTAATATTACATCTCATATATTGTGACAATTTTTGGTTAAATGGAATGCATGAAGCTCTTTTGAATTGGAATGTGTAGAATGCTTGAGAAATTGAGTAATATTTTTTTAAGTCTCACACATATTGCACCCTATGTTGTATATAGGGAATGCCTCCAAAAACCACTCGGAACATGACACATCTTGCACTTGGCAGATCGATTACGGGGCACCTCTCCTAAATGATAGCCATACCCCAGCTTGGGCCCGGATAGTGACACAATACTGGATTTACAGCTGGCCACTGGCTCCATTAATGGGCCAACACCTTGTGCACCACCGGTTCCGGAACAGAACCGTGCGTCTACATCGACGCCACACATATCTCAGTCGGCTCCTCCTCCTGATAGGTTGAAGTAGATGATGTTTTTGATGCAGCAATAGTAACAGTTTTTTGCCACTATTGTGGGGGCCATTGCCTAGAACATGAATATGGTCCCACCCGCACTACCTATGCAGCCTGCTGGGAATATGAATACCAGTGGTCTTTTTGAGCGCTTTCAGCATTTCCGTTCTCCTGCTTTTGTGGGCACTTACAGACCTGAGGAGGCTGCTGCACTGCACTGAGGCAGAGCAAGTAGTGCTGGTTATGTATATGTTCGAGAAAGAGGCTAGTATATGGTGGGACAATGTCCTACCAACAGTTCTTGAAGGACACGTGTGGACATGGAACGCATTTGAGACTCGCTTACCTGAGAAGTACTTCTCCCTCACTTATCATAATGAAAAGGAGGGTGAGTTTCTTCACCTCCGACAGGGAGGAATGACCATGGCTGAGTACAAGAACCACTTCACGAGCTGGCAGATATGCTCCTTTAATCTTAGCAGACAAACCGATGAGAATGGGGCAATTTTCTGAGGGTTTGCGGCCCAATATCTGTACGAAGATGTGTTGCGCTAGCATTCCCAACTATGATGAGCTAGTGAACATGTCCCTGCGAGCTGAGCAGGATGGAGATAGACTATCTCAGACACGTATGCCCATGGGCATGAGGCCTCGACTTGATTTGCCGAACCAACCATTCCTCGGTAAGAGGCCACATGTAGATTTGCTTCCCAGGATTATAGCTCCACCGACCCAGTCGAGGCGATCAGATTTGTGGTGCACCTACTATAAGAGGATGGGCTATACGGACACTTATTGCTTTACCAAGATGAGGCACAACGGCTTCACGCTGCCTTAGAAGATCAACCGCCAGTTACCACCAGCTATTTCAGTTCCACCTCTATGATCAGTATCCTGCCAGCATAGCCTTTTTACAAGCCAAATGTACCTCAAAATAGGCCGCCTCAACGACCTATGGCAGCGCAACCGAATCGACCTCAACAAGCCCATGTACATGTGCTAGCAGCTGAAGCTTCTGAGGCAGTAGCTGCAGTGCCTTTAGCCTTCGAAGTCACAACACATATCCAAGGTACACCAGTCTTCCTATTGGTGGACACCAGGTCCACTATTTCGATAATATCGTGTTTTGTAGTCAAGCGACTAGTGTTGGAAACTACTCCTACGAGGGGGGTGAGAATCCTTACAGCTACAGGGACCTTTTCAGACGTTACCAAGATCTGTAAGGATTGCTCGATAGACTTAGAAAGTAGAACAGTACTCGTTGACCTGATTGTTGCCCCACTATATCATTATGACGTCATCCTTGGTATGGATTGGCTCACCATGATGAAGGCAGTGATCGATTGTGATACCAGATTGGTGACAGCCCGTGCTCCTGAGGGCACGACCTTTACTTTTCCAGTTTAGTTCAGTTGGCCCTACCGCATAAGTTGTTACGCTTCCTTATTGGAGAATGTTGATGGTCCGACACTTGGGGACACACATGTAGTCCAAGATTTCATAGACGAGTTCAGGATGATACTCGGACTACCTCCTTGGCACGAGATCGACTTTAACTATCGACCTTATGCCTAATGCAACACCTATTTCTCTACCGATGTATCGCATGCCTCCATGTGAAATGGTGGAATTGAGAAGACAGATCGACGACCTATTGGATTCAGGTTTCATACGACAGAGTGTATCTCCTTGGGGAGAACTTGTGTTGTTTGTAAAGAAGAAGGACGGATCGCTGCGATTATGTATTGATCATCGCAGGTTGAACCAAGTGACAGTGAAGAATAAGTATCCTTTACCCAGGATAGATAATCTGTTTGACCAGTTGAAAGGGGCACAATATTTCTCAAAGATCGACTTACAGTCCGGGTATCATAGTTGGGCGTTAGGGATGAAGACATGCAGAAAATAATATTCAGAACCAGCTTTGGGCACTACGAGTTCCTTGTAATGTCGTTTAGACTCACAAATGCACTGACCATGTTCATGGACCTCATGAACCGGGTGTTTCAGCCGTATCTATACCAATTCGTCATCGTGTTTATAGATGACATTTTGATATACTCCAAGAGTCGAAAAGATCATGAGGAGCATCTGCGAGCAGTCTTCCACACTCTTAGGAAGAATTAGTTATTTGCTCAATATCGAAAATGTGACTTCTGGGAGGAAGAAGTCAAGTTTTTGGGACACATAGTGTCTAAGGAAGGTATTATCGTGGACCTTACTAAGGTGACCGTGGTTTAGGACTGAGAGAAGCCCGGTTCGGTTATAGAAGTGAGGAGTTTCCTGGGACTTGCTGGCTACTACTGCTGATTCATTAAAGACTTTTCCAAGATAGCTAGACTGTTGTCTTAGCTCACATGAAAAGATCTTAAGTTTACTTGGAATGGGAAGACAAAAACAACCTTTCAGGAATTGAATGACCAATGTCCGTACCCGTGCTAGTATTGCCAGAGCAAGGGGTCAGATATATGATATACACTGATGAGTCTCGTGTTGGTTTGGGTTGTTTTCTTATATAGAAGGACAAAGCGATTGCTTATTTATCGTGACAGTTGAGGAAACACGAAGAAAACTACCCCACACACGACTTGGAATTAGAGGCCGTTATCTTCGCGTTAAAGCTCTGGAGACATTACCTCTAGGGAGAGGAGTTCTAGCTCTTTTGCTACCACAAGGGTCTCAAGTACATATTCACGTAGAGAGACCTGAATATGAGGCAACGACGTTGGATGGAGACCTTGAAAGACTTTAAGTTTAAGGTCTCCTACCATCCTGGCAAGGCAAACCTTGTGGCTGATGCGTTGAGCTGCAAGAAGACAATAGAATTTGTGGCTCCACTGATGATCGAAGAGTGGAATATGGTAGAGTTTGTGCAAGACTTCGAGTAGAAACTTACAGTAGAGGAGTCGTTCGAGAGCGTTGCACACCTCCGCGTGCAGCCACTTATTGATGACTAGATCATTGCGGCATAGAAAGAAGATGAGCTGTTAGTGAAGATGAGAGAGCGTGTAAGCGACAGTGAAGAGTTGGCTTGGATGGAGGTTTGAGGTATTATGGTCGCATATGCTTCTCGAACCTCCATGACTTGAGGAGAGAGGTTCTAGAGGCCACATACAATTCAAGATCGGTAATGCATCCCTGTAGTACAAAGATGTATCAAGATTTGCAGCATTCATACTGGTGGGATAATATGAAGGCCCATATAACAGATTATGTGTCCTGTTGTCTCATATGCCAGCAGGTCAAGGCTGAGCATCGCCGACCTCCTGATTTACTTCAGCCCATGCCCATAGCTGAATGGAAATGAGATTTCATATCTATGAATTTCATTTCTAGGTTACCGAAGATGAGGAAGGGACATGACTCAATTTGGGTGATTGTGGACCGATTGACAAAATCGGCTCATTTCCTACCGATTAGAGTTTCAAACTCAACAGATGATTTAACCAAGCTGTACATTAAGGAGATTATACGGTTGCATGGAGTTCCTATGGAAATTGTGCAGGACCGAGACATGCGATTCACGTCCATTTTCTGGACTTGAATCCAGGAAGTAATGGGAGTGAAATTGAAGTTCAGTACTGCGTTCCACCCACAGATGGATGGGCAGACGAAATAGGTAAACCAGGTATTAAAAGATATGTTGCGAGCATGTGTGCTTGATTTCAAGGACAGTTGGGATGACTGCCTTCCCTATGCCGAGTTTGCTTATAACAACAGCTTCCAAGCGAGCATTGGCATGGCTCCTTATGAAGCACTGTATGGACGCCCATGTCGAGCACCGCATTGTTGGGTAAAAGTTGGCGAGAAGAGCCTGGTTGGCCCAGAGTTGGTTCTGGCAACCTCAGAGAAATCAACATTATCAGGCATCGACTCCTTACAGCCTAGAGTAGACAGAAGAGTTAAGCCGATATATGATGGAGACAACTAGAGTTCGAAGATGGGGACCATGTATTCCTGAAGGTTTTTCGAATGAAAGGAGTCCTCCGTTTTGGCAAAAAGGGGAAGCTTACGCCGAGATTCATTGGCCCATTTCAGATTCTAGATCGAGTGGGTGTGGTAGCATACCGCCTTACTTTGCCCACACCACTTGCAGGTGTGCATGTGTTTCATGTATTGATGTTGAAGAAATATGTTCATGATCCTACTCATATTATCAAATGGGAGCAAGTATAGTTAAGTGAAGATGCTACTTATGTACTTCAACCAACACGTGATCTATATAGGAAGGAACAAGTGCTACGCAGCAAGGTAATCCCGCTCGTGAAAGTATTATGGCCATACCACACTGAGGAAGAGGCTACTTAGAAAACAGAAGCCGAAGTCCGTAAGAACTACCCTCAGATCCTCGAGGAGTACGGAAATGTACTAATTTTGGGGGAAAAAAATTTTCTTTTAAGGGGGTAGATTGTAACAACTCAGAAAAATCTGTACAAAGACCCGAGTACCACCTCAGGAAGAAATCACCAAAGACCATATTCTATGGAAATTAGACGAAAATTAATTAAGTACTAAACTAAATAATTGATGGAATTATCTCAAACCACTAATTATACGAATGGTAAGATAAAACCATTAAAATCACTAACTCAACATTACTTGAAAACCTAGGAGCAATCTCAAAACCCGGTTGCTCTTGGGAGCACATCAAAACTCCGTATCAGACCTGGATCGCGCGTCAAAAGTCCGATGACCGCGAAACTATAAGGTTATGACCACCTTATTGGGCTTAATAACCATCGCGGGAATCAAGCCCAAATAGTATCCAGAAACGCACAACTTGAGCCTTGAGCGAAGTGTACGAGAAACGCGAATATCTTTAGAAAATGAATCAAAACTTAAGTGAATTGAGCCATTCACTTGCGGGTGAAATTGAGAGTTTCAGACTGTCAGTTTTTGACCAAACTATACCCTTGGATCGGGAAAATTTCCCTGCACATATCTGTGTACTTGTGGCCCTGATCGGGTGACGATGACCATTGAACTGACACGGGTCCTCCACGGTCGATCGGCCTATCTAAATGTGCTGAAATCACATCCTGACCTAGATCCATTGACAGGAAACTTACTCTGTGACATAGACAGGTAATGAAACTCCAGATGAGCCTCATTTGTCAGAAACAGCCGCCCTTAACCTAAGAATACCATGGCCCTGGGGCCATTGACATCAGTTTTGAGCCTATATAAGACCCTTAAACCACCCCACCCCTCTCTCATATGAATTTTCTCAAACCCTAAGTGAGAGAAGAGAGAAAAGAGGAGAAAAGAGTGAGGAGAAGAGTGAGAGTTTGGGAGATCGTGGCGGTGTTTCTCTCCTACGACTACACGCACTAGATCGCCTCTTTATTACGCTACACGACCTATTCCGACTTCGATTTGGGTAAAGAATCCTAACCCTAATCTCGTTTTAGAAATCCAAATAGAGGGATTTATGAAATACCTAACCTATTTCATTGCCTAGGTGTCCAACGTTTGGTTTACGGGAATATAGTATTTGAACCGAGTTTGAAATGAGCAATCCGACGAAAGGTACAAACTATAAACGTTTAGGTTATGGTTTTCAAGGCTTTCAATGTTGGCAATGATTTATGTCTGATTGGATTGCTGCCATATGATCTTAGTTACGATGTATTCGATAAATTATACATGTGTGTGAACTATGTGAATAAATATGTATTTCATATATTTGTTGAAATGTTTGAATGAAATTGCAATTATGATTTGTGCTTGCCATGACTATTAATCTAGATTACATGTTTGTTGTATGTATGACAACTCCTTTGTGAAAGGATTTGCCATAATAGATGCTATAACTAATTTATTTCATGTATATAGAAATGTGTAGTCTGAGTGTTTGATAAAAAGTCTAAATGAGAAATTGCTTGATGAATTGTAGTTAATGAGGGTATTGAGATAGGATTCTCAACTACCTTATCAATATTTATAGTTTCCTTCATATAATCTAAATTGTTACTACGTGATTCATGGATGAAATGCATATGTATAATACATGCTCAATGTGTTTGTTAAAATGCTCAAATGGAATTTATATTTGAATTATTTGTTAAATGTTGTTTTGACTATCACATGTGAATACCTATTGTATTTGAGTATGATTGAGACTAATACATAGTCCAGGCAATCGGTAACGATTTCTAATTGAGTGGCCGAACTAGTCTCGCCACCTTAGATAAGTTCGACGAATTCGAGTCATACGGTGATTGTCGACAGTGGTTAGGTCACGTGGAGTGCTTATGCGCTTCATATCAATTAATTCAGCATGCGCTCATATTAATTGAACTTGTCAATTAACCCGATTGGCCTATTGTGTGTTTATCATGTATGGAAGCTACTGCTTGAATCTAAGGTATCACTTACCAATGTAAAGCCCGTTCCAACCATGGTACCATATCCGCTAAGACTCATGAGCCGAGTATGGTGGTATGGGATACCGTGGTCGAGCTCTCGGCCTACGCTGGGATGACGAGCTTCCCCGTAGTGACCAGTGTGCAACCCAAACTCGTGAGCCGAATATGGTGGTATGGGACACTGTATTTGAGTGTTGGCCTACATTCAAGTGACGAGCCTCCCGTAGTGACCTCGAGTATAATCAATTGAACTTGCCTATCCACTGCTTCCATTAAGGGTGATGCCCTACAACTTGCCTATTATATATGACTAACCATGAATGACGACCATAGATGGATCCCTGCTTGGGTTAATGACATGAAGGGAGGTAGGTACCTTAGCTTCCCAAATCTGCTGTATGAATAAGCCTAATTAAGAACTTGGCTAACATGATCATGCATTACATTGTATGTGCTTTGGCAAGGAAGGGCACGTTTAGGGAGTTTGCCATACGCGACCGTTAGATGAAGTTGCTGAAGGAGTGCAGGAGAGGGCATACATCATTACAACATACCATTCCTGCATTAATAAGAGTACTTAGGATATGATTGTTGTACTGCTTTATCATTACTGCTTGACTGAATTAAAACATGTTAACTTTTGTCATATAATACCACTGAGTTAATCACTCACTCTCACTCTAGGACGGTGTTTTAAAACACCAACCAGACCCTGATTTAGATGTAGGTTATGATGAGGCTTACGTGACAGAGCCGGATTTCTTGGACGAGGAGGAGTTCTCCTACGTGCAGCTCTCTGGTGGGTCTGTGTAGACCTAGAGCTACGTCGCCGGGATTACAGGGTTTTAGATTAGTTGGACATTACACTTGATATTTCGTAAATTTTGGAACAATACATGTATATATTCAGCCTGGTAATATACTCATACTCTGGGGGATTGAGAAACACTTATATACTTTATATACCTATCTCAGTCTTCCGCTTGCTTAATTTAATTATCTCTGGAGTATGATATGTTGTTTTAGTATAATCTCACTCATGTTTAATACATTAATATGGATAACATTCAAACATAATTATCAGTGTTGCATAAGTGATGCATTTGATCTCGGGAGTTGAGCTTTGCTCGACCCTCGAAATCCGGACCGTTACATATGAAAAGAAAATTCAACATAAGTTTGGAGACTTTAATTGGAATATATTTAGTGGCATCTTCGGATTGAAAAATTGTCTTGGTTAAGAGACAATGTTAGGCCTATGTTCTAGTATCATTCCATTTCGTAGGATCCTGCGGTCCTCTTGGTTGAATTCCGGTAACCCGTGACCTATAGATAGCATTTGCGAGCGACCCTAAGTCACATCCTATAAACCCAAGTTGACTCAACCCGAGACCTATGCCATTACAACTGCATCGTCGCCGCGGTTCCAACGCCACATCTCGTGCGTCAATCCGACACTTAGATTGAGAGATCCAGCCCGCGCATTATCCCGACCATTGATCGCATGATTGCGGGACCCGAGGTGTCCTATTGCATTTTCCTAGAATCCATCATGATGGTGACATCATCCTAGGCTACCTAACATAGCCTAGGGTGACATCACCCCTACCCTTAACCTCCCCATGCTTCTTACAAGCTATGATTGCTAGCCCCATGCCTTCTTACACCCCTCTTACAACTAATGATTACCTAGCTAAGAGAAGCTAGCTATCTCTCTCTTATCTCTCTCCCTCCCTCTCTTCTTCTTCATTTTTCATTGCTAGCAATCTCCAACCGTCCATGAGAGCTCCATTTTCCAGCCCATTACAAGCTCAACACCTTCCAATCCAGCCCTCCAAACCCCATCCCAACCATTAAATCCTTTCCCTTGAAGCATTGAAACCTAGTAGTGGAAGAAGTAGGATGAGATTTGAGGTGGGTGCCATGTTTAGGGTAGATCTTCTATTTTTCTTTGATTTTCTTGCTTAGGGACATGTAAGACCCACCAATCAATGGTGGAGATCCTACTTGACCCCTTGAATGTGGCCAATGGCCCACCCTTATTGCATGCATGATCCATGTGGAGCCATTCTCCATGGACCCTATCATGATGTTTTATTTGAATCCATACTATTGATGGGTCATTTAGACCCTTGATTTGTGGTCGAGATGGCATCCCCACCTTGATTTATTAATTTAAGGGCCCACACATCGATAAGAGCCATCTTGTTCTATGAATGTATGATGTATGTAGATGCATATATTGAGGGACCCATAGTGGCGGGGCCCCTCCATCACACGTCTCTCTCTCTCTCTCTCTCTCTCTCTCTCTCTCTCTTTCTATAGTGATGATGATGTGTGTGGCCCATTTGATGTGATCAACAAACCTAGGCTGTCTAGATTTTTTTGGACGTCCAGTTAATGAAATCCACCTTGTTGCCCGTTTTCAGGCCAGTCTGGAAGAAGGAAAAATACTAATATCAGTTTGATCCAAACTATGGTGGGCCACGTACACGTGGGACCCACCAGATGCTAGTGTTTCCATCCAGGCCATCCATCCAGTCCTTGGACGTGAGGCCCCTTGACGATGTGTTCCATCCAGGTCGTCCGTCCATGCGACATCCAGCGGGCCTGGACGGTAATGAAAACACAAATAACGGCTTATGGTAAAGCTGGTGGGCCACACGTGTGGACCCACCTGATGTATATGTTTCATCCATGCCATCCACCATCCAGCCATGGACGGTGGAGCCTACAGTGATGTATGTGTCGTATATCTCACCATCCAGCAAGGACGATTGGGATCCACCGGATGTGTGGGTCCTCCACATAGTCCACATGGGGCCACTTTGATGTTTGTGTTGCATATCCACACCGTGCAGCCTGCTGGACGGTGGGACCCACCTCAATGTATGTATTCTATAGCCACGCCATCCGTCTGTTTACTGGCGTGGGACCCACCCTACATGTGATGTACGTGTGGGGGTGGGGCCCACCTTGAGGTATGTGTTGTATCTGCACCGTCCATCCCTGGACGATGCGACCCACTTGATGATTGTGTTGTATATCCTCGCCGTCCAATCCCTGGATGATGGGATCCACCATGATGTATGCATTGTACATCCATGTCGTTCATCTGGTGGGGCCCATTTGGAAGGCGCAGGCCCACCTGCTGCATGAGCGGGCCCATCTGGAATGTGCAGGGCCCACTCTACTGCATGTTTTCCATCCACACTGTCCATTTGTAGGGGCCCATCTGCACTATTCAAGCGCACCTTGATGTGTCGTAAACACACTGTCCATCTGTTTTTTTTTTAGACTATAGGGTTGGTCTGTAGGCCCACCTTGATGTATATGAGGCCCGTGCGTGAGGCCCAATGTGATGTACATGAGACCCTTATGATGAGGCCCATTATGATGTATGTGAGGCCCTTGTATGAGGCCCAATGTGATGTACGTGAGGCCCTTATGATGAGGCCCATTATGATGTATGTGAGGCCCGTGTATGAGGGCCAATGTGATGTACGTGAGGCCCTTATGATGAGGCCTATTATGATGTATGTGAGGCCCTTGTATGAGGCCCAATGTGATGTACATGCGGCCCTTATGATGAGGCCCATTATGATGTATGTGAGGCCCTTGTATGAGGCCCAATGTGATGTATGTGAGGCCCAATGTGATGTATATGAGGCCCAATGTGATGTATGTGAGGCCCTTGTGCAATGCCCAATGTCATGCATGTGAGGCCCAATTAAGTTATGAGAGTCCACCATGATCTATGTGATAATGTTTATGATGCCATCCATCTCCTAGTTAGCATGAAGACCACAGACCCCCATTATAGGGTAGGTTCTAAATGGGCAATGCCTTGGGAGCAATGATGGTTAAATGTCCATATTGTAAGAGCAATGGTGGTTAAATATCCACATTGTAATCCTCCCTAGGGCCCGTTGATTTGGCCCATTCTTATCTCACCTCATTGGGCTATCCCAATTCATTGGGCCCTCATTAACATTAGCATGATCTACCCCATTGGGCTTACCCCAAACCGTTGGGCCCCCATTATTGTTGATGCTTCCATCATGCCTTGTAGATTGTCCAAGTTGTCAGGCCCATCTTATGTTTATCGAGCCCCTTAGGAAGCCTAGTTTACTACGTGTCAGAGTGGATGAGGAAAGCCCACTCCTCGTTCTTAGGCCCATCTTATGTTTATCGAGCCCCTTAGAAAGCCTAGTTTACTACATGTTAGAGTGGATGAGGAAGGCCCACTCCTAGTTCTTAAGCCCATTCTTGATATGAGTAGGCCATCTAGGCCCATCCTTGATATGAGTAGAGTACATCATCACTGTAGATGGAAGGATCCGTGACATCAAATTTGGTATATCCACTGTTGAGGACTGATCTTGATATTATACCTATTAATCATGCTAGTGTACTTGAGTTAGTAGGACATACTGAGCATAGGCTAGCATAACATCATGTTACATGCCTATGCGCATCATTTGTATGCTTGTTATGAGGAGTGACTGATCATAGCATATGCCATTGGGCGGATTGTTTATGAGACTCCCTGATAGACAGAGTTGCCCTACATGAGCGTGTGGTATGCATAGGATTGATGCATGACTGGATGGTGTGACTCATGCATCTTGCATTGTGTGATATGATTATTATATGCCCTAGCGATATCAGGGTTGTGGCATCCACTGGCATAGTGTAGATGGTGGGATTGGATATTGGTAATACTTGTTCTAACACAAGGGCGTCATAAATGTCCTAAGGTAAAAGTCTCCAAATCCTTATGGTACCAGGAGGATGCTCCAATGTCTATACCGACTGGATGTATGAGCGCATGAGGGCCGAATAGCAGTTGGCCACGTTTTTCACTATGTCGTGGTCGGTTGGAAGGGGGTGTGGCCTTACCCGTCTGAATAAGGGGGCAATGACTGGGCTGAGTCTGACCTAGCTTGAGGAATGGGTCTGCTATCGATGAGCCGGGCCCGATATTGGCAGGCGGATAGTGAGGTCTCTTCCACTTACCCAGTTGCGCACTTAGATTGGGCGGCAAGCTGGTGTTGAGTATACTAGACCCTAGTGATATTTAAGAGATGAGCTGTATTGTTATGTGAATTCAGATGAGAACTGGCATACTTGTGTTGCATCTCACATATGACAATTGGCTATGTAGGCCTCGCACGCATGACCTCGGTATGGCTGATAGCATTCATGCCTTGTATCGCATGGCCTTAGTATGACCGATAGTATTCATGCCTTCTATTGTATAGCTTTGGTATAACTGATAACATTCATGGACTTACTAGCATATTTCTGCATTGCTTTGATATTGCATACTTAGCACTTATCTTGCGCACACACATACACCACCCTCTAAGCTTTCTATAAACTTATGTATGACCGTTGCGTGCAGGTGACGCTAGGACGTAGCCAAGTAGGAGTAGGAGCAGGAGTGTGCAACCGAGCTTTTGGAGTTCCGATATTATATTGTATTTCCTTTATTCATTGCACTTAATGTTTTTTTTATCATAGTGAATTTTGTGATGGTGTTCTTGTTATTGTTCATGAGTTATGCTTATTATGAAATAAATTCATGTTCAAAATCCTCCTTGTAGGATCCCAAGATCGGAACCTGGTATGTGGGTGCCGAGAGCCGAGAATGGGGTACTACGGAGGTTGTCAGCGTCGGATTTGGCGATCGAAAATTTTGTGAGCCCGGTTTTCGAGTTTAGGGCATGACAGACAAGAAGGATGACATTGTTTCTAATGGTGCATCTAAGGTTAATGTGATTAAAAGGTCGTCTCAAAATAAGATTAATCTAAAGAAGAACAAATCTTTAAAACGGAATAAGAATCAAGAGAAGTTCAAAAGGTCCCAAAAGGAAAAAAGAAACCTACGGGTTAGTGCTATATATGTGACAAGAATGGGCATTTCACTCATATTTGCTGTAAGACCTGTATCCTAGCCCGTACCGTTACCTAGGTTTCCGCAGTCCTCTCGGTTAAATTTCAGCAACTCACGATCTGTTATCGGCATTTACGCACATCCCTAAGTCGTATCCCGTATTCCAAAGTCGGCTCAACCCGAGACTTGCAGTCTAGCGACCGCGCCGTCGCCATAGTTTAGATGTCGCATCTCGCGTGCCGAGGCGATACCCAGGCCCGGAGTTGTAGGCCTGAGAATAAATCGAAGAAACACCGCGGGCGACATGTGCGCCGTTTCCAAGAAGATTCCTGGTTGAGAGAATGGAATCTCTATCCATACCGCCCTCTTTCCACCAAGTCAACCAAGACCTTACCTCTCCATTACCTTTCATGCCAACAAGGCAATGCTACCCATACCCCATCTCATCTCATGCCCAAAAAGTCAAGTAGCCCCAACCCTCACCCATACACTCCATGTCATCCATCCTTACAACTCCCATCACTCTTTCATTTCTCTCTTCACCCCATTCAAGCAATTTCCAAAGGAGGAAACGTCCATGGCTTCCAAGGAGAAAAAGAGAGGAACTAGTGTGGCCCACCTTCCTACCTCCCATCTCCACCATCCAAAGTCCATCTCGACCGTTGAATCACACCCCTTAGAGTTTTAGATCACATTGACAGAAGAAGGAAGAGGAGATCAAAGGTGGGTGTTCATAAGCACTTAATTTTGTGATTGAGGGCCCACATATGGTGGGACCCACCTTGATGTACGATTTGTATCAATGAGGGACCCATAGTGGTGGGGTCCCTCTGCTACTTGATCTCTCTCTCTCTCTCTCTCTCTCTCTCTTTTTGACTATTTGATGGCCCACCTAATGTGTGCATCTATAGCCATCTGTGGGACCCACCTTGATGGGTGTATTATACCCACTCTGTCCATATGTAACAGTGCAGATCCACAGCTCTAGTGGGCTACACCAAAGCAACAACAGGACCGTCTATGCTGATGACTGCCTGATAAAAGGGAAACCACAAATATTAACCTTATCCCAAGCTGTTGGTGGGTCCCACACCTGTGGACCCACCTTAGGCATGTAGCAGATCTGGACCGTCCATCAGTGGGACAGCCAATAACCTTATGTTGCTGCTGTGCAGCGTCACCAAGCTCTGTAAGAGCCCACTGTTGATGCATGTGGTGTATCCACTCTGACCTCCAGCGTGGCCCACCCCACATGTGTGGGTGGGACCCACCTTAATCCACATGCCATGTCAAGCTGACCCCACACATGTGGGTGGGACCACCATGATGTATTTGTTCACACTGTCCGTCCGGACGGTGTGCTATGGGCTACCATGATGTATGTAGTGTATTCACGCCATCCATCTGTTGATGAAGTGGGCCCAACCCACACGTGTGATACGTGTGGGCAGGTGGGACCCACCTTGATTATGCATTGTATATCCAAACTGTCTATCCAGAGCTATAAGTTGGCAGATTTAAAAATAAATAATAATTATAATTATAATATTAAAATAATATTATATGTGGTAGGCCCCACGTGGGACCCACATGATATGGAACAGATTGGCTAGTGTACCTCACACCAGCCACCTAGCTGATGTGTTGATGTCAGCTAGCAGGTGGCCTGATCATGTGGTATGTATTATGTCACATCCGAAACTCGAAAACCGGGCTCACAAAATTCCCGATCGTCGAATCTGGCGCCGACAGCATCCGTAGTACCCCATTCTTGGCTCCCAGCACCCATACGCCAGATTCCGATCCTGGGATCCTACAAGGAGGATTTTCGGTATGATTTTTTTTTATGATGGAGCATAATCATAAGCATACCCAAATTTTAAAGGCAACATCATCATCACATATCCACTAATATAATCATTTGAATACAATGCTGAAAGGGAAATACATATATCGAAATCAAAACTCCAGAGAATAGTTGCACGCTCCAAGCTCAACATTACCGCAACCTAACGTCACCTGCACGCATCTATCGTGCATAAGCTTACAAAAGCTTAGAGGGTGGTGAGAGTGTGTGTAAGGTAAGTGCCAAGTATACCATAAAGCCCATAAATCATACATCATCGGAATAAGCAAAAATACTAACAAGATCATGAATCATACAATATCAGAGTAAGTAGAAATATACTATTAATTCCATGAGTGCTATCAGACGTACCAAGGCTATGCGATGTAAAACATAATAAGATAATAACAGATGCTGAGGATGCAATGCAATATGCAAATCCTGACAAGTCACGAATACTATTAATCTCATTTACACCATATAAGCGCAAAAACATAGTAACCCAAAATGCTACGTACCGCGGAAGCAATGTAATATGCTGTGCGAATGAAATGACCATGCAGGAACGTGAAGTTTGGATGATAGTACGAAGTATCACAGGCTATGGGGTCCATCACAAGGGACTTCTATCCAAACCAGTCTCATACCTAAATTTGGATAGTCAGACACGATGTGGTAAACTCCTGATCTCTGGTTAGTCGCGCGCCCAACCGAAATCCTGGCCATAGGATGGTACACATAACAAATAGTTACGCACCACCAGCGGATAGTGAATGAATGAATGAATGGATATACAATTCCTGCTCAATAAGTCCACATATCAGTACGGTTGCTCTTTGGAAAAATCACCAGGGTCTATTACACTCGACACCGACTGCCTCCTCCCTAGCTGCACAGCCCAGCGAGCGGAATAGACCTCACTATCCACCTGACCAGTAGTCTGCCAATACCTACCCGGCTCGTCGATAGCGGACCCATTTACGAGCTAGTCATACTCACCCTAGCTTATAGCCCCCTCACTCGGGTGGATAAAGCCACACCCCCTCCCAACCGACCACGACACAGTGGGAGACGTGGCCTACTGGTATTCAGCACTCGGGCGCTCATGTTCCACTCGGTCTAGACGTTGGGGCTACTCCTGGCCTCGGAGGTTTTGAGATTCTCACCCAAGGACATCCTACGTGCCCACAATGATAGGACCAATATTTTCGGTGTCCCATCTAGCCATCCACGATGTGCCTGTGGAGGTCACGACCCTGATGTCGCTAGGGCGTGTAATGATCAGGTCACATATATGCGAGATGCATGAGTCACGCTATCTAGTCATGCAGCAATCCTACGCGCACGGCGCTATAATGTGGGCACTTCATTTTATAAGGAGTCCTGTAAATAGTCTGCCCAATGGCGTATGCAATGATCAGTCACTACTCATATCAAGCATACATATGATGCGTATGACATGAGTCATGGAATTATAGTATGCAAGTTATAAAGTAATGAACTATCCTTACAATGCAGATGGGCCTAGATGGCCTACACATAACAAGTATGGGCCTATCAATGGGCCCTAGAGAGAGTCATAATACGGACATTTAACCAACATTATCTTACAATGTAGACGTCAAACCAACATTGCTCCCAAGGCATGGCCCGCACTAAATGTCATTACATAGACCATGGTGGAGTCATATTTAATGGGCCTTATGTACATCCCATTGGGCCTCAACCCATGGGCCTCATGTATATTAAATGGGTCATACCAAAGGGCCTTATGAACATTGCAATGGGCCACATCCCATGGGCCTTGAATTCATCACAATGGGCCTTAACCCATGGGCTCCAAATACATCATAGTGGGCCTTAACCCATGGGCCGTAATACATCACAATGGGCCTCAACCCATGAGGCCCAAATACATCACCATGGGCCTCATAACATGGGCCTTACATTCACATCAAGGTGGGCCTCAACAACGGCCTCATACACATTAACGTGGGCCTCAATAGACGGCCACAAACATGACAAGGTGGGCCTAATCACTTGGGCCTTGTATATACCAAGGTGGGGTCCACTTGAACTATAGATCTGCCCCATTTTTAACCTCAAGCCTTAAGACAAGCTTGCCAAATGGTGGACGATTTGGATGCAACCCATGCATCATGGTAGGGCCTATAAAGCCCACCATCACACACACACACACACATATATATATATATATATATATATATATATATATATATATATATATATATATATATATATATGGAAAAAGGTACAATGCGCTCGAGCTAATTTTATCGTCCTATGAGGTCGAGTTGTGTGGGCCCCACCCTGATGCGTTTCGAACGTCAACACCATCAGTTAGATGCACCAATCCATCGTGGGCTTAGACCTCAAAAATCAAGTCAATCCGTGACTTGTGTGAGCCACACCACATATAAAAGTTGAGAGGTGCCGTGCACCATTAAAACATTCATAACCATGGCCCACCGAGATGTGGCTTGCAAGTCTAGCCCATCCATTATGCGTGTCCACTTGCATGAGGGTTCAGACCAAGTTTTAGGCACATGCAATTTCAGGTGGGACCCACCGTCCACGGCAGTGGATGGTGTAATAAAACACATGCATTACTGAGGGCTCCACCATCCGCCTGGACAGTGGAAATAAAACACATATATCACTTTGGGCCCCACCGTCCGCCTGGATTGCAACGCCCTTTGTTTTCAGGACCTGAGTATATGACTCATTTTCCAAAAACCCGAGTGTTAACCTTAAAGGACGGTCAAATTCGAGTGTATTTTTTTTCATTTATCAGAGTAAGCAAATGAGCATAGAATGAACAAATCAATATATAGGAAAATTTTCATTTCATTTAGAATATACAAGTAGTTGTCCATAATGACTTATACAAACCGATGTCTCAACATTAACGGTTACAAGATTTACATAAATAAGAAATAACAGAAAGCATATAAATGTAAGCCACATGACCACGTAGCTCCTTTTTAGCAATACGGTCATACCTCCATGGCACCTATACACCTCCTCATCAAGTTTGATCATATACATCATCTGTGCTGCCTGTTCTACCTGTACGGTTATATATTTAATGGATGAGTGGCCAACTCAGTGTGAATTTTCCTCAAGATTACACACCGTCGCATTAGGTAAGCGTAGTTATAAAACAACAAAGCGATCAAAACAATACATGATGTAGTCTTTTTAAATGCATGGATGCATGGATGCACATCGGCCTGGGGATGCACATCCAGCCGGACTTGGGCTCATCGCCCATGCAAATCATCGACCTAGAAAAATCATTCAGTCCGACAGGGGTCGATAGTTGGTGGTCTGAGAGCTAGCGAAACGATACCCCAAAGATCCTAAGGGCACGTGCCACAACATCCAGATTAGCCACCCGTCATCGCCAACATGCTATGGATGCATGATTAGCCAAACCGTTATTAGTTCAATTACAATCAGCCAATTTAGATAAGCTCAAGGTCACTACGGGGAGCTCAAAGCCCAGCGTAGGCTGACAGCTCGGGCATAGTGTCTCATACCACCATTCCCGGCTCATGAGACTACCACCTTAGGATGTTTAATGGAAACCTGTCGACTAGTGGCCAATCATATTACAATATATGGGGCTTACCTTCGCATGGTTACACGATGTAAAAACACTGAACCCATATAGGGAAAATACCAGGACAAAGACACATAAAGCGATATCAAAACAAGACACATAAGGCAAATGTCAAATAAGCCACATAGGACGAGTATCAAAATCATGCGATAAAAGACCATCCTTGCAAACCGTTGGACACAATAACCTTGGATGGTAAGCCCATATCACTAGTTAATTGAAACCACCATTCAATAACCACTAAGCCAAAGGTCCATTACTATCACAACCAGTCGAGTTACGTCCCAAGTATGGGTGTACACATATAGGTGGGGTTTTCCCACTGGTGTAGTAGTTTAAGTTCCATAAGCAATTCACAAATAATCCACAAGCATGGATAATTATGCAGGATAAATATTAAGCAGACAATATAGCAATTCAATTTCCACCAGCCAACACATGTGATTATAAGAGAGAGATATCAATTATAAATTTAAATAAAAACTATAACTTAAGCTAATGAGAAAATGGAAAGCTCAAGGGGAAGAATCATCACCTTATGTTTAGGATCACCTACTAGTGTTGTCTAGAGAATGCATGTTTCTTTAGAACCAAACCCTACCATCAATTGTAAAGTTACACCATCATATTCAAGCTTTATATGATATTCTTGATCAAGGTTTTAACCTAAGGTTTGGATTACCTTGGTTTTAAGGTTTTGATGTCGAGCTAGGTTTTCATCCTAGAGTTTAGGTCTAGGATAAGTTTTTAGGATTTGGATTGTTGTTGGCGTATGATAATTTACAATATTAATTTGAAAAGTAATTGTTAACATTAGCATTATAATTAACGTTAGCCAACTTAGTAATAATACTCATTATGATGTCAATGATGCTGTAACCTATTATTAATGATTATGCCTAAGAATGACCAATATTGAATAACGGAACTTTATTTGGAATCACTACCATTAGCATGGATAATTTACTAAAGGTTAGTTGTGTTTAACAATCACAATTATCATCGTAATACTAATGATGATAATAATATCTATCAAGTATTAATAGTAGATCTAATCATGATAATAGATAGTATCATTCGCCGTTTAAGCATTCATAATCATTTGTTAGGCCCACCAAGTTGTGGTTCACAAATCCAACCCATCCATTATGTGTGTGCCACCAGGTTAAGGGGCCAACCCAAGTTTCAGGTGCATCCAAATCTCAGACGGACCCAGCAAGTGTTTTTATATGGTTTAACATGGCTTCACAAGATTGTAGACAGAATGGGCCACCTGAGCTCTGTGTATGACTGATTTTTGGGGGTACCCCATATGTAAAGGGGACCCATCAATTGGACGGTGTTGGTGTTCAACACACATCATGGTAGGGCCCATGTGCGTGGACAGTGAGAATATACAAAATACATACACCACACATGGGTTCCCTGGATGCACGACTATTCCACTGTGGGTCACACCGTCACATGGTCGGTGTAAAACACTTACATTAGGTCAGGATCCTGCACAAACAGTGCTGATAAAACAGTTATACCATGGTGGGATCCACTGCACAGATGGACAGTTTGGATGAATCACGTATACCAGGGTGGAGTCCACATGTATGGCCCATTATATATATATATATATATATATATATATATATATATATATATATATATATATATATATATATATATATATATATAGTATTTTATTATACTTTAGATGCATTGGAGGGGTATTTCATCAATCGCAACAGGTGGGACAGTCTGGACTTCAGGCAGATGGACGGCCTGGATTAAAATATCGTCAAGAGGGACGGTGCGGATGTAGTTACATCTATGTGGGTCCCACATGGGGCCTACCATATATATAAAATATGTATGTAGATTACCTCAACGTGGGTCCCACATGGCGCCACCACATATAGCATTGCATGTATTACTTCTTATTATAATATTATATATACAACTATCTTCTTTGTTTTTTTTTTTTTTTTTCTTGAAACCTATATAGTAGCTGTCCAGCACTGCTCGTCCATTGATAGACAGCTAGGAGGCACTACAAGAAAAACATTTAGCAGCGCTTTAAAGCGCCGCTAAACTCCATCAAAGCGCCGCTGTTTGATTTGTCGCCGCTAATAGGGGTGTCGCTAAAGGTAATATCGGCGCCAATACAGTTCGTGGCGCTTGTCAGAGCGCCGATAACTGTGCACTGTAGCGACGCTTTTGTGGGTGCTGATATTTTATCAGAAGCGCCGCTAGAATTCTCTCATACGCCGCTAAAAGAGCCGTTTCGAACAGTTTTTTCACAGAAAACCGCGGATATTTCTCTTTATAGATTTGAAAGGCCCCGATAGGCCAGTAATATTTTTTTTATTATATATAATTCAATTGAAAAACCTGCATTTTTTTTTTAATATTTGAAACAAAAAAAAAATGATGCAATACAATTAAAACTAAATATTAAACAAAATTTATATTAATTCATAATAAAAAAAATATAATATTTATTACAAAAAATTAAAAATGGTCTCGAATAAATAAATAAAAACAAATCCTCTATATGGTCTACTCTATCACGAGTGGCGTCAAAAGGCTGAAGTACTTGTAGGACTAAATTCAGGCACAATTGATTAAAATCCTGCACAAGAAAAAAAAATGACCGATATGCCAGCTGGAGAAAGTCCTGGGATATGACCGATATGCAATGGTGCCAATCCAGGCAATGATCCTAGCAAGGTAAATTTTCTTCTATATACGATATGTGGGATTTGCTAATTAATACAATTCTAGATACTATGGCAAGATAAATTTTCTTCTACACTATCATTTGGAATTCTTTTATTGATTCTTGGGACCAGCAATAACTATAAAACTGAGGCCTTTTCAATTCACAATCCACTATTTCTTCCAACTTTTGAAGATAATGAGATGGGTGTGGTAATTACGTGGAGCAGAAATGAACTGGAAAGATAAGGAGAAATCTCCAAAAACAAACCTCTGATACAAGGTGAGGTAGTTTTTGTTGCAAAAGGTTAACAAACAGAAACATTAAGGCTCTCAATCTCTCCATACTTTCTCAGCTCCTCAAATAGATCCTCATAGAAATCCTACAGTTTCAAAGTCATTCAAACCACCAAAAAAAAATAAAAATAAAAAACACCTGAACTAAACTACACTTAGAAGGATTAATCCAATCCTTTTTGTATATGAATTAATATCCTTATCAATAGTGAAAATCACACACACAAAAAAAAAAAAGAGGGAACAGAAAAATGAGAAATCTTGATATGGAAGCAAGATATTCAAACAATCAGTGCTACCAGATGAGAAATTGCAAAATTTGTTACCAACTTTGAAGGGTCATATTAGCTACCAACTTCTCACCTGGAAATCAACATCCCACTCGATTCTAGTGCATAGGCATCCACACCCCTCACCAAAGTAGAGATTCAACACCATTTTGAAGGGTCTTGTCTTCAGTGTTTCTCTGATAACATTAAAAACAAAAACAAAAACAATATCCGAAAGCGAAAATATAAAAGACAGAATGACAAATATAGTAAGCATCTAAAGTAACTTCACCAATGCCTTTGTAAGAAATTACAACTTGGGGTCTTTTGTGTTGATTCAACATACCTTTTCAACAAAAATGGTTGCTCTTCTAGAATGGCGTCTTTAGATCTGCCTCTCTGGAAAGGAAACATACGAGTTCAAATGCAAGAAAACAAACATCAAGCCAATACAAAGATGTGTACCGATCCAATCTGATGACAAAGGCAGTAGATACATAAAACAGAATATGAAAGCAGCTTGTACTAGAATACAATTTCAAATCCAACACCTTCATGCCAATACAACATGTGTGCAGATCTGCACCCTTCAACTAGTACAAAGTACGAACTACTCATCCACCATCTATGTGCTGTCTAAAAACCAGCCTTGGTCTAGTCATCAGGTGGGCAACACATTTTATGAAAAAATAATAGGCTATAAAAAAGTTTACCAATTTTCCATATCCAATGTACTCGTTTAGCAAAAATGTATGAATTCCTCATCATTGTACAGGTGGCAAACACATGGAGCAATCATGACTGTTGATCTAGTGGGCACCAAATGGATGCACCATAGGCCAAAATCTCAGTGATATACAATATCAAAATGAACCAGGAGAACTTCGAAGTAGAATTAATGGAGAAGTGCCTCTTCTGTAGGCAATCTAAACTCATCTGATTTGTCTTTGATATTGAGCTGCAATTCTACCTTTGTATCTTTTAGTTCTCTTGCCTTTTCCTTATCAATTGCTCTAGGATATCTGATCCATCCGAATACAAGTCGAACATGAATCAATCTTTCTCTACAATGTGAAAGAAAAACCCATAAGAAACAAATTCAAGGAGATATTATACAATTCCACTGAAATAACCAGCATTTCCATATGGGTTAGCATTCCATACTATTTCTTGTGGTGTGGCCACTTGAGTATTTTATCTGGCTCACTTTTTGTTTCACATCAAAAAAGGATGCAATGAAACTGATGGACAGAGTGGACGTCATATGGACATCGCAGTGGGCCTCATAGAGCTTTCAGTTACAAGAGCCTGAAAGTACTTGGGCCATATCCACAATTCGTTCCTCCTGAGGGACAAGCACCATAACAGGAAAGAAAGATCTGTCGCCTAACTGTGAACACATTCAATGAGAAATTTCACAGGCATAAAATGTAAATAGATTCAACATTACCAAGCTCGAATTAAAATCCAAGCATGCACTAAGCTGTAGGTATCTTTTTCCCTAAATAAAAGCTGGGGATGTATATTAACAGAAGGAGATTTACCATGTAGTGCCCATCCATGTATTCAAGAGTGGCACCAATTGGAACTTGTGAATCATACACAACAAGTCCAACCTGCCATTGATTATATATTTTACTTAAAATGCTCAATGTGTAGTGACAACTGACAAATGAACAAGTAAATGAATATCAGGCAATTCTTACCTTTGATCACTTGCTTAATGGGTCTAGATTGACTCCTCTATTTATAAAAACACCAGTCTAATCTTGTCTATGAGTCTTAAAAAAACAGGAAAAAGGAAAAATGGAAATTGTCAAGCCACACGAGAGAGTGACTCTTCCTTATACAAAAGTCATCACAATGGCAATATGACACAATATAAAAGCTTGGCTCATATACACACTTGCATACTTACATGCATATTTGTATACATGCATGGTCGCGTGTACAAGGAAATGGCCAAAATGCTACTTTTAGTAGAAATGAAAGGCTGATTACCTTCAACCACTTACAAAGATCTAAATGCCCTGGTAATGTTATGCACCCAATGCCAATGACATAGTTGATTTTCCTTCAAGCAATAGTTACTGGGTACAGTTACTGTAGGGTTGGAAGGTTTATGAAAGAAATGTTTGAAAAAGAGTGTCATGATGCAAAAAACAGGGTTTTGGAAGGGATTGGAAAGATGCACTTGTTGGTGATATGATGCCTGAGACAGGCCTGTTCCTAAATCATGAAGTCCTCTTTGGAGTAACCATATTCCTCATTACTAGATACAAAGGCACAACATATATGCTTAAAGCAATACAATTCGCCAGTAGAGAACTGTTGCAGTTCTGAGCCCTTTAGAGCATGGATGACAGATCCAACATTTCCAGTATGATGATGATTCAATACTTCCATAAAAGGCCTCTAGTCTAATTCTTAGATCTTTTAGACATTGTTCTTACTCCTGAGCAACAGCCAGACTATTAGACGAATCCAAATAGTTGGGAGAAGGCTGGGATGATGATGGGCTAGACTACGCCTTCGAATCACTCCTTTCTTGGAGATTTCTGATGTGGGCCTCTTTGTGTTTGCTGTTTAGATGGTCTTGACATTTTGTTTTTTTTTTTTTAAAAAATTGGCTTGTTATTTTTGTTCTTCCCTTTTCTTTTCAATTTTGGCCTTAAAAAGTATCATCTTTCAAAAAAGAAAAAATTGTATTCATGCATATTAGGAAGAGAACTCTCTTCCTGATGAAACACAAAAGAGCCCCATCTCATAAAATTTAGAAATTCTACAGAGTGGAAATCCCAAAATAACAAATTATCTATATGCCCCTTAAATGGCCATGAGCCAAATGCAAGCTTAATGAATTATAAAAAAGTGGCATATACATATTTCAACCAAGTGCATGTCAAGTAGGTGTTTGCATTCAAAGCCAAGATCCTTTGTGGAAAAATGTGTTAGCAAGTCTGTCCATTCTCCATTAGATATCAAAATTACATAAATAATGTTGTGGTTTTCCAAAACCATGAGCATGTCCAATCATTTGGAGCTGGGCCTTTAAAAAGGAAAAAAATAAGTTATAGGCATTAAAGAGGCTGCGTAGAGATGAAACACATCTAACATCTTGAAACCAGCATGCCAAATCCCAGCACCAGCAATGGAGTTCACATTGCATCAGAATATAGCCGATGCGTAGCCTAGTCTTAATGAAACTTAGGGCTGGAACATGAGAAAGGAAAACATGGCAACATTCCTCCAAAAAAAGGAAAAAGAAAAAGAAGGAAAGGCGATTCATCAAATTACACAACAAAAACATATCTGGTTTGTTGTGAAAAAAGTAAACAAGAACCACTTTGATAACATTTGACCTTACTAAGACATCGCCCATACCTTCCCATGATTTTTCCTGAGATCTAGGAACTCAAAGATATCAGCATGCCATGGCTCCAAATACACAGCAAACACTCCTATAAGCATAAAAAACAGAATTTCAACAAGGAAACAGCTTCAACTCTATCAAAGAAATAAAAGTGAATAATTTAGAGGGGAAAAAAAAAGCATGTTAAAATAGAAAATAGTGGAAAAAACAAATTACCCTTCCTCTTGCCTCCCCCTTGATCAACATAACGAGCAGTATCATTGAATACCCGACATTGGAACAATGTCATTTGAAGTCCCATTTGTGCCACGAATATAACTGCTTGTTGCACGAATGTTATGAATAGACAGGCCTATCCCTCCCGCCGATTTGCTAATAACAAACAACACATTCCTTCAGAGTATCATATATCCTCAATGCTATCTTCTTTCATGCACACAAGGAAGCAGCTACTCAACTGGTAAACCATGTGAAACAAAAAAGAAATGTAAACAAACAAAAGAAAATAAATACAAAATATAAAATTCAAACGGATTTAGTGACTGGTACCTGTGGCCTTGGTGTTCCTGCATTGAAAAGAGTAGGGGAAGCATGGGTGAACCAGCGTTGTGACATCAAATGGTATGTTTTAATAACAGAGTCAATATCCTCCTTATGAATTCCAACAGCAACCCTCATCAACATATGTTGTGGCCTCTTTACAACCTTTCCTGAAACCTTCAATATATAGGTAGGATCTCTCGAGGGTTTTGAAACCAAAGTAATCATAGTTAAAGTCTCTGTCATAGATTATCTCACTGTCCAGGAGGGGGGCATTCTGAAACAAGTGAAATCAATAGAGAACTCTAAGAACTCCCCACGTTGGCAATAATTGAAGTAGCTCACTGATCATCTCTAAATAAGTATCATAGAAAGGAAAGAATCCATTGTTCACCCATATGCATGAGATCTAGATAACAAATCTGATATACTACCGTGAATTGGCTGTGTCCCAGTAAACATGCCAGTAAAACAACCCAATCACTAACCAAGTGCACGACTTTTGAGAATTAAAAGTAGGGCACATACAAAGAGCCAAGTCCACATTTAAGGAGTTCAGTCAGTGGTTGGGATCATCCAACCACATGCCAATCTGTAGTATGGCCCACCAAATGAACTGTCTGGATACCGTGTGTGCCACTTGTACAGGGATGCCTTGATGTAAAAAAATAGAAAAGCAAGAAAGATCAGATGATTCCTTTGCATGAGGCTAAATTCCAATGAAATCCATAATTCTATTTCTACTTCTCTATTAATTCAAATAATGGTTTCTGGAACAGTGTTTGTAAGACCTATTATAACAACATTATAATGGTACTGAGGCAACCCCATCAGAAGGTTGCTATAGCAGCCACAAGTAAAACAACCATTATGGCCAATAACATCTTTTTATTCCTATTATTCCTTTCTTTTTTGAGAAGTAAAGAACGCTTGCAATGTTCCTCTTTCCTGAAGGTTTGAGACCCCTTTACTTGAGGCCAAGACTCATTCCTGGGACATAACACGGTGTGTTAAAATGTCAATTAATTTGGTTTGTTGTGGGTGTTATTTCTCTAAATATTTAGTTAATTATGCTTAGTTAAAGTACAAATATTATTTTCACAGTATATCAAACATGTTTAAAAATTATTTTCTTCATGCATATAGTAAATTCAAAATATATTTAAATGTCAAGAATACTCATTTTCCTTTCAAAAGCATTCAGTTGATAAAGGCGCAACATCCATTACACCGCCATGTATCTCAATTCATACCACCCATTATATATTTAATTATATCAAATATATAATAGCTTGACTAATGCAATGGTCATTTGTGATGGTCATTATATCGACTCATGATAGTTCCGGACTGATGACTATAAACCATGTGCAAGATTCTGCCATTATCAACTCATTCCTTCTCCCGGTTTGTAATTCAAGAGTCGAAGGTTGATATTTACAAGTAGCGAGAACAATCAACATGAAAATTAACAACAATGGAAGAAGAAGCAGATTCTGGATATTTTACACTAATAAGCAAGATTTCACCTTCATGATTATCTCATAAACATCATCAGCAACCAAAGGAGCCATCTGCCTTGATCTCTCAGTGAAATGGTTATACATATCTCGAATCCTGCACCAACCAATCAAAGGAAACCAAAATTTCAAAAGATTCAAGAAAATAAAAGAGGGAAACAACAACAAACACTTGCGTCTCTGAAAATGACTTCTTTGTGTTCTTATGCAGATTTGAAACAACAATCCTTACAAGCAAGCTAGATCAACACAGAAAGCAAATAAGAACAGACTAAAAACATATGTAGTAAAAAAAATATTAAATGCGAAATGCAACACCTACTGAGAGGCATAATCGGGTGCTTGGCGATCATTGCGGAAGGCTCTCAGGCTCAAGAAGAAGCTCATCAAGTGGTGGTGGTGATCTGAATACCCATAGCCAATTTCTGTCTCCTGAAAAGACATAAGGTGAGGCTTTTGGCTTTTGAAAAGTTGCTTTTTTCTTTTCTTTTCTTTTCTTTTCTTTTTGAACATTGGAACATTTTATTAACAAAGGCGGACCAAATTTGAAAAGTTGCTTAATCGATCACTTTTCTAAGGGCAGCCCAACCTCCTTGCTCTTTCCACAATTCAACTCAAAGCCTCTACCACCAATGCAAACAAGAAAGGAGATAAAATATCTCCCCAACACAAGTCTCGTGTCCCCTAAAAAAATTTGGAGATCTGTTTACTAGCACAAAAAGATATGCAGAACACGTACATTCTCCCATCCACTTACTCCATCTTATCCCAACATCCTCAACATACAGTTTGCCAGAGTGATGTGGAATAACCAAGTTAACAATTGGGAAACTAAGAAAAAAGGGGACAGGTGGGAGACATCAAAACCAATGCATACACACAATTACCAAGATACCCTCATAATGGATGATGGAACAACACTTAGACATATATAAGCACATTATGCAATTATATATATAATAATAAAAAAAAAGCGATACATGGTTCCATGTTGCATAAAAAAGCCTAAGGGGAAAAAAGCATTGGAGGACTTACCAAAGGACGATAAAGCACCCGAATAAGCTATTGTTCCTTATATTTGTAGAGCTCTTGCCAATGACCAAGGGCTATGAGCAAGATCCAGAAGTTTACACCTTACACCCAGCTGTCGTATGTAGGAGGAATGTGGTGCAATAAAAGTCACTAAGGAAGAGAGGACCAGCACTGATTCCCAACATTACTTGATCCAAATCTACCATTGCATCAAGAAAATATTTCCTTGACAAATTAAAGATGTGAACAAATTTAAGAAAATATGAGTGAAAGTATAATAAACTATGAACAATATATATATATAAAACCAATGTTATTTGCAATTTTGTAACAATCATAAGCTTACTTGATGAATGGAAGCCAAACAAGATTCAATTATATCAGCGTAAGAATGTTACTATCCACCAACCTGCCATACACATTCAGGTAAGAAAACCATACAAATCTCTTTAAGAAAGGTGAAATGGGAAGTGGACACTGAGATTTAGCAAACAGATCATTTAACCCCATCTTCAGTGAATGGATCACATAGGAGCGAATTTCAGTGCTAAAATCTTTTCCTCAGGAAACAAGAAACCCAAATCAATTGCACGAATACAAAGAGTTCTTGACAATACGAAAGTTTGGGCCGTTTGGCATTTAATCGAGCATGTAAGGTGCCAAATCATAACATAACCAAAATTTAAAAATAGATTGATGAAAACTTCACAGATTCAATCATTTGCACCTCGTTTTATAACCTACTGTCATAGACAAAATCCGGAAAAAAAAATTGATCTAACAGATGGATGACAGATATATACAGAGAGACGACATGTAGATCTTCGGGGAGATATTCGTGCTTTATGGAGAGATCCATTGAATGCTTGAGATGCAAGTGGCTAAGGATTCCTTGATGTCATCGGATTGCAGAGATCCTCGTATCTCATCCTTAGACATGTTAAAAGAGAGATGAGATTAAAAACCCACGAGAGAGAGAGAGAGAGAGAGAGAGAGAGAGAGAGAGAGAGAGAGAGAGAGACCCTAGAGGAGTAGAGGTGGATTGAGAAAGGGGAAACGAAGAGAGATGGTCGATTGAGATAGGGAAAAGGGGAAATAGAGAGAGAGGGTCGATTGAGAAAGGTATGGTGGAGGTGGAGATGGCGATGGTCGCGCATTTGCATCTAAAGGGAGAGAGGGAGGGAGAGAGAGAGAGAGAGAGAGAGAGAGAGAGAGAGAGAGAGAGAGAGAGAGAGAGAGAGAGAGAGAGAGAGAGAGAGAGTCGGGAAGGAGAAGGAGAGCATCGGGAGGGGAGAAAAAAGGGTTGGGTTTTTAGTCCGTACGGTATTTATACCCTATCACTAATCGACTCCTAATTTTAATTAGCGCCGGTAAACCAGCCGCGCACATTGTCGGCTAAACTGGCTTTTGTTGTAGTGTGCAAAAAAGAAGACGAGTATCCCTCCCTTTCATCCCCTCTAGCAGAACTTTATAACCAACCTACAAACCAGAAAATACTTGAGTAAGGAAGAATGTGGGAAAATGTTAAAATGCTTTGTTTGAAACACATGATGTTCATTTATCCAAACTTCTGCAATTGGCATCTCAGAATTTTCAAATTTTCAAATTTTCCAATTTAACTAATTAACACAATTCACTGGTTCAGCTACAATTTTACAAAATTCATTTCACACATTTCCAAAGAGGCTATTAGGCATCACAAAAAAAAAAAAAAAAGAAAGAAAGAAAGAAAGAAAAAAAAAAGAAAGAAAGAAAGAAGAAGCATCTGCACGACAGAAAGTAATGTATGGCCCCAAGCATAGGGCATCTCTTTCTCGAATTTGCATATGTGCTCTCTTTTTTTTTATCTGATGAGTGAATCATGTATGCCCCATTGTTCGGCAATGTATCTCAACTTACTAAACATCCATTCTCTAAGCAAACAACAATGTCAGGAACCTAGAGAAAAAAGCCCTAGCAGTTGCATTGTTTAAGGAAAGAGGGCGCTATTTTGACAGATGCATCAAAACATCAATACACAGCACTTGTTTAAGCTCAACAGGACAGTTGACTTGATAGGCAATCATGTGGATGGATCACATCTCAAAAAATCATGTCCAGTTTACCCTGCACATTTCTACTTTTTTTTTTTTTTTTTCTAATAAATGAGTATGTGTTGAAAAAAAAAAAAAACAAGAAAAAGCCTCTACATGTTCAACAACCCAACATGGTCGCTTATCTGTTAAGGTGTCAAACACAACAGTCAACAGATATAGATAAAAGGGAATGGGTTCCCAATAGAAGGAGCTCAGTTATGCGCTCATCCATACATACCATGGCAATAACATTTGTTTCTCATCCAACATAGAAGATTAAGTAAAATCAAAACTATAATCTTTGGAAATGCAGGACCCAAATCACACCTTTGCATAGACAGCAGATTCAAATTCTGCCTTCTCATATTTAAACTTCTCACTTTGGGCTAAAGCATTTTTCAGCTTCAACTTTCAATCTCTCAAATGACAGCATCTTGCTAACAACTTCTTCCTACATAATATCAATCAATTAAACATGTCACATGACACTGTATATAACAGAAATCCATAGTCTCTACAAACATAATTCATGGAAAAGCAAAGAAATAATCAAAGAACAATCATGAGCATGCATTCCCTACTAATGTTGTGGCACAAACCAAAAAAAAATTATAATTACAAAAAGGGTTGATGATGTAAACATTGTATATGCAAAAAGAGTTACAAGTAGCTTCTTAAAAGATCATTCGTTATCACAATTCAACCAAGATACCTACTTCCTTTTGCAGTCAGCACCTTCCCTATTCTTTGGAAATTTAAGAAGTCCTTAGGAATCCTGGTCTCTAATACATGAGTAATCCTGAGTGCTTTTGCCCCATGCCTTTGCAGTTTTTCTGTACTCATGTCTGAGATCTACAGATCAGAGTTTGCATAAACAAGGAAATTACCATTGAAGAGACACAATACAGGAAGAGCAGAATAGAGCTTGTAAAAAAAATAAAAATGGCTCCAGTTTCAAAGAGTAGAAAGACTAAAGAGAACCAATTAATTTGAGAACAATATATGTTACCATATTTTCTTGGCATTGCTTTTGCAAGTTACCTTGTTTTGTTGTTGTAAAGAATATCTATTCTCCTTTGAGCCCTGACAATAATAACACATGCCCCAGTGAAATACTAGGAAGAAAATGAAAATCATAGAAATGATGCTTATAACACAGCAACAAACTGTTCACTTAGAGAAAATTTAACAAAAAGAAAAAGAAGAAAGAAAAGCAAAGAAAGAGACCAAAACCTTAATCAATATACAAGTGGGCTGAGACAATGCCGACTCAGCTATGGTATTTTGCTGCTGAAGTTCAGACTTCAACGAGAGCTAGCATTTTACCATTAGAAAGGAAGGATAAGTTGGTAACATATATGGATAGAAGAAGTATAAAAGGTTGGGACACGAAAGCTCTTCCTAGTTTACAACTAGCAATTTCATCATAGCAACCACATAATTAGACATTTCACATCTACCTTCTTGAACAGTTCTATTGGTGGATTACTGCCGAAGGCGCTGTCTGTCTGGAAATCAAATTCCTGTCGGGAAGTTTAAAATGATAATGGTAAGGAAACACTTGCACAAAAAAAAAAAAAAAACTCAAAGAAAATTGCAAATCATGCACCACCTTAAATGAGAACAATGGCATACCATGGGTACTTGTGGTTTCTCTCTTGCTACTTATAAAGACACCCATATCCCCCTTACTCGACAAAGATCTAGGTTACAACATTAGATAGAGATTGTTGAGATATGACTATATACAAGAACAAGATCCAGATACAATGATAATTAATGATACCTTCTTATTTAGAGGCCGAGCTTTGAATTGGGACAATTCTTCATTTCTTTCCGCTTTTAGCTCACCTATAACTTCTGACCTGCACAAATCAACATAATGTAGGCGACATCAACTTAGCCAAAAGTATATAAGCTTTGAGATTTTTTCAGTTTGAATTAAATCTCATCCCTGATACTAACTACTTTCATAAGCAAACAAGTGCAATGGAGCTAATCAATACATTCACTCCAGCCTCCATGAACGATAATAAGATGCTACAATAAGGTATAAACACTTTTAACAAGCCTTTTAATGGCAACGAGTCTTAGTGAACTTACTTTTGAGGTTGAGAAGGGATTAAAGCTTGATGTTGTAAATTTTTAGAGTCTTTGGCACCAATATGTATTGACGAACTAATTTTACAGTTATGTGAGACCTACACCACAAATTACTGGTTTATGATGAGAATGAAAAGACAATTTATGATCCACTTGACTCATAAAAGAAATTCATGCATTATATAAAGAAATGTCCAAATCAAAATAAATTTCAGAAGTTACTTTGTCTGAATTATTGGAACGCTGCAATGAAAATGAAGTAGTAAATGAGGGTTGCATGGCCCTCTGGGATGTCTTCAAGTGGAATTCCTAAGAAGCAACAAGATCAAAAGAAAAGGTCAATGGTGAATTATGCAAGGACCAATTTTGTAAGATGTAATCTGTGCTATGAGAAAGTGACAAAAACAACATGGAAAACAGAATGAAGAGAGCAGAGAATCAATGCTAACCACTTACTTGAAACTCAAGCAACCCTGCATGCTTTTCTGTATGAGTGGCATTGAAGGAGCTGCAAGAATCTGTAAAATAGAAAAGCATGCTATCTCAAAATAAAATAAATAAAAACTTGCTTGAGTAGTTTGTTCAAAGACCTAATATAATAATCTCAAAGATACTCTCTTCTAGATAGTAGGTACCAACTTTTCTATTCGAAGGACGTGCTTTAAATGAGGCAACAGATTTGAAAGAATGTGTCCTACAACCTCTGTACTATGCTTGGGCCTAAAATTAATAAAAAAACAATGTGCCTGCAGCTCCTTAAACAAAATTATGCTTTCCCTCTCAAAGCGCACAGTACACAATCAACATCAGTTTTGATAAGTATACCTGATCCTTTGTGCCCTTTGTGATGTTTCAAGTTCAGGCTCTTTTGGGATGGTGAGTCTCAACCTAGACTGATTAGAGCCATCAAGAAGTCCATTCTGCAAGATAATCCACAAACATTGACAGAATAACCCCCAAAAGTAATCACTTAGAATATACCAAACATAGAATATGCACAGACTAAAAATGTAGAAGTACATAAAGAATCAAAAGGACATCCTATGGTGGGAACAGTGCATGTTTCTCTCGGATAGGCGATTACCTTTTTCAAGACCTTATGTATCAGATTGGTTTGTTGCTTTATGCCAAGTACTGATTGCAAATTGTTTGATATTCTTAGTGTAACAAAATACTATCGAATTCAGTAACAATACTCTTATTTCAAAGGCAAATGTTAAAATAGCACTGCAGGAAATGCATTGTAAGAGATGCAATACACACATGAAACTCTCGTTTCAATGGCTTATTTTTTTTAATGGTAAATAGAAATTCAAGATCCAGGATTCCTAATGAATTACTGTTATTTAAAAATGAGATTAACTCATTTTCAGGCATCTACCAAACAGGCTCTTGAAAATAATGCCCCGTAACCGGAAGTTGTAATCCATCACACCTGATATTTACAAAAGAAAAGGAAGGCCCATGTGAGTAATGGTTGTTGCTTGGAAACTAGAAGCCATTAATTTTAAACTAGTGGCCATTGTTTAAACAAACATGTGAAACACTGCTTCCTTTCTCACACTTCTTGGAAATAAGGTTTCTCAGGGAGCATCATTTCCTTTCCCACCTATGCTTTCCACAAATCCCAATAGGCCTTTTAGTTCCGGTTGTGTGTGCGTGATAAGTTCATGTGTGTTCACATCAGTTGTGTGATCTGGAATATAAAGGAGCAAAAAGGGCAAACAATACCACCATTATGCTATTTTCATTGATCTTGGGCTCCTTTTTTTTTCCTTTTTTTTTCTTTTTTTTTTTTTTTCCTTTTTTCGAGCTCTCACCGAATCGAGATCGATATGTTCAAATTTGGAACCAAGTCATTATGGTGCCCCCTTATTTTACGAGGCATGATATGATTATATAATCACTGCACAAAAATCCAAGTGAGTGAGACAGGACCACTCACGATGGTGGCCCAACCAACCTAAAGTATGAAGTCATTAAAAGTGATTTACCGCTTATAACCAGTTGTGACCTTCCATGTATACCACCAAAAGAGGGGACAAAAGGGTAGGCCACAATGAAAAAAAAAGGGTAAAATTATGCTCCTCTTCTTTTTGGGGAATAACACAATGTTTTTATTTTTTTCCCAAGAGAAAGGAAAAAAAAAAAAAAAGAGCCACTACAGACTACCTGGATATTCGGGCTAACTTCAAACCAAAAAATAAAATAATAAAATTTTCACACTCCAAGAAAAGAAATTCACATCAGAACAATAACACAACATAATCTATAAATAAAAATAACAATAAAAAATAAAAAATTTTCCATTGAACCAACACGAACCTTAAAATCACCAAAACCACCCAAAGACCCAATTAAATAAAAAGAACAAAGCATTACAAAGAAGGGAGGAATGCAATACAAAGAAAGGAGGAATCCAAGAAGAATCATCACATTTCAATTAGGAAAGCGACATCAGCAATGAAATTCCACATCTAGAAAAGTAAGTGTGTATTGCCCAAAAAAAAAATAAAAATCTCTGATAAAAATCTCACCTTGATGATCGGCATCTGTCCACCAAACGTCAAAACAACCCCCATCTGCAACAATAACCTAAATGTATCCCTGATATTATTCGCATTGAACTCCTTTAAACTCTCTGCGCAATCCCCGCCCTGCAGCAGGAACGCCTTCCCGATGGCAGCGTCCGCCAGCCGCTCCTCCAATTTTCTCGCCTCTCCAGCGAAGACGATCGGCGGAAAGCTCGTGAGCATCTGGAGAACCGATTCGAGATCTTCCTTGCTAGGATAGACCGGGATCTGGAGTGCCTTCTTCGATTTCCAGCTGTCGATCGCCCAATTCGATGACCCGGACTTGATTTCAACGGCCGTAGAGGGCTTCTTCGCAGGCTTGGCGGCGTGGACAGCTAGGATCCGGGTTTTGAAGGAGATCTTGCTAGAGGTGGGTTGAAGGGCAGCCGTTAGGGTGAGATTTGCTGCAGCAGTGAGCGCCATTGCCGATCGGATGGAAGCTCGAGAGAGAGTTACAGATACTATGCAGGATTTCTAGGGTTAGGGTTTTAAGAACGGGGCTTTCTTTCCGATCGAGAGAGGCGCACTCTGTATAGAGGCCTGTAAACATCGTGAGAGAGAAAGAGGAGAGAGAGAAGGAGAGCGTCATGGAGTTGCAGAGAGAGAGAGAGAGAGAGAGAGAGAGACGGGTACGAAATAGGAGAGAGTGGCGCAGGCCAGTTGGTTTTTATTTTTTTTATGGTACGATATCCGTCGTTAGGTCTTGCACAGCGCCGCTAATTGTGTAGCGCAAATGCCGTGTATACCCCCTTTTGTTGTAGTGAGGCAATGTCCATTGATGGACGAGCTGGGTGTAAAACATCTAGGTGGCCCACCGAGATTGTCTGATGGTGCGGCCCACCTGGAATTTCTTATCTTTATGGTGAGGCCCACCTGCAATGGGGTAAGGCCCAGATGGAATTTGGTGCGGCCCAACATAGTGTAGCCCACCAGTGCCGTTAACTTGTACAGCTCCTCTGCTGTTGGCTGTTTTGAAACCACTTCTGGCCCCATTTTCAGCTCTAAACACTACAACAAAAACGTGCTTACTCGGCACTCTCGGTGCATCTTTCAGCGGCGCTATGTCAAACAGTGCCACGCATTTCACTGCATTTAAAAGGAAAAAAAAAACCACTCTCTCGTTTCGTTCCCAGCCCCCTACTCTCTCCTTGTACCTGTCCCGACTCTCTCTCTCTCTCGATTTCTAGGGTTTTGATCTTTCATTGAAGTACAGAAACCAGATCGGATCTTTGATGGTGGATTCAAGCACAGCAATGCAGATGCCATGACTCCATCTCCTCGCCATCCCGTCTTCACCTCGTCCTCCTCATGCGACGCAACCCAGCCGTCGATTCTGCTGTCGTCTGATTCCTTCAAGGGTCGTAGGAAGGGTTCCTCAATCGCACGTGCACGTTGATGATCTTATCATCCTCCTCCATGGCTTCGACCCTGTCAGGGTCGAGCTCAACCGCCTCGAGAATGACGACCGAGGTCGGGTTTTCCTCATCTTCTGTTATATCTCGGCTGTGGATTCATCGGTTTTTTGCTCGATTTTACTGGGTTTTGGGGGTTTAGGGCTTGATTGGGACAGGTTTAGGGTCTTTGAGGTGTTTTGGCCAGTGTCAGTGCATGGCCGCCCAACCTCCATCGAAAGCCGCTACCATCATAAGAGGCCGCCCGTCCCTCATCATCAACAACCAAACACATCTCCACTGCATCGTCCACCATCGCCTCGATTGGCGGTGGATTTTTTTAAATTATTATTTTTTATTATGGATTTTTATTTTGAGTTTTCTGATGGATCGACTTTTAGGTCAGGCTTTCGATTAGGGTTTTTCTGTTTTGGGACTCATTATTAGGGCTTTTTCAGTGTTTTTATTATTAGAGCCCTCACAGCTGATACCTTCGCAGACAAGGTGAAGGAGATGATGAGCCACTATTTTGTTTGGGTTTTTCTAGTGCTTTTTTTTTTTTTCAATTTATAATGACTATAGAACTTAGCAGTTAACCATCTGTATGGTATGAAGCAATTGTAAACTCCTCGACTTCTGTTTATCATGCATGATTCATTGCTCATTTGGATCTATGTTCAATCATTGATTCAAGCTCTGTTATTATTGAGGCTTTTTTTTTTCCCGTTTTTCTATTGGATCTGGTTGATTTATTATTATTATTATTATTATTTTCAGACTTGTTCATATTTTGTATTCCCATGTGATTGCTTAAACTACAAGTCATTTTGTTTTCTACATTTCTTACTTATATTTGGAGCAGTACTTTTCCAATGCTATTTAAGGAGAGATTATATATGTCTCTGTTTAGTGCATTTCTTGGTGCTTGTTTGATTTCTTGGAGCCCTGTTACAAGGGTTGTAAGAAACTCACTCTCTTCTGTTAAATGGAGAACATGAATAGGAGACTTGTATGTGGGCCCATTGTAGGAAGATAGCCTTGGAGAAATTCTAATCACCAAATTTCACAAGCATGCTAATTTAGAAATGCCATTCATTCATGAATCCAACTCATTCACTAGTTAACACACACCATTGTATGGTTGTTGGCTGAAAATCACATGGCCTGATGTTGCCTTAAATAAGTGTACTGGTTTTGTTGAATTTTCTTCTTCTTCTTCCTTTTTTTTTTTTTTTTTTTTTTCTCTCCCTTTGAGCAGTCTTAGCACATTAGTGAAAAACTTAGGAACTTTTGATCTAAAGGGCCTCTTTGCTTATTTGAGAAATTTGTTGTTGTTTCTGATTTTTCTGGAACACTATAATCTCCAAGATCAATTCATGGGGTTATTCTACCATAAATTTCTTTGCTCCAATGAGCCGTTATGCTAGTTCTGACAAATGGCGAAAGCCTTGCATAATGTTGGAATTGAGGTATGGTAGATCTTCCATTGTTTTAGGCGGTTGCTTTTTCTCTTAAGGATAGTTTCGATCGTGATGATCTGTTTGACATTGATTTTATTTGTAATTCATGACTTCTCAATAAGTAGCTTGTGATTTTTGGTTAAAGCATATTAAGATAGTTTTCATATGTGAATGGCATCTATCCTATGTAATATTCTCCTTTTAGCAAAGTTTGGCAATGGGTTGGGCCTGGCCACCAAATCAAAATTTCAAAATCAAAATCCAGTCAACCTTCAACTATCATGAAGCAATATAATTTTGTGCATTACGATTCCTCTTTCATTACAACTGTGGCCAACATCAAACAACATTGATCTTCGGTCATGCACATGCACAATCAGGGACACTTTGTCAGACAAACTCGACTTTCTGCATGAACTTTGTATTGAAGCATGTTGAATATCTTTTTACACACCCATATGTGCATTTTCATGGTTTGATAGCTCCACCCATTTGTTAGTTGTGCATCTACAAACATTTTGAAAACAGAGCAATGATCACATTCATCAGGCAAACTTCCACATTTGGATGAAACCATTGGATCATATAATAATAATTATTATTATTATTTTTTATGCCAGATCCATACCATGATGTGCATTAGCACCACACGAATTTGCTTAAGCATCACAACCAAGAATTGAGATTCACTCTTCCAATAGGGAGAGAATCCCTCATAAGAATAGAAAAAAAAAAAAAAAAAGTAGCCTAATTCTATGTTCGACTATCATCAAAGGAGGCTCTACAAGCATGTATAAGTATGGAAAAATTCCAACAATCCATACAATCTAATTGTAGTCATTAAAAAAATTCGCCTAAGCAGTCCCTCACATTTTTCTACTTTTGCATAAAATAAAAATAAGACCTAACCAAATTCTAAACAAATTAGAAGGCCAGTTAAAAGCCTCAAAACTATAATCCCATTGTATTCTTGTACCCGCTATACTTTGGCAATAACTTCCTAGAATCATGGAGTGATCACATTATCAAGGAATCATTTTAATGCTAACTCAAAATGCTTTCAAATGGGATTTTTTTTCTTTTGAATTCCTCAGCCGGACATCGTTTCACACCCAAAAGATGGCCCCAAAGTAATTGATGGAATTGCTCCAGCAATAATTCAATCTATTCACAAGGGACTCATCATTGAGATCTTGTATAGGTGCTTCCATTTCCATCTGATTAGGTACATTGAAATCTTGTTTCTTGTTTCTTCATTTTCTCCTGTCCAATCTGAAAAGAATCCTTTATAGGCTCTATGACTCGGCCTTTTATGACATTGTTTACAAAAATTGCCCAAGGTTCATTTCAATTGAGCCATGAGTAAGACTCAAATATCAACATGATTTAAAGCCCTAAAAAGGTTTAAGAAATGTTTCTGCCACATTTTGAGGATCATGCCCTATCATGCCCTAAAATGAATTGGCAAAATGGATGGATAGTGGGGATAAAAACATACATCAGATCAATTCCCCAGCTTATCATGAGGTCCCCACAAAGATCGATCCAACACCACCGTTTTGCAAGCTCAATCTAGGGCATGACAACAAGGGCTCCTTTCCTTTCTTTCCTTTGTTGTGATTTAGATTCTACTTACAAGGTGGATTGGTTGTGCTGAAAAAAACAAAAAAGAACTAGAATTAAATTTTGGCTCTCCCAAATGGGCCTTAAATGATGTCTGGTTGTGTTTGTCTCTCAAACGGATTAGAATAGAGATCATTTATAGTCTGAAATGATGTATCTAAATGCACAAATTAACTGAATTGCAAACTCGATGTGTCCCATCTAATCAGGAGTAAGAATGAAGATTAGTGATGTTTACTAGCATTCAAGTGAGGAAGTAGCCTATTATGTTCCATCAAAGTCTGGAGGCAGGTTCCTCTACAACAATCATAAAAAATTTCTTACAACTAGCTACATATGGGCCCCACCATACTGTTTGTATGGAATCCAATCATCCAACAGGTTCACCTACCATGAAAATGGGGCAACACAAAAATCAAGCCAATCCAAGCATCATATGGGCCACACCATAGAAAACAATGAATAACCTCCAAAATCATCAAATTCGAAAGGTGACTCACCTGATGATTGGATCACCTGATTTTGAGTTTTCCCATTCTCACTCGCTGAGTGATCCGGCTGGACAGATTAGTATGTAAATACTCACAAGGAATTCTCCTAAAACAGAACCTCAATGTAGTGCTAACAAAAACAACAAATTCATCATATCCAGATTATTTAGAATGATAATGGCAATTCAATTCAATTGGAGTGTATAGTTATGATGTTTTTTAAGTAGTGTTTGGTCATTTTTGGATGCACAAGTGACGAATACAGATTAATTAAAAGCAAAATGACCAAAAAAGTAGTTTTAGTGCATTTTCTTATTTTGCAATTCAATTCAATAGTGCATCTAAACACACACCTTTAAAATGCAACTAAGTAGAGAGTTCTTAAGGCAGTTGCTTTATGATGCCACTAAGCAATTGTTTTGAATGGGTGCAGAGTCATGTGCTAACATTTGGATTGAATGCACTCATTGGGAGAAAGAAGGCAAATCAAGATCCAAAAGATACTCTTTACATAGGCAATTGGAACCCATCAAACACTTGTGCTTTCATGCAGTACATCCTCTCAAAGGGGCAAAAGATCGACTCATGGGAATTCGGTAATCATAATCACAATCTCAAATCTTAAATTGAACACTCATGTCTTAATTTTTTAAAATTAAGTTCTCTCTAATTTTTATATGGTACACTTCCTATCGAGAAAATGACTCGTGTCTTTGGTAGAAAGGGGGAAAAGTAGTATTAGGCTTGAGCAAAAGGATTTTGCTGATTGTGTAGAATTGCAGCGAGAGGTTTTTCTAATTGCACTTCTCTTTTGTTTGTAATTGCATATGACTAAATTTACACCCGGATGTGCAAATGTAATGCTTTCCAAAAATAAATGAGAAATGTAAATCAATCCGTGGGCACCAATCACATGGCCATTCTCATGTTTTGCAAAATGTTGTACTGATGCTCAAGCGGAGGATTGTAGGCCCTTGTATAATGTTATATTGATGCTCAAGCGGAGGATTTTTGGTTGTTCGCGGGTGAGCAACCCTTCCATACAATTCATGTTGTATGCGACCATGTTGAAGCAAATTGAAGGAAAGACTCACCTTGAGTAAGATTTCTTGGAGTCATTGTTAAACTTGGGGCGATCATGTTGTGACTTATCCCCAGCTTGTTGTGAAAGTAACTGATTTTGCCTCTTTACATTTATGTCATGTCTGTCTGTCTGTATGTATTAATCTTCTTTCCTTCAAAGCTAGATACCATTTTTTAGAATGTAGGGTTATAGAGTCCCCAAGTGAAAAACAACATAGACTTTACTTTTTCTTCACTTGTAGTTGCTGCTTGTAGTTCATGCCTACTTTGTTATCCAAATAGTACCAATGCATGACAAAAGCATGGCACTTGCCAAGTTGCTTGCATTTAACCTTTTAATCAAGTGTCCACCATCCTAATCTTCTTTCTCCTGTATTCATGTCCACCTTGTATGGGTGATGATTGTTTTGGAGTTGAGAAATAAATGTTATCTCAGTGCTTTTTATTTATCGGACCAGTTATAGTTGAAATTACTAGCAAGCACAAAATTCCAACCTGTGGTGTTATGATTGTGCCAGTTGGATTTCGATAGGCTCGACCGTGGTGTTATGTGAAAGAAGATCCCTTTAAGCAATCAGTTGAATCAAAACATCAAAACTTTTCTAAAACCTTTGACTATATGAACTATACTAGAAATGCCAACATTTCTTCTAAAAAACAACAGTAAACTACCCCTACTCCTTACCATTCTCGGTGTTCAATGCAACACTGCAAGAGCTTATCTTTGACTTCATGAAGGGATTTTCAGGATGTGCTTCATCTTATTCCTCTCAGCTTTTCTTTTCGAGTTAATATCTTAGTTTTTGCAGTTGGGATTACCTCGCGCTAATGTTGCTTACAATCAGCAGTTCTCTTTGGTAGATGTGTGCCTGATCAGAGCTTTAAATAGATGGATGGCTAGAAAATTGGTTTAACAATCAGTTTATTTTAAGGAGTGAAACAACCTAAATTCACACAGATGCATACATGAACATGCATGCTCACACATACGCTAAGATTTTCTAATTTATTTTATTTATTCTATTTTTTTTTATTTTATGGGAACTTCCAAATATTTTATTATTATTTCTTCCCCATCAAAGAAATTCCTATCTCAAACAATGAAATGAAATCTTCGCCAGCACTTTCAAAATGCATGTTTCTAAGAGTTCTTTTTAAAAAAAAAAAAAAAAAAAAACAGGTAATCTCAACTCGAACCAAAGACCTCAATGTTGAAACAACATGCATGTTTCTAAGAGTTATGAGAGCTATCTGCATCATATAGCTAGTAATAGCATTTCATTGGCACATGTTTAACAAAAAAATTGAGTGCAACACTCACAGGATGAATATTTTGATTGGGCCTCATGTCTTTTGCAGAAAGTTAGCCAACATGATTTACTCTTGTTCTTATCAATTTTCTTTATAACTCAATGCAACTCTTGTTCTTTCCAAGCCCGGGTAAAGGAGGAGGGAGAAAGGCTTGAGCATCAAGGTGAGTTTGTATCAAGGTGAGTTTGTATCAAGGCTTGAGCAGATGTCTTTGAGTTCCTAGATCTTAGAAAGAACCATGGAAATGTATTGCTCATAGCCTATTAAGATCTTATGTGATTGGAATAGTTCTGTAGTGCATTTTTTAAATAAAAACTTGGAGTCATTGCTTGCTAAACTTGGGGCGACTGTTGTGACTTATCCCCTGCTTGTTGTGAAGGTAACTGATTTTGCCTTGTCTTTCAGCCATTTACCACATGATGCAACTTTTTCCATGTGTTTGATGTTTGTGTTTTACTAGTCCTTCAATTTAACAATGTCAGAATTGTTTACAGTCTGTTTAATATTGATTGATATTCTCTGTTTGCTGAGAATACATACAAGCAAGCCTTGCAGCATTGCAAGATTATCCCAAAGCAAACAACCTCTACAAGTTCTATTTTTTCCTCATAAAATGAGCTTATGGTCCAATTTGACAGATTGTCTTTTACTATTTTTTCTGTGTAATTTTGTGTTCATGCTACTTCTATCAGGTACATGAATACAGAACGAATCCTTATCCATTTGTCTTAACAATAGTGAGATTGAGGAAAGTGAACTCTCTGATGCAAGCTCAACAAATTCGAAAGAAGATGGATCTTCACCGTCCCTAACTCGATCAGAAAGCAGGTAGATATGCTATACCAGCTCATAAATTCACCAGTTAAATGGTTAGTCTTGTAAAATATATGGAATGGTTTCTTGAAGATCTGTTTTCCCTTCCACTTCTTTATTTCTTTCATCGGTATGGCATTTTGGAGTTAATCTATGTGCATATGGAAAATCAGGGATGGTATTGAGATAAACTTTCATATCTAAAAGGAAAAGAGCCTTCCTCGATAGGAATTCCAACATCAGTTGCCCTGCCCTTTGGAGTTTTTGAGAAGGTTTTGTTAGATGATTCAAACCAGGTTTGTCTCATCTCATCTCATGTCACTTAAGTGTATCCAACATCAATAGAATGCTAATTCTAACATATCAACCTTTGAAACCTTTCCAAAATTATCGAAATGACAGTTATTATCAAGCAAATGCTAGATGTGTATGCTAGTTGCTGGAACTCATTTGCAATAAAATAATTAAATTTTGTATATGAGGAACGCATTTAAGTGTGATTTACACATTCTTCTCTTGTGATCACTTTTCTTAGTGGCAAGTCTTGCTCTTACAATAGCTTCATTGATATGTTGGATATTGTGGTTGCAACCATTAATCTGATGGTAGAATCATTATACTTTTATATTTGTGGAAACATATGCATTGTTTTGAGGGCATCTTAGACAATGTTCTCTATCTAAGGATGAGGAATATAGCTCACGAGTATAGCTCACGAGTAAATCGCTTACTTGACTTTCTCTTGGATGTCTTCTTTGCCAAATTCAACTGATTTCTGTTATATGGCATATTCATGGTGCACAAGTCCTACTGAATATTGATTGCTTTATTTATTCTTGAAAATTGTCATGTTGATTCATGCAAAATCACATTGCAATGGAGTTATTACCATATTTTACAAATTATAATTTGGGCAAATACTAACATGAACTTTGAGGCCCCATTTTGATATCTCAGTATGGAGACAATAATACATTAGAGGCAAAGAAAATTACCACAAGCAACGTTGGGTGAAGAACAGGAACCACTACAAAATGGGCCTGACTCTCCCAGTTAAAACCCTGTTAAGTTCATTGATAATGTTAACTTGATGTATGTACATCAGATGGTGATGATGATGATGATTATGATGAATGCAAGTGTCGTTGATGACATGTAGGAGATGGGCATGCTGGAGAGCCATGTTGTGACGAATGCTTCGCCCAAAATCTCAATTGGTGGCCAGAAGCGGTCAGAACAGAGATCTAATCTGAAGCCAGATGGTTGTATTGAGGTAATAAGATCATACATTGCAATGTAATTACATATTAGAGCATCTGAACACTTTCTAGCTAAAGAACGTCACCTAATAGAACAGAGCATTTATAAGTTGAAAGGTAGTAAACGTAGAGGATGATGTATTATCTCCTACACTGTTGGGTAAGAAGCCTCCATGGCAATGCCACACAGGCCTTCCTTAGCATCGACATCTCTTTCCATCCTTATATATCCTTCTTCACCCCACCCAATGCCCCATGAATTCTTTACCAACCAATACTTAGTGCCATCATCGGCAGTCCCATATCCAACGGCTGTCACACCATGGTCTAAGTCAGTACCACAAGCACTGTGAATACACCACTTGAGTAGAATTGGAAGGCAAATACTCCTCGCATCAATGGCCACTGAAATTGGCTGGTTGGCCACTTGCCTTCAATAGTGCATTCTCACTTTGTTGGCTAGTACATCTTCATGACTGTTGATCTCTGCCGCATGGTTGGAGGACTTCTTGGGGTTGCACGTGCCATCAACTCCCTCGTATGGATAGTTAGCTTCTGTTGTAAGTCCGCGGTTGTGTTGAATGAAATCAAAGGTGTCATCCATGGGGCCAAGCAAACGCATGCAACACATGCACAATGAGTATTATAGCTTTTATTACACATGTAAATCCACGTGTGTCTTATACGCTTGCATCCGCAGTATCTATGCATTCTTTCATGGAACTCAAATTGGATAGTACTGCGTTTAGTACCCAATTGGCACGGGTCGGTGCTCGAAAAGCCATGTAGGCCCAGTACGATGTATGTGTTTTGTCCACTGTATGTGTTTTGTCCGCACCGTCCATCCATTTTCTAGCTCATTTTAGGGCATAATTCAAAAATGAGGGAAATCCAAATCTAAAGTGAGCCACACCATAGGACATAATGGTGATTGAACGTCCACTGTTAAAAACTTCCTAATATTATAAAAGTTTTGGATCAAGCTGATATTTATGCGTCCCTTTATCGAGGTCTGACTGACTTGATCAACAGGTTATTTGTGTTTCCTTCGAGCTTTGCATGACCTAATCAACAAGTTGGATTGCAAATAATCATTACAGCGGGCTTAAGGAAGTTTTTAAGGGTCAGCATTTAATCACCACTGTTTCCTGTGGTGTGCATTATTCTTGAGAATTAAATCTACCTCAATCTTAAGCCAATATACAAAAATTGGTCTGGTAAAATGAATGGACGGTGTAGATAAAACACATACATCATAGTGGGCCCACGGGGCACCGACCAGCACCAAGTGGGTAATGCAGAGGTCATTATTGAATCCGAGTCACATGCACTTGAGAAAAAAATGCATGAACAGAGAGCATGTTAGGCATGTATTATTGTCTCCATACTGAGGCCCCATTTTTATTCTCCCATCATGCTGAAAACACTTGCCCCAGTGAGGAGAAACAATCAGGCCAGAAACTATAGGGGGCTAAGGCTCTTCAGGACCTACTACAGGTGAGGAGGCATGGAGCACATCGTTATGCCTGCACCATGGACTAGAGCACGATTACACAAGGAGACCATAGACATAAAACTTTAGCTATGAAATCATGAGAATTTCTGTTTGGTATATGATTGACAATCATGATCATACAGCCAACCCCAAAATGGTGGGATGAGGCTAGGATGATGATGATGGTGATGTAAATAAATAAAGAAAAAGAAATTCAAACAAAGATTAGTGACTGACCAGGGAGTATTGGTGTGAAAATGGAAAATCTCCAACTATCCTATTTTGGCAGATAAATGTCTGTGAATCAGAGATTAGGATTGTTCAACCAATCTAATCTTGGGATTGTGACTTAGGCGTAGAGGAACTACACAATATACTTGTTTTGGTTAAGTTAAGCTTGTTTTGGTTTTTACATGGCATAATTGAAGTGCATAGAAGGATTTTTTTTTTTTTTTTTCATTCATCAATTGCTTGAAGGTGGTGTAAAATATTCGTTTATTTGGTGAATGATTTTATGCAGATCTGCCTTTCAGGAACAACCCACTCCCAGATTTTGAATTCAAAACTGAATTAGACATTATTTTACAAATTCTTAAAAATCCAATTTCCTAAAAAGGCATGGTAGCTTGTTTCTTTATCCTGTTTAGATTGATATCATCATTCATAAATGCAGAACCGACAATTGCAACAGCTGAGTTAACTTCAATTGTTTCTTGTATTTCAGGAAGCATTAAGGCACATATTGATTGTGTTTGCAAAGCTAAATCCTGGTATAAGATAAAGTTTTGGCTCCACTTTGTTCTCTGTCTTCCAGAATGATCTAGATGAGGAAAATGCTTAAGTATTTCTTTTTCTTTTTTACTTCTGATTCACTTCTAACATGCTTCACTTTCTTGGACATAGACTAAATTGCGTATGAATGTATTGGGCTTTTTATGTGGAAGCACTTTGTATCTGGCATGGAACTTAGCTGCCTCCTATCAAGAAACTTTTTGCATATAGATTATTTGCCAAGTTTGCTGAAAAATAATAATAATAATAAAGGAAACCTTTGCCTTTCTTTGAAAATTTTAAAGTTGCACTCCATTTTTAAAACTGAATGTTCGCAATTCAATTCACATTTTTAAAGTTGCACTCCTGCAACAATATCATAATCTACAACTGTGGTGATGGTTGCTTTGCACCCCTATAGTACACATGGCTTGCGCAAAGACAAATTCGAACCATGTATTCTAAAGCAACATCTACGCGTCTAGCGGTGAGTAGACTAGTGGTTGTTTGTTGCACATCTGGGATCAATTGGAGCAAATTCAAGGTTTTTTTTTTTTCTTCAGAATCCTAGAAATGGTTCTGTTTGGTGGCTAAGGGTTTGTTTTGATACATCCATATGCCTGTCATGCTGCAAGTGCAATGATTGCATTAACACATACATTATCATGGCCTTGCAGGCAATCTGCGCTAGGTTTTCCACGTCCATGAAATGACTTGGTGGGGAATTTTGCTTTAGATAATCTAGTTTTCCTTGAGTATTTTGGAAGCTGTGAGAAGGTTTGTCAGAATTAGTTTCCACTTTCTTTCTTTCATTTTCATTCTTCTATATTATCATCATATTCCATGTAAGCTTGATATTGATATAATGAAAATGTCTTAATCATTTGATATTTAAGTAACCAAAATTATGCAGTTATTTCTCCACAAATGGGAAAGCAGGTGCTTGAAACAACACTTATAGTTCAGGAGCTTTGAGCTGTTGTCATGTTGGCCCTCCTGTGTAAATTTATGGCTGAGCAGTTTCCTGGAGCCTTTTCATGCTATTCTCTTCAGGTCAGATTCTCAGCTCCTCAGGGTTCTTTTGAGCAGTATCTGCTTATCTTGTGGTTGCTTTTTTTAAAAAAAAAAAAAAAAAAAATTTAAATACAAGATCTAGAAGTCCTACCAAGATTTTTTTTAAAGGACTTTAGCATACTTCTATTGATAAGAGCCCTATCCATTCCAACCACTTGTTATCCAAGGAAAATAAAGAAACAAGATTTTTTTATTTTTTTTTTGAAATTGTAAGAAAAAAGTAACTCTTTATTCAACTGTATGACCTTTAGAAGCCTACATCAAGAAGCAAGGATGGAGTTCCCTACGAGAAGGGATATCTAGTTTACACCGTCCTTAACATACATGCAGATGCCTGGAGATTCTTTCTTTTTTTTTTTGCTTTTTTTTTTTTTTTAAATTTGAAAGGTTACCAAAAGCTTGGAGGTTGAATCAGCAGTCTGTCAAAAGGTTACCAAAAGCTACACAAGTGGAAATGCTATCAGCATGGATAGGTTGCCTGAAGAAATGAATGATATGAAGATAAGGGATGACAAGGTAGGTTTTAATATAATCTTATCTCTGCTTGCTTGATAGCATATTAGCCTTTTCTATGAAATGTGAATTTTTCTTCTAGGAAATGGAAATTGTTGTGGTCAATGGAAATGGCACAGAGATGGGTCATATAATCGTGACAGCTATTGGGGGTAGAAATGGCCAACCAAAGCAGGTAATAACTACATGAATTCTAAAATAATCAGTGCTTGTTGTTCACTAAACTTGTTGCTCACCTCACCTTATCCATTGCTTTCGGGATTATTTGGTATTAGTTATCAATTAACATTAATATTTTTTAGCCAACTCATCAAAATTTAAGATGTGTATTTCAGAAACAGTAGATGATGAGAGTATTAGCGTGTTGGAAGTACCTAGCTGCTGCATGAAGGCAATATGACGTTAGAAGATTTCCTTACCCTAACTAAGATGAAAGATGGACTCACAAACCTTGCTAGAGTCAAAGAGCTGGTTGCTGTTATGCAGAGGCAGAGAGAAAATATTATGAAGAATGTAGGTAATGCATCCTAACAATGGTCAATTGTAACAAGTACCTTATCAGCAACAGAGAAGAATGGTCGCCTTAATCATTTTCTTCAGTTAAACGGGCATAGGTTTCTCAACCAATGGCTCCAAGTGCAGTGGTGGCACTTGAGAAGCTACCTCTTGATGAGAGCTTCAAGAATTGTGGAAACTGTCAAACATCTCCTTGGCAGGCAATAGGAGCTTGAAAGTCTAGGAGAGGGCAAGAACTTTGTTTGATAGATGAATTTGTTTTTATTTATTGTAATAAATATATATATATATATTTAATTGTCTAGTAATATAAATTTTGTTTCATATTCAGTTATATGCATCATTTTTATGTTTCAAAAATTTTAAAAATATAGGTTTTGATTGAATTATAATAATAAAAAAATTATTGGCATGCCAGGGCCTCTCAAATCCATAGAAAGGAAGGCTACCATCGGCGCTTGTGTAGAAATCTTATGGCGCTTTTTAATGGAGAAAAGTGTTGAGGAATCCTTTATCGCGGCGCTCGAATGGATCTATAGCAGCGCTTAGTAGCGTCGAAAGTCATTTTCCTCGGCGCTCAGCCAAGCGCCATGAAGTATATTAGTGCCACCAAAGCTTTAGCGACATACCCATTTCTCGGCGCTTGAGTGCGCCGATAATATCTTCACTGGCGCTTTTTGGGATTTTAGCGGCGCTTTCAAGCGCCGCTAAAATTCCAAGTTGTTGTAGTGAAACGTGGCCCACTCCGGGCCGTTTCCAGTCTGTTTTAGAGCCAAGGTAGGGGCTCATTTTCTGCCCTTTTTCCAACCTTTCTTTCGGCCCGAAACGTGGCTACCAATATGGAAAAAATGAAGAAGAAAATGGAAGAGAGCAAAAAAAACCAAGAGTCTAGCCGTTTTTTACCTGGCCGAACTGGTGCTCTCTCTCTCTCTCTCTCTCTCTCTCTCTCTCTCTCTCTCTCTCTCTCTCTTCTCTCCTTCTTTTCTTTCCTTCCCTCCTACTCTCACTCTCTATTCTCTCTGTTTCTAGTGTGGAATTTCCTGAAGCAGAAGGGTCTTATTTATAGGCAGTGAGAGGTGCCACCAACGGTTTTAAAAAAACCACCATATGAAATGGTTAGGATTTAAGGATGGCCATGCATGGGGCCCATCCGTGTTTGGGGATGCACTGATGACATCCAAGGATCCCTAGAAGTACGGCTTTTAGGTCTGGTGGGGCCCTCCTCGAGCTTGCAGTTGGGTGGGTTTTTTTGAGGAAGATGACCCACCCAACAATGGTGGATTCGTACTCAAGGGTTATCAGGACGATCCAGATCGTTTGATTGGTCTGGATGGGTCCCATTAAGGGTGTGGGGCCCACGTTTCTGATCTCAGATGAGATCTTGTTCCATCTCACGAGATCTTCTCTATTTCCCTCCTCATTCTCATGAGATGAGAAATACCTTCATCTCATCTCGTACCTTCCATGTAGAGGGCTGAGATGAAGCCACGTGGCCCATCGGATGGTCACCGATGTGACAGCCACTGCTAGCCAAAAGAAGAAAGTCTTCTTTTTCCTCCTTTCTTAATTTCCTAGCCGTTTTTGGGCTGTGAGAGGACTCCTCTCAGCTGGTAAGGAGGAAGGCTGAAAGCCTCTGGTCCATGGGGTGTTGGCTTGCTCAACAAGCCACCTGATGGTCCCCCTCGTTAGATCTCAGCCCTTTGTGAAGTAAATGGACGGTTGGGGCTGATCTTTGCCGTCTTGATGCATGGGTCGAAGACCCTATACGGTTTTGTTTAGTGGCCCACCACGAGTGAAATGGACGGTTTGGATTGTCCAGAAAGTTGCCAGGGTGGTCCACTTTGAGGTTTGAAAATTTCCCCGTTTGAAATTTCAATGGCGGGAGGAGTTTTTGAAAATTTACTTCTTTTCGTGATTTTGCGCGGTCAAAGCGATTTGACCGAGCAAGCTTGGCTTGGTGCACCTCACGTATGGTGGTATAGGGTGCACACGCACCTCGCTTGGGGTCCACCGTGATGTTCTAGTGAAATCCACACTATCTGTTCAGTTTAGGGGTCCCTATCAAGGCATTTGAACAAGAACTAAGTAGATCCAAAGCTTAAGTGGGCCATACTAACGGTTCTAATGTCATTTGGTGTTGATTATGTCGACCCGATGGTTGGATTACCCTGAAATTCAACGTCAACGGTTGGAAAGGTCCAAGGGACCATTTTAACTAGAAATTAATGTTCAAGATACGGATATATGGCCTGTTGTGATTTTATGACGCTAAATATTATGTTATACTATTATTTAATGTTACTATTATTATTATGATTAGATATTATTTTCCTTCTATATTTTGTCATAAATTATTAATATATGCAAATTTTATGAATGTCGGTAAGCAGAGATTAATGCACATATATAAATATATGTTATTTGTATATTATTTGTATAGTTATATATGTGTTATTTTTTTTTAAAGTTACATAAATCATTAAATTGTTTAAAACATGTTATTCATTACAAATTTTTCCAGTGTATGTTATTTTTATGTATTACAAAATTTATAGTTTGTAATTTATACTAATGACATTGTAAGTATATGCATTTAATATGGATTATAATTACATATCATTTTAATGTGAAACCTTAAATATTTATAAAATATATAAATAAAATTTCATATTATATACATATTTAGGTTGTATTATTTTCTTGTATTTATATTAAATTAAATAAAAGGGTAACACTCGAGTACTGGAAAGTACGAGGTGTTACATGGACGGTGGGAATACAACACATACATCAATGGTGGGACCCACGTGGGGCCCACCATAACGTTTACTTTCCATCCAACCTGTTAATATGGTCGCACGGACCTGGAATGAAAAGGAAAAACAAATTTCATTTTGATCTAAAGCTTCTGTGGACCCAAAATGGGTTTCAATGGTAGAGTTCAATCATCGCTGTTTCTTGTGGTGTGGGCCACCTGAGATCTAGATCAAGCTGATTTTTGGAGGGGACCCACCTCAGGGGGTGGTCCACCTCATGGATGGTGTGGATACAAAATATACATCATGGTGGAGCCCAAGGCAGGGGACCCGTGGGTCCCTGCTCGTTCACGCCTGCCAGCGCACGCAGGCGCTGCCTGCTCTCTGCTGTTGTTGTATATATATATATATTTTTTTTTGAAAACGTGTATTTTCACGGTTTTTTGTATGTGGGGCCCACGCTAGATGAATTCGACCCACCTAATGAATTCCATAGTTAAAAACCAATCCATCAAGCCCAATATTGAGTATTTTTCGGTGTGAAGAAATATCAAGTAAGATTTCAACGGTGAAAACCACCATTCGCTATGCTAAGGCCCACTGGAACATCGGATTGAGTCCATTTTTCAGCTCAACGCCTATAATCAGCTTGGGAAAGGAACGAACGGCATGGATTGGATACATACATCAAGGTGGGGCCTACATGAGCGGGCCACCCATAAGCTTGAAAATAAGCTGATATTTGTGTTTGCCAAACCACGTCCAGCGTCCAAGGACGCTGGACGGTCTAGCCGTGCAAGGTGAGCCTACTCAGGGGGGCCCACCCTAATGATGGATGGCGTGGGTATGACACATGAAGTGAGCCCCTCTTACAGATGGCTTGGATAAACCACATACTTCATGGTGGGGTCCATCCAAGTGGACCACATGGCCACATCATCATCATATGAAAGAAAATGAAAAAGAGAGTGAGAGAGAGAGAAAAAAAAAGAGTGGGATACACGTGTGATGGAGGGACCCCGACACTATGAGCCCTCCCTTGTATCCAATCATACATCAAATGATAATTAAGGTGGGCCATCGTCCACATCTTAGGGTTCAAAGTGAGATCTGTACCATTGATCAGTAGGCCTCACTTGGCCCATCATAAAAACACAAAAATCTAAACTATAGAAGCACCCACTGTTCGATCTTCTTGGTCCATTGGAAAGCCGGTCTCCTTGTACTCCACTTTGATGGAGGGTGATGAGAGATGGAAGGCTAGGATGAAGGTTCTTTGGGATGGGAAGGTGGGCCACCAAAATCACTTTTTTCTCACTTGGGATGGCTTGGATGTCCATTTTTTTCTCTCTTTGGTTGCTTGGAAATTGTGTAGAGAAATGAGAGAGAGAGAGAGAGAGAGAGAGAGAGAGAGAGATGGGATGTAAGGGAGAGAGAGTGACGGATGGGTGATGGATGTGAGTGATGGGTGAGGTGATGGATTGGTTGACTTTTGGGTTTGATTGACTTGTGAAGAAAGAAAGCATGGGGGTGCTTGTACTTGACATGAGGGGTGATTGATGGGATTGATTTGACATATTGTATAGATTCTCTTGGGATTGCAACGTGTGGCGTTTCTTTGAAATAAACGCCGGCCCACATCTTTCGGCCAGGGTATTGGATCGGTGCGCTAGTCGCGGCATTGGAACCGCGGCGATGGTGCAGTCGCAATGATATAGGTCTCGGATTAAGCCGACTCAATTCTACAGGATATGACTTAGGGTCGATCACAAACTTTGATTATACGTCGTAGGTTGCCGAAATTCGCCGGGAAGGATCATGAGAGTTGACGGAACAGTACGGGCTAGAATACAGGTCTTATAGCTCTCCCCACCTAATAAAAATTTTGTCCTCAAAATTTAAAACACGACACAACCAATATAGAGCTCAACCAAAGGAAGGAAATCCTATCCGAACACAACATGCCAATATAATCAAACACTTAAAAGATGGGTATGATGCCTGCAAATCTTAGCCTCCTGCTCCCAAAATGCCTCTTCAATACTACGATGATCTAACTGGACCTCGGATTCTGATCAGAAATGATCGAAACTGAAATACTATGCAGTCTCACAATCTCAATGGGAGGGAGCTATATCAGAAAATCTTTAAGTTATTCGAACTCGGGGATCTAACCATTCTAAGTTCTCAACAATCATAGAGTGTAAGGTAGCTATCAGCAGATATTTGATGTTATCCTCAGGTATTCTCAAGTTATGCTCTGATACCAACTTCTATCACGTCCCAAACTCGAAAACCGGGCTCATAAAATTCTCGATCGCCGAATCTGGCGCCGACAGCGTCCGTAGTATCCCATTTTTGGCTCCCAGCGCCTATACGCTAGATTTCGATCCTGGGATCCTACAAGGATGTTTTTTTGTATGAATTTTTTTTTTTGTAATGGAGCATAATCATAAGCATTCCCAAATCATAAAGGCAACATCATCATCACATATCTACTAATATAATCATTTCAATACAATGCTGAAAGGGAAATACATATATCGAAATCAAAGCTCCAGAGAACAGCTGCACGCTCCAAGCTCAACGTTGCTACAACCTAACACCACCTGCACGCATCTATCGTGCATAGGCTTACAAAAGCTTAAAGGGTGGTGAGAGTATGTGTAAGGTAAGTGCCAAGTATACCATAAAGCCCATAAATCATACATCATCGGAATAAGCAGAAATACTAACAAGATCATAAATCATACAATATCATAGTAAGTGAAAATATACTGGTAAGTCCATGAGTGCTATCAGCCGTACCAAGGCTATGCGATGTAAAACATAATAAGACAATAACAGCTGCTAAGGATGCAATTAATATGCAAATCCTGACGAGTCATGAATACTATCAATCTCATCTACGCCATATAAGCACAAAAATATAGTAACCCAAAATGCTAAGCACTGCGGATGCAATGTAATATGCTGTGCGAATGAAATGACCATGCAGGAACGTGAAGTCGGGATGATAGTACGAAGTATCACAAACTATGGGGTCCATCAAAAGGGACTTCTATCCAAACCAGTCTCATACCTAAATTTGGATAGTCAGACACAATATGGTAAACTCCTGATCTTAGGTTAGTTGCGCGCCCAACCGAAATCCTGGCCATGGGATGGTACACGTAACAAATAGTTACACACCACCAGCCCGAGTGGATAATGAATGAATGAATGAATAGATATGCAATTCCTGCTCAATAAGTCCACATATCAGTACCGTTGCTCTTTGGAAAAATCACCGGGGTCTATTACACTCGACACCGATTGCCTCCTCCCTAGCTGCACAGCCCAGCGAGCGGAATAGACCTCACTATCCGCCTGACCAGTAGTCTGCCAATACCTACCCGGCTCGTCGATAGCGAACCCATTTACGAGCTGGTCATACTCAGCCTAGCTTATATCCCCCTCACTCGGGCGGATAAGGTCACACCCCCTCTCAACTGACCACGACATAGTGGGAGATGTGGCCTACTGGTATTCGGTACTCGGGCGCTCATGTTCCACTCGGTCTAGACGTTAGGGCTACTCCTGGCCTCGGAGGTTCTGGAATTTTCACCCAAGGACATCTTACGTGCCCATAATGCTAGAACCAATATTTCCGGTGTCCCATCTAACCATCCACGATGTGCCTATAGAGGTCACGACCCTGATGTCGCTAGGGCGTGCAATGATCAGGTCACATATATGAGAGATGCATGAGTCACACTATCCAGTCATGCAGCAATCCTACGAGCATGACGCGATAATGTGGGCACTCCGTCTCATAAGGAGTCCTGTAAATAGTCTGCCCAATGGCGTATGCAATGATTAGTCACTACTCATATCAAGCATACATATGATGCGTATGGCATGAGTCATGGAATTATACTAAGCAAGTTATAAAGTAATGAACTATCCTTACAATGCAGATGGGCCTAGACAGCCTACACACAACAAGTATGGGCCTATCAATGGGCCCTAGAGAGAGTCATAATGTGGACATTTAACCAACATTATTCTTACATTGTGGACGTCAAACCAACATTGCTCCTAAGGCATGGCCCGCACTAAATGTCATTACATGGACCATGGTGGAATCATATTCAATGGGCCCTATGTACATCCCATTGGGCCTCAACCCATGGGCCTCATGTATATCAAATGGGCCACACCAATAGGCCTTATGTACATTGCAATGGGCCATATCCCATGGGCCTTGAATTCATCACAATGGGCCTTAACCCATGGGCTCCAAATAAATCACAGTGGGACTTAACCCACGGGCCCTAATACATCACAATGGGCCTCAACCCATGAGCCCCAAATACATCACCATGGGCCTCATAACATGGGCCTTACATTCACATCAAGGTGGGCCTCAACAATGGCCTCATACACATCAACGTGGGCCTCAATAGACGACCATAAACATGGTAAGGTGGGCCTAATCACTTAGGCCTTGTATATACCAAGGTGGGGTCCACTTGAACTATAGATCTGCCCCATTTTTAGCCTCAAGCCTTAAGACAGGCTTGCCAAATGGTGGACGGTTTGGATGCAACCCCTACATCATGGTAGGGCCCATAAAGCCCACCATCAATATATATATATGGAAAAAGGTACAATGCGCTTGAGCTAATTTTATTGTCCCATGAGGTCGAGTTGTGTGGGCCCCACCGTGATGCGTTTCGAACGTCAACACCATCAGTTAGATGCACCAGTCCATCGTGGGCTTAGACCTCAAAAATCAAGTTAATCCGTGACTTATGTGTGCCACACCACATACAGAAGTTGAGAGGTGTCGTGCACCATTAAAACATTCATAACCATGGCCCACCGAGATGTGGCTTGCAAGTCCAGCCCATCCATTATGCGTGTCCACTTGCATGAGGGTTCAGACCAAGTTTCAGGCGCATGCATTTTAGGTGGGACCCATCGTCGATGGCAGTGGACGGTGTAATAAAACACATGCATTACTGAGGGCTCTACCGTCCGCCTGGATGGTGGAAATAAAACACATATATCACTTTGGGCCCCACTGTTCGCCTGGACGGTGGGAATACAACACATACATCAATGGTGGGACCTACGTGGGGCCCACCATAACGTTTACTTTCCATCTAACCTGTTAATAAGGTCGCACGGACCTAGAATGAAAAGGAAAAACAAATTTTATTTTGATCCAAAGCTTTCGTGGACCCAAAATGGGTTTCAATGGTAGAGTTCAATCATCGATGTTTCTTGTGGTGTGGGCCACCTGAGATCTAGATCAAGCTGATTTTTGGAGGGGACCGACCTCAGGGGGTGGTCCACCTCATGGATGGTGTGGATACAAAATATACATCATGGTGGGGCCCACAGCAGGGGACCCGTGGGTCCCTGCTCGTTCACGCCTGCCAGAGCACGCAGGCGCTGCCTGCCCTCTGACAACAGCAGCAGCAGTTGCTGTTGTATATTTTTATTTTTATTTTTTTTGAAAATGCATATTTTCATGGTTTTTTGTACGTGGGGCACGCACTAGATGAATCCGACCCACCCAATGAATTCCATAGTTAAAAACCAATCCATCAAGCCCAATATTGAGTATTTTTCGGTGTGAAGAAATATCAAGGAAGATTTCAATGGTGAAAACCACCATTCGCTATGCTAAGGCCCACTGGTACATCGGATTGAGTCTATTTTTCAGCTCAACGCCTATAATGAGCTTAGGAAAGGAACGAACGGCGTGGATTAGATACATACATCAAGGTGGGGCCTACATGAGCGACCCACCCATAAGCTTGAAAACAAGTTGATATTTGTGTTTTCCAAACCACGTCCAGCGTCCAAGGACGCTGGACGGTCTGGCTGTGTAAGGTGGGCCTACTCAGGGGGGCCCACCCCAATGATGGATGGCGTGGGTATGACACATATGAAGTGGGCCCCTCTTATAGATGGCTTGGATAAACCACATACTTCATGGTGGGGTCCATCCAAGTGGACCACATGGCCACATCATCATCATATGAAAGAAAATGAAAAAGAGAGTGAGAGAGAGAGAGAGAGAAAAAAAGAGTGGGACACATGTGTGATGGAGAGACCCCGACACTATGGGCCCTCCCTTATATCCAATTATACATCAAATGATAATCAAGGTGGGCCATCGGCCACATCTTAGGGTTCAAAGTGAGATCCGTACCATCGATCGGTAAACCTCACTTGACACATCATAAAAACACAAAAATCTAAACTATAAAAGCACCCACCGTTCGATCTTCTTGGTCCGTTGGAAAGCCGGTCTCCTTGTGTTCCACTTTGATGGAGGGTGATGAGAGATGGAAGGCTAGGATGAAGGTTCTTTGAGATGGGAAGGTGGGCCACCAAAATAACTTTTTTTCTCACTTAGGATGGCTTGGATGTCCATTTTTTTCTCTCTTTGGTTGCTTGGAAATTGTGTAGAGAAATGAGAGAGAGAGAGAGAGAGAGAGAGAGAGATCGGATGTAAGGGAGAGAGAGTGATGGATGCGAGTGATGGGTGAGGTGATGGATTGGTTGACTTTTGGGTTTGCTTGACTTGTGAAGAAAGAAAGCATGGGGGTGCTTGTACTTGACATGAGGGGTGATTGATGGGATTGATTTGACATGTTGTAGAGATTCTCTTGGGATTTGCAATGCGCTGCATTTCTTCGAAATAAACGCCGGCCCACATCTTTCGGCCAGGGTATCCGATCGGTACGTTAGTCGCGGCATTTAAACCGCAGCGACGGTGCGGTCGCAATGATACAGGTCTCGGATTAAGCTGACTCAATTCTACAGGATACGACTTAGGGTCGATCCCAAACTTTGATTATACGTCGCAGGTTGCCGAAATTCACCGGGAAGGATCACGAGAGTTGACGGAACAGTATGGGCTAGGATACGGGTCTTACATCTCTCCCCACCTAATAAAAATTTCGTCCTCAAAATTTAAAATACGACACAACCAATACAGAGCTCAACCAAAGGAAGGAAATCCTATCCGAACACAACATGCCAATATAATCAAACACTTAAAAGATGGGTATGATGCCTGCGAATCTCAGCCTCCTGCTCCCAAAACGCCTCATCAATACTACGATGATCTAACTGGACCTCGGATTCCGATTAGAAATGATCGAAACTGAAATACTATGCAGTCTCACAATCTCAATGGTAGGGAGCTATATCAGAAAATCTCTAAGTTATTCGAACTCGGGGATCTAACCATTCTAAGTTCTCAACATTCATAGAGTGTAAGGTAGCTATCAGCAGATATGTGATGTTATCCTCAGGAATTCCCAAGTTATGCTCTGATACCAACTTCTGTTACGTCCAAACTTAGAAACCGGGCTCACAAAATTTTCGATCGCCGAATCTGGCGCCGATAGCTTCCGTAGTACCTCATTCCCGGCTCCCAGCGCCATACGCCAGATTCCGATCCTGGGATCCTACAAGGAGGATTTTCAGTATGAATTTTTTTTTGTAATAGAGCATAATCATAAGCATACCCAAATCATAAAGGCAACATCATCATCACATATCTACTAATATAATCATTTGAATATAATGCTGAAAGGGAAATACATATATCGAAATCAAAGCTCCAGAGAATAGCTGCACGCTCCAAGCTCAATGCTGCTACAACCTAACGCCACCTGCACGCATCTATTGTGCATAAGCTTACAAATGCTTAGAGGGTGGTGAGAGTATGTGTAAGGTAAGTGCCAAGTCTACCATAAAGCACATAAATCATACATTATCAGAATAAGCAGAAACACTAACAAGATCATGAATCATACAATATCAGAGTAAGCGAAAATATACTGGTAAGTCTATGAGTGCTATCAGCCATACCAAGGCTATGCGATGTAAAACATAATAAGACAATAACAGATGCTAAGGATGCAATGCAATATGCAAATCCTGACGAGTCACGAATACTATCAATCTCATCTACGCCATATAAGCGTAAAAATATAGTAACCCAAATTGCTAAGTACTGCGGATGCAATGTAATATGTGGTGCGAATGAAATGACTATGCAGGAACGTGAAGTCGGGATGATAGTACGAAGTATCATAGGCTATGGGGTCCATCACAAGGGACTTCTATCTAAACCAGTCACATACCTAAATTTGGATAGTCAGACATAATGTGGTAAACGCCTGATCTCAGGTTAGTCACGCGCCCAACCGAAATCCTGGCCATGCGATTATACACGTAACAAATAGTTACACACCACCAGCCCGAGTGGATAGTGCATGAATGAATGAATGGATATACAATTCCTACTCAATAAGTCCACATATCAGTACGGTTGCTCTTTGGAAAAATCACCAGGGTCTATTACACTCGACACTGACTGCCTCCTCCCTAGCTACATAGCCCAACGAGCGGAATAGACCTCACTATCCGCCTGACCAGTAATCTGCCAATACTTACCCGGCTCGTCGATAGTGGACCCATTTACGAGCTGGTCATACTCAGCCTAGCTTATAGCCCCCTCACTCGGGCGGATAAGGTGACACCCCCTCCCAATCGACCACGACATAGTGGGAGACGTGGCCTACTAGTATTCGGTACTTGGGCGCTCATGTTCCACTCGATTTAGACGTTGGGGCTACTCTTGGCCTCAGAGGTTCTGGGATTTTCACCCAAGGACATCCTACGTGCTCACAATGCTAGAACCAATATTTCCGGTGTCCCATCTAGCCATCCACGATGTGCCTGTGGAGGTCACGACCCTGATGTCGCTAAGGCGTGCAATGATCAGTTCACATATATGCGAGATGCATGAGTCACGCTATCCAGTCATGCAGCAATCTTACGCGCACGGCGCGATAATGTGGGCACTTCGTCTCATAAGGAGTCCTATAAATAGTCTGCCCAATGGCGTATGCAATGATCAGTCACTACTCATATCAAGCATACATATGATGTGTACGGCATGAGTCATGGAATTATACTAAGCAAGTTATAAAGTAATGAACTATCCTTACAATGCAGATGGGCTTAGACGGCCTACACACAACAAGTATGGGCCTATCAATGGGCCCTAGAGAGAGTCATAATGCGGACATTTAACCAACATTATTTTTACAATGTGGACGTCAAACCAATATTGCTCCTAATGCATGGCTCACACTAAACATCATTACATAGACCATGGTGAAATCATATTTAATGGGCCTTATGTACATCCCATTGGGCCTCAACCTATGAGCCTCCAATACATTAAATGGGCCTCATAGCATGGGCCTCATGTATATCAAATGGGCCATACCAATGGGCCTTATGTACATTGCAATGGGCCATATCCCATGGGCCTTGAATTCATCACAATGGGCCTTAACCCATGGGCTCCAAATACATCACAGTGGGCCTTAACCCACGGGCCCTAATACTTCACAATGGGCTTTAACCCATGAGCCCCAAATACATCACCATAGGCCTCATAACATGTGCCTTACATTCACATCAAGGTGGGCCTCAATGCAGGCCTAATTTATACTCTGTTACTATGAGAAGACTCGTTGCCTCACCGCAGATTTAGAGTATGCTCGAGGTCACTACACTAGGCAATATCAGGGTTGTCAAGGCTGTTACACGCACTCGTTACACCACTCCCCCATCACCCATCAAAACAGTGTAGGCCGACAGCTCGAATATAGTGTCCCATATCACCGTATTTGGCTCACGAGTCTGGGTTGCTCACTGGTCACTATAGGGAGGCATGTGGCCCCAGTGTAGGCTGACAGCTCGACCACGGTGTCCTATACCACCATGCCCGGCTCATGAGTCTTAGCGGATCGAGGTACCAAGGTTAACAGGGTTACACTGGTAAGTTTGGTACCCTAGGTTCAAGCAGTATCGTCCAAACATGGTGAACATACATTAGACAGATTAGGTTACTTGACGAGCCTGACTAGCATGAGCGTACAACTAGCCAAACGACATGAAGTGTATAAGCACTTCACGTGGCCTAACCACTGTCGCCAACCCAAGTACGACTCGGGTTCGTCAAACACATCCTACATAGCGAATGAATCTCAACCACGAACTCAAGTCTGTTACCGATTGTCTAGACTATAATCATAACCCCAACTACATCATAAGCATGTAGAGTAAAGCAGAATAAACAAAGTAATTCAAGCATATTAACAAGCATGTCATAAAGCATGTTATAAAGCACAATATAAATAGGAAATACAACACATATATTTCCTAAGTAAGTGGTTAAATTAAACAACCAATATGGAGGAAATCATATACATCTCTAAGTTAGTTGAGAATCCTATCTCAATGCCTACCTAAAGCACAATCATCTAAGCACTTACTCTTACAAGCATTTTCACAAACACTTAGAATACACTTATTAACATACATAACGTATATTAGCAAAACATGTATTAGGGCGAATCCTTTCGCCGAGTAAGTATCACACTTATATCTAGCATGTACATACAGTAATTTATCATGGCAAACACACTTTCAAAATTCGTACGTATATGGTACTTTCTACAAGTATACAGAATACACTATACACCATAATTTGTATACGTAATTGAATCGCAAAACGAACATCACATTGTACATGTGGAATGGCATCTAGATCATGAATCTATCATTATTTGGCATTGAAAGCTTTGAAAACCATAACTTATACTTCTAAAGTCCGCACCTTTTACCGGTAGACGCGAAACGAAAACAGTTTGAACACAACGCCTTTTTCTATGGCACAACAACAACCTATAACAGTGAATAGGTTAGCTATTCCACCTTCTATTCTAGTTGAATCTCCAAAACAGGTTAGGGTTAGGATTTCTTACCTAAGAACGAAGCCAGAATCGCCGGGATAGCGATTGAAAAGTGATGGTTAAGTACACAGATATGTAGGGTAGAATAGCAGGAAGATTTTCCCACTGGTCTCACACTTTCTCTCTCTTTTCTCTCTTCTCTCTCCTAAGTTTTCTCAAATTCGTATGGTGAGAATGAGAGAGGGTTTAAGGTCCTTATATAGGCCCAAAACTCTCCAAAATAGACCCAGGGTCAAGGTATACTTAGGTTATGTCCAAAGGGCATCTGTTCCAGCTCAACGGAGCACTTTTGGAGCCCCCCTTGAGCCAAAGGTCGGACTTAAGCTCACTGACTATGGATCTAGGTCAAGTTAAGTTTTTATTCCAATCGGGTTTCCAGATGGCACGTGACGGACCAGTTTTAGTTCAACGGTCACAGAATCTTGATCAGGGTTACAAGTACATAGACATGTATGGGAAATGTTTCCTGATTCAAGGGTGTACATGGGTCAGATTTCGACAGTCTGATTGCTTATATTTGGCCCGCAAACATTAAGTCTCAGATTACTTAAATTTAATTTAATTTCTAAAGAAACGCAGGCTTTCTCACACTCCTCGCTCTGGGCTCAAGCGAATAGCCGTGGGACACTATCTAGATTTAATTTTCGAGACGGTTGTCAAGCCCAGTAAGGTGGTCCTAATTCTATAACTTCGTATTATTCAAATTTTCGATGTGCGGTCCAGATATGATACGGGGTTTTGTGATGCTCCTGAGAGTAGCCGGATAATGAGATTGATCTGAGATTTTAGGGTAATGTAGCGTCGATGATTCTACAAGTTTTGGGTCTTGCAGATCGTATTTAAAGTGATTGGTGCTAATTTTACAGGTACTCTAGTTTAACACTAGCTAATTCTTGCCTATTTTCTAAAGGATTTAGTCCTGTAAGATTTCTGTTTGAGGTAATACTCATGCCTTTGGTAGTTTGTCTACAAGGTGGTTCAAGCTATTAACACTTAATTAAATTATGCCCTAATCATGGCAGAATAAGGTCCTAGGGCAGGAGAGGCTGGTGTTTATAAATAACTTATTCGTCAATGATTCCATAAGATTAATGGTCAAAAGCCCATCTTATTTATGTATGTACTATTTACAGAAACTTTTAGTTAAAGTACTGTTCTTCATCACCTAACCTTTAAGATTTATGTCTAATGTGAAAATACTTAGAAAGATTTAAAGAACAAGGTGGTGAAAGGTGGGATTTGTGAAGGAAAAGGGTTAAAAAGTGATTTTAGACTTTGAGATTGAGTTCTGATTAGTTAAAGAGGTGTTAGGATCAACCCATTGCCTAAGGACAACTATCTCCAGGTTGGCAAAAATCTGGGTTGTTACATCGGCTCTATGTGGACCACTCCTTAGGAGCAATGTTGGTTAAATGTTCACATTGATGGGCAACGATGGTTTAATGTCCACATTGTGACCTTCCCTTAGGCCTTGTTCGGCCGATTAACGAGGCTGATCCTGATTATGGAGGCCGATTCTGATTATTGAGGCCGATTGTCGAGGTCAATTCTGATTATCGAGGCTGATCCTGATTGTCGAGGCCAATTGTTGCGGCTGATTCCATTGTCGAGGCCGATTTCAATTATCGAGGCGAGTATTAAGGCTGATTGTTGTGGCCGATTCTGATTGTCGAGTCCGATTCTGATTATCAAGGCTAATTCCGATTATCGAGGCCGATCCTGATTGTCGAGGCCGATTGTCGTAACCGATTTCGATTGTCGAGGCCGATTTCGATTGTCGAGGCCGATTCTGATTATCGAGGTCGATCCTGATTGTCGAGGCCGATTGTCGTGGCTAATTTCGATTGTCAGGACGATTCTGATTATCGAGACTAATCTTGATTGTCGAGGCTAATTCTGATTGTCGAGGCAGATTCTGATTATCGAGGTCGATACTGATTGTCTCGGCCGATTCTGATTATTGAGGCCGATTGTATAGGCCGATTCTAATTGTTGAGGAGTATCGAGGCCGATTCTGATTGTCGAGGCTGATTTCGATTATTGAGGCCAATGCTGACTGTCGAGGCTGATTCTGATTATCGTGGCCGAGGCCGATCCTGATTATCATGGCTGATTCTGATTGTCGAGGCCGATTGTATAAGCCGATTCTAATTGTCGAGGCCAAGTATCGAGGCCGATATCGATTGTCGAGGCCGATTGTATAGGCCGATTCCGATTGTTGAGGCTGATTCCAATTATCAAGGCCAATCCTGATTGTCGAGGCCGATTGTCGTGGTCAATTCTGATTATAGATGCCGATTCCGATTATCGAGGTCCATCCTGATTGTAGAGGACTATTGTTGAGGCCGATTCTGATTATCAAGGCCAATTCTGATTATTGAGGCTGATCCTGATTATCGAGGCTGATTATTGCGACTGATTCTGATTGTCGAGGTTGATTGTCGAGGTTGATTCCAATTATTGAGGCTGATTGTCGCGGTCGATTCTGATTGTCAAGGCTGATTCCAATTATTGAGGCTGATCCTAATTGTCGAGGCCGATTGTATAGGCCGATTTCGATTGTCGAGGCCGAGTTTCGAAGCCAATTCCAATTGTCGAGGCCAATTGTATAGGCCAATTCTGATTGTCGAGACCGATTATATAGGGCCAATTCCGATTATCGAGGCCGATTCCAATTGTCGAGTTCGATTGTATAGGCCGATTCCGATTGTCGACGCTGAGTGTTGAGGCCGATTTCGATTATCGAGGCCGATTGTATAGGCCGATTCTAATTGTCGAGGCCAATTCTGATTGTATAAGCCGATTCTGATTGTCAAGGCCGATTTCGATTATCAAGGCCGATTATTGAGGCTGAATATTGAGGCCGATTGTCAAGGTCTAATGAGACGTATATGTGTCTCATATTTGAGGCCCATTATGATGTGTATTCAACCCGTGTTTAAGGTCCAATGTGATGTATATGAGGCTTATGTGATGAGGCACATTGTGGTACATTTGAGGGCTAGGTGATGGAGCCCATTGTGATGTATATTAGGCCCATGTGAGAGGTCTATCGTGATGTGTATTAAGCTCTTAAGTGAGGCCTATGGTGTTATATATTAGACCCTTGTATGAGGCAATGGGTCCACTATATGTTAGGCTCCATGTGGGTTAATTCTTGGGGGTAATGTTGGTTAAATGTCCACATTGTCGAGGTCGATTGTCGATGCCAGTTATTGATATTGATTATGAGTATGTGATAGCATAGCATCATGATACATGCCCATACGCATCTGTAGACACTAAAAATTGGCACCCACGCTGATTTTAAGTTTCGTAGTGGAGGTAATTGGATTGATATTTGGAGTCGCCACTAGCCGCTTAATCTTAAAATCCCACAGTTGGCTAGAACCCGTGGAATGTGTAAGGTTGGAGATATCCGAAGATTCTCCTAAGATTGACTCCTGGTCTACGATCTGGGATTTCGGGCAAGGAACCTCGGTTATAAAGAGGGAAGGTGTTAGGCACCCTCTTTGCCCGTACAAATGTCCGATCTCTACTTGGTGTAGTAAGGAAATCTCAAGGGACGGATGCTATGGTCGTGATAGGACTAGGCATACGCGAATTTCTGATGCAGCAAGATCTAAAATTTCGACTAGCTACAGAGCATACGTCCAGGAATGTGTCTAGAAAGTGGATGTAATGATGCTTATGCCAAAAGGTGAAGAAAAATGGACTAGATTGTTATGAATTTCTGATGTGATAGGATCCGATGTACGGCAAGTCACAGATCATACGTTCATTAGAGATCTAGAGAAGCAAGGGGGTTGAGAAGGGAATAGATGTTATGATGAATGCTTGTATGTAAAATGAATGGATCTTTGGCTTGAGCTTGAGTAGGCTAAGACATGGACTGAGCCATCATCAATCCAGGCTAGACTTGGGGATCGAGATGGTTGGGAAGGTAGGGAATAAGCTAAAGGGATAGCTGAAAAATCTGGAATTTGAGGCTTGGGAGCTCCTCCTCACCCTCACTCTCTTCCTCCCTCTCTCGCTCTCTCACTTATCTTTGGAAATGAGAAGTTGTTGTTGTGAAATGTGAAGAGGAGAGGGCTATTTATAGCCTTCTCCAATGACATTGCTATAATTACTGGGTTTGAGAGTGGTAAAAGCTGACATGGCAGCCTGTGGTTGGTTGGGGAGAGAGGAATGCCACAGGACATGCTCTTATTGGCTCTTGGGGTTGGTAAAAGGGTAAACAGGGTCGGCTGGAGGAGTAGTTTTGAAAGAAAGTTAACTTTCGGATGCTATTACTCGAAGGATAGCTGTTAGTCGAAGGACACACGCACCTCGCGAGCGACGGTAGTTGGAGTACCGCCGGCGGTAATTAGACTACCGCCGGCGGTAGTCGGACTACCACCCATATTGGGTTTGGTTTGAAGTTTGTCCAGCTAGAGTCGTGCAAAATTTTTGAGAGGCGGCGGTAATCGGATTACCGCTTCGGTACATTTTTTCCAAAATTTTAATGGTGGGCTCTTTTTTGGGTCTTGAGAGCGAAATAAAGTCTGTTTTAGATATTTGGCTTAAAATGACTCAAAATTGGCTCGATCATGATTTAAAGTGGCTTAAAAAATGGATTGATTGTGGGTGAAGGTTTAGGTATGGTTTGGCTTGAATGATAGCTTGTGATGGCTTAGGTTTGATTAGGGTTTGGATCAGGGTCTTGGCTAGGGTTAGGGTTTAGGCTATGGTTAGGGTTCAGGCTGAGATTAAGGTTTAGTTCGGATTAGGGGTTTGGTTCGGATCAGGGTTTGTTCGGATCATGGTTTTGTTTAGGATATGATCATGGTTCCCAGATTGTCTTAGCTTTTTCAAGATGTTAACCTAGGTGGGGTGTCTACAGATGGCCCTCTTTGGCCGAGGTTACGAGCAATTGAAGGCCAAAGCGAGTGGACACCCCACCCTTCTGGTCAGAAAGGATAGTATTTTGAATCGATTACCTGCCATTGTATAATTGTCAGTTGACTGTTTGTAAAGGAGGTGACTTACACATATCATGAGGGTTAAGGAAAACATTGTGATTATCCCTGTGCATTGGTGCTGCATTACGGGTCACCAATCATAACCCTTTCACGTCAGATTGTTAATAGCATTGAAGGGTAAGTCTGAAAGTAAGACCTTTGCGCGTTGGTGCGGCTTTACGAGGATTCTTGTACTGTTTGATCTGTCATTTCTTTGCTACGTAATCACCCTGCGAGTATTCGTTCTATTTGATTGTTAAAGTGGTTAGCTGCCCTGCGCGTTGGTGCGGCCTTACAGGGAACTCATTACACTGACTTCGACTCGATCAAATTTTCTGAACATCCCGGACTAGGTATGTGCATGTAATCTTTTTCCATGTTGTCTGTTGATTATGATACTTTGGTTACAATGAATTGTTTTCACTTTGAGTTTGATTATTCTTTCCAGAGATAAATCCATTAATTTTTACTAGCATTCGCACGACTATCCAGATATAGAGATCGGGCCAATCGTACATGTATCATGTATGGATTCGATTATCATCCGGGGAAACCAGAAGAGATCGAATCTTATTTAACTGTTTGCACTGACCGCAACTGGAGAATATGGAAGATTCCTCAGTGTACTGCGTGGCACGTGCATTTTTTTTTTGAAAAAAAAATTGTTTGAAAGTTATTCCCTTTGGAGCTAGACTCATTGGGGATTTTACTTGAAAATACTTTTAGATTTTTTGAAAAACATTCGTTCGATCTCGCGGGTGGGCGTCGTTGTTCGATTTTTATTTGCACAAGTTAAGTAAACAGTCATGTTGCCTCCATTGATGAGTTGGCGGGGCTAACGGTTTTTATTTGAGATATTTTTGGAATTTTTAAAACATCTATCCTATCTCGTGGGAGGGCGTCGTCGTCCGATTTTTATTGTACAAGTTAATTAAACAGTCGCGTTGCCTCCACTGATGAACTGGCGGGGCTAACGGTTTAAAATATTTTTTCATTTTTGAAAGATCCGTCTGATCTCGCAGGAGAGCGTCGTTGTCCAGTTTTTATTGTGCAGTGATCTGGATTGAATAGCCTGATGGCCTCCACTAATGAATTAACAATTGGGGAATATGGGCCTGATTTGGACATGTGGGCCTAGGACCATGGGCCTTGCTTTGGATATGTGGGCCTAGAAAATGGGCTTGAAAACATGGGCTTTGAACCATGAGCCTTTGAACAATGGGCTTGGTGGGCTTTTGACATGTGGGCCTTGTGGACTTTGAAGTTGTGGGTTTTGAAATGTGGGCTTCTAGGGCTTTGAACTTGTGGACCTTGTGAGCTTTGAAATGTGGGCCTTTGGGGTTTTAAACTTGTGGGCCTTATGGGCTTTGAAATGTGGGCCTTTACGGCTTTGAACTTGTGACCTTGTGGGTTTTGAAATGTGGGCCTCTAGGGCTTTGAACTTGTGGGCCTTGTGAGCTTCGAAATGTGGGTCCTTGGGCTTTGAACTTATGGGCCTTGTGGGCTTTGAAATGTGGGCCTTTGGGGCTTTGACTTTGACTTTGTGGATCCCCGACTTTGTTGGCTGCTTGTCCTGTATATGCATGTATGTTTTTATTTTTGTTCTTGTAAAGGAAGGAAAATAATTTATAGAAAGACTTTTTGAAAGGAATGAAATTTTTGTTTGTGCCAAATTTGTCGGTGTTTGCTTATGTCTGAACTTGTGCTTGTATGGAGGAATCGAAACATTGAACTTAGCCCATGTCGATTCTGGTATTCTGAGTTGTTTACCAGGGATCTCGGTTCCCTGAGAGTAGTGCACACTAGGATCATGCCCCTTGGATTTGGGTAGAGTTTGACAAAATTTTGATCCGGGACTTATCTTTTCCTTATGCTTCTTCACTTTGCTCGTTGCCTTGGCTTATTCTGTACCTGCACTTTTTGTTTTCTATTTTTCTTTTCTAGCCATTTTTGCCCGTAGCGCCTTTTCAGGTTTTAACCATGACTGGCTTTCCCATCATTTTTGCCCTTAGTGTCCTTTCAGATTTTCACCATGTCCCAAGTTTTTTCTCTTGCCTGCCCCCTTGGCAGCTGTGCTCTTTTTACCCTTGGTGCCTTTTCAGGTATTCACCAACTCCGCTACATGCCCGCTGTTTTTACTCGAAGAATCCTTTCAGGTTTTCACCTCGCCCATTTTGCTTAGGCATGTTACTTTTCTTTTGATTTCTCTTTTTCTTGTACAGAGGCGGGAGGCTAGACTCCATTCATTGGCAGCCGACTGGTGAGCTGCCTGACTTTATCTTCAATCATGATCGTGAAACTGTTGACACTGGGTTAAACTATCCTGAGGGTAAATGGTTGGTGACTTATGTTCTAACTCATTGGGTTCGACTCTTCTTTTCTTTTCTTTTTTTCTTCTTTTTTTTTTTTAGACTGTGCGCTTTATTCGTACATTTTTTAAAAACTTTTTTTTGAACCCTTTATTTTTTTGGAATACTTATTGGAAGGAAGGAATGATGATGGAATGTTCCTCAGGATGCTAACCTCTTGTCATTTGACTTTAGCTTTACGATTGTAGTTATTGACATAATCAGGTAGGGTTACCCATGATAGATATTCATGTTGTCGGCATTGGTGGGCTCTGGAAGATCTTTGCCTCTAATGATGGTGAGACGAAGGGCACCTCCCGGAAGAACCTCGCGGATGATCAACGGATCGTCTCAGGATGGCCTAGAGTTGTCCCCTGGATCTGTAGGCACAATGATAAGATGTGCATGATAACCATGTTACTAACCGTTCTTTCAGAATTGCTTGTCATTGGTCCTAGCGATCGTCTTGTGCTTTATGTTTGCGAGATGTAGTTGGTTGCATCGAGCTTATCACCAATCCTTTTCCTTGACTTTTTTTTCATTCGTATCGATGATGTAGGATGTTGTCGCCACCCGCTTTTGTCTAACATGAGAATATACTCATGACCATTGGATGCCTTTGGGTTCATTCTTTTGATGATGCCCACACCCCATAATGAAGAAGGGCTAGAGTGTTGTCAGGTTATAAAGACTCAAAGAATGCACATGGATCCATTATGCAAGCTTTGAATATTTGAAGCATTTCCTGACATGCTGCAATAGCTTATCTCCATCGTTCATCACAAGCTTTTCTTGGACATTGCATGTTCCTTTATGCGTAAGTTGTGGACTCCATTGTAGACTTCAGACATGATCTTGACAGATTTGCTTGATGGGCTTGACTTCAGGCTTCATAGCAGATGGTGTATGACTAGCTCTTCATTTGATCTGAGTAAGGCTCCATAGGAGAACCCAAAGTTAGATAGCCTCGGGCTTCATGTATACTTAGACATGATTTTGCCATTTGATCTCTTGATGCGTACTGTTCCAGGAAGCTCAAGGGATCCCAAGTTCACATCTTCAAAATCATCTATGACGACATTGGCCTTTGCCTCGAACTTTCGGAGGGAATCCTCTTGCTCAAGAGTCGGATCATCATTTTCCCCATCCTGGGCTTCGTTTAAACCCATGAGTTTGAAGTCTAACTCTAGATCGAAATCATATGAGTCGACTTTAAACTCAGGCGTTGTAACAAATGCATTTGACACATTATTACTTGTGACTTTTAAAAGATTTTCTATTGTTTTTCTGTTTTGAGAAATTTCTGATTTTTTTTTTTTTTTGTTTTGGATTTTGACAAGTATTTGAATTTTTTGGTATTTTAGAAATATCTAGTGTTTTTAACTTTTGGGAATTTTTCGTTTTTTATTTTTTTATTTTTTTATTTTTGTATTTTGACAAGTATCTGATTTTTTTTGGCTTTTGAGAATTTTCTGATTTTTTTTGGATTTTTTGAGAAAGACGACGATGTAAACCAGGGATTGTCTGATTCTGTTCGAGGAGCCAAACATTGCTTCTTTTTTTTTTGTGCTGTCTTGGGGACTTCGAACCAACTATTGCCCTGCACTCCCTCCCCTTAGGAGGTAGGGCCAGACGGATCAGTAGGTGGGCCCTCATTGTTATGCCCAAATGTCGTAATGAGTTTGGGAATGGGCTTTGAGTTGGTATTAGATGTTACTTTCTTCAGCTCATCCCTGATGTATTGTGAGTCTTTGGATTCTTCCTACTTAGGTGGGACCCAAACTGTGGTCCAGTCAATCAGGGGTAATTCTTGCCCCTTGCCTGAGTCATTTTCAAATCGCTCAATTAGGCTCATTTTGTTCATTTGATCCTCCACGGTGGATCTCGGCCTGCCTACCAGATAGATGATCCCTTCTTTGATGGATTTGATTGATGCGTGGATGAAGGGATCATCCTCCTCTTTCCAAGTTTGCTCTCCTCCGATACATTTGTACGTTGTTATCTCACCCATAGGAGGTAGATATTCCAGTCCTCTCATACCTGCATTTTCTTGATATTCGAGCTGATAATTAAAATGCTGGTGCCCAACTGAAGGGAAGACATAGTTTGATCCGATGAGACATCCAAGGGGCATGTAATTTATAGTCTCGAACTAGAGACTATGATATGGGATATCCTCATCGGAGTATTGTATGTCTATGATTGAGATATCTAGCTCTTGATGGTTGGCTGCTTTTATCAGAAAGGTTTGTTCGGGATCATCCAGAATGGCCAACGCCTTGTCTCTGAACTTGTACTTGGCCTTTTGGTGAAGAGTTGAAAAGAGAGCCTTGACTCTATGGATCCAAGACCGATCAGGGAGGAGATGAAATGAAGCTGTGATGTCAAAGACCTAAAAAGTGATGGTTGATGTTTGGGGCTAATCAAGATCTTAACGTTAATCTCTTCCTCGACCTTTCTCCTGGAGGCAGGAACCACTCATCCTAAACTCTTCTCTTGAAGGATTAAAGACTGAGTAGAGTTAGGAAAATCGTTTTAAGTATTAGAATGTCCTTCTTGGAAAGTTACCACATGATTGAAGTTGGGCCCTGATTTTGCTAGGGCATGTGGTATATTGATTCTTGGATCATGACAGTTGGAGCAAAGGTCGGATAGGCAGATGGTGCCCCTTGCGAGACAGAGGAAGTGTATGGATTTGATTGATTAGGGGTGGCTCTAAGGGCACGGAGATTGGACCGGCTGGAGATACCCCTTGCATAATTAAGAGCGAGGAAATTGGACTAGCAGGGTGTGCCCCTTGTAAACTTGGGGTTATTGTTGTTGGGTTGGCAGTGATTGAATGGATGCATTGGACTGGATTGACCGAGGGTGGCTCTCCTTGACTGATATTGTTAGTAGGGGTTCCTGATAAGCTGGGGCATACTTGATACGGTGGCAGAGAATTTTAAAGGATGTTAGCCCGAGCCACATTGTTAGCCTGTGGGGCGATCACAATCTTCTGACTTTCGATCAAATCTTGGACCGCGTGTTTTAAAGCAAAACAACGATCAGTAAGATGGACAAGAGATTGATGAAATGCACAGTATTGGTTTTCATTGTAGCTTAAGGGCAGGGGATTTGGCGGAGGTCGGGATTGGAGAGGTGTTAGAAGTTGCTTTTGTACTAACATAGCCATGAACTGACTGTATGTTTGTGAAAAAGGAGTGAACTTTCTGCCCAGCATTACCTGCTTGTATGGGTTTTGCTCATTTCCCCTAAGCTGTTGCTGTTGTTGTTGCCATTGTCCCTCTTGAGGGGCAAATTGAGTGCTTTAGTAGAGGCGACGAGATTGTCTTCTTCTGTTGGATGGGGGTCAGGAACATTCCTGTTACCGTTCTCGTATCCAGTAAACCTTCCTTCCACTATCCGTTGTACCAAGGAGGCCTAATGAGGCCACCAAGGGGAGATCGTCCTAGCCCTTATTCCGGCTTCGACTTGTTCTCTAGCACGGATGAGTTGGGTAAAGTTGGCATATGGATAGGAGACGAGGTATCTAGTGATACTCGGGTTTGCCGAGTGGATGAGCATGTAAATTTGCTCCTCGTTATCAATGGGTGTTTTCATTCTAGTGGCCGTTGCCCGCCACCGTCCAACGTAAGCTAATAATGACTCATTATTCCTCTGCCTTAAAGTAGCAAGATCCGCCCTTTTGGGTGCTACATTGAGATTATACACAAAACGATCAATGAAAGCTTGGGAAAGTTGTTCCCAAGTTTTAATTCAATGGTAGTTTAATGATGTGTACCAATCTAACGTATCGCCTTTCAAGGATTTTTGAAACAAACGGATCAACGCTTTGTCATTACCTGTCATAGTATTAAGCTGTCCACAGAATGCTCTTAAATGGTCCATAGGACACCCCGTACCATCATACCTTTTGAATTTTGGTACCTCAAAGTTTTGAGGTACCATTGCATCAGGGAAGGGACAAAGATCCCTGAACTTGATGGATGGAAGATCCACCCCCTTCTGCTTCCGTAGCTTCCTCTGCATATCTTACAATTGCTCTCGGAGCTCTTCAATTTTGGAGGGACTGGTTGAGAGGGGTTTTACCCCTTGGAATTGATTGGATCTCCTATTAGGAGGAAGATGTGCGGGAGGGTTGCTCCTATTTGTATGTTGGGCTGATTCTGCAGGAAGAGGGAGAATAGGATTTACTGGAGAAATGAGGGAGAAAGTAAAAGAAGTTTGTGAGATTGAGCTATTTTGCACACGAGGCTGTGTTGCCTGCATATTTGGTATGGTGCCTGGCACTAAGTGAAGCAATATCTCTTGTAGTGCACGAAAACTTTGGGCTATCTCATTCATGGCTGCAGTAGTTGGTGAGTTTGTTGGAGCTGTTGGAGGTGTCGGCGCCGGTGCTGGTACCGATGATGATGCTTCAGGAGCTGGCAAAGCTGCCGACTCTTCCTCATGGATAGCCATAGCTACATGTGATTGAGTAGTCATGGCCAGGATTGATGCTTAAACAAGTGTAGCTAAAGATGTTTTTTTTGGTATAAATGCAGTGATGATGTCCCTTGAGATTAAAGTACCACACACTTTCGAGTTGGGTCTTAGCTAGTGCGAGCTAGTAATTCCCCAGTGGAGTCGCCATTCTGTAGATAATGAAAATCGGCGCCCATGCTAATTTTAAGTTTTGTAGTGGAGGTGATTGGATTTATATTTGGAGTCACCACTAGCCACTTAATCTCAAAATCCCGAAGTTGGCTAGAACCCGCAGAATGTGTAAGGTTAGAGATATCCAAAGATTCTCCTACCTTAGATTGACTCCTGGTCTACAATCCGGGATTCCGGGTAAGGGACCTTGGTTACTAAGATGGAAGGTGTTAAGCACCCTCTTTGCCCGTACAAATGTACGATCTCTACTTGGTGTGGTAAGAAAATCTCAAGGGACGGATACTATGGTCGTGATAGGACTAGGCACACGTGGATTTCTGATGGAGCAAGATCTGAAATTTCGGCAAGCTATAAAGCATACGTCCGAGAATGTGTTTAGAAAGAGGATGTAATGATGCTTATGCCAAAAGGTGAAGAAAAATGGACTAGATTGCAATGAATTTCTGATGTGACAGGATCCTGTGTACGGCAAGTCACAAAGCATACATTCACTAGAGATCTAGAGAAGCAGGGGGGTTGAGAAGGGAATAAATGTCATGATGAATGCTTGTATATAAAATGAATATATCTTTGGCTTGATCTTGAGTAGGCTAAGACATGAACTGAGCCATGATCAATCTGGGCAAGACTCAAGGATTATGATGCTTGGGAAGGTAGGGAGTAGGCTAAGGGGATAACTGAAAAATCTGGAATTTAAGGCTTGGGAGCTCCTCCTCACCCTCACTCTCTTCCTCCCTCTCTCCCTCTCTCTCACTTAGCTTTGAAATGAGAAGTTGTTGTTGTGAAATGTAAAGAGGAGAGGGCTATTTATAGCCTTATCCAATGGCATTGTTATAATTACTAGGTTTGAGAGGGGTAAAAGCTGACGTGGTAGCTTGTAGTTGGTTGGGGAGAAGGGAATGCCACATGGCATGCTCTCATTGGCTCTTGGGGTTAGTAAAAGGGTAAATAGGGTCAGCTGGAGGAGTAGTTTTGAAAGAAAGTTGACTTTTGGATACTATGATAGCTATTGCTCGGAGGACATACGCGTTATGCGAGCGGTAGTAGTCAGAGTACCGCCTGCGGTAATTGGACTACCGCCGGCGGTAGTCGGACTACCACTAGGGCTGGGTTTGGTGCAAAGTTCGTCCAGCTAGAGCCGCTTAAATTTTTGAGAGGCAGCGGTAATCGGATTACCGCTTTGGTACAATTTTTCCCAAAATTTTGTCGATGGGCCCTTTTTTGGGTCCTAAGAGCGGAACAAAGTTTGTTTTGGATATTTGCTTAAAATGGATCAAAATTGGGTCAATCATGATCTGAAGTGGCTCGAAAAATGGATTGATTGTGGGTGAAGGTTTGCGTATGCTTTGGCTTGAATGATGGCTCGTGATGGCTCAGGTTTGATTAGGGTTTGGATCAGGGTCTTGGCTAGGGTTAGGGTTGACGCTGTGGTTAGGCTAGGGTTAGGGTTCAGGCTGAGATTAAGGTTTAGTTTGTATTAGGGTTTGGTTCAGATCAGTGTTTGTTTGGATCAGGGTTTGGTTTAGGATATGCTCGCAACCTCAGCCAAAGAGGGGCATCTGTAGACACCCCACCCAAGCTAACATCTTGAGAAAGCTAAAACAATCTGGGAACTATGATCATATCCTAAACCAAACCTTGATCCGAACAAACCCTGATCCGAACCAAACCCTAATCTGAACCAAACCTTAATCCCAACCTGAACCCTAACCCTTGCCTAACCATAACCTAAACCCTAACCCTAACTAAGACCTTGATCCAAACCCTAATCAAACTTGAGTCATCACGAGCCATCATTTAAGCCAAAGCATATTCAAACCTTCACCCACAATCAATCCATTTTTTGAGTTACTTCAGGTCATGATCGAGCCAATTTTGAGCCATTTTATGCCAAATATCCAAAACAGACTTTGTTCCGCTCTCAGGACCCAAAAAAGAGCCCACCGGAAAATTTTTGGGAAAAACTGTACTGAAGCAGTAATCTGATTACCGCCGCCTCTCAAAAATTCACGCGGCTCTAGCTGGATGAACTTCAGACCAAACCTAGCCTGGGTGGTAGTCCAACTACCACCGGCGGTAGTCTAATTACCGCCGGCGGTATTCGGAATACCGCCGCTCGCGGGGGTCATGTCCTCCAAGCAACGGCTGTTATAGCATCCGAAAGTCAACTTTTTTTCAAAACTACTCCTCCAGCTGACCCTATTTACCCTTTTACAAACCCCAGGAGCTAATGAGAGCATGCCATGTGGCATTCCTCTCTCCCCAACCAACCACAAGCTGCCATGTCAGCTTTTACCCCTCTCGAACCCAGTAATTACAACAATGCCATTAGAGACAACTATAAGTAGCCCTCTCCTCTTCACATTTCATAACAACTTCTCATTTCCAAAGCTAAGTGACAGAGAGGGAGAGAGGGAGGAAGAGAGTGAGGGTGAGGAGGAGCTCTCAAGCCTCCAATTCTAGATTTTTCAGCTATCCCTTTAACCTACTCCTTACCTTCCCAACCATCTCGATCCCCGAGTCTAGCCCTGATTGATCATAGCTCAGTGTATATCTTAGCCTACTCAAGATCAAGCTAAAGATCCATTCATTTTACATACAACCATTCATCATGACATCTATTCCCTTCTCAACTCCCCTACTTCTCTAGATCTCTAGTGAATGTATGCTCTGTGACTTGTCGTATATGGGATCCTGTTACATCAGAAATTCGTAGCAATCTAGTCCATTTTTCTTCTCCTTTTGGCATAAGCATCATTACATCCGTTTTATATACATATTCTCGGACGTATGCTCTATAGCTTGCCGAAATTTCAGATCTTGCTACATCAGAAATCCGTGTGTGCCTAGTCCTATCACGACCATAGCAGCCGTCCTTTGAGATTTTCTTACCACACCAAGTAGAGACCATACATTTGTATGGGCAAAGAGGGTGCCTAACACCTTCCCTCTTTGTAATCGAGGTCCCTTACCCAGAATCCCAAATCGTAGACCAGGAGTTAATCAAAGGTAGGAGAATCTTCGAATATCTCTAACCTTACACATTCTGCGGGTTCTAGCCAACTGTGGGATTTTGAGATTAAGCAACGAGCAGTGACTCCAAATATCAATCCAATTACCTCCACTATGAAACTTAAAACCAGCGTGGGTGCCAATTTTCAGTATCTACAGAATGGCGACTCCACTAGGGAATTGTTAACTCATACTAGCTGAGACCCGACTCGAAAGTGTGTGATACTTTAATCTCAAGGGACATCATCACTGCATTCATACAAAAAAAAAAAACATCTTTGGCTACACTTGTTTAAGCATTAATCCTAGCCACGACTACTTGATCACATGTAGCTATGGCTACCCATGAGGAAGAGTCGATAGATTTGCAAGCTCCTGAAACATTTACATTGGCACCGGCACCGACGCTGACACCTCCGATAGCTCTAACAGACTCACCAACTACTGCAGCCATGAATGAGATGGCCAAAAGTTTTCGTGCAGTACAAGAGATATTGCTTCGCCTAGTGCCAACCACCATACCAAACTTGTAGGTAACACAGCCTAGTGTGCAAAATAGCTCAATCCCACAAACTCTTTTTTACTTTCTCTCTCATTCCTCCAGTAAATCATGTTCTCCCTCTTCCTGCAAAATCAGCCCAACATATAAATGGGAGCAACCCTACCGTACATCTTCCTCCTAATAGGAGATCCAATCAATTCCAAGGGTCAAAACCCCTCTCAACCGGTCCCTCCGAAATTGAAGAGCTCCGAGAGTAATTGCAAGATATGCAGAGGAAACTACGGAAGCAGCAGGGGGTAGATCTCCCATCCACTAAGTTCAGGGATCTTTATCCCTTCCCTGATGCGATGGTATCTCAAAACTTTGAGGTACCAAAATTCAAAAGGTATGATAATACGGGGTGTCCTATGGACCATTTAAGAGCATTCTGTAGAGAGCTTAATACTATGATAGGTTGTAACACCCCGAATTTTTGCCAACCTAGAGTTAGACGTTCTTAGGCAATGGGTCGATCCTAACATCTTATTAATGTCTCAAAACTCAATCCCAAAGTCAAAAATCATTTTTTACCCATTTCCTTCAAAATCTCACCTTTCACCACCTTATTCTCCAAAATTTTCTAAGTACTTTCATATTAGACATGAATCCTAAAGTTTAGGTGAGGAAGAATAATACTTAAATTAAAATTTACCATACATAGTAAATAAATAAACAAAATAGACTTTTTGACCATTAAAATTTTAGAATCTCAAGAAATAAATAGGTTATTTGGATAGATCAACTTCCCCTACCCCAAAATCGTATATTGCACGTCGAATAACTCATCCCAGTTCACAAGATACGCCTGTTTCAAAAATCAAGTGGCAGAAACCACCACCAAACAGTCCAACGAACTACGGCGGCGCCGCGCCTATTGCGATCGACCACCGTCCAGCGGGACCGAGCGGGTCGCAATTCATTGGCTAGCCCGTTTTCGGCTACATTTTTTTATGATTTTGGTCTAATTTCAAAAAGTTAAATCTCCCTCGTTATAACTCTGATTTAGGTGATTCAAAATCCAGATTGAAGCTTGATAAGTCTAGTTTCATATAAAAATAACTAAAAAATATAATAAAATATTTAATATAGTTAAATATGAGTCATTGTGTCAACTATCTGAAAATCATTAGTTTGGACAGCTGCTGCTTCTAGAATTTTTATAATTTTTCTACAAAATGAAATCTAATAAAATTTGATAGAGATAAAGTAGACTTGATGATGAACTACTTAAAAAATAATTAAAATAATATACTAACTATAGATGCCAGAAAGGGGCGTAGAACTTCCCTAGGACCGTATTCTGTCATAATTAGGGCAGAATTTGGTTAAGTACTAAACTAAACAATCAATAGAATTAGCTCAAATCACTTTAAATACGATCTGCAAGACCCAAAACTTGTAGAATTATCGACGCTACAATACCCTGAAATCTAGGATCAATCTTATTACCCGGCTGCTTTCGAGAGCATCACGAAACTCTATATCAGATCTGGACCGCACATCGAAAATCAATATTATGAGGTTATAGAATTAGGACCGCCTTGCTGGGCTTGACAACCATCTCGGAAATCAAATCCAGATAGTGTCCCACGGCTATTCGCTCGAGCTCGGAGCGAGGAGTGCGAGAAAGACTGGGTTTCTTTAGAAATTAAATTAAATTTAAGCAATCTGAGACTTGATGTTTGCAGGCCAAATATAAGCAATCAGACCGTCAAAATCTGACCTAAAAATACCCTCGGATCAGGAAACATTTCCCATACAGGTCAGTGTACTTGTAACCCTGATCGAGTTCCGGTGACCGTTGAACTGAAACTGGTCCACCACGAGTAATGTGGGAATCCGACCGGAATGAAAACTTAACTAAACCTAGATCCAGTGTTAGTGAACTTAAGTCCGACCGCACATAGAAAAGGGGCTTCCAGAAGTGCTCTGTTGGATCGAAACGGACCCGCTTTGGACATAACCCAAGTATACCTTGTTCCTGAGTCTATTTTGGAGAGTTTCTAGCCTATATAAGGACCTTAAACCCTCTCTCATTCAACCCATACGAATTTGAGAGAAACCCTAGGAGAAAGAAGAGAGAAAGAGAGAGAAAGTGTGGGAGAAGTGGGAGCATCTCCCTGCCATTCTACCCTGCCGCTATCTAAGCTTAACCATCTCGATCTAATCTCTTTCCCAGCAATTCCGACTTTATTTCTAGGTAAGAAAACCTAACCCTAAGCTGTTGTAGGGTTTCCAAGAGTGTTGGTGATGTAATAGCTGACCTGTTTCATGAATAAGGTTGCCTAATCACCGTAGATGAAGGCTTAGAGATTCTAGCGTATTCGTTATGATTTTAAGGCATAAGGTGCAGACTTTAGACGTATAGGTTACGGTTTTTAATGCTTACAATGTTAGATAATGATAGATTCGTGATCTGGACGCTATTGCACATGTACAAAGTGCTGTCCGTTTTGTTTTTCGATTATACGTTAACTATGTTGAGTATACTATATTCTTCGTATTTGTAGAAAATACCGTATACGTATAAATTTTGAAAGTGTGTTTGCCATGATAAATGATTGTATGGACATGCTATATATAAGTGTAATACTTACTCAGCGAAAGAATTCGCCCTAATACATGTTTTGGCTAATGTATGTTATGTATATTAATAAGTGTATTCTAAGTGTTTGTGAAAATGACCGAATGAGTATAGAATTCACATTCGTGCTCGCCATGACTAATTGTCATGGATATATGATTGTTGTATAGGCGATACCCCTTTGACGAAAGGATTTGCCTTATATCACGCCACGGCCAATATACACTATATATGTTAAAATGTGTAGCCCAAGTGTTTGTGGAAATGACTGAATGAATATTGAACTTGGATTCTTACTTGCCATAACTATCCGTCGTGGGTGCACGCATGCTATAAATGGGGCAGCTCCCTAGTGAAAGGATTTGGCCTAATACCTATGTGATCAACATACGTCATGTATGTTGATGTATGTAGTCTAAAGTGTTTGTTGAAATGTCTGAATGAGTAGTAGTTAGTAAATTGTAATGTATAAGGGTGTTGAGATAGGATTCTCAACTATCTTAGTGATGTGTATGATTTCCTTCATGTAAGTTGGTTAGTTTAATCACTTACTAGTTTATGAAATGTATGTGTTTAGATTTCCTGCTTGCATTATGTTTTATAACATGCTTATTAATATGTTTGAATTACTTGTTTACTTAATTCTGCTCTTACTACTTCACATGTTTAAGTTGTATCCCATAAAATTCGTGAAGGGTAATGGGGCAGTGGTGTAACGATTTCGTGCAACAGCCCTGGCAGTCCTAAGCAGACAATATTGGATATTTAATTATATGATTTGAAATCTTGATCCATTACTACTTTAACTGTTCCGTAAGTGAATGTGATTGGGGCTATTGTATAGTCCAGGCAATCGATAACGGGATTGAATTCATGGCTGAGATTCATTCGCCACGTGAGATGTGTTCAAAGAACCTGAGTCATACTTCGGTTGACGATAGTGGTTGGCCACACGAAGTGCTTATGCGCTTCATATCGTTCAACTTGTTGTGCACTCGAGCTAGCCAAGCTTGTCAAGTAACCCGATCTGTCTTATATATGTTCACCATGTTTGGACACCTCTGTTTGAACCTGAGATACTAACCTTACCAGTGGAATCCTGTTAACCGTGGTACCTCGATCCGCTAAGACTCATGAGCCGGGCATGGTGGTATGGGGCACCGTGGTCGAGCTGTCGGCCTATGCTGGGGCCACGAGCCTCCCCGTAGTGACCATTGAGCAACCAGACTCGTGAGCCGATTATGGTGGTATGGGACACTATATTCGAGCTGTCGGCCTACACTGCTTTGATGGGTGATGGGGGAGTGGTGCAACGATTCCGTATAATAGTCCTAGCAGCCCTGACCGTACCCGATGTAGTGACCTCGAGCATACTTTAAATCTGTAGTGAGGCGACGAGCCTTCCCGTAGTAACAGAGTATAAACTAGGCCTGTATTGATAAGGTGATGGGGGAGTGGTGTAATGATTCCGTGTAATAGCCCTGACAGCCCTTGCAGTGAGCTAGAAACACACCATCGTATGAGATTGTCTAGGACTGACGACTTTAGAATGCATCATTGTTTGGGAATGATATAAGGAAAGTACCTTCGTTTCCTAATAACAACTCAGTAATCATGCTCATCATCGCATTGCATGTGCCTGGAAGATGTGGAGCACTGAGGGTGACAGTATGCCATGGACGTAAGATGGTGCCGCACGAGGGAGTATGTTGGCGAGGGCATGCATCATTATTGTATCTCATTCTTGCATTAACAAGAGTATTTAGAATTATTTAATTGTACTACTTTATCATTACTGCTTGACTGAATTGATAACATGTTAACCTACGCTTTACTGTTCTACTGAGTTGATCACTCACTCCCACGTTGCAGGACGGTGTTCCGGACACCCACCAGACTTTGTCTGATTGCAGATGGCGACGCTACTCCTGAGGCGGAGCCGGACTTTGTGACGACGAGGATGCTTTCTCGTATATGCTGTTTTTTGGCGGCTTCACGTGAGCCGCGTCTTGATCGACGGGATTGCAGGGATGTTAACTAGAGGACCTTACATATTTTATATATTTTTGAATTGTCCTTGTCATTCATTACCCTGGTAACATTATCACACTCTGGAGACTTACCATAGTTTATATATTTTATACATCTATCACAGTCTTCCGCTTGCAATTTAACTATCTCTGGAGTATGATATGCTAATTTGGTATAATCTCATTCATGTTTCAATGCTCTCATCATAATCATCATTATCTATGTTGTATAAGTGATGCGTTGGAACTCAGGAGCTAAGCTTTGCTCGACCCCCGATTTTCAGGGCGTTACACAGGTAATGACGGAGCGTTGATCCGTTTATTTTAAAATTCCTTGAAAGGCGATGCGTTAGATTGGTACACATCTTTAAACTACCATCGAATTAAAACTTAGGAACAACTTTCCCAAGCTTTCATTGGTCATTTTGTGTACAATCTTAATATAACACCTAAAAGGACGGATCTTACTACCTTAAGGCAGAGGAATGATGAGTCATTGTCAGCTTACATTGGACGGTGGCGGGAAATGGCCGCTAGAATGAAAACACTGATTGATGACGAGGAGAAAATCTACATGATCATCCACTCGATAAACCCGAGTATCTCTGGATACCACGTCTCCCATCCATATGCCAACTTTACCCAACTCATCCGTGCTAGGGAACAAGTCGAAGCCAGAATAAGGGCTGAGACAATCTCCCCTTGGTGGCCTCATCAGGCCTCCCCAGTACAACGGATAGTGGAAGGAAGGTCTACTGGATACGAGAACGGTAACAGGAATGTTCCTGACCCCCATCCAACAGAAGAAGACAATCTCGTCGCCTCTACCCAAGGCGCTCAATTTGCCCCTCAAGAGGGACAATGGCAATAACAACAGAAACAACCCAGGGGAAATGCGCAAAACCCATACAAGCAGGTAATGCTGGGCAGGAAGTTCACTCCTTTAGCATAAACATACAGTCAGGTCATGGCTATGTTGGTACAAAAGCAACTTCTAACACCTCTCCAATCCCAACCTCTGCCAAATCCTCTGCCCTCAAGCTACAATGAAAACCAATATTGTGCATTTCATCAGTCTCCTGGCCATCTTACTGACCATTGTTTTGCTTTGAAAGACGCGATCCAAGATTTGATCGAAAGTCAGAAGATTGTGATCGCCCCGCAAGCTAACAATGTGGCTCGGGTCAACATCCTTCAGAATTCTCTAACACCGTATCAAGTACGCCCCAGCTTATCAGGAACCCCTACTAGCAATATCAGTCAAGGAGAGCCACCCTCGGTCAATCCAGTCTAATGCATCCATTCAATCACTACCAGCCCAACAACAATACCCTTAAGTTTACAAAGGGCACACCATACCAGTCCAATCTCCTCGCTCTTAAATATGCAAGGGGCATCTCCAACCGGTCCAATCTCCATGCCCTCAGAGCCACCCCCAATCAATCCAATCCATACATCCTCTATCTCGTAAGGGGCACCATCTTCCTATCCGACCTTTGCTCTAACTGTCATGCTCCAGGAAAAATCTCCTTCCCCGATCAACATACCACATGCCCTAGCAAAATCAGGGCCCAACTTCAATCATGTGGTAACTTTCCAAGAAGGAGATTCTAATACTCAAAGCGATTTACCTAACTCTACTCAGTCTTTAATCCTTCAAGAGAAGAGTCTAGGACGAGTGGTTCCCACCTCCAGAGAAAGGTCGAGGAGGAGATTAACGTCGAGATCTTGATTAGCCCCAAAGCATCAACCATCACTTTTCAGGTCTTTGACATCACAGCTTCATTTTATCTCCTCCCTGATCGGTCTTGGATCCATAGAGTCAAGGCTCTCTCTTCAACTCTTCACCAAAAGGCCAAGTACAAATTCAGAGACAAGGCGCTGGCCATTATGGATGATCCCGAACAAACCTTTCTAATAAAAGTAGCTAACCGTCAAGAGCTAGATATCCCGATCATAGACATACGATGCTCCGATGAGGATATCTCATACCATAGTCTCGAGTTCGAGACTATAAATTGCATGCCCCTTGTATGTCCCATCGGATTAAACTATGTCTTCCCTTCAGTTGGGCACTAACATTTTTCTTATCAGCTCGAATATCAAGGAAAAGCAGGTATGACAGGACTGCTATATCTACCTCCTATGGGTGAGATAGCAAAGTACAAATGTATTGGAGGAGAGTAAACTTGGCAAGAGGAGGATGATCCCTTCATCCACACATCAATCAAATCCATCAAAGAAGGGATCATCTATCTGGTAGGCAGGCTGAGATCCACCATGGAGGATCAAATGAGTGAAATGAGCCTAATTGAGCAATTTGAAAATGACTCAGGCAAGGGGCAAGAATTACCCCTGATTAACTGGACCACAGTCTGGGTCTCACCTAAGCAGGAAGAATCTAAAGACTCACAATGCATCAAGGACAAGCTGAGGAAAGTGACATCCAACACCAACTCAAAACCCATCCCCAAACTCATCATGACATTTGGGCGCGAAAATGAGGGCCCACCTACTGATCTGTCTGGCCCTGTCTCCTAAGGGGAGGGAGTGCAGGGCAATAATTGGTTCGAAGTCCCTAAGACAGCACAATAAAAGCAATGTTGGGCTCCTCGAACAGAATCAGACAATCCTTGATTCACATCGCCGTCTTTCTTAAAAAATCTTTAAAAAAATCAGAAAATTCTCAAAAGCTAAAAACATTGGATATTTTCAAAATGCCAAAAAAAAAAAAAATCAGATACTTGTCAAAATATAAAAAATAAAATAAAATAAAATCAGAAAATTCCCAAAAGCCAAAAACACTGGATATTTCTTAAATACCAAAAATTTCAAATACTTGTCAAAATCCAAAAAAAAAAAAAAAATCAGAAATTTCTCAAAATAGAAAATTAATAGAAAATCTTTCAAAACTCACAAGTAATAATGTGCCAAATGCGTCTGTTACAACACCCGAGTTTAAAGTCGACTCATATGATTTTGATCTAGAGTTAGACTTCAAACTCATGGGTTTAAACGAAGCCCAGGATGGGAAAAATGATGATCTGACTCTTGAGGTAGAGGATTCCCACCAAAAGTTTGAGGCAAAGGCCAATGTCATCATGAATGATTTTAAAGATGTGAACTTGGGATCCCTTGAGCTCCCAGGAACAGTACGCATCAAGAGATCCTCCCCTCCTAAGTACAAGTAAACAATGACAGAATTCCTGAGGCCAAGGGCTATCTAACTTCAGGTTCTCCTAGGAGCCTTACTCAGATCGAATAAAGAGCTAGTCATACACCATCTGCTATGAAGCCTGAAGTCAAGCCCATCAAGCAAAGCTGTCAAGATCATGTTTGAAGTCTACAATGGAGTCCACAACTTGCGTGTAAAGGAACATGCTATGTCCAAGAAGAACTTGTGATGAACGATGGAGATAAGCTATTGCAGCATGTTAGGAAATGCTTCAAATATTCAAAGCTTGCATGATGGATCCATGTGCATGCTTCGAGTCTTTATAACCTGATAACACTCTAGCCCTTCTTCATTATGGGGTGTGGACATCATCGAAAGAATGAACCCAAAGGCATCCAATAGTCATGAGTATATTCTCAAGTGAGACAAAAGCGGGCGGTGACAACATCCTACATCATCGATACGAATGAAAAAAAGTCAAGGAAAAGGATTGGTGGTAAGCTCGATGCAACCAACTATATCTCGCAAACATAAAGTAAATGACGATCGCTAGGACCAACGACAAGAAAGTCTGAAAGAAAGGTTAGGAACATGGCAATCATGTACATCTTATTATTGTGCCTACTAGATCAAGAGGGCAACTCCAGGCCATCCTGAGACGGTCTGCTGATCATTCACGAGGTTCTTCCGAGAGATGCCCTTCGTCTCACCATCATTAGGGGAAAAGATCTTCCAGAGCCCATCAATGCCAATAACGTGAATATCTATCATGGGTAATCCTACCTGATTATGTCAACAACCACAATTGTAAAGCTAAAGTCAAATGACAAGAGGTTAGCATCCTGAGGAACATTCCATCATCATTCCTTCCTGGAAAGGCCGAGCTATATGTCCTAGAGGGAGGGGGGGGGGAGGTGAATAGGACTATGCCAAATTAAAATGGTAATAACGGAATTTAAACAATTAAAGAAAAGATAACACTTTAAATAAACTACAATACGGAAATGTAAAGCAACCTCAAATTCTTGTATTGAGAGGTTGATACAAATGTTGTTCTAAGGACAACCTTACACCATAAAAACTAAGGGTTTATGGCAAGGACAACCTTACTAGAACAGTTTGTGTATCAAAAACTCAAACTAAAGAGGAATAAAAAGGAAATAGCTAGAAAGGAAATATAAGCTATTACAACATTCCCCACAAAGCTTGAAATGTAAAGGATTACAACATTCACATTCACACATACATCCCATAAACTTGAATGATAAAAGATATAGAAAATAAACCACATATCCATAATATATAGAGAATTATAGTGGTTCGCCTGTGTGTACACCAACTGTTAAACAACAGTCACACAACTACTCCACTCCTAATATCCTCACATAGTGGACATTAACGTTCACTATGAAAATAGGTTTTTCCAAGTTCACCTAAAACCCTCACAATTGTGTCTTTCAAGTGGGCTTACACATTTCAAAAAGCCTACACTCTGAGTTTTCTGGATCTCCTCAAATAACCAAAATAATGAGATTTTTCTGGTTTAATCTCCAAAGAAACTAAAAACAGAAGATTTACACAAATGTAAAAAACCTGAATTTCTCCTTTTGTTGCAGCCAGGAAGAACCAAATCAGAGTAGAAGTTCGAATAGAAGTTCAATGTCCAATACTCACTTATGAAATGGTTCTAGATTCTAAATTGATTTTAAATTAAATCAAGTTAGGCTAGTTCTATTTGATTTTGATTCCAAGAAGTGGGAAATCTTTAATCTCTCTTTCAAATCAGATTGGAATGCAAAATACAAAATCAAATATATATAGCTATTAAAAGAGAATATCAAATGAGCACAATATAGCTTAAAAAGAATACAAACTTATCTCTCAGAGTGATGACTTGATTATACTTGAATTGGATATCAAACTCTAAAATTTGTGCTCTATTTATAGACGAAGAAATCGCGTTCACGATTGGTCATAAGGACACAACGACTAGTCGTAGGACCAATAACATTTTAAAATTTTGAACGAGATTGGATAAAACCGATCCACGACTGGTCGTAAGCCATGCACGACCGGTCGAGGGACCTCCACGACTGGTTGTGTGGAACCTGTAATGGTTACTGGACTTTGAGTTGAAGCTGTAGGACTGGTCATGAACAAGTCAAGCACTATTCACACGACCGGTCGAGCAGTCTCCAGGACTGGTCGTAGCTCAACCAAAAAATTCTAAAATTTTGCAACAACTTAGGACTGGTCATAAAATTTCTTGGACTGGTCGAGCCAGTGCTAGGACTAGTCGAACAGAATCCAAGACTAGTCAAAGAACAGACCAAACACTTATAAAGTAATTTAATTTGAATTATGCATTCGAAATGACCCACCCTAAGGTCAATCTAAGGTCTTCCATACCTTGGACATGAAGTATGAACATTGAACCTTCTTTTCTTCAAATGATAGACGATCTTTGTAGTTCATGAAGCTTGAGATCTTAACACATAATGGAGCTTGAGCTTGAGATCTTTTGAAACTTGAATTTGTAGTACTTGAGTTGTACATCACCTTGAGCCTTGAGTATGAACAGTTGACTTGTCTCTCAATGTCGCTTTAAAACTTAGAACTTTGAAGCTTAAAGGAGTAAACAATGTACTTGATCTTGCATTTCTTGAAGTAGATCTTTATTTTTGACTTGAAGCATTGTCCTTGTACATGTGATGCATTGTCTTGAACATATATATCAATGTGCTACACAAGTCACATACTGTGGTTTTGGCACAACAAAATTTGACAATCAAAGGAGCAAATAACTATAACACTTACAATCTCCCCTTTTGTGAAATTTGTGACAAAACACACCATTTGAAATAAGAGAAGCATTACATGCTCAACAAAGAATCATGCACCATATATACACAAGAGAGTATAATGCACCAGTTACAATAACCAGAACACATCATCATGAAATAGTCAAAGCACACTTCTTACTTACTCCCCCTGAGTAGAACACATAAAAAAAATATGCTACTACCCACAATCTATATAACCATATCCATATCCATAAGCAAGCATACCAAAACATTCTCCCCCTTTTTGTCACAATATGACAAGGGAAGTAACAAAGATATGGAAGAGGAAAAAGGGAGCAAATAAAGCAAGATACGAAAGATATAAGCAAATAATGTTCATTCAACATAAATCATCATAAATCAAGTTCATATAAGTAATAAACATAAACCAAGTTCATCCAAAGTCAGTCTCATAAACTGAAAGAAAATAAGGTATCATAAGAGTTATTATAGACTAAATAAGAAAGTACTTAATCAGATCTAGAAGAGGGAGCAGGAATAGATAGATCAATTTGGTGTAAACCTTTGTTCAAGCGCCTCATATATTTGCACATATAAGCAAACTGAGTATCTTGGGTTATACGTATCTGAGCCACATGTTTCTCAAGAGAATGCAACCTCTCATTAAAATCAGAAGGCTGATAATCAGGGTCAGCCTCAGAATCTGATTTAATCTCATTAAAAATATCATCCATGTTTATATCATCTGGAGGTAAATCACCACCTTCTTCTTCATTCACTTCATCAGCACCACCACCACCCACATTCACTTGTCCAGGAGCCAATCCCAATTTCGTCTTGTTTATATTTGAGTTGTTGAAAATAAGGTGATGAATAGGAGCCTCTCCAACAGACATAGCTACTAACATATGAGTGACTAACACAGTCATAAGAAATGTAAAAGGAATATTACTGTGTCCAGGATGGATACAGAATTGAATGATAGAATGACATATCAAAGAAGGAAAACAAACTTTAGTACCAGATATGATGGAATGCAAAATCTGAACCATGAAAGAGGTGAGTTCGGTTTTGTTACAAAAACGTGGATACAGATTTGAAATAAATATTCTGTGAAGAACTCTGTATCTGGGTAACAAATACTTAGAAGCAAGCGCATTCCCTTTATGAGTCCATTGTGCATCTATATTACACAAAGCTCTAGTTATCACACGTTTTTTCGATTCTGACGGTTTTTCAACTAGAGTGTGAATAGGAATACCCTCGTCATTAACAGGTATGTCCATTAGAGCAGAAATCAAATGACTATCTATTTCAAATGAACCTTCTCTAGTTGCTATTGTAAACATTAAATTCTTAGTCAAACATTCAGAAATACATGCAAACATAGCTTGCGCAATAGACTGGTATGCTGACCCACCCTAATGTAGAATGTTAGCCCATCCTACAGATTGGAGAAGTGGAAGGAGTTCAAATAAAGCAATATGATCAATATCCACAGGTCGCTCAATAATAACATTGCACAATCGTAAATCCTGCACATAGGAGGGATCGGGTGACTGAAGGTGGCGCCTTGTTAAAGGTGTCAATCTAGATGAGGAAGCACCACGAGAAGTTTTCTTTTTACCTCTAGCATACATTTACAACAAAGAAATGAAGGAATCAAGAAGTTGTAAAAGATGTAAAGTGGGTTTCTTCAAAAATAGATTTTTAAGAAGAAAACCCCAAAATCTTCAAGGAAATATGAAATAAATTAACCCAAGTAAGAAAACGAAGTGATAAACACTTGAATCTAGAAGGAAAATGGAAATAATGGACTAACCTTGAAGAATCAAGAAGTTGGGTATGACCGGTCGAGCTTAGACTCATTGGAGAGGAAAAGCAAATGAAGAAGAAAAGTGATTTTTCCCCAAATTAAAAGCACTAGCACGCTACACGACTGGTCGAGTACGTCCTCGACTAGTCGTGCTACGACTGATCGAGTACGTCCTAAATTGGTCGTGCACAGTTAAAATATGCATTTTCCACATAATTTTGAAATTTAAAATTATAATTTAACAATCATATACACTATGATACATACAAGCATGAATAATCAATTTAAATTGTACATACCAAGATCAAATTTTAATTTATTAAACTTACTTTTGTCAAGCGGTTTGGTGAAAATGTCAGCAAGTTGAGTCTCGGTTGGAATGTATTCCAATGAAATTGTCTTTTCTTCCACTAATTCACGAATGTAGTGATATCTTATGTCAATGTGCTTGGTTCGTGAATGCTAGATTGGGTTTTTAGATATATTTATTGCACTAGAATTATTACAATACAAAACCATTGAATCCTGTGCAATTCCGTAATCGCTTAACATTCTATTCATCCATACAAGCTGAGTACATGCATTTCCAGCTGCGATGTACTCAGCCTCAGCAGTTAAGAGCGAAACGAAACTTTGTTTCTTACTTTGCCAAGAAACTAAATAATTCCTAATACAGAAACAACCACCACTGGTTGATTTCCTATCATCAACATTACCAGCCCAATTAGCATCAGTGTACCCAGCCAATTGAACACTAGTATCATGTGGATACCAAAGACCCAAATTTGATGTACTTGTGACATATTGCATAATCCGCTTAATAGTAGTTAAGTGTGACTCTTTAGGGTCAAATTGATATCTAGTGCAAATTCCAACGCTAAAATCAATATCAGGTCTACTTACAGTTAAGTAAAGTAAACTGCCAATTATACTACGATATAATTTAGGATATATACTTTTACCTATAGAGTCCTTTAAGAGTCTTAATGTAGTACTCATTGGAGTATCAAAATTTTTCCCATTCTCAAATCCAAACTTTTTCACTAAGTTCAGAGTATCTTTAGTTTGAGAAATAAAGATACCATCAGGTTGTTGTTTTACTTGCAGTCCTAGGAAATAATTCAATTCCCCAACCATGCTCATTTCAAACTTAGATTTCATAAAATCTACAAACTCAACAGTCATGTTAGCACAAGTAGATCCATAAATAATATCATCAACATAAATCAGCACTATTAAGATATGATCGTTATGTTTCTTAACAAAAAGAGTTTTATCAACACTTCCCATTAGAAAATTATGACTTAGTAGAAACTTGGTCAATTTTTTGTACCATGCCCTGGAAGCTTGTTTTAAACCGTAGAGAGCCTTTTTTAAGCGATAGACATGATCGGCATTTTTAGGGTCTTCAAAATCCATTAGTTGTTCAACATACACTTCTTCATGTAAATTGCCATTTAAAAAAGCACTTTTTACATCCATTTGATAAATTTTTAACTTTCTAAAACAAGCAATGGATATAAATAGTCTGATTGATTCAAGATGAGCTACTGGGGCAAAGGTTTCATCATAATCGATGCCTTCAATTTGAGTGTACCCTTGTACAACCAGTCTAACCTTGTTTCTAATTATACTACCAAGTTCATCAGACTTATTTTTAAAAATCCACTTAGTTCCAATACTATGTTTATCTTTAGGTCTAGGAACTAAGTACCAAACATCATTTCTAACAAATTGATTAAGATCTTCTTGCATCGCAACAATCCAATTTTTGTCAGTAAGAGCTTCTTTTACATTAGCCTGTTCTGTCTGAGATGTAAAGCATACGTAATTACATATATCTTCTAGTTGTCTACGAGTGTGCACACCAGCAAAAGGATTTCCAAGTATCTGAGTGGTTGGATGATCTTTAACAGTCCTCAGTTCAGAGTTATTTTGACTTGATGAAGTATCTAGTTTGTCAATTAGAAGAACTTCATCATTATTTGAACTTGAGGCAGGTGTATTCAAGTGATCGTCAATGACCACATTGATGGACTCTTGAATTACACAGGTCCTCTTATTCAGTACTCAATACACTCTACTATTTGAAGCATATCCTAAAAAGATCCCTTCATCACTTTTGGTATCAAACTTACCCAGATTTTCACAGTCATGTAAAATATAGCACTTGTTGTCAAAAACTCAAAAGTATTTGATAGTAGGCTTCTTATCAAACCACATTTCATAGGCCATTTTATTATTTGACTTGCTTGTATAAACCCGATTGATTATATAGCAGGCAGTGTTTACGGCTTCAGCCCAAAGATTTTTAGAAAGCTTCATACTATTCAACATTAAATTTGCCATTTCTTGAGCACTCTATTTTTTTCTTTCAACAATTCCATTTTATTGGGGTGTTTTGAGCACAGAGAATTCATATGATATTCCCTAATCGCTACAGAATTTCTCAAAACTGCTATTCTCAAATTCTGATCCATGATCACTATGGATCTTACAGACTTGAGAACCTTTTTCCGTTTGGATCCTTTTGAGAACTCTTTTTACTTCATCAAGGGTTTCTGATTTATCTCTTAAGAAGGCTATCCAAGTGAATCTGATAAAATCATCCATGATTACCAGTATGTATTTTTTACCACCTCGACTCTCCGTCCTGGTTGGTCCTATAAGATTCATGTGGAGAAGTTCGAGCAGTTTGGATGTGGCATTGGAGTCCACCTTTTTGTGAGCACTCTTGGTTTGTTTGTCAATCTGGCATTCGCCACATATTTTGTCTACTTTCTGTAATTTAGGTAAACCTCTTATCAGTTCTCTTTTGCTCAATCTATACAGATTGCGGTAGTGTACATGTCCAAGGCATTATGTCATAACTCAGTCTCATCAGTATGGACTATGTAACACGATTGATTAGATGAGCTAAAATTACTTACAATATAGCAGTTTTCAGAAGTTCTGCGACCAGTTAATATTACAAAACCCTTTTTATTTAAAATTTCACAACCTTGATTAGTAAATTTTACGCTATGATTTTTATCGCATATTTGAGAAATGCTTAACAAGTTATGTTTTAAACCTTCTACATATAAAACATTCTCAAATAAAAGGAGGTTGCAAAGTTAAACCGTACGTTGGCCAATAATCCTGCAGTTGCTACCATCACCAAATGTGACTAAACCTTCAGTCATGTCTTTAAGATTGGTGAACAGACCTTGGTCACCAGTCATGTGTCTGGAGCATCCACTGTCTAGGTACCACTTCGAATGGCTTAAAGCTTTGAAAGCGGTGTGGGCAACCAAGCTAGTAACCTTAGGAACCCATTTCATAACTGTTTTGGGTTTAGGAGTATAGTTGGTCTTCTTGTATTTGTAGTTATTGTAAGAATGACCGACTAAGATAGATTTTAAGAGCTCCTTAAGTAAATCAACTATCTTCTTAGTTAAAGGGTTTCGGTTTTGATTTTTATAGTTGATATGGTTACTTTAAGGTTTAAAAGATTAAAAAGATTTAGTATTTTTAGAAAAGTTTTGATTTGAACTATTCCTTTTTGAGTTTGAAGACTCTCCTTTCACAAACTTAGGAGAAGTATTCTTCTGTTTAGGAGGAACATTTTTGTCGTAGCCCAAACCAGATCAATTGCCACATTTTTGGGAACTAGATAAAAGTTTTCTAATTTAGGATCACCTTGGGCATACCTCCATGTATCTTTCAAACTCAAAAGTGAAGAGACTTCAAGTTTTAGTTTTTCATTTTCAGATTTAAGATTTTCAATAAGGGAGGTTTTTAAATCTAAATCGCATTTAGTCTTTTCAAAACAATCTGAAATGTGGGATTTTTCTAAAACAAGATAATTAAAATTTTCTTTGAGCTTAAAAAACTTTTCTTTTTGAAGTTTTAGTTTAACAACAATTTTACAACTTTCCTTGTAAAGGGCATTATAAGCATCTTGAAGATCTTCTTCATTTTCGTGATCACTATTCAGATTTTCTTCACTAGTTGAATCATCATGATATGGAAAAGTGAACTTTGCTAGAGTCATAAGGGCTTTAACTTCATTACATGACTCAGTTTTAGAATTTTCTGATTCAGAAGAGGCTTCAGAGCCAGAAGATTCATCCCAAGTAGCCAACATACCCTTCTTTTTGGGTTTGTCCTTTTTGGGACACTTGTTTGCTAAATGCCCATATTCATGGCAGTTGTAACATTAACTATCTTTTAAAGATTTTCAAGTTTTAGATTTAAATCTTTTCTTACCATTAGATTTTTGAAAATCAACCCTCTTTTTACTTTTGAAAATTTTGTAAAATTTTTTTGCTAAAAGGGCCATATCATCTTCAAAATTTTCTAAATCAGAATTTTCTTGAGAAATACATTTAAAAGATTTAAGGGCGATAGATTTACCTTTAAGAGCTTTAAAAGTTAACTCATAAGTCTGTAGAGAGCCAACTAATTCTTTTACCCTCATATTATCTGTATCACGAGGTTCCTGGATCGCAATTACCTTAGAATTGAACCGTTCAGGAAGTGAGCGTAGTATCTTTGCACAGACTTTACTTTCTTGGATTTTATCACCAAGACCCCATATAGAGGTCATAATGTCATTTAATCTTGTATAGAAGTCCATGAACATTTCATTTTCTTCCATATTATTTCCTCAAATTTTGTTGTGAGGATTTGGACTTTAGATTTCTTAATAATTGATGTTCCCTCATGTGTCATTTCTAAAATATCTCAGGCTTGCTTTGCAGTAGTGCACAAATGATTGCATTTAGTGCTTTTGCATTGGCAGTACTCTCACTTTTCTGAAGTGTAGTCCAAGAAAAAATAAGGTGTTACTTTCAAAGACTTAGATCCATTGATATCAGTTACTTCAGTGGTAGGAGGGGTCCATTCAGTCATTATGGCTAGCCATACACTTTCATCCATAAATTTTAAGAAAATCCTCATTCTAGCTTTTCGATTGGCATAATTGGTGCCATCAAATGGTGGAGGCATAGTGACTGAAAGACTATCAAAATTTGACATCTTATAAATAGCTTAGATCTATTAGCTCAGGAAATAAATCCAAATAAAAAAAATAACGAGCTATTAGGCTTTGATACCACTTGGAAAGGTCGAGCTATGTGTCCTAGAGACGGGGGGGGGGGGGAATAGGAATATGCCAAATTAAAATGGCAAAATTTAAACAATTAAAAAAAAGATAGCGCTTTAAATAAACCATAATACGGAAATGTAAAACAACCTCAAATTCTAGTATTGAGAGGTTGATACAAATGTTGTTCTAAGGACAACCTTACACCATAAAAACCAAGGGTTTATGGCAAGGACAACCTTACTAAAACTATTTGTGTATCAAAAACTCAAACTGAAGAGGAATAAAAAGGAAATAGCTAGAAATGAAATATAAACTATTACAACATTCCCCACAAAGCTTGAAATATAAAAGATTACAACATTCACATTCACATATACATCCCACAAACTTGAATAATAAAAGATATAGAAAATAAACCACACATCCACAATGCACAGAGAATTATAGTGGTTCGCCTGTGTGTATACCAACTGTTAAACAACAGCCACACAGTTACTCCACTCCTAATATCCTCACACAGTGGATATTAGCAATTACTATGAAAATAGGTTTTTATAGGTTCACCTAAAACCCTCACAATTGTGTCTTTCAAGTGGGCTTACACAATTCAAAAACCCCACACTCTGAGTTTTCTGGATCTCCTCAGATAACCAAAATAACGAGATTTTTCTAGCTTAATCTCAAAAGAAACCAAAAATAGAAGATTTACACAAATGTCAAATACCTGGATTTCTCCTTTTGTTGCAGCCAGGAAGAACCAAATTGGAGTAGAAGTTCGAATAGAAGTTCAATGTCCAATACTCACTTATGAAATGGTTCTAGATTCTAAATTGATTTTAAATTAAATCAAGTTAGGCTAGCTCTATTTGATTTTGATTCCAAGAAGTGGGAAATCTTTAATCCCTCTTTCAAATCAGATTGGAATGCAGAATACAAAATTAAATATACAAAGCTATTAAACGAGAATATCAAATGAGCACAATATAGCTTAAAAAGAATACAAACTTATCTCTCAGAGTGATGACTTAATTATACTTGAATTGGATATCAAACTCTGAAATTCATGCTCTATTTATAGACGAAGAAATCGTGTTCATGACTGGTCGTAAGGACACTACGACTGGTCGTAGGACCAACAACATTTTGAAAATTTGAGCACAAATGGATAAAGTCATTCCACGACTGGTCGTAGGCCATGCACGACCAGTCAAGGGACCTCCACGACTGGTCGTGTGGAACCTGGAATGGTTGCTGGACTTTGAGTCGAAGCTGTAGGATTGGTCGTGAACGAGTCATGCACTATTCACATGACTGGTCGAGCAGTCTCCAGGACTGGTCGTAGCTCAACCAAAAAATTTTAAAAATTTGCAACAACTTAGGACTGGTCATGGAATTTCTTGGACTGGTCGAGCTAGTGCTAGGACTAGTCGAACAGAGTCCAGGACTAGTTGAAGAACAAACCAAACACTTATAAAGTAATTTAATTTGAATTATGTGTTCAAAATGACCTACCCTAAGGTCAATCTAAGGTCTTCCATACCTTGGACATGAAGTATAAACATTGAACCTTCTTTTCTTCAAATGATAGACGGTCTTTGTAGTTTATGAAGCTTGAGATCTCGACGCATAATGGAGCTTGAGCTTGAGATCTTTTGAAGCTTGAATTTGTAGTACTTGAGTTGTATATCATCTTGAGTCTTGAGTATGAGCAGTTAACTTGTCTATCAATGTCGCTTTAAAACTTAGAACTTTAAAGCTTAAAGGAGTGAACAATGTACTTGATCTTGCATTTCTTGAAGTAGATCTTTGTTCTTCACTTGAAGCATTGTCCTTGTACATGTGATGCATTGTCTTGAACATATATATCAATGTGCTAGACAAGTCACATACTGTGGTTTTGGCACAACAAAATTTAACAATCAAAGGAGCAAATAACCATAGCACTTACACTTCCTTCCAATAAGTATTCCAAAAAATAATAATAATAAAGTGTTCAAAAAAAAAGTTAAAAAAATGGACGAATAAAGCGCGCAGTCTAAAAAAAAGAAAAAAGAAAAGAAAAGAAGAGTCGAACTCGATGAGTGAGAACACAAGTCACCAACCCATTTCCCTTCAGGATAGTTTAACCCAATGTCAACAGCTTCACGATCATGATTGAAGACAAAGTCAGGCAGCTCTCCAGTCGGCCAGTAATGAATGGAGTCTAGGCTCCCGCCTCTGTAGAAGAAAAAGAGAAATCAAAAGAAAAGTAACGTGTCTAATTAAAATGGGCAAGGTAAAAACCTAAAAGGGCGCCTCGAGTAAAAACAGCGGGCATGTAGTAGAATTGGTGAAAACCTAAAAAGGCACCAAGGGTAAAAAGAGCACAGCTGCTAAGGGGCAGGCAAGAGCAAAAACTTAGGACATGGTGAAAATCCAAAAGGACACCAAGGACAAAAATGACGGGAGAGCCAGTCGTGGTGAAAACCTAAAAAGGCGCTACAGGCAAAAATGGCTAGAAAAGAAAAAATAAAAAATAAAAAGTGCAGGTTCAGAAGAAGCCAAGGCAACGAGCAAAGTGAAGAAGCACAAGGAAAAGATAAGTCCTGGATCAGAATTCTGTAAGACTCTACCCAAATCTAAGGGGCATGATCCTGGTATGCTCTACTCTCAGGAAACCGAGATCCCTGATAAACAACTCAGAATACCGGATTCGACATGGGCTAAGTTCAATGTTCCGATTCCACCATACAAGCACAAGTTTAGACACAAGTAAACACCGACAAATTTGGCACAAACAAAAATTCTCATTCCTTTCAAAAAGTCTTTATGTACATTATTTTCCTTCCTTTACAAGAACAAAAATAAAAACATACATTCATATACAGGGCAAGCAGCCAATAAAGTCGGGGATCCACAAAGTCAAAGTCAAAGCCTCAAAGGCCCACAAGTTCAAAGCCCAAGAAGCCCACATTTCGAAGCTCACAAGGCCCACAAGTTCAAATCCCTACAGGCCCACATTTCAAAACCCACAAGGCCCACAAATTCTAAGCCCTAAAGGCCCACATTTTAAAGCCCACAAGGCCCACAAGTTCAAAGCCCCAAAGGCCCACATTTCAAAGCTCACAAGGCCCACAAGTTCTAAGCCCCAGAGGCCCACATTTCAAAACCCACAAGGCCCATAAGTTCAAAGTCCACAAGGCCCACATGTCAAAAGCCCACCATGCCCATTGTTCAAAGGCCCATGGTTCAAAGCCCATATTTTTAAGCCCATTTCCTAGGTCCACATATCCAAAGCAAGGCCCACTATACAAACCTGATTTCAAGGCCCATGGTCCTAGGCCCACATGTCCAAATCAGGCCCATGTTCCCTAATTGCCTCATTAATTCATTAGTGGAGGCCATCTGGCTATTCAATCTAGATCACTGCATAATAAAAACTGGACGATACCGCCCTCCAGCAAGATCGGACGGATCTTTCAAAAATCTAAAAATATTTCAAACCGTTAGCCCCACCAGCTCATCAGTGGAGGCAATGCGATTGTTTAATTAACTTGTACAATAAAAACTGGACGACGACGCCCTCCCGCCAGATGGGACAAATGTTTCAAAAATTCTAAAAATATCTCAAATAAAAACCGTTAGTCCCGCCAACTCATCAGTGGAGGCAACGCGACTGTTTACTTAACTTTTACAAATAAAAACCGAACGACGATGCCCACCCGCGAGATCGAACGGATATTTTTCAAAAAATCTAAAAGTATTTTCAAATAAAATCCCCAAAGAGTCTAGCTCTAAAGGGAATAACTTTCAAATAATTTTTTTTTAAAAAAAACACACACGACATGCAGTACACTGAGGAATCTTCTATATTCTCCAGTTGCGGTCAGTGCAAACAGCTAAATAAGATTAGATCTCTTCCAGTTTCCCCAGAAGATGATCGAATCCATACATGATACATGTACGATTAGCCCAATCTCTATATCTGGACAATTGTACGAATGCTAGTAAAAATGAATGGATCTATCTCTGGAAAGAATAATCAAACTTAAAATGACAATAATCCATTATAACCAAAGTATCAGAATCAGCAACTACACGGCAAAATTACCTGCACGTACCTAGTCTAGGATATTTGAAAAATTTGATCGAGTTTAAGTTGGCGTAGTGAGTTCCCCATAAGGTCGCACCAACACGCAGGGCAGCTAACCACTTTGACGATCAAACAGAACAAATACTCTCAGGGTGATTACGTAGCAAAGGAATGACAGATCAAACAGTATGAGAATCCTCGTAAAGCTGCACCAACACACAGAGCCCTACTTTTTAGATGTATCCTCCAATGCTATTAATATCTGACATGAAAGGGTTGTGATTGGTGACTCGTAATGCCGCACTAACATGCAGGGACAATCACAAACATTTTTCTCTGCCCTCATGATATGTGCAAGTCACCTCCTTTCTAAACAGTTAACTGACAATGATACAATAGCAGGCAACAGATTCAAATGACTATCCTTTCTAACTAAAAGGGTGGGGTGTCCACTTGCTTTGGCCTTCGGTTGCTCATAACCTCAGCCAAAGAGGGGCATCTATAGATACCCCACCCAGGCTAACATCTTGAGAAAGCTAAGACAATCCGGGAACCATGATCATATCCTAAACCAAACCCTAATCCGAACAAACCCTGATCTGAACCAAACCTTAATTCGAACCAAACCTTAATCCCAGCCTGAACCCTAACCCTACCCTAACTACAGCCTAAACCCTAACCCTAGATAAGACCCTAATCCAAACCCTAATCAAACTTGAGCCATCACGAGCCATCATACAAGCCAAAGAATACCCAAACCTTCACCCATAATTAATCCATTTTTTAAGCCACTTCAGGTCATGATCGAGCTAATTTTGAGCCATTTTAAGTCAAATATCCAAAATAGACTTTGTTTCACTCTCAGGACCCAAAAAAGGGCCCACCGGTAAAATTTTAGAAAAAATTGTACCGAAGTGGTAATCCGATTACCGCCGCCTCTCAAAAATTTATACAGCTCTAGCTGGACGAACTTCAGACCAAACCTAGCCTGGGTGGTAGTCCGACTACCACCGGCGGTAGTCCAATTACCGCCGGCGGTACTCCGACTACCGCCACTCGTGAGGCGCGTGTGTCCTCCGAGCAACAGCTATCATAGCATCTGAAAGTTAACTTTCTTTTAAAACTACTCCTCCAGCTAACCCTATTTACCCTTTTACCAACCCCAAGAGCTAATGAGAGCATGCTATATGACATTCCTCTCTCCCCAACTAACCACAAGCTGTCATGTCAGCTTTTACCCCTCTCAAACCTAGTAATTATAGCAATGCCATTAGACAAGGCTATAAATATCCCTCTCCTCTTCACATTTTACAATAACTTCTCATTTCCAAAGCTAAGTGACAGAGAGGGAGAGAGGGAGAAAGAGAGTGAGGGTGAGGAGGAGCTCCCAAGCCTCCAATTCCATATTTTTCAGTTATGCCCTTAGCCTACTCCCTACCTTCCCAATCATCCTGATCCCCAAGTCTAGCTCGGATTGATCATGGCTCAGTCCATGTCTTAGCTTACTCAAGATCAAGCCAAAGATCCATTTATTTTACATACAAGCATTCATCATGATATCTATCCCTTCTCAACCCCCTTGCTTCTCTAGATCTCTAGTGAATGTATGCTCTATGACTTGCCGTATATCGGATCCTGTCACATCAGAAATTTAAAGCAATCTAGTCCATTTTTTTTCACCTTTTGGCATAAACATCATTACATCCGCTTTCTAGACACATTCCCGGACGTATGCTCTGTAGCTTGCCGAGATTTCAAATCTTGCTGCATTAAAAATTCATGTGTGCCTAGTCCTATCACGACCATAGCTTCCGTCCCTTGAGATTTTCTTACCACACCAAGTAGAGACCATACATTTGTACGGGCAAAGAGGGTGCCTAACACCTTCCCTCTTTGTAACCAAGGTCCCTTACCCAGAATCCTAGATCGTAGAACAGGAGTCAATCTAATGTTGGAGAATCTTCGGATATCTCTAACCTTACACATTCCACGGGTTCTAGCCAACTGCGGGATTTTGAGATTGAGCGGCTAATGGCGACTCTAAATATCAATCCAATCACCTCCACTACAAAACTTAAAATCAGCGTGGGCACCGATTTTCAGTGTCTACAGCATCATTTGCATGTTTGTTACTAGATGTGGTTGACCATTGCATATGTCATTGGGCATGCTGCTATGAGACTCCTTGATAGGCAGAGATTGTTTCACATGAGCACACGGTATGCATAAGATTCATGCATGACTGGATTGTATGACTCATGCATTGTGTTATGATTACTGTACGCCCTAGCGACATCAGGGCCGTAGCCTCCATAGTCATGTTATGGATGGCCAGATGGGACACTGAAAATCTATTGCTAGCATCGGACTGCCATAGATGGCCCTGGGTGAAAATCCCTAAACCCTCTTAGTACAAGAGGACGCCCCAACATCGAGACCGAGTGGATATATATAAGCGCATGAGGGTCGTATACCAGTAGGCCACATCTCCCACTGTATCATGGTCGGTTGGGAGGGGGTAAGCATAGGTAGGCTGAGTTTAACCAGCTCGTGAATGGGTCTACTATCCATGAGCCGGACAGGTATTGGTAGGTAGATAGTGAAGTCTCTTCCACTTACCCAGTTGTGTGCTTGATGAGGCGGCAAGCTGGTGTGGAGTGTACTAGACCCCGATGATGATCCCAGGGATGTACAATACTGATATGTGGACTTAATGAGCAGGCGTTGCATACTCATTCATTCATTCATTCACTATCCATTAGGGCTGGTGGTGTGCAACTATTTGATACGTGTGCCTTCACAATGGCCAGGATTTCGGTTGGGGCGTGCGACTAACCTGAGATCAGGAGTTTACTACATTGAGTCTGACTATCCAAATTTATGTATGGGACTGGTTTGGATAGAAGTCCCTTGTGGTCGACCCCATAGCCTGCAATACTACGTACTATCATCCCGACTTTATACTCTAACTTAGTCATTTCATTCGCACCATATATTGCATATTACATTACATCCGTAGGCATATGGCATGTTGGGTTGCTACGTTTCCATACTTATATAGCCTAGACGGACTTAGCAGGATTTATATATTACATTGTACCCTTGGCATATTATATTTGGCTCTCTATGACTCCTCATTTGCATAGCTGATCTGTGTTGCGTACTCTGCAATTATATGATTTATAGACTTGTAGTATTTCTGCTTACTCTGATATTGTATGATTAAGGCATTGTATTGAATACTTGGCACTTACCTTGTACACACACTTTCACCACCCACTAAGCTTTCTATAAGCTTATGTATGATATATGTGTGCAGGTGGCGTTAGATTATAGCAGCGTTGAGCTTGGAGCATGCAGCAGACCTCTGGAGCTTTGATTTTTTATATATGTATTTTCCTTTCAACATTGTATTCAAATGATTATATTAGTGGATATGTGATGATGATGTTGCCTTTGTGATTTGGGTAAACTTGTGGTTATGCTTCTTACGAGATAAATGTACGTTAGAAAATCCTCTTTGTAGGATCCCAGGATAGGACTCTGGCGTATGGACGCTGGGAGCCGAGAATGGGGTACTACGGAGGCTGTCGACACTGGATTCAGTGATTAGAAATTTTGTGAGCCCGGCTCCCAAGTTTGGGGCGTGACATTTGTAGGTTTCATAAGACACCTAAAAAGGAGACTAATGCAGTACATGAAGACATAGTTTTCATGGTAGTTGAAGTCAACATGGTTCAAGGTAAGGTAACCCAGATGGTGGTATGACATTGGAGGCACAATCCATGTGTAACGCCCTAAATTTCAAGGGTCAAACAAAGCTCTACTCTCGAGATCTAAAACATCACTTATGCAGTATGGATGATGATGTTCAGATTTTGTCCATATTAAAGAGTTAAGCATGAGTGAGATTATACTAAAACAGTATATCATACTCCAGATATAATTAAATTAAGTAAGCGGAAGTCTAAACCATATATATTTAAGCATGTGGGAGTTTCACAAACCTCCAGAGTATGATTACGTAACCGGGTTTAATATATACATGTATTGTTTCAAAATAACAAAATACAGGAGAGTATATGTGTCCAACTAAGCCAAATATCCATGTAGTCCCTGCGCATCGGCACGAGGTCTACATAGACCAGCCTGAGGGCTGAAAGTAGGAGAACTCTTACTCCTCATCCATAAAGTCCTGCTTCGTCGCATAGACTTCATCAACACCTGCATCTAAACTAGAGTCTGGTTAATGTTTTAAAACACTATCCCAAAGTGGGAATCAGTGGCCAACACAATGGTACTATAAGGCAAAGGTTAACATGTTATCAAGTTAATCAAGCAGTAATGATAAAGCAATACAACAATCACTTCCTAACTACTCTTGTGAATGCAGGAATGGTGTGCAAGTACAATGTATACCCTCGCACAAAGCTCCCTTACAAGCAACATCGACAACCAGATTCATGCATGACAACCTCCCTAAAGTGCACCTTCCTCGCCAAAGCACATGCAATGTGGTGCATGGTCGTGTTAGTCGAGTACTTAATTAGGCTTATTTATACAGCAGATTTGGGAAGCTAAGGTACCTCCCTTTATATCATTAACCTAAATGAAGAATCCATCTAGGGTCGTCAATCCTAGTTAACCATATACGATAGGTAAGTTGTGGGGCATCACCCCTAATGAAAAACAGTCGATAGGCAAATTCAAAAGTTTATACTCGCGGTCACTATGAGAAGACTCGTCACCTCAACGTAGGTCGACAACTTGAATATGGTGTCCCATACCATCATGCCCAGCTCACGAGTTTGGGTTGCTCACTGGTCACTATAGGGAGGCTCATCACCCTAGCGTAGGCTAACAACTCGACCACGGTGTCCCATACCACCATGCCCGGCTCATGAGTCTTAGTGGAACATGGTACAGTGGTTAAAGTGGGTTTTCCCATTGGAAGGGGTACCTTAGATTCAAGCAATAATGTCCATACATGGTAAACATGCAATAGGCTAATAGTTTATTAGGTAAGTTCGATTAGTATGAGCACACGCTGACTTAATCGATATGAAGCGTATAAGCACTCCTCGTGGCCTAACCACTGTCGACAGTCGTCGTGCGACCCGGATTCGTCAAATTACCCAATGTGGTGAGACTAATTCGGTCACCCGAATGAAAACTGTTACTGATTGCCTGGGCTAGGTTGTAGCCCCAGTCTTACTCAGATGCGGCAATTATATACATGTGATAATCAATTTAGCATTTAACAAATAATCCAAGTGAAATCCTCATTTGAGCATTTCATCAAACACCTTGATCATATTACTACATACTAACATTTTATCAATCATCTGCATAAAGGCGAATATAATTTTATGAAAGAAACTATACATATGTACAAGGCAAGAAAGAATCCTATCTTAACACTCATAAAACATACAAATCATCAACAATTTCTCATTCAGACAATTCATCAAACACTTTGGCTACACTTTACCAAATACGTAGACTAGGTTAGTTACAACATATATTTTTGCAAATCTTTTCACAGAGAGGTCAGCATGCATATGAAAACGATGAATCCTAGTTTAGTAGTCCTAGCAAACACAAATTATATTTACATATGCATACAAACATTTCAATAAACACATGAGATGCATATTTTGTACTACAGTTCACACATGTATATTATATCGACAATGGTGTATCTAAGATAATATGGTAGCAAACAAGTCAGACATAAATCATTACTGACATTGAAAGCATTGAAAACCATAACCTAAACATTTATAGTTCACACCTTTCGTCGGAATACTTGATTCGAACGCAGTTTGAATCCTACGTTCCCAAAAATGGAACGTCGGGCACCTAAACAATGAAATAGGTTAGTTATTTCATCTATTACTCTATTTGGATTTCTAAATTAAGATTAGGATTAGGATTTCTTACCCAAATCGTAACCAAAAACAACGGTGTAGCGAAGTGGGGAGGTGAATCCGTACGTGTAGTGGGAGAGAACCACTACAGCAATCTCGAAAGATTACTCCTCTCCTTACTCTTTTCCCTCCTTTTCTCTCTTCTCTCTCCTAGGGTTTGGAGAAATTCGTATGGGAGAGAGAGGTTGGTTTAAGGGCTATATATAGGCCCAAAAGTGATGCAAATGGCCTCGGGGCCATGGTATACTTAATTTATATCCTTTGGGCAACTGTTTTTGACAAACAGGTCTCACAGGGAGGCCCACTACTAACATACGTCGTAGGGTAAGTTCCCTGACAATAAATCTATGCTATGATGTGATTTCGGTGCGATTGGACAAGCCGATCGATAGTGGAGGACCTGTGTCAGATCAACAGTCGAACTTGCTTGATCGGGGCCACAAGTATACGGATTTAGTTTAGTACTTAACTAAATTTCGCTTTAATTACGACAGGATAAGGTCCTTAGGTAGTTCTATATTTTTTTTGGTCACTTTTAGTTAGTATATTATTTTAATTATTTTTTTAGTAATTCATCATCAAGTCTACTTTATCTCCACCAAATTTCATTAAATTTCGTGTTCTAGAAAAATTCTAAAATTTCTGGAAGTAGCAGCTGTCCGAACTAATAATTTTTAGACAGTTGTCACATCAACCTAGATTTAACTATATTAAAATTTTCATTTTATTTTTTACTTATTTTTATATGAAACTAGACTTATCGAGCTTCATTCTGGCTTTTGAATAACCTAAATCAGATTTATATTGAGGGAGATATGACTTTTTGAAGTCGGCCTAAAAATGTAAAAAAAATTAGCGAGGGTCCACCGAAATTCAGTGCACTGGCGGCGCGCCGCGCCCCTCTGGTGGTCCTGGTGGTGATTCTGCTACTCGATTCTTCAAACGAGTATATCTTGCAAACCAGAATGAGTTATTTGACGTGCAATATATAATTTTGGGGTAGAAGAAGCTAAGCTATCCAAATAACCCAGTTATTTCCCCAGATTCCATCAGGTTAATGGTCTAAAGTCCATTTTATTTGTAATTTTACTATTTATAGTAAATTTTAGTTTAATTATAGTTCTTCATCCCTTGAGCTTTAGGATTGGTGTCTAATATGAAAGTACTTAGAAACAATTGAAGAATAAGGTGGTGAAAGGTGAGATTTTGAAGGAGATGGGTTGAATGGAGATTTGAGACTTTGGGATTGAGTTTTAAGAAGTCCATAAGGTGTTATGATAGACCCATTGCCCAAGGACGTCCATCTCTAAGTTGGGAAAAATTTGGGACGTTACACCATGTTTGCTATGAAAAATCGGCCTTTAAAATGTATGAAGAATCACCAATGGATAAGATGTTCAAATGAGAAATGAAGGTCGATTCAACGTCATCCGCACAGGAACTATAGAAGTTTTCTTTACTTTAAAAAGAAGATCACACCTTAAGTAATGTGTCGCATGTCCTTGATATGAGAATAAACTTAGTTTCTAGATTTTCTAAGTAAACCTTATATTCGATTTATGTTTGAGTCATGCAAATTAGTTTTGTTCAAGAACAAGAACTTTATAGGAAAGAGATACTTTTATAATAGAATGGTTAAGCTATCTATTAATGAAAATAATTCTTCTTCTATTTATATGATTGAGTATGTTTCATTATAACACATTAGATTAACACATGGGCTATAGTATCATTAAGCTAATCATAAAGAGTGATTTAATCTCATGTGATGTAAATGAGAATGATAAATGTGAAGTGTGCATAAGATCTAAAATAACTAAAAAAATAAATTTTAAGTGTTGAGAGATACTCTCTAGTTTTAGACCTAATGCACACCGATATATGTGAATCGAACTGCATTCTTACTAGAGGAAAAATGTACTTCATTACATTTATAGATGATTGTTATAGATTTGTATGTGTACATGTTAAGATCGAAAGATGAGGCCTTATATGCTTTTAAACATTATAAAGTTGAAGTAGAAAATCTATTAGAAAAGAATATCAAAGTTCTCTGTAATGACAGAGAAAGAGAATATTCCTCTAATGAATTTTCTAACTTCTATGTGTCACACTCCAGACTCAGTAACCGGACTCACAAGGAACCCAATAGCCGGTTCTGGCCGCAACAGCCTCCGTAGTACCCCATTCTCGACTCCTGAGGCAGGTTCCGATCCTGGGATCCCACAAGGAGGATTTTCATAACCATATAACCATTTCCAATACGAGCATACCCAAGATCACATCAAGTAAAATCTTAAAAATAACAAAGGAACACATCGCAAAATCCACTATGAATTTAAACTTTTACAAATTTTCATAAGGTCCAAAAAGACATTCATAAGATAAAGAAGGAAAAAGGGAAAAGACCGCAACACTGGGGTCCTCAAGCTCAACTCTGATCTAAGCTCTGCTGCTACGACACCTGCCTAGGGTCTCCTGCAGGCATCAATCGTGCATAAGCTTATAAAAGCTTAGAGGGTGGTGAAAGTGTGTGACGATAGTGCATGAAAGAATAATAGGAGGTACAGGAAAGGAAACATGCTTAATGACAATATCACCAGCCTTACCAAAGCTTGTTATGAATACAATGTAATGAGTACTGGGCGTCATACCAAGGCGATGCATAAAGGGGCTTAAGTAGCCGATGCAAATGCAATGCTAAGTAATGTCAGTGATCATATCCAATCCACATATCAAGTACATTTTCAATCATAAGGAAGTCACTGGGGTCCAGTACACTGCTGAATGACTACCGCTCTACAGACCCGCACAGTCAAACGAGTGTAAGGGACCTCACTACGCACCTGTGGTTAGCCAATTACCAACAAGGCTCGATGGCAGTGGACCTATTTCACGAGTAGGTTAGACTCAGCCTAGTAATGCCTTCCCTCACAGGTAGATAAGGCCATATCCCTACCCAACTGACTATACGACAATGGGAGTCAGGACCTAATGGTATAAGGCCCTCGTGCACTCATAGTTTCCACTCGGTCATGGTGTTGGGGCATATCCTTGGTACCATGAAAGTTTTAAAATTTTCACCCATAGGCATCTTATACTCTCGGTATGCTCAAGTAATATTTCTGGTGTCCACACATACAGCCATCCACGAATATCCCTGTGGAGGCAAAGCCCTAATGAAGCATGGACGGTATCACCATGAAATGCGATGCCAATGCATGAGTCACACATACAGGTCATGCACTCAATGTGTACAAGGGGAGAAACTCCATCCCTTTATGACCACCACACAATGTAATCAATTCACATAGATGATACATATAGGTCACAATGATGTAAGTGCACTACCTGTAGAATATATTCCTCCTTCCCAAGGAGGGACAAGATCTAGATGCATAGACAGACACTCTAAGGAGAAGTGAAGTCCTTTAATGGGGCCCCAATACCTTGGGATGACCCACAAGCTAAGAAAGTCATAAAGCCTTAAGGAGAAAAACAGTCCTAACAAGGTCCAAGGTGGGCCTTCAACCACCTATGAGGACCCTATGGGCCTACCTTAGGGCCACCGAAGAGGACATCCAACCTCAACTGGGTCCCAAAAGATAGCCCGCTACGCATATAAAGTAAAGTCCAAGGCCTAAGCAATCCATGGCCTAATAGGCCATACACTAAGCCCAATACATAGGCAACATGGTGAGTCCTCAATCAAGATTTGGGCTCAACCATAAAGATCATGGGTCCACTCATTATGGTGGGCCTAATGGGAAACCCATTATTCCAACATATGGGTGATTCTTACATTTAAAACAAGTAAGTTGGGCCTCACATCTCGGCCCAAGTATGGGTTTATTTTAATGGGCAAGCAACGAGCCAACTATTGAGTATTTGGCCCATAAAACCCATCACAATTGCATGATAATATAAGCCCCAAGGGTCCAATGGGCCTATCAAAAGGTTCCAAGACAATGGGCCTAGGAAAACCCAACAAATAACTAAGAAGACTAGTCCAATAAAAACCCATTTGGAATGGGCCTTAAATATGCACTAATTAAGCCCAAAATCTAATTAAAAATAAGGCAAGATATGTGTAATAATATCCCCAAATTTGGTGGACCACACTGCCCCAAAAGATTCATTTATGGGTAGCAACCATGAGCCTATTGCTGAAATTCCAGCCCACCCACAATCTGGCATTGTTGGAAATTCAGAAATTAATTAATTTATATGTTTATTTCAATTCCTGATGACCCATACATGTCACAGGGGGGTCTACCAGATGAAAGGAGTAGATTGAACACACAAATCAGATGGGCCATGCTGCTGGACTGGACGTCCAGCAGCAGCCCAATGGGTCGGGCGTCCCATGGTGGGCAGTCCTATGGGCCTTGGTATTTGGCCCAAAAACTCATCCAATAGGCCCCAATTGGATGCTACTGAAGGGGAGGATGATCAAGTCCCCTATGGATCCCATATGGATGAACGGTGGGATATAAAATACATTAAGGTGAGTCCACAAATTGGCCTGGACGCCCCAGCCTGGGCGTCTAAGCCTAGTGGGCCACTCCAGGCTCGGTCAGTATAGGGGCCTGTTGGCCCTGAAAATTTTTAGGGTGGTACTTCCATGGGTGGGCCACATCTCCACAAAGTTTTGAGATTTTTGAAAAATTAGAAGTATTTTAATTAATTTAAAGAAAACAGTCTGTCCAGAAAATCTATCTGACCTGGACGTCCCAATGTGGTGGGCCGGTCAAGCCCTTGCCACGGTGTGCAAAGGGGTTCGCTGGCCCCAAAAATTGGTAAGTGGGTCCTAACATGGGTGGGCCACACCTCTACAAAATTTTGTGATTTTTGGATACTCAAAAGTATTTTAATTAAATTCGAAATTACAATCTGTCTAGATTGAAATGTTGTTATCCATGCAATGTTTATCCAATAAAGTGGGCCCAAACTTCATCTAGGAGGGGAGAAATGGATGTTTTAGTATTTTTTTCCATAAAATATAGTAAGGTGGGGTCCACAAAAGTGGCCCACCCCTCAGAGAAACCAAGATGAACTTTGTGTTTTTCCCTCCATACATGTGGGCTAGACGGTCCAACAAGGTGGACGGCCCACCCCTATGGGCCTCCCTTTTTGGGAGCCATTTCATGGGCCATGGATCACACCTAAAGGTGGGGTCCACACCTTCATATAACACCCCACAATCATAAAGAAATAGTGGAAAACAAGATCCAAAATCCATGCCAAACATTGACTAAAATAGTCCATGTAATAGTCCAGATTTTTGGACAACAATACTTGGCTGGATATATCATCCTATATCTCAATAATCTCAGCAATTAAAAGGGTGTGTGGCCTTCCTTAGTGGGCCCCACACATGTTCAGATCATGAACTAAGGTTAGGACACTTGCATGCATTAATTTAGGGTGTCCAAAAACCATGGAAAAAAGGTAGTAGGGGTGTCCCACCCTTACTGAATTTTAGGACATCCTAGGCCCACCAAGTGGGCCACACATATCATCATCCACAATAATAAGAGAAAGGAGAAGAAGAAATATAACCCGGGCATGTGGGTAGGGCCCTGCCACTAATGGGCCCTCCCAAGATTCAATCTCATCCATATAACTATGTAGATTGTACATGCAACAATAAACTAATGCATGCATGATCCATAACTAAAATGGGTGGTTGGGATGCCATCCCAACATGACTTCTAGGGTCTAGATGCCCTTGAAATGAAGTAGATAATACAATACATTATGATGGGGTCCATGGAGAATGGCCCCATCATGTATCATGATATACATGTAGGATGGGCCAAAGGGCCACTTCCATAAGGTCAAATGGGATCCCCACCATGGATTGGTGGGTCCCATATGATCCATTTATGAAGAAAAGAAAAGATTAAAGGTTAGTAAAGAAAATCAGAAATCATATTCACTCACCTTCAAAGCAAGCCTCCAAACTCCTACACCATGAAGGTCTTGAGCCTAAGAAGAAGTTTTAATGGTGGAGATCTACTTTTAATGGTGGGATTAGGAGTGTTTTGAGGATTAGGAGGCTGGAGAAGAGAGGGCTGTTGGAGAAGAAAGTTGCTAGCAAATGGAGGGAAATGAGAAAGATAAAGAGAGAAAGGAGTTATGATGGGTTTGTAAGAGAAACAATCATTGCATAGGGAGGAGTTTACAATGCTTAGGCTTTTAGGCTAGGCTTGGGTAGTGTTTGTTGGAGTGGGTGGTGTCTCCATAGAAATTGTGTCGTGTATATGGGGATTTGTAGCAAGAAGGTGGTCCACATGCATTGCACAAAAGTGGGCCACATGATTAAAGGTCATACTATGTAATGCTCATAACTTTTGATCAATAAGTCGGATGGACGCATGAGACACATCATTGGAACCGCAACAACGATGCAAGCAAGATGGCATAGGTCTCGAGTCAATTCGAGTCAGGTCTACATAATTCGACTCAAGGATGACTACAAACACAATCTGAGGATCGTGGGTCACCGGAATTCGACCGGTAGGACCGCAAGACCACAAGAAATGCAATGCATACTCTCACACACACGTGCACATGCAAGAACTCAGGTCGGGTCTTACACTATAAAAAACATGGTATAGTGCACCAATGCACAACACCATGTACACCTCAGCAGAATGGTATGGCCAAAAGGAAGAACCGCACCTTAGTAGAAATAATAAATGTTTTGTTGTTACATGTTAAATTGTCTTTTAGTTTATAGGGAGAAATGATATTAGTAGCCTGTCATATTCTTAATATGATCGTTTTTAAGAAAACTGAAATCTCTCCATATGAGATATGTAAATATAGAAAATTAAACTTGGAATATCTCAAAGTGTGGAGGTGTCTTGTGTACTGTAAAACTTTCAATCCCAAAAGAATTAAATTAGGTCCTAGTGCTATTAAATGTGCATTTGTAAGTTATGCACAAAATAGTAAAGCCTATAGACTCTTATACTTAAAGTATAATATGATGATTGAATCTAGAGTCTTTTGAAAACTCATTAGCTATAGAGCCAAAGGATATGAATTGAGATCCAAACTCCTAGTTATGATCATATACATGAATCTCAATCAGAGAAATCTCCTAATCTATTGATTCTCCTAATAAACCTTGTAAAAGTCAATGGATTAGAAAAATTAAGAATCTAAATTCTTACCAGATGGATCCTCGACGCCTCTCCTTTTTACCTTGTTGAAGGTGATAGAGAAAGAGTTATTAGAAATGTCCCTTTAGTGCTCAACATCAAGGATGATTCAAAGATCTTTATTGAAGCAATGTCTTTAGAGAATATACTTTTTAGAAAGATGTCATTAATGATGAAATAAACTCTATTATATCAAATTAAACATTAGAACTAGTAGATCTACCTCTAGGTTCGAAATCTATTGATTGTAAATGGGTATTTGGAAGAAAATATCACACTGATGGTAGTGTTCAAACATTCAAGGCTAGAGCAGGACACGAACCGAGCTAACTCGGTTAACTTTCTCAGTTTGACTCGAAAAAATTCAACTCGGCTTGGCTCAAAACTGGGTTCGGGCCGAGTCGAGCTGAATATTTAAGCTCGAAAAAATTTCAATCCGAGTTCGATCTGGCCTGAGCTCGACTCAACTCGGATTAGGCTATAAATCAAACTTGGCTCAGATTAGTCTAACTCAGCTCGACTCGGTTAGTTTATATAAATATCAACTTCTAAAAAAAAACATATCCCCCCCTTTCTCTTCTCAGCCCGAACGAGCATGCCTAACCCTTTTTCCCTCTCTCTCTCTCTCTCTCTCTCTCTCTCTCTCTCTCTCTCTCTCTCTCTCTCTCTCTCTCTCTCTCTCCCCTCAAGCAGCTAAGACACTCGTCTGGCCATCCTAACTCATTGCCTTGCTTGCTTGGCCCCGTTCCGTCCTCCGTCATCATTGTTATGCTCTGCTCGCTCCTGTCTATCAATGCCCTGCCTGTCCGGTAAACAATCGAACCATATAGCCTTTTTCTCATGATTTTTAGACATTCAGATGGACGTTGTCCATGGTTGGGCAATTAATAATATTTATATATTATATTATATTACTTATTAAATAAAAATTGTAAAGGGAGATGCTGTCCATGGTTGGGCAATCACGCTCCTGTCTATCAATGCCCTGCCTGTTCAGATGGACGTTGTCCATGGTTGGGCAATCATGATTGATATATTTAGAGAGATAAAGGGAGATGCTGCCAAAATTTTGACGTTACATTTAAATTGAAAATTGAAAGCATTACAATATATTCAACCTTTAATGGGTTACTGATTTAGACACTTAAGAAATTTTAGAAAATTTAGAGGACATTTAAGTAGACACCACTTTGTGTTGATAAGTGTCTAAAAGTTAGTTTCCTTTAAGATGTGTATTACGCTGATAAATGCACCCACACTTTCTAGTTTTTGGTAATAAATAAAGTTCTAATTGAGCAGGGATCCTTCGAAATTATATTAAGCCTAATTCTGATTTTGGTTATCCCATGCTCTCCATGTTGGATTGTTGGCAGTTTCCTCCATTTAAGTGCAATAATGAAAGTTTTTAAAAAAAAAAAAAACAAAAAAACAAAAAATACCCATAATTGTAATTATGAGGAAAGAACAGCTTTGGTGTGGTGAATCCAACGTTGAGTGGAGCCTTACAAAATAAGGATTAGACTTCATCCTGATTATCCAAGATCCTCCACCCAAACAAACCCTAAATAGTGTAGTCCTATTTGTTATATTACAAGTAAAATAAAGTGTATTGCTTATTTACTTATGCTTCTATATTTGATTTAAATCCCTCATACCTTGGGTTTGCGCTTCCTCCCATGCTTCCTATACTTTTTCTTACTCCTAACATTTTGAAACAGACGCTTTGTTAGTCTAACACGTGTGTCGATGTGGCTCTCAAATATGAGGCGGTCTGACCTGTGTGTGGATGTGGCTCCCAAATACGAGGCACTTTGGTGAATCCAAATTTTCTCTACGGCATTTAAGTTGTTCATCTATCCTAAATCATGCTAAGCTCTAAGCTGGGGAAAAAAAAGCCTAAAAAAGAAGGTGATAAAAATAGACAACTAAGAAAATTTCTACTATAGTGAATGTTTGGATAGAATGCAATTAATTTACATTGCAATGGATGCTCTAACAAAGTGTTTGCATTTGCTTTCCCCTTCTAAATAAGAGATTTTTTTTCTTAATTACAAAGTCAAATACAAGAAAACAAATTAGTGAAGCTTTAAATGACATTTTTAGAGAGAGAGAGAGAGGTTTTTTGGTGTAGGATTGCAATCCAAGTAATTGCAAATGCATAATAAAAAAAATTTCATTGGTTTGGCAGAATAAATACATGCAAAGAGTATGCTTCTCCTAATGCTGATGCCAATTTACCACTCATTTATGTCATTTTTTTTTTAATCTTACAGAGGCCGTGGGCCTGTGGGTCTTATTCATGGACAACTACTAGTAGGTGAATTCTACATGGGCAACGCCTTTTTCTTCCGTTTTCTCAAGCTATTGAATTTTAAATTTAAAATTGAATAAAAATTGGAGGGAGAGATTGCATGAGACGAGATAAACCTTGCCCCATCCAAACTGCTTCCCTGGCAGGTAAAAGAGGGAGGGATTCTCTCATTCAAGTCATTCTAGAAACAAGTTTCTAGAGAAAAATGGAGAAGGAACTACCTTTTGTCCATCTAGCCTGCCTTTAGATGATCTAAGCTATTGATCGGATCTGGGGGGCATTTTAATAGTAGAAATCAAAGGGATGACAAGATCCTTTCTGCTTCCATAGTGAAAAGGGATGACAAGATCGTTTTTATGTAAAAGAGGGAGGGATCTCTCGTTCAAATCATTGTAAAAACAAATCCCTATAGAAAAATGAAGAAGAAACTATCCTTTTGTTCATCTGACCTACCTCTGGATCATTTAGGCCATAAATCGAATCTGGAGGTCATTTTAACAGTAGAAATCAAAGGGATGACAAGATCCTTTCTGCGTCCATAGTGAGTTGGGATGACAAGATTCCATAGTGATTAGGGTGAACCGTGTGAAGGTTCTAAGATCATTAAGATCATGTATACATTAAGATTTTATTTTCCTATTAAAATAAAATAAAAGAGAAGAGAAGAAGAAGCTAAGATCAAGACCTATTCTTCTCTCTCTCACTCTCTTTTTATTGTCTCAATTTTTTCATGGAGATGACACATTAGATGCCGTCGATGTCTTGACAGCACATGTTAAAAGTTTTTTTTTTATTTTTTAAATACATGGATCTAATGATCTTAGACATATTATTAATATCTTTCAAAGCTATGGTAGAATACAAAAATGTTAGTGATCATTGTAACAATGATTAAGTAAAATGATGGTTAGGGTTGTCACTCTTCCTGAAATACAATCTGCTAATAGACGATCTTGATTTTTGAGTCACCCTACCACACTGCAAAGAGATTCTTGTTTTCATTCAACTACAGAGGTATCTTGGTTTTCTACGACCTTTAACAGTCGTGGACGGGGATGTTGGTACTTTAAACTTTTGGCTTTAGGGTCATATTATTTTTAATGCTCTAAACCATTTATTTGATGGGCCTCGGTTTATATCGATGATAGTCGAAACATAACCAGATTGTAACATTCATCCCCTTGATAATTTGGTAATTTGTCATTTAATATGGACCAAATTGTAATATTAAAGAGTTGGAATATTTCAAGCTGAGAGGCTCTCTTTTCTTTTTTTTTTGTATGGGTGATCTTAACGTTTTCATCATGTGAGGTGATTTGATTTAATTATATACATTTTCATCATACTATAAAGAATTTCAACTTCAATATTGATAAAGACGGCTCGCTGCATAAATTACAACTTTATGAATTTGAAGAGAATCGGAACGAGGCATACGAGAACTCTTGGATATACAAGGACATGGTGAAGGTGTTCCATAACAATAACATTCTTCAAAAGCCTTTTAAACCAAACCAAAAGGTCCTTCTATATAACTCAAGAATTCATCTTTTTCCGATAAACTGAAATCTCATTGGACCAAGCCTTTTAAAGTCAAAATGGTTCGTGGGGCTATCGAGATAGAAAACCTGGTGAATAGTAACATTTTTAAAGTGAACGATCACCACCATAAACCATTTGGTGAAAATTTTAATTATGAGGATTTGTCCATCCCTCTGAAAGATCCTGTCCATCAGGACTGGCCTTTTAGTCTAATGGAGATCCATTCATCAATTTACTACTTTCTTAGGACTAAGATAAAATAGTTTATGTTTTGCTTTAGTTTGTTTTTATCTACTGGAGACTTCATGTCATCCTATTGATCTTCTTCAGATACTCTCTCTTACTCATTCCTTTTTTATTTTCGTTGTCTCATGATATGATACATTGTATTTTTATTTTTTTTACATAGAGGATAATGTAGATTTTAGGTAGGGGTGAGATTAAATGGAATTAATCAATATTTTCATAGTTTTCAAGTAAAAAAAAAATTTAATTTAATTTTTAGATCTCAAAACTCTTTTTGAAGATTGATATTCTGTGTATCTAAATATATCTAAGTGTAAAATGATACGATATAAAGTAAATTTTCAAAGTCTAGAATCTGGTTGATTAGTGGATTTTTTAACAAAGTTTTTTTTAATAAATTGATTGATAGAAAAATTTAAACATTAATTGAGCCTAGTTCACAACTCACATCTAACTCATATTCAGTAAAGTTAACTTGAACTCCTAGTGTTTTTAGCTTGATGATTAGTCAAGAGTGTTAGGAACCAAGTTTGGAGATCTTTATCTACCTTAGTATGAATAGAAGAAAAATGACCAGCTAAAAAAATAGTCAGAATTGAAAATGGCTACCTATTGCATGTGCTTAAATGAGAAAACAATAAAGAAATAATGAAAGAAAAAGAAATAAGAGATGATAGTGTGAAAGTCATTGATGAAAAAATTAAAACGCTGGAAAAGTGAGTGATAAAAGAAATGGGTTCGGAATCAGTAACTTGTATTATTTTATCCACTTTAAGGTAGCTATAATGGTTAACATTATGGAGAGAAGGCTAACCCTTATGAATTATAAGTTGGAATTCACTAAGCACACTAGGAATTTGATGTTTGAATACATTCTATTAATTGATTGACGAAAGATAATTTAATTTAATGGTTTACTTGTGATATTAGGTTCTAGACTAAAAATATTTCATCCTTGTATCTTTGAATTATACTTACATATAAGATTGCACAAAATATTATTTTTTTTCTAAAAAGAGATTTGAAATTTCGGTTTTGAAGATTAGTTTATCGCATGTTTTGCTTAGAACTACCAAAATGCTGGTTGGGGGCGTTTGAGTATGAAATATTATATATTTTTCTGTCACGCCCCGAACTCGAAAATTGAGCTCACAAAATTTTCGATCGCCGAATCCAGCTCCAACAGCCTCCGTAGTACCCTATTCTCGGCTCCCGGCACCCATATACCAGGTTCCGATCCAGGGATGCTACAAGGAGGATTTCTAATAATCAATTTGATTCATAATGAGCATAACCAAGCATAACCCACGAACAATAACCACAAGAACACCATCACAAAATTCACTATGATCAAAAACTTCAAGTATAAGGCGTGTGAAAGGAAAATACAATATACTAAAAGTAACAAAAACTCCAAAAGCTCGGCTGCACACTCCAACTGCGACAAGGCTACAGATGCGTCCTGGCATCACCTGCACGCATCAATCATACATAAGCTTATAGAAAGCTTAGAGGGTGGTGTAAGTGTGTACACAATATGAGCATGCTCAGAATGCAAGGTTAGAGTAATGCAAAATCGTGCTGATGAGTACATGAATGCAACCAGTCGTACCAAGGCTATGCGGTGCAAGATATAAATGTTATCGGTCATGTCAAGACCATGCAATGCAAGATACATTTCAAGCATGCCAATCCTCATCATATATCAATACAGTTCTCATTCAAGATAATCACCGGAGTTTAGTACACTCCAAATGGCACTGCTACTCTCCTAGCCGCACAGTCCAAGTGAGCGTAAGAAACCTCACTATCTGCTTAGCTAATAGTCTGTTAATACCTATCCGGCACGTCGATAGCAGATCCATTCACGAGCTGGTCAAACTCAGCCTAGTATTACCCCTACCCTCGGGCGAGTAAGGCCACACCCCTTTCTAATCGACCAGGACACAGTGGAAGACGCGGCCTTCTGGGATTCGGCCCTTGTGCACTCATATATCCACTCGATCTCGATGTTGGAGTTATCCTTGGTACCATCGGGTTTAGGGATTTTCATTCAAGGACATCTATGGCACCCGTATGCTAGAACCAAATATTTTCGGTATCCAATCCAGCCACCCACGATGTGTCTTGGAGGCTATGGCCCTGATGTCGCTAGGGCATACAATAATCATGATCACATAAATGCAAGTGCATGAATCACCCTACCAAACATGAAATAATCCTTCGCGTACCGAATGCTCATGTAGGGCAACTCCATCTATCAAGGAGCCCATAAACAATCCGCCCAAAGGTATATGCTATGATTTGTCACTCCTCATACCAAGCATACGTATGATGCGTATGATCATGAATCATGTATCTATACTGAATATGTTATATAATGATGGGATCTGATCAAAGCAAAGATGGGCCTAGACAGCCTACCCACTACAAGTATGGGCCTATCAATGGGCCTTATGGAGAGTGACAATGCGGACATTTAACCGACATCATCCTTACAATGTGGGCATCTAACCATCATTGTTCCCCAGACACTACCCATTATTATATACACCACGGAGGAATCACACATTGCAATGGACCTAATTGCACCCATTGGGCCTTGAGTACATCAATTGGTCGTATCATATGGGCCTTATATTCATCAAGTGGGCCGCATCCATGGGCCGCATCAATGGGCCTTACGTACATTGCAATGGGCCATAACTGTAAGATTCGAAAAATCTCGTACAATGGCCCGAGTACCACCTCAGGCAGAAATCACTTAGGATCAAATCGTTTAGAAATTTGACAAAGTTAACTAAGTGTTAAACTAGATTAGCCATGAAATCCGCTAGAATCACTTTAAATATGATCTACAAGACCCAAAACTTGTAGAATCATTGACGCTAGGTTGCCCTAAAATCTAGGATCAAACTCATCACCTGATTACTCTCGGGAGCACATTGAAACTCCGTATCAGATCTGGACCGCACATCAGGAGTCCGAATAATATGAAGTTATAGACTTAGGACTGCCTTGCTGGGCTTGATAACCATCTCGAAGATCAAATCCAGATCATGTACCACGGCTATTCGCTTGAGTCTGGAGCGAGGAGTGTGAGAATACTTGATTTTTCTTTATAAATAAATATCTCAAATAATAATCTGAGACTTGTTACTTGTGGACAATTTGTAAGCAACCAGACCATCAGAATTTGACCTAAATACACCCTCAGATCAGGAAAAATTTCATATATATGGCAGTGTACTTGAAATCTCTGATCGAGTTTCACTGACCGTTGAACTGAAATTGGTCCGCCACGCGTGATCTGGGAATCTGACTGAAACAAAAACTTAACTCCACCTAGATCCAAGGTTGGTGAGCTTAAGTCTGACCTTTGGTTCAAAGGGGCCCGCCAGAAGTTCTCCGTTGAGCTGGAAAAGGGTCACTTTGGTTATAACCTAAGTATACCTTAACTATAAGTCTATTTTGGAGTGTTTTTAGGCTATATAAGGACCTTAGAACCCTCTCTCATTCAGCCATATGAATTTGAGAGAAACCCTAAGAGAGAGAAGAGAGAAAAGAGAGAGAAAGTGTGAAAGAAGTGGGAGAACATCCCTACTGCTTTCCCCTGCCGCTCTACAAGCTAGTCTTGTCGCTTTCCTGGCAATTCCGACTTCGTTTCTAGGTAAGAAACTCTAACCCTAATCTGTTTTGGGGTTGTAATAGTTGTACGTTATGAAATAGCTAACCTATTTCGTTCTATAGGTGGCTAAACTACCGAATACGAAAGCTTAGCAAACCTATCGGATTCATGACGATTCTACGATAAAAGGTGCGGACTTTAGGTGTATAGGTTATGGTTTTCAACGCTTTCAATGTCAGATAATGATAGATTCATGATCTGCATGCAATTGCACATGTACAAAGTACTGTCTGTTTTTCGTTTCGATTAAAGACGAAGAATATGAAATTTTATATATTCTAGGTATTTGTAGAAAGTACAGTATACGTATAAATTTTGAAAATGTGTTTGCCATGATTATTTGCTGTATGAATATATTATATATGTGTAAAATACTTGCTTGGCGAAAAGACTCGCCATAATACATGTTTTGCTAATATACACTATGTATGTTGAAATAGTGTATTCTAAGTATTTGTGAAAATGTTTGTGAGAGTAAGTGCTTAGCTGATGGTGCCTTAGGTAGGTGTTGAGATGGGATTCTCAACCACCTTAGAGACGTATATGATTTCCTCCATGTTGGTTGTTTAACTTAACCGCTTACTTATGAAATATATGTGTTTGTATTTCTTGTTTACTTTGTGCTTTGTAACATGCTTTATGACATGTTTGTTAACATGCTTGAATTACTTTGTTTATTATGCTTTACTCTACATGCTTTGAATAAGGATTAATTGCGTTTGGGACTATGATTATAGTCCAGACAATTGGTACCAGACTTGAGTTCGTGGTTGAGATTCTTTTCGCCACGTAGGATGTGTTTGACGAACCCGAGTCGTACTTCAGTTGGCAACAGTGGTTAGGCCACGCGAAATGATTATGCACTTTATGTCGTTTAGTTGATTGTGCGCTCGAGCTAATTAAGCTCGTCAAGTAACCCGATATGTCTAATGTATGTTCACCATGTTTGGACGCTACTGCTTGAACCTAGGGTACCAAACTTGTCAGTGAAATTCCGTTAACCATCGTACCTCGATCCGCTAGACTTATGAGCCAGGCATGGTGGTATGGGACACCGTGGTCGAGTTGTCGGCCTACGCTGGGGCCACGTACCTTCCGGTAGTGACCAGTGAGCAACCTTGACTCTTGAGCCGAATACAGTGGTATGGGATACTGTATTTGAGTTGTCGGCCTACACTGATTGGTGACGAGCCCTTTGTAGTGACCTCGAGCATACTCTGAATTTGCGGTGAGGCGATGAGTTTTACCGCAGTGTATAGAGTATGAACTAGGCCTGTATCCAATTAGTGATGAATCGTTAAAAAGGTGATGGGGGAGTGGTGTAACAATTGTGTGTAACAGCCCTGATAGCCTTTACAGCGCCCTAGAACTACACTATCGTATGAGATTATCTAGGTTTGACGATCCTAGAATGGATCATGTTTGGGAATGATATAAGGGAGGTACCTTAGTTTCCCAATCCTGCTGTTTGAAATGGACTAATAACAACTCGGTAATCATGCTCATCATCGCATTGCATGTGCCTGGAAGATGTGGAGCACTGAGGAATGCAAGCATGCCGCAAACGTAAGATGGTGTCGCACGAGGGAGTGTGTGGTGAGGGCATCCATCATGACTGCATTCATACTTGTATTAGTAAGAGTAGTTAGGAGTGTTTGATTGTACTGCTTTATCATTACTGCTTGACTGAATTGATAACATGTTAACCTATGTTTTATTGTTCCACTGAGTTAGCTACTCACTCTCATATTACGGACGGTGTTGTACTCACCAACCAGACTCTGTCTTAGGTGCAGATGAGGTGACCACTCAGGAGGCTGAGCTGGACTACGATGAGGACCAGGACGAGTTCTCGTTCATGCAGTATTCTGGTGGCTTTAACTAGACTGCCTAGATCGACGGGACTGGCAGGGCTTACTTCTCTAGTTGTATTTTTGACATTTTGAATGTAAAACAAAGACATGTATATGGTGACTCAGATGGGTTCATACTCTGGAGTTTGAGATGGTTTTGTTCTTTTACATACAATTATATACAGTTTCAGTCTTCCGCTTGTCTTTATACAATTGATCTGGAGTATGAATTACTGTTTTAGTATAATCTCACTCATGTTTATTGCACTAACACAGACAACATTTAATCATCATTATCTATGTTGCATAAGTGATGTTTTGGAACTCGAGAGTTGAGTTGCTACTCGACCCTCGAATTTCAGGGCGTTACAATAACCCATGGGCCTTGCATACATCACAATGGCCACACAACATGGGCCTTATATATGCCAAAGTGGGCCTCAACAACGAGCCACCAATACATCAAGATGGGCCTCATCACATGGCCTTGAAATAATCTCCAAAATGGTTGGATGGTTTGGATGAAACTTATGCATCATGGTAGTTCCCATAGGGATGGAAGGCATAGATAAATCACATACTTCATAGTCGAGGTCCACACTGATGAAAGGTGTGGACACAATACATACATAAGTGGGTCCCATGTGGGGCCCACCATAATGTTTATTGTCCATCTAAACTGGGGCCCAACATAATGTTTATTTACCATCTAAACTGGGGCCCAACATAATGTTTATTTTCCATCTAAATTGTTCATAAGGTCACATGGGCCTAGGGCCCACTTTAATGTTTATTTGTAATCCAACTATTCATAAGGTCACGTGGACCAGGGTAGGGCCCACTGTAATGTTTATTTTCCATCCAAACTGTTCATAAGAACATGTGGGCCAGGGCCCACCATAATGTTTATTTTCATCCAATTTGTTCATAAGGTCAAGTGGACCTTGAGGGCCCACTGTACTGTTTATCTGCCATCCAACTATTCATAAGAACATGTGGGCCAGGGCCCACCATAATGTTTATTTTTATCCAATCTGTTCATAAGGTCAGGTGGACCTTGGGGGTCCACTGTACTGTTTATCTGTCATCCAACTGTTCATATCACGTGGACCAGGGCCCACTGGAATGTGGTTCACAAATGCAGTCCACCCATTATGTGTGTCCCACTTGGCTGAGGGTTCAGACCAAGTTTCAGCCGCACCCAAATTCTAGGTAGGCCCCACTAAGTGATTTTATTTGTTTTAGGCATGTCTTCACATGATTTTAGATGGTATGGCCCACCTGAGTTCCGTATACGGCTAATTTTTGGCAGGGGGGCCACTGCCCTAAGGGCCCACCCAATGCACGGTGTTGATGTTTGAAACGCATCATGGTGGGGGCCCACAGCTGGGGCCGTGAGGTCCAACCATCCGTCCGCCGGCCCACTGACAGCGGCAGTAGCAAGTGCTGCTACCTTTCTTTTGTTTTTGTTTTTTTTTTTAGAACACCATTTTTTATGGTTTTTGGTAGGTGGGGCCCACCTTAAACAAATCCAACCCAGCCATTCGATTTCATGGCTCAATACAAACGGATTGAGCCCAATATTGGATGGGTTTTAGCATACCGAAACATCAGGAAGTTTTTCAATGGTAGGAGCATTATTTGCTAAACTATGATCCGTCTGATGATCAAATTGCCCTCATTTTTCGGCTCAACACATAAAATGGGTTGAGTAACGGAATGGACGGCATGGATTATGTATTTACATCAAGGTGGGGCCTGCAGGAGCGGCCCACCCCAAAAGCTCTCTTTTTTTTAGCTTAAAAGTACACACCCATGTCAGTGCACATTGACCACCCTCACATCCAGCATCCCTGGACGCTGGACGACGTGGATATTCACAGCATCATGGTGGGTCCTACATGTAGGTGGCCCACCATGCATGTATATATATACATATTAATATATAAATATAATATATTATATATTAATTGGTCTAGTGAGTGGAACTCCCCACCATCCCTAGAGTGGACCGTAAGGATTTCCCTGAAATGTGGTGGGCCACACCATCTGATGGATGGAGTAGATTTAACATATCGGTGTGGCCCACTTCATCCTAAGGGAGAGAAGAGGGAGAGAAGAGAGAGAGAGAGAGAGAGAGAGAGAGAGAGAGAGAGAGAGAGAAATACATGTGGAGGGGAGGGACCCCGCCACTATTGGGCCCTCCTAAATACAATGCATTCATCAAGTGGGTCCCACACAAGTGGCCCTTAAAATTGAAATAAATGGTGAATCACCCACCTCTAGGCCTTCTCCTTGGTCCCTTGGGCTCCTATGCTCCTTGCCTACACTTTTAATGGTGGTGGATGGGGTTTTGATGGTGTGGATGAGAGATGAGAGAGTGGGCCACACTTGATGTTTTGGAGAGATTGGAAATGTTTGGACGTGTGATAGTGTGTTGCTTAAGGGTAGAGAGATGAAATGAGAGAGAGGGAGAGAAGTAATGGCTTAAGGGATGGGGTGATGTGGTGGTTGTAAGAAAGGGTGATGTGGAGGCATGGGTGTGGTTGAAAATTGGTAAAAGAGGGATGGGTAAGGAGAGAGAGAGTTGACTTTGTGGAGAAAGAGGGATGGGTTGTTGTACTTGGGGTATGGAGTGACTTGACTTATACTTGACATGAGTGATTGATTGATTGATGGGACATTTCGTAGAGATTTTTTTAAAGTTCGCAACGAGCGGTGTTTTCTTCGAATTGAACGTGGGCTGACATCTAATTCCTGGGTATCGGTTCGGTGTGCAAGTCACGACGTTGGAACCGCAGCGACGACGCAGTCGTCAAGGTATAAGTTTCGATTTGAGCCGACTTCAGTATGTGGGACTCAGCTTAGGATCGCGCACAAACGTCGGTAACGGGTCGAGGGTTGCCAAAATTCGACTGGTAGGATCGCGGAAGCCTACAGAACGGTACGGACTAGGGTACAGGTCTTCAAATCTCCCTTCCAAATAAAAATTACATCCTCAAAATTTGCACAATCATCGTAAGTGAACATAACTCATAATAAAAGAGGAAACAAAGCATCGTCATATAAAATTGGAGACAGTATACAAGATACAATATATGATCAATCATCAAAGAGATGTGGATAGCGGTCTCGAATCTCGGCCTCGTGCTCCCGAGATGCCTCATCAATAGAATGGTGACCCCACTGAACCTTCACCAAGGGTATGACCTTGGTCTGGAGGATCTGCCCCTTCTGATCAAGGATACGAACTGGCTGCTTAGTGTAAGAAGAGTCCTCACGAACCTCCAACGGCTGCCAATCAATAACAAGAATGATGCTTGACCCACACTTCCTCAACATAGAGACGTGAAAAATATTGTGGACGCTAGACAACTGAGATGGTAAGGCAAGCCGATAGGCCACTGCGCCAATGCGCTCAATGATCTCGAAAGGTCCTATTAATCTCGGGGCAAGCTTGCCCTTCACTCCAAATCGAACCACGCCCTTCATGGGCGAGACCTTGAGATACATATGGTCCCCTACATCAAACTCCAAGGGATGATGTTGGTGATTAACAAAACTCTTCTGCCAGCTCTGAGCTGTGCGCATCCTCTGCCTGATGATATTAATAGCCTCTGATGTCTCCTGCACAAGCTCGAGACCTAGGAGACGCCGCTCTCCAACCTCGGTCTAACAACTCAGAGATCTGCACGGTCTACAATACAATGCCTCAAAAGGAGTCATGCTAATCGTCGCCTGATAGCTGTTGTTGTATGCAAACTCAACTGCAAATGCTCATCCTAGCTACCCCTGAAGTCAATCACGTAGGCCTAAAGCATATCCTCAAGGATCTGGTTGACCCTCTCGGTCTGGCCATCGGTCTGCGAATGATACGCGGTGCTGAGCTACAAAACAGACCACATCACTCTCTGAAAACTCCTCCAAAACTGAGACGTGAATCTCGGGTCTCGATCAGAAACGATCAAAATTATAACGCCGTGCAGTCTCACGATCTCTTCGATGAATAATCTCGCAAGCTGGTCCAAAGGGTAAGTCGCACGAATCACAAGAAAATGTGCTGACTTCATCAGACGATCAACAACAACTCAGATGGCATTATGACCGCGCTGAGTCCTCTACAAACCCATAATGAAATCTGTAGATACGTGCTCCCACTTCTATGTCGGGACGCTCAACGGCTGCAATAGACCAGGGGGTCTCTTATAATCGGCCTTGACACGCTGGCATGTGTCACACTCGACCACAAAACTAGCGATCTGACACTTTATCCCCACCCAAAAATACTGTCTCCGCATAGCATGATACATCTTTGTTGAGCCAGGATGGATAGAAAATCGCGATCGATGTGCCTCGATCATAAGATCTCTGCGCAACTCAAGAATATCTAAGACACATAACCGGCCTCTGAAGCGAAGTCCACCATCAGAACCAATCTACCAATCTACCTGACTCTCAGATGCTGCCTCTGCTCGGTAATCCTACAACGACTCATCTGTCTGCTGAGCCTCGATAACCCTTGCGACAAGAGAGGGTTGAATCGACAGGCTCGATAGCTGAACGATAGAAGACTGCAGACCAAAATTAAAGTCATACTCTGTTATATCCTCGAGCATCCTCCACTCCAAAATCATGATATCCAGAATCATCATATGTGCCACCAGACCTCGTGGTTGATGGCTGAGGGCATTCGCCACCACATTCGCCTTACCTAGGTGATACTGGAGGTCAAAATCAGAGTCTTTCAAAAGCTCCATCCAGCGTCTCTGTCTCATGTTCAACTCGGACTGAGAGAATAGATACTTCAAGCTCTTGTGGTTGGAGAAGAGCTCGAACCTGACCCCATAGAGATAGTGTCTCCACGCCTTCAGTGCGAAGATGACTGCTGCCGGCTTTAAATCATGTGTGGGGCAGTTCAGCTCAGGAACCTTGAACTGATGAGATGCGAAGGCTATAGGTTTGTCGTGCTGTATCAGGACATCGCCTAAACCAATACGTGAGGCATCGATAAATACAACAAATCCATCACTCTCAAAGGGAAGAGTGAGGACAGAAGTGGACGTCAGACGGTCCTTCAGCTCCACGAATGTCTGCTCACATGAGTCAGTCCAAACAAAATTTACGCCCTTCTGAGTCAACCTGGTTATCGGGGCAACAATACAGGAGAAGCCCTCAATGAAACGCCGATAATAGCCCGCCAAGCCAAAGAAACTGCGGATCTCGGACATAGTCGTGGGCTGGCCCCACAAACGTACTGCATTAACCTTCGAAGAGTCTACTGCGACACCCTCCCTGGTCACTACCTGACCGAGAAATCTCACCTCCTCCTGCCAGAACTCGCACTTCTCCAGCTTCGCATACAACTGGTGGGTATGGAGGGTCCGCAAAGCGATCTCCAGATACTACATATGGTCCTCATGAGTCCTCGAATATATCAGAATGTCATCGATGAAGACCACAACAAACTGATCAAGATACGGACGCAAGACCTCATTCATCAACTGCATGAAGACCGCGGGTGCATTGGTCATTCCAAAGGACATGACCTGAAACTCAAAATGACCGTAACACGTCCAGAAAACCGTCTTCGAGATGTCCTCCTCTCAGACACGAATCTGATGATAACCGGAACGCAAGTCAATCTTCGAAAAGAACTGTGCACCCTGCAGCTGATCAAATAAATCGTCTATCCTTGGGAGCGGGTACTTGTTCTTAATCGTGGCCCGGTTGAGCTCACGGAAGTCTACGTAGAGCCTTAACGAGCCATCCTTCTTCCTGACGAAGAGTACTAGCGCTCCCTAAGGTGAACTGCTCGGACGAATAAATCTCAACTCACGCAACTCATCCAACTGCCGCTGCAGCTCACGCAACTCCATCAGTGTCATACAGTACGGGGCCTTCGAGATAGGCACAGTACCAGGCACAAGATCAATCTGGAACTCAATATGACGGTGCGGTGGCAATCTCGGAATCTCCTGGAATACGTCGGGAAAGTCACAGACAATCGGCAACTGATCAATACACACGGCAACGGGCTCCTCGACTGCACAGGACATCAAACAAGACAATGGCTCTCCTTAGGGCTCTGCAACGAACTGAAATTGTAGCAAGCCAGGTATGCATAATGTGACTATCCTTGTGGAACAGTCCAAAATAGCATGGTACTTGGTAAGCCAATCCATGCACAAGATAACAACGAAGTCTGTCATCGGCAGCACAAACAAGTCAGCGGGCAAAAAGATATCATCGACCGAACGGGGCAAGACGAACAGAAATGACTCAATACTGTGGTCTTCCCCAAGGGCATCGATACGGTCAATCCCTCACTAGCAGACTCTATCGGTAATCCAGTCAATCGGTAAAAATCCTCAGACATGAGTGAGTGCGAAGCGCCGGAATCAAATAGTACTCGGGTGATGCATGAAGAGACTGGAAGTATACCCTCAACAACTCCTCCGGAAGTCTGCGGGTCCTACTGAGCTACATAGCATCTAACCTGAGCTGGGTGGGGAGGTGTCTGTCTCCTTTAAGGTCCCTAGTGCTGCTGTTGCCTCTGCGGTGGCCTGTACTGCTATCTCTGCTGCTGCTGGGGCCTCAGCAGCTGAGGTGGCTACGGTTGCTGCTGATGGGGTCGCTGCCGCGATGCTCTCGGCTGCTACTGTGAAGGTTATTGTGGTGCCCTCGGCATTTGTAGATGAGGGCAGGGGCACTCAGACAAACAGTGCCCTGTCCCACCACATCCAAAATAAGTCCCTGAAAATGGCTGCTGGGATAGCGCTGAAGGTGTTACTGGTGCCGCTGGTACTCTAGTAGGTGGGTGGCTTCTGTACCTCTATGGTGGTCGATGCTGCTGGGAACTACTGAAGGGGGCCTGCCTCTTCTGACCCTTCCTCTCACCTCGATCGGCCTGCGTGCCGGCCCACTTAGCCACATAAATCTAGGCCCTCTGCACTACTGCCTGAAAAGTCGGAAGCTCATGCCCAATGACACAGCCTCGAAGACCGTAACATAAGCCGTTCTCGAAACGGCGGACTTTCTGCCCCTCATCATCAACCATATATGGCGCAAACCTTGATAACGCCATAAAAAGGGCCGCATACTGCGCCACGGTCATGTCTTCCTACACCAGAGTCTCAAACTTCAGTACTTTCTGATGACAAATGTGGTTGGGAAAGTACTGCTCCTCGAAGCGGTCAATAAAGTCCTCCCATGTCCAGACGTAATCGGGTCCTACAACACGGGTAACAGAGGTCCAGCATTGCTTGGCCTCACCCTGGAAGAGAAATACTGCTAACCGAACTCACCGCTGGGTCATGCATGACATAGTATCGAAGATCTTCTCCACACCGGAGCGTCATCTCTCAGCTGCTGTCGGATCTGGCTCACCCCGGAAACGCGAAAGATAAAGCTGTCTGAACTCACGAAGAAGGGCGCTCGTGCGCTCCTCCTCGGCCTGGGCAGGAGAAACAACTGGGCGCCTGCCCTGCCCCTGAAGCGCAACAGTCACAGCCTATAACATCAGCTGTAACTGAAAGGCACTCATAGGTACTGTCGGATCTGCACCGGCCTCAGGTGGAGGAACGTCATCCTCAGGCAGGGGAGCAGGGATCTCTGGTGGTGGAACGGGAGGTGCAGGTGGTAAAGCTGGAGCCTCAAGTGATGGAGTGGGGTGCACTAGGGTCACTCTCCTGGGAAGCATGTCCTATGAAAAAAATAAGAGGTCAATCAATCTTGAGAATCGCGCGTTACGGAACTCAATAAAAAGGTTACGCACTCGAAACTTAATCGTCCTAACTCATAGCAAACATGTGATGTTGTTCTTGGTTATTCCCAAGTTATTCTCTGATACCAACTTCTGTCATGCCCCGAACTTGAAAATCAGGCTCACAAAATTCCAGATCACCGAATCCAGCGCCGACAGCCTCCGTAGTACCCTATTCTCAGTTCCCTGCACCCATTTACCAGGTTCCGAGCCTGGGATGCTACAAGGAAGATTTCTAATAATCAATTTGATTCGTAATGAGCATAACCAAGCATAACCCACGAACAATAACCACAAGAACACCATCACAAAATCCACTATGACCAAAAACTTTAAGTACAATGTGTATGAAAGGGAAATACAATATACTGAAAGTAACAAATACTCCAGAAGTTCGGCTGCACACTCCAACTACGACAAGGCTACGGATGTGTCCTGGCATCACCTGCACGCATTAATCGTGCATAAGCTTATAGAAAGCTTAGAGGGTGGTGTAAGTGTGTGCGCAATATGAGTGTGCTCAGAATGCAAGGTCAGAGTAATGCGGAATCGTGCTGATGAGTACATGAATGCAACCAGCCGTACCAAGGCTATGCGGTGCAAGATATAAATGTTATCGGTTATGTCAAGACCATGTAATGCAAAATACAGCTCAAGCATGCCAATCCTCATCATATATCAATACAGTTCTCATTCAGGATAATCACCGGGGTTTAGTACACTCCAAATGGCACTGCCACTCTCCTAGCCGCACAGTCCAAGTGAGCGTAAGAAACCTCACTATCCGCCTGGCCAATAGTCTGTCAATACCTATCCGCCATGTCAATAGGAGATCCATTCACGAGCTGGTTAAACTCAGCCTAGTATTGCCCCTACCCTCGGGCGAGTAAGGCCACGCCCCTTTCTAACTGACCACGACACAGTGAGAGACGCGGCCTCCTGGTGTTCGGCCCTCGTGCGCTCATATATCTACTCGGTCTCAACATTGGAGTCATCCTCTGGTACCATCGGGTTTAGGGATTTTCACCTAGGTATATCTATGGTGCCCGTATGCTAGAACCAAATATTTTCGATATCCAATCCAGCCACCCATGATGTGTCAGTGGAGGGTATGGCCCTGATGTCACTAGGGCATACAATAATCATGATCACACAAATGCACGTGCATGAATCACCCTACCAAACATGTAACAATCCTGCACGTACCGAACGCTCATGTAGGGCAACTCCATCTATCAGGGAGCCCATAAACAATCCGCCTAAAGGCATATGCTGTGATCAGTCACTCCTTATACCAAGCATACGTATAATGCGTATGATCATGAATCATGTATCTATACTGAATATGTTATATAGTGATGGGCTCTGAGCAAAGTGAAGATGGGCCTAGACGGCCTACCCACTACAAGTATGGGCCTATCAATGGGCCTTAGGGAGAGTGATAATGTGGACATTTAACTGACATCCTTACAATGTGGGCATCTAACCATCATTGTTTCCAAGACACTACCCGTTATTATATACACCACGGAGGAATCACACATTGCAATGGACCTAATTGCACCCATTGGGCCTTAAGTATATCAATTGGCCGTATCATATAGGCCTTATATTCATCAAGTGGGCCGCATCCATGGGCCGCACCAATGGGCCTTACGTACATTGCAATGGGCCATAAGCCATGGGCCTTGCATACATTAAATGGCCTCACAACATAGGCCTTATATATGCCAAAGTGGGCCTCAACAACGGGCCACCAATACATCAAGAAGGGCCTCGTCACATGGCCTTGAAATAATCTCCAAAATGGTTGGACGGTTTGAATGAAACTTATGCATCATGGTAGGTCCCATAGGGATGGAAGGCATAGATAAATCACATACTTTATGGTGGAGGTCCACACTAATGAAAGGTGTGGACACAATACATACGTAAGTGGGTCTCATGTGGGGCCCACCATAATGTTTATTTTCCATCTAAACTGGGGCCCAACATAATGTTTATTTCCCATCTAAACTGGGGCCCAACATAATGTTTATTTTCCATCTAAACTGTTCATAAGGTCACATGGGCCTAGGGCCCACTTTACTGTTTATTTGTAATCCAACTATTCATAAGGTCACGTGGACCAGGGTAGGGCCCACTGTAATGTTTATTTGCCATCCAAACTGTTCATAAGAACACATGGGCCAGGGCCCACCATAATGTTTATTTCATCCAATCTGTTCATAAGGTCAGGTGGACCTTGGGGGCCCACTGTATTGTTTATCTGCCATCCAACTGTTCATAAGGTCACGTGGACCAGGGCCCACTGGAATGTGGTTCACAAATGCAATCCACCCATTATGTGCGTCCCACTTGGTTGAGGGTTCAGACCAAGTTTCAGCCACACCCAAATTCCAAGTAGGCCCCACCAAGTGATTTTATATGTTTTAGGCATGTCTTCACATGATTTTAGATGGTATGGCCCACCTGAGTTCCGTATACAGCTGATTTTTGGCAAGGGGGCCACTGCCCTAAGGACCCACCCAATGAATGGTGTTGATGTTTGAAACACATCACGGTGGGGGCCACAGCTGGAGTCATGAGGCCTAGCCGTCCGTCCGTCCACCCACTGACAGCGGCAGTAGCAAGTGCTACTGCCTTTCTTTTGTTTTTTTTTAAACACCATTTTTTTATGGTTTTTGGTAGGCGGGGCCCACCTTAAACAAATCTAACCCAGCCATTGGATTTCATGGCTCAATACAAACGGATTGAGCCCAATATTGGATGGGTTTTGGCGTACCGAAACGTCAGGATGTTTTTCAAATGGTAAGAGCATTATTTGCTAAACTATTGTCCGTCCAATGATCAGATTGCCCTCATTTTTTAGCTCAACACCTAAAATGGGCTGAGTAACGGAATGGACGACATGGATTATGTATTTACATTAAGGTGGGGCCTGCAGGAGTGGCCCACCCCAAAAGCTCTCTTTTTTTTTAGCTTGCAAGTACACACCCATGTCAGTGCACAAACTCCACGTTGACCACCCTCACGTCCAGTGTCCCTGGACGTTGGACGGCGTGGATATTCATAGCATCATGGTGGGTCCCACATGTAGGTGGCCCACCATGCAGGTATATATATACATATTAATATATAAATATAATATATTATATATTAATTAGTCTAGTATGGGGAACTCCCCACCATCCCTAGAGTGGACTGTAAGGATTTCCCTGAAATGTGATGGGCCACACCATCTGATGGATGGAGTAGATTTAACATATCGATGGGGCCCACTTCATCCTAAGGGAGAGAGAAAAGAGAGAGAGAGAGAGAGAGAGAGAGAGAGAAATACATGTGGAGGGGAGGGACCCCGCCACTATTGGGCCCTCCTAAATACAATGCATTCATCAAGTGGGTCCCACACAAGTGGCCCTTAAAATTGAAATAAATGGTGAATCACCCACCTCTAGGCCTTCTCCTTGGTCCCTTGGGCTCCTATGCTCCTTGCCTACACTTTTAATGGTGGTGGATGGGGTTTTGATGGTGTGGATGAGAGATGAGAGAGTGGGCCACACTTGATGTTTTGGAGAGATTGGAAATGTTTGGACGTGTGATAGTGTGTTGCTTAAGGGTAGAGAGATGAAATGAGAGAGAGGGAGAGAAGTAATGGCTTAAGGGATGGGGTGATGTGGTGGTTATAAGAAAGGGTGATGTGGAGGCATGAGTGTGGTTAAAAATTGGTAAAAGAGGGATGGGTAAGGAGAGAGAGTTGACTTTGTGGAGAAAGAGGGATGGGTTGTTGTACTTGGGGTATAGAGTGACTTGACTTGCACTTGTCATGAGTGATTGATTGATCGATGGGACATTTTGTAGAGATTCCCTCGAAGTTCGCAACGCGCGGTGTTTTCTTCGAATTGAACGTGGGCTGACATCTTCTATCCTTCGTATCAGTTCGGTGCGTGAGTCGCGACGTTGGAACCGCGGCGATGGCATGGTCGTCATGATACAGGTTTCGATTCGAGCCGACTTCGGTATGTGGGACTCGGCTTAGGATCGCGCGCAAACGTCGGTAACGGGTAAAGGGTTATCGAAATTTGACCGACAGGATCACGGAAGCCTACGAAACGGTACAGACTAGGGTACAGGTCTTACGTTTTCCTTAATATACATTAGTTTTATACGCATAGAAATATCTAATTGATTTATTTACATATGTTTTTCTATGCGATGTGATTTGGATAGCTAAGATGAAAAGAACGTTTAAATAGATGATCTAATGCTAAAAAAATGACCAAGTAAAGACTTGGAGATTTTGAGGTGATTAATGAAGAATTTAAGTATTAAAGATCCAATAAAACTAAGTGCAAAGGAGAGAGAAAAGACTGGAAAAATCACAAAGTACATTAACGGAAATAACAGAATGTTCGGTCCCACCTGAGGTTGGTTCAGTTCGACTGAATGTGAACAAAATAGCCCAGCAAGAAGTTATGATTTTTTAGAGTTACTTGGGCTCAAACCGTAGGTGCGATCGAAGCCTTGTTCGGTATCACTGAATGACAGTTCGGTGTAACTTGAGGAAGATGAAGACTTCATATCCATTTTTGTGAAATTTGGCTGCAACTGAGATAAAATTTGGTGTGATCAAAGATATTTTTTGCTACAATCGAGAGAAAATTCATTGTAATTGAAGGTATGTTCGACTGCAACCGAAGGTGACTGTCGGTGCGACCAAAGTGCAACATAAGTGCATAAAATTGAAGTCAGTTTCAAGTCAGTGTGAATTTTTTCTATTTAAATAGATGAATCTAGACTTCCTAAACATGAATTAGGGTATAAGATATAGAGCAAGGAGTTGCGGGCGGAGCTTCTACGGAGTCCTTCGTCTTCTCTAATCCTTTGGTTCTTCCTTGATTTTTATGTTTTTCTTTTAAGTTTAGTTCAATCATGTCTATGGTTGGCTAAATGTCTTAGTTAGGACTAGGAGGTGAAGCTTTTGGTTGTTTCTAATGTCTTAGTTTATTTTGATTCATGCTATTGGTTTATTGTTGAACAAACAATCTATATTGGTTTGAATGAAGCTTTATTTTAGTTTACTTTGATCCATTGTCAACTCCAAGCACATTGGATGCTTAGGAAAGATATGAGTAATTGCTTATCTATTTTGGAAGGGATTGATATATGAAATTCATTAAATTATTGTAGACTTATGGCACGATAAATGCTTTGAATTCCCTACGATCAATACTTTGATGCTTTATGTGAAAACCAAGTCAATTGAAGTTCAAATTTATGTTGGTATGTGAATGATGATTTAACCACTCAATTATCCAGCTGGATAGGATAGGACTTTGATTCCAGTTGAGTTATGTAATTAAATCTAGTGAATTAAAACATTAAAATGAGTATAAGTGGATCATTGGTACTCTAGTACTTTATCTCATTGATTTCCTTCTCAATTACATCATTAGTTCTTAAATTAAAATCCATAAGTTATTTTTAGTTCTAAAATATTCCAAAATTGGCACAAATATAAGTCCATGTGGGTTCGACCTCAGTCTCATCGAGTAAAACTACATTATAGCCTTACACTTGGGGTTTGTTTCGATCAATAAGCTCAATAAATGAGGCAAAAACCCTCTAATTTACTTGTAATCATAATAAATAGCTAGCTAATCTAAAAGGCACACACTCTGATGGATATCCAGGGATCATCAAATCTATTGGCATCCAATGGCTTAGTTAAGATATCGGCCAATTGTTTCTCGGTAGGCATATAATATAGCACAATAGTTTGCCCCTTAACGAGCTCTCTAGTAAAATAGTGCCAAATATCAATATGTTTCACCATGGAATGTTGCAAGATTCTTGGATATGTTTATGGCACTTGTATTAGTACATAATAGTGTCATCGTATCTTGCTTAATCCCATAATTTGTCAACATTTGCTTCATCCACAAGAGTTGGGCGCAGCAACTACTGTAAGTGCTATATTGTATAAAGCACACATTTGTTTGTCAAATTTCATTTAAACAAAATGGCTTATGAAGTAAGCCTTCTAATGTGGATCAAAATGGAAAGTTCAAGGCTCTACTGAACTTCAAGATCAAGATGAAAAGTTCAAGACTCTACTGAAGTTCAAGATCAAGATAGAAAGTTCAAATTCTACTAAGTTCAAGATAATTGAGTTCAAGTTCTGCTAAGTTCTAATAGAAGATCAAGCTCCATCTTCAACTTCAAGCTCTATTGAAGATTCAAGTAGAAGAACAAATTCCATGAAGTTCAAGCTACTTCAAAGTTCAGTCATATCAAGAATAATAAACCTTAGAAAGACCTTAGGCTTAAGTACTTTCAAAACATAACTTAAATAGATTTTTATGCTTATGTCAAGCGAAGGTTCAACTAGTCTAAGCATTTTTTGACCAGTCCTAGTTTAAACTCAAGAAAAATGGATTTTTCTGTTACTTCTTCGACCAGTCGAAGATGAGCCTTCGACCAATCGAGGGTTGCTCAACTCGAAATCCAGCGACTGAATCAGTTTGAATTTTAGGCACCCTCAACCAGTCGAAGCCCTTGCTTGACCAGTTGAACAGGGCCCTCGACCAGTCAAGTAGGGCCTTCGACCAGTCGAAGATCTACTTTATCTTATCGTGCTCAAATTTGAAAATTTGTTAGAATGAAATCCGGTTCTTAGACAAGTCGAAGCAACAACTTCTTTGCCTATAAATAGAGTTCTTCTCTCAATCCAAAATGAATAATTCAAGTCTATTAAATCCTTCCACAAGTGAGAGAGAAGCCCCCATTATTGTCAAGCTATTGCACGGTATTTATAATATTTTTAATAGCTTTTTTGTTTTAATTCTTTGATCTCCTATTTTCTGAATCTTATTTTATAAAGAGAGTAAATACTCTTCTTTAAGATCTTAAGGAATTCAAACAAGTATTCTTTGGTTTGAATTTAATTAAAATCTACTACAAGAGAACCTTGAACCCTTGTATATATGACTGAACATTAAACAATCTACTACAAGAGAAGTGGTTCTACAACTACATCGACCGATACATCTTCAAAGGAGAAGATAAGTATTCTTTGCTTTTATAGTTTGGTTTTATTGAGATAGCCAGAAAATCTCATTTGTTTGGGTTTATTGATGTCACGCCCCAAAATCAGAAACCGGATTCACAAGAATCCCGATCGCCGAATCCGATGCCGATAGCCTCTGTAGTACTCCATTCTCGGCTCCCAGTGCTTATACGCTAGATTCCGATCCTGAGATCCTACAATGAGGATTTTCAACATGAATTTGTCTCATAAGAAGCATAACCACAAGTATACCCAAATCATAAGAACAACATCATCACCACATATCCACTAATATAATCATTTGAGTACAATACTGGAAAGAAAATACATATGTCAAAATCAAAGCTCTAGAAGTCAACTACATGCTCCAAGCTCCATGCTGCTACAATCTAACATCACCTGCACGCATCTATCGTGCATAAGCTTATAGAAAGCTTAGAGGGTGGTGTAAGTGTGTGCACAAGGTAAGTGCCAAGTATTCAATAAAATGTCATAATCATACAATTTCAGAAATACTGGTAAGATCATGAATCATACGATATCAGAGTAAGCGAAAATACTAACAAGTCCATGAGTCAAACAATATCAACGTACGCAATACAGATCAGCTATGCAAATGAGGAGTCATAAAGAGCTAAATATCGGATGCTGGGGATGCAATGCAATATACAATCCTCGATGAGTTCACGAATACCGTCAGGTATATCTAGACCATATAAATGCAGAAACACAGTAGCCCAAAATGCCATATGTCGAGGATGTAATGAAGTATGCAGTGCAAATGGAATGACCACGCTGGAGTGTGAAGTCGGGATGATAATGCGTAGCATCGCAGGCTATGGGGTCCATCACAAGGAACTTCTATCCAAACCAGTCCCATACCTAAATTTGGATAGTCAGACTCAATGTGGTAAACTCCTGATCTCAGGTTAGTCACGCACCCCAACCGAAATCCTGGCCATTACAAAGGCACAGGTAACAAATAGTTGCACACCACCAGCCCAAGTGGATAGTGAATAAATGAATGAATATGCAACTCCTACCCAATAAGTCTACATATTAGTACTGTTCATCTCTAAGATCATCACCGAGGTCTAGTATACTCTACACCAGCTTGCCGCCCCATCAAGCGCATAACTGGGTAAGTGGAAGAGACCTCACTATTCGCCTGGTTAATAGTCAGCCAATATCTACCCGGCACGTCGATAGCGAACCCATTCACGAGCTGGTCAAACTCAGCCTTGATATGCCTACTCCCTCAGGCGGGTAAGGCCACACCCACTCCCAACCAACCACGACACAGTGGGAGACGCTGCTTACAGGTATACGACCCTCATGCACTCATATATACCCACTCGGTCTTGACGTTGGGGCGTCCTCTGGTACCAAGAGGATTTAGAGATTTTCACCCAGGGCCATCTATGGCAGCCCGATGTTAATAACATATTTTCAGTGTCCCATCTGGCCATCCACGATATTCCTGTGGAGGCTACGGCCCTGATGTCGCTAGGGTGTACAGTAATCACAACACACAATGCCAGATGCATGAGTCATACAATCCAGTCATGCATTAATCCTATGCATACCGTACGCTCATGTAAGACAATCTCCGCCTATCAGGGAGTCTCATAACAACCTGCCCAATGACATATGCAATAGTCAACCAAATCTCATAACAAACATGCAGATGATGCGTATGGGTATGTATCATAATGTTATGCTGTCATATACTTATAATTGGTATCGATAATCGGTATTGATAACCGGCACTAACAATCGGCCTTGAAAATCAAAATCGGTCGAACAAGGCCTAAGGGAAGGTCACAATGTGGACATTAAACCATCATTGCCCAACAATGTGGTCATTTAACCATCATTGCTCCCAAGGAGTGGCCCATATAAAGCCAAACATAAAGAGGACCCATGGCCTCACACAAGGGCCTAGTATACAACAAATGGACCACGCGACATGGGCCTAATACCTATCACAATGGGCCTTGCCCATAGGTCACGAATATATCACAATGGTCCTTACCCATGGGTCTTAAATACGTCACAATGGGCCTCGGCACATGGGCCATAAATACATCGTAATAGGTCAAATCACATGGGCCAAAAATATATCACAATGGGCCACAACATATGGGCTAAAAATTCATTGCAATGGGCCACGACGTATGAGCCGAAAACACATCACAATGGGCCACGACCCACGGGCTTCAAATACGCAACAGGTGGCCCCCATCACATGGGCCATAAATACATTACATCAGGCCTTGCCCATGGGCCTCGAATACATCACAATGGGCCTCGCCCATGGGCCTCGAATATATCACATGGGCCTCAAATACACAACAGGTGAGCCCTGCACCTGGGCCTCAAAACACGCAACAGGTGGGCCCCGCTCATGGGTCAAAGATACATCCTGATGGGCCACATGTATATCAAAGTGGGCCTCTCGAATGAGCCACCAAATACGTCAAGGTGGGCCGCATCACCTGGTCTGGCATAGATATACAATACATGCATCACGACAGACCGCACAAATAGACAATATAGATATACAATACATACAACACGGCGATGATCAAATAGATACGCCATGGTGCATTCCATGGACTGATAGCAGGGATAAGACATATATCATGGTGGTCCCCACCACTGTCAAAGGCATGGATGGTGTGAATATACATATGCCATCGAGGTGGGCCCTACTCAACACTGTCCAAATGAATGGTGGGGATACAAGACACATCAATATGGGCCCCACTCGTCCAGGACGGATGAACTACTTGAATTAAACACATATATAATGGTGGGGTCCAACAACACGTCCATGCATGGACGGTGTAGATATAAAATAAATACATCAAGTTGGGTCCCACTCCCACACGTGCCACACGTGTGGGGTGGGCCACGCCCTAAACAGATGGACAGGGGTGGACATAGAGAATATACATCAAGATGGGCCTAATCACATGGACCTCATATATATATATATACATATATATATATATATATCGAATAGGCCGCACCAATTGGGCCTTACATATATTGCACTGGGCCATAACCCATGGGCCTTGCATACATCACAATGGGCCTCATAACATGGGCCTCATACACATCAAGGTGGGCCTCAACGATGAGCCATAATACATCAAGATGGGCCACATCACATACCCAAAAAGAGTCATAGTAAAGGATCATTTGGACCATACCCCAAATAACAGTGGAGATAATTTTCACTATTTAAACAACTCACAGGGGCCTACCATAAGGTTTATTTCCCACCCAATCTAAACATAAGGTCTTAAAGACCTGGATTAAGAGGGAAAAACAAATATCATATTGGTCCAAACCCTGTAATCCAAGGGTTTTAATGGTGGACGTTCAAACCCACTGTTTCCTAAAATGTGGTCCACCTGATCCTAGATCTGTCATATTTTTCCTCTGCCACAAGCTTTAAAATTATCATTCAAAATGGTTGGACGGTTTGGATGCAGCACATGCATCATGGTGGGTCCCATAGGGATGGATGACATAGATAGATCACATACCTCATCGTGGGGGTCCACATTGATGAAGGGTATGGATACACCACATACATCAGTGGGTCCCATGTGGGGCCCACCATAATGTTTATTTTCCATCCATCTGCAAATACGGTCACACAGACACAAAATAAATAAATAAATAAAATTTCATATTTCTCCAAAACGTCTGGAACAGTGGAGTTCCTATGGCAAATGTTCAATCCTCACTGTATCATGTGACGTGAGCCACCTGAGTTTATATACAGTTGATTTTTTTAAGGGTGGCCCACTGCCTAAATGGGGCCCACCCAAATGCACAGTGTGGATGAACGACACACATCATGGTGGGGCCCACGCATAGGACCCACAGTCTCAGCCACCGTTGCAACAAGACGCCGCTAGCGTCCTCTGACGGGCAGTAGCGGTAGCAGCTGCTGCTACCTTTTTTTGTATTCTTAAGGATTTTCCTAGGTGGGGCCCACATCAACTGGATCCACTCCACTGGTTGGATTCTATGGCTCATGATGGGCCAAACAAGCCTAATATTCAAGGTATTTTGGTGTGTAGAAACATCAGGTGGGTTTTAACGGTAGAAAATACTATTTCCTATGCTATGGCCCGCCAGATAATTGGATTGGGATTATTTTTCAGCTCAATGCCTAAAATGAGCTGGGGAATGGAATGGATGGCATGGATTGGGTTCATACATCAAGGTGTGGCCTGCATGAGTAGCCCACCCCAAGAGTTCAAATATAAATATTATATATATATATATTAACTTGTTAGTACACACTCATGCCAGTACACGCTCTCCATGTTAGCCAGACCCTACGTCCAGCGTCCAGGGATGCTAGACGGTATAGATAAATACAAGCATCATGGTGGGTCCCACATGGACGTGGTCCACCATGCATGTATATATATATATATTAATATAATATTAACATAATATAAATATAATATATCATATATCATTAGTTTAGTGTGTGGAACTTCCCACCGTCCCTAGAGTGGACGGTATGGATCTCCCTGGGATGTGGTGGGCCACACCATCTGATGGATGGAGTAGATTTAACATATCGGTGGAGCCCACTTCATCCTAAGGGAGAGAGAGAGAGAGAGAGAGAGAGAGAGAGAGATACACGTGAAGGGACCCCGCCACTATTGGGCCCTCCCAAATACAATGCATTCATTAAGTGGGTCCCACAATAAGTGGGCCCTCAGAAATTAAAATCAATGGTGGATCACCCACCTGTTGGCCTTCTTCTTGCTCCCTTAGACTTGTATGCTCCTTGCCTTCAACTTTGATGGAGGTTGATGGAGATTGGAGGGTTGAGATGGGAGATGAAAGAGTAGGAAGGTGGGCCACACTTGTTATTTTTGGAAGAGAATCTGGGGAGGCTTGGACGTGTGATGCTTGTTGCTTGGGAGTGAAGAGAGGGAATGAGAGAGAGATAGAGAAGTGATGGGTGAAAAGGGAAGAGATGAGGTGTAATGGGTGATGGGTGGAGTGATGGGGTTATAAGAAAGTGATAGGTGGAGAGAGAGAGAGAGAGAGAGAGAGAGAATTGACTTTGGGAATGGGAAGGGATGGGTTGTTGTACTTGGGGTATGGCTCGTACTTGACTTGATTGATTGATTGATTGATGAGACAAGTTATAGAGATTCCCTCAAAGTTCACAGCGCGTGGCGTTTTCCTCAAAATGAACGTAGGCCCACATCTTTTAGCCCGGGTATCGGTTCGGTGCGCGAGTCATGACGTTAGAACTGCGATGACAGTGCGTCGCTAAGATACAAGTTTCAGGTCGAGCCGACTTCGGTATGTAGGTCTCGGCTTAGGATTGTGCGCAAACATCGGATATGGATCGAGGGTTGCCGGAATTCGACCAGAACAACCGTGGAAGTCTATAGAACGGTACGAACTAGGATACGGGTCTTACAATTAAGATAGCTATAAAATCTCATTTGTTGATTTTTCTGAGATAGCCAGAAAATTTTCAAAGAGGGTTTTTTTGTTTGTGATAGCCCTTTAAAATCACAATTGTATCAGGTTTTAAGGTGACCCTGAGAAAACTTTATTTATAGTGAAAGTTAATATCACGTGGATAAAGATTATTGGGAGTAGAGTAGGTGTGGCTATTTGAGAACAGTTGTACACACCGAACCACTATAACTCTTGGTGTTGTGGTGAATGTTTACTTTTTGCATTTGTGGAGAATATTTGTAATTTCATTTATGCAAAAGTGGTAAATATTTGTAATAAATAGCTTTATTTTCTCTTGATTGGTTTGAGACCTTGATTCTTACAAATGCTCGTGAAATAAGGTTGTCCTACCTAAACTTGGTTTGGGTGTAAGTTGTCATACGAATTAGTTTGAATCAATTTTTTAACACTAATGTGATTGAGATTTCTGATTTATTTAATATTTCAGCACTTTAATTTTTATTTGGCATAGTCCTATTCACCCCCCCCCCCCACAGGACTTCATAAGCTCGCATTTTTAACTACCAACTACAATGTACTCGGCTTCCATGGTGGATAGAGAAATTGAGTTTTACTTCTTGCCATGCCATGATACTAAGCAGCTCCCGATGTAAAAACAATCGTCGCTAGTGGATTTCATGTCTCAATATTCCAAACCCAATCAGCATCTGAGCACCCTACAATTGTTGTTATAGTAACATATGGGTACCAGAGGTTAAAATCCATAGTCTTAGCCACATAATAATTCTTTTCATAGTAGTCAAATGTGATTCTTTAGTATCAGCCTGAAATTGGACACGGGCCTCTACACTAAACACTGAAAGTGCCGTGGTTTATCAAATTACGTGAGTGTTGAGTCAGATTGTCTACAGAGCCTGATAGGAAGATCGATTCAAGCGTCGACATCAACCGGATGTGTGCAAGCTTACCACAGGTAAATCTAAAGCCTCACATCCCATGACCCTAAACACCAGGTGAAGAAAAGCCTTAAAAATAAGTTAGAAATCATAGGGTTTTAAGGTGAGAAAACTTTTTTCAAAACAAGAAAATCTCTAAGTTTTTCTTGCCTTGTCGATTTTATTGAAACACCCTCGATATGATCGACCTGCGCTGTCAAGTCCTCGATACTTCATCGATACCATCGAAAAGAGGACCAAATATGTCGAGCAACTTCACAACATATCTGGACGAATTATCAATGCATTGATACACGTATCGATATCATCGATACTCAAATCTCGAGCCCATCGAAAGTGGCTCGATAAGATCGACAAGCAGTTTTCCGGCGCCCCTGTTTTTTAGAGAAAATTTTGAATTTCTTCGATATATCGATGCGCCTTCCGATATAATCTGAAATCAAATATCGATAAGATCGAAAGTTCATCGATGATATCGATCGTGGGCGCGCATATTTTACAGCAAATATTTCATGTTATTTTTAACTATGATCGAGGGCCCTTAGATAAAAATCAATATTCAAATATCGATAATATCGGCACCAGGTTGATTGCATCGAACAAAGTCATAAACTGTCCAGCAAACTTAAAGAAAAATTCGCTGGATTTATCGATGCCTCTACTCTGATCTCGATATCATTGACATTCAAATTCCGATGATCTCGATGGTTCCCTGATCATTCATGAAAACCTGAAATATTTTAAAGTCAAGTCTCTCTCATTTTTCAAGTGTCGATGGATCGAACCTGTCATCGATAGAATCGGAGTTCAAAATTCGATGACATTAACAATAGTTTCGATTCATCAACCAATTGGCAAAGAGTTTCAAAAGCATATGACATTGAGTTCGAGTCATCGAGCAGACCATCGTTGCTATCGAGAGTATACACTCGTTGATATCAAACCTGCTTGATGATATCGAACTCTGTCATAAATGTGACCATTTTATATCCGTTGAAACTTTTTGCCTATTTATAGAGGACTTGTCTTTCGTTGCTATGAGAGAAAGTAGAGAGTGCTTTTGTGTATTTCAACTTATATCTTATATCCAAAGCCCTTTCTCTCAAGGGATTTCATCTCCAATCCACCCTCACCATTGATATTCAATAGAGTGGATTGGGGAATGAACTTCCGCATTCAAGGATCCTCCAGCTACTAACTTAATTATAAATCATTAAGCTGGGATGCCTTGAATGCATAAGAGTGGACTTACTCTATCTTCCTTATAGGAAAATATTTAGAGAGTAGGATTCTATCTTCAGCTTGACCCAACCCAAAGCCTAGTAGTGGTACATCATTCTGTGTTGCGGATCAAGGAAGCAGAAGACTCTTCGTCACCAAGGAGGAGGAGATCTTAGGTGTTGTGATAAACAGGACTCATCAACTTATTTTAAGTATCTAGAGTCCAAGAGGACACTTGTGATCATTCCTTTGTAGGATTGGGTCTTAAGTGGTTCTCACCCTTCGAAGTCCTCGAGGAGGCCTCCGGCGGGAGTGTACGTAGTGGGTACGTTGTATGGACCCTTGCTCTATGAAGAGCATAAACATCTGGTTAAGAGTGAACCAGTAAAACTCTAGGTTTGAGGTAAACCATGTAAAACCTTGGGTTTGAGGTAAACCGTGTAAAACCTTGGGTTTTAAGTGAACCGTGTGAAACCTCGGGTTTGAGGTGAACCGTGTAGAAACCTCCAGTAGGGTCTTATAGAAGATCCTTAGCCAGTGTGCCTAAAAGTGGGTACGTTGTGTTGACCCTTGCTCGTGAGAGCATAAACAGTCAGCCTCAGTGTAGGTTATAAAGGTTGAAGGTGAACCTGATTTAAAACCTTAGGTTTGAGGTGAACCACTGTGAAACCTCCTTAGTGAAATCCGGTACACTCAAGGGTTGAGTGCGGTTATCGGGAGTGGAGTGACTTATCATCGAACCACTATAAAAATGACTGTGTTTGAGATTGTTATTCTTCTAATTGTGTGATTTACTTTAATACTTCCATATCTAAATATCTGATCACACCTCACATACCTACACAGTCATATCCATTATAAACTAGGTTGCATATTGTTTACTTCTTAAAATAGTTTGTGATTAGATCCTCTATTAGGCTTGGAAGTCAGTAGAGTTATTTTTTAGTAATCCTAATGTGTGTCTGTTGTTAGAATTAGTGTAATAGGATTTGAAATAAACCATAAAAACTTTTAAAAATCCTATTCACCCTCCTCTAGGACATATTGGCATATTCCGACTTCAACTAAAGTGGTCTTCACCGCAATTTCAATTGGTATCAAAGCGGGTCTCTCTTTAAGGGTTTTACCGCCTAGAGAGTGATTTTGACTGAAGTTGGAAATATGGCCAAAGGAGAGGGCTCATCAGTCACTAGACCCCCAGTATTTGATGGCTCAAATTATGCATACTGAAAGGCTAGGATGCACTACTTTCTGAGATCTTTGGATCATGATGTTTGAGATATAGTTGAAACTAGATATGTGCCACCTACTGAACAAATTGTACTTGACAGTGGCACAACAATCACAAAACCCAAACCCAAAGAAAAGTGAACAGCATTCGATAAAGAAAGACAAACATCTGAAGCCAAGGCAATGAATGCTATCTACTGTGCCGTGTCCCAAGATATATTCAATCAGATAAGTATGTATGGGACATCCAAAGAAGTATGGGATCTATTGGAAACAACCCATGAAGGCACAAGCACTGTGAAGAGGTCCAAACTACGATTTCTGACCTCACAGTTTGAAGGTCTCAGAATGGAAAAGCATGAGACGTTTATAGAGTTTTTCACCAAGTTAAACATTATTTGCAACTCCATGGGTAGATTGGGAGAGAAAGTTCCAGTACCTAAAATTTGTAGGAAAATCCTAAGATCCCTACCGAAACGATTTAATCCCAAGGTGATAACAATTGAGTGTAGGAACATAGATGAAATGAAAGTAGAAGAACTGGTAGGTTCCCTATGAACTTTTGAACTACACTTCAAACAATCCCAAAAATCCAAAAACACTGTCTTAAAAGCCTAAAAAAAAATGATTCATGACGACAATGGAAGTGAAAAGGAAGATGAAGATGAAGAAATGGCTTTGCTGGCCCAAAGATTCAGAAGATTCTTTCAAAAGAATCGTGGTCGGCCTTCCAAAAGAAGAAAGGTGAACAACAAACCTTCTGCAAGCAAATTTGGTAAAAGAATCAAAGAACCATAATGCTATTCCTGTCAGGAGTATGGACACCTATCAACCGAATGCCCAAACAGGAAAACCAAGGGCAAGGCAATGGCTGCCACGTGGGATGATACTGAGTAGTCAAATTTAGAATCCAGTGACTCAGAGAGTGATGGAGATCAAAAATCTTTAAAAATTCTCATGGTCTCCACTACTCAAATCACTCCCACAGAATCTGAAAATGAGAGAGAACAGCAAGCCACGGAATCATCCTCATCTGACAGTGGAAAAGAAGAAAAAGAAATCGAAAAGGATAAACTGCAAGATGCTTATAATCAACTTTATATTCATAGCCTCAATATCCTTAAGAGACTCGGAATAGCAGAGAACAAAAGTAAGTTGCTGCAGAAAGATTTAGACAAAACTGTTGAAATCAATACACATCTGATCAATGAGTTACAGCAACATCACTCAGATAATGATAGACTTGAAAGAAGTAGCACCTTCCTTAAATCTAAGACCGAGAAACTAAACAAATAAGTTGAGAAATTAAAAGACAAAAATATGCATCTTCAAAATGAAAATTATACACTCTTGTTTAATCTAGAAGAGTCCAGAAAAATTGCCAAGCAAAACTGTAAGTTTTCCCAGAGTGGTGAGAAGTTAGAAAAACTTTTAGGGATGGAAAAATGCTTGAAAACTGGGTATAAGAAAGGCAGAGGTATAACTGGGTATGGAAAACAAATGCTTGAAAACTCTAATGCCTCCAGTAGCAACACAAAGACTAATCAAGTAGTTGAATCAGATAAGAAAATTAAATCTACTACAAGTAAGATCCCTGTCACAAAATGGATAATTAAATAAAAGAAGAATTGCCTTACTACTCACTCAAATCAGTTAACAGGCAATGACACTAAGTGGTACCTTGACAGTGGTTGCTCAAGACATGTAACAGGTGACATGTCCTTTCTTTCTAAATATAAGAATCTTCATAATGGGATAGTCACCTACGGTGATGGAACCACTACTAAAGTAATTGGACAAGGAATCATAAAAGGAATACAGTTGCTTGAAAATGAAAAAGCTTTCTGCATAAAAGGTCTGACACATAATCTCCTAAGCATATCTCAAATCTGTGATAATAGGCATGTGGTCAAATTCAATGGACAAGAATGCGAAATCCCAAACCAATCAGGAAAATTAGAAATGAAGGGTCATCGCACAAGTAACCACTGCTACATTATCAGAGGCATAGAAAGGACTAATGCTTAGAAGTACTGAGCAGAGAAAGACAAGTCCAGATCATGCATCTAGATCTGGATATTTGCTGAAATGATGTAATTTTGTTGAGCATCAAATGATATATCTGAGGTTCTTCACCTCAATTTTTTATATATAAACATTCAAATGTTTATAATTTTTTATGCGTACAGTAATTGTACATAATTTTGCTGAGTATGCTATTGATTCATAGAAATACTAAAAAGCATACTTGAAGGGTTGAAAAAGAAAAATACTCCTCTTCGATATGCCTATCGATCTGTCATTCCTGATTTATCGATCATGGGTCGATATCATCGACATCTCTTCAGAATATGGAAAGACACATGATCGGGACTACTATTGAAGCAATTGCCGATAACATCAGATGTGGATCATCGATATAATCGAAAGAAAGTTCGATAAAATTAAAGACTCCTACCCGATAAAAGGCGATTGAGCGAAAAAATCTTATTTCTCTAAAAAAATTTCTGTTTTACCCTCTGCTCGAATCCTCGGCCAGAAGACCATCGACGAGTCCCAAAAGCTTTAAAAGAAACGGGTATGATCTTTCCATTTCTTACACTCCAGAGTCTAACCTCACTTTTGGTTGGGTATTTTCTGTTCTTTTGGTTGATCATCCTTACCGTTGCCTATCTCTTACACTGAAAAATCATGAACAAAGGAAAAGGTAAGTCTCTTTCTTAGTCTTCGAAAGGAAAAGCAAAACAACCTAGTAGACATCAACTCATTCCATCGGGGAGACATCCAGCTATTGTTGTTGAATGTCTGGTTCTTAACAATGCCATTGAGTCTTTTGGCGTGGACCTTCTTCTAGAAGTAATTGGATGGCAAAATATTCTAAATCTTGGTAGTACTTATCAAATTGGAGTGGTCCATGACTTCCTCAGTACAAGTCATGTTATTTGTGTCGATCCACCTTGCATTCAAGTAGAATTATTGCATTACTCCAAGCACATCGCTCCCATTACCTTGAGTAACCTTTTAGACCTCCAAGTCACTCGCATTCCTGTTACCAATCGGAATCTAAATGATCTTGGTGTTTGGGGCGAGGTAACCCGTGCACTGTGTCAGGGAACAACTATTTCTCGGAACGATGATAATTCCCTTCACATTAATTATCTTAGACCCACTTTTAAAATCCTCCATAGCAGTTTTGGGTCCATTGTCTATCCGTGCGATGTGAATGAAAATCATCTCTCCTTTTGTACTAAATGTGATGTATGATGTGTATCAAGGCAGGAGTCTTTAATTTTATCGAACTTTCTTTCGGGCAAAAGGTGTGCCTCCCAACACTTCTTCTTAAGCAGCTAATTCATGTCATTCAAGGCAACCATCAGGATACACTAGCTTTTCCTGTCTCATCTGTAAATTATCTCATCATGTTGGTATTCTTGCCACATCTGATACAGTCTATCTAGAGAGATGGTTTGATAGTGATTCAGCTCAGGTGGCTCAATAGCTGTGTCTTCCCTCAGCTCTTCCCGAGAACAGTGCTCCCCTGCAGTCGGCTGCTACATATGCTCATCTGTCATATCCATGGGGATCCAACCGAATGCCACTGCTAAGTCCGGAATCTATCACAAATTGCCAAACTCATCACCTTGAACGTCACCTACTGAATGGTATGGTGAGCATAGAGGAGCGACTTCACAATTGTGAGAAACGTCTCACCGTGATTGAAGAAAAAGTCAATTCTCTCCAGCAAACAAATCAGCAAGTGGTTGACTTACTCACACGTGATGATTCTCGGAGTCGATAGAAGCTGATTGTGCAAGTTCTATATCATTTTTTTGTACATGTGCGTGTGCTTAGTTTTTTTGCTGGGATAACTGTTAATTTGCTGCCAATATTGGGCAGTTTATTTTGGATAGGTGGATATTTTGATTTCCTTTTGAATATGGCTAAGTATAATTCTTATCTTTACTACCATAATTATGTTTTACGTTCCCCTGGTTTATCTAGTTTCTGATATGGAATGCACGAGATATCTCTAATGAATATTCTATCTGTTGTACATTCATAAATTCTAAAATTGATGTTTGCTTAAATTGAGTTAACTGTTATACATCAATTGTTCTGCTCGGTTCTCCCAAGTAATTCACTCTTCAGTCAATATCACTTGATCTAACTTTGTCAATGACTGACAAAAAGGGGAAGAACATTTGCAAACACCCCGAATAGAAAATTGTATATTGTGCAGGTGTTAAGGGGAGCAAGCTGCAACAAGAAAGGGGGAGTTTACAAGTCAGGGGGAGCAGCTATTGGGTGTGTACATGGGCTAGAAATTGTGAAATTGTGTAAAAATATGTACACACAATTTAGGGTGTATTTGTTTAGAGTATTCTAGGGTGTTTTAGGATTTTGTCACGTAATTGACAAAGGGGGAGATTGAAAGTGCCCTGGTTTGTCAAATTACGTGAGTGTTGAGTCAGATTGTCTACAGAGCCTGATAGGAAGATCGATTCAAGCGTCTGCCTCAACCGAATGTGTGCAAGCTCGCCACAGGTAAATCTAAAGCCTCACATCCCATGACCCTAAACACCAGGTGAAGAAAACCCTTAAAAACAAGTTAGAAATCATAGGGTTTTAAGGTGAGAAAACTTTTTTCAAAACAGGAAAATCTCTAAGTTTTTCTTGCCTTGTCGATTTTATCAAAACACCCTCGATATGATCGACCTACGCTGTCAAGTCCTCGATACTTCATCGATACCATTGAAAAGAGGACCAAATATGTCAAGCAACTTCACAGCATATCTGGACGAATTATCGATGCATCGATACATGTATAGATATCATCGATACTCAAATCTCGAGCTCATAAAAAGTGGCACAATAAGATCGACAGGCAATTTTCCGGTGCCCCTATTTTTTAGAGAAAATTTCAAATTTCTTCGATATATCGATGCGCCTTCCGATTTGATCTAAAATCAAATATCGATAAGATCGGAAGTTCATCGATGATATCTATCGTGGGCGCGCATATCTTACAGAAGATATTTCAGGTTGTTTTTAACTATGATCGGGGGCCTTTCGATAAAATTAATATTCAAATATCGATGATATCGGCACCAGGTTGATTGCATTGAACAAGGTCATAAACTGTCCAGCAATCTTAAAGAAAAATCCGCTGGACTTATCGATGCCTCTACTCTGATCTCGATATCATCGATATTCAAATTCCGATGATCTCGATGGTTCCTGGATCATTCATGAAAACCTGAAATATTTTAAAGTCAAGTCTCTCTCATTTTTCAAGTGTCGATGGATCAAACCTGTCATCGATAGAATCAGAGTTCGAAATTCGATGACATTGACAATAGTTTCGATTCATCGACCAATTAGCAAAGAGTTTCAAAAGTGTATGACATTGAGTTCGAGTCATCGAGTAGACCATCGATGCTATCGAGAGTATACGCTCGATGATACCGAACTCTGTCATAAATGTGACCATTTTATATCCGTTGGAACTTTTTGTCTACTTATAGAGGACTTGTCTTTTGTTGCTGTGAGAGAAAGTAGAGAGTGCTTTTGTGTGTTTCAACTTATATCTTATATCCAAAGCCCTTTCTCTCAAGGGAGTTCATCCTCTAATCCACCCTCACCATTGATATTCAATAAAGTGGATTGGGGGAATGAACTTCCGCATTCAAGGATCCTCCAGCTACTAACTTAATTGTAAATCATTAAGCTGGGATGCTTTGAATGTATAAGAGTGGACCTACTTTATCTTCCTTATAGGAAAATCTTTAGAGAGTAGGATTTCATCTTCACCTTGACCTAACCCAAAGCCTAGTATTGGTACATCATTGTGTGTTATCGATCAAGGGAGCAGAAGACTCTTCGTCACTAAGGAGGAGGAGATCTTCAGTATTGTGCTAAACGGGACTCATCAACTTATTGGTAAGTATCTAGAGTCCAAGAGGATACTTGTGATCATTCCTTTGTAGGATTGGGTCTTAAGTGGTTCTCACCCTTTGAAGTCCTCGAGGAGGCCTCCGGCAGGAGTGTACGTAGTGGGTACGTTGTGTGAACCCTTGCTCTGTGGAGAGCATAAACATCTGGTTAAGAGTGAACCAGTAAAACTCTAGGTTTAAGGTAAACCATGTAAAACCTTGTATTTGAGGTAAACAGTGTAAAACCTTGGGTTTGAGGTGAACCATGTGAAACCTCAGGTTTGAGGTGAACCATGTAAAAACCTCCAGTAGGGTCTTATGAAAGATCCTTGGCCAGTGTGCCTAAAAGTGGATGCGTTGTGTTGACCCTTGCTAGTGAGAGCATAAATAGTCAGCCTCAGTGTAGGTTGTAAAGGTTAAAGGTGAACCTGATTTAAAACCTTAAGTTTGAGTTGAACCGCTATGAAAACTCTTTAATGAAATCCGATACACTCAAGGGTTGAGTGCGGTTACCAGGAGTGGAGTAGACTTATCGTCAAACCACTATAAAAATGACTGTGTTTGAGATTGTTATTCTTCTGATTATGTGATTTACTTTAATACTTCCATATCTGAATATCTGATCACACCTCACACACCTACACAGTCATATCCATCATAAACTAGGTTGCATATTGTTTACTTCTTAAAACAGTTTGTGATTGGATCCTCTACTAGGCTTGGAAGTCAGTAGAGTAATTTTTTAGTAATCCTAATGTGTGTCTGTTGTTAGGATTAGTGTAATAGGATTTGAAATTAACTATAAGAACTTTTAAAAATCCTATTCACCCCCCTCTAGGACATATTGGCATATTCTGACTTCAACTAAAGCGGTCTTCACCACAATTTCAAACGCTATGTCTAGCCTGTTGGCCGTGAGATAAATGAGACTGCTGATCATACTTTGGTATAAGTGTTGATTCACACTTTTTCCTTATATATCTTTAAATAACTTTAGTGTGGTGCTCATAGGTATATGATGAGTTCGACCAAACAAAAGACTAAATCATTTTACTAATTCCTTAGTGCACTTAGTCTGGCTCATAAAAATGCCATCCAAGCTGTTTGACCTGTAATCCTAGGGAAAAAAAATAATCAGCTCACTCACCATGCTTATTTCAAACTCAGACTGCATCAAGTGGGAAAACTAGTGATCCATCTCCTCACATGTGGAACCAAAAACTATGTCATCCACATAAATCTAGGTTATAAGAATAGAATCCCTGGTCTTTTGAAAAAAGAGTGTTTTATCCACACTCCCCTTTGAAAAATCATGGCCGATCAAAAATTGAGACAAACATTCGTACCATGCACGTCGGGCTTATTGAAGACTATAAGTGCTTTCTTTGATCTATATACCTAATGAGGATAACATTTTTAGTTGTTCTACATAAACTTCTTCCTCTAGTACACCATTCAAAAAGGCACTTTTAACATTCATCTGGAATAATTTAAACTTTAAAGCGCAAGTTATGGACATAAGGATCTTGATTGATTCAACTCGCATAACCAAGGCAAATGTCTCGTCGAAATCAATACCATGAATCTGAGAGAAGCCCTACACAACTAACCTAGCCTTATTTCTAATTACATTTCTGAATTCATCAAATTTGTTCTTGAAAATCCATTTAGTTTCGATAACATTTGTATCCTATGGCCTAGGTACCAAATGTCAAACCTCGTTTCTTTTGAATTATTACAACTCTTCTTGCATAGCTTGTATCCAAAATCCATCTTGCAAAGCTTCTACAACATTCATTGGTTCCATTTTTAGGTGAAGCAAAGATGGTTGTTTATAGTCTCAAGTTGTCTCCTAGTTTTCACACCAGTACTAGGATCTCCATTGATTTGATTGAGGAGATAATCCTTAATAATCGGTAAGTCAACCGAATGTTGAGACACTTTAGGAGAGGAGGGTTTTTCATTATATGAACCTATCTATCTTAGACCCTCATCCTCATCCACATCAATTACATGACCTGATTTGTTTGTGGGTTGGTCATCAACAACTACATCGACTGATTCTTGAATGGTCAAGGTCCTGAGATTGTAAACTCTATACGCATAACTATTAAATGAATATCCTAAAAAGATTTCTTCGTTGCCTTTAGAGTCAAAGTTTTCTAAGTTTTCATGGTCTTTAAGGACATAATATTTACTACCAAAGACCTTAAAATACTTAACATTTGGTGGTTTTCTATGCCATAATTCATCTATTGTTTTGTCCAACCGTGCTCTTAAATAGACTCGATTAATTATGTAGTAGGTTGTGTTAATCACTTCGGCCCAAAAACTTTTTTTATAAATTTTTACTATTGAGCATAATTAAGGCCATTTCCTGAAGCACCCTATTCTTCCTGTTAACTGCTCCATTTTGTTGAGGCATTTTAGGACTAAGAACTCATGTTGGATTTCATGTACATCACAGAATTTCTTAAACCAATCATTCTCAAATTCTCCGCCATGATCACTCTGAATTTTATCAATCATGTAACCTTTCTCATTCTAAGTTGCCTCACAAGTTTCTTGAATTCATTAAATGTATTTGATTTCTCTCTCAAGAAGGCGACTCAGGTGAACCTAGAGTAATTATCCACAACTACAAAAAATGTCTCTTACCACCCTAGCTTTGTACTCTGGTGGGACCAACAAGGTCCATGTGTAAAATCTCAAGGAGCATAGATGAGCCACAGAAGATATATTTTTGTGGGTGACATTAATTTGTTTTCCTTTCGAATAGTTCTCACAGACAATCCTGGGCTTTTTCCAAATCTTAGGAAGTCCTCTCACCATATTCTTAAAGCTAAGGCAAGACAAATTCCTATAATGGATATGGTCGAGTCTTTGGTATCACATTTCAGTTTCATTGTCTCAAGCCATCTAGCATACAACTGTAGAAGCAAGCTCTCCACTGCTTTCAATTTCATAACAATTATTACTAGTGTGCAAACCTCTCATAATTAGTTTACCAATAGAGTCTAAGATCTCACACATCTCCTTTAAAAATTTTACAGAATGTTCTCTATCACAAATTTAAGATATGCTTAGGAGGTTATACTTCAAGCCCTCTACGCAGAGAACATTCTCAATCTTGGGCAACCTTGGCCCAGCAATAGTTCCTCACCCAACAATCCGATCGATGCTCCCACGTCCAAAAGTGACCGACCCACTATCAAAATCAATGTATTGGCAAAACTGGGTCCTATCACCTGTCATGTGTCTAGAGCAACCAGTATCCAGATACCATCTGGCATTACTACCAACCTTGAGACTTGTATGAATTACTAGACAATTTATTTTATTCTTTATGACCTATTTTCATACAACTTTTTTAGGCCTGGATTGTTTCTTGGAGAGGGTTTCTTTCTTGGACTCATCTTTCAGGGGAGGACTTCTTTTAGGAGATTGACTTTTCTTGTCAGACTGATCATTGCCCTTATTCATATGAATCATTTTCTTTGTATTTTCATTCAACTGGGAAACCTACTTGACTAGATCCTTCATTCTTTTATCCATCTTAGGAGGAGTAAGAAACTTTCTCCTCATATTCTCCTTCTTTTGAGGTGATTTCCTAGGAGGATTCCTTACTGAGTGTAGTATTCTCTCACCAATTGTTCTTTTCAGCATTAATTTCTTCAAGTTTATTGCTCAATTGTTTGTTTTTAGTCGTATCTTGACCAAGCTTCTTGGGGACTTTTAAGTTTTCAGTGTACAGTTGGTCATAGGCTTCTTGTAGACCATCATTTCCATCTTCTTCCTCTTCTTCATATGAGTAAGTAGCATCTTTCTCTACTTTCTCATGATCATCATTATCTCCCATGTCCTTTGATTTTGGAGAGTTATGGTGGTGGAGGCCATAAGTATTCCCAATGAGCCTCGGTCTCCATCACTCTAGGATTCATCTGAGTCTGAATCTAAATCGAGTCATCCCATGTGGCAGTCATTACCTTCCATTTTGATTTGTTTTTAATGGGACTCTTGGAGGCAAGATGACCATAACCTCTATAATTATAGAATTGGGGATCTCACGACCTTTTAGGAGATTTACCTATTTGGCGCTTTGAGTCATTTTTCTTCCCCTTTTGTAGAAGTTTTTTCCTTTAGTTCTTGTTGAAGAATTTTCTAAATTACTTAGCCAACAGTGACATTTCTTCATCATTGTCTTCCTCATATTCGTGTTTCTTTTGAAATGTTTTCAAGATAGTATTTTTGGACTTAGTGGGAGTCTTGAAATGTAGTCCATATGTTTGTGGGGAACCTAACAATTCTTCTACTTTCATATCATCAATGTTTTTACATTCCTCTATAATGTTACTTTGGAGGAGAATCGTTCTGGTAACGATCTCAGAATTTTTCTACAAATGAGTGATATCGGAACCTTCTCACCCAACTCCCACATGGAGTTACATATGTCATTTAGTTTTGTATAAAACTCCATGAAGGTCTTATGCTCCTCCATCTTAATATCTCAAATTGGGTTGTATGAACTAGATTTTTGATCTCTTAATTATGATAGTCCCTTCATGGGTGGTTTCCAATAAATCCCACACTTGTTTGGTAGTTTCACACATACATATGCATTTGAACTCTTCTTGAGAGACTGCACAGTAAATTGCATTTAGTGTTTTTACTTCATAACTAGATATTGTTTTGTCATAATTAGTCCAAAAAGATTGTGGTTTGGGTTTTGAGGTGGTAATACCATCATCGAATATCATTTGTTCTATTAGTGCTTACCACCCATTTTTAACAATATCCCAAACTGCATGTTCTAAGGTTCTAAGGAAAATTCGCATTCTTGCTTTCCAATATGCATAATTAGATCCGTCAAAAAATAGTGGTCTAGAAACCGATGTCCCCTCGTCTTAGACATATTTTCCTCTAGGCTTTTAAGCCCTTCAAGAGGAACCCACTCTTATACCAATTGAAATTGTGGTCCAAGTTCAATAGCCGCTACGATAAGAGCTAGAAAGTAAGCCTAAGTCCTATAAAGAGGTGAATAGGATCTTTTAAACTTTTTCTAAATTAAATAGCTAAGGTCCACCTCCAGTACCACAATCAATTACAGAAGATATAGATATACCAATTCAGCTCAACTTTAAAAAATGAATATAGTGAATCATCGTGTGTGCAATTCATCAAACATGTTGGCTACAATAAGGATATGCATTCATGAATATTCAAAAAAAATGAAACCAACAATATACAAGATTCCTTCAACCAATTGCACAGTATGTATAGTGGTTTAGCTATGTGCCTGTTCCACTCCCAGCTAACACACTCTCTCCTAGAGTATATCAGATTTCACTATCATAATGGTTTTAAATCAAGTTTGCCATAAACCTTTACAACCTACACAAGGTCTACATGTTTTGCATCCGTTACACAAGGTCTTAGTATGCTTAAATCTCAAACTTGAGAAAATGTCCTACACAAGGACGACACACGTATGCTCCCGTCGGAGGCCTACACAAGAACTTGACGAGTTTGGTTTATCAAATTCTGAAACCAAACTCTACACAAGAATCAGTTTTCAGACAAAATGAACTCATAACTTACTTTCTTACTCAAAGTGGATGAGCCCCTATGAACGCACCTTATTGAAGAGCTTCCTTTATCATCAAAGCTTCTTCTTCAACTCCCTTAAATAATAACCTTTCAATAGATGTGCCTTTGTAGTGTCGAGGTAAGGGAGAAAATGATGGGAGAATCTTCTTAAATGATAAGGCTTAGAGAAGACGGAAGGGATTCACCTAGTTCAACCTTCATTGGCCATAATGATAAAAGATTTTCCTGATAAGGTCAAGGCCATTAATGAATACATTGAGTTCATCATTCAATCCGAGGTTTGAATGCTTATTAATGTTGTTATAAATACAAGGAGTGCATGATGAACTCAAAGCATTAGAGCTTGGGAAGAAGGTTTTAAGCTAGGGAAAATACTCACACAAGACTAATGGATTCTCCTTAACTTGTCCAAATGTTCATTTCCACGTGAATAGATTATTTTGCAACGAGTTAAAAACTAGCAAATAACGTCTAGGCTCAATCGATCGAACTCCAAATATATTTAACTCACAAGCTTGTTGGACGTTTTTATGATGCTCAGTCGATCGAACTCAATCGCTCGAGAGAAATTGAGGACTCGCTCGAGAGTGATCTCGATCAATTGAACTTTAGCTCGAGCAATTGAACTAATTTGTTTTTAGGCTAGATTGTTTGTTGGACATTTTTAATGACCTTCGGTTGATCGAAATCAATCGCTCGAGAGCGATCAAGGACTTCCTCAATCGATCGAACATGAGCTCGAGTGATCGAACTAATTCTTTTTTAGGCTAGATTGTTTGTTGGACGTTTTTTGCCATGTTTGATCACTCGAAGTCAATCGATCGAGCATGTATTTAATTGCTCAATACAGAGCTCAATCAGAATACAAATGCAAGGGATTTTGAAGGTTGGATCGATGCAATCATTTGAGGTCCAAGTGGCTCTACTAGACAAGGTTTTAAACACTTGGAAAATGGCTTTCCTAGCATAGGCCAACTATATCTATATAGATTTTGGACTTTAAACGGAGATAAATTTTGGAAATAAGGCACTACCATATATACCTATTTTCGAATAACCTTAGAATATTGTAGAGCTTCAAGTCTTCAAATCTTTTATCTTGTTGGGGCTGACCCAACTCAATGACTCACAACTCATGTTAATTAACACATAGTGTACTTATATTCTTTTCAGAATAAAATAAAAAATTTTACCATGAAATTCTGGACGTGGATTAGCTACTGACAGGTTGAGTATAGAGACTTTCTACTAAAGTGACGTCACCAAGTTCTGTGGGCTGCACCATGATATATGTGTTGTATCCACACTGTCCATCCATTTGGAGAGATCATTTTAGGACATGAGCTAAAAAATGAGTCAGATCCAAAGCTTGTGTGAAACCCACCATAGGAAACCGTGAAAATTGAACACCTACCATTAAAAACGTCCAGCGGCCACAAAAGTTTTCAATCATGCTGATATTTGTATTTTCCCATCGTTCATGTATGTTTTAACTTATGAACAGGTTGCTCAAATAAGCATCATGATGGACCCTAGAAAGTTTTCAACGGCGGGTGTCACTCTCCCCACTATTTTTTATGGTGGGTCCGCTCGAGCTTTGGAGCTGCCTCATTCATTGGCTCATGCCCTAAAATGATCTCTCCAAATGAATCGATGGTGTGGATATAACATATACATCATAGTGGGTCCACAAAACTTGGTGACGTCACTTAGCTAGTCTGGCTACTCCACTTGTCAGTAGCTAATCAGCCTATGAAAATTCCTCACAATTGCCCTTTTTAGGAGAATGGCTTGAAATTTCATATTTTTGAAAACATGCTTGAATCTGCCCTCATTTTGAGAAATAATACCGAAAATGGAATAGGCGTGGACATTGGTGATATGTTGATGTGACAGTTTCGTGGGGACTACCATGGTGTATTTGTTATATCCTCACCATCCATCGATTTTATGAGATCATGTTAGGGAATGAGCTCAAAAATGAGACAAATCCAAACCTCAAGTGGACCACACTATAAAAAGGAGTGGGGATTAAATGCCTACCATTAAAAACCTCTTGGGGGCCATAGAAGTTTTGGATCAAGTTGCTATTATAATTTTGTTTCCCCTTCATCCAGACCCATGTATGAATAGGTTGGATGGCAAAATAAACATCGTGGTGGGTCATAGGAAGATTTCAACTATGGGCATTAGGTCCCCACTATTTTTTGTGTTGTGGCCTACTTGAGGTTTGGATCTGCCTCATTTTTGGGGTCATGCCCAAAGTTGATCTCACATAATCGATGGAAGGTGTGGATATAACACATACATCATGGTGGACACCCCATAACTTTTCCAAACACATTACCGAGGGAGATTTTTCCAACTGTAAATCTCACATTTCATCTACCAGCTTTTCTGAATACTCCCAAACTTTACTTTCCATAACTGAACCACTGTTGTACGTATTAACTCTTAGTAGATGAAAATGCCATTGCTTTCACGGTGGCACCGTGATATCCACAGTGCCACCGTGGGACTCTGTCTTGTCCACGATGGCACTGTGGATATCACAGTGGCACCGTCCACTACCAGAAAAAGGGCCAAAGGCCATAGCCAAAGACATATGGCTATGGATTATAACCGTAACAAGGTCATAGCCATTGGTAGCATACCCATTGCTTCATTAGATTTGTAGCCGGTAGCTCTATGGCTACGGATCTAATCTATAACCATTGCTTCTATAGAGAAAAGTACTTACAACTACGGATAATTGAGTGAGCCTAACATGAAATTGAGGGAGCTTCATGTGAAATTGAGCGAGCCTAACATGAAATTGAGCTAGCTTCACATGAAATTGAGTGAGCCTAACATGAAATTGAGCTAGCTTCAAATGAAATTGAGCAAGCTTCACATGAAATTGAGCGAGCCTAACATGAAATTGAGCAAGCTTCAAATGAAATTGAGCGAGCCTAACATGAAATTGAGCGAGCTTCAAATGAATTTGAGTGAGCTTCACATGAAATTGAGTGAGCCTAATATGAAATTGAGCAAGCTTCAAATGAAGTTAAGTGAGCTTCGCATGAAATTGAGAGAGCCTAACATGAAATTGAGAGAGCCTCAAATGAAATTGAGCGAGCCTAACATGAAATTGAGCAAGCTTTAGATGAAATTAAGCAAGCTTCAAATGAAATTAAGCGAGCCTCACATGAAATTGAGCGAGCCTAACATGAAATTGAGTGAGCTTCAAATGTCTATATCATCCTATGAACAGGCTGGATGACAAATAAAACCTCACCGTGGGGCCTAACAAGGTTTCAACAATGAAAATGATTATCCCCACTATTTCCTGTGGTATGATCCACTTGATCTTTGGATATGCTTCGATTTTGGGCTCAACCCCTTGAATTAGATGGAAAAACGAATGGATGACATGGATAGACTACATACATTCATGTGAACCTTGGTCAATTTCATGTTAGGCTTGGTCAATTTCATGTGAAACTCATTGAATTTCATGTGAGGCTCGCTCAATTTCATGGTAGGCTATAACGCCCCGAAAATCGGTACCCGAGTACATAGACTCTGATACCGAGTTCCCAGGTGTTAACTAAATCAAAAGGCACGTGTGACTTAGTTTAGATTCACATCATTTTACACACAAGCAATCAGAGTAGTGCAATTCAAATTAGCGGATCCAAAGCGAGGTAGATATAACAAAATATTCAAAAATATAAGGCTAACAGTAAAAAATACAATTTCAATAGTAGCGATCGCCCAAAAAGGGGATTATACAAGCCACAATATACATACCCGGGACGGTTAAAGTGTAAAGCTTTCAGTTTATGCCCAATTCTCTAAAACATAACGACGGTGGCACAAGCCGATCTAAGGCTACCTGTCTGAGGTCTCGCTAGTACCTACATAAATAATATTGTTTGGTTGGTGTTTTAAAACACTGTCCCAGGTGGGAATGAGTAGCTAACTCAGTGGTTCCATAAGTCCTAAGTTACATGTGCTATCAACACAATCAGCACAATTAATGATAAACAACCAATCAAGCATTTCCTAAATACTCTTATTAAATGCACATTTAAGATTATGAAATGATTCACGCACTTTACAATCTAATACTCCCTCCCACGTGACTTCAACGCTTATTTCGCAAATGTCAACACTCCCTCATCACGTGACCACAATACCCAAGTCGTCATAGCCTAAACTAATGCGATGAATGTTCATGTTAGCTGAGTAATTATTAAGTTCTATTCATCTAGCATATTGGCGAAGCTAGGATACCGACATTATATCGTGAGTCATTATTCGAATCATGTGGGTCGTTATCACATGTAGCAGCTCCTTACCAGTATCCATTGATCCAACTTTAGGTATCACCCGTTTATCTTACCAATCAACAATTTCAAAGGTATAGCATAATACCTAAAGGTATGAGGATCAACCTGGCATGGGTTGTCACTCAAACACTAAGTATGATCACTCAATTCTGAGGTGCAAGCTTGTTACATAAAACCAAACCACCATAAAGGAAAGGACTTGTCATCCAATTCCATTCACACCCGGGTCGTTCGAACGATACTCTGGCATGAAACCATCGGCCAGGTAATTTGACGAGAGCCATTCAAATAATAATATCTCACCTCCATCAGTGCTCACCGATCACTACGAGGAGGCTCGTCACCCCAGCATAGGCCGACAACTCGAACATGGTGTCCCATACTACCATGCCCAGCTCATGAGTCTTAGTGGAATCATATCACACTAACGGTTATGAATTGACTCATCCACTGGAAACTAGGTATCTTAGATTTAATTTAGTCATGCCATACATTATAAATATACAAGATCAATTGGCTAGTGGACTGATTTGATTGACCTAGGAGAACCCTAGCGCAATCGGCATTGGGTGCAAGCATCCCATGTAGTTCAACTACTGTCGATCATCCATGTTCAACCCAGGTTGATCAAATAGGCCTAGGGTGGCCGACCTAACTCAGGTCGCCCATTGGTTTAATTAATTTACTGACTGACCTAACATCCTAAGAAATTCTAAACATTGCTAAGGACTAACAATTCATCAAGCAATCCCAACAATATTTCATATAAAATCTAAATTTAACAACACAACCACCTAAGCATTTCATCGAATATATGAGCATCAATAACATATCACTATCACTTGGGCATTTCATCGACCATGTAAGCACTAATAAAATCACACATTTACCTAGGCATTCCATCAAATATGTGATCATCAATAGAACAACACATTCAATCACTTAATCATTTTATCAAACATGTGAGCATCTATAAACAACTAATCACACATATTGCAATCAAAATGAAATGTGAACATGTTAGCATACACCAACCTATCTATAAACAACAAAATCATTAACTAAGACCCTCAAGGGTCAATAAATGATAACCTAGAAATAATGGTCCGTACCTTTGCAATGATTCATCTGACTCAAAGCGCTCTTAGGATTAGGGTTATAGAGAAAATCCATGAAAGCTTAAAAAATCACACAAACTATTGTAAGGACTAGAAAACCTAACCCAAAATACTAGATTAGATAGTAGATTATATTTCTTACCTTCAATCGCTGTCGAGAGAACTCCAAAAGGGATCCAAGAGTGACAATGTGGCTATAGAGAGGGATGAGAGGGTGAATGTGCACAAACCCTCACATTTTCAAGCTCTCTCTCTCTCTCTCTCTCTCTCTCTCTCTCTCCTCTTTCTCTTCTCTCCTCTATAGTTAGGCTCAAAATTTGTATGGGGACAGGGGGCATAAAATGAATGGGTATTTATAATACCAGAAGTGGTGCAAATGGCCCTAATGGCCCTTTATTCATTTATTAACCTTAGGGAGGTTGTTTCTCACTAATAGGACTCGATAGAAGGCATATGAGTCAATATAAGCCATGGAGTAGGTGTGCAACACTGCGATCTTTGTTTGGACACAAATATATAATGATCAGGTGTACCGATCAATTGAAAAGGCCCTAACTAAAATCGACAGTCACCGATGATCAATCGGCGCCATGGCTATATGGATATGTTTGGAGAAATATATTTAGTCAGTACACCGAATTTGACCATGAACCGATGGTCCGAAAGTTATGTAACGCCCCAGATTTTTGCCAACCTGGGATTAGACGTCCTTAGGCAATGGGTCAATCCTAACACAGGTTTAAGTTCTTAAACGCTCAATTAAAGTCTCGAATCATTCCTTAAATCATTTTCTTCACAAATCCCACCCTTCACTACCTTGTGCTTTCAATTTTTCAAAGCACCTTCGCCCTAGACACTATCTTAAACTAGCTAAGTAGTATAACTTGGATCACTTTATATACAAACTACAATGGACTAAGTTCCACCTCGATTTAAAAATCACTTAGGATTAAATCCTTTAGAAATTGACAAAGTGAACTAGGTGTTAAACTAGATTAGCCATGAAATCCATTTGAATCGCTTTAAATACGATCTGCAAGACCCAAAACTTGCAGAATCATTGACGCTAGGTTACCCTAAAGTTTAGAACCAAACTCATTTCCCGTCCGCTTCTGAATGAAACGAAACTTCAGATTAGGTCTAGATCGTACATCGAGTCCGATTAACCCGGCTAAGGAACTAGGACTGCCCCACCGGGCTTAACAATCATCTCAAAATCAGCTCCATCCGATGTTCCACGGCCATTCGCTTCGATCCGGAGCGAGGGTGTGTGAAAAACACTATTCCCATTCCAAAATAAATATCTGGAATAGTGATCGCATCATTCGTTGACGCGTCAATATAAGCAACCTGACCGTCGAATCGACCAAATTACACCCTTGGATTAAGAAAAATTTCAGGAACATTTACATGTACTTAGAATTTCTGATCGTGGCCCACTGACCGTCGAACTGAAAGTGGTCCGCCACGTGCGATCTGGGAATCCGATCGAGTCGAAAATGAAATCCCACATAGATCCATGTGTGGTGAGCTTAAGTCTGACGCTTGGCTCAGGAGGGCCACCAGAACCTCTCTTTTGAGCTGGAAAAGTGACGAATATCCTATATTAGCAGTAACCCTTGAACCTGAGTCTATTTTGGGAATGTTTTAGGCTATATAAGGGCCTTAGAGCACCCTCTCTCACAGCCATACGAATTTGAGTTTTGGGAGAGAGAAAAGAGAGAGAAAAGAGAGAGAAAGGCTTGGAGTTTGTTGCCGATTTTCCTCCTCCTGCTTTGGCTTGTTACACGGCCTACACCGCCCTGTTCTAGGCGCTTTCCCGGCGGTATCCATCCCATTTGAAGGTAAGAAACCCTAACCCTAGGTCTGAATTTTGTTAGGATCGTTGTAGGCTATGTAACAACTAACCGATTCCGCTCTTTAGGCTAGAAAACTCCCGTATACGGAAGTTCTACTGCCCTTGCTGATTCGTTGAGTTTCAAAAGGCAAAGGTGAGGACTTTAAGTCATAAGTTACGGTTTTCAACGCTTTCAATGTCAGATAATGGTAGATTCATGATCTGCTTGCAATTGCACATGTACAAAGTGCTTTCCGTTTCCTGTTTCGATTAACGTTGTAGAAATTGGAATTTCACATACTCTAAGTATACGTAGAATTACCGTATACGTATTTTTTTTGGAAAAACGTTTGACATGTTTATTTAATGTATTATTATATGATATATGGATAAAATACTAATTTGGTGAAAGGAATTGCTGAAATACATGTTCATGTGTAAATGCTACGTATGTTGAAATTGTATATTCTAGAAATACCGTATATGTATTTTTTTTGGGAAAATGTATGACATGTTTATTTAATGTATGATTATACAATATATGTATAAAATACTAGTTTGGCGAAAGGAATCGCCAGAATACATGCTCCCTTGTAAATGTCAAGTATGTTGAAATTGCGTATTCTAGAAATACCGCATATATGTAAAATTTGGAGATGTATTTATCATGATTATTTGCTGTAGTAATATATTATACATGGATAAAATACTCACTTGGCTAAAGGATAGCCCTAATATATGTTTTGCTAACATACACCATGTATATTGTAATAGTGTATTCTAAGTGTTTGTGAAAATGACTGAATGAGTATAGAATTCTCATTCGTGCTCGCCATGACTAATTGTCATGGATTCATGATTGTTGTATTGGCGATACCCATTTGACGAAAGGATTTTCCCTAAATCACGCCACGGCCAATATACACCATATATGCTAAAATGTGTGGCCCAAGTGTTTGTGGGAATGACTGAATGAATATGGAACTTGGATCCCTGCTTGCCATGACTATCCGTCGTGGGTGTACGCGTGTTATGATTGGGGCAACTCCCTAGTGAAAGGATTTGGCCTAATGCCTATGTGATCGACATATGTCATGTATGTCGATGTATGTTTGTTTAAGTGTTTCTTGAAATGTCTGAATGAGTAGTAGTTAGCAAAGTGTAATGTATAAGGGTGTTGAGATATGATTCTCAACCTTTTTTTTTTTTTACTATGTGTATGATCTCCTTTGATAGTTGTGTGATTAGGAATTGAACATGTACAAACTCATGCTTGTGTTGTGATTCATAACATGCTCAACTGCTTTATGATTTTAACTATGTAATGCATATGCTTAAATTTATATTTACGTTGTATGATCCGTCATGGGTGATGGGGAGCGGAGCAACGAGTGCGTCTGCAATGTCAGCGCACCCTAAACGGATAATACCATATCTTGATTGTATGAGTTGAATCTTGATCCACTACTGCTTTATCTATCTGCAATTGATTGTGTTTGGGGCTATGATTATAGTCCAGGCAATCGGTAACGGGATTGAATTCGTGGTGAGATTCATTTGCCCGTGGGATGTGTTCGACGAACTTGTGTCGTGCGTTGCTCTGTCGGCAGTGGTGGCTAGGCCACACGAAGTTGTTTATGCACTTCATGTCGTGCGGCTTCAACGGGCGATCGTGCTAGTCGAGCTCGTCAAGTAACCCGACCGTCTTATGTATGTTCACCATGTTTGGTCGCTCTTTTGCTTGAACCTAGGGTACCAAACTTACCAAGAAACCCCTTTTAACCATGGTACCTTGATTCGCTAAGACGCATGAGCCGGGCATGGTGGTATGGGACACGTGGTCGAGCCGTCGGCCTACGCCGGGTCATGTGCCTCCCGTAGTGACCATTGCGCAACCAACCTCGTGAGCCGATTATGGTGGTATGGGACACTATATTCGGTAATTGTCGATACTTACGGCGAGAGCCGAGTACGGTGAGACCTGTGCTCGTGGCTTGTGACGGCGACGAGTCCTCCGTAGTATCTTCGAGTATACTCTAAGTGTCTGTGATTGGCGACGAGTCTTTCACAGCAACTAGAGTATGAGTTGAGCCGAGTACTGTGAGACCTGTACTCGAGCTGACGGCTAGTGATTGGGCCAAGTACGGTGAGACCTGTACTTGAGCTGACGGCCAGCAATTGAGCCGCATACGGTGAGATCTGTATCCGCGCTGACGGGTGACGAGCCCTTTGCGATGCCTTCACTACGCTTCTCAAACCATAACATCGTATGAGATTAACTAGGATTGACGACCCTAGAATGGATCATGTTTGGGAATGATACAAGGGAGGTACCTTAGTTTCCCAATATTGCTGTTTGAAATGGACTAATAATAACTTGGTAATCATGAGCATCATCGCACCGCATGTGCTTTGTAGATGTGGCGCACTGAGGGAGTAAGCATTCGCGAACGTAAGATGATGTCGCTTGAGGGTGGTTTGGCAAGGGCATACAGCATCATGTCATTTCATTTTCACACTTAACAAGAGTAGTTAGAAATGTTTGATTTGTACTGCTTTATCATTACTGCTTGGTTGAATTGATAACATGTTAACCTATGCTTTACTGTTCCACTGAGTTGATCACTCACTCCCACGTTACGGGACGGTGTTTGCAACACCAACCAGATTTGTTGAGTTTCAGGTGATGGCGATGCTTGTGAAGCAGAGCCGACTACTTCGTGATGATAGGAGGAGTTCTCCTATCTCAGTATCTCTTTGGTGTCAATGAAGACTGATATTGTATTGACGGGCTATGGTACATGGGATAGGAGGCATTATACTTCCTCACATTTGGTACATTTTAGAACCGCACTTGTATTTATTTAACACTGTAATGTTATCACACTCGAGACTCATCATAAGTTATGTATTTTATCTATCTATCACAGTCTTCCGCTTGCAAATTTAACTGTCTCTGGAGTATGATATGCTGTTTTGGCTTAATCTCACTCATGTTCAATGCACGAACAGTCAACATTCAATCATCATTCATTTTGTTACATAAGTGATGTTCTGGAACTCGGGAGTTGAGTTTATGTTCGACCCCCGATTTTCAGGGCATTACAAGTTACAACTTCTCGAAAGAGCAATGGGCTAGTTTTACTTAAATTTCAGGTTTTCGCTTAAGGCATTCACACATCTCATGCACTTAGCTTATGGGTCCAAGTTGAGCAATTTGAGATACGACCTTGGCTTGATGCCTTACAATGGACGTCAAGCCCACTAAGATGAATGTCTTTCTATAGTCTCAGGTTTAGTGGCACACTAACGAACGGTCTAGAGCTTATTTGGATAATCAGGGTATTTTCAGAATGAATCGAGTACCGAGATTTCTTGTGCATAAAGATTAAACTTTAGATTAGCAAAGTTAATAGTGTGGCCTATTCGCAACTAGCGGAAATAATGATTTGAACATAATCACCCTAAATTGTTAGTTCTTAAGTTAAAATGATACAGGGTTAGTTTCGTTTGTTAATTAAGATTTGACCCTTAATTGTCTCAGCTTTAAGTAAATCTTTATTTAGTTATGGTTGTCTTGATTAGTCGATGATATGTCGGCTAAATTTGAGCTCTATGTGAACAAATCACGAGGTTAAGCCCAATGTTTAAGTGATTGGGCGAATTCATTGGCTTCCTACGGTTGATTAATCGGATTTGAGTAGTTCTTTAATTGTATTACCCATGTAAAGGCTCACCTCGAGCATTAAGAATCAGTTAGAGACAACTAGACTAGTTATATCGAAATTTTTCAAGGATTTTTTTTTTAATGCAAAATACCAAAAATACAGGACGCTACATAGGCTCGCTTAATTTCATTTGAAGCTTGCTCAATTTCATGTGAAGCTCACTTAATTATCCGTAGTTGTATGTACTTTTCACTACAAAAGCAATGGCTACAGATTAAATCCGTAGCCATAGAACTAATGGCTACGAATTTAATGAAGCAATGGATATGCTACCAATGGCTACGGCCTTGCTACGGTTATAATCCATAGACATATGTCTTTTTTCTGGTAGTGGACGTTGTCACCGTGGACAAGACAGTCTCACGGGTTGCACCATGGATATCACGGTGCCACGTGAAAGCAAAGGTATTTTTATCTATAAAAAGTTAATCCGTACAGCAATGGTTTAGTTACAAAAAGTAAAGTTTGAGTGATTCAGAAAAGTCGGTGAATAAAAGGTGAGATTTATAGTGGGAAAAATCTCTTACCAAGGCTAGTGGTGTGACACACATTGCAATCCACTTTGAAAACCAGCAGAACTTTGCTAAGCACAAACATATGTACACGTACATGCCACATGTGCATGCATGGCACATACATAAGAGATCAAATCCATCCATCAGATTAGCTAGTCCGACCTTGTACATATTTCCTCCAAAAACAAATCTGGTTTCATTAGCTTGTGGGCCCAATATTGGAACATAGATGGATGAGTTGGAAAAAACCTCATCTGAATACTTCAGGCCGTGAATTTGTTTTGCAAATTGTAGCCCACTTAGTAGGTGGATTAATTTAATTCTTGAACAAGAGAATCAATATAATAGTACCATTCTAATTGATGGTTGGACTATTTAATTTAACTACATGTGTGCCACATGAAATTTTTAAGTGCTTGCATGACTATGGTTTCCCGATGGGCCTTCGGGCTTGGCCCGTATTAGGCTTGGTTTGGGGTGGTATATCAAGCCTGAGGTCGGGCTCAGGTAATCAGGAGCTCAATTGTAAATCGAGCTAGGTTCAGGCTTAGCACCCCAAAAGCCTATAAACCTGGCGGCCTGATAAGCGGTTTCTAAACTTATTTTTTTTTTCTTTTTCTTTCATTCTCTCTGTCTATTACACATGAGGCAAATATCATTTATCCACGGAGATATTCAGGGCTCAGGCTAAATTGAGTCAAGCTTTGTGTAAATGTCTTGGGCTAAACTCAAGCTAAACTATTTTAGCCCATCATAGTCCCAGGCTAGATTTAGACTTAGGTTTAGAATTGCAAGCCAGGTTTGGACAGAGCTCGGCCCATCCCTAACCCGACCCATTGAGAACCCTATGCCTGTCGCCATGGTTTCACCGGATTGCCTGTAACATAATGTGGCCCAAGCTCTCTAGAACTCATGTGATGCATGTGTTTTATCCACACCGGCATGAGCCCAAAAATTATGTAGATAAAAAGCTCAAGCTAACCACACCAACCAACAATGAATTGAACGGTGGAGCTCATAGATTGATGGTCCAAACTATTTATATTATTGGATTATGTGCATTGTGTGGGACCGTTATAGGGTGATTTGGACGGTAGATCCGCTAGGACCTCAAATTTGTGACGCCCAAAAATCTTCGATTGAAAGACAACTCTTCAATATCTAAAGCATGGGCCTGGAAGAAAAAAAAAAAAAAAAAAGGGAGGTCATTGATGCACACATGACATATTTTCTAACGTGGCAAGATAGGTTAGATTTAGTGGTGTACATCGAGTCAAACTGAGTCGAGCTGGCCCCAGCTCGACTCGGCTCGAACAATGGCTGACCTTAGCTCGAACTCGGCTCAGTTCGGTCCTCAAGCTTGACTGGCCAACTCTGAAAGTGCACTTGCTAGGGCCCTGGTTTGTCAAATTATGTGAGTTGTGTGTCACGCCCCAAACTCGGAAAATGGGCTCACAAAATTTCCGATCGCCGAATCCGGTGCCGACAGCCTCCGTAGTACCCCATTCTCGGCTCCCAGCACCCATACGCCAGATTCCGATCCTAGGATCCTACAAGGAGGATTTTCAGTATGATTTTTTTTTTTGTAATGGAGCATAACCACAAGCATAACCAAGTCACAAAACAACATCATCATCACATATCCACTAATATAAATATTTAAGTACAATGCTGAAAGAGAAATACATATGTCAAAAATCAAAACTCCAGAAGACCACTGCACGCTCCAAGCTCAACGCTGCTGCAACCTAACGCCACCTGCATGCATCATCGTGCATAAGCTTATAGAAAGCTTAGAGGGTGGTGGAAGTGTGTGTAAGGTAAGTACTAAGTATCAATAAAGCACATAAATCATACATCATCAGGATAAGCAGAAATACTAATAAGATCATGAATCATATGACATCAGAGTAAGCGGAAGTATACTGGTAAGTCCATGAATGCTATCAGCAGTACCAGGGCTATGCGATGCAAAACATAACAAGACAATAACAAATGTTAAGGATGCAATGCAATATGCAAATCCTGACGAGCCATGAATACCATCAACCTCATCTAGGTCATATAAGTGTAAAAACATAGTAACCCAAAATGCTAAGTACTGCGGATGCAATGTAATATGCGGTGCGAATGAAATGACCATGCAGGAACGTGAAGTCGGGATGATAGTACGAAGTATCATAGGCTATGGGGTCCATCACAAGGGACTTCTATCCAAACCAGTCCCATACCTAAATTTGGATAGTCAGACACAATGTGGTAAACTCCTGATCTCAGGTTAGTCGCGCGCCCAACCGAAATCCTAGCCGTGCGATGGTACACGTAACAAATAGCTACGCACCACCAGCCCGAGTGGATAATGAATGAATGAATGAATGGATATACAATTCCTGCTCAATAAGTCCACATATCAGTACAGTTGCTCTCTGGAAAAATCACCGGGGTCTAGTACACTCACACTGACTGCCTCCTCCCTAGCTACACAGCCAAGCAAGCGGAATAGACCTCACTATCTTCCTGACTAGTAGTCTGTCAATACCTACCCGGCTCGTCGATAGCGGACCCATTTACGAGCTGGTCATACTTAGCCTAGCTTATAGCCCCCTCACTCGGGCGAAAAAGGCCACACCCCCTCCCAACCGACCACGACACAGTGGGAGATGCGGCCTACTGGTATTCAGCACTCGGGCGCTCATGTTCCACTCGGTCTAGACATTGGGGCTACTCCTGGCCTCGGAAGTTCTGAGATTTTCACCCAAGGACATCCTAAGTGCCCATAGTGCTAGAACCAAATATTTTCGGTGTCCCATCTAGCCATCCACGACATGCCAGTGGAGGCCACGGCCCTGATGTCGCTAGGGCGTATAATGATCAAGTCACACATATGCGAGATGCATGAGTCACACTATCCAGTCATGCAGCAATCCTATGCGTACTGCGCAATAATGTGAGGCACTCCATCTCATAAGGAGTCCCGTCAATGGTCTGCCCAATGGCGTATGCTATGATCAAATATTCCTCATATCAAGCATACATATGATGCGTATGGGCATGAATCATGGAGTTATACTAAGCATTTTATAAAGTAGTGAACTATCCTTACAATACAGATGGGCCTAGACGGCCTACATATAACGAGTATGGGCCTATCAATGGGCCCTAGGGAGGGCCACAATGCGAACATTTAACCAATATTGTACTTACAATGTGGACGTCAAACCAACATTGCTCCTAAGTCATGGCCCGCCATAAATGTCATTACATAACCCATGGTGGAATCACACAATGCAATATACTTTGTATACATTCCATTGGGCCTCGGCCCATAGGCCTTAGAATACATCAAAATGGGCCTCATCATATGGTCCTCATACACATCAAGGTGGGCCTCAACAATGGGCCATAAACATATCAAAGGTGGGCCTCACAGATGGCCATAAACATATCAATGGTGGGCCTCATAGATGGCCATAAACATATCAATGGTGGGCCTCACAGATGACCATAAACATATCAAAGGTGGGCCTCACAGATGGCCATAAACATATCAAAGGTGGGCCTCACAGATGACCATAAACATATCAAAGGCTGGACTCAATAATGGGCCCTAATATGTCATGATGGGCCTCAACCCATGGGCCCCAGATAAATTACATCGGGCTTCATCAAATGGCCAAAAATATATCACAATGGATAGTATCAACGGGATGAATCAAATGGGCCAAAACAAATGGGCTTCATGTATATCAATCAGGCCCACCCTTATGTATTTTTGAAATTCAACCTATTCATAAGTTAACATAGAGGTAGATGAAGTGAAAGCAAAAGCATCAGCTTGTTTGGAACTACCGTGGCCCTTAAGAAGTTTTGAACGGTGAATGTCACTTTTCCCACTATTTTCAATGGTGGGTCCACCTTGAACTTGAGATGTGACTCATCCTTCCTCCCATGCCATAAAACAATATCTCAAAATGGTTGGACGGTTGGATATAACACATGCATCATGGTGGGGTCCACATGAACTATGGATCTGACTCATTCTTTAGCTCATGCCATAAAATGAGCTTTCAAGATGGATGGACGGTTTGGATGCCACACAAATACAAACAAGGTGGGCTCTATCCAAATGGACGGACAGCGTGGATGGAATCCACGCATTAGGTGGGTCAGCACCGTCCAAATGGACGGACGACTCTAATAAAATCCATACATTGCGGTGGGGTCCACATGTCCCATGTCCTGAAAACGGACGGACGGTGAGACTTCAGAATACATACATTAATGTAGGCCCCACCTCCACACATGCAACACGTGTGGGGTGGGTCCCACATTCTCAAAATAGATGGACGGTATGAATACAACATCTGCATCACGGTGGAGTCCATTGATGGACGGCGTGGATGCAAAGGGGAGCCCACAGAGCTTAGTGACACCACTCCAGCAGGCTGCTGGAGTGAGGTACACCGGCCGTCCCACAACCCTAGACGGTTGGGATACAATACAAACGTCAGTGGGTCCCATGTGGGGTCCACCATAACGTCTACTTTCCATCCAAGCTGTTGATAAGGTCACGCAGACCAGGATGCAAGAAAAAAAAAAAAAAAAAAGCAAATTTTAAACTGATTCAAAACTTCTGTGATGCCAAAAGGGTTCCAATGGCACACGTTCAATCACTGATGTTTCCTATGATGTGGGCCACATGAGTTGAATATACAGCTGATTTTTGGGGTGGCCCACTCCCCTGAGGGGACCTACAACATGGATGGTGTGGATATCCAACACACATCACGGTGGGCCCCACTTATGGGGTCACGTCCCTGGCCTCCTTCCAGCGCTCAGCAACTTCTGCAGCAGCAGGCGTTGCTGCCTACTCTCTCCTTTTTTTTTTCCTTTTTTTTTTAAATGGAGAGTTTTTCCAAGGTTTTTCGTATGTGGGGCCCTCATCAGTGGAATCCACCCTAACCATTGGATTTCACGGCTCGAGACCAACGAAATGAGTCCAATGTTCAATGCGTTTTGGTGTGTGGAAACCACAGGTGGCTTTCAACAGTAGAAAACATTGTTTGCCATGCTATGGCCCACCAGAAATTCATATCAGCTTGATTTTTCATCTCAACAACTAAAATAACCTGGAGTATGGAATAGACGGCGTGGATTAAACACATACATCAAGGTGGGGCCTACATAAATAGCCCACCATAACATTTGGAATCAAACTGATATTTTTATCTTCCTACACGTCCAGACGCTGACGCTGGAGTGTATCACACTCTCTCTTCATGCTTCAGCGTCAATGTGTTTTCAAGGTGGGTCCCACATGGACGTGGTCCACTTGGTGTAGATCAATATGATATTTGTGTTTTCCCGTCACCTTTAAGGTAGGGCTCACATGGTTTGGACGGTGTAGATCCTACACGTCCATCAAGCGAGTCCCACAAAGGTGGATGCTTGGAAAAAATGCATACATCAAGGGGCTAAAATCAAAAGAAATGGAGAGAAAAGGAAAGAGATCGAGTGATGGAGGGACCCCAACACTATGGGCCCTCCCTTCCATAATTTAAAACATACATCGAGGTGGGTCCCAATACATATAGGCCCACCGATCAAAATCAACGAAGGAGACCCTTTCTCCACCAAAATGTATGGTCTAGATGACCCTATCTATGCAAGGAAGATAATCATCATGATGGGGTCCATAGAGAATGGCCCCATCATGGCATGATCATGAGGATCAAGGTGAGCCATTGGCCACATCTTAGGGTCCAAAATGAGATCCATACCATCAATCGGTAGGCCTCACTTGGCCCATCATAAAAACATGAAAGGTCTAGTCGAACAAGCACCCACCGTTGATCTTCTTGGTCCGTTGGAACGCCTATCTCTTTGTGCTTCTCTTTGATGGTGGAAGATGAGAAATTGATGGCTAGGATGGAAGATCTTGGGATGGAAAAGTGGGTCACAAAAATCACTTTTCTCTCACTTGAAAAGCCATGGACGTGTGGTGCTCTTGCTTAGAATGGTTGCTTGGAAAATGTGGAGGGAAAGAGAAAGATTGTAAGGAGAGGTGATGGGAGATGGGTGATGGATGTGAGTGATGGGTGAGGTGATGGATTGGTTGACTTTGGTGGTTGCTTTACTTGTGGAGAAAGAAAGCATGGGTTGCTTTGTACTTGACATGAGGTGATTGATGGGATTGATTGATTGATTGATGGGACATGTTGTAGAGATTCTCTTGAAATTTGCAACGCGCGGTGTTTTTCCTTGAACTGAACACCGGCCCACACCTCTTAGCCAGGGGATCGGATCAGTGCGTGAGACATGGCACCGGATCCGCGGCGACGGTGCGGTCGCAATGGTACAAGTCTCGGATTAAGCCGACACGAATTTACAGGATACGGCTTAGGGTCGTGCGCAAACGTCGATTATCGGTGGCCGGTTGTCGAAATTCGACTGGGAGGATCGCAGGAGTGGACGGAACAGTACGGACTAGGATACGGGTCTTACATTGTGGGTCAGATTGTCTACAGAGCTCGATAGGAAGAACAATTCAAGCGTTTGCCTCATCCGGATGTGTAGAAGCTCGTCATAGGTAAATCATAGCCTCATATCTCTTGTCCCAAAACACCAGGTGATTAAAACACTTAAAACAAGATAGACATCTTAGGATTTTTAAGGTGAGAAAACTATTTTTAACAAGAAAATTTCTAAGTTTTTTCTCGCTGTGTCGATTTTATCGAAGTACCCTCGATATGATTGACCTGCTCTGTCGATTTCCTCGATACCTTACCGATATTATCGATATGAGAACCAAATCTGTCCAGCAACTAAATATTCATCTGGACGGATTTATCGATGTATCGATACACCTATCGATATCATCGATAAAAGCACTAAATATGTCTAGCAACTTCACAACATATCTGGACGAATTATCGATGTATTAATACACCTATGATATTCAAATCTCAAGTCCATCGGGAGTGGCTCGATAAGATCAATAGGCAGATATCCAGCGCCCCTATTTTTTTTTAATAAAAATCTCAAATTCCTTTGATATATCGATGACCGTCTGATATGATCTGAATTCAAATATCGATAAGATCGGAGGTCCATCAATGATATCGATTGTAGGCGCGCATTTCTTACAATAAATATTTCAAGTTGTTTTTAACTATGATCGGGAGCCCTTCGATAGAATCGATATTCAAATATCGATGATATCGGCACTAGGTCGATTGCATCGAACAAGGATACAAATCGTACAGCAAGCTTAAAGACAAATCCGTTGGATTTATTGATGCATCAACTCTGATCTCGATATCATCGACATTCAAATTCCGATGATCTCGACGGTTCCCCCGATCATTCATGAAAACCTGAAATATCTCAAAGTCAAGTCTCTCTCATTTTTCATGTGTCGATTAATCGAACCTGTCATCGATGGAATCGGAGTTCGAAATCCGATGACATCGACAATAGTTTCGATTCATCGACAATTTGGCAAAGAGTTTCAAAAGCGTATGACATTGAGTCTGAGTCATCGAGAAGACCATCGATGCTATCGAGAGTATATGCTCAATGATATCGAACTCTATCATAAATATGACCGTTTTATATCCGTTTGAACTTTTTGCATATATATAGAGGACTTGTCTTTTGTTGTTGAGTGAGAGAAAATAGAGAGTGATTTTGTATATTTCATCTTACATCCTATATCTTAAGCCCTTTCTCTCAAGGGAGTTCATCCTCCAATCCACCCTCACCATTGATATTCAATAGAGTGGATTGGGGAATGAACTTCTGCATTCAAGGATCCTCCAGCTACCACCTTAATGGCAAATCATTAAGCTGGGATGCCTTGAATGTATAAGATTGGAACTACTCTATCTTCCTTATAGGAAAATCTTTAGAGAGTAGGATTCCATCATAAACTTGACCCAATCCAAAGCCAAGTATTGGTATACTATCTTGTGTTGCGGATCAAGGGAGCAGAAGACTCTTCGTCAACAAGGAGGAGGAGATCTTCGGCATTGTGCTGAATGGGACTCATCAACTTATCTGTAAGTATCTAAAGTCCAGAGGATACTTGTAATCATTCCTTTTTAGGATTGGGTCTTAAGTGGTTCTCACCCTTTGAAGTCCTCAAGAAGGCCTCCCGCGGGAGTGTACGTGGCGGGTGCATTGTGTGGACCCTTGCTTTGTGGAGAGTATAAACATCTAGTTAGGAGTGAACTAGTAAAACTCCAGGGTTAGAGGTGAACCGAGTAGAAACCTCCGTGTAAAGGTTGAAGGTAAACCTGATTTAAAACCTTGGGTTTGAGGTGAACCTTACGAAACTTCCTTAGTGAAATCCGGTACACTTAAGGGTTGAGTGCGGCAGCCAGGAGTGGAGTAGACTTATCGTCAAACCACTATAAAATGACTGTGTTTGAGATTGTTATTTTGATTGAGTGATTTGCATTAATATTTTCATATCTGAATATCTGATCACTTCTCACACACTTACACAATCATATCCATCATGAACTAGACTTTTTATTGTTTTGATCTTTAAGCAGTTTGTGATTGGATCCTCTACCAGGCTTGGAAGCCAGTAGAGTTACATTTGAGTAATCCTGATAATTGTATATTTAAAAGGATTAGTGAAATGGGATATTGAATAAACCATAAAAACTTCAAAAGTCCTATTCACCCCCCTCTAGGACATATTGGCATATTCCTTCTTCAACTCAAGCGGTCTTCACCACTATTTCAAACTCAGCTCGGTTCAATCAGCAGCTCGGGCCGAGTTCGAGTCAAGATCAAGCCGAGTTCGCCATTGAGGCATTTCCACAAACACTAAAATCCCACTATTTTACAAAAAGGGGCAATGGTTTCACAAGTATTTTCTTAAACACCTTCTAAGTAACATAAAAAATAAAAAATAAAAAAAAATAAAAAGGTATTTGTTTCATGTACATACCTTCCTTGTCACTAGCCAAACCTTCCTTACCACCAGCCACATTTTGTTGAGGCATTTTATCAAACAACATCAATTGCAAAGTAACCGAGTCACCGAACTAGGTCGATTCGAGCTGGATTCGATCTGAGTTGAGTCGAGTTGGGGCTACTTAAACTCATTTTCTAGCTTAAAAAATCAGCTCAACTCGGCTTGAACTCAACTTCGAACCGAGTCGAATCGAGCTTTTTCGAGTCGAGTCTAGCAAGCTAACTGAGGTAGCTCAGTTCGTTTACACCCTTAGTTAGACTAACCCAATTGATGGATTAAATCTCACACGTATGTACCATGGTGTCACATGTGTGGAGTGTACACGAGCGTTATTACACACGCATGTGTGCCTATCAAAAGTTTTTTTTAAATCATTGTTCTCCCCATTTTAATTGGAAGCGGATTGGCTAACCACACACCACCGACCTGGCTAGTGTAGGTACGTGTCTTGCGAAAGCGCTGACGGAGTGACGGTCCTCCAGCTTGGAGTTGTATGAACGGTTAAGGAGATCAAAGTTACATGGCCACCAAAATGATGTATTTATTATGTTCAGACCGTTCATTCATTTGGAGAGATCATTTCAGAGCATGAAATAAAAAATGAGTCATATTCAAATCTCAAGTGAACCACACCACAAATAGCAGCAGGAACAATAATTCTTACCTCGAAAACATTTGTAGGGCCCACCATAACATTTATTTTTCATCCAATATATTCATGAGGTCACACGTACCTGGATAAAGGAAAAACAATTATCATATTGATCCAAGAATTCCGTGACCACCAAAGGCTTTTAATGGTAGACATTCAATCCTTCACTGTTTTTTTCACTGTGGTTCACTTTATCTCCGGGCTTGTCTTATTTTTTGGATTAAGCCTTACAACGAGGGGCGCGGATTAGGTACTGACAGGTTGAGTAGGGAGACTAGCCCCTGAAGTGATGTCACTAAGTTCTATGGGGGCCACCATGATGTATGTGTCGTATCCACACCGTCCATACATTTGGAGAGATCATTTTAGGGCATGATCCAAAGAATGAGGCAGATACAAAGCTCGAGTGGATCTCACCACAGAAAACAGAGGAGAGAGTGACGCCCACTGTTGAAACCTTTCTAAGGTCCACCATGATGTTTATTTGAGATCCAAACTGTTCATATGTTAACGCAGACATGAAAGAAGGGAAAACACAAATATCAGGTTGATCGAAAACTTCTGTGGCCCTTAGAAATTTTTAATGGTGGGCATCACTCTCCCCACTATTTTCTGTGGTGGGGTCCACTCAATCTTTGGATCTGACTCATGCTTTGGATCATGACTTAATATGATCTCTCCAAATGGATGAACGGTGTGGATACAAAACATACATCATGGTGAGCCTAAAGAACTTGGTGACGTCACTTTAGTAGCGAGTCTCGGTACTCAACCTGTCAGGTAGCTAATCCGCGTCCTACAACGAGCTCACCAAATGGCCTGATGGTTTGAATATAATACGTACATAATGGTGGGACCACATAACTTGGTGACGTCAACACACAAGCCACCCAATCCACTTTGCTGGCTGGTGTGTTGACGTCATTAAGTTTTGTGGGTTAGGTATGTGTTATATCCAAACCATCCGCTCACTTAGTGAGGTAGTCGCAAGGCTTAAGCTGTAAGATAAGACAGATTCAAAGTTTAAGTAGATCACATTCCAAGAAGTAGTAGAGGATTCAATGTATACCATTGAAAGCCTTTTAAGGTTACAGAAGTTTTAGATCAATACGATATTTGTTTTTCCTCTTCGTCCGGGTTTGTGTAACCTCATGAACAGATTGCATGAAAAACAAACGTTGCGCCTTACAAAGGTTTCAACGATAAAAATCATTTCCCATTGTTATTTGTGGTATGGTCCACTTGAACTTTGGATATAACTCATTTTTGAGTTCACGATATAAAATGATCTCGCCAAATGCAAGAAATGTATAGATACAAGAAATGCAGCATTGTAGGGCCATATAACTTTCATCTCCTTTGAACCATTCGTGCAACTCAAGAACTCAAGGCTTCACAGGACGCGTACCCACACCAGCCGGTTCGGTGGTATGTGGTACACCAGTCAACCCTCTTCCTGTCTATCACAAAGCATTTTCTCGGAAATTGTGAGGAATTTAGTGAAAAAAATCCAACTTTTTATTTTGTAAAAACCTAACAGTTGTCCAAAACCATTGGAAGTTCCGACATCAGCAGCGCAGCAGCGAAAGCTTGGTTCAGATAGCTTAGCCGAGTTTCCTTGTCAGCGTAGAAAGATGGAAAGGGGGGTTGATCAGGGCTCAGATCTCGTTACGCGACTGCCTTCTTCAAAAGCTGATGATGGTGATTCTAGTCGTTTTAGACTAGAAAGCACGATTAAAGCTGAAATTGCCAAAATAACAGACAAAGGAGGGCGCTATGAGATTGTTAGACTGGAAAGCATGATTAAAGCTGAAATTGCGAAAATAACAAACAGAGGGCTTATAAACACTGAAGGGGTTGAGAAATTGGTGCATCTCATTCAACTTGATAGATCTGGGAAGAAGATAGGTATGATGTGCCAATTAATGGTAGCAGATGTGGTTGCAGCCACAGACAGGTTTGATTGCCTTGAACGGTTTGTGCAGCTGATGGGCGTATCTGTCTTGGATGATTGGCTACAGGAAGCACAAAAAGGGAAGGTTGGTGATGGTAGTAACCCCAAGGAAAGAGACATATCTGTTGAAGAACTTCTCTTCGCTATCCTTGTTGCACTTGATAAATTGCCTGTAAATCTTCACGCCCTACAGATTTGTAATGTTGGTAAGTCTGTTAATCATTTGGGTAGTCATAAAAACTTGGATATCCAGAAGAAAGCCAGGAGTTTGATTGAAACATGGAAGAAACGAGTTGAAGCAGAACTCAACGGTGGTGTGCATCTCAAAGATGATGATGATAGGGATTCTAGTCATTTTAGAATGGAAAGCATGATTGAAGCTGAAATTGCTGAAATAACAGACAAAAGAGGGCTTATAAATAGTCTAGGGGTTGAGAAACTGGTGCATCTCATGCAACGTGATGGAGCTGAGAAGAAGATAGATATGATGGGCCGAATAATGGTAGCGAATGTGGTTGCAGCCACAGATAGGTTTGAGTGCCTTGATCAGTTTGTGCAGTTAAGGGGCGTATCTGTCTTGGATGATTGGCTACAGGAAGCACGAAAAGGGAAGGTTGGTGATGGTAGTAACCCCAAGGAAAGAGACATATTTGTTGAAGAACTTCTCTTCGCTATCCTTGTTGCACTTGATAAATTGCCTGTAAATCTTCACACCCTACAGACTTGTAACATTGGTAAGTCTGTTAATCATTTGCATAGTCATAAAAACTTGGAAATCCAGAAGAAAGCTAGGAGTTTAATTGGCACATGGAAGAAACGAGTTGAAGCAGAAATGATGATCAATGAGGTGAGGGGTGGTGTGTATCCCACTGCATCCCGCTGATCATGCACACAAACAGAGTAAAGGGAATCACCTGGATTCACTTTGATTCTCTTCGGGTTGTTCCCTAGGTTTAGGAAGTTTGAATAAGGGGATCAACTATACCTTGATTCTCTCTTTAGATTGTTATATTTAAATTTAAAGGTTTTTATTTCAGGTGCTACAAGATATGAATAGTTAGAAGTGGAGAATAGAGAGTGGTGTATTTCTGAGAAAGCCATAATGAAAATATCAAAGAACTGAGGAGGCCCACCACCCTCAAAGTGGGTTTTTTACCCCCTTCTTCTTCTTGTTTTTCTATATTTTCATGAGATAGTTATGTAAATCAGTGATATCAGTTGAGCACTGAATCAATTTAGTATCAGAGCAGTGGGGCTTTGGATATTCAATCATCATACTGCTATGCGATGTAGATCAATGCAAACTTGTGTGAGAAGTCAGCAATTTACACAAACAGCTTGATGAGATGTTGCATTGTTTCAATCGTAAGCAGAAAGGAGAAGGAATAGAATAAAAATAGTCCCGAGTCAAAAGGGCCGTGTAAATATCCAGCATGCCATGCATCAGTAAAGCATGATTTTTCCAAGTTTGATGGTGACAACCCTGCCAGTTGGATCTACATGGCTGAACAGTTTCAAGAGCTTGATCACATTCTTTCTTCCTTTTTTTGACAGATAACGAGAAATTTTATAGAGAGGAAAAAACAGAGAAACAAAAGGGTACTCACCAGCCGAGATAGCCGATCAGTTGCACCCTAGAAAAAGCAAATTACAACCCTTAAGCTTTTCAACAGCAAAAGCCCATTCAACTATAAAGCATATAACCCTGCTGATCGTATCCTCTATCGACTTCGAAGTGTCATTAAAACACCTCCCATTTCTTTCTTCCCACACAGCCCACCAAACGGCCAAGATGGACATCTTCCAGAGTTTAGACCTTTGTTTACTGCACGTAACTCCCTGCCAGGCCTTCAGCAAACTGCAAACCGAGTCCGGAAAAACCCATTGAAGCTGAAATCGAGGCAGAATTTTAGACCATATCACATTCTGAATGATCAAATGATAGGACTCGCTGCTATCCACGTCAATGTATTGGTCACCGCCGTTAAGTGTTACGAGGGTGAACTAGTCAGTTGAGAAAAAAAATGGGCAGCACAAATACAGGGTCAAAGGTCCGATTTGTTTTTTTTTTTTTTTTTTTTAAAAAAAAAAAAAAAAAAAAAAAAAAATCTATTGCTTTCCCACTTGATTCTTCATTTCAACCATCAAGGAAGCTTTAAAACTAATTTTAGACTAGATACAGGCCTAGTTTGAGGATCAAAGCATACGATTGAAGTCATATTCGGCGAATCAAAGCGGATTGGACCATTTTGAGAAATGTCAGAAAAGGGGTAAAACATCATTTTTTTTATCGTCTTTTTGTTGTTTTCATATGCATTGAGCCCTAATCCACCAAATCATTCTTGATTTGTGTTCAATTAGGGCCTAATTGGTTCATTTTCTGCATCTCAAGCTGGCAGACGACATTCTTCTCAACAAATGATTTGTTACGCATTGAGTACATGTTAAAATTTCAGACCCTATATATATATATATATAGATATATATATATCCTATGTTTTACATTTTTCCTGGTTTCCATTATTTTTCCAAGATTTTTGTCTGAAAAAAGAATTCGGCCAATATGGGCCAACATCATCCGATACGAATCTGATACACCACCCTGTTTTGTACCATTTTTGGGCCTGGCTTATATGCCCACTGATGCCTTTATTCATAACATTGTTTCAACACACATGCACACACATAGGGAGGGAGGGAGGGATTTGTTAGATGTGAAGATCTGCATAGTGTCGCATATATCTTTTTTATTGTGAAGATCTGCAAAACCTTTGGCATTTTTTAGGTCAATTTCTATGTTCTTGTGTATTTGTAATCTCTGTATTATTTTGATGGAACATATTACTACTTATATTCATTAATAATCCCTAGATTTACATATATTTGTTTCTTTCATTTGTAGCATGAATTGTTTATGATTATTGTATGAATTTCTACATTTCAATGATATGATTCATCTGACCACCTATTGTTGCCCATGTTCAGCGATGTAGACTTGTACAGTTGTAGTTCTACTCTTGTAGAAAGGTAGACTTGTAGTATTTATGTGTCACGTGTTTCACTTTTGAACAGATATATATGATTCATGTGCTTAATTGATTACAAACTACTACGCAGCAAGTGTGAAACATCATGGAGTTTATTAATCTGCATGCTATGGTCGAAGAAGTTTTATCACCGTATACCTGGAAGACAACAGGATTTGGAAGTAGATTTGACTCTCAGGTTTGTTGAGGGACAATATGCCCCTTTTGCCCTTAGACTGGGTACCCGTTCCCCCAAGGGGTCATTTGGGAGGGTGTATTTGATATGCATTGAAATTTATGTGGATTGGTATCATAGGGTCTTGATGTGTTTTCTAAACAAGAGGCTTTTGGTCTTTTTGGGTATGAATTGGATTCCAATTCACACCAAATGCACTCTCCCAAATGCACTAACTTTATTGATTCACACCAATTACTACCGAATACACACTCCCAAACAACCCCCAAGGGTGGCAGCTTCTTGTTGGACAGTGATTGTTGACAAAATTCTCACCTTAGATCATCTCCAATGTTGTCATCGCCACCTTCTGAATATCTGTTTTATGTGCAAAGAAGGAAAAGAATTAGTTGACCATCTATTTGTTGGATGTAAAGCAGCTTCAGAAATTTGGGGTTTTTTTTCTTCACCTTTTGAGGCATGTTGGGTTGTTCAGGAGGGAGTGGCAGAAATTGTTACTGGTTGGGAGTCCTTTCAAGGAAAGAGGCTAACTTTTGCAAATGTTCGTGGCTTGATTGTATGGAGCATTTGGAAGGAATGAAATAGGCATATATCCAATGATAATGTTTCCAACACGAGAGGCCATAGTGAACATTAAAAGTCAATTGGTGGGATTGGCCATGATTTGAGATGAAGCATGTTGGCCTTTTCTCCAATTGGAAGGACTTACTATGGTCAAGTGCCCTTGATCCAGTAACAAACATCCCGAGATGTGTGTTCCCATGACAGAAAGGTGGAAATTGCAGGTTTGCTTCAAAGGTTTTAAGACTCAAACTAGTCCCATGCAACTTGTCCGAGTTGTCTCAGACCTTGTTGGACCCGATCCAGTTTGAACGCTGGGAATCAGAATTGAAAATAGGGGTTGACTCAGCCCAACTTGGCTGAGTTGCGGCTCAACTTAGGACCAAACGAGTCGGTCCAAGTCTCTGAATCTTAAAACTTTGGTCTTAAGTCTCATGTGCCTTTGGATTGGAGGATTTTATATGATTATCAATGTAACATGATGATGCAATGACATTTTGGAAGCTATAGCAATGGATCTTTGTGAAGGGCTACAGATTGCCTAAAGTTTGGGGGTTGTGTCGATTATTGTGAGAGGATCTTCTTGTGATGTGTTGAACCAGGCGGCTGAGCATCAATGATATCTTGGAGCCATGGTTTTATCTTTGATGAAATTAAGGGTGTTGCGGCTAGGCTTAAAACCTTAGTTGCACAATCCTTTTTAACTAGGTTCCATTTCTGCTTCAAATCGTGCCTCATACTTCATACTTCCGCTCCCACTCTCCTTGAAACATTTTGAAACAGATGCTCCCCTGCATTTGCACCCGAATCAATTACTGCTGCGCTTCATGCTTTGTGCAACTATATGCTAAACACTTTTTTTTCATTAGCCTCAAAGGTTTCTTTCTGAACCTCTCCTGCTCGAGGTGTCACAGACGCCTGGGGTTTTTATCAGGACTTCCCTCCTGTTGATGTAGTTTGATATTTTATTTAATAGAATTTTTGTTATAGGCTAAGCACTTCATTCAGTAGCTCAATGGTTTCTTTGGGAACCCCTCTTGTTCTTTGAAAGAGGTGTCATGGAGACCTGGGGTTTATCAGGATTTCCCTCTTGTTGATTAGTCTGATTATTTATTAACAGAAGTTTTGTTGTCCATAATAAATTATTTAAAAAAAAAATCCTTCAAACTCTACAACCAAAGTGAATTGGGCACGAATTTGTAATGCTTATGTGCATGCATGTGTGCGTGGGCGGGTGGGTGGGTGCAGCATATGGCACCAATTGCACTGCTTTCTTGCTGGCCATATAGGCACTGATGCTGCTATTAGGGACCTGGGTAGTAATGTTTGCATTCAATATGAAACAGTAACGAGATGAATATTACATATTTTTCTTGCCTGGCTTTTTATTTTATTTTTTAACAGTTGTCTTAATGATCTCATCTTCAAACCTATATAACAATATGTTGGAAGGACACCCATGCCCGTATTTGCATCCAACTTTTTCGGGAACTGACGTGTTTGTTTCTCAAAATACACGTCGAGGACTAGTTGGTGTCATTACTTAAATCCGTTGACTAGTGTTGGAATCCATTTAAAGGTTGCAGGATAAGAGTTCCATATCCACTTCAATGGGGCACACCTGCATTCGATGTAGGAGAGCTGTTGCGACGATGGCTGCTTCATTTGTATCTGTTGTAGAGGCCTGTTCCCACTATGCCTATACAGAAACTAATATTGAGATTCCTTTCCATCTGAGTTGATTATTTCCTCCAAGCTATTATATGTGTGTGTGTGTGTGTGTATATATATATATATATATATATATATATATATATATATATATATATATATATATATATATATATATATATATATTTGTATTGAATGCTTACGCATAGTCATCATACTGTTGTCCCAACCAATGTTCGCAGTATCGGTATCATGTTACATATTGCACTCTTGGTATACAAATACGTATCGGTTATTGCACGGGATATATCGTTTGTATATCAAGTAATGTATCGCACTTTTTTCGAAACATGAGGAAATATTGGGAAATTGGTTGAATTTTTTCAATGAAACTTCGAGGATTGTTAAAAAATACCTTAATACACTTTTAAATCATACCATCTAAAAAAAGTGAATATAATAGGTTTCCTTTGTAGAGGGTGCTCAGCTATGAATTATCTGACTGAACTAACGCAACTATATTCAAAGTGAATTCATAACATTTATAAATATAAGAAGACATGTATGAAAACACAACCAATTCATTCAAAAGCAAAAGAGGAATTGGCTAGAATATCAGTGGATCCAAATATTTTGGTCACTCGTTGCTACTTTTTCATTGGAAATGAGGTGATTTGAACCCCATTACGCAGAAGGAATCTGTTGGAAAAATAAGAAGAGATGCTCAAATTGTTGAAATTGCTTCAAAAGATATCACCACTAGTTAAAGAGGGACTCTATGGTGTAGATTAGAGAAAAATCTAGCAAAATCTCGGTTAAACATTTTTATACCCTCATTTATGAGCCTTCATCAGATAGACAAAATAGTCATACGACATTTGTGTGGGATTATATGGCTCCTCCCAAGGTGGTAGCTTTGGCATGGCTAGTGGGAAGGAAAAAAGTATTAACCATTGATAATCTTCACCAGAGAAGGATGGTGTTTCCAAGCATATGTTTGATGTGCATGCAAAATGAGGAGTCAATCAATCTTTTCCTTCATTATTCATTTGCTAAACAAGTATGGAATAGGTTCTTCAAAGTAATTGGGAGCAGTGTTTTAAATATCGATGATATCGGCCGATATATGCACGATATATCTTGTATCCCACCTGTATGATGCGAAACGCATAGGTAGTGTTGATCCCACCTATTCAATCCAGTGAGCATTTTCGATTTTCAATCCATTTTTTTTTATGTAAACAAGGTATTCCGTAACGGTAATGTGGCCGTAATGACCACCACCATTACCTTTACAATATAGGGTGTAACAGCCATTACGGCCTCTCTTTTTTTTAATTGAAAAAAAAAAAATTCCGAAAAACGTGTATCGGCCCAATAATGGACTGTTACAGGCTGTTACGACCTTTACGGGTGGCATAATGGGTCGTTACGGGGGTTATAATGGCCTTTACAGGTCATTTTTTTTCTGTAATGGCCTTTACGACCTCGTAACGTGTAACGGTTGCCACCATTACCTTTACTTGACGGCTTTTAAGACACACCATGGCTGTAAATCACATTAATTAATGTCAAATTGTTACAGATCTATGATTGATTCTTCATGTTTTCTATGAAAAATCATGAATTTGAAACTTTGATTTCGAGATTTGGGAGAGATTAGCCAAGTTGCGGAAAATTGGGAAAAATTGAAATTTCTCAATTTCTCTCAAATCAGTTGCAATCTTTGTATCCAAACACAAAATCAAACATATATGTAACCTGATCTAGTGATACTTCTTTTGCTTTTGAATGTATTTCTTGTGTTTTTATACATGTCTTCTTACGTTTATAAATTATATGAAAAGATTTCAAATATACTTGCATTAGGTTAGTTGGACAACACATATATTAGGACCCGCTACAAAGTAAACCCCTATTTATGTGCACTTTTTTTAATGTTTTGATTTCTAAGTGTATATTAATGTCTTTTTCAACAATCCCTGGAGTTTCATTGAAAAATTCAACCAATTTCCCCATGTTCCCAACAATAGTGATACATTACGTGATACAACTAATATATCCCATGCGATAACCGATATGTATCTATATGGTGTGATACATTACGCGATAACAATATTTAAAACATTGGTTGGGAGTATCTTTGGTCATGTCAGAATCCATTGATTTATTTATTTTTTTTTTAATTATTTATTTAATTTTGTACTTGGCATGGGGAGGTTTAGGGAAGGAAGGGAAGGCAAAATGGTGAATATCACTGTTGACCGGAATCTGGACTCTATGCGAGGAAAGGAACAATAGGTATTTTCGGAATCACAACAATCGGGTAGTGGATGTATTCAATTAGGGCTAAAGCGTGCGTAATGAAATGGGCGAAGGCTTTTTGAAACCATAGGATAGTTTTTTTTTTATCATTTTGTCGTTGCTGTAAATTGTATTCTTTTTAGGCTTCAGCCTTTATCTAATAAAATCGTCGCCTTTCAAAAAAAAAAAAAAAAAAAAGTGATGCACGCTAGTAGAGTTGAAGTTGCACCATAATAACAGCATGACTCACATGTATGAAATACAAGCCACTCATCAGTATGGTCCCACTGTTAACATGTCCTGGGCCAAATGTCGGTCATGTTGACAGTCCACTCATTAGGTGGGTGGCACATGAATTAGAAAAGCCAAAAAGCAGATGAACAATAGTCAACATACCCTTTTTGTCATGGCATGCTGTGTTGAGTGTTCAGCTTGCTTTTTGGGACAGCACAGTGGGCGCCATCTGACCAGTGGCAGTATTTTGCACATCCCAAATGGACCCATCAATGATTCTCTTCTTGTGCGAATTGCTTTAGCATTTCACATTAATTTTACAAAGAATCATATTTCATAATATTTTGGGTTATGACTCAGACGACAACGACGACGACGATGATGATGATGATGATGATGATGATGAATCTTATTCCATAATATTCTTTCCTAAAAAGGAAAAACTTTGGACACTTTCCAATTTTGGTGCATTGATATAATCACAAGCATATGATCATTTAGGAAGATCTTGAATGATCTTCGTTCTCTTTGAAGTTCATAAAAGCATATTACTGCTCGTTTTCCACTCTAGACAACTGTTAGTAATATAAATTTTAATCAAATTCTGTCTCTTCTAACTTCCTCGTTATTGTTGTTTCTCCAATTACTTCGAGTTACAGAATTCAGATGCAGGGATATCTAACGAGCGGCATTTACTTTTTCTGTGTCGTCGTGACATTTCTAGTGGAGTTATTTTTAAATACAAATCATTTTGTTAAATGTCAATTCAGGAAAGTTTGGAGCAGTATTTGCTTCCATTCCGGCACCGATTGTTGCAGCCTTGTATTGCCTCTTCTTTGCAAACGTGGGTATGTACTAATAAAATTTAAAAAAATAATAAATAAATAAATAAACTCGGCTTTTTATTCCCAGGCCACTTAAAGTTGCAATTCGTAGAAGATTGATTGAACAGGTTTGGCAGGTCTTAGTTTCCTTCAATTTTGCAACTCGAACAGCTTCCGAACAAAGTTTATATTTGGATTCTCCGTCTTCAGCTTATCAGTGCCACGGTACTTTAACGAATACACTGCAGTTGCTGGGTATGGTTCAGTTCACACCAGTGCAAGATGGGTATGTATAAATTCCCTTATGTTTCTTATTGCTACATGGAGTCGCCTATCCTGATGATTGGCGACCCACTATACTGAAAGTCTCTCTTGTTTTGCAGTTCAATGATATCATCAACATGCCCTTCTCTTCATAAGCATTTGTTGCAGGCATTGTAACTTTCTTTCTAGACAATACCCTGCATTGGAAGGACAGGGCAACAAGGAAAGACGGGCTACCATTCGTGGGATAAGTTCCACTCATTTAAGACAGACAGCAAAGTGATGAATTCTACTCTCTGCCTTTCAATCTCAGCAAATTCTTTCCATTTGTGTGAATGCTCAACCATATTATGGTTCAAAATTGCATGTGATCTTATCCATCCCGAGCTTTTTGTGTATGCACTATAACATTTCTTTTAGGTCCATGGACATGTTGGCAGTATAAACGGGTCTCTTTAGAGGACACTTTCCTAATATATTTTATATATCTATTTTTTCCGTATATGTGATTAGGTGAAATGGATTCAAGCATCGAAAAAGCAATTTCATACCGCCTATTCTTGTACTGGTCTTCAATCTATTATGTGGACCGTTACCGGCCATTAGATCAGCTCATGTCGATGCTAATGCTTTCTGCATTAACTACTATTGATACACTGCTTGTAAACCAAACATCATCTGCAGATTGAGCATCCCTATTACCTTGATATTATTACTCCACCTAATGGATTGAAAGTTTTTTTCCCCGATGTTTTTTTAATTTTTCAGTGAGATGGGTCATCATCATCATCATCATGTTAGCCTTATCCCAACTAGTTGGGGTTGGCTACACGGATCATATTCTGTCATTTTTCTCTATCAATGGCAATAACTTCACCATAGGTCATCTTTTTTTCCTACCTCCACCCACATCTTTGACTAGCACATCTCCTAACTAGCATAGTTCATGGTCTCCATTGCACATGACCAAACCATCTAAGACTACTCCCCCTTGTCTTATTACCTATTGGTGCTACTCCGAAGTTCCCTTGCATGATTTATTTATAATTCTATCTTTCCTCATCTTGTTACTCATCTATCTCAATATCCTCATTTCCGCTACACTCGGCCTATGAACATGGTATTCCTTAACCTCCCAGCGTTGTGGTGAGAAGTGTATTTTGCTGATAAATTCACCCACACTTTCTAGTTTTGGTAATAAATAAAAGTTCCGTTTGGGAAAAGATCCTACAAAATTGATATTAAGCCTAATCCTGATTTTGGTAGCCCCATGCTTTCCACGTTGGATTCTTGGCTGTAAAGTGGCACTTTCTTCCATTTAAGTGCAACTATAGAAAGGAAAAAAAAAAAAACAAAAAACAAAAAAACAAAAAAAACCACAATTGGGAGTATCTTTGGAACAGCCTGATATTTGGGACATGCCTTCATCATAGTGTGTTGCATCTGATGAACGGGAGGGATGGCATATATACACCATGGCAGGCCCCACAAATAATGTGGATGTTTTCTGTTGTGGGTCCCTATCCCCCAACTGATCCCTGCAATGTGGCCCATCTAAGTTTTGTATCAGCTTGTTGATTGAGTTCATGGCAAGTTTTTAAATATTGGTATCCATGCCACCCGATCAGTCCCAAAAACAATGCGGCATGTGGCATTTTGGATTGTCATTTTAATTTAGCCATATTGGCTTCTTTTTCCTAGGAAAAAAAATATATATCAAGAAAAGTTTTTTTTTTTTTTTTTTTTTTTAAATGTAAAACGAGGGATATCTATCTTTTAGTATTTTAACATGCATTTAATAGGGAATTATACTCTTTTTTATGAGAATGATATACGCCGGACTTGCTGAAAGTCAAGTAAATAATAATATTTAATCTAACACAAATCAAGTATGGTTCTCCTAGACTGGTCCACTCTTTATTTGTTCCAGCCAAAACTTGTGTATTTGATCCTCAAAATCGGCTTAACTTTGGTCTAAAGTGAGTTTTTAAGCTTTTTCCACATGAAATGAAGAAAATCAGCCTATAGCTTTGGTCTAAAATGAGTTTCTAAGCTTTTTCCACATAAATGAAGAAGCGGAAAGAATGAGAGTATTTAGAAAGGGGCTATATGGTTGTATCGGTCTATTAACGACACAGCCTGTATCAGCTTGCATCAGCCACTGAGAGAATACGACTGTTTTTTCTTCTTTTTTTAATTAGACCGTTCAACTCCACATTGTGTAGAGGCAGAGGCGCGCCTGATGGGTGGGGTGGATGTCATGCACATCAAGTTGGGCACAGTGGAGCCCAAACACCTCAATTACATGATAACTTATCATGGAGTCAGCTCCATGTGATCGGGTGGAGCTAATATCATACACATATCACAATGTGCCTGACTGGGCCCCACACTGCTTCACTTCATGGAAACTTAACATGGACTAACATGATGAGATAATTCCCCATTCATGATAGTTGTTAACCCTTCATGACACCCAGATCCATAGCTCAAGTGGTAGACTGAGTGAAAGATACCTTGTGTCAACACTGAGGTCTTGAAATCGATTCCCTAGTGGGGGTGGCTAACAGTGAAGTGTGATCTGACAGTGGGTGTACTAACAAGCTAAAAAAAAACCTTGATGGACCCAACTTTTTGGAGTCGGGTCCATGTGGTCATTCCCCTTCAGGCACCCATCATTCAAATCTCGTGACCGCCTCGCCTGCGAAGTTTGCTTCTAAGCAACAAACAAATTGTCACCCTATCAGCCATCTTGCCTACGAAGTGCGGTTCCAAGCAACAAACAAATTGTTTGTCTAATAACGACAATCTTGTCTATGAAGCTTAAACCTATGATGAACATATTATTGAAGATCCGTCCATCATCCAATACCACGAACCATGATTTGATTGCTTATGAAATTCGGTCGAGCGACGAACATATTATTATGGCCAACAATTGTTTGCCAAACAGAGCATTCTACCTGATGATTGTGTTGCCTGTGAAGCCTGATATCCCTTTTCTTTTTATTTTTATTTATTTTCACACTAACGATAAGCCGTCCCTCTAATATCAACAAAATACTTTTTAACTCATGATTGTTTCCTTCTCATTAATATTGAAATCATTGAATTGTACAAGTTATTATGCGCTAAATTAAAAGTCATTTTACTACAAATGCAAAAAGAACTCATCAGAAGAATAAACCCTTCCTTTTGCAAATCGCCTGATTCTCTATAATAGATGGTTGAATAGATGACCCATTTCATACGGAACTCTATGTCTCAGTCTATTTGATGCCTAGGGTCACAAGGCATTTGGTTCGATTTGTGAGCCACGCCCAGCATGTACACATCATACAAATGACCGGATTTGAGTGAAACACTTAGATGCGGGTGAACTCTCGACAGCACCAGTGCCATGGTGACCATTGAAATTGGGACCGTCCATTGGTTTTCTGTGCTACGGATGAGAGTTACGTAGCCTCCTTGCCATTTCTGCACATGCAGAACTTACGGACAAGATCAGAACTATTCATTCAATGTGTCCATTCGTGATTGTGCCATACAGTTTCTAAGTTATGAGTTGGTGAATGCCGATAAAATGCAAACAAAGATTCGAACAGCAATTAAGTTAGTTATCAAAGACAATGATAATGATGTCGTTTACTGAAGATGGGCTGCAATGGGTTTTTGGATAAATCCAGGAATTGTTGAGAATTGAATGTGACGGTGATGATACAACAATGGTGGTGCTGGTGGTCGATCTCATATTTGGTAAACATGAGATAAAAGTACAAAGATTGCTAGAGAAGACTGAGTTCATATAATGTATTGTATAATGGCCAAGATGTTTCCAATACCATGATAAACAATGGGTTGTATTGTATTGAGAATATTTTTAAATAATATAGGACTGAGTAGAATATGCATGTATGTAATTTCATAGATATTTATTTTCCAATCTAATTACGTGGACAATTGTATATGCAGCTGTATCAACCATCCTACCACAACTTGCTGTTAGCCCTATATTTTGAATACTTAGATCACTTTAATATCCTGCGGCATGCATTGTATGAATGGTTGAGAAGCACAATAATGGCATGGTCCTTGCACTCGTCCAAAAAATGAAAATTATTTGTTAGAACAAGTTCAAAGAGCACTTAAATATACAAAATGCTCCTTTTTCAGATTGTTCAGGTAAACCCATGGTTCGTTGACCCAAAATACTAGATTTTCTTTTTTTTCAACCCCACCATGGATTTAACCCCATAAGTTTCCTTGATTGGAACAATAATCCTCACTATCGTAATTTTGTCAAGGCTATTGGGAGTTGGTTCAACTAATCATTTTCGTTAATTAATTGTAAGGCTCCGTTGTCCATTTCCTTTAGGATGGATTCATAAGAATGTACACACCGGGTCCTTACTCTTGCTCGGGTGGTAGACTCCCAGGAGTTTCAACTTCCGGTCAAGGGTTCGAGTGCCCATAGGTGGTGAAATTCCACTAGCGTGAGTGTGTGGGGTGTGTGAGCGTGTGTAAAAATTAAATTTTAAAATAAATAAATAAATAAATAAATAAAGAATGTACATATCCAAATAACAAAGAAACCTAACTTGAATGATCCTATATTAAGAGTAAAATTGACTAAAGGGACAAGGCATAATTATTATGGAGAACTCGTCCCCAACTATCCTCTTTTCATGCACTTTTAGCTCAATTAATGTTCACCTCCTTGCGGGGAAGCGGATTGCGTCCTGCTCCACCTGGACGGAACCAATCCAGGAAGGGCTTCGTGGGGCCACCATGAAGTATGGTTTTCATCCGTGGGCACTGGAAAATAGGCGCCTATGCATTCCTATCAGATCGTTGGTGGTTGTACGTGCGAATGATGGTTATATAATAGAGTAATAAATACACCCTGATCCATAGCTCAAGTGACATACGGAGTGAAAGATACCTTGTTTCAACACTTAGGTCTTGGCATCGATTCCCTGGTGGGGGTGGCTAGCAGCGATGTGTGAACTGACAGTGGGGTGTACTAACAAGCTAACAAAACAAAACAAAACAAAACACACACAAAAAAAAAAAAAAAAGCACACCCGAATTTTTTATGTGACAGGATTTATGATTCCAGCAAGTCACAAAACATTAGTCCAAAGAGTGTCTAGAATGCAATGCATGATATCTAAGCTACCACAAGTCGTTTGATGAGACAGGATTCAGAATTCTAGCAAGTTGCAGAGCTTAGATTCAATGGAAAGCTAGCGAAGAGGGGTTGACAAGGGAAGTAACGATTTCATGAATGCCAGTCACATCACATGCACTCCACTCGTTTCTTTTGACGCGATGCAATACCTTTTTCAAGGTTAACAAAATGGTTTGTCTGGGTATTTCGAGCACTTTAGGGGTCACCACTAATCAGAATAAGGCTTTAGAAATCATAATTGGCTACAATCCATAGAATTATCTGGAGAACGAGAAATTCGAAGAATTTTTTACTCGAGCGACTGCTAAGTTAATCTATGCCATGGATTCTGAGTAATGACCCCGGTTATAAAATAAATAAATAAAGGAGTTAGGTACCCTTTTACAACGTGCAAAGCACAGTCTCTACTTTACAGAATTTTATAGTGTTTCAAGGAATTCGGCAAAACTTTAGCATTATTGTATAAATAGAAAGAAAATAGATAGGAAAGAGTATTCAAAAGCAAAATATAAATAGAAATGTGAGTGTGTGTGTGTGTGTGTGTGTGTGTGTACTGGGGAGGTGTTTAGGATGTATGGATGGGAATGCAAGTTTATTAAGATGTGAGAAGGAAAAGGAAAGACCCAACACCCTTTTTGGTAAAAGGAATGGTCAGATATCCCCAATCCCAACCCTATGTTGGGATGCCTTGCACAAACCTTAGGATCTAGCCTCCTGAAACAAACCAGAATTATGGATAATAAAGCAATGAAATAAATCAAAGCATCAATCACGCACCACACAAGAGATTTTTACGTGGAAAACCCTCAAAGAGGTAAAAACCACGGGACCTCGTCCAGATCAACAATTCACTATGAAGTAGAACGTTACAATCTTCTTCACTCATGCAGGAGTAGATAAACAATAAGAGAAATAGAGAAAACGGAAAGATCTACCCGATTACGAGGACATAGAAGCGCTGAATATAGATTGCACAGTAGAAAACCTCCACGAGCAGAACTTCCCTTCTATAAGCTTCCTCTCTCTCTCTCCCTCTCTCTCACCTTTGATAGCCCTAAACCCTTTAGCAAATCCCTTGTAAAGCTTTAGAAAACCCTCTTGCTGTACCTAGAAAAACCCTAGGCAACCCCTTTTATAGTTTAGGAAACTCCTTTCCGCATCCCTGTTGCGAAAGACTCAAATCCGCAGTTTCGCGCAAAATCGCGGAACAAACTGCGTAACCTTCGACTAGTTGAACCTAGTCTTCGACTAGTTGTAGGACCCCTTCGACTAGTCGAGACATCCCTTCGACCAGTCGTAGCTACAGTAAAAAATAGCAAAAATACTCACTGGACTTTGAGTCAAAGTCCTCGACTCGAACCTTCGACTGGTCGACCACCAGCCTTCGACCGGTCAAGCAGGGCTCTCGACCAGTCGAAGATGGGTCAAAAACTCATCAAATCTCTCCCTTTTTGACCCAGGAGGGATCCACCTTCTTCAAGCCAACCAGGTTTCTACAAACCTCAAACTTGCCCTTGAGCAAAGCCTTGGTCATCATGTCTGACCCATTATCGTCCGTGTGGACTTTCTTAAGTTGTAACACCTTCTGTTCCAAAGTATCCCTGATCTAGTAATACCGTATCTCAATGTGTTTCGACTTGGAATGCTGACTTGGATTCTTGCTCAAGTGTATAGCACTCTGACTATCATAATAGACCACGTGCTCCTCCTGCTTTAGGCTAAGTTTCTGTAGGAACCTTTTCATCCAAAGCATCTCTTTACATGCTTCTGTGACTGCAATGTATTCGGCCTCCGTCGTTGACAATGATACGACCTTCTGTAGCTTACTCTGCCAAGAAACCGTTCCCCCTGCAAATGTGAACATGAACCCCGATGTAGACTTCCTGGAGTCTATGTCACCTGTCATATCTACATCTGTGTAGCCCTCTAACACAGGTTTTCCGTCACCATAGCATAGGCTCAACCTGGATGAGCTTCTTAGATACCGTAGTATCCATTTCACCGCTGCCCAATGCTCTTTGCCAGGATTGGCAAGTTACCGGCTGACAACACCAACCGCATATGCTATGTCTGGCCTGTACACACCATAGCATACATCAAACTTCCTACAGCTGACGCGTAGGGTATTTTCTGCATCTCTTCCACCTCTACCTTCGTCTTGGGACACTGCTTGTCGCTCAATCTGAAGTGACCATCCAAAGGTGTAGTCTTGGCCAAACCCATTTGCATTCATATTGAACTGCTCTAGGACTTTCTCAATATACTGCTCTTGTGATAGTCAAAGCTTCCTATTGCTTCTGTCACGGGTTATCTCCATTCCTAGGATCTGTCTAGCCGGGCCCAAGTCTTTCATCGCAAAAGACTTGCCCAACTTTTGTTTCAGCCTGTCAATCTTCTTGATGTCTTTTCCCATGATGAGCATGTCATCAACATATAACAGCAGAACTAAGAAATCATCATCTAAGAACTTGCGCGTGAACACACAGTGGTCCGACTCCGTTCTGTCATACCCATGTTTCAACATAAACGAGTCAAACTTCTTGTACCATTGCCGTGGAGCTTGTTTCAGCCCATACAAGCTCTTCCTCAGCCTACACACTATATGCTCCTTGCCCTTGACTTCGAACCCCTCTGGTTGGTGCATGTAGATCTCTTCTTCCAGGTCACCATGGAGGAAGACAGTTTTAATATCTAACTACTCTATCTCCAGATCCATGCTAGCCACCAACCTAAGCAACATCCGTATGGATATCATCTTCACCACTGGTGAGAATATCTCCTCGAATTCTATACCTTTCCTCTGACCAAACCCTTTCACCATAAGTCTGGCCTTGAACCTCGTCTGTGAATTCTTCTGCTCAATCTTCTTTCTGAACACCCACTTGTTGCTCAAAGCTTTCTTGCCCTTAGGCAATTTCACCATATCATAGGTGTGGTTCTTATGCAAGGATTTCATCTCCTCTTGCATAGCTTTCAACCACTCCCCCTTATGCTCGTCGACTAGGGCCTCAGAATAATCTTCTAGCTCTCTCCCATCAGTCAATATAATGTACTCATGTGGCGAGTACCTCTTGGACGGCTGTCTGTCCCTAGATGACCTCCTCACCTATGGCTCAACAAGTGGATCAAGTGGGGGCTGCTCCCCTGGTCCATCTTCTGAAGGAACTCCCTCGTCCTCTGTACCTTGCTGTACTCCCCCGTCATCAGGCACCACGGGAGGAATAACCGGATCCATGTCCTCTAGCTCACCCGAAGTAGGCTGATTCTTCTCTGGCTTACCAATGTCTTCTATACACTGATCTTCAAAAAAAAAACTACATCTCTGCTCCTGACAAGCTTCTTCTCGGTCGGATCCCATAACCTGTAACCGAATTTTTCATCACTGTACCCTAAGAACACACACTGTCTGATCTTCATATCCAGCTTAGACCTCTCGTCCTTTGGTACGTGAACGGATGCCCTGCATCCAAACACCCTGAGATGACTGTACAATGGATCATGTCCAGTCCACACCTTCTCAGGTACTTCTCCATTCAACGGGGCTGATGGAGACTTATTTATCAAATACACCGCCGTGTGCATTGCTTCTCCCTAGAACGTCTTGGGCAACTTCGCATGGGATACCATGCATCTGATTCTCTCAACAATGGTGCGATTCATTCGCTCAGCTACACCATTATGCTGGGGGGTCTTGGGAACCGTCTGTTCATGCTGTATACCCAGGGACTTGCAGTACTCATGAAAGTCGTCAATATATTCACCACCATTGTCAGTGCGGATGCACTTCAATGGTCTACCTGTCTCTCTCTCGACCATAGCATGAAACAATTTAAACACACCAAAAACCTCGTCCTTGGATTTCAAAGCATAAACCCAAACCCTCCTAGATGCATCATCTATAAAAGTAACAAAATACAATGCCCCACCCAAGGTTTTTGTCCTCATAGGACCACAAACATTAGAATAAACCAAATCTAATGCATGCTCTTTATTAACATGAGAAGCAATTTTAATGAATGAAACTCTATATTGTTTTCCTGATAAACAATCAAGACAGGTTTTGAGAGGTATACCTGTCACGTCTGGAAGGAGCCGCTTCTTTGCTAGTAGCTGAAGCCCTTTTTCACTCATGTGGCCTAGATGCTTGTGCCACATGTCAATAGCTGAATCTTCCGCTGCGTTCAATCCACCCTTGCACATACTGACACTTGCCTTGTAAAGGGTGCAACACTTTTTTCCTCTAGTCACGATCAACAAACCCTTGATGAGCTTTCATCGCCCACCAGCAAACCGGCTTTCATAGCCATCATCATCCAGCCTTCCCGTCGACATCAAGTTGAGGCGAAGGTCTGGGATATGCCTCACATCCCTGAGAACCAATGTGCAGCCCACATCGGTCTTCACACAAATATTACCGACTCCCACGATCTTTGATACGCCAGAATTTTCCATCTTCACAGTCTCATAGTCACCTGACCTGTAGCTTGTGAAGAAGTCCCTGCGTGGAGTCGCATGAACAGAAGCTCCCAAGTCAACCACCCAGTCGGTGTCCTGACTCGTAGCCGTGAGACATACATCGTGATCTGCAGAAAGAATAACTACCATATCGCCATCTGAAGCGACCGCGGTAGAATCTGATTCATCTTCTTCCCCTTTTCCTTTCTTGTCGTTTTTCTTACCACGACATTCATGCTTGTAGTGGCCCTTCTTGCCACAATTCCAGCAATCAACATCTTTTCTGTTACTCGACTTGCCTCTTGATTTATCTCGGGCCTTCCCGCCCTTCCTGTTTTTTCCTCTCCCCGTTCCTCCGTCACAAGAGCCTCTTGCTGAGTAGACCCCTGAGACTTCCTCCTTGTCTCCTCATTGAAGAGACAACTGGTTACCTGTTCCATGGATATCTTTTCGTCTGACGTGGAGTTATTTAGAGATACCACCAATGTCTCCCAACTATCAGGCAATGAACTAAGCAATAGTAAAGCCTGCAATTCATCATCCAGGACCATCTTCATAGAGGTGAGTTGGTTCACTATATTGCTGACCTCATTCATGTGCTCGGCCACAGAACCACCATCCTTGAACTTGAGATTCACAAGTCGCCTTATCGAAATATCTTATTACCTGTTGTCTTCCTCTCATACAAATTTCTTGTAATTTTAGTCATAGGCTTGCGGCTGAGGTTTCCGTAGACACATGGTGGAACACAGAATCATCCAACCATTGTCTAATAAACCCCACCGCCTTTCGGTCCGTCTTCTTCCAATCATCATCAGTCATATCCTTGGATTTTGTTGATATGCTTAAAATTGGATAATATAGATCCTTGCAATAAAGCAAGTCTTCCATCTTAGCCTTCCATATGGTCCAGTTAGAATCATTGAGGCTGATCATCCTTGAGCCACCTTCCATAATTCAAAACCGATCCTACCTGTTCAATGAACTTAGCTCCGATACCACTTTGTTAGGATGCCTTGCACAAACCTTAGGATCTAGCCTCCCGAAACAAACCAGAATTATGGATAATAAAGCAATGAAATAAATCAAAGCATCAATCACACACCACACAAGAGATTTTTACGTGGAAAACCCTCAAAGAGGTAAAAACCACGAGACCTCGTCCAGATCAACAATCCACTATGAAGTAGAACGTTACAATCTTCTTCACTCACGCAGGAGTGGATAAACAATAAGAGAAATAGAGAAAACGGAAAGATCTAACCGATTACGAGGACATAGAAGCGCTGAGATATAGATTGCACAGTAGAAAACCTCCACGAGCAGAACTTCCCTTCTATAAGCTTCCTCTCTCTCTTTCTCCCTCTCTCTCACCTTTGATAGCCCTAAACCCTTTAGCAAATCCCTTGTAAAGCTTTAGGAAACCCTCTTGCTGTACCTAGAAAAACCCTAGGCAACTCCTTTTATAGTTCAGGAAACTCCTTTCCGCATCCCTGTTGCGAAAGGACTCAAATCCGCAGTTTCGTGCAAAATCGCGGGATAAACTGCGTAACCTTCGACTAGTCGAACTTAGTCCGACCAGTCGAGACATCCCTTCGACCAGTCGTAGCTACAGTAAAAAACAACAAAAATACTCGCTGGACTTTGAGTCAAAGTCCTCGACTCGAACCTTCGACTGGTCGACCACCAGCCTTCGACCAGTCGAGCAGGGCTCTCGACCAGTCAAAGATGGGTCAAAAAAACCCATCACCCTACTCATTGACATTGGTGTTATATCAGCTTTTGACTTCTTAATTGAAACAAACAGAGATAGAATAGAAGCGTGGAGCATCTCCCGACAGAAACTAATTGAAATGGTTTGAAAAGGGAAGAAGCAATGAAGGCTGCACACAATTCTGGTCTTTTGCGTTGCAGCTGAAGGTCAGAGTAGCTTTCTGCTTTGCCTCTGCCTCATGATCTCTCACTCTATCCTGTTTACTCTCGACTCTGCCTCTGGCGCTCACTGTTTTTTTTCGTTCTGTTTTTGTGAGTGCGCGGTCCCTTTAAATAGGCATCATTAGATGCTTTAGTAGTGACACTTTGGAGTCCAAGCAGGCTGAAGTTAGGTTTGGTTTTGGCGAACCTCAAACCAAGTATTAACCAAACATCAAACCAAGTTTCAGCAAAACTAAAGCAAAGGTGGTGAGGCTGTGATTGGTCCAGCGTATGAAATGATCAAAATCGGCCATTGTATAGACAGCTTTAACCAGAACCAGCCAGTGGGTTATAAGGTTTTGACCAAAATTGATCATTTAAGGGCTGGTTTTGAGCAAAACTAGTCATGCAATGGATAGCTTTGAGTGTGGACTGATCTGCATCCGTTGCCCTCTGAGTAGGGCATAAGTGAACTCAATAGCCAAGATTTAGCTTTGTTTTAATAGCGGGGTATCTACATCATCCATGCCATTTATCTATTTTTACCCATCATTTTAGGTCATAAGCCTTAAAAATGAGGCATATTCAAGGCTCAAGTGGATAACACAGTGGTGATTCAAAGTCCAACATTAAAATTTTCATGGGGGACACCGAGGTTTTGGATCAAGTTGAAAGTTGTCTTTTCCCTTCATCCAAGCCCACTTAACCGTATGAATAGGTTGGATAGCAAACAAACATCACTATGCCCTATGAAGGTTTCAACGGGTGGGCATCATTATCATTGTTGCTTCCTGTGGTATGGTGCACTTGATACTTGTATTTATCTAATTTTTGGGCTCATAGCATAAATGAATGAAAAAATGGATAAACAGCATAAATAAAACCTTTACATCACTGTGGGCCCCACAAAGCCCCTTCCTAGACCGATTTCCATCCAAGTGGTTCAATTCATAATTTAGGGTTTAGTTGGTAAATTTAAAAGTTCTGTTTGAATACTTCTATTCAGATGGGTGATTGTTAATGCACCCATCCATAGCTTGTCTTGCAATCTACTCTCGTTAATCCATGACATCACCACATATTGATATATAGGATGGCTGAGGACTATAGCTGGTGGTTCTGGGTATTGTTTGGTAATCAAAACCATTTATGCAGACGACTTCACTGTAGCTCAAGGATACCCAATAATGGAACTCTCGTATGCGTTAATCATTTCAATTTTTTTTGTTGTGAATATAGACCAACAATTGCTTTTTGGGCCACTGATCAAATGTCTAGGATCTTCTGGAATCATCCACCTTCATCCATGTATCTCATCAGATCTGAATCACCCAACCTGACCCAAGAGATCCACCGGCGGCACTGCCGGCCTACTCATTTTTGCAGGCTCTTGAAAGTAAACTTTCTAGTGTGGCAGTAAGGACGATGATTATAATATCGGCTGTTACCATTCATCCTCCAAGCGACATTATTATTATTATTTTGCAGCTAGTCACATCAACGGGTGGGATCCTATACTGTCAGTAGGGGTGTACATCGAGTAGATCCGAGTCGAGCTGGCCTCAGCTCCACTCGGCCCGGCCACTAGCTGACCCCAGCTCGAACTCGGCTCGGCTCGGTCTTCGAGCCTGACTGTCCAGCTCGGCTCAACTCAGTTCGGTCAGCAGCTCGGCTCGGTTCAAGCCGAGTTCGCCTGTGCAGCATTTTCACAAACACATGGACTACAGTTTCAAATTTTCACGATATTTAAAGCAACAACAGTGGTTTTACAAGTATTTTATCAAACACCTTTTAAGCAACATAAAAACCAAGAAAAAAAAAAGGTATTTGTTTCATAGACGTACCTTCTTTGCCGCCAGCCACACTTCATTGAGTCATTTCATCAAGCACTTAGTGAGCAACATCAATATCAAAGTAACCGAGTCACTGAACTGGTTCAATCCGAGTTCGATTCAAGTCAAGTCGAGCTAGGGCCAGCTCGAACTTGGCTCGAACTCATTTTCAAGCTCATAAAATCAACTCAACTTGGCTCGAACTCAGCTTCAAACCGAGTCGAATCAGGCTTTTTTGAGTCGAGTCGAGCGAGCTAACCGAGCTAGCTCAGTTCGTGTACACCCCTGTCAGATTGAGGGCCTTCTTTTTTATGGACCACAATATTAGAATTGTAGCAAATTGATCTTCCTAACCAACTCTAATAAATAGCTTGGACAGCTGAGAAGATTAATTGACAAATAAATATTGGTAGGCCTGGACCGTGCAAATAGGCTAAGCGAGTCTCATGATGCACATTACCTGATGAATGGTCCGGGTTCCTAAAATTCATTACACACCAGTCATCTTATTCCTAAAATTCAACGATCCAAATTGTTCGAACAGCTGGCACAATAACGAATGCTCGGTGCTCCGTAGAGTCTAATGATCCCATTTCATTGGCAGGCGTGCTACTGTTGAAAGCACAACAAAGATTGAGTCGTTTCTAGCCATTCTACAAGTGGCTAATTGGACCATTACAAGCTTTTCTCATCATTTGCCTTGTCAAAAGTATAAAGATGCTAGAGTATCATGAGAGATGTACATGCCAAGATAACAACAACGCCAACCAAGATAATCTGCCATCAAATTCTGAGCTTGACTCTCCAGTTTCATCACTTTTTCAGGTGGGTTCTATCAGAAGCCTATAACTTCTCAGAAGAAGCCATCACTGGCCAGGAGTGCGAGAATGCAATCTCTTCCTTTCCAACTCAAGCTGCACACATAACAAAACAGATAAATAAATGGAGGGATAGTTCCCATCAAAGTATTCAATATGGGTTCAATAGCTTGATTTCCTTTATTCATTTTGTTAAATGCTTACCACTTTCTTCACCCGATCATTTGCAGCTGGAGTTCCTCCGCTTACATTTTCAGGGAAGTACGGACTGCTCACACGCACTTCATTCATCACGACTATGACAGTCTTTTCCCAACGAACTGGAAGCCTGAACAAATAACATGCAGACACTGGCTTAAGCATTTGATTGTAAGAACTGAAAACACCAGTTACCTGGAATGAACTGTAAGGGGTCATTTGGGAGCATGTATTTGGTGGTAATAAGTGTGAATCAGTAAAGTTAGTGCATTTGGGAGAGTGTACTTGGTGTGAATTGGAATCCAATTCACACCAAAAGCCTCTTGTTTTGAAAACACACCAAGACCCTGTGATTCCAATTTCCAATTCACATCAATTCCAATTTGTTTGGATTCCAATGCATATCAAATACACACTCCCAAACGACCCAAAAGAGACCCGCAGGGTAATCTTCACATGATAACAGAGTACAAAGATACATAAGCATGAAGCTAATGGAGACGTGGCATATATGCATGACGCATTCAACGGCAAACACTCCCAATATAGACCATTGTGGATGGAAAAAAAAAAAACCCAATCACCCCAAGTGCTGCCTACACCCATCAAATGGATGGTCATATTAGGAATAGTCAATGGTCCAAGTTCAACAAACAACGTCCACTGGGAGGATGCTAGCTTTGTCCAATCAATCAAAATTTTGGTACACATCCGTCCAAAGTGGAGCCTGATATTTGGATGGGCTGCTTCGATGTACATATGTGTCTGTTTGCATGCATATGGATCATTTTCCTTGGGAAGATGCATAAAAGTTATCAAGAGTTGATGTTTTTTTTCCCAATTTATATAAAAGAAACTCAATGATTAGAGAATATTAGCAGATGCAGGTCGTTAAATTAAGAAGGTTCAGGCTTGTGAAGATGGAATTATAAAAAATAAATAAATAAATAAAGAGGAAGCAGCAGAAGGTTTAGGCTTATAAAAATGAGATAATAAGTATCTCAGATGCCAATAAGCATCAATTTCCTGCATGGGGCATATTTTAAAAAGCTAAGAAACAGGAAATTTTTCCTACAAGCTATAATAAGAAATCTGAAAAACTCCAATGTCCTTTATCCTCCTCTGCATCATCAAGATTTGAGACATTTTAAAGGTTGAAATTAACTTATAGCACCCTACATTTGAAAATGGTCATATTCCTTTCACAGCTGATTGACGGTTCTCATAGAAATCAATGATAGAGAACATGGTTTTAAGCATACGTTCCAAAGTGCAATTCACCCAAACATCAAAACCGGAATGAGTCGCCTGACTCATTCTGACTCGGTCGAAAATTTTCAGACTCAATCTGGTTTTGGAATGTGACTTGCAAATGACACATTCTCCACCAACATCAAGTCGACTCAATACGAATCAATATTTAGAACCATGATAAATAAATAAATAAAGTTGGAGAGCAAGTTGGGACCAATGTTGTCCAAATCGTTACCAAATCACAAATCGTAATAGGGGGTTAAATCGTATCGAATCGCAAATTGTATCATAAATCGTAAGTTTTTTTTTAATTTTCTTAAAGAATTGAAAAATATAAATAAATCAGGAAAAAAAAAAAAAACTCATCAATGATTGCCATCAATATGCACCAAGTAATACCATGTCATGATAGTGTTAAAGGATTCTCATATTTCCCTTATTTTTGTCTTTCAAGAAATTTCCCTTAAAAAACACACAAGGATCCTTTAATAATTTAAGCTCTTGTTAACTTTCTTGAATGTAGAACCACGTTGCAAAAGCGGCATTTGATTCTATAGACTAGCGAAAACAGAGATTTTGATTTCTAAACATTCAACAATACATATAAGTCAACATGATCATAACCATCCATAAAATCATTCCAGATAAGTGACACATCAAGTTGGTGTTTCGGCCATCAAGTTGGTGTTTCGGCCAATTATGAAGAAATCTCTCTCTCTCTCTCTCTCTCTCTCTCTCTCTCTCTCTCTCTCTCTCTCTCTCTCTCTCTCTCTCTCTCTCTCTCTCTCTCTCTCTCTCTCTCTCTCTCTCTCTCTCTCTCTCTCTCTCTCTCTCTCTCTCTCTCTCTCTCTCTCTCTCTCTCTCTCTCTCTCTCTCTCTCTCTCTCTCTCTCTCTCTCTCTCTCTCTCTCTCTCTCTCTCTCTCTCTCTCTCTCTCTCTCTCTCTCTCTCTCTCTCTCTCTCTCTCTCTCTCTCTCTCTCTCTCTCTCTCTCTCTCTCTATATATATATATATATATATATATATAAGCTCCATGATTTAACGTTGAAGAGAATATATAACATTAATCTCTTATAAAGAACAAATAAAACATAAAATAACTGAGTTAGATCTCCCAGAGATAAAAGACTGGAGGTGGTTTTACATCTTTTCTTCTCAGAAAGAGCCTTGTTCCATTGAAAAGCAAGAAATTATAAATTTACATCAAGTTCAGGGTCTAGAGATGCACCATATCAAGAAATGGTTACCACGACACGTCTTCTTGAATTAAGATCACCTTTATGGGCCACAAGTTTGTTTTTTGTTTTTGTGAAAAGCATACTGCCCTTACAGTTACATGACCGCAAATTACATCTTTTATTAGAGGATAAAGCATATTGGAGCATATTGCCACTTCACCCCGAGAAAGGAACAAGTGGGCGAAACCAGAACAACACCTATATCAGCTTGCAAATGTGGTCACCAAGGCTGCAGAAAGAGAGATTTTACCTTCTCATAAGCAAGGCGGATTGTGTTTCACCGACGGCCATCACTCCTATGATTAGGGGTGGCAATTGGTCAGGTTTGGCCGGCATCAAGCAAGTCCAGGCCCCAGCCGGACACATAAGACCCTTGGCTCAAGCCCAGCATTGGCCTAGCATAGTAGGCCTGAGACCGAAAAAAAATTGGTTGGGCTGGGCCCAACCCATCCCAGTTCAAAAATTGATGAAATCCCAATTTCCCAATTGAATGTTTCTAAACTATTTGTTGATCAAGTGGTCCCCATATGCACAAGGAATAAACACTTGAAAGAAAGACACCAATGATCTTCATTCAAGATCCATGATTGCCTAATCAAGGATTGGAATGGCATATTTGTAGGATATAACACATGTACATATGACATCAGGTCGGGATGGGTCAAGCTAAAATTACTTGGGACCAAACTCGGCCTGAAAATTGATTGGGCCATGCATGTCATGCCCGATCCCAACCCATAGGCCAAGGTGGGGTCCAGCTCATCAGGCCATGCAAGCCGCTTGGCTCATTGCCCTTATGATGTTCGTCCACCATGCTATAGCAAGGGTGATGCAGGCACATTGACCTTGGTTTTTTCATTAGTTGTTGGAATTAAGGAAAAAACAAATGAGGTCAAGTCGACCATGGAAGGTGTTGATGATGTTGATAATACTATTTTAGTCAATTTTGTAATTTCGAGTTTTGAGGGGTATTTCCGTGATTTCCTTGTTTGTTATTGGATTGGTTGTTAGTTGTTAGCTAGGGAGTTTCAAAGGTTATTATATTATTTTTGGCTAGTTAATCGTTAGTTTTTATTAGCAACTAATTACCGTGATGAGTCAGCCTTGGGTTAGTAGTGAATTTGCTTAACAAAAGGCATGAAATTTTCATTTGGATTTAGTTTTGAGCTTTGCAAGAGAAATTTGAGAGATTTTAGAGGATTTCTTCCTTGTGAGAGTGTTTGGATCGCCAAATCACAATCCAACCTCATTTTCCCAAGCTCCCCTTCCTCTTCTCCTTTTCTCCTTGCAAGCAAGACTTGAGATCATTAATATGAAGTTTCATTAGGTGACAACCTGATTAGAGAAAACTCGTCCTCAAGTTGTAGAAGTCATTCCCACTTGTAGAGTTGCCACTATATGATATGTTTGATATTGAATGCAATTGTCAGAGAAATGGAGGTAATAGTTGGATCTTATATCTTTGGAGTTTCTTCATTGAGTTTGGGTGTCCGATGTTGCCTAGGGCCAAAAAATAAAGGGCTCCACCATCATCCCGAATGAAACACAAGGCAAATCTCCCAAAAACTCGTCAAAATAGGCCATGGTTGCGACATTAACAAAGGTAAGAGACAAGATATAGTTTATCTCAACGCAATGATTGCCTCTCCCTATCAATGAGGGCTCGCCTCAAGCCTTTTATAAGGAGGAAGCCACCAAACAACTTAAACATCCATTGAACTTAAGTGATAAATCATATCATTCTTGCTACACAAGATTCTCCAACCAAAATGTAACGGCCCAGCCAACATAACATGGAATGTGCTCATGATTGTTTCGCCGCAATACATCGTTAGAATGTACACTTTGCTAATGGTAGAGGACATGGCCTAGAGACCATTCATGCATGTAGCCCAAGGCACAAGCAGGCCTCTCTTGGTGGTCACTTGTCCATCGCCTGTCGGCTCTTGTGGTTGAATCTTGCTTGTTGCCAATGGACATGTATCAATTACAACCAAGATAAGACCTTTGTCAACACACAACGACATGTACAGAAATCATGCCACAATCATATCGGTTGCAAAAAAACATTGTCAACAGGGCAGGTTTGGCTGCATTTTGAATTGTTCAAGCCAGGCCTATCCAAAGTTTTGCATTCCCTAGGCCTAAAGCCCAGTTCATTCACAACCCTCAATGCAAAGATGGTTGATTCATCTGATTGAGAGCCTCGAACTTCCGTCTTCATGCTCGGCTTTCTCGGGAATGCTCAGATCACCCAATATGCTAGGGAACCCGTCTAGAACTACATTAAGGATCATGTTGCCTATGATGTCGCAAGGTTCTACCAGCTCCAAGCCATAGTTTAGTTAGATGCTTAGAACATGTTAAGCCCAGTTCATTCACAACCCTCAATGCAAAGATGGTTGATTCACCTCCTTGAGAGCCTCGAACTTTCGTCTTCATGCTCAGCTTTCTCGGGAATGCTCAGATCACCCAATATGCTAGGGAACCCGTCTAGAACCACACTAAGGATCATGTTGCTTATGATGTCACAAGGTTCTACCAGCTCCAAGCCATAGTTTAGTTAGATGCTTAGAACATGTTAAGACTCTATTGGCTCCAGGTCATCGCTTCAACAATGTCTAGAAACTCAACCGTCTCATCATTGAAACTTGGGCATCATCACACACTGCAAGATTCCCCATTAGAAACCGAATCACAAACAGTGTCATGCACATGTCTGAAAATCCTGTTGCAAACGTGGCCCGTGCCGACTTCAATCCTCTAAAACATATCTCCCATGTTATTTCTTGATTGAAACAGGGATCAAAACCTTGTGAAGACCCAAAGCGGATGAAGGGCTAGCTACTTCCATCATCTCTACTGTCAATGCAAAAACCATAAACCAGCTCAACAAAGCAACTATGGACCTTCAGAAATTCAGCATATTCCCCCACTAATGGCCCCCAATGCTATAGTGCATGGTCTTCTTATGAAACCCGAATGGTCAATCTTGTAACAAGCTGGATGCCTTGGCCGCCACTCATCCGACTTGGATTGGTTGCAAACTCCTACAAGAAGTGTGGCAATATGATGTGGAGCCTAGCACAAGGGTTGCGAGGAGTCGAATAGAGAGAACTTTTTTATCATCAAAAGTTATAACTTCGACCACGTCGAGATATTGGTTCACACTTGACACTTCCGAGCATGGTGAGTTCATTCCCACCACACCAACGTGCAGCCGTTGAATCAGAATGTCACCGATCTTCCGGCACGCAGTTGAAGTCAAGCATTCACTCAACCTCATCGAGCCAGTTGACAACATTGTCGGAATGGAGTCATCCATGGAACTTCGGAATCTCGATCTTGATGCTAAAATCAAAACGACGGTCTTCATTCCTCCACACTTCCCTTCGATCTTCCCTCCCATACACCCACGCAAAGGCATGCGATGGTGAGAAGAAGAATCTAAATCATCCAACATTTTTTAATATGCACTTCCACAAAACAATGTTTTACTACGCACATGGCACTCCTATAACACTTCAAGTTGAGACGTGATCACGATTTGTCATTGTAGATGCTCAATCTCTACATCTTTAAGCTCAAGTTGTTGATGGAGAGAGACATTCCGCATCACGAGGGGTCTACCTTGACCTCCTCTTATGCTACTATGCGCTTATGCCCCCTCTTGCAAGATGGCATCGCAAGAAACCTTGCAATCTTCAAGAATCTTCAAGATCCCAAACACACACGCCACAACACGCCTTGCTACACAAATGCTTTTCCCACATCTACAAATGATAGACGGTCATCACACAAACCACCAACACCACTTCTACGAAGCCTCCACTCCTGTCAAAGAGCCCGAACAAAGATTTATGTCGAAATCTTGAGTACTACCACTTAACAAAACTTTGGATTGGTGATCTTGAGAGAATACAAAGGAGTCTTGCTTACAAGGAGAAAAGGAGAAGATAAATGATGGGGAACTTGGGGAAAATGGGGTTGAATTGTGATTTGACAATTCGAGAACTCTCACAGCGAAGAAATCTTCTCAACATACAAAGCCCAAAACCAAGTACAAATACAAATTATATGCTTTTCTGGACTGAACACAACTACTTATAACATATTTCCAACTAACCAAGCTTAACCCAACTAATTATGGTGATTAATTGTTGAATTCAAACCAAAGCTAACTTTAACAATTTTTATAACTTCCTAACTAACAACTAAGGACCAAACCAATAATATAAAATAAATTTTATTTTATTTTTTTTTTTAAAGTAAATTGCAGAAATACCCCACCAAACCCAAAAGTACAAAGTTGCCCAAATTTTTTGCTACATCATCAACAACTTTAATGGCCTAGTTGACATCCTCATTTGATTTTTATTTTAATTCCAATGGATAAGAAAAAATCGAGGCCAATGCACCTGCATAAGATCGATTATCTAGTCGAGATTATATCTCACCATTCAACTTTGTCAATGGCCCAACCACAACCCATTTGGAAATGTGTTTTCAGACATTAAAACTCGTGTTTGATCTAGGAGGATGGCAAAGCCCTCATGGAACACCTCCATTTCTTAATTCACATCCACTCGCATTTGCGTTCAACATCAAACATCTCATATGATGGCAACTCTACAAGTGAAGACAACAAGAACGCAAGGACTAGTTTTCTCCAAGGGAATTTGATGCATGCACATTAGCCTCAACTTTTTCTTAGTGCTTAGAATCAAACAAAGACCAAATGAAGAGGTCTCCAAGGGAATTTGATGCATGCGCATTAGCCTCAGCTTTTTCTTAGTGCTTGGAATCAAACAAAGACCAAATGAAGAGGTCAATTAGGCCCTCAAGGATGTTGATGATGTAAAGAATACTATTTTGGGTAATTCTATAATTTTGGGTTTGGGAGGCTTTTCTGTAGTTTCATTTTTTATTGTTGGTTTGATTGTTTCTTGTAAAGAGCTAAGGGTTGTTAGAGTTAGATTTGGTCAGTTGGGAATTAGTTGTGATTAGAGACTAATCACATGTTTAGATTGGTGTTTTTAGTAGCATTGTAGCGTAGCGTGTAGCATACGCTACATAGCGTAGTGTAGCGAAAACGCTACGTAGCGTACGCATGTAGCATAATTCCCTAGTCGCATAAGCTACATGTTATGTAGCGTAGTGTAGTGTGTAGCGTGGATAGCGTAAGCTACCCGAAATCTCTTTTTTTTCAAGTTTTTTTTCTATGTTAGTTAAACACCTATTTTAAAATGGTGATGACTTATACTTATGACACATGGCACTACATTAAACTAATCCGGACCATCCAAATTGTGGTCCATATCATAGATAGAGCACTTAGATCAATCCAAACCATCCAAATTGTGGTCTATATCATGAATTTGTGATGTTTCAATAAATAAAAAAGAAGTCATACATAGAGATGTCTAAAGGCAAAGAGAGAGGGATTTTGCATGGAAATAAGTGGTTGATGATCCAAATTCGTAGTCAAGAACTCATAGAAATTATGCATTTTGTAAATTTTATCATATGTTCGATTATTTTAATTAAAAATATTAAGGATTGTGTAGCTTACGCTACATGCTATAGAGGACCAAACGCCACGCTATATGCTACACGCTATTTAAAACACTGGTTTGGATTAATTACGCTTGGGTTAATTGGGAATTTGTTGGAATTGATTATTTCGAGTCTATAAAAGGCATGTAATTTTTATTTACACCTAAGTCTTTACTTTGCAAGAGAATTTTGAAAGCATTTGCAGAGTATTTCTTCATTTGTGAATGTTTGAGGTATTTGGATTGCCAAATCACAATCCAAACCACAGTTTTCCAAGTTCGTCATCCTTTGTCTTCTCCTTTTCACCTTGTAAAAAAGATTCCTTACGATTCCATTGAGATAGTTGATCTAGAGTTGCGATAAAGGATTTGAAGGGCAAAATAGTCATTGCAGTTATTTCATATAACAATTAGTTGTGTAGGAAGGGTATCATAATGGACTGCATCAAAAGATCACTACTTGACCAAATGGCAGTAGTGTGTCTCATATAATTTGACGAGGATTGGACCATAACAAGAAGAAATGGATATCAAAATCATGGGAGGTATATGGGAATCAAACAAACTTGCAGTAAACTTCTAAACTTTGGCCATTTGAAGAACATCTAAGAGCATATCTTAGTTACAGGATCCTTTTAATTAGATGCCATTCCCGACTCCCGCTTTAGACTCATGCTCCCACTTCCTAGCCATTTATACTTGTTAACAGTTTAAAACAGGTGCTTCCCCGCTCCTAAACTTGTATTTATTACCACTTTGCTTACGCTTTGTGCAACTATAGAACATATTCTTATTTATTGTGATTCCCTTAAAGCTCATATGGATTTCTCACCAGTAGTCATTTTTAAGCAATGGTCATCACCCAAAAATGGGCTACCATCGTAATATCTTCTCTTTAATGTCCATCACTCAAAACAAGGAACTCTACATGGCCTTTACTGACTTGGAGAAATATATGTAGGGTCCCAAGAGAGTTAATCTAGTGGGTGTTGCGAAATAAAGAAGTTTCAAGACGATATATTGATGTGATTAAGGATATCCATGAGAGAGTGGTAAAAATGCGAGGAACACATGTGGAGACAGAAGTGAACTCCTAATTACTATAGGCTTGCACCAGGGGTCGACATTGAGCCCAAACCTTTTTACATTGGCTATCGACAAGTTAACGAGGCATTTGTAGGAAGAGTTCCTATAGTGTATGTTGTTTGCGGATGGCATAGTTTTGATTGAAAAGATGAGGGAGGGTGAAAACGCAAAGCTAGATTTATTGAGGGATGCTTTAGAATCTAAAAGATTTAAAATTAGTTGGACTAAAACAGTGTGTATGGAGTGCAATTTTAGTAACAATAGGAGTGAAAACGAGGAAGTAGTTAAGATTGTTGACCAAAAAGTTTCCCAAAATGACCACTTTCGATACCTTGGATCAATTATTCATTACAGTGGAGGGATTGAGAAGGATGTTGCCCATAGAATTCAAGCTAGGTGGAAGTAATGGAGATGTGCTCCCTAAAATCTCTCAACTTTCTCAAATTCTCTGCAAAATCTACGAAATATCTACCAATCTATGTAGATTCTTTGCCGAAATCACCACTCCTTTTGAAATCTTTCATCTATTCGAAGAAAAAAAAAAAAAAAAAGAAGGAAAAATCGAGGTTTTTTTTTTTCCTGCGGAAGAACGGCGGACAGCTTTCGACGATCAATCGATTGGTGTGCTACCTCCAAATTTTGAATCCTCTTTTAAAGGTATCGAAAATATCCTCTTACATGGATCGAAAAGATTTTTCATTTTCTTAATTTTTTTTCAATTTTTTTCGTATTTACACTCCTGAAATTTTCAGTGGGTTAGTGACAGCGAATTTATCGTCGATAACTTTATTTATCGCGAAAACGAAACATATCGCCAAAAAATTGCCGACAATTGGAAGAGATATGAAACTAGGGGGTTTTTTAGCTTGGCGACATCGATATTATCGGCGATATTATCAATTTTTCACCGACAATTTGAACGTTGGTAGTGCTACTGGTTGTGAGAGCAATTGGAGCACTTTTAAGCAAGTGAGACATTATTGAATTCATTACTAAACTTATGAATTCGCCATGTAGTGATCAACAACCCTATGTTATTACGTTCATTGGCTTGCAAATACATTCAAAGAAGTGGAATAGACTCGAGCAGCAGATATTGAATGTGCTTGTCTTCATATAATATAATCTCCAGCTCGAAGTTTGTCATGTAAAGAGAGAGGACCAAGGGCTTGATCCTATATGCTAATCAGTTATGGAATCTAATGATGAATGGATCACGAAGAAAGAGGATCTTGCACTTCCAACAGATAACACCTGGACGGACATAGGCGAATGCTTTGCCGAAGGATTGGAGGATGTGCAATGTGTAAGCAGACCCACATCAAGACCGGATGGGCGATGTAGTATGAATGCATGTCGTATGACACATATTCTTATTATTTAGTCTTGTAATCTTATAATTATTAATTAATAGTCTTATTTTATAATGTATTATGCAAAAACTATTTTGTAGGTCCTAGAAAACTTGCTATTCGAAGTAAAGCGAAATGACAGAAGAGGAGGAAGATGAGTTTATTTCGACATCAAATTCTGAAGATGAAGATGATGTTGATAATGTTAACCTCATTGGTGATGAGGAGGATGATGATGGAGCCACCACAGCCGACGAAGAATAGATTCGTTTAGACTTTTTATTTCCTTTTTGACTTATAGAAACAAGTGAATAAAGAATACAGTTACGACCAAAGGTGTCCCGTATCCGTTACGATACGGTAATGGCCGACACCATTACGCGATACGGGGTCGAAACGGGCACCCCCCCGATTCTGTGTCCCTAGCGGCTGTTACGGGCCTAGAAAATAGGGGGGAAAGAAAAAAAAGCATACCTGTTTTTTTTCTTTCTATTCTTCTTCTTCTTCTCCTTCTTCCTCTTCGTCTTCTTCTCGCCCTGTTGCGGCTGCGGCTGCGACCCGGGCCTCTCTCTCTCTCTCTCTTCTCTCTCTCTCTCTCTCTCTCTCTCTCTCTCTCTCTCTCTTCCCTCTTTTTCTTTTCGGTTTCCCTCTCTCCCATCCTTTTCATTTGAAATCGGAAGCGGATTGACTGGTGTACCACACACCAGTATAGCTGCTGTAGGTACGTGTCATGCTAAGACGAGCACTGACACTCCTCGAGCTCCGAGTTGTCCGAACGGTTCAAAGGAGATCAAAGTTACATGGGCTCCACAGTGATGTATTTATTATATCTACACCGTTCATCTATTTTTAAATATCATTTTAGAGCATTACCCAAAAAGTGAATCGTATCCAAAGATCGTTTGGACCACACCAAAAATAGCAGCGGAGAAGATGATTTTCACCATTAAACAATTCGTAGGCCCACCGTAACGTTTATTTTCCATCTAATCTGTTCATAAGGTCAAAAGGACCTGAATGAAGAGGAAAAACAAATTTCATATTGATCCAAAAGTTCTGTGATCCCAAAAAGGGTTTCAATGGTAGACGTTCAATCCCCCACTGCTTTTTACAGTGTGGTCCACTTGATAATTAGATCTGTATTATTTTTCGTATCAAGCCTTAAGACGATCTCGTCAAATGAATGGACGGTTTAGATATAACACATACCTCATGATCAGACCCACAGGACTTACTAACGTCAATACACATAGGTACACTAGGCTTCTAAAGAAATCGGACTCTCTGGAGTTACGCAGCATGCTTTTGTACACGTGTCGCGTGGCCCCACCATAATGTTATCCATGTCGTCCATCCATTTTGCCATATCATTTTAGGTCATGATCCAAAAAATTAGTAAGATCCAAAGCTCAGGTGGACCACACTATAGGAAACAGTGGTTATAGAATGCCCACCATTAATAATTTCTTAGGGTCCACTGTAATGTTTATTTTTCATCTAACCTATTAATTGAGTCACATTGATGTGGATAAAGGGAAGACACACATGTTAGCTTGATTTAAAACTTTTGTAGCCCCCAATAAATTTTTAATGGTGGACGTTTAATTATTGTTGTTTCTTATGGTGCAGTCCACCTGAGCTTTGGATCTGCCTCATTTTTGGGCTCATGCCCTAAAATTATTTGGCAAAATGGATGGACGGTGTGGATATAACACATTCATCACGGGTGGGGCCCAAAAAACTTTGACACTCGTGTGCTACACTTCACAATTCGGGTCTCGCTTGATTCGGGCCCTTAAAAAATTGTACACGAGACATGTATTAACTTAAAATTTACCAATTAAATTATGGACTGTAATTGCTAACTCACAATGCCAAAATCAAATTGTTTGAATAGTTTTAATTGTTAATTTGTGGACGCTTATTTTTTAAAATAGTGCCTTTTGATTTTTTTTTTTATGATTCACAATCCAATAAATGTCCACAAATTCATAAGTGGGATAATGCCAATAAATCGCATGAATTTGACGCTGATTTGGGGCATGGATTGGTCCTCCAAGTCGGCCCCAAATTGGCAACGCCATCTACCTGAATTTAATTTCATTTTTTTAAAGAACTATTAGGAGAAATGATATCAAATTGTTAAGTATATAAATTAGATATTTATAAAATTAATTTTGTAGTCAAATTCAAGTTATCTGGTTCATAAATTCATCAGACAGTCCGATACAACTTCTCACCAAAGAGTGGACTGTTACACCACCATAAACATGTTCCAATTTACAAATGAATGCATATTTGGAATGCTTAGAATATTCTGGATTTAATCCATATTTTTTTGATTTAAAAAAAAAAATTGCACCGTTACGGGCCGTTACGCCCCCATATCGCCATTACACCCCCATATCTGTATCGGTATCGGAGGGCACCGTTACGCCAACCGATACTGATACGGGATACCTTGGTTACGACCCATACCATGAAAACTTGACCAAGGCATGAGACAGATGTATGAGAAAATCATACTTGAGAGGTCTAAACTGAAGTTATTTATCTACTAGACAATTAATGGAGAAACACAGAGAGGAGGATCTCCACATGGTCTTTACTGACTTAAAGAAAGAATATGATAGTATCCCCAAAGAGTTATTCTGGTGGGGGTTCGGAAAGAAACAAGTTTCAAGAGGATGCATTGACGTGATTAAGGATATGTATGAGAGAGCGGTAACAAATGTGAGGACCAATAGTGGAGAGACAAGTGAGTTCCCAAATTTTATAGGCATGCATTGGGGGTCAACATTGAGCCCGTACCTTTTCACATTAGTTATGGATGAGTTCACGAGGCATTGCAAGAAGAGATCTCATGGTGTATGTTGTTTGCAGATGGCGTAGTTTTGATTGAAGGCAAGGGAGGGCATAAATATAAAGCTAGATTCATGGAGGGATGCTTTAGAATCTAAAGGATTTAAAACTGGCCAAACTAAAACAGAGTATATAGAGTGCAACTTTAGTAACAACAGGAGTGAAAATGAGGAATTAGTAAAGATTGTTGACCCAGAAGTTTCCCAAAAAGACCATGTTCAATACCTTGGGTCAATAATTCATGTGAGTGAAGAGATTGAGAAGGATGTTTCCCATAGAAATGAAGCTAGGTGAAAGAAATGGAGATGTGCCTCTGGAATTTTATGTGATCATCGTGCATCACTCAAACTAAAAGGGAAATTTTATTGAATAGCTATAAGACGAGACCAGCCATGCTTTATGGGGCAAAATGTCGAGCAGATGAGGAACATGTTCATAGGATGAGTGTAGCTAAAATGATTATGTTGATATAGAAGAGTAGCAAGACAAGGACGGATAGAATTAGAAATGAATGCATTTGAGGGAACTTAGGAGTAGCACCAATAGGTAACCAGATGAGGGAAAGTAGCTCAGATAGTTTGGTCATGTGCATTGGAGGCCAAGAACCACGCCACTCAGGAGTGAATTGGTACAAGTTGAAGACTTTCTAAAAGGGCGAGGCGAAGGCCCTAAAGAATGTGAATGGAGGTAGTAACAAAATAATTGATGACCAATGGTTTAGCTGAAGGTCTAGCCCTTGATACAGTGGAATGGCGGAACAGTATTCACATAGCCAACCCCAAGTTATTGGGATAAAGATTAGATGATGATGATGATGATGATGATGATGATGATGATCCCCATGTAGATCAAGTCACCAATCTCCCAATCAAACCCCCTGGTCCTCGAGCCATTTCTTCCCCATTTCTCCACTCTCAACATCAAAACTCACATCCCCCAAATACTTTGCTAGTGATTCCATTTTACTTTCAATTAGGGGTGTCAATAGGCCAGGCTAGCCCATTTGGCCTCCAGTTGGAAGAGATCATCTCGGCCAGGAGTCCAGGCCCAGGCTTGAAAATTTAGCCCATTTATTAATTGGGGTGGACCTAGGTTGTCCTTTAAAACCCATTGGCCCGACCCATAAAAACAATTGACTATTTAATAATATACCAGTGATATTTTTGTAATTTTCATAGCATAATAAATATTAAGAAAACCCTAATCATCCTACTCTTCCCCTTCCCCAGACACTCATCAAACTATCTCTCTCCTTTCTATTACAGATTACAATGAGTAGACCTTTTCCCCCTTTATATGTCTAAAGGCCACGGATGGGGCATCCTGAGCATTGCTTTTTTTTTATTATGACGACCACCATCAAATGAATGATGTGTTGATGGCAAGCCACTCTCCACCATTGATCTGTTGGCAAAGCAACTGCAAATGGAGCTGTTGTATATTAGAGAAGTCATGTCCATGGTGAGGCCCATCAAATCAATGATGTAAATCACAAGAATAACGATCCCACACATAGAAAATCCTGCGAAGACTTGAAAATGCTCTGCAATTTTTCTTACACCGGGCCCTGGGCGGGCTTTAGCTCCAGCCTGCCATTTTCAAAATGAGTTGGCTCGGGCCTATAAATCTTGGCCCAATACGGGCCCAGGCCAGGGTTGGGCCTAGGATTTTTTTTCACAGGCTGGGAGTGGACAGACCCCAGCCCCGGCCCAAACCCAACCCATTGAATGACATACCTTCAGTGTCCAATAGCCAAATACTCAAAAGTGTAATTCACCATGCATCTTGAAGACTTTTCAGCCTTATCCGAACCCCAATTTTGTTGATCAATCCAAACAATCTAGAACATGATTTACAAAATCTGGTTACCATTTTTTAACCTTCTTGCAACCTCGGGTAGCATCATTCATCCTAAGCAAATTTGGCCCCATCAAACTTGCCACTACTTCCTCAATTTTAAGGCATCCAATGCCAATGTTCAAGAGCTTCATTGAACTCCCTAACCTTTAGAGTAGTGTTACCACGATCATCCCAGTTTTACTTGACATGCATCCATTAGGTCCACATAATACTCCACTTGCCCTTTTAAACCTCACCAGCAGAAAATGAAGCTAGGCACCTTCTGTTATTTTAGTGAGAGAAAACAGATACATCCCCATTCTCATAGGATTTCTTATTAATAATAAGTATTTACATTGAATGAATGTTCACTGTGCAAGTCAAATGTATATTTGCCTGGAAACAATGCCAGCTAATCTAAAGCCTGATGAAGGAGTCAGTTGATGTTAGGAGAGCAGCTGGTTGTAGAACTTTTGCCCAGCAATCATATGATAATTTCTGACCAGTATATGATCAACAAAATAGGATTCATTCTTAAAGCAACCCCAAATAGCTAAGATGGCAATGACGATGCTAGTGCTTTATATTAAAAGGGAAAGATATATTAAAATGATCGCAGTGAAAACCTTAAGTGAGGGTATAATGGTAAATAGATATATTAAAAGGGAAAGATAAGCATGCCCTGATAATGATAATGTGCAAAGAAAAGATCTCCCAATGCATCCATCTACGAGCGACACGCATTCAGATCCAACTACTAAGGAGATTCAATTAGATTGTGGGGCCCAAGGGTCCAATTGTTCCTTGGAAGCAATTTCCAGCGCATGTGGACCATATCCAGAAAAATTATTCCATTTCCAGCAGGATGCACCAATCAGATCCTATTTTTAGAAGTGTTACAGTCAAGCACAGCTAGTCAATCCTCTATGAGATCAGCAAAAATATTTCAGCCAACCACATTGTATTTAAAAGCCATTCGACTGTGGATGGAAGTCCATAGTTGCAGTATATGCTGATTATGGAAAGTTTTGTTTTTATTATTTACTGATTAATTAGGATGGAGTCCTAGCGCTTTTGGCCATCTTTAGATAGATTTGATTAATTAGGGATGATCGATAGGGAAATTAGACTAGAGAAAGATTTTGAGGGGCTATATGCAGCTTTATACGGGGTTGCAATCCAGACATTTGGGAGAGGATTGATTTTGGATAAATAAGAGATTCTACATGTTGCCCTTGTCTCTTAGAGAGTGGTGCTTAAACCTTGCATGTGTTGCTGAAAATTTACCACTAGCATTCGTTGCTAGGGTGATTATCTGTACCAACAGCCCTTACCTCCTATTCTCTCAATTGCGGACTGTTTGTGAAGATCTGACTTCTCTAACCAGGTGCATCTGAGAGGAGATTCTTTTATTCCAATTCAGATTTGCATCAGATCATCTTCATTCTCAGTGCACTACGTCAGACCACAGACCAATATTTCTTCAGGTTCAGATGGAAAGCTGGGGTCCCAAACCATTTAGATTCGAACTTCTATGGCTGGAAACAGAGGGTTTTTATGATCTGGTGGATAGCTGGTGGTGCTCCTTTTAGGTCTCAAGGTCTGCGGGATTCAGACTACATAAGAAACTGAAGTTCCTTAAAGAAAAATTGAAGGTTCGGAATAAACAAATTTCTGGGGCAAAGGAAATCGAAATGGCTGATTTGCTAGAAGAAATTCTTAACCTGGAACTGAAACAGGAAGGGGGCAGGTTAGAGGCTGATGAGTTAGAGAGAAGATCTATTCTTCCGTCCAAATATGCCAAATTTAAGGAGGAGGAGATCAAGTGGAGGCAAAGGTCGAGGGCATTGTGGTTGAAAGAGGGAGACAAAAACGAAGTTCTTTCATGGAAAAGCTTCGGCAAGGGCCCGCATTAATAGAATCAGTTCTCTTACGGTGGAAGACACTAGAATTGATAATAAAGATCAGTTGCGCAAAACGATAGTGGGATATTATAAGAAGCTCATTTCCAAAGATCAATGGAATCATCCTTAGCTAGACTTTCTAATGAGGACATCATGTCACATACACCCTTACATATGTATCAGAGGAGGCGGGCCACACCGATTTCCCTATGACTAGGCAAGTACCCGTGATCGTGCTGAAGACCCATGTGCATGTGCAAGCAGTTGGAAGACCCCACACTGGGAAGATGAACATGGGCTGCTTTATGGAGTAATCCAGACCGTTGGGTTGGAGGGACGCGATGATTGGGCCATTGGATCGCATGGATCACATGATCAGGTCATTGATCGTTGATCGTCCACATCAGTTTTAGACTTTATCATATTTTAAGATTTAGTTTTTTATTATTTTATATTTGGACACATTATGAGTGTTTTAGTTGATTTTATTTAGACTAGGGCTATTTTCGTTAAAATTCACAAGACGGGGATTATTGTAATTTTTTGAAACTTCTTGGATCTATAAAAAGAGGGGGGCGTGTAACCTCTCCCATTGGATTTTGTGATTTTAAAGAGAGAGAGAGAGAGAGAGAGAGAGAGAGAGAGAGAGAGAGAAGCTCGTGCTTTCTTCTGCCATCCTCATGCGATTTGAAGGTACTTCCATGCAATTTGGAAGGAAGATTGGTGCGAGGCTAATCTTCATCAACGGAGGTGCGAGGTCTCCATCTATCCCCACACCATGTCTCCATCTATCCCCACATCATCTTCTCTTTTCTTCCCCATCCAGGTATTTTCTTCAGATTCTTCATTCTCCCCATTCCAGATCTTCGTCTTCTTTCAAACCCAACTTTCCCATACTCATCCACAATCCAAACCCTAACCGACCTAAACCCATCATCTCAAGCCACACGTGTGCCCGTACGGCCACACGTGTGAATCCCACCCGCCCCTTTTGATTTTCCACCGTCATTATATCAAAACCTCATTCTTCCATCCCCGAAACCCTAACCCTAAACCTAAAATTCCTAATTTTCCTACTTTCCCAAATTACCCAAACCCTAATTTTCACCCTAGGTTGTATTAGGTTTCCTATTTTGAAATAGACTATACCATATGCTAATTGGATGTCCCTACATCCATTAGATCCTAGTTTCTTTTTATTTAATGATCTTGTGTTACGATGTTGGTAGCTTACGCTAGGATTATGTATGATGCTCATTTGATTTTTCATGATTTTTTGATGATTATAGCGATGTTTGTTTTTTTTGTTAAATATCTTAATTCGGCTACTTCATCTCATAAATTAATCGGTTCATGCATCACTTTCTCCACTTCAAGTCTATTCTGAAAGATCTTGTGGATTGGCTAGAAAGACTAATTTCTGAAATCGGAATCAAAGAAGCAGTGGACACTTTGGGAAGAGATAAAGCACCCGGGCCCAACAGTTTTCCTCTCACTTTTTTTCAAGTTTTTTGGAACATGGTGAAAGGGGATGTGTTAAGAGTTCATAAGGGAGTTTTTCAAACAAGGTCGGTTATCTTCAGAAATGGGAGCTTCCTTCATAGTTTTAATTCTCAAGATTGAAGGCATGGAGGAATTGAAGGATTTTAGGCCGATTAGCCTGTTAGGGAGTCCAAATAAAATATGGGCTAAAACCCGAGTGACGCGATTTAAAGTGGTTCTAGGAAAAGTTATTTCTCCTAATCAAGGGGCTCTTGTGGGAGGTCGGCAAGTTTTGGATACTGCCCTAATAGCTCATGAATGCATTGATTCGCTTGATTCAAGGAAAAGAAGCCATGTATACAACCATGTAGTATGTGAATTTTTAGATTACATGTTGGAAAGATTGGGATGCGGGGATAAATGGAAGAAATGGATTCAGATTTGTGTCAGATCAACTTCATTCTCAATGCTTGTGAATGGATCCCTGAAAGCTTTCTTCAAACCAACTAGGGGTTTAAGACAAGGGGATCTGTCATCTCTTTATCTTTTTTGGTCATTGGGCAGGCTTTCAGTCATATGTCAGTGAAGGGCCAAGAGACGAGGTTATTCAGAGGCTTCAAGGTGGACCAAATGGGGGACAGTATAACTCATCTTCAGTTTGGCGATGACATTATTATCTTTTGCAAAGCATATCCAGGTATGATAGACGACTTGCGCAAAGTGGTTATATGTTTTAAGGCAGTTTCCAGGTTCAAAATTAATATGGGAAAAAGTGAAATGCTAGGTATTCATTTATCTAGAGAAGAAATTAGGAGGTTGGCCTCCATTTTCAGTTACAAGGATGGCTCTTTCCCTCTCAGTACTTGGGGCTTCCGTTATGCATAGGAAAGTCGGCTAAGCATCTTTGGGACAAGGTGATTGAGAGAATAGAAAGAAACTTAACCAAGTGGAAATGTTGCTATCTCTCGTTAGGTGGTCGCTTCACTCTTATCAAGTCTACTTTTTCCAACATGTCGGTGTATTTCATGTCTCTCTTTAGGTGTCCTCAATTGGTGTGCCAAAATAGATAAGATGAGAAGAGATTTCTTGCGGCAGGGATCAGAAGATGCTAACAATTTTCACTTATTTAAGTGGGAAGAGGTGTGTAAACCTTTCAACCAAGGAGGGGCTGGTTTGAGGGTCTTGAATGGGATGAATTGCCCTTCTCAGTAAATGGTTAAGGCGCTTCAAGTCCAAAGAAGGAAGTTGAGAGATAATTGATAGGAAGTATGGGCTTCAGGAGGGTGGGTGGGAGACGAGACATGCATATATTTACCGAACATCTCATATATGGAAAATTGTAACAACAGTTAAGAGCAGAATTTTGGCAAGGTATTTCGTTTTTTGTGGGAGATGGCTCGAGGATTCGCTTCTGGAAAGACATTTGGTGTGGTGATACCACGTTGTAAATGGAGTTTCCAAATTTGGCAAGGTTAGCCCCATCAGAAAATCTCAAAGTAGCTGATTGTTTATCTTTTTAGCAGGTCCTCTTTGTAGGAGAGGCCTATCGGATAGCAAAATGGAGTTCCTTACCCTTTTGGAACATTTGAAGCTTGTTCGGCCTTCTAGGGATTCTGATTCCATGTTATGGAGGGTGCATAACTCGGAAAGGTTTTCAGTTAAATCCTTCTGTAAGTTTTTCAGGTTGGAGGATCACACGTCCTAGGGGGAGCATGCTTACCGTTTTTGGTCGTATGGTGCACCACCCAAAGTAGTTGCGTTCACATGGTTGGTGTGAAGAAAGAGGGTGCTGAAAATGGATAATCTTCGAAAGAGATCCTTAATCATCCCAAACATGTGTTGCATGTGTAACCATGATGCCGAGACCATCAATCACTTCATCATTTTCTGCCCGTTTGCTTCCAAGATTTGGGAGTATTTTATAGCAGATTTTAGGGATTCGTGGGTTATGCCAACTTCAGTTCAGGGCCTTTTGTGAGCTTGGCATGGAAGCACTGGAGGGAAGAAAGATTGACACAGTTGGCACCTGGTTTTGCCAGCCATTTAGTGGGCGATTTGGGGTGAGCGAAACAAGCGTCATTTTCGTAATTCTTCTACTTTTGTTGACGCTGTCTCAGAAAGGATGAAGTTCTTGGTTTCCGATTGGAAACGCCTGTCATTTTTTCGCTTCTTGTTGTTTGGCTTCGTGCCTGTTGGGTTTTCTGTTTGTTTTTTTTTTTCTTGCTTTTGCAGCATTTTAATAAATTCTCTTCACTCTTCAAAAAAAAAAAAAAAAGAGTTGGTATCAGAGCAAGTTTTATTCTTCGGAAACAAAGTTCTCCTCTCTTTCTTATTCATATTTTTCTACCCTAAAGCCCTACTCACTGTCTCACATCCAAAGCCCCAACCACCACCCGCCTTCCATCCTAAAACCCTAGCAGCCACCCTCCTTTCCTCCTAAAGCCCTACCTGCACCCTCTTACACTAGAAACCTAGCCTCCACCCTCCTATATCCAATAAATCGTGGCTGTCCAAGTTGGAACCCTTAGATCTATCCTTGATCCTAGCCATGTATAACCCCCAATTTTTAGATCCCTAGCTAAAACCCTTAGATCTAGCCTAGATCTTGGCATGCAAATCCCCAAGCATCTCAAACCCATGGTTCTACTTTCCATAACCCAAAACTTCGTATCTAGACCCAATTTTTTACCTTACAAACCTGTAACTCCCAGATTAACCTTCCCAAATAAAAGTCCAACCCACTCACCCACCAAAACCGCAAGTGTACAATCCTTAGCTCTAAGATTCACATCCCCAAAACAAAAAATCCAGTCCTTATCCACCAACTGTACACCCACAATCCATTTAGATCCATATATCCAAGCCCTAATCTATCCCCCAAAATTACACAAAATCCCCAAATTTCCTCAGATTTAGCCGTCCCTAAAGTTGTAATCCATTGCATGTTTTGAATGAACCAGCCAATTCTTCGTTGTGGAGATGTACGATTATTCCTATCCAAACCCTTGTCCCTATTTGGCTATCCTTACCCTCCGTATGATCCTTACCATAGTTATCCAGACCATCACAACGTCCTTCCTTGCACCCCAATCATTCCTATCTTCCTATGATTATTACGGCGTGCTGTATGGCCCATAACCTAATCCCTCTCATCACTATGAAAGTAGACCACAATACGTTGGTTATTCAGAAGCACATGTCATAAGAAGGCATCTGAGGAATCAAATAAAGTAGAGACGATGCAGGAGGAGATGAAGAGAAATCAAGGAAAAACTCAATGAGCTAAGAATGTTACTAAAGAAGTTTGGCCAAGATTCCATGGATCATTAGGAAAGATCCCAGGGATGACACATTTAGCGAAAGCATTGCAATTCAAGATGACACATGACGAGAGTCCAAGGTTGGACCAATTCAGGATTACATCATGGATCAAACGATGGATTTGCTAAAGGAACAAAAAATGGCCCAATGGACAGATTAGTTGATGGGACAAATGATGGATCAATGGTTATATTGACAGAAAAGCTGATCAACAGCTCAATAATCATATTGTCAAACCCAATGGAGATCGTCATAGTTGAGATTATGCATTAGTCCCATACTAATGTTAATTGGAGTATGCAAATCAGAGACTCGTGCCAAGAAAGACGACGTGGAAAAGTCATGAAGATGATCAAGAGCATGAGAAGAAGCCGCAACTGATGAGCTAGAATCCAAGCAAAGCAACTCCACTACCAAAGAGGAAGTGAAGCCAATGCCCAAGAAAGGGAGAGCACAAAAGCAACGAAAGAAGTGGCATGATCTACAACAACATCCCACACAACTGATGTCAATGAGATGATTAGGTCTACACGGTAAACTTCCACCAAGGACGAAAAATATTCAACACCGAGCTGTGTCGGATTAGAGGAACAATGCTGACTGTCAGCTCAAGGACAAGTTTTTTGAAACCGAGTGGAATTGATGCATTCGTGGGACAAACGTGTGCAAATCCAACTTCAACAGAGATCCAATTGGACTGGGGGGCTCACATGTCCAAGCAGACAGCTCTATTGACCTACCAATTAGATTGTGGGGCCCATGGGTCCAGTTGTGTCCTACTTTAAGCAATTTTCAAGATCTGTGGGTCATCTCTAGCAAGAAGATTCCATTTCCAGCAGGATACACCAACTGGATCCTATATTCGAGGAGTGTTGCAATCATACAAAGCTAATCAATCCTCGATGCAATCAGTGGGGATGATGTGGGAAAAAGAAATCCAGTTAACCATATGGTATTTAAAAGCCAATAGGCGTCCACAGTTGAAGTATAAGTTGATTATGAAGAGTCATGCCATTCTCCATTCATTGCTTAATCAGGAATGCATTCCTAACGTTTGTGGATAAGATTTGATTAATAAGGGATAGCCAATATTACAAGTAGATTTTATTGCTCCTGATACATCAATAGATAGATCCCTCCGTCCATCCTCATACGATCCATCAATAGATCCATCCACTAATTCTTTGGCCAGTCAGGTCATTGATCCATCTGTGTCCCAATCAACAAATTCCTCCTTTGATCCTTCCTTATGTTCGTCCTTCAATTCCTTTTATAGTTCTTCTAAAAGCTTCATAGGACTTGTAATCATCTTAGTAAGTGGCTTCATGATTAGGACATGGACAACCAAATGCTGATGAATTAGGCTGACATACTTGTTGATGAGTTTTAGGGAGGATTAGAGCGTGGAAAGGGACCCAAAGATCTTCCATAATGGACCAAATCCATAGATCCATCAATGGGCCAAGCATTATGACACCTATGGTACACTTTTCGGTTCACAGAAAGATCTTTTGGTGGCATTTAAGTTACAAATTTTATCTTCTTCTTTTTTATGAATTTTGGTTTATTTCTGTTTTGCTTATGCCTCACTTAAATAGACAAGGGTATTTTAGTCCTTTTTTCTTCAAATTAAGATTGTGGGGCTAAGAATAACATCGAGCCCATAGTTTATGCTTGATGTACAGTCTAGATTAATGCAAGGCTTCTCATTGTTTTCTTTTTTCTTTTTTTCTTTTTTTTTAAAGGGTGCTTCTCTTTGTTTTCCCCCATATAAACTCAATAAAGACAAAATGTCGAGCAGCTTTTAGGAAATTTTTCTTCTCTTTAAACCTTGGGAGCCAACCCTTTCCTAGAGTTTGCACAAGTGTATGTTTTTCACAAGTAGGGCGTATGATCTAGGCCATCAAAGTAGTAAGAGTTTTGATTATTCATTGGTTATTGCATTGATTTCCCTATCCTTTCAAGTGGAAGAATCTCTATTCTTGGATTAGGTGTGTTAGGGTGTGATTTGGTGCTAGGTTTTGATATAGTTGTGTGCGATTGACAAATCTCATTCGTTGGCTAAACCAAATTGAGTATCATAGCCTCCACTTCCACCATTGTTTCCTTCTTGCATGAGCTTCTAATTCTACAATCATGCCATGTAGAGTCAAAGGCTGTGGTGCATGAGGAATTGATGAGGAGGACGCAAATCCAATAAAAGAGATATTTTCCATGTTAGAGATCCATGTTAGAGAAGCGAATGGAGACCATCTCCCAACAACTCACTACGCTATTAGCGAGAAATGAACCACTGACTCAGGAAGACGACAATGATGAGTCGAGTGGGAGTGAAATTAACCCGTTCCATTGTGAAGCACCTTTTTGTTGAGCCGCAACGAGTGAGAAAGAGAGATTATTATGATCAAAGTCAGGAGTTGGAACTAAAGGTGAAAGTCCTTGAATATTATGGTAATATGCATGAGAACATTTTTTTAGATTGGATTGATGCAATGGAAAAGATCTTGATTACAAAAATATGAACAAAACAAATAAAAAAAGGTAAAAATAATTGCCATGAAATCGAAAGTTAGAGCTTCAGCATGGTGGGAAAAAGTTAAGGCCACCCGAGAAAAGTGCGGACAGTCTAAAGTGAAAATATGGGAGAAGATGAAGCCTCTCATGAAGGAGGCTTTTCTGCCCACAAACTACGTGCAGTCCCTCTTCCAGTGATTGCAGCATATCCAGCAAGGGGATATGACCATAGAGGAGTACGCGGAAGAACCTCATCTTCTGGTGGCTCAGAATAATTTATCTAAGTTCGAGATTGAGCGGCTGGTCATATATTTCATGGATTGGTTGTGACCACTATCGTAGATCTGTTGGGAATTCAGCCAGTATTTACTGTTGTAGAAGCATATAGGCAAGCCTCATTGGTTAAAAAGAGGAATAAGGATACATATGGTTGCATGGAGGCCTCTAATTGATATAGTGGAAATTGGAGCAATAGTAGTAAGCCTACAGGGGACCTAGGCTAGGCCAATTGACAAAACCATCACTCCAATGTCTAGGTCACGAGTTTGGAACGACGGGGCAACAAGACCAACAGGTCAGTAAAACATTTGGTGAGACAAATGCAAAGAAGTTGGGATATTTCCACCGAATGAAGCGACAAGTAAATTTAACCGGCAATTCCAAAGAAATTGTGGAGGAACAGTCAGTTGACAACAAAGGTGAGACCACAGAGGGAATGCATGATGTAGAATATGATATTAATGGTGGAGAAAACGGAATATATGGTGATGGTCCGGAGACATTGGTGATCCAAAAGGCTCTTCTTACACCCAAGTCGCCTAAAGAAGATGATTTGTTACAAACTCATATCTTCTACATGGGCTGCACAATTAATAGCAAAAGTCTGTGGGGTGATCGTTGGCAGGAGCGGCCATGAAAATGTCATCACGGAAGGGATCGGAGAAAACCTACAGTTGAAAACCGAGAAGTATTCGGTTTCATAAACTTGTTTAGTCTAAGCAACATAGTGAGGTAAAGGTTTCTTGTCGTTGTTTAACTTCATTCATTATTAGTAAAACCTATCGTGACAATATATAGTGTAACTTGGTCGAAAGGATGGACGTGTACCACATTTTGTTAGGCTGACCATGACAATATGATCAACGGACCATTCACAATGGTTGGAAAAATACATACACCTTGTTTTAAGGTAACACTACTAGGGATTGAACCATGGATCACTCACACACACTACGTTGTCTCTACCAGCTCATCTAATGAGCAAGAGATAGGCTAAAATAGTATTAAAACACAAGAGAAAGGATCCAGGCGAAACTTGCAAATACGAGAGGCATCAGTCTTCTATCCCATGCAAGGTTACTTGATGGGGTCATCATGTGCACGCCCCCCACCCTACGCACATATTCAAGGAGGAGGAGGACCCCACTATCGATCTGGATCGACGATGACATCTTTGGAGGGCCTCACAATTAGGGGTTGTGCTATGGAGCATTGGAGTGGACCCGATCATCATATGGATTCTACCATCAGATCTCATGATCGTGGCCCACCACCCTAGATGATCTAAGATTTTGAGTTTTGACTATTTTCGTTATTAGAAACATCGTGAACGGCTTTGATTGCGTAGATTAGTTATTATTTTATTTACTTCAGCTTTAAGTATTAGTGTGCGCACATGGCATAAGGGTAAAATTGTCTTTTGGGGTTTAGGGTTTTCTTGTAAATAAGCAACCCCATGTAGGAATTTTTCAATGAAGTTTATGAATAAAAATTCTGTGTTTTTCTTCTTCTCTATCTCTTTAGGTTGAAGAATCGAATTGGGTGCGAAACCCTCCCTTCCTCGAAGAGCTAAATACCGTGGTGCGAACCACAACCATCCCAAATCATCCCCACTTCTTTACACCCCACATCCATCATCTTCTACATCCCTCCCATCTTCAGATTCACCCTTTCTTGTACCCAAGTTCTCTTCTACAACAGATTTTTAGATTCTGGCCCATCAAAGTGGCTGAAACTTCAGCGGAGCACCACGCACAAACCGTGCATCGGATCGACACAAAATTTGGTATGAAAGCAGTCTTACCCTGGCCGATCCTAGCCTAGGAGTCGCTTTCCGACTTCGTGGGCCCCACACACGTGCGGATGAGGGGTCACGCACTGCACCCAAGGCCAGTTGTTGTCCATGCACGTGGCTCATCACAAGTTCCATCTTTCCTCTATTTCCCTCCTCTTTAGCCTTAAATCCAGGCCCTTAACCCTAGAGAATCCCAAATCCCAATTATTCCCAAATTTGCAAACCCTAGATTTTCCCCCGAATTGAAACATAGTGAATCTCTTGAATTGGGGAACAATCTTTTGCAAGAATGGATGAATCTTACACTCCTTTGGGCTTGTTTGGTTTATAATTTTATTTGATCCAGCCCTAAACTTGTGTAGGCTTGGACCCCCATAGATTCCCCTTTTTGAATATTTGATCGTATGTAGGATATAGAATTTTATGATTGTTTAAAATTGGTATGATCTAAAGCTTGAACTCTTGCATGTCATATACTCATATTTAATTTCATGTCCTGCATCATTACTGGAGGAAATTGAGGGCCATGATGCGGTTTATATGTTGATTGAGAAAAACACTAGTGATATCACCCATATAAGTAAATCGATGGAAGACCTATTTAATGAATACAAAGATGTATTCTTCGATGAGCTACCTCCGGGAATACCACCAATGAGGGGTATCCAACATTGCATTGACTTGGTGCCAAGGTCAAGTTTACCTAATCGGGTAGCCTACAAAATGATCTCGAAAGAGCATGATGAATTGAAACAACAAGTCACCGAGTTAATAGAAAAAGGATACATTAGGGAGAAGTATAAGCCCATGTGGAGTCCTGGCTCTACCAGTTGCTTAAAAGATGGCACGTGGGGATGTGCATTGATAGCAAGGCCATCAACAAGATCACCATAAGATATTGGTTTCCGATACCCCAATTAGATGACATGTTGAATGTGCTTTGGGGCATGAAAATCTTTTTTAAGATAAGACCTGCGGAGCGGATACATTAAGTTCAGATCCGAGAAGATTGCATTCAAGACGTGAGATGGGTTGACGAATGGTTGGTGATGCCATTTGGTCCCAAGCACATTCATAAGGGTGATGAACCAGGTGCTACAGCCCTAAGTTGAAAAGTTCGTAATGGTATATTTTGATGATATCCTGATTTACAGTCCGCATATGCGCACTCGTATGCATCATCTACGGAGTGTGCGTGACACTTTGAGATAGGAGCAATTATGCACCAAGACCAAAAAAAAAAAAGTAGTTTGGTGACGGATCGGGTTGTGTTCGTTGGCATGTGGCGAGTGTAGATGGCAGTAGTGTGGATCACGTAAGGTATGGGCAGTACAGGAATGGTCCATGCCCAAAACGATACATGATGTACAGAGATTCCTTGGATTGGCTATTTTCTATTACCAATTCATTAGAGATTTTAGTACATTGGCAGCTCTCTTTAACAAAATGCTTGAAGTAAGAACATTTTGGATGGTCTACAGTGACACAAAAGAGTTTTGAAGCTAAGAAGAAAAAGTTGGCAGAAGTACATGTTCTAGCCTTGCCAAACTTTGATAAGGTGTTCTAGGTAAATTGTGACAATCTTAGATTGGCATCGAGGCAATACTCAGCCAAGACAGCCGATACATAGCTTTTCAATTAGAAGCTAAGTTGTCCCAAGGTACAGTACTCTACATATGACGTGGAGTTCTATGCGATTGTACAAGCTCTCCGTCATTGGAGGGATTACTTGGTGCAACGCAAGCTTGTATTGTTCTTCAATCACAAAGCTTTGAAATATTTGAATGGCCAGCATAAATTTAAATGCCAGCAGACAGAACTCACCTTCACTCTGAAGCATATGGCAGGCAAACACATAATTAGGTAGCAGATGCATTGAGTCGCGAGAGGACTTATTAACTATCCTGCAAGCCAAGGTGGTTGTTTTAATTGCTTCGTGGATATGAATATCAGCGATTGGAATTTCGGATAGATTTGGGCCAGATTGGAGAGTGGCAAGAAAGGTGAATATACTCTACAGGATGTTTTCTCTTTCAAGGCACAAGATTGTGAACCCCGGATTGTTCTTTTCGGGAAAAGTTGTTGGTAGAGATCCATGCAAAGTCATTGTCAGAGAATGAAGGCTAAGATCAAACTCTTGCGGTGATCAAGGACAAGTACTATTGGCCGCAATTATGAAAAGATGTGGCTAGGTATGTAGAAGATATTGGATATGTTAGACAATTAAGGGGCATGCGCAAAATGCAGGATTATATATGCCATTACCTATTCCTTAGGAACCATGGGTGGACATAAGCATGGATTTCGTATTGGGGTTGTCTCATGCATGGCATGGTAACAATTCTACTTTGTTCCGTGCAGGAAAACCGGCAATGTGTACTAATTGTGGAGTTATATTTTTAGTTAATAATGAAGCTACACATGGTACCTAAAAGTATCACTTCAAACCGTGATAGCAAGTTCGTCAGTCATTTTTTGTGGACATTATGAAAGCAATTGAGCACTCGTTTATGCTTCAGTGGTGCCTATCATCCACAAACTCATGGGCAGTTTGAAGTAGTAAACTAGAGTTTGAGCAACTTATTCCGGTACAGGACAAGTCGAAGTAGTGGGACTTAACATTGCCACACATACAGTTTACATACAATCGAACAAAGAATGGGACTATTCAAAAGAGCCTGTTTTGAGTGGTCTATGGTAGCTGCTAAACCTTTGAACATGAACAGTCTTATACTAGTACCCAGCATAACTAAGGTGCCCGATTGATGGGGACATCACGCGCACACGCACGATCCCCCCCCCCGCAAGTACGTAAGGAGGAGGAGGACCCCACCATCGATCTAGATCGATGACGACGTCCAAGGAGGGCCTCCTAGTTAGAGGACTGCGTTTTGGTCGTTGGAGTGGACCCGATAGTCATGTGAATCCCACCATGGGTTCTCATGATCGTGGCTCACTATTCTAATTAAGCTAGTACATTGAGTTTTACTTATTATTGTTATTAGGAATATCATGGACGGTTTAGATTGCTTTGGTTAGTTGTTATTTTTTATTACTTCGTCTCCAAGTAATAGGTTGAGCACATGGTGCGAGTTTTGGGGTATAGGGTTTTATTATAAATAGGCACCCCTTGTAGTCTTTTTTTCTCATTAAAGATTAATAAAACAAATTTGCGTTTTTTCTACTCCTCTAAGTTTCTGAGTTGTGGAAATCCAATTGGATGTGAAACCCTCCCTTCTTCGAAGGGCTAACTACCGTGGTGCGAAGCCACACCTATCCCGATTCGCCCCCACCTTCTACCATCCATATTTCTCGTCTCACAGTCATCTACGCTTCAAATCACTCCTCTATTGCTGCCGTTTTATTCTTTTCAGCAGATTTCCAAAATTTGGCCATGCAGGAGGGCTGAAACTTCGGCGGAGCACCAAGCACAGACCGTGCATCGGATCAGGCTGAAATTTGGGAGTTTTGGAGTCCTCCCCTGGCCGACCAAACTTAAGGAGCCGTTTTTCGGATTCGTGGCCCCCACGCACGTGCGGCCAGGCCCCTGCGCACGTGCGTCAGGTTTGCCCCGCTGTTGACATGCGTGGACTGCCGTCAAATCCCATCTTTCCTCCCCTTCCTCTCTTACTTAATTTCTCTAACCCTAACCCTATATTGTCTTAAATTCCAATTTATTTGCCCCTTTTTCTAATCCTAGGGTTCCCCAATTTGAAACCTACGAATCCCTTGGATTGGAAAATTATTTCTGTGCATGTGTAGATGAATTTACCCTCCTCTGATTATCGTTTGGTCTATAATTGTGATTGATCCAACCCTAGCTTGTGTAAGCCTGGGCTTGCATAGATTCCCCTTGATTGAGTGCTTGAGCTTTTGTGTGGGATATGAAATTTTGCGTAATTGTTTCTGAACTAGTGTGATCTAAAGTCTGAAAATCTTGCACATCATATTTAATTTCCATGTCCTGCATCAAATTTGGTATCAGAGCACAAGGTTTTTATAGGGGAATGCATTGCACGTTTAGGGCTTAGTTTATTTGTGTCCATCATGCATCAAGTATCATCATATAAATCTATTTAGAGATCCATAATTCCTTATATAAGCTGTTGAATTTTCTGCTATCAGAAAATCCCCATACCCCTTTGCTGGATTTTCTGTTAACAGATTCTTTGGGTAGATACGTTGTTGGAAATTGAGTAGTATTGTATCGTTTCCCCCATATAGATTCTTATAGGAACATTTAGTCTCATCTAAGCGCATATAGTCGTACTAGAAAGTCCTTAAGTTGAGTTAGTAGTTGTATGCCTACACACATGGGTCATGGTTTTGGCTTGCACCCTACACTAAACATGGAACAATTGCAAGAGTCAATGAACAAGCTGACCCAGTAGTTTGAGTCTTTGGGTAAGCGCTTGGAACAACGTATGGACCAACGCTTTGAACAGTTTAATGTGCGCGTTACTCAACTAGAGACCCCCGCCGGGGCAAACCCCACCATTGGGGAAGATACTCAATCTCAGGCAGGTGATCAGGGGGTTGGACCAAGGAATGGAGGTGGTCAAGGAATGATCATGGGCGCGCACCCGTGCACCCACCCCGCAAGGGACATCATGATCAAAATGACCCAGATGCGCAACTCCTCAAGGGAGTTAGAGTTGATGCACCTACGTTTGATGGTCACTTGGACCCTAAAGCCTTTTTATACTAGCTGGCAGATATAGACCACTATTTTGAGTGGTATGACATGTCGGATGCTAGTCGAGTCCGATTCGCCAAGATGAAGCTTGTGGGCTAAGCAAAGAGGTTTTGGGCTACTGTAAAGTGAAAGAAAGAAAGAGCGAGGGAGCTCCCAATAGTCCATTGGAGAGAAATAAAAGAAACGCTCAAGGAGTACCTCCCTTTCTCTTATCGCTTACGGTTGATTGAGGAATGGCAGTCTCTTCGACAAGGTTCCATGAGTGTGGCAAAATACATTGAGAAGTTCAAAGAGAACTTGACCAGGTGTGAAGTTGATGAGGATCCCGTACTCACCCTTGCTCGATTTAAAACGGGCCTCCGTTCTGACATTAGGAGAGAATTGCTCGCCAAAGACATAGACACTATTGAACAGTTGTATCAAGTAGTGTTGGAGGTTGAGCAATACCTCAAAACATCTGTGAGAAGGCGGTTTGAGTTTCGCGATTCCTGGTGTTAAGGTCAACCCTTCTAGGGCTAAACCTAACACTGGATACCAAAGCAAACCTTCCAGTAATTTTCAGCCCAGGCCCAAGGATGATAAGGGTAAAGAAGTTATCGGGTCTAGCTCACGTAAGAGTGGAGCAACTAGGTATTTTAGGTGTCAAGGGTTTGGTCACTTGCCCACCAGTGCGCCACGAGAGAGGGCACCAAGATGCTCCTTATTGATGGGCAAATAGGATTAGTGCCCCCAGAGAGTGACGGCAAAGAGGATGAATATGAGCTAATAGAAACCCTTAGTGATGAGGAAGAGGGAGCGCATGAGTCTGCGACCCTCACAATTGTGCGTTGCGCCTTTGCTCAAGCCAAGAACACTGACGATTGGCGCCACAACACGATCTTCTATACTTATGCAAAATGTGGGAAAAAGAGTTGTAAGATATCGTGGATAGTGGTAGTCGTGCCAATGTGACATCGACTAGCACTATGAGCCGTTTGGGCTTGAAGCTTGAAGCCCGTCCTCACTCCTGGGTTGATGAAATTCCATTCCAGTCTCACACCGTTGTCTTGTTCTTATTCAGTTTGGATCTTATAAAGACGCTTTGGTGTGATGTTGTTCCCATGGATGTGGGCCATATCATTTTAGCTTGACCTTGGCTCTATGACAGGGATGTCACCATATTTGGCAATTCGAATGTGTACATTCTGGTTTGAGGGCAAGAAAGTCAAGCTAAATCCACTTCCACCTAAGAACACTACTGGAAAGGAGTCCACCATGCAGAGTGGTGTGAACGGCTCAAAAGAATTGAAGGAGTTGAAGTCCAAGTTCAAGTCTCTCCGTATTCTAAATGCCAAAGACTTCGAACGAGAAACTGAGGCGGACTCGATGGTATAAACCCTTGTAACTAGGGAAAGTGTGTCAGAGGCTAGTGTGGAGTTACCCACTGAGGTCATTCAGGTAATGCACGAGTTTCGTGATGTCTTTCCTGATAATCTACCGAATGAGCTTCCCCTTATGAGGGATATACAGAATACCATTAATTTAGTCCCTGGGACGACTCTACCAAACTTCCTTCATTACAGAATGAACCCAAAGGAGCATACAGAGTTGAAGAGATAGATTGATGAGCTCCTAGAAAAGGGTTTCATTCGAGAGAGCATGAGCCCGTGTACCGTGCTCGCCCTTCTTACACCTAAGAAGGATGGCACATGGAGGATGTATGTTGATAGTAGGGCCATCAACAAAATCACAGTCAAGTATCGGTTTCCCATACCGCGTCTTGATGACATGTTGGATATGATGGTCAATGCTACTATCTTCTCAAAAATTGACCTCAAAAGTGGTTATCACCAAATCCTTGTACGCCCTGGTGATGAATGGAAGACGGCATTCAAGACGAAGGATGGGCTATACAAGTGGCTAGTTATACCTTTTGGGTTAACTAATCTCCCAAGCACTTTCATGCGTGTAATGACCCAAGTGTTGAGGCCCTTCATGGGGAAGTTTCTGGTCGTATACTTTGATGATATCTTGATTTATAACATGACCAAGGAACAACACCTCAACCATTTGAGGCAGGTTTGTGAGATCCTTAGAGCCGAGAAATTGTACGCCAACCTAAAGAAGTGTGCGTTTTTGTCTAGTAGTGTTATCTTATTAAGTTTCATTGTGTCAGCTGAGAGCGTATCGGCGAATCCCGAGAAAGTCAAACTCATCGTCAATTGACCTGAACCCCGCAATATTCATAAGGTGCGCAGCTTTCGAGGCTTCGATTCCATTATGGCTCCCATCACGAATTGCATAAAAAAGGGAAAGTTTCAATGGACAAAGGCAGCCTCGAAGGCCTTCAAAGAGATAAAGCTCAAGATGACCGAAGCTCTAGTCACGCAACTTCCGGATTTTTCAAAAGCTTTTGAAATCGCATGTGACGCGTCAAGAGTCGGCATAGGAGTACTTAGTCAGGAAAGGCACTTTGTCGCCTCTTTTAATGAGAAACTGAATGAGGCGAATCAAAAATATTTCACCTATGACAGAGTTCTATGCAGTAGTGAAATCACTGCGCCATTGGCGTCATTACCTATTACCGCAAGAGTTTGTCTTATTCTCAGATCACGAGGCCTTGAGATATCTGAACTCTCAGAAGAAATTAAACCCTAGGCACGCCAAGTGGGTTCAATTCCTTCAAGAGTACACTTTTGTACTTAAGCACAAGACCGGTATAGAGAATAAGCCTGCCGACACATTGAGTCGTCGAGTCGCGTTACTCAATTCCATGAGTGTCTAAGTCACGGGCCTCGAGCGCATCAAAGAAGATTATTCTGAGTGTCTAGATTTTGGAGTTGTGTACGCATCGTTGTTAGAGAGTCCGTCAGGAGCTAGCAGAGAGTACTTGATTTTAGACGGATATTTGTTTAAGAGTGACCGCTTGTGCATATCTCGCACCTCCCTCCGCGATTTTCTTGTCTGGAAATTACATTCAGGAGGGGTTGCGGGTCATTTCGGTCGAGACAAGACCATTGCCCTAGTGGAGGATAAGTTTCATTGGTCAAGCCTCAAGCGAGACGTGGCCAAAATTATAGGGGCAATGTCGTACTTGTCAACTGGCAAAGCAGAAAAAGCAAAATACAGGATTATACACACTTTGTCAGTTCCATTCATCCCTTGGTAGGACATCAGTATGGACTTCGTGCTTGGACTCCCCAAGACTATTCGGAAACACGATTCCATATTTGTCGTCGTGGACCGTTTTTCTAAAATGACTCACTTCATTCCTTATTCTAAGACCTCTGACGCATCCCATGTTGCCAAGTTGTTCTTTAGTGAGGTCGTCAAACTATGTGGTTTACCAAAAACCATAGTGTCTGACCATGACGTGCGATTCATGAGTTACTTTTGGCACATGATGAATACTAGGCTCCAATTTTCTTCTGCCTACCACCCTCAGACCGATGGTCAGACTGAGGTGGTAATAGGAGCCTAGGGAGTTTGCTTAAATGTTTAGTGGAAGAGCACACCAGGACATGGGACACCATACTACCTATAGCCGAGTTTGCATTTAATAGTTCTGTCAATAGGTCCACAGGTCTAAGTCCTTTTGAAGTTGTTACTGTTTATAAGCCTAGGAAGCCTATTGATCTTGTCCCTATGTCACTGTCTCATAGGCCATCAAAGTCTGCAGAGTCCTTTGCGCATCACATTCATTCATTGCATCAAGAAATCAGGCGAAAAATCACTACTAGTAATGAACATTACAAATTTTCTGCAAACCAGCATAAACGTTTCAAGGAATTCAATGCAGGGGACTCTGTGATGGTCTGCATTAAGCCCAAGCGGTACCCTCAGGGGGCCGTTCGTAAATTACACGCGTGTAGCATTGGAACCTTTAAAATTATAAAACGAAACGGTCTCAATGCGTATGTGATAGATCTTCCACCTTCCATGGGAATTAATTTCACATGGGAATTCATTTCACATTCAATGTGAAGGATCTAGTTATTTTTCAGGAGACCACTGATACTTTGTCCGGCCCTTCGCCCAACCATCCTGATTCCCCAGACCTGTCCATTGATCCATGGCATCTTCCCGACCCTTCTTCTCGGCTTCTACCTCCCATACCGACCCTCCCACACCCAGAGAGGAAATAGAGGATATTTTGGACTATTATATAGTATCGACGTCAGACGGCGGGTTTCAGAAGTACCTGGTTAAGTGGAAGTCACGCCCAACTTCAGACAGTACGTGGCTCACTGAGGAGGAGCTTCAGAAACTTGATCCTAACATCTTGGAGTGGTTCAGAAGTTTTGTTTCCCCAGTGGCAAAATCTTCCCAGCCGGGAAGAGTTGATGGGGACATCACGCAACACACGCGCCCCCCTACGCACGTACGCAAGGAGGGCCCCACCATCGATCTGAATCGATGACAACGTCTAGGGAGGGCCTCCTAGTTAGAGGACTGCATTTTGATTCGTTGGAGTGGACCCGATAGTCATGTGAATCCCACCATGGATTCTCATGATCGTGGCTCACTATTCTAATTAAGCTAGTACTTTGGGTTTTACTTATTATTGTTATTAGAAATATCATAGACGGTTTAGATTGCTTTGATTAGTTGTTATTTTTTATTACTTCGTCTCCAAGTAATAAGTTGCGCACATGGCAGAGTTTTGGGGTATAGGGTCTTATTATAAATAAGCACCCCTTGTAGTCTTTTTTTCTCATTGAAGATTAATAAAAATTTCTGCATTTTTTCTACTCCTCTAAGTTTCTGAGTTGTGGAAATCTAATTGGGTGTGAAACCCTCCCTTTTTCGAAGGGCTGACTACCGTGGTGCGAAGCCACACCTATCCCGATTCGCCCCCACCTTCTACCATCCATATTTCTCCTCTCACAGTCATCTACGCTTCAAATCACTCCTCCATTGCTGTCGTTTTACTCTTTTCAGCAGATTTCTAGGATTTGACCATGCAGGAAGGCTGAAAATTTGGCGGATCACCGCGCACAGCCGTGCATTGAATCAGGCTAAAATTTGGGGGTTTTGGAGTCCTCCCCTTGCCAACAAGACTCAAGGAGCCGTTTTCCGGATTTGTGGCCCCCACGCACATGCGGCCAGGCCCCTGCGCACGTGCGTCAAGTCTATCCTACTGTCCACATGCGTGGACTTCCATCAAGTCCCATCTTTCCTCCCCTTCCTTCCTCTCTTAATTTCTCTAACCCTAACCCTAGATTGTCTTAAATTCCAATTTATTTGCCCCTTTTTCTAATCCTAGGGTTCCCCGATTTGAAACCTGTGAATCCTTTGGATTGGAAAATTATTTTTGTGCATGTGTAGATGAATTTACCCTCCTCTGATTATCGTTTGGTCTATAATTGTGATTGATCCAACCCTAGCTTGTGTAGGCCTGGGCTTGCATAGATTCCCCTTGATTGAGTGCTTGAGCTTTTGTGTCGGATATGGAATTTTGCGTAATTGTTTCTGAACTAGTGTGATCTAAAGTCTGAAAATCTTGCACATCATATTTAATTTCCATGTCCTACATCACCGATGATATTGATGAGTTGACGGCACATATTCAACAAGTGCACAAACAAGTTGGCAAGCATATCGAAGTAATGCAAGTTGCAAGCAAGCTACGCATAGACGACATCAGAAGGTTGTTTTTTAAGAGGGAGATCTAGTGTGGGTACATGTAGAAAGAAAGATTTGTAGCGGGCACGTACAACAAGTTGAAGCAAAAAATAATAATAATAATAACCCGTGTAAGATCATGAAGTGGATTAACAACAACACCTATCGCATTGAGCTACCACATGGAGTGAACACTTCTAATGTGTTCAATGTTGCTTATCTCACGCCACAAAGGGCAGCAGATCGCGAATCAAATTCGAGGTCAAGTCTTTCCTGACCCAAGGGGGGGTGATAAGGACGTGGACAACCAAATGTTGATGGATCAGGCTGATATGTTTGCTAAGAATTTTTGGATAGATCATAGCATGGAAAGGGGCCTAACAATCTTTCATAATGGCCCAAATCCATAGATCCATGAATGGGCCGCCTATTGTGGCACCCATGGTACAATTTTGAGTTCATGAAATGGTCATTTTGTGGCATTTATCTCAAGTTACGAATTTTATCTTATTTTTAGACGAATTTTGGTTTACATTTGCATTTCATATGCCTCACTTAAATAGATAGGGGCATTTTAGTCTTTTTCCTTTAAATTAATATTATAGGGATGAGATTATAATATCTAGCTCATAGTTTATGCTTGGTGTAAAGCCATATTAGTGTCAAAGCTTCTCTTTGTTTTCCACCATATAAAACTCAATAAAGAGAATGTCTAGCAATTTTGGAGACATTTTTCTTCTCTACAAGCCTTGAGTATCAACCCTTCTCTAGGGTTTGTGCAAGTGCATGTTCTTCATAAGTGGAGCATGTGACCTAGGCCATCAAACTAGTGAGAGCTTTGATTATTCGCTAGTAATTACATTGATTTTCCTTTCTTTTCATATGGAAGAATCTCTATTCTTAGATTTAGTGTTTTGGGTCTAAGGTTTGATATAGCTGTGTGAGTTGACAAATCTCATTTTTTTGCTACACCATGATGGAATTCTTCTTCTTCTTATTATTATTATTATTTTTTGTTTGAAAGATACACATCAAGATGGAATTCTTCCTATCTGTATTAAACAAGCATTCTACTATGCATCATGAATGAGATTTCTACCCTTGTATCTAGAGTCTTCCAATATGTTCGGAAAGTATCTCACCTTGGCCAATTTTGCTACCACTTCTTCGGACATGAAGTTCTCACAATTGTTGCCATCGATTGTGATCTCCAAAACCCTCCCATGTCCCAAACATCAAATTATAAAAAGAATGTCTTGTGAACGGATGGTGGTTGCCAACATCAAATCTATCTAAAGTAACACACTTCAATGCCCAATTCAAAGCTTTAGATTAAAAGTCACACCAAACTTGGAACTTCTGGATGAATTACACCACCAACACGAGCACCAGTCCAAAAATTAATCTGACAAGAAATTAGGGAGAAAAACAACAGAAACTTTTTTTTCCTGGAATTCACACTATTCAACAGTCATTCACATGAGAGCCTTTACGTGTATACATACTTTTCCAAAAAGCAAAGAAACCCATCTAATCCTAATCATTCATTATTGCTAATCCCAACTATCTATTTAAATAACTAAAACATCCCTAAATCCAGTCACAACCATAACTTCTGTAAATCATTTGTAACTCACTCAATTCACTCAAGAACAGCTTGATCTTGGGCTTGTTTGAAAGCTAACCCAATATGCAACAAGGCCAAGTTCATCACACTCGGATGTTGTTTAGTAAATAGAATGTGGCCTGAAAAAGTAAAGGTACGAAGAGATTGTCGCTAAATAATCTATTTTTCTATAAAAACTACAAAATATATGAAATAGTCAAACAGTTTGGACCACATGGTACCACAAAACAATTAAACCATCACGTGAGACCCACTAAGGCACTATCTGACCCTAAACAAGCACCAGAATAACAAATTTATCATTCAAAAATAGTCCAAAAAGAAGCTCTTTAAACTCCAAGAGAATTGTGCCAACTCCTGGGCCAGGGCTGACAAGATCAACATGATAACGTTAGTTGAACACGTGATTTGCAGACAAATAGCAAATCATCTACATCATTGTGTTACTTATCCTGATAGTGGCAGGCAAATAGAGTTTTTTCTAAGAAAGATTTCTGCCAAAAAAAAAAAAAAAATCAAATTATTTATATACGTATGTAAATATGTCAATTTCGAAAACTTTAAAATGTTTGAAAATCAATTTACTCAATAAGTTGGATAAGTGCATATACAAGCTGAGAGATGAGTTTATCCAGTCTAATGTGGCTATAAGAGACTAGTGTAGGTTAGCAGAGTCGTGGGACAATGTGCAGTGGTTAAATGGTGACCATTGTTCGAAATATCCCCGATATTATTGAAATATCCCTGATATTATCTCTATCTCCAGCTCAGCAATACCGATAACACCGGTAGCGATACCGATAACGCTAGTAATATAAAAAATTCCAGGTATTGGTGATGTATCGCTAAGCATCACCAATATTTTCAACTATGTAAATTCCAAACGTTGCTTGTATTGCCAATGTATTGATATCTCCAATATTTTTTACTATGTAAATTCCAGTTGTCGCTTGTATCGCCAGAGTATTGATGATATTTCGATAATATTGCCAATGTATCAATATCTCCAAAAATATGTTTATTAAAAAAATATCCATTTCAATTTTTTTGACGGGCATAGTTGTATGCAATGATCAAATTGTCAACAATATTATCATTAACACAACATGGGCAATATGGAGACTACATTCTTTCATCTCATTTTCAATCGTTGATAATTTGTCTGTGAAATATCGTGTGTTGTCAATATTATGAAATATTGATGGATGTTTGGATGGAAGGTAGGATGGTTGGATGGATAGATGAGATGGTTGGACTGATTTCTTACAACAACACATGCTTTTAAGCCCCCCATAAAATGGAAACTTATTAGTATGCATTCTTTTTGCAATTTTTTTATTCCTAAATATGCAAATATGTGTATTTTAGCTCTCCTGAAGTTTCATTGAAAATTCCCACCGTTTTTACCATGTTTCCCTGCATTTCTGGTTATCAGCGATATCGATAATCTTTCCGTATCCCCGACCAACGAAATTTGTAGCAATACCAATACTTCAAACACTGATGGTGACAGTGGACACTTGCTTGAGTATAGAGGTTGCAACGTTCCAGAGACTATACGAATTAGATCTTGTATGAGAGGACTATTTGCAAGCAATGGAATAATTAGATTGGATTGTATTCTTCTTGCATTTTGCCCACTTTTGGGTGAGTCGAAGACAAATTTTCATGCATGCAAACCCATCAGTCCACACATCTGAAATGCGAACATGGGAGAGAAGTTTCGCTCACCAAGAAGTTATCTCACTCTTTAAGATGGACAAGACAAGAGTTTCCCTTCCCATCCATGATCGTCCAACCACATCCTACCTATCCTTGGACCGCTCATGGCCACCGCCATTGTCTATCCCAACCATTGGATCTAAAGGGTGAAGAAGAACCCCATCGTGGTTGGCCCCATCGTGGTTGGATCCCAAATACCAACATCCATCGCATTTTGGGCTTTGTTTTGTATCCAATTGTTTCCATCCTTGTAGTGGCACACTTTTGGGAGATCCATCAATTGATTATGCTTCCACATGTAGGATTATTAACATAAAGGTCTAAGCATCTCCCAGTAAATAGTTGAGACTAGCAAGAAAAAATTCTGTAAATTGTTGTACAAGAAATTATATCATCCCAAAATAGGCAACATGCAATGAAACTAAGAATTCATAACTTTGTCTTAAATCAACCCTTAAATAGTAATTGAACACGACAACCATTCTAATGAATAAAACATGCAAGGAGTAACTAAACATCCAAGTGCTACTCATAAATCATAAAAAATTCACGTCTTTAGAAAAAAGAAACAGCCATAGCTAACCAAAAATACAAAGACTAATAAAGAATGAACAAGCATCCAATAATTGTTGACAAATCATAGAAAAGGAAAATTGGGTTTTCCAAGGTGGTAATTCCAGCCTAGAGTCTAGGCTCATCATGTAGGCCCTAGGAACCAGGCCATTGGCCAAAATACCATTAATGCCCTTGGTTTTCACCAACTTAGGGCAGCGAATTTGAAGTGAAAGTCCAGTAGCTGATTTGGAAAGTCTTCTTTTTTTTAGAGAGAGATAACTGAATTTTATTAAAAGCACACCAAAAGGCAAGAAAAGAATACACCCCGACTCTAAAACTCAAAAAAGAGGAGAGATTAGCAGAATTAACTTCCTTTACATAAGAAGCCCAACCCAAAATGCTATACTTGACTTTGCAAACAATTTCCTCCACCGAGGAGTCCCTATTCTAAAAGCAACGGCTATTCCGATCTGCCCAAATAGCCCAAAAAATTGCAATAATAACTATTCTCCATACCGCTTTCCCACTTTTCCCCACTCCACCCCCATGCTAGGCGCATAGAAGACCATCAATGAACTTCCGCATCACCCAAGCAATTAAATAAGGCAAAGAAATGCTTCCACACCTTCCACGCATAAGAGCAATGAATGAACAAATGATCAAATGACTTTGCATCTCCCATACACATCAAACAAATGTTTGGAAGGATAAAGGATCTCTTTTGCAAATTGTCAATAATTATCTCTCTTTCTTCCCACTAGCCAAACAAAGGCTGCAACTCTTGCGGAAGCTCCATAAGACCATAGGAGGAATGGGAATTGAAGAGCAGAAACATGAGGCAGCTCACATATTAACCTGAAGGAGCAAACAAAAAAATGACCCAACCTATGAGCATCCACCCCCAACAAATCCTCCTCTTGAGATGAAGGAGCAACACTCTTCAACCGGCCCAACAAACCTGCCAGCTCCTCTATCTCCTCATTCGTCAAATCTCCATGGCAAGGAAGAGACCACACCACTAAGCTGCCATTGACGGAATAACAGCGATCCACGGTAATGATCATATCCGTAGCAAGGCAAGCCACCCTAGGAAAATCTCCCTGAAGGTGCATGTCTCCGCACCAAACATCCAGCCAAAAAACAGATGTGGTTTCTGGCACCAAGTGAAAGAGACATCCCTCTATGAAACATATGCTCTATCAACACTACTGCTTTCTACAGACTAGAAGCTTGGTATAGGGAGGAGCTCTTCACTCCCCACCCTCCCACCTAAGTATTAAATTTCCTCTCAACAAACTCCCTTCATAATCTCCCCTCTTTCGTACCAAATCTCCAAAGCCACTTCCCAAGAAGTGCCATGTTCATGATTCCCGAATCCTTGATACCAATCTCGCCTTCATTTATTGGCTTGCGGGCCTCCTCCCATTAGGGAAGGAGAAACTTTCTTTTTTCCTCAACCCATTTCCACAAGAAGATTTAGGGCCTTTAAAGAGTGACATAAAGTATACAGGCATATTAGAGAAGGTTGCTTTAATGAGAGGTAAACGACCTCCCAAAGACAAATAGCAATGTTTCCAGCTCGACGGCTTCCTCTCAATTCTCTCGATGACCTTATACCACAAGTTTTTGACAGCTTCCCTATACATAGAGGCAATCCAAGATACAACAAGGGAAAAGCCCCTCCTTTGCATCCAAAAATAAAAGCCAACCGCGACAACCCCTCGTTTATCCAAACATCTTCCCAGCATTTCTCACTTTTAGCAACATTAATGCTTAGCCCCAAGACCACTTCAAAACACCACGATTTTCCTCAAATTATCCACTGAGGTCAGTCCGCATCGTAAAACAGAAGAGTGTCGTTAGCATATTGAAGGTTACTAATTTGCATCCTTGCATATGCCACTCTAAAACCATTGAGTAAAGCAGTCTCCTCCCCTTTATGCATCGCCTTACTTAACGCTTCCCAGACCACTAGAAAGATGAATGGAGATAGGGGACCACCCTACCTAATAGGCTAATATCCCTGGACGCCTTAACCAAAAAAAAAACACTTTTGGCGTACCATTAACCAATAGGGGAAAAAGGCAAACTGCACACAAGGTCGCATCCAATCCCTCCAATTCGGCCAACTCCCCAATCTCCCAAGCATGTAGTCTAAGAACTCCCAATCTACGTGATAATATGCCTTTTCGATGCCAAGCTTGCATACTAGCCCATGTTTCCCTTCCCAATGTCTAGAATTAATACATTTACAAGCTTGCATACTGGCCCATGTTTCCCTTCCCTATGTCTAGAATTAATACATTTACAAGCTATGAGGACACTATCCAAAATTTGTCTCTCCACCACAAAAGCCCCCTAGTTCTCAGAAATAATCTTAGAGAGCACTCCCCGAAACCTCAAAGCAAAATACCTTGGCTAGAATTTTATACAGTCACTCGATTAGACTAATGGGTGTAAAGTCTTTTAACACTTCTGCCCTTCAATTTTGGGAATGAGAGCTATAAATGATGCCCCAACATCATTAGATAGACAGCTTCACTCGAAGCACTCAGATATAAACGCCATCACATCCCCCTTAGGCCTTAACCGCTTGCCAAATTTTCGAAAAGAACATCACTGGTAATCTGTCTCGGCCCGGGGCCTTATCTTTGCACATCGAATCAAGAGAAGACTTGACTTCTTCCGATATTGGATTTTCAAGATACATTGCCTCCTCACTTAATAATTGAAGGAATTCCAAATTATGTAGTCACGACCTCCTCCACTGATCGCAGGATAACAAGTTCTTGTAGAAAGAACTAATGACTCACAAATCTCCCCCTTTTACTATGTCCACCCTCCACCACCAAACTGCTAATTTTGTTGCCCTGGGCCTTACGCTAGCTATGCTATGAAAGAATCGTGTTGTGACCTTCTTTAAGCCACAATGCTCTTGATCTTTGCCTGCACCTGATTTCCTCCTCTTTGACATAGTTAGAATATTTCAAGTAAGATCCCTTTTGACACTCTTCGGCCGCCAACTAAGCCGCCTCCTCTTTAACATCAAACTCATTAATCTCCTTCAACAAGATATCAAAATCTACCTCCCGAGCACCGAGGACTTCTTTCTTCCGAATTTTTATCTTTTCTTTCAGCAATTTAAGATTTTGGCTCAATCTAAATTCGATAAAACCTTCGACCACAAAAGAAGACCACCAATCAAGATCAACTGCTCAAACCCGTCAACCTCCATCCAAGCTAGCTTGAACCTAAAAGGTTTTGGACCCCAATACTCCTCCACCTCCAACAAAATGGGACGATGGTCAGAAATAGATCCTGACATGCAAGCAGAAATTTCTCTATCCAATCAGCAAACACCAAAAATCTATCCAATCGCAATAAAATATCTTCTTCCAGCTTTCTGTGGGTTTTTTTATCGTAGTTTATGGCCTTGCATTTCTGGTCAGCGAAATCAGAATTGCCGGCAGAAATGCCTTAGTCTTAGATCTTCAGCCTATTATATACATCCCTTGCTTTACTTAACCAACGGAACTCCAGTCAGGCTTCTCCTCAAAACTACGAATATCGAAAATTTACCAACATCGCTGTCTTCCTTACTCCAAAACTCTAAACTCCAGGCCACGATTATAAACCCCCACAGAGCCCACAACATCCATAGCTAACCATTCTTTGTTTTTAACCCCCCAAACTGAATCAAGAGTACCTATGTCCATAGATTGTAGCTTCGTTTCCTGCAGCGAAATAACGCCCGCCTTTGATTTTTTGCACATCTTTCAAAAATGGGCTCTTTTGATCTTACGCCCAATCCACTAGCATTCCATGAGTGAACTATCATTGATCACCCACTTTGAAACCTCTTACCCTCTTTCTCCCACTGGCCTTACCTGCAGAGTTATAATTAATTGAACATTCCAAACTAAGGAGTTCCCTCCACCCTCTAGGAGACTTCTTGGCCTTAGCCACCTGAAACTCTTGTTGCCATCGAGCTCCCATTCCTTGAACAAACTGAAGAAGAGCATATGCATCCTCGTCTCGAGTCCCAAAGATAACCCCAACAAGCCTCCAACTCTTTTCAACACATCTTTAGACCAGAATATCTTTAATTGTCCTAGATTAAATTCTCATTATTGTAACTTGGGTTTCTTTACCCTCAAATTTCAGTCATAAATTGTTATGCAACTTTAGGGAAGTACTTTTTTTTAAAGATACTTTAGGGAAGTACTTGGGCATATACTATAAGAAAAAACCATCTTCTGTAGACTATAAAGACAAGGGGAACTGCTTTTTTACAAGTAAGCAGAATTTATTGACGAACAAATAGAAGTATATAATAGAGAGAATCTCCAACCACAAGAGGATGAAGGCGAAATCCCTTTTTAGCAAGACTGCCCACTGCAATGTCATCTTCGTACACACATGAGATAAGGATACCGAGAAGGTCCCACTATAAAGACAAGGGGAACTGCTTTTTTTTTAAGAGTAAGCAGAATTTATTGACGAACAAATAGAAGTATATAATAGAGAGAACCTCCAACCACAAGAAGTTGAAGGCAAAATCCCTTTTTAGCAAGACTGCCCACTGCAATGTCATCTTTGTACACACTTGAGATAAGGACACCGAGAAGGTCCCATTATCTCTCCAACTTCCTCCACCTAAAGATAAAATCGCTAAGGGTAGGCCTCATCAGAACTCATGCATCTCATCACATTAGCTGAGTCTACTTCAATAATAGTCAATGGAGCGTGAAGGTGCCTCAGCTCCCACATTCCCTGCCAAATGGCCCTATGCCTCACTAGAATCAATTATACCAACAGGACCAGCATAAGCTCTACAGATAATGAAGTAATTGTCTACAATAGTTCCTCCTATACTAGCCATCCCGAGATTGCATTTTCCACCTTGAATGACTCCAAGCCAACCCCTTCACGGCGAATCATGAGAAGTTGGGAACACCACTGAAGTCCACAACAAGAGACCATGCAATGATGTTTTCTCTAACCCTCTCAACAATCTGATCACTGCTCATAGATTTATTCCCAAAAGCCTGCCCAATTATTCACAAGGGGAAGCATATTGTTGCAGCGGGCATTGAATTTAGGCACCTAGTTTCCTCTTACATTGCTTGGGATTAGAATGCAAACCCACCCAAACTCTTACTGCATGTAGCAAAAGTGCAGTCCTTGGGGGTAATTTGGATGCCTGTAAAGTCCTTTAGTTGTAAAGGGTTTATGGCATGGTATGTTGTAATGGCCATTATGTAACAGTAGCAGTGGCAACCGTTACGTATTACGGGGTCGTAACGGCCATTATGTGACAGTAACGGTGGCAATCATTACGCATTACACGGTTGTAACAGCCATAACAGAAAAAACCCATAACAATCCGTTTCGGGGCCCATACAGATTTTCTTCAAAAAAAAGGTCGCAACGGCCGTAACATAAGGGTAACTATGGTGGCTATTATGACCACCGTTACCGTTACGGAATACATTGATTTAGAGGTAATCTGTTTACAAAGGGCATTTGGATGCTTGTAATCACCTGTAGTCTCTTTGCAGGTTCTCTTCCAACGAAAAAGGGGGTCTTAACAGCCATTATGGCCAGTATCACAACACTAACGGTGGTGGCCATAACAGCCACTGTTACCATTACGAAATACCTTAAGTTTACAGGTAATCTGTTTACAAGGGGTGTTTGGATGCCTGAAATCACCTATAATCTCTTTACAGGCTTGACTTCATAGGAAAGAGGACCTTGTTTAAAGTTGAAACCTGGAAAAGGGCTGTGTTTCACATTACCTGTAATGTCATCACAGCCCAGCGATTGAAATTTTCAAATCTCTATTTAAGGACCTGTTTGTTTAACCGATTTTCATGGTAACACAATGTAAATAAGTTATCATTACTATTTCACAGTGTTTGTTTAAACAAGTATTACGGCACATAAATTGAGGGTTAAATGCAAATGCAATAAGAGATAAGTAAAAGAATTTGTAATCATTACAATTTTACATTATAAAATTGTCATCTTTAAAATTTTACCTGGATAAAACAAACATGTAAGCAATGTCATCATTGCAATCAAATGCAGCTAATGTTACCAGACAAGTAAAGCAATTTGTAATCATTGCCCATTTCCTTTACTGATATAATTGGTGAAACAAACAGGCCTTAAAGAGATGTGCATCTCCTCTCTCTTACCAAAAAGGCCTTCGCCAACCATCGGTGACTGCCATACCCACAGATCACGGTTTTTTTTTTTCCTTGCTTGGAGCGGTGCTGGAAAAGGGTTCACCCCCTTTTCCGATTACAAGGAAAGAGGAAAGGGTACAGTACCCTTTGCTAGTGTAAAGAAAATGGTGCACATGCACTGTTTGCAAGGTCCGTCGTGATTTGTGTAGACCTTCCAATCTGTTTATTTTCAGGCCCCTTTTTCTATCCTTAGGTCTCAAAAATCAGGCCGATCTCAAAATCAAGTGGGCCACACCAATAATCTGGACAATTTTAATGGTGGGTGTACAATCATAACTGTTCCTTGTGGTGTGCCATACCTGACTATTAGAATGGCCTACTTTTCTGCATTCCTAATCATCCTAGTCAGTTGCACCATCTGACTGGATTAGATGACATATACAGTTCACAGTGAGCCTACAAATAATCATATTTTTAATGGTGAGCCCATCCCAACTGTTGCTTTTTGTGTGGCCCACCTAATCCTTGGAATGGCCTTTTTTTAGAGTCCAATCAGCCTAGTCGTACCCCTAAACTAACTGGATTGGATGCTATATACAGTCCACAATGGGCCCGCAAATAAGCAGAATTGGTGATTGTCCCCATCCCAACCATTACTTGTCTTGTGGCCCACCTCATCCTTGGAATGTTATGATGCTTGACATGCAAACACTTAGAAATTGGACACATGGCATAGATTAACTCAAATAAAATCGACTAGATTGTGCACCCCATTGTTGCTTGATCATGGAAACTTGTAAGTGGGAATAGGATTGTTGGATATTTATCATTTTTAAGCATCCAATAAATGTTCACGAATCAGATAGATAATCAAATAAGCTTAATTTCTAGTTCATGATACATTTAACTGGTTATACCATAATTTCAACAGTTTAATCTGACTTCTTGTATGCTACATTTGCAATTTCTAAGATGTCATTAGGGGCTTCTTTATTTTTCCAATTACAAAGGTAAATTGCTAGAAATAGGTAATGATTACTTACTCCCATAATAGTGTGGTGACATCACCTACATCTGACTGCAATTATGAGTTTGCTAACATTGTTTGTTTTACCCAGACATCACTATAAAAATGGTAGTTTTATAATATAAAAAATGTAATGATTACAATTTCCTTTAGCTATTTCCTTTACATGTGTACTTAACTCTCAATTTATGAGCCATAATCCTTGTTCAAACAAACACCGTGATAATGATGGCTTATTTACTTTGCATTACCAATAATCGGAAAATGAAACACACCTTAGAGGACTTTGGCACACTAAATGATGGAAATTGAGCTCACTACTCACCCAAGTGCTCTTTTTTTCTTTCTTTTTTTGGTTGGGGGAAACCTAGAATAGGCCTACAAATTGAATGGCTCTAGTGTCCTCCATCCAAACAGTTTAATTTTTGGACTATCAACCTAACTGTCGAAAAGAATGATTTCAAACAAGTCCATGTATGCTCCCCCTATCATATAATATGGAATTACGACCATTGCAAATTGAACTGTTGGATATTTTTAATATTTAACCATTCAATAAATGCCCCCTTGTCATATAATATGGAAATATGACCATTGTATAACTTATAACTATATTTTGATTTTTAAGCATTCATTTAATTTCACTCTTCCAACATCAACAATACTATTTGTGGCATGGACTGCTCTGTTTTGAAAATATCCAACATTTCAGATGAGGACTGAGTAAAATATGGAATTTAATATTTTATCCACAAATAGTCACAGCTGGTTCAGCAATGATTTCTTTTAGTATAAGGATAACTATTTGGTAGAGGAATCACAACAACAGCGAAATTTAACAGGCAGGTAGTCTGCGGATGCAATTATTAATGGTCCGAGGTCAACATGCTACGATTACACTTGTACGAATGAAACTTTCTTTCACCTGCGAGAGATTTTTGAAGAGAAATCTAACCCAGGAGGCACATTTGTGGTGTCTCTAGAAGAAGCATTAGTATTTTTCTACATATAATTAGCCATCACATGAAGAATTGTGTTTTGCAGCACCATTTCAGCCGTCAGGTAAAACATCACTTCAACAAAGTACTTAACAGAATCATCACACTACATCGTGACTAGTTGAAACAATCCAGGAATGGAGTGCCTCTTAAAATAATGAACAATAGAAGGTTTTCCCCATATTTTCACCAGTAGATCTTTTCTATTTTATATCTATGTTATCCAAAAAATAAATTAATAAAATATCTTACAGGATTTAATTCTATTTTAGGGTGGTGTTGGAGCCATAAATGGCACACAAATTCCAGTAATGGTCCCTTTAAAAGAGCAAGGCAAGTGACGTAATTGAATGGTATTCGTCACCCAGAATGTATTGTCAAATCACTCTTTCATTTTAAAATTCCAATACTTTCTTGTGGGGTGAGAAGGGTCCGCGGCAGATCAACAGTTACTAGCAAATGCACTAGGATGAAGAAACAAGTTTATTGCCCTAAAAGGTATGACTATTAACTCACCTACACCAATGCATAATAATTAACTAATAAACATTTAGATATCATTTGATGTATAATAATTAACTAATTAACATTTAAATATCATTTGATGACACATATTCCATACTCCTCGTAGGGAAATACTACTTAGTTGATGTCGGTTTTTCAAACATGCCTAGTTTCCTAGCACCATTTCGTGGAGTTTAGTATCAGCTTAAGGAATTTAGCAAGGTTGTTAGTCTAAAGATAGGAAGGAGTTGTTCAATCATCGGCATTCATCATTACAGAATGCTACATAACATGCCTTTGAAATGTTGAAAGCACAATTTCTTATATTAAAGACAACCACGGCCTATCCATTAGAAAAACAAGTGAAGTTAGTCGTTGCATGTTGTATCTTAATTCTTACATAATCATCTTATGAATGAGAATTCCAAACCCTGATTTAGAAATAATAGATGAAAGTAACAAGGAGGTAGATGAAGGTGACCACGAGGAAGATATCTGTAGTGAAGAGGAGATAAAGGTGTCAAAGAAGGGCCAAATGATCCTAGTTTAGAGAGTTGCAAGAGTTAGGAAGGAGAGACTATTCTATTTTGCGAGCCAACTATGGAAGAAGGAAGGTTGTGGAGGTAGGTTAGTGCTAGTAACCATGGCACCCAGGATAGGGGATGGTAGACTACGGAATCATCTCGGTATAAGGTTCTAAGCTAGTGGAAAGCTATTTATTTAGTGGCCCCTAAATTCATGGAAGAAATTTCCTTCTCGGTTGAATCATGAGACTTGTTCGGTTCTAGAGGATTATCAGTGTGGTGGGAGACCTCTTTGCAAGGAGTTCCTAGTGCTAGCCCATCTCACCCCAAAGAGGAACTTAACAGTGGATCGGTTTCTCCTTAATAGACAGAGTCATGGTGTGATCTCCTCCTTGTCGTTGGGTTCTTAGGGACGACTAAGTGGAAGATTTCTTAAGCCTTTTCGACAGACTGAAAAGCACAGAGCCTATGGTGGGGAAACGCAACGCTCTTGTTTGAAATGTTCATAGGTCGGGCAAGTTTTTAGTGCATTCCTTCTACAAGATGGTCAGGAAACATAGCTGGAGTGCTTATGAGTCGTAATTACTTCTTTTATCCCCCTAAGGTGGCCGCATTTGTTTGGTTGGTTGACAGGAAGAAGGTGCTTACTGTCGACAATCTCATTAAAAGAGCTATGATCATCCCCAACATATGCATCATGTGCACGTGTGATGCCGAGTCGGTCAATCATCCATTCATTCATTGTTAGTTTGCTAGGAAGGTTTCGGAAAGCTTCTTCTGATGAGGACATCGGACCATCATATAGGGTCTATCAGAGGAGGAGGGCTCGGATAGCAGTCCCAATTTCATTATGGCTGGATGACAACTATATGGGGCCCAGTGGGCCACTTTGAAGACCCCATATGTATGGATCAGTGTTTCAAATAGCGCCCGTAGCGTAGCGGTAGCGTACGCCACGTAGCGTAGCGTGGCCGTAGCGCTACGTAGCGTCCCAAATAGCGTAAATCCCCTGTAGCGAACGCGTACGCTACAGGGGTCGTAGCGTACGCTATGGCTACGTAGCGCGTAGCGTCCGTAGCGTAAGCTACAATGTATTTTTTATACTATTTTAGTTTTTTATTATTTTTTCAAGTTTTCTTTGTTTCTAATGTTGACAAATATGACACTTGTATTGTACTTGATACTTTTTAACATACGGGATTTTTATTTCTTTTCATAATTGTGACTTGTGGTTTCAATTAGACATAATTAATTAAAGTGGTTTGCTTAGAAAGTTGTTGACATGATAATTATTTAATTTGGCTTATATATGTGAATCGTATTTTGATAAATGATAACTAATAACTTTTTTTAACATGCTTATAATTGATAAAATGAATCATCTTTTAGGCATTTTTATATTTTTTTCACTATTTATTATATTTGTCCTATTTTTAAATTAAAAAATAGAAGAATCATGTAACTTACGCTACACGGTACGTATTTACGCTACACGCTATAGAGGGTTGAGCGCTACGCATCATGCTACCGCTATTTAAAACACTGGTATGGATCATGCATCTGGATGGCCCCATATTGGAAAGATGCATGTGGGTTGATATTATAGGAGCATTCAACCGTTAGATTGCGACTGTTGGCCCATCTGACTGTCAGATCACCATTTGTGGGCCATCGAACTACTGGTCCACTCAGATTTTGGACCACGTGGCTCCCAAGTTGTAGGCGTTTTTTTTTTTATTTTACATTATTTTGGACATGATTGATGGATTAGATTAGGATTTGGTGATTTAGATTCATTAATTTTGAGTTTACACATTTTTTTAGTACTAAGGGCATTGTTATAAATTTTGCGGGGGGGCATGTCCACACCCTAGCCCATTGATTTGAAAAAAAAAAAAAAAAAAAAAAACTCTTTCTTTTCTCTCTTCCTCTTTGCATGAGCTTTGCAGGTGAAGATCTAGACTCTCCAGGGATTGGAGAGAATGTGTGAAGCCTCAAGGGTTGTCCTCATCTATCCCTTCTTTTTCTTCAAAGGTAAGTCCCAATCTCTCTCTTTTTCATTCTCTTCCTATTCAAACCCTAAACCTCATCCCCTTTCTCTATTTCTTCATCTTTTCTTCTCCTTAATCATCCAAATACCCAACCTATCCAAAACCCTAAGCCATGCACCCTCTCCCGTGGTTGTAAACACGTGCACATGCACGCATGCATGGGCGTGCAGACAGCCACTTCCCCGTTTCTTTTTGCTTTGTTTCTTCTATAAAACCCTAACTCTAACACACCATTCTATCACTCTTGAAACTCTGACCCTAATCTTCCCCTAAACCCTAACCCCAGGTTTCTTATTTTGAACCCTTAGCCCCAAATTGTGTCTAACACGTGAAATCAAAAATCTAGTTGAGCGTTGGGACCATCCTATGCTAGAACGGGATTCCCACATCTCGTAGGGACCATTCTTTCATAGTTTTATATTGATTATACATGGGATGATAATTTTGGTTAGAACCCGATGTAGAGCAGGTCGCGAACACTTTCATGTCCAAGATGGACCAGAGAAGGCCCGATCGAAGGCGGAAGTGATCAGGACCGTCAAAACCCTAAAGCAGGCGTATCTCGCAAACCAAAATGAGTTATTCGACATATCATATATGATTTTGGGGTAGGAGAAGTTACTTTACCCATCGAACCCCACTACGCCGGATTGCCCACGGGATTGACGGTCGAAACTCCATTTTAATTTCGTTTTTACTATTTATAGTAAGTTCTAGTTCGATCATAACTCTTGATCCTTTGAGCTTTAGGAGTCGTGCCCAACATGAAAAGGGCTTAGAAATTTTAGGAGAATAACATGGTTAGGCCAAATTGGACACTTACTATTTTTGGACGAAGACCAAGAATTCTAGTAGAAATCATGACCGTCTACAAATAATAAGTTTACTATTTATAGTAAGTCATGTTTTTTAGGGAGTTTGAGTTGGAGTTTGATTCTCAAACTTCTTCATAGGTTTGATATCACTATTTAAAGGATTGTAAATTCGGTTTTTATCATCAATCAATTTATTTCTATTTTTCTCTCTCCTCATGGATTCGTGGAATCTCTGTGAGGAGTCTAGAGAAGCTCCGTGGATTCAGAGTAATTATCCCCTTGAGGAAGATGGTGATCGACCACATCACCTCCATCCCTGTGTTAGTTGGTATCAGAGCGAGGACTCCCCTCGGGCCAATGGCAAATAACGAAGGAATGGACCAAAATCTCGTGGACGGCGATCCAGAGATTCGTTATCTTTTGGAAAGAATGGAAGTTTTCCACCGGGAGAGTCAGTTGACCATGGAGGGTTGCAGGCAACACTCGACCGTCTTGCGAATACACTAATTCCGCCCCGAGCCCAAAGCGACGCTTAGCCGCACGTGGTTACTGTATGGCACAACCTAGATTTTCGTAAGGCACTACCAGTGGTGAATCGTAGGACTACCCAGATGAGTCGAGCAACAGCAACGAGGACATCGATGACGGTTTTGCCAAACGACCAGTCCATGGAGGCGATTGACTAGATCTTGTTGAAAGAGACTATCGAGGTAAGGCCGAACTTCCCTGTTTTGAAGGTTTACTATGTATAGAAGATTTCCTCGACCGGTTAGCCTAAGTAGAACGATATTTTGATTACATGGACGTACTGGAACATAAAAATGTGAAATCGATAGCGTTCAAATTAAAATCCAATGCCTCTGCATGGTAGGAGCAATTACAACTCTCACATGCCCGACAAAACAAGGCGTCCATCCGATCATGGCCACGAATGAGATGCCTTCTTCGATCACAATTCCTCCCTAGTGATCACGAGCAAGTATTGTTCCAACAATATCAAAATTGCCGACAAGGGAATCGAACTGTCACGGTTACACTGAAGAATTCCAGCAGTTAACAACATGGAATGAGCTGTCAGAAACCGAATCGCAGAAGGTAGCACGATTTATAGGTGAGTTACGATCGATGATTCAGGACCGAGTTTAGATGCACCCGGTCAGGACCGTAGATGAAGTGGTTCAATTGGCAGGTAGAGCAAAAACACAGCTTGCAAGAGTCCTTACTCGGCCTTATCCGCAACTCGACCCCCCCATGACGGTCCCACGTAGGATTCAGTGCTGGCATGAGGAAAAGAACCAGTAGGAAGACGTTCTCAACCTCCTGCAACTGCAAACCGTGACACGGGGAGCGACCCATCTAGGCCTAAACATGTAGCACCCACAACAGCGAGCCCGAGTAAGATTTCAAATCCTTATGGTCGGCTAAGGGCGGACACTTGTTACCGTCATGGCCAACCGAGCCACTTATCAAACACCTAACATGAACACACCGCAGCCCACTTGATCATTAACGAAGGGGGCACTGAAGGTGATGCAGCGGAAGAAGACCCTGGATTTTATGAAAATGAACAAACCACTGAGGAATGAGCTGGTGACGAAGAATGGTTGGCCAAGGATCATGGCAAATCCTTGGTCATGCGGCAATTACTGTACACCCCACGGAAGAAGTTCCATCCACAGCGGCACAATATATTCCGTACGCGGTATACCGTCAACAGCAAGGTCTGTGATGTAATCATAGACAGTGGTAATAGCGAGAACATCATCTCGAAGGTGATGGTGGACAAGTTACGACTACCTACAACAAAGCATCATTCCCCTTACTCGATTAGCTGGATAAAAAGCTAAATGAGACCAAGGTAATCGAACAATGTACTATCTCATTTTCAATTGGTAAAAATTACAAGGATCAAGTACTTTTTGACGTGGTCGACATGGAAGCATGCCATATGTTACTTGGTCGACCATGGCAATCGGACCGTGATGCGACCCACTAAGGGCAAAACAATGTTTACGTCTTCATCAAGGACGCTCGAAAAATGGTCATTTGGCCCTATAGTACTAGAGAACCACCCTGAAGCTTCCAAAGTAGAGGGGAGTTCCCTCCTGACCATTCGGAATTTCATGGAGGAACCAAGGAAACCGGCGAGGTATATGTTATGGTAGTAAAGGGCGAGGAATCGGAGTCCTTAAACATTCCTCCAAGTTTAAAGTCGTTGCTAAATGAATTCAAACAAATTTGGCCCAATGACCTCCCCAATGGATTGCCTCCCATGCTAGATATTCAGCACTATATCGACCTTGTCCCTGTGTCCAGTTTACCCAATCATCCTCACTATCGGATGAGTTCGAAGGAGTGCGATATTCTGCAAGGGCGAGTGGAGGAATTGATTTGTAAGGGTCTAATCCAAGAAAGCATGAGCCCATGCGCCATACCGGCCCTATTAACTCCAAAGAAAGATGAGAGTTGTCGCATATGTGTCGACAGCCAGGCGATCAATAAGATTACCATGAAATACAGATTTCTTATACCACGGCTGGACGATAAATTGGACATGCTTGAGGGTGCGAAATTATTTTCTAAATTGGATTTAAAGAGCAACTACCATCATATTTGAATATGGTCGGGTGATGAGTTGAAGACAGCTTTTAAGACTAAGGGTTATATGAATGGTTGGTCATGCCCTTCGGTCTTTCGAACACGCCTGATATATTCATGAGGTTGATAAACCAAGTTCTAAAACCATTCATTAGGCGTTTCGTAGTAATCTACTTCGAAGACATTCTGATATATAGTCAGGACAAAGCAAAGCCATATTTAACATCCCAAGTAGGTCCTTCAAGTGCTCATCGAAAACAAGTTATATCTCACTCTTTAAAAATGTAGCTTTTTGATCGATAGCATGTTGTTTTTGGGCTTTGTCGTGGCATCCAGCTGGACGACGAAAAGGTGAAAGCCATCAGGGAATGACGAGTTCCAACAAATATCCACAAAGTACGGAGTTTTCACATATTGGCAACATTCTATCATCGGTTCGTGAAAATTTTTAGCACCATTATGTCACCAATAACAAATTGCATGAAAGAGCCATTTCAGTGGACTAACAAAGCTGACATGAGATTTACTGAAATCAAGCACAGATTGTCCACAACCTCGGTTCTTGTACTTCCCAGCTTCGACAAACTGTTTGAGGTCGAATATGATGCTTCATATGTCGGAATTGGGGGAGTTTCATCTCAAAAAATAGGCCGGTAGCCTTCTACAGTGAAAAACTTAGTAATGCACGAAAAAGTGGTCAACCTACAACCTTAATTTGTACGCAGTGGTCCAGGCACTGCGGCATTGGCGACATTACTTAATTCAGAGGGAGTTCATCCTTTACACAGACCATCAAGCTCTCAAATTCATGAATAGTCAGGCTAACGTGAAACGTGTGCATGCTAGATGGGTTACGTTTTTGCAGAAATTCACATTCTTTCTAAAACACAAGTCAAGGCAGCAAAACAAGGTGGTTGATGCACTGAGCTTTCGTGCTTCACTACTTATTACAATGAGCAATGAGATAGTTGGCTTCGACTGTCTCAAGGAGCTGTATGCCGAGGACGAGGACTTCAAAGATACATGGATGAGGTGTCAGGAGGGTCATCTCAGTGACCTATGTATGCAAAACAGTTTCCTCTTCAAATAGAATTAACTGTGCGTCCCCCAAAGTTCTCTAAGGGAAAAGATTATTCAAGAGCTACATGGCCTTGGTAGACACCGTGGGCAAGACAAGTCGCAAGCTCTTGTCGAGCGGTATTACTAGCCGCAATTGGTACGTGACGTGGGTAAAGCAGTGCAAAGCTGTCATGTTTGTCAAACCTCCAAGGGACAGTCTCAGAATACGGGCCCTTACACCCCGTTACATGTGCCTAATGGCCCTTGGGAGGATTTATCTATGGACTTCGTGCTTAGTCTCCCATGAACACAACGTAGCATGGATTCAGTATTCGTGGTGGTAGATCGTTTCTCAAAGATGGTGCACCTTATCCCATGCAAGAAGACCATCGATGCAACACACGTGGCGAATCTATTCTTCAGAGAGGTCATGCAGTTACACGGGGTTCTCAAGACCATTACTTCAGACCATGATACGAAGTTCATTAGCCACTTCTGGCAAACTTTATGGAATCAGTACACAACTTCAGTTCAGTAGTGCCTACCACCCATAGACCGATGGGCAAACCGAAGTTGTGAATCGCACGTTGGGAAACCTTTTTCGATGTATTTCAAGTAAAAAACCGAAGCAGTGGGATTTAGCTGTCTTAAGTGGAGTTTGCATTCAACAACATAGTAAACTACTCGACAGGGAAGTCCCCATTTTAGATTGTTTATGGTTGAGTGACCCGCCACACACTTGACTTGGTCCCTTTGCCCAAGTTCCCGAGCATGAGTATTGCAGCAGAAGATATGGTAGACCGAATCGTGGGCATTCATGCAGATGTGCAAGCCAAGTTGCATGCCTCGAGCAACAAGTACAAGGAGCAAGCCGACAAGCATCGACGACAAAAGGTGTTCGAGGTGGGCAACCATGTTATGGTCCATTTACACAGGAGAGATTTTCGACCGAGACCTACAACAAGTTGAAGAATAAGAAGATTGGACTGGTACCGATCCTCCGAAAGATCAATGACAACACTTACGTCGTTGATCTTCCGGGTGACATGGAGATCTCGTGCACTTTCAACATCGCGGACCTAATCGAGTATCATGAACCGAAGCAGGACGAGAACTCGAAGACAAGTTCTTTTAAATTGGAGGGGACTGATGTAGAGCGGGTCGCAGACACTTTCATGTCCAAGATGGACCAAAGAAGGACCAATCAAAGGTGAAAGTGATCAAGACCGTCAGAACTCTAAAGCAAGCGTATCTCGCAAACCGGAATGAGTTATTCGACACACCATATATGATTTTGGGGTAAGAGAAGCTACTTTAGCCACTCAACCCCACTACGTCGGGTTACCCACGCTGAATTTGCGAGATTCCATTAGATCGACAGTCGAAACTCCATTTTAATTTCGTTTTTACTATTTATAGTAAGTTTTAGCTCGATCATAACTCTTTATCCTTTAAGCTTTAGGAGTCGTGCCCAACATGAAAAGGGCTTAGAAAATTTAGGAGAATAACATGGTTAGGACAAATTGGACACTTACAATTTTTGGCCGAAAACCAGGAAGTCTAGTAGAAATCACGACCGTCTATAAATAGTAAGTTTACTATTTATAGTAAGTCACGTTTTTTAGGGAGTTTGAGTTGGAGTTTGATTCTGAAACTTCTTCCTAAATTTGATATCACTATTTAAAGGATTGTAAATTCATTTTTTTATCATCAATCAATTTATTTCGAATTTATTTCTATTTTTCTATCTCTCCTTGTGGATTCGAGGAATCTCTGTGAGGAGTCCAGAGAAGCTTCGTGGATTCGGAGTAATTATCCCCTTGAGGAAGACGGTGATCGAACTCATCACGTCCATCCCTGCGTCAGAACCTTACTAGTTAAACTTGAATTTTCCAATTTGTGGTAGAGTACATGTTCTTTAATGCTTAATTTAATTGTATTAATCTGGAAATTGATCTCATTTATCACTCTAGCTTAGACAACCTTCATCCTGCATCATCTTCTCTCTTCTCCATATGCTTTAGGTTGTGCCAGAATCTTTTGAGGCATTCATTGTTGTGTGGCATAGGGGGGTCAGAAAGGAAGGAAAGGCAGTTTGGAGAATGGTTTTGATGGCGGTTCTTTGGGCCATTTGGGGAGAGTGGAATAGCCAATGCTTTGATATTAGGAGCAATTCCGTGGATGGGGTTGTTAAAAAGGTTATTGTCTCGATAGCTCTTTAGACTTTCGACCTTAAGGAGTAAATGGTTGTAATGTCTTGCCTTCGTTGGGGTTATAATCTCCCGTCTTAGTTTTGCGAAGTCAGGTTTTCTCAATAAATTTTTGTTAATTCTCAAAAAGGCTGGGAAGGAGAGACAAAGATGGATAGCATTTAGATTAAACATCGCAAAAGCAATAGGGGATAATCGAAAATCTAGATAATGTGCCGATTGATTGTATTCCCAAAACTTTTTCATTATGCATGTGAACATTAACTGTATTATACAAAATGATTGTATTTAGAATATTAATACATTGTTCTCTTTAGGAATGTCTCAATATTTGAAAACAAATGTTATCTTATCTTGCTTGGAAATGATTCTTTCGTCATACCTTATCTTGCTTGCAAACATTAAAATCTCTAGGAATGTCTCAACATTCAAAAGCAAGCATAGTCAAAGGTAGTCATAACATAGACTCCATTTATGGAAAAATGCATACCTAACCTACCAATCGAGCAAGTACTTTGCGGGAAAAGGTCCGACCATGGCTTTAAGGACCTTATGATGAATGTAATAGCAAAGGTAGTCGAAGAGACATTTCGTGTCCTTGTGGATGCAGACACTACGTAGGTATGCCAAAAGGGTTATGTAATGGCGGCCACTGTTAATGCATTATGAGGTCATAACAACCGCGATCTCCCGCTCATGAGATGAGCTCGTGAATGATCCAAGGTTCAATATCTGGTTGTGTTACCTTCCAAAAAAATAACAGTCATTACGAAAAAAACAGCCCGTAATGGACCCATAATGAGCGTAACAGCCCCGTAATGGTCCATTATTGGGCTGAAACAGGATTTATTTTTCAAAAAGAAAAAAAAAGTCGTGACAGTCATTACATCCTATATCGTAATGGTAACAGTGGCAACTATTACAGCCATTGTTACCATTACGAAATACCATAGACACTGCAGAAACCACTCACACACTTTGTGGAAAAAATTCAACCTCAATAAGACTACATTGAATAAAAGTGGCTTTGGTTAGGATGATGAACGCAAATGCATAAATGTATAAGCAGCGGTTTGTGATGAATTTATCGAGGTTAGTTAAACTCTTTTTTAGCATTAAACTTCTTTCATAGAAAGCCTATGAAAAGTATATAATATCTAAACTCTTTTTCACAATCAAACCCTGAGGCCTAAAATATAAATAACAAGTCATTCCCTCTACAAGGAGATGGAGACTATATGTGGAGATGACGGTGCCACAGGAAACACATCAGGCGATGCTGGAAAAACTATAGAAGATGAGACCCAACCACATCGTTGGATGTCAAATGCAGGTGTGATGCAAAGATTGGATTGCCTTTGTGATACAATTAACATATACACCGACAGAGAATCAGACTAGCAAAAATGTGTGGGAGTGTAAAATCTCACAACCATTACTGACAAAGTAATGCAAAAGGCCTCCAACCATCATGCAAGATAGCCAAATTTATCCAGTCTCTTTCTTAAAATTCATCCTAAGCTTAAAGATATGTGACTAGAGAAGAACATTTCATCATGTACACTTATTTGATTAATTTAAAATGTTTTTATTTGAAAATTTATGTTTAAACATTTTATTATTATTAATTTTCTAGCATTTTATGTCCAATTGTTTATACTCGGTCGTTTCTACACATAAAGGGACATTTGGAATAGCTGGCCCACCGTCCACCTGATACTTAGTTTAGCTTAAGGATCAACCCAAGGCGTTATCACGATGTGTTCAACACAATGGTCCGTCTTATATCAAACTCTTTTATGTTATTTGAAGATTTTCTGAGAGTTTTACCTCTCCAAGCTCTATTTGGTATGAATATCCACTCCCTAACCAATAAACACTTATACAGGTTACCCAAATGTAGAAAACTATTTACCTATAAACACTTTATAGCTTAAAGCTATGATAGGCTGTAAATACTTCACACCTAAAGAGAGTTTCAAGTGTAAAGTGATAAGAACTTAAAACTTTACAGGCATCCAAACAAACCCTCAGGAAATTATAACATAATTCCATTGCCTTCTCTTAAACATTTGTGATCCCTCAATTGACCAAATTAGGAGACATAATAATTCTACTTACAAAATCAAAGTGATCCTTTCATATTTCCTAAAGATTAAGGGTGTGTTTGGATGCACTATTTGATAGGATCACAATTACTATTACAGTAAACTGGAAAAGGCCAACTTGTTATTCCCTTCCTGAACATCTGTGTTGAGGGTCTCGGCTCCAAATTGCAATTGTGTCAATCAAAACTTGGAGTTGAAACAAACGCAGCCCTCATTATGAATACTACGAAAAATCATTCACTCTTGTCATCTCCTCTTAATTCTACTCAAATGTTCGCAATTCAATCTACTTGTGTATCCAAACAGAGTCTTTATAAATAAAAAAGATTCAAATCAGGATCAAATGCTTACGTCTTAGACAATGCATCAAAAATGTTCTGGGCTTCACTCGTTACTCCTACGCCAATCCTCTCAGCCTCCATCTCTGCTTGCCTACAATCAATCAAACCAACAACTGTCAAAAATGGTAAAAAAATACACACATTTCTAAAATATAATAATAAAAAGAAGAAGAAGAAAAAGAAGAAATTGGGATTATACGCAATACTACCGTATGGCCGACTCCTCTCTCGACTGGAGAGTGGTGAGGTCGAGGAAGCATCTCTTCAAATCGAGGGGATCTTCTTCTGCTTGGCCCAAGAAAGAGACCTCCTTGATGTATGTCGCCTTCAGGAGACGGATGTTCCGGCGGGGTCCAGTCGTTTTCGTGCCCTCTTGTGGTCTCTCTCCATCCATCCGATCGTTATGGAAATCTCTATTTTTTCTTCCTATCTTTTCATTTTTTTCATCAATGAAAGAAATCGCAAAAGAAAATGCATGAAAGAAAGCTTCTGAAAAGGATATGAATAACCAGAAAGTTGGAAGGCCTGTCGAAGGTGATGATATGCCCTTCGATCTCGTCTCCTAAGCTCGTTTTTACGTTGATGTGGCAGCCCACTGCGAATTCGTCGCCAATGGCTTCCATTGAAGTCAGCTGTCTGCTGCTGCTAAAGATTCAACGAAGACGAAGGGCTACAGAACCAGCTTTTGTTACTAGAGGCAGGCTCTCAGCTCCAAAACGGCCTCGGAAAAAGATCTTTGCGCCCCATGATGTATGTGTTTTATCCAGGCCGTCCGTTCATTTTATTAGAGTATGATCACGAAAATGAGGCAGATCCAAATCTCGGATGGATCTCACCATACGAAATAGTGGTGATTGAACGCCCACCCTTTAAAATTTTCTTGGGGGCTACAGAAGTTTTAGAAGAAGCTGATGCTTGTGTTTTCCCTGCATCTAAGTGTGTGTGACCTGTCACAAGGTTTGGATGGCCAATAAACATTACAGTGGATCACCACTTTTTCCTGTAGTGGGGTCCACCTGAGATTTGGATCTGCCTCGTTTTTGGAATCATGCTCTAAAGTGATCTGAAAAAATAGATGGACGGCGTGGATAAAACACGTACATGATGGTGGGTCACAAAACCTTTCTAGCCCCAACCCGCACCGAGGTGTGTGCAACGGTATCCCAATCCCTGTCCGCGGGGTTGTCAGTGGGCCGGGCTCAAGCCTTCAGAACTTTAAATGGTGAGGCCGAAGGCCCGGCCCGAAATGGTTCAAAATCGGGCTGAGGGCTACTCAGGCCCGGCCCATTGACGGCCCTATTAGTCCGTTTTCAGCGGCACGTGAACTCCGAACCTAACTACCGTTCTGTTCAATAATTTCATTATTTTTCCTATTTATCATTTTCAAATAGCCTTAATTAATCTGGGTGGATGAGGCAGGTGAGGGGGAATAATAGCTCAGTGGGTGAGGCCCGACTGTGGGACCTACCTTTTATATTTGTTGTGTATCCATGTCATCTATCCATTTTGCCAGATCATTTTTGGGCATAATCCAAACAATGAGGTAAATTCAAGTCTCAAGTGGACCACAGAGTATAAATCGAATTCCCGCCATTAAAAACTTCTAGGGAGCCAAAAGAGTTTGAATCAAGCTGTTATTTGTATTTACCTTCATCCAAGTCCATATGACATTATCAATGGATTGGATGGCAAATAAACATTGCAGTGGGCCTTATAAAGTTTTTTAAAATTACCATTATTTTCCTTTAAAGTATACATCGAGGCGGACCATGGTCCCGACCTCACTTACAAAGCAATTAACCTGCCTTACCAAATTTGTCAACCCCCAAGCCACACCACATGGTTCATGACTTTTTTTATTTGGTGATGCATTATTTCTTCAAGGTGAATACGAGGGTTTCTACATGAGGGATAAAGTGGATTTCACATGCACATCTGCCCTCACATCCGAGCTATCACTTTTGGATTCTCATTGATGAGACTCGAATACCATAGCAAACAGGGAGACCACCTGCGAAGTGGACTTTTTTCTCAGGCTTCCCATTTTCACAATTAGGTGACCTTGATGGACCGATAAGATTGTGGATAGGCACCATTGTCTACTTTTTATTTCTCATGTTGTAATGATCCAAACCACTTACAATAAGCCTCGGCATTGATGGATGATTCCCCAACAAATGTTTAAGATTGAAAGATCTTATTAATGGCTTGAAATATAGCATTTAAAGAAAGAGGATGACATGTGTAACGTGATTGATGAAGGGGACAGAAATTATGGTCAGAGAACTTTCTTCTTGGTATCATCCACCAATATGGTGTGGGCCATCGTATAAATGGTTTTGATTATCACACACTTGATCCCAAATCCAACGGTCAGTGTACTTTGAATGGGAACCTAATTGCCATCAGCATCTTAACTAAGCAAATGGTTACCGAATCACTCTCACTCCATCTTCACCTAGGACTATTTGGTGGACAGATAAAAGCAAGTTCTTCGCAACTCATTTAATTATAATACACCATCTCATTTCATTTTATCATAATAAACTATTTATAATTGTTGGTTATTCAAGTTAATTTAATTCTTTTTAAAAATAAATATGACATATAATACACAATTATGATTAACTAAAATAAGATAAATTAATTTTAAACGTATGCCAAATACACGATGTCATTTTATTTTATCATAATAAACTATTTATAATTGTTCGTTATTCAAGTTACTTTAATTATTGTTAAAAATAAATATTGTTAATTGATGTCTTAAATTTATAAATCAACAGGTCTATCGATGACAGCTCGATGCCATCGAATGCTGATCAACACCATCGGAAAAATCCAAAAAATTTACAATTGGTTGTTGAACATGTTAGGTGTCCTTCTCGATGCCATTGAAAGGGATTCAATACCATCAACGAGCCGTCGATGACATCGAAGTGTCATCAAGAAAATTCAGAAAATACATGTTTAGTCACCGTAACGTTTTGTGTTTAGTTCGATGTCATTGAAGTAACATCGAAGGTGTCATCGAACGATCGTGCAGAGTTACGTAGAATTGCGTAAATGCGAGATTTGTTTCCTATTTCGATTGTGATTCACATAGAGGCTATATATATATATATATATATATATATATATATATATATATATATATTATAATTGGGAATAGGGGATATCTAAGAGTTTTCTAATTCGTTCATAGGGTTTCAGTGGTGTAGCTTTAGTGATTTGAGGCTTGTTTAAATCAGGTAATCTCTCTCTTGTAACTTTCTGCTCTCATAGTGTATATCTGTCACTTTGTGCCGAGGTTTTTTTTCAAAAGGATTTTTCCACATTATATTCGGAGTTTTTGTGATTAGGCTTGATTGTACTATTGAAATACTTTATTTGATTCATCTCTATGTGCTTCCGCAGTCCCTCAACAAGTGGTATCGGTACAGATTGAATCTGAGAGCATAGTATCAATGTCTTCTAATCCTAAGTTCGATGTTGAGAAATATTCCGAGAAAAATAATTTTGAACTATAGAATGCCAAGATAACCAGTCTCCTAATTCAGCAAGGATTGGATGATGCACTCCTTGAAAAGCGGCTGGAATCTATGATTGGTAATGAATGAAACATGATGAATAAGAAAGTGAGAACCTCTATTCAATTGTGCCTAACGAATGAGGTCATCTACAATGTTATGAGAGAGAAAATTGCAGCAAATACATGTGCAAAATTAGATGACATATACACGAAGAAATCTCTTGAGAATCGCATGTACTTGAAGTTTCAGTTATTCAATCTAAATATGGTAGAGGGAGCTAATGTTAAGGCACACATTAGTAACTTTATTAAGATTATTTGCAAATTGTTAGATATGAAGGAAACGATGAAAGATGAAGACTAGCATACATCTGTTGAACTTTCTCTCCGGCTTCGTACAAGTCATTCAAGAACTCATTGTGTACTGATAGATCGACCATTAACGTCAATACCGTTATCTCAACCCTTTAAGGAAAGGTGATGAGAAAGAAAAATGGTGATGTAGGGTACTTCTACGGATGCATTGGTTACGAGGGGATGAAATTGTGAGAAAGATAATAGATCTTCTCGATCGATGTCCAAATTCAAGGGTAAGGACAAAGGAAAGTTAAAGTGCTGAAACTATGAGATGTCTGGGCACATGAAGAATGATTGTATAAATCCTAAGATAAAGAAAGAGAACTCAGAGGCTTCTTCTAGAGAGGTTAACGCTACGGAATATGATGAAGGCATGAGTGATTATGATATGTTGTCAGTGTCCATGGTTGGACACTTATATGATGATCGTAAGGACGAGTGGATTTTGGATACTAGGGCATTAAATCACATGACTCATCATTAGAGTTAATTCACCGGTTATAGAGAGTGCGATGGTGGCCAGGTATTTATGGGTAATAATAATGTTTGTAATGTGATAGGTGTTAGATCAGTGTGCATCAAGATGTTTGATAGCGTAGAGCATACCTTGATCGAGGTAAGACACGTTCAAGATATGCGAAAGAGCTTGATATCTCTTGGAGCACTCGTGTAACGCCCCAGTTTTGAAACACGAGTATACAACTCGTTTTCCAAAGAACTCGAGTTTTAACTAAACATGTATGTAACAATTTATAATAATCAGAGTGCGAGGAAAATAAACCAAGCATGGTGAACCAGTACAAAACCAAAGATTCAAATGTTCCAATGATAAAACAAGAAAAGAAGTAGACTAGCAAACTACTAGTTGAACCCATAATATTCCACCACCTCCTGGTGGGGCTCTTCTTCATAGAAGTCTTCTCTCAATCATGCAGGGTCCGCCTCCGAGTCCGCCCCACAAGTGCCCTCATCTAGGCCTACATTATTTGTACGGTTATATATTCAAAGGATGAGTGGCTAGCTTAGTGGGAACTCTCCTCAAGATTACACACTATTGCATTAGTTAAACATAATTTTGAATAATAAAACATACAAAACAGTTCTTGATACGATCTTGTTTAAGTGCGTTGATGCGTGAATGCACATCAACTAGGGATTCACATCCAGTTGGCCAAGTGAATGGACATTTCAAACAGTCAGTCCATTCATACAAGAGAATGGGCCTTTTAAATAGTCAACTTATTCAACTTACAAGGTAATAGGCCTTTCAAACAGTCAGCTCACTCAAGCAATGAATGGACCTTTCAAACAGTTAGTTCATTCATGCCTAAGGATGGGCCTTTCAAACAGTCAGCTTATTCTTGGTAAGAGAATGGACCTTTCAAACAGTCAGTCCATTCAGAATGCAAGTGTCATGGATGCATGATTAATCTCAGTCATTATTATTCCAATTTTCAAACGGCCAATTTAAGAAAGCTCAAAGGTCACTATGGGGGGAGGGGGGCTTGTCATCACATGGTCATTCAAATTAAACTCACCAATGCAGGTAACCAACAGGTTGGGGGTCCATTATGATCACCCCCAGTCAAGTTACATCCCAAGTTTGGATGTACGTGTATAAGTGGGGTTTTCCTACAAATAAATGTAATGGTTCAAATTTCACAAGCATGTAATTCATAACCATTCCTTAAGCATGAATTGCTATACCACGTATAAATGTTTACACAAAATACGTATTGAGCATGTAATTAAATTCAATAGCCAACACAAATAATTTTAAAATAAGGTTATTGATTAGAGTTGAACAAACACTTAAGCTAGCATGGAAGAGGATGGAAGAGGAAAGCTCAAGGGGAAGAATCCTCACCTCTCAAGTCGGATTCCCTTGTATAGTTTTTCTTTTAGAGTAATCCAAGTTCCCTCGATTGGTTGAGACAGTCCCCTGTTCAATGTCGCTTGATTGAACACCTAGTGTCATTCTTAATATGAGGGACTAAGAATTTGAGATCAATAACTCAGTTGATAGGAATTGCAACAACTCATTTACTTACAAGTTTGGTTCCGCTTATTTTATCCTAACTCATGGATCCGACCCGGTGGACTTGATCTCCTAGCTATCTAGGCCTAGTTCAACTTGGATTTTTCTTTCATCCAGTGACAAGGAGGCCCAGGACAAGTCTAACTTGAGTTCATTAGGCCTACACTTTATCAGTGTTCATCTCAAGAATAGGGAAAAACATTGAGTTATTGAATCAGTGGCTGGATGGCCTACTAGATCCAAAAATAGCTAAATAACTCGGTTCTACACCAAGTCATGGCCCATCTAGTTTGAGTAAATAGTTGAGATGATAATTTTTATATTTTATTTTTTTATTTTTTTAAGAGAGAGAATGGGTTTACCTAACTAGTTGTGGTCATGGATAACTCGCCACTGGTTCATGTAGCCCAAGTCATTTCAAACTTGGTCCATGCTCAGCCTGAGAGTCTCGCAATCTACCCTTTCGATCAATGATACGAGTAGTAGGACAGTGAGACTGCACACTTCGAACTGGGTCTAAAATTAGCGACTCAGCTTCTTTCCTTAGCCACTAGTTCGACAACACTTGCTATCACCTACCTTATCGGAACTTGCTCCCAGGGTAACCTCACAGAGTCAGAACTCAGTCCGAACTCGATCAACCACTACCCAATCCGACTCACACAGCTGGACTCGACAGCGAGTCAGGCAATGACTTAGTGCAAGTCAGTGTGGTGTGGCAACCACTACAAGTAACAGCTTTCTCTTCTTTTTGCTAGAACCCAGCATAACATGAGCCAAGCCCAACTCGGACCACGACACGGTTCAGCTTTGAACAAGGAAGATGATGTGGGTGGCAATGGTGGATCCTTACTTTGCACGTTTTACTTTGAACCGAACTTGTCAAACGTTGTGTATTGATCTTATAAAGCTTGGAGAAGAGGAAAATCGGGGGTTGCTTGGCATTTTCCTAGTGGGTTCGAGGGGAGAAGAAAATGACACTTTTTTCCTTTCGGCCGCAGAAACGATGGTGAGAAGGGGATGTTGCTCGACCATCCCTTCTTTATAGCTCACCCTACTTCTCGAGAGTCGTCGAATGGAAACCCAATGGCTAGGATTTGATCCTTTTTAAAACCACCTTCTTACACAGTCGATAGGGTTGAAACCGGCCGTTCTTGCCTTGTTTTAAAAGAAAACTTTAGGTCGAAGGGCTAGGATTGCTCCACATCCTATGGCTGAGATGGAGGGAGAGAGACGCACATGGATCTCCAGAGTGGCGGCAGTAAAGCGGAATTCTCATTTTTGAAAAGACCCACTACACGCCACCCCCTTGCACATGTTCCTGTGTGCATGCACGTGTGCATGGATGCGTACGGACGATGTGAGGTTCGTCGGACGAGGGTGCCCTACCTGATGGATGGTTCAGATTGGCTCAAGGTGGCCCTCCTTGATCATGGTGGTTTAGTTTTGGAGAGGTTGGAAGCACACCTCCGTTTGCACTTCAAATTACCTGTGGAGGATGTTGTGTGTAAACACAGGCACACCACTGTGTAGAACTTATCAAGGTTGGGTCGAAGACAAACCCCCTGAACGATGAACGGTCTGGATCGCCGATCGGACCTTTGATGGTGGGCCACGACCTGTGCATCAGTTGGTTTTATTTTAACTGTCGTGGCGGGAGAATGGGAGAAAATCCTCCTTTATCGGGTTGTTGTTGGGTTAGCACTGTTTAACCATGCTAGCAGGTTCGGTGCACAGCGGGTGCACTCCGCCTTGGTGTACACATATGGCGAGTACGGGGCCTATGTGGATGATTTGTGAAATCCACTTTGTCCATGATGCTCCATGGGCCCAACTGGTTCATCCCATCCGAGATGAGGCAGATCCAAAGCTTAGGTGGGTCATTCTCCTATATTTTAGATTTTTACATATGGAATTCCATCGATCTGATAGTCATATCTCTCCATCTTTGAACATCAACGGTTAAAAGGGTCCTAAGGCCTATTTAAGTGAGTTTTAACAGTATATTCAGTTACTAAAAGCTGGGATAAGGGCGATCAATTATTAATGGGCTATGAACTTGAGTGTTGTAGGCCCAATAAAGGTGGATCTAGCATATTAGATCCAGATTTTAAGATGATTTAAGGTCATGGCCTTCCATAGTTGTTGAGTGTCAAATATTTCATATTCTCCCCTATTTATATCTTGGTTTTGTGAACATGATACTGCTAAATGTTATGCATGTTTATGTTGCAAAGTGAATCTGAGAGCTTGAATTGAAAAGAATGTTAAAAGCATGGATTTAGTGCTCAAGAATCACCAAGACAAACGATGGATCTTAGAAGACCAAGAATGAAGAATTCACATGTTAAAGATCCAAGGAAACCAAGTACAAAGGATGAAGAAAGGACTCGAAAGATTTCAAGATCCACAGCAGAAAAAACAGACAGGTTTGGTCCAACTAAACCCCAATTCGGTCCGACCGAAATCGCACAAAATAGTCCAACAACCAACGATGAATTTTGGAGTTAATTTGGTTCAACCGAAGGTTAATTTGGTATGACCGAACCCAAGTTCGGTCTGACCGAATCCAAGCTCGGACCGATATTGGGCAACTGAAGAGTGATGCGGAGCCGACACAGAGTACATAACTTGAGATGGTTTGCAGAAATTCCAAGTCGGTGCGTAAGATGAGAGCTTTTCAACTATAAATAGAAGTCCCTAAGACGTTCCTATGTATCTTCTAGGGTTCAAGGAGTGGAGCAAAAGGGTGGAGCCGCCGCTCAGGAGTTTTCGTCTTCTTCCTTAGTTGGTTTTTTTTTTGTTTAAGAGTTCTTAATTCAATCATGTCTATGGTTAGCTAAACCTCTTAGCTAGGGCTAAGAGGTGAAGCTTGTAGCGTGATTGAGATGTTTACTTTGCTTTTATTCATGTTTATGTTGAACTTCATTGATTTCTAGTTGATTTTAAGAAATATTTTCAGTGTTCAATGGTTTGTTATGACTCAAATTATAATAGATCTATGATAGCTTTAAACATCTTCTTTTCTTAATTAAGATTGTGGGATTTGTAAATCTTGTTGTTTGTCATCGTCTCTGAGGCATGGTTGGGTGACAGAGTTACTTCCAAATCCTCATAATTCTCCTCCTTTAAGACTGGATCAATGAGAAGTTCAGAGATTTAATCATCTCTTTCTCCAACTGGATAAGATAGGACTCTGATTCCAGTTGGATCTCTTGAAGCAAGTAAGGTGGCATCTCAATTGCTATAAGTAGATCCTTGGCACCCTAGTCCCCACTTTCAATTGATAGTTTAAACCTTATTCACAATTACTCCTTTAAATTCAGATTTCTGCTTTAGATCTTCTCCTAGTTCTAGTTCTAATTACTTTTAGGAAACGTACAAGATTAGTCCCTGTGGATTTGACCTCGGTCTTACCAAAATTATTACTACATCGCGACCCTACACTTAGGGTTGTGAACAATAGGCCACACTGAATAGTTTTAATGGTTTCTAGGATTGTCTGGGTGCAACCTAAGGGTTAATTTTATAACTCGATGGTTAGATTATGGAAAGTCAAGTGTTAGAGCGATTGACACAATGTTGTGGACCTGATGAATGGTGGATCTCATGGTTTAGACTTCTAAATCTAAGATGAATTATTAGATTTATTTACCAAGAGATGGAAATCTAAAATTAGGTTTCTCTGTTAATGTGGGGTCCATCTTGAAAAATCAATCAGATGGATGGCTTACGATATACAAATGAAGGTTGTACTAGACGACTGAGATGGTCAGATTGAGAGTCGTTGTGTAATGACATGTAAGGCAAGTCACGTGTGTTCCCACACACGTATAAACTAATTTAGATTTTCATGGTTACACCCGAGTACTGAAAAGTACAAGGTGTTACAACTCGAGGTGCTTGAGTGCAGATTCACCAATTTTGATCATGTCCTTAAAGTTTCAAAATGGGCATTTGTTGTTATGAAAGCACGGAGGAGCAAATGCCTTTACAAGTTGATCAAGAGCACTACATCGGGTGGAGCTGCAACATCTGTAGCAGATTCCACGTCCGCACGTATGTGGCATGCACGTTTGGGCCACATGAGCGAGCAGGGCATGAATGTACTTTTTTTACCATTGGTTAATTTCAACTTTTAAAAGTTTTAATTTAAGTATATGTGAACATTGTATATATGGTAAATATTCAATGTTATCTTTTAAATCTGAAAAATATGTATGTAAGAGTGTTATTGATTATGTGCATTCTGATGTATGAGGGTCATTGCGCGTGGTTTTCGTTGGAGGTTTGTCACGGTTTGTTACGTTCATTAATAACTACTTCAGGAAAGAGTAGGTTTATTTTATGAAAAATAAATCTGATGTTTTCATCAACTTCAAGTAATGGAATGCGATGATTGAAAAATAATCAAGGTGAAAGGTGAATGTACTAAAGACATATAACAGGGGAGAATTTACTTCAGGTGAATTTAATCAGTACTGTAAGGATGAAGGGATTGTGAGGCACAACACAATGCGCCACATAACAAAGCATAACAGTGTGGTTGAGCGGATGAATCGGACTCTCTTGAAGAGGGGCCGATGAATTCTTAATAAGGCTGGATTGGGTAAGGAATTGTGGAGTGAGGCCGTTAATATGGCTTGTTACTTGATGAATCGGCCCCCCTCTACGGCCATTGATTATAAAATTCCAAAGGAAGTAAGGAGTGGTCAACAGGTAGACTACTCGGGATTGCATGTGTTCGGTTAGAGGTGCACATGGAACTAGTAAACTAGACTGGAACTGTCAGGCCCGTGTCCATTTAGTTCTGTAGGATTCCGCGGTCCTCTCAGTCGAATTTCGACGACCCGTATATTGCATTTGCACGTGACCCTAAGTCATATTCTATAAATCCGAGTCGACTCAACCCGAGACTTGTGCCATTGCGACCGCGCCGTCGTCGCGGTTCCAACGCCGCGTCTCATGCACCAATCTGTCGTTTATATCATAAGATGTGGGCCGCGCATTATTTCGGCCATTGATCATGTGATTATGGGACCCACCTATCACAGATATGATTATTCCCTAGTAAGCAATCATCACCCTAACCTACCTACCTACCCTACCCTAGCCACCCTAGTCCCTAACTCATAATTACTTTTTCCCTTCCCCATGAGAGCATGCCTTACATTAGCTATGATTGCCTTACAAAGCAATCATCTCTCTCTCCCTCTTATCTCTCTTCCTCACTCTTTCTTTTTCATTTCTCTCTAGCAAGAGCCATGAATTCCCAAAAAAATCCAGCAACTTCCTCTCCCTAACCCTCCCAATCCAACCATCAAGACTTCATCTCAACCATTGAACCTTACTCCCTTGAAGCATCGGAAGCCATTGGTGGAAGGCGGACAAGAAGATTTGAAGGTGGGTACCATGTTTAGGGTAGATCTTTCATTCTTTTTTTGATTTTCTTGCTTACGATCATGTAGGACCCACCATTCCATGGTGGAGATCCTTCATGATCCCCTCCCTTGATGTGGCCTTTGGCCCATCTTCTTGCATGCATGAGCCATGGAGGGTCCATTCTTTATGGACCCCACCATGATGGTTTTTTGTTTAATCCATGCCTTTAAGGGTCATCTAGACCCCTGATTTGCATGGTGGGGATGGTGTCCCCACCTGTAACGCCTCGTACTTTTCAGTACTCGGGTGTTACCAAGTAACCTAACTTGTACAAATACCAACTTAACTTGAAGATTCATGTTCATTATAGTTTAAATCCAACCGTTGAAAACAGTCTCAATCCATATATTAAGCCATCCACCCACTAATGTTGAGATGAACCATCATGTCATCAACATAACCCATTATAGGACTCCTTAGATAAACTATAAATCAACCACAATGTTCCATGGATCGATCCAATGATAAGTTCCCATAATTCGACCCTCGGGCTAGCAGGAATCATTAGTTGGCCGTGAGATCACTAAGAATGGTCCATTTGAGTTTAGGATACACCTCATTCTTTCGGTCGACACCAATTCGAGTTGACAAAACAAATGGAAGAAGTGGATTAGTAGATTTAAACCTTAGATCGATGGATCCACCATCCATCTAATCTATAAGTAATATCAAGCGATTTAACACTCGAATACTATAGTTTAGTGGCCCGACCAATAGCAGTATTGTTGAGGATCATCTAAACCGGGTTAAGGACCACTTAAAATCAAATTTAGGCTCGATCCAACCGTCATTTTAACTAGAAACAACAAACTGGATCAATATGACATTTTCAGTTATGACTCTTATCTAAAGGTAGGTCCTACAAATAAATAAATAAGTATATATGTATACATATATAATAACAATATATAAAACAAGTGATAATGGCATAATAAGATGAATAATATTATTAAAGAGATTTTAATAACAATAATGGAGTCATCAACATAGAGAAAGTAGGCCTGAACACACACAAATAATCCCTATAGCTTTTTGACCATTAATGCTCGAACCTAAAACAATCTGATCCTCAAATCGGTGGAAAGCCGCAAATAAATACTCCGATCGTAGCTTACGGCCCACCAAAGCTTTGGATCCACCTCATCCTTGACCAAGAGCCCTAAGATGACCCATATATTCAAATGGACGGAGTGGATTTCACCTAAATACCACTAAGGACCCCACCCTAAGTGAATGTGCATAAAGAGCACGTGCACACGCGGTGCATTGTACTAAAGAGTCCGGTCAAATAGAGTTTGACTAAGAATTTCCGAAAGAAGGAAATCCTCTCCTTCTTTACCACCCTGCGCCCAATGCATTTTTAGCAGACGAGCAACCGTCCATCGGTTTGAACTAGTGGCCCACTTGCACGATCCATCTGGACAATCTAAACCGTCCATCTGACAGAGGACGTACGTGAGGCCAAAACCCAACTTTCACATCAGATTTTCATGCATGCATGGACACACAAACCTCGCTATAAAACGACCCTACAAACACACTATATATTTTTGAAAATGGAAACTGTCCTCACGCCAGCTTGGCAATCCGCGTGCGCTGGCTCCTGCGTCATCCCAGCCCTCCATTCTCGAGCAATCTCAGCCACCCAATGGCTCTCCACGTGAGAGAGGATTTTCGCCCATAGGAAACTAAAGTCGTGGCCGGTTTTGGCTCTATTAGCTGTATTTGCAAAACAACTTCTACCAAATCAAATATAGTTCATTCATTACCAATCCAACGGCCCTAAGAACATCTAGGGCTTTCTATAAGAAACAAAGGTTCGGGTAGCAACAAGATTTTTCTGTGGAGAGAAAGGATCAGATGTTTCCTTGCAAGTGCGAACCCACCACCCAAAGCTCTTCAAACGTATGGTCCAATACGTCTACAAGCTCTGTTACATCCTTAAGGACCCTCCCACGCTGATAGATTGAAGAAAGAAGTCGTGGAAGGGAATATGCCATGAAAACGGATCATCTTCCCCACTATTTCAAACCGAGTCAGGCTCGGTTCGGGCATGTGGTTTTCGATATCTCATCGTCTGGTGATGACCTTGGAGTGAGAGAGAAAGCATGTAAGACATAGGAGAGAATGAGCGCTACTGTATTGAGTCCATACAATCATCCCGAGGCCACGTTAGGATGCCGACTCGCTGCCTGCTCTTATGTGTTCGGTGAGTCGACTCAGCTTGACTAGGGTTGAGTCTGGATGGGTCTGACCCATGTTTTGTAAAGGTCCAACAGGAAGGAAAGAATGAGAATTAAAAGAGAGACTGGGAGAGAGAGAGAGAGAGAGAGAGAGAGAGAGAGAGAGAGAGAGAGAGTGGCTGCCGAGTTGAGCTCAACCAAGCCGCGTTGGGCTGAGTCAAGCCAAACTCAACACCCATTGTTGGATGTTTCCAGCAGACAAAGAGAGAGAGAACAAGAAAAGGAGTAGAAGGAAAGAAATAGAGAGCAGGGAAGAGAGAAAGGAAGAAAGAAAAGCAGAAGATAGGATAGAGAGAGAGGGGGGAAGAGCTTGAGTTGGAATGTGAGCTGACTCGTTGCCGAGTCGGTCCATCCGAGTTAGAGGCTCGCTGGACATCACTATTAGAGGGTCCTAACGGATAAGAGAGAAGAAAAAGGGAAGAAGAAAGGGAGAGAAAAGGAGAACATGTGCTTGGGCCAAGCCAACTCGACTCGAACCGAGTCGACTAGGTGAGCATCTTCATTTCCTTTCACTAATCAGATTTGTCATTTATTACATTATTATTAACAATATCATTATTATTTTCTAGTTGTTGTAACGATTAATGTTATTTTTGCTATTGACTAGAAATTATAATTAATATTATGATGTATTAATTAGTGTTATGGTAACTATTATCTTCAATTATAATTCTATTATTGATTATCATCATCGTTAGAACATCATCGTTAGCATCACTATAATAATTGTAATTATTAAATATGGTTAACCATTAGTAGGTTAATTTTACTAGTAATAGCTAGTATAGATACTTGATATTAACAATTATCATTATTAATGCTATTCTTATTTTTGTCATTAGTAGGATATTAATTATAAGATTAGTGTTGTTAATAGATAATTATTAAGTATCTTTATCTCATTCTAATATTATTATAAATTGAATTATATGAGTTAGGTTTCAAACCCTAAATCGAAGTCTAAGATTTGATTAATGGTTAAAACCCCAAACCCTAAGTAATCTAGACCCTAGGTTAATTCTTTAGATGGCATGTCGGGTTTGGATCTAAGTATGGAATTTCATAGTTCATGGTGGATTATAACATCTAGTATGATGGTGAGATTCACCATTGATAATTATGACTATTAACATTAGAAAATAGTCACCATGGGATTAGTATAATATTTGTTAATATACTCACTAGTATTAGTCCTTATTATATTATCATTGATAAGTATTCTACCATTATTACTTACATTATTTAAGAGATTATTAGTCATTATAAGGACATTAGATATTGTTAGTGTATCTAAATACCAACTTATGAACCATCATTATAAATGTGGATGGATTAAAACCCCTATCATGAATAGTATTTGGCCCACGGTACAATAATAAGAATAATAATATTATTAATAATAATCTTGAATTCAAACCCTAGGGTCTAAGCATTTAACTAAGCCCTAAGACAAAACCCTAAATCTAAGTTATCCGAACCCTAGGTTATGATCTTAACCATAGGAAATGTATAAAACTTGTATCTGACCATACGATTTTACAATTTATGATAGAATTGATTCTAAGGGTATACACACTTCCTAATAATATTAGTGGTGAACTATAAGGTGATGATTATTCCCATTGAGCTTTCCATTTTCCCATTAGCTTAAGTTATAGTTTGTATTTAAATTTATAATCGATATCTCCCTTTATAATCACATGTGTTAATTGTTGGAACTTGAATTGCTATATTACATGCTTAATGTTCATCATGTATACTTGTTCATACTTATGGATTATTTGTGGATTGCTTATGAAAGTTAAACTGGTACATTAGTGGGAAATCTCCACCTATAAATGTACACCTATACTTGAGATGTAGCCCGACTGGTTGTGATTGTAATGAACCTTTGGCTTAGTGGTTATTGGATGGTGGTTTAAGTTGACCATTGATGTGGGCCTACCATCCAGGGTTGTCATGTCCAATGGTTTTCAAGGATGGTCTTTTATCGCATGGTTTTGATACTCGCCTCATATGGCCTATTTTGATGATTGCCCTATTTGGCTTGTTTCAATATCACCAGATGTGATTTTGGTTTGGTATTTGCCCTATATGGGTTTGATATTTTATTTTGTGCAACCATGCGATGGTAAGCCCCATACACGAAATATAATTGGCCACTAGTCGATTGGGATTCATTAAACATCTTAAGGTGGTAGCCTCATGAGCCAGGGATGGTGGAATGGGACACTATACCTGAACTGTCGGACTACGCTGGGCTCTGAGCTCCCCATAGTGACCTTTGAGCTTATTAAATCTACTGGTTATAAATGGACTAATAACGGTTGGGCTAATTATGTATTTTCATAGCATATGGTCTTTTTCGGGTGATTAAATTCTCTTTGGGCAATCTATGGTATTTTTCGGGTGATTAAATTCTCCTTGGGCGATCTATGTTTATGGTATTTTTCGGGTGATTAAATTCTCCTTGGGCGATCTATATATTATGGCCTTTTCCGGATAGTTGGTTCTCCTCAGGCATACCTTTGTGTATTTTTCTAGGTGTCTAGTTCTCTTAAGGCAACCCTTTATTTCGATAGTGGGATATGCACCCCAGGTCGATGATACATTCATGCATCCATGCATTTAATAAGACTACATCATGTATTGTTTTGTATGTCTTGCCATATTTTTATAACTATGCTTACCTAATGCGACAGTGTGTAATCTTGAGGGGAATTCCACTGAGTTGGCTACTCATTTATCAAATATATAACCATACAGGTAGCACAGGTGGCTTAAGTGATTTTCAGGTTGAGATTGATAAGGAGCCAGGTACAAGCGCCAGGGATACGTGGTCGTAATGCTAAGAGGAGCTGTGCAGTCTTGCGGCTTACGTTTACATCCTTCTGTTACTTTTCATGTATTAAATTATGTGAATTTGTGTATTTGTTATATCGAGACATTGGTTTGTATAAGTCATTATGCACAACTTCTTGTACATCCTAAACATAAATGAAATCTTCCATTACATATGATTTGTCCATTCTACGCTTATCTGTTAACTCTGATAAAAGGAAAAAAAAAGTATGGAATTTGGTTCTCTATAAGTTAACACTCAAGTTTTTGGGAAACGGGTCATGTACTCGGGTCCTGAAAAGTTGGGATGTTACACCACCTCAGATTTTTATGTTATGTTGATATCCAGATTTCTTTTCTATGTTGATGTGTGGTGTATGATGCATGTAATGAGGGACCCATAGTGGCGGGGTCCCTCCATCACCTGTTTCTCCCTCTCTCTCTCTTTCTCTCTTTCATTTTATGGTGATGATGAGGTGTGTGGCCCACCTATTGTGTATAACAAAAATCCAGGTTGTCCAGATTCTTTGGTGAAGCCCACCTTACTGTCCACTGCTGGACATGTCTGGATGAAGGAAACCACAAATATCAACTTCATTCTAATCTGAGGTGGGCCACACGTGTGGACCCACCTCTGATGTATGGGTTTCAACCATGATGCTCGTCCATGGGTCCCACGTGGGGGACTACCATGATGTATGTGCTTCAAATCCACACTGACTAGACCTCTGGATGGTGGGTCTGAACATGAGGTACATGTTATATCCCAACTATCCATCCATTGGACATGGACCCCACCATGGCAACGTGTGGGGCCCACCTTAATGTATGTATTGTATATCTACATTATCCACCTCTGGACGGTGCCGTGTGGGGCCACCTTGATTGTATGTATTCTTTATCTAAACTGTCTGTTTAGGGGCCAGACATTGAGGCCAACCATAATATATGTGTTTTATTCCAAGCCGTCCATCCATTTTTTTATGTGGCCCACCATGATCTGGACGGTGGGCCCTATCATGATGCATGTGTTCATCCATGTTGTCCACCGTCCAAATATGGATGGTGGGACCCACGCAATGTATGTGTTATATCTAAACCGTCCAGATCATAGGGCCTACCTTGATATATATGCAGCCCTTGTTTGAGGCCCAATTTGATGTATATGTGGCCCATGTGGTGAGGCCTAATGTGATGCATATATGGCCCTTATTCGAGGCCCAATATGATGTATTCAAGGCCCATTAGGATGAGGCCCATTAAGATGTATTTGAGGCCTATGTATGAGGCCATTGTGATGAATTTGAGGCCCATGAGATGTGGCCCATTGTGATGTATTAGTGGCCCATTTGGTGAAGCCCATTGTGATGTATATTAGGCCCATGCATGAGGCCCATTGTAAAGTATAGCAGGCCCTTATGTGAGGCTCGTTGTGATGTATATTAGGCCCATGTGTGAGGCCCATTGTAAAGTATATCAATCCCTTATGTGAGGCCCATTATGAAGTATATCAAGCCCTTGTGTGAGGCCATGGGCCCCACTATATATTTTGGGCTCTATGTGAGCCACTCCTTGGGAGCAATGTTGGTTAAATGTCCACATTGATGGGCAATGATAGTTAAATGTCCACATTGTGACCTTTCCTTAGGCCTTTGTTAGGCCCATTCTCATCATTCTCTAAGTAGGTTAACCCAAATAATTGGGCTCCATTGATATTGCATGATCCACCTATTCTTCTTGGGCTAACCCAAAATGTTGGGCCTCCATTGGTTGCTAATGAGGTTATTTTAATCTTGGAGTCCATCTAGGACTTATTTGCCCCCCTAGGGCATCTAGCGGGTCATATGATAGCATGGTGAAGGAAACCCGTTCCGGATCCTTAGGATTATAGGTAGGCCACATAGGCCCAACCTTGATATGAGGGGAGTTCATCATCGTCGTAGACGGAGGGATCTGTGCTATTGGATTTGGTATATCCATAGTCGAGTGCCGATCTTCATATTAGGGTTTAGATCAGTTGTTCATCTATGAACCCCGCTTTATATATAGGCCAGTTATCGATACTGATTATGAGTATGTGACAGCATAGCATCATGATACATGCCCATACGCATCATTTGCATGTTTGTTATGAGAAGTGGTTGACCATTACATATGCCATATGGCAGGTTGTTTATGGGACTCCCTGATAGGTAGAATTGTCCCACATGAGTGCACGGTATGCACAGGATTGATGCATGATTGGATTGCATGACTCATGCATCTTGCATTGTGTGATTATGATTACTGTTCACCCTAGCGACATCAGGGTCATAGCCTTCACAGGCATATTGTGGATGACAGGATTAGACATCAAAAATCTTCTCTTTGCATAAGGCACGAAGGATGTTCCTGGGTGAAAGTCCCTAAACCTGACGGTACCGGAAGATGCTCCAATACCTAGACCGAGTGGATACATGAGCGCACTAGGGCCGAATACCAAGAGACCGCGTCTCCCACTGTGTCGTAGCCGGTTGGAAGGGGGTGTGGCCTTACCCGCCCGAGGGGAGGGGAAAATTGCTAGGCTGAGGATGACCAGCTCGTAAATGGGTCCACTATCGACGTGCCGGATAGATATTGGCTGACTATTGGCCAAGCGAATAGTGAGATCTTTTCCGCTTACACGGTTGTGCGTCCAGTGTAGGGCAACAATGTAGTGTATAGTGTATTAGACCCTAGTGATTATCTAGAGAGAACTGTATTGATATATGATGCTCCAACGATGAGCTGGATTGATATGTGGATTAGTATGCTTGAGTTGCATCTTACACATGACATTGGCTATGTAGGCCTTGCATCGTATGGCCTTGGTGCTGTCTATAGCATTCCTGCCTTATATCACATAGCCTTGGTACGAATGATTGCATTCATGGACTTACCAGTATATTCCTCATTACTCTGATATTGCATTATGAGCACGCTTATATTGCCCACACAATTTCACCACCCTATAAGCTTATGCACGATTGATGCGTACAGGTGACGCTAGACCTTAGCTAAGCAGGAGCAGGAGCGTGCTGCAGAGCTTCTTGAGTTTTGTTATTATTATTATTATATTTCCTTTTCTGCGCATTGTATCTTAAAGTTTTTTTATCATAGTGGATTTTGTGATGGAGTTCTGGTTATTGTTCATGGGTTCTGCCTTTGGTTATGTATATTATGAAATGAATTCATGATTAAAATCCTCCTTGTGGTATCCCAGGATCAGAACCTGGTATATGGGTGCCGGGAGCCAAGAATGGGATACTACGGAGGCTGTCAATGCCGGATTTGGCGATCAAAAATTTTGTGAGCCCAGTATCCAAGTTTGGGGCATGACAGGAACCGACGGTTTGGTCTTATTCTAAAGTGCAACGATTCTGGTTAGTGTTCCGATTCCAAAAATCAAAGAACCGATTAGTTCAGTTCAACTCTCGGTTCGGGGTTATGTAAAACCGAACCAAACCGTGAATCAAACTGTAGAACCGAACCGTAGAACTGATCTTCGAACAATAGTTGGAACCGAACCTTATATATATATATATATATATATATATATATATATATAAACTAACCTTCATTCTCTTCACACAGAATGCTGCCTCCATTTAATTCTTCTTCTTCTTCTTCTTCTTCTTCCTCTTCTCTCTCTCTCTCTCTCTCTCTCTCTCTCTCTCTCTCTCTCCCCTTCTCTCTTAGGACAACTGCCTTCTGCCCACCTCCCAACACACCTCTCTCTCGCTCGTTGATCACAACATGAATGGGCATAGGCTAGATGATTAAAAAAAAAACATGCAATTGACCTGGATTATAAAAAGCCCAAAACCAAAGAACCGATCCGGAACCGAACTAGTTTTTACGGTCTAGTTCTGGTAAGGTTCTAGGGTGTAAATGGTCCGATTCCAGTTTTCCTGGAACCTTTAGGAATGGTTTGGTTCCGATTTCACCCCAGAACTGAACCGAACTGACCTGTGTGCACCCCTATGTTTTGTTGTGGTGCTTTCTCTTCTATACCATCAGTTGAGAGAGATAAGTTAAATCAAATAGTTAAAAAGTACATCTTTGTTTGCTAGGGTGGTGGTGTGAAAAGGTACAAGCTGTATGACAGGGTCACACGGAAAATCATCATTTGTCGTGACATCAAATTTGATGAAGAATCCTTGTTTCGTAAGTATTAGTATGAGGAACCATAAAAGTTAGTTGTGGACGTTCAGGTAGACAGATGACACTCAGGCTGACATTGATACGTAGACAAAGGTATAGGATCAGGTGGAGCAGCCACCTGTGAGAAGGAATCTGCTGCAGGATCGCGGGTTACCAGCAAGATACAGGGATGACTCAAATGCCGCATATGCCCTTATTATGAATGAGGAGGATATGTCTACTCTTCAGGAAGCTCTTAATAAGCCTGATGCTGAAAAGTGGAAAGCAATGATGGACGATGATATGGACTCATTGTATAAGAACAAGACGTGGGAGCTAGTGGAGCTTCCCGTTTACTATAAAGCGATCGAGTGTAAGTGGATCTTCGAGAAGAAACAAGATAAGTACAAAGCAAGATTGGTAGTGAAGGGATACGCTCAGAGAGAATATGTCGACTTCACTGAGATATTCACACCAGTTGTAAAATAAGTATTTATCAAATTCGTATTAGCGTCAATTGCCCAATATGATCTCGAAATGGAGCGAATGGATATGAAGACTGCTTTCCTGCATGGGGAATTGGAATAGAAGACCTACATGAAGCAACTAGAATACTTCAAAATAAAAGGTGTAGAGAACAAAGTTTGTATGTTGAAGATGTCGTTGTACAGCCTGAAATAGTCGCCTAGGCAGTGGTATAAAAAGTTTAATTCTTTCACAGTGAGTCAGAAGTTTACCATAGATGAATATGATTACTATGTCTACTATAAGACACTGAGTGATGACAAATTTATCATCATGGTGTTGTATGTTGATGACATGCTGATTTTCAGTCATAGCATGTTTGTGATTGACTTACTGAAAACTCACCTATTAGGGACATTCGAGATGAAAGATTTGGGAGCTACAAATAAGGTTATCGACATTGATATACAGAGAGATAGGAAAAGGAGGAGGCTTTGGTTGTCTCAAAAGGAATACCTTGAGAAGGTATTGATGAAGTATGGGATGGATAGGGCAAAGCCACTCAGTGTTCCTCACGTGACTCGTTTTAAGCTTTCTTCTGAATAGTGTTCTAAAACCGATGAAGAAAAGCAAGAGATGTCTCGTGTGCCTTATTCGAGTGTGGTTGACAACTTGATGATGTCATGGTCCATACTAGACCAGAGTAGACATTTCATATGCGATTGGTGTTGTTAGCAGATATATGTCTAACCCCGGAAAGTAACACTGGAAAGTAGTGAAATGACTACTTCGATACATTAAAGGTACGTAGGATTATGTCTTATCTTTTGAAAAACCAGGGGTCAAGTTAGTAGGGTATGTGGATTATGATTACATGGGCAATGTGAAGAGTAGAAGGTTGACTTTCGGTTACTCATTTGTGATAGTGGTGGAGAGATCAGTTGGATGTCGTAGATTCATTCTATGGTGGCTTTTTTTAAGACCAAAGCTGAGTATATGGCAGTGACGAAGGCATTCAATGAAGTTATTTGGTTGAGAGAGATGATAAATCAGTTAGGGCTTCAGCAGGAGGTCGTGCCGGTTAATTGTGACAGCGAAAGCACGATCAATTTGGCTAAAAATTATGTTTTATCACTCACATACTAAACACATTAAGGTTTGTCATCATTTTATTTGGTTGGTGCTTGAGGAAGGATGTGTGACTTTGGAGAAGATTCACACGATCATAAATCTGGCGGACTTACTTACTAAGGTGGTTCCCACGGAGGCGTTCAAGTTTAGTGTAACTTTTTTGGGCTTGGTGAAGGCGTAAAAGAAAGACAAAATATGCACGAGAAGTTATGGTGGAGCCATGATGCAAGGCAGAATTAAGAATGAGGAAAAATGAGTTATGAAGATTGGCAATTGAAGACATGGTGGAGATTGTTGATTAATGTCTTAAATCTGTAAATCAACAGATCTATTGATGACAGCTCGATGCCATCGGAAAAATTCAAAATTTTCACAATTGGTTATTGGAGACTTTAGGTGTTCTGCTCGATACCATCGAAAGGGGTTCGATGCCATCAACGGGTCGTCGATGACATTAAAGAGCCATCGAGAAAATTCGAAAAATACATGTTTAGTTGCTGAAACATTTTGGTGTTTAGTTCAATGGCATCAAAGAGATTCGATGCCATTGAGGTGACATTGAACGATCGCGCAAAGTTACACAGAATTGCATAAGTGCGGGATTTATTTCCTATTTCAATTGTGATTCTCATATAGGTTATATATAGGTGTAATCCGGAATAGGGGGTATGCAAGAGATTTTTAATTCATTCATAGGGTTTTAAGGGTGTAGCTTGGTGATTTGATGCTTGTTCGAACCAGGCAATTTCTGTCTCTTGTAGTTTTCTACTCTCATAGTGCATATATGTCGTTGTGTGCCATGGTTTCTTCCCGAAAGGGTTTTTCCATATTAAATTCGGAGTCTCTATGATTGGGCTTGATTGTGCTAGGAATAATTTACTTGATTCATCTTTGTGTGCTTTCGCAGTCCCCCAATGAATACGATATATAATACACAATTCTGATTAAATAAAATAAGATAAATTAATTTTAAACATCTACCAAATAAACTTGAACATCATTTTGATGCAGATTAGTAATCTTTTCAAATGATTGCTAAGACAACATGCATGTATAAGACATGATCCACATACCACCACATATATCAAAAGTAACAATAGGGAATAATATTTATGACATCGAGTGTGTTCAATAATATATATATATATAAAACTTATCTAGTTATTATGCAGCCAAACGTTAAAAATAAGTGAAAAACTTTTAAAAAAAAATCAACCTTACAACTTTCATAGAGTATGGTATGCATAATTGGTTGATTGACCTTATTTTTGTGATAAATCCCTAAAAATTACGTTGTGGAAATTATAATTTGTTTATTTTATTAATAACAACAAAAATATATGGTAGAGATGAGAGATTTGTAAAGATCTTGATATGTGCATATAATTAAACTTAAGTAACTATCTACAAGAATTTTCATATACTCAAACATCTCCCTTAAACTCAAGGTACTCTTAAAGAAGTAGCTGAAGTTTGAAAGTACGATGAATATTTAGTTAAAAATAAAATAAAAATTAACAATAACATAGTGATGAAACACCCAATACCTTTAATGAAGATTAGCGACGAGAAGACAAGTAGCGATGACATATTGATGAAACGACAAGTAGCATGGGAGAACGGGCAATTTTATGACCTATGGGATGTTAACCATTGACATTTCCAATAGTTGGCAAATGATCTAATGACACTTTCGATGGCTATAATTTCAACAATTGCTCTACTAGTGGATATACACTTCTAGTCGCCGGAAGTTTAATCGCCGCTTTCCGAAGGTACTATATGTTCTAATAACAAAGACAAGTTGCGGTCATAAATCCAATATGGTAGTGTAGTCTAGTCCAAAAAATTGACATAATAACAAGTTTGTTCCAAAAGCCCGATGTAATAACAGGTATAGTAAAAAATCGTTAAAACAAAAAACACATTATAAATGAACCGCTATAGAAAAGATATATCATCGAAGGCATATAGAGAAACTTGATTAATCAAGGCCCAAGAGGCTATGTAGAAGAGGCCAATGCACTGCTGAAAACGTTCATGTAAAGCACTAAGACTAATGCACCAAATACAACTAACACAAAATATTGGCATTAATAAAAGTGATAAATCAATTTTATATAGTGCTTGTTGTAGTTGATGAGCAGCAGGAAAGATGTGAGATTCCTATTGGGGATTGGTTTTCTTAATGTTGAAGATGACCATAGATAGGGGAGTTAGTTTTAGAGATGTGGATTATGATGGTAGTCGTATCTAAGAGTGGTCAAGGTTCGAGATGGGTTTTCACCAATGGTTCCTTTGTGCTTGGTTGGGTTGTGGTTGTGACGTAAAATGGGATACAAAAAGCAATGGCAAATGCAATTGTGCCCAATAAGAGCTAGAGATGACATGTGCATATGGGAGGATGTGCGAAGACAATAACAATGTTATGCCAGATATGGACCGAGAGTAATGGTGTAAGCCCGCAATGATGGTCGGACATGGTGGTGCTATCTAAAAGGGGTGTATTAATATGTGCTAAGGTCATGATGGCCAGAAGGATTTAGGTTCGGCGAAGATTTCAATTTTGATATGTGACAGATTTTTAACATGGGGATCAACACTTCCGAAGGTGTCAGTTGTTAGAGATGTTGCTACCAATTCAATCAAACAAGGCAACACATGTGAATGTGGGCCTATATTCAGTTTTCGTGTGTGGGTATGATGCACATGCATGCCAGAGTTTACTCAACTCAAGGTTTGATTGAAGTACCGGTGTTCCCCCACATTGAAACAGACAAATTTAAGACTGGACATAGTATTCAGTTATCCTCTCAACCATTGGTTACACCGAGTTGTGAAATGGTAAGGGTTAGCCCTTCTGAATGGATTCTTTTTGCCTTGTGACTAATGTAAGTTTAGGGACTTAAGGAATTTTCTTTCACCAATAATTTCAACTCAATATTTCTCAGGGGAACAAGAATGTACAGATAAATAAAATAAGGTTAGACAATGTTGATTTTATTAATATTTGAATATATGGCCCATTACAATCAATAGAGTACTAAACAACCAAAGAAATAAATTGAAAGGAGAGAAATACTCGATTCTTCTATCAGAACAGATGATTAAGCGAGGTGGTTAGCAGGATGTGACTAGATGGATATAATCAGCTAAATCGGAACTTACTTTATCGTGATCCTACAACTTAAGGTTGGAAATTTTTAATATACTCTTAAGGTATTATAGTGAAAGCCGCTAAGCAGTAGTGATCTATGTTAAAACTAGGCTAGGCTATATTAAGATAAATGGAAAAGATACATGCAAAGTAGATAGATGTGTTTGGTGTATGGCCTTGAGTTCTTTGTGTGCTCCTTTTATAGCTCGTCAAGGTGGCAAAACCTTCATTGGGTTGCCTTGCTCATCCTAGATCTTCCATGCTTTCAGGATAGGTGTAGACGCTAGATCTCGAGCGGATCATGATCAAGTGAGGTGGGTAGAGTGTTTAAGTGCGATTGTAAAATTATATTTGACTGGAGTCGCCACTAGCCAATTAATCCGATTCCATAATCGGCTAGACCTCGTAGAAGTGTTATGATAGAGAATTTGAGGATTCTTTATCCTAAGATGACTCATTAATCTGCAAGTGAGGATTTTGAGTATAGAACCACGGTTATAATGAGAGAAGGTGTTAGTCACTTTACCTATACAAACATACGGTCTCTACTTCAAAAGACCTTACGAACTTTTGATGGTTAGGATTAGTTATTACGCACTAATGAGGGGTGTGTGTACTGTTGTGTCAAATGCAATGCTTATGACAAAATTGTAGTTTTGGCTAGATAAATCTACCTTGATTACCCACTTGTTGAAGCAATAAACCAACCAATCTAATTTTCTAATGGATAAAATTTAATTAACTCAGTGAGTCATAGAGCATACGTTTGAACTGATTGGGTGTTGAATGCTCTATATGAAAGACTATATATGTAATGTTGTGTGTGTACAATGTTGTGTTAAACGCAATGCCGACGATAAGTTCTAGTTTCTTTTGGATAAATCCATCTCGACTTCCCACTTGTCGTGTGTATACTAATCGATCATAGTTTTTGATGGGCAAGATCTAACTATGTTGGCGAGACACAAAGCATACACTCGAATTGTTTAGGTGCTTAGTGTTATACAATGCAATGCCGATAGATGGGATAAGTAGAGGTTTTAAAAGGAAATAAATGTTGCACAGTGTTGATGTAAGTGTTGACAAAGCTTATCTCAGGAGTTGGACGATTGGATGGATGGTAGTATCTTAAGGATTGGATGGAGTGGCTTGGAAAGCTAAGGATCTAACTTGATTGGGTTATACCTAGGCTAGGCTCTATGTTGTTGCTCTTTCCTCTCCTTGGTGGAGGGATGGAAGAGGCTTAAGGACTTCGAAGATTATTGGATAATTGGATTCGATGCCTAAAATGAGAAGAGGAGGGGGCTATTTATAGCCCCTGAACTCCAAACCCCATTTTTTAATAATTTTTAGCAAGCTCGGGGGTGAAAAGGCCTTAAATGGCTTGGATTTAAGATTGCCACATAGCATGATCTTGATGATTGGATTGGATGGCATAGGCAATAATTTTGATTACAAGGAAGGGTAATCGGAGTCAATTCACATTACTACACATTCAACGGTTACAAAAAGACGGAAACCACACATATAGAACCACTACCAAGATAGGAGATCGTCACATGGCTAACGACTTCCTAGGGGCTGCTAGACAGAAAAGGGGTCTCTTGCATTGGCCGGTGAGCTCCCCTACACGTTTGTTAGCTCTGCGTATAGGGGTGTGGGATTCCAGTTTGCTATAGATTTCAAATGGGCTTGGTTCGTGGTGAATTTTAGGCTTGACAAGATGAGTTGGCTAGGTGGATTGATTGGGTAGGCTAACTGGGTGAGTCGACTCGGTGGGTTGACTTGGTGACTTGACTGGGATGGACTAGGCTTTTCCTAGGGGTAGGCTTTGGTTTTAGGGTTAGGGTTTAGCTGAGTATTATTGACTAGGTTGACTGGGGTTTAGCTTTAGATGATAATTAGGATTTGGATTCCTATGGTATAGGCTTATAGGGTTTAGGGTTTGGGGGTTATGTGTGAGGTTTAGATTAGGAGTAGGTTTTAGGTTTATGGTTTGGTCCAATCTTAATTAGTTTGTCAGCTTGTGGTGGGGTGTCTACAGATGTGCATCTTTGGCAAAGGTTACGTGCAACCGAATACCAAAGTGAGTGGAAACCCCACCATCCTTAATAAGGTTTGAACGTGGTCTGAATTCATTGCATGCCTTATATCTGAGTCAGTTGATTGTTCAAAAATAGATAACTTATACATATCACGATAGTTTGGGGAAAACGTTACAGTTGTCCATGTGCTTTCCGCAGCAATAAAGCATTCAATCACAACCCTTTCACTCCTGATCGGCATTAACATTCGTTGTTTCTCAGATCGCCTTAAGAGTACTAATTTTTGTTTGACTATCAAAGTGGTTAGCTATTATGCGCTTTTTCGGCCTCACGTTATAACACCCCGAATTTCGAGGGTCGAACAAAGGCTTAACTCCCGAGATCCATCTCATCACTTATACAACATAGATAATGATGATTTTATGTTATCCATATTAGTGCATTAAACATGAATGAGATTATACTAAATCAACGTATCATACTCTAGAGATAATTAAATTACGCAAGCAAAAGACTGTGATAAGTATATAAAGCATATACGTGATTATAAGTCTCCTAAGTATGAACATGTTATCAGGTCAAATAATTACATTTATAGTCCCAAAACTTACAAAATGATAAAGTATAATGTCATCTAATCCACATCCCTGTAACCCTGGTGACACAACTTCAGGTTTACATAGACCCACCAAAGAGTTGTAGATAGGAGAACTCCTCGTCATCATAGAAGACAGGTTCCATCTCGTAAGCCCTGTCATCACCTGAAACTAAAACAGGGTCGGGTTGGTGTTTTAAAACACCATCCCACAGTGGGACTGAGTGATCAACTCAGTGGAGCTATAAGGCAAAAGTTAACCCGTTATCAATTCAGTTAAACAGTAATGATAAAGCAGTATAATAATCATGTCTTAAGTACTCTTGTTAATGCAATAATAATATGTATTAATGATCCATGCCCTCGCCTGCACTCCCTTTGCGACATCATCTCACGGTCGCGCATACTAACTCCCACTGTGCTTAACATCCACGCCAAAGGCACATGCAATGCGGTGCATGGTCGTGTTAGCCAAGTTCTTACTTAGACTTATTTATACAACAAGTTTGGGAAGCTAAGGTACCTCCCTTTATATCATTGACCCAAACAATGATCCATATAGGGTCATCAATCCTAGTTAATCACATACGATAGGTAAGTTCGCGAGTTTATACTATAGGTCGCTACGGGAGGCTCGTCACCTCAGCGTAGGCTTAATTCACACTCGAGGTCACTACGAGGGACTCGTCACCTGATCATAGGCTTATTTTATACTCGAGGTCACTACGGGAAGCTCGTCACCTTAGCATAGGCCGACAACTCGAATGCAGTAACCATACAACAGTATTCGGCTCACGAATTTAGGTTGCTCACTAGTCAGTACGGGAAGGCTCATCACCCCAGCGTAGGCCAACATCTCGACCACGGTATCTCATACCACCATGCCCGGCTCATGAGTCTTAGCGGATCGTGGTGCCAAGGTTAAACGGGCTTTTCACTGGTAAGTGGTACCTTAAATTCAAGTAGTAGCGTCCATACATGGTGAACATACATTAGGTCAATCGGGTTACTTGACAAGCTTGACTGGTATGAGTGCATATTGAATTAATCGACATGGAGTGCATACGCACTCCTCGTGGCCTAACCACTGTCGATAATCACCGTACGACTCGGATTCATCGAACGTATTCGTTGTGGCGAAACTAGTTCGGCCATTGATTATAAACCGTTACCAATTTCCTGGACTACGTATTAGTCCCAATCATACTCAAATACAATAGGCATTCATATATGATAATCAAAACAACATGTGACAACCAATTCAAATATAAATCTCATTTGAGCATTTTAACAAACACATAGTGCACATGTTATCATATATAGGCATTTCATACATGAATCACGTAGCTGAATGCGAATTACATGAAGGAATCTATTCGTATAGCTAAGGTAATTGAGGATCTCATCTCAACACCTTTAATAAATGTATTTCATCAACCAATTACTCATTCAGACATTTTATCAAACACTTAGACTACACATTCAACATACAAGTAAGAAATTAGTTAAAACATATATTATGGCAGATCCATTCACAAAGGAGTTGTCACACATTCAACAATTATGTATTCTCAGTTAATAATCATGGCAAGCATAAATCATAATTCCATATTCATCCAAACATTTCAACAAACACATGGAATGCGTTATATTCAACATAGTTCATATATATGTGTAATACATGGAAAACATTGCATCTACGTACATGTGACAACAATCAAGTCAGTCATAAATCATTAACTGACATTAAAAGCCTTGAAAACAATAACCTAAACATTTATAGGTCACGCCTTTCGTCGATATACTCGTATTAAACTCAGTTTGAATCCTATGTTCCCGAATACGGAATAACGGATACCTATACATTGAGATAGGTTAGCTATTTCACCAATCTAGTTATTTGGATACCTAAAACAGATTAGGTTTAGGATTTCTTACCCAAAAATGGATTCGACTTCTATAGGACCTGTATCCCAACCCGTACCATTCCATAGGCTTCCATGGTCCTTCCGGTCGAACTCCGGTGACCCGCGATTTGTAACCAGCATTTGCATGTAACCCTGAGTTGTAGCCCGTATTCCAGTGTCGGCTCGACTCGAGACTTGTATCATTGTGACCGCGTCGTCGTCGCGGTTCCAACGTTGCATATTACGCGCCGAGGCGATACTCAGGCCAGGATATGTGGGCCCGCGTTATGTTCAAGGAAAACACCGAGCGTGCGAATTCCGAGAGAATCTCTAAAACTTGTCACATCCATCAATCACCTCATACCTATCCCCAAGCAATCCCAAAAGTCAAAAAGTTCTTATACCATCTACCCCAAAGTTAAAAAGTTCTTACACCTATCACTCACCACATCCATCACTCACACACCTCTCTCTCTTACAACTCCCTCTCTCTCTCTCTCTCTCTCATTTCTTAAAACCTATCTCTCAATCAATCTACGTCCATGGCTTCTAAGAGGAGAAGCTAGTGTGGCCCACCTTCCTATCATCCAATCCCACCCTCTGAAGATCATCCCAATCGTTGAAATGCATTCCTTGGAGCTCTAAAATGCATCGGTGAAAGGAGAAGTCCATGATCAAATGTGGGTGTTCATCATCTTATTTTTTAGGGGCCCACTTGTAATGGGACCCACTTGATGTATGCATTGTATTTAGAGGGACCCATAGTGGCGGGGTCCCTCCCATCTCCACCATGCTCTCTTTCTCTATCTCTATTTATCTCTATTTCTCCTTCTTCCTCTCTCCTTTTGTTTATTGCCCACCTGTGATATGGTAAGATGATCCAGACCATCCGACTGCGGGACCCACTTTGCTACTCATCCATGTGGACGGCCTTCATGAAAGGGGAGAACAAATACCAGCTTGATCCAGAACTTTAGTGGCCACGCTGACATGGGAACCCACCACTGGAGAAGCAGGTTGGTTGGTATACGTCACCAGCTACATAGCTGATGACGTCAGCCAGCCCTGTGGGCCCCTCGTGATGTGCATGTTATATTCCAGCCGTCCATTTATTTGGACGGTGGTGGGTGAATCCACCATGATCTATGTATTTTATCCCCCTGCCCATCCATTTTCTGGGTGTGGGATCCACCTCACATGCGCTACACGTGTGAGGGTGGGGCCCACCTTGAGGTATGTATTATGCTATCCACGTGGACAGTGGGTCTCAGCAGCACACGGCTGTTGGATGGACGTCAGTGGATCCATGGGCCACCACGATGAACGTGCGTCACCCAGCCATCCATGTGGACACCCCACCATGATGTGTGTATCTGCACCGTCCAACTGGGACGGTGCTGCACGTGCTAGGCATGCTGCACGTGGCATGTGGACCCAACTAGATGTATGTATTTTATATTTCCACCGTCCAGAGATGTCTGGACGGTGCAGTGGAAATCACACTGTGATGTGTGATGTACGCCGACCATCTGTGGTGCCCCACACGTGAGGTATATGCCCCACCCACACCATCCACACGTGGAAGTGGGGCCCACCATGATGTCTTGTTCTTATTGTCCAGTGGAAGGATGGTGGGGCCAGCCGTGATGTACAGTCTCCACTCCATTCATCTGTTTCAACCACACCGTTCCTCTACCAGGACCAGCAGTTACAGTTGCTGCTGTGACGTCAGCAGTCGTGGGCCCACCTTAATGATTTGTTGTATATCCCAGCCGTCCGGCAGGTCTGGACGGTGGGGCCCACCCCTAACGTATTTATTTTATATCCACGCCGTCTATCAGGTGGACAACACTACAAACAGTGGGAGATTGAACGACTACTCTTGAAACCTTTTTTTCTGGGTCACAGAAGTTTTGGATAATTATGAAATTTGTTTTCCTTCTTAATCCAGGTCTTGTGACTTATGACCAAATTGGATGGAGAATATACGTTATGGTGGGCCCTACCTCAATGTATGTAATTTATGCCCACACCATCCATTTCTACACGGTACTATGGGGCCAACCTTGATGTATCTGTTTCATCCAACATGTTGGACAATATTTTGACAGTGCTGATGAGCTGGACAGTGTCCAGGTAGTCCTGATTTATATGGGCAATGTTTGGGCGGATCTGATCATCATTAGTGTGTCACGTGGGACCACTGTGATGTATGTGATTCATCCACACCGACCATTGTTTAGGACGGGGGATCACCATGATGTATGTGTCGTTAGAGCTGTACACGAGTCGAGTCGAGTCGAGTATTGCCCTACTCGTACTCGACTCTTAACGACCGACCGCTGCTCGTACTCGGGCTCTACTCGGCCGAGTAGCATGACCCCCTGCTCGTACTCTACTCGCCCGAGTACGAGCCGAGTACGAGTAGTAAACGAGTCGAGTCGAGTCCGAGTTTTCGAGTCGAGTTCGAGTACGAGCACACGAGTTGAGTACCGAGTGCGAGTTTTCGAGGCGAGTTCGAGTCCGAGTCTGAATTTGAGGCCAATAAAATATATAAATTGCACATAATTACATTAACGTCTTTACATAATTACATTAACGTCTTTACATAATTACATTACATTGTTCAAAATGACAATTTATAACTAATAACCTCTATAAGATGAATGCCTTCTTGTTCCTGTATTGTCATCTGATCCATCGGAACTGCTATTTATTTTTTCATACACAAATTGATTCACTTCCTCTGAGTCAGAAGGCAAAGAGATTTTTCCTTCGTGCTCTTTTACACTTTCAACTAGATTTTTCAAACTTACTTTATGTGAAGAATTGTATGTAGTACCCAATGCCCTATAAAATTCACCGAGACGAGTCAGGAATTTCAATTTGCTACTCTTTTTCTTGTTCTTGTTTGTCGTACTCGACGAGTAACTCGATCCTGCTTCAACATCGTGTTGTCTTTGACTCGAATATCGCTGAAGTCTAAAAGCATCTTCCATACTGCGTTTTATGGCGATTTGGAATTGTTCTTCCTCCAAAGCTTTTAATCTGGCTTCCTCCTCTACATCTTTTGTGGATGTCATTTGTGTACCAGATCCAGAAGCAGAAAGTTTGGATGGAGTGGAAGATTTTCTATTCGAATCTAACAGGGCTTGAAAAAGAATTTGGACATCCTTAGGCGCATTGGGGCATAATTTTGCATTACCACCTCGACATGACAAGTGTAGGCGAAAGCGATTAGTCTTGTTTACAAACTTTGCGCCACATAAACCACACTTAATCTTTGTTTTTCCAGACCGTGGCGGTGATTCAACTAGGGAAGCACAGTCCCAAATATTTGTCGATGGCTCAGATGACGACATTTCTACATTCAATTTTTAAATAAAAAATCAGAATATTAATAAATAAATTGAACTTTTTATAGCAACAAAAGAAAGCAATATAAATGTATCAAAATTCAAAAATAAAAGCAAATGAACAGACATATATAAATAAATATCAATGATTCAAAGTCTTCCAAACCACATTCCAAAAGAATCAATACTTTTGTGTGTGCAGTTGCAGTGAAATAATATTACAGATCATTCAACATTCAGCCAAAAAAATTTGAAAAATCGAAAATAATTACTGATCTGTAGGTAAAGACTCGTCATGAATCTCAATCTCCTCTTCTTCATCATCATCATTCATATCTCCTCCCCATATCGGGCGCAACCAATCTTGCTTACAAATCAACGCTTCAACTGTGTTTGGGGAAAGTGAGCTTCGATACTTGCTCACAACCCTGCTCCCTGTGCTGAATGCGGATTCTGATGCCACTGTTGAAGTTGGTATTGATAATACGTCCCGTGCCATCACAGATAATGTAGGGTATTTTGATTCACTAACCCTCATCTTCCACCATTCCAACACATCAAATTCAGTTCACACTACGATTGGCTCCTTGAGGTACATTTCTAACTCTGATTCCTTAGTATCAACTCCTATTTGTGCTTGTGCCAAATATGATATGTATTCATTTAGCACATCCGGATTACCAGGTACAGAAATATCCGCATCTCTACTTTCTTCAACACCATTGCGGGTAAAGTATTAACATACGATTTATACAGATCTTCAAGGGCTTCACGAACCTTAGACGTCTCTGCTGCCGCTCTTTCAGTAGAATAAAGCTTCATGAAAATAAAGCTAACCAATCCCATATTACAACGGGGATCAAGAACAACTGCCAAGGACATCAACAGATGACATTCGTTCCAGTATTTATCGAACTTCATCTTCATACCAACTTTCATCTGGCGTATGAAATCTGGACCCGCACTGGCATTTTTCTGCAGATCATCCTTAATCTTCCAAAGAGATGGAAGAAACAGATTCGCGGTTGGATATTTATTCCCAGAAAAAATCTTCGTGCACTCGTAGAAAACTTGGAGAAATGTGTGAACTTATTGTGCTTTGGCCCAATCATCTGTGCTCGGCAACCAAGAATACGTTCTGTCACGCGCCGCGTATTCAGGAAATGCAAGCTGTAATTCCATTGCCGCATCTAACATTTCATAGGTCGAGTTCCAACGTGTATAGACATCCAACTTCAATGTTTTTTTAGATGGCACATTCAAACGTTGGATGATGTCATTCCATACACTCAGTCTCGATGGCGACCCCCTTATATATTTCACACTTTCTCTTATGTTCTCTATAGTGTTGTCAATTGCTTTCAGCCCTTCTTGTACAATCAAATTTACAATATGGGCACAACATCTAACCTAAAATATTTTTCCTTCAAAAAATAAATTTCCTGTAGCCCTGAACTGGTTACGTAAGCATGAAATGACACTGTCATTTGCTGAAGCATTGTCTAAAGTTATTGCTGAAATTTTCTTCTCAATGCCCCAGCCTTCTAGACAACGTATATGCAATCTGAAATAAGTAAACCAGTATGTGGAGGAGGAAGGTGTTTGAAGTTCAAAATTCTCTTGCATAGTTTCCAATCCTTATCAACATAGTGAGCGGTTAATGAAATGTATCCTTTTCTTTGATTGGACGCCATCCATAAATCAGAGGTCAAAGCTATTCTGGTCACTGAAGCTAAAACTTCTTTCAGTTTCATCTTCTCCTTTGCGTACATCTTCATGCTTTCTCTCTGCACTGTGACGCGGGAGACATTCTCGGCCCGAGGGTTAAGGAATTGACAGAAAGCCCTAAACCCTTTACTTTCAATCATTCTGAAAGGTTTTTCTTCCAAAATCACTAATCTAGCAAACCACTCATTCAACTTCTCCTTGTCAAACTTATGAGTGGACACTATGCCTTGGGAGTCGTCCCCTTCTGACTTCGTAAATGACAGCGTCTGTTGGCCGGGAGGAGGGAGTCTTGCTTTCTTAGGACACATCTTCAAATGTCTAATTAAATGTGTCGTAGATCCTCCTAGAATCTTACTGAATAACCCTTTGCAGTGATTACACTTTATCTTTTGTACACCGTTAACTGTCACATCTTCGAAATCATCCCACACTGCTGATCTCTTCTTCTTCCCTTTGCATGCGGTTGACGTGTCTGTGTCTCCCTCTACTATTAGAGGAGATGTGGCCGATGCACCCATTCCAGGGGTATTTGGGCTTTCGTCTTGACTAGCCATCTATAAAATAAAGTTCTCGATATGTTAATACAACTATACCTAGGGGATCGGATCCTAGATGGCTAGACCGCTAGACGGGCGTAATTACTTAACTGTCTAAATCGGTCACCCATTCAAAGTTAGATGGATTATAATGCTTCATTTTTCAATTTAAATGCTACGCCGAAATTTCGGCAGCATCTCCCCTTATCTCTCCAGAATATATTAATCTTGTATTTGATTCCCATGTCAATCATCAACACAAAGTGTGGACATTTGACGACGGAAATAAATAATGAAATATATCCAGAGAGAAAAAGGAGAGACGAAACCAGAACAGACATATGCATTTAAATTGGAATAAATGAAGACATTACAATCTATCTAACCCTGAACTGTCCAAAAAGGGACAATTTGAGCAATTTCTATGCATCCAAGAACACACTCAATTTATGTCTGGCAACATAGAAATCCTCAAATGGGCAACTGATTATCCTATACTACAAGTCTACAAGTAGAATAATACAAATAATTCATATCTATGCCAAATATTTAGGGAAAACACAAATATTAGGTTAATTCCAAAATTATATTAAACAAATTCTATATTAACAACTGATATCAGGTTAACACAAATATCAGGTTAACACAAATATATTAACAAATATCAGGTTAACACAAATATATTAACAACTATATTAACAAATATCAGGTTAACACAAATATATTAACACAAATGTATTAACAAATATCAAGTTAACACAAATATATTAACAACTGATTAACAAATTCTCTATTAACACAAATATGAAATATATTAACAATTGATTAACAAAATTATAGTAAACAAATTCTATATTAACAACTAATTATCCATCGAATATTTAGGGAAAACACAAACCTGAGGTTAATCTCAAAATTATGTTAAACAAATTCTATATTAATATATATTAAACAATTTCTAAAAATAAAAAATAAAAATAAAAAATCCACACATTACTTTGGTAATTAGGCGAGAACGAGCGGTATGCGATGATGAGTGGCGGCACTGGCAGCAGGGATGATTTTAAACCGGACGACTGACAGGGACGAGCTCCATCACCGGACAGGCCGCAGAGAGAGCGAGCGGCCAGGGTCTAAGACTCACTTCCATTGTGGGACAAGGCGAGTGTGAGAGAGAGTGACGGAAGAAGAGGGACGGCCGGAGTCTAGACGAGCGCTGGAAGAGGGAGGGGAGAGGGAGAAGAGTTTTTTTTTTTTTTCAAACGGGGGGGAAGAAGGGTTTGGGTGCCCGCTGGTTGAAAATGACGGGTGGGTGGGGTAGGGTTTTTTGGGACAGGGGCGACGGGCGAGTGAGAGAGAGAGAGGGAAGAAGAAGGACGGCCGGAGTCCGGACGAGCATTGGAGGGGAGAGAGGGTTTTTTTTTCAAACGGGCGGGAAAAAGGGTTTGGGCGCTCGGCTACTTACTGGTTGAAAATGACGGGTGGGTGGGTAGGGTTTTTTAGGCGCTTGGCTACTCGCTGGTTGAAAAATGGGTGGGTGGATAGGGTTTTTTGGGGCAGGCTTATATACAGAGGAACGAGTCGAGTACGAGTCGAGTTACGAGTCGAGTACCTCTAGACTCGAACTCTACTCGTTATGTAAACGAGTCGTGGAAACCCGCTCGTACTCGGCTCTAACTCAGACGAGTCGAGTACGAGTTGAGTATTCCGAGTCGAGTCGAGCGAGTACTCGAGCCTTAGTCTGCTCGTGTACAGCTCTATGTGTCGTATATGAATCACCCATCTATTTTACCAGTAGGGTTGTGGGCCCCATTATCTCGTGAGATCCACCATGACATATATATGTGTTATACACACACTGACCATCCATTTTTTTTAACCATGGGCCGCCCATCAGGCCCACTGTAATGTGTATCTAGGATCGTCCGTTCTTTGTAAACATCCAGCGGGCCCACCTGTATTATATAAAGCCCACCTGTTGCGTGTGCATGGTCCATTTAGCAAGGCCCATTGTAATGTAATTCTGGCCCATATGTCGTGGCCCATTGTGATGTATTCAAGGCCCAGATACGTGGCCCATTTGATGCATATGAGGCCCATATGTAGGGCCCACCTACTACGTATTTATGTCCCATTAGTGTGACCCATTGACGTGGCCCATTTGATGTATATAAGACCCATGTGTAAGGCCCACCTATTGTGTATTCAAGGCCCATGGGTTGTGGCCCATTGTGATGTATTTGAGGCCCATGGACGAGGCACGATGTAATGTATGTGTGGCCGTTACGTTGTGTATGAATCCCTTATGTGGGCCACTCCCTGGGAGCAATATTGGTTAGATGTCCACATTGATGAGCAATGATGGTTAGATGTTCTCATTGTGACCTTCCCTTAGTCTTTGTTAAACCCATCCTTATCGATTCCGATTGTCGAGGCCGATTGCCGATTAGCAAACGAGGCCTATTATCATGACTGATTGCCAATTCCGATGGTCGTGACCGATTGTCAATTCTGATTGACGTGACCGATTTGCTGATTCTGATTATTGATCGATTCTAATTGTCATGACCGATTGCCGATTCCGATTGACGTGACCAATTTGTCGATTCTGATTATCGATCGATTCCGATTGTCATGACCGATTGTCGATTCTGATTGACGTGACTGATTTGCCGATTCTGATTATCGATTGATTCTGATTGTCATGATCGAGTTGCCGATTCTGATTATCAATTGATTCCGATTGTCATGATCGAGCTGCCGATTCTGATTATCGATTAATTCTAATTGTCGAGACTGATTCTGATTGTCGAGGCCAATTCCAATTGTCGATACAGATTCCGATTGTCAAGGTTGAGTATCGAGGCCGATTCCATTGTCGAGGCCGATTTTAATTGCCAAGGCCGATTATTGAGACCCATATGATGTATATGCGACCCGTAGTTGAGGCCTATTGTGATGTGTATTCGGCTTGTGTTTGAGGCCTAATGTGATGTATATTCGGCCCGTATTTGAGGCCCATTGTGATGTGTATTCAACCCATGTTTAAAACCTAGTGTGATGTATATTAGGCCCATCGTGATGTGAAAAGTTCTTAAGTGAGGCCCATGGTGTTGTATATTTGGCCCTTGTGTGAGGCCATGTGTCCACTATATGTTAAGCTCTATATGGGTCATTCCTTGGGGGCAATGTTGGTTGAATGTCCACATTGTCGAGGTTAATTGTCGATGTCGGTTATTGATACCGATTACGAGTATGTGGTAGCATAACATCATAATACATGCCCATATGCATCATCTGCATGTTTGTTACGAGATATGATTAACCATTGTATATCACATAGTACCGGTCGGCATGAGACTCTCTGATAGGCGGAGGTTGTCTCACATGAGAGCACGGTATGCGCAGGATTGATGCATGACTGGATTGTATGACTCATGTATCTTGCATTGTGTGTTATGATTACTGTTAGGGGTGCACATTTAACCGGTAGAACTGTGGAACAAGACCGGAATCGACAGAACGGTCCTGTTTGGTCTGGTTCTAGAGTGCACCGGTTCCGGTTCCAGTTCCAAAAATCAAAGAACCGGTGACATCGGTTCGGTTCTCGGTTTAGGGGTGTGTATAACTGAACCAAACCGTGAACCGATCCGTATAACCAAACCATAGATCCGATCCGTAGAGCCGAACCGTGGAACCGAACTGATGTATTTTTGCACACTTTATAATTATTTTCTCTGGAACAATTATTTTCGTAAATGTATTTTTGCACACCTTATACAATATCTAAACCATTCAGCAAATGGACCACAACATGTATGGACATGGGCTTGCAATTGGGCTGGATTATAAAAAGGCCAGAACCGTGGAACCGATCTGGAACCGAACCGGTTTTAACGGTTTGGTTCGGTTCGGTTCTAGGGTGCCAACGGTCCAGTTCTGGTTCCAAATTTCCTAGAATCGTTAGGAACAGTTCGGTTCCTGTTTCATCCCAGAACCGGACCAAACCGAACCGTGTGCACCCCTAATTACTGTACGCCCTAGCGACATCAGGGTCGTAGCCTCCACAAGCATATAGTGGATAACCAGATGGGACACCAAAAATTTGTTCTACATGGAGAGCTATAGATATCCTTGGGTGAAAGTACCAAAACCCTCTTGGTTCCAGAAATTGCTCCAACATCTAAACCGAGTGGATGCATGGGCGCATGAGGGCCGTATACCATTAGGCCGCGTCGCTTACTGTGTCATGGTCTGTTGGAATGGGGTACGGCTTTACTTGCCTAAGAGGAAGGGGCAATGCTAGGCTGAGTCTGATCAGCTCAAGGAATGGGTCTGTTATCGATGAGTCGGGCCTGATATTGGCAGGCGGATAGTGAAGTTTCTTCCACTCACCTTATTGCACGCGATGGGAGACCAATCTAGTTTAGAGTGTAATAGACCCCGGTGATTTCCCAAAGAGGAACCGTACTGATATGTGGACTTATTGAGTAGAAGTTGCATACTCATGCATTCATTTCATTTACTATCCACTCGGGCTAGTGGTGCACAACTAATTGTTGTGTACCTTCGCATAGTCAGGATTTCAGTTGGGCGTACGACTAACCTGAGACCAAGAGTTTACCACATTGAGTCTATCTATCCAAATTTAGGTATGGGACTGGTTTGGATAGAAGTCCCTTGTGATGGACCCCGTAGCCTGCATTACTTCGTACTTTCATCCCGACTTCACTCCAGCTTTGTCATCTCATTCGCACCGCATATTGTATTGCATCCACAGCATTTAACATTTTGGGTTACTATATTTCTGCATTTATATGACCTAGATAAGGCTGATGGTATTAGTAACTCTTCCGAATTGTATATTGAATTGCATCCTCAATATCTAATATCTGGTCCATTATGTTTCCTGTCACGCCCCAAACTTGGAAACCGAGCTCACAAAATTTTTAATCATCGAATCCTGTGCCGACAGCCTCCGCAGAACACCATTCTCGGCTCTCAGTGCCCATTCGCCAGGTTCCGATCCTAGGATGTTACAAGGAGAATTTTTAACATCAGTTTAATTCATAATAAGCATAACCAAAGGCATAACCCACAAACAGCAACCAAAAACTCCATCACATTTTCACTATGATAAAAAACCTTATAAGTACAATGAGCATAAAGGAAAATACAATGATGATAGACAAAAAGCTCCAATATGATCTGCTCTGCGCTCCTGCCTCAGCGCTGCTGGTCCCAACGTCACCTGCACGCAACGGTCGTGCATAAGCTTATAGAAAGCTTAGAGGGTGGTGAAAGCGTGTGCGTAAGGTAGTAATGCAAATATGCAGTATCAGAATAATGCAGAATATGCTGGTGAATCCATGAATACTGTTAGCCAAACCAAGGCTGTGCGATGCAAGGCATGAATGATGTCGGCCATACCAAGGCCATGTGATGCGAGATACGACTCAAGCATACAAATCCTCATCTATATCCACATATCAGTACAGCTCAAATCTGGAATATCACCGGGGTCTAGTACACTTTAAACCAGATTGACTCCCCATCACGCACAATAATGTAAGTGGAAGAGACCTCATTACCCGCCTGCCAATATCGGGCTGGGCTCGTCGATAGCGGACCCATTCCTCGAGCTGATCAAACTCAGCCTAGCTTTACCCCCTTCTCTCAAGCGGGTAAGGCTGCACCCCGTTCCAACCGGCCACGACACAGTGGAAAGTGTGGCCTTCTGGTAATCAGCCCTCGGCGCTCATACACCTACTCAGTCTAAACGTTGGAGCAACCTCTTAGTACCATAAGGGTTTAGTGACTTTCATCCAGGGATATCTATAGTAGAACAAAATTTTCGGTATCCAATCCTGCCAACCACGATACGCCTGTGGAGGCTACGACCCTGATGTCGCTAGGGCGTACAGTAATCATATCACATAATGCGAAATACATGAATCACACTATCTAGTCATGCAGCAATCCTACGCGTATTGTACGCTCATGTGGGGCAACACCGCCTAACCGAGAGCCCCTAGATAATCTGTCCGAAGGCATATGCTATGATTAGTACTCCTCGTATCAAGCATACATATGATGCGTATGCTCATGAATCATGGAACTATACTAAACATGCTATATGGTGATGGATGTTGTTCATAACGAAGATGGGCCTAAATGGTTTACAAGTATGGCCTAACAATCGTCCCTATGGAGAATTATAATGCGGACATTTAACCAACATTATTCTTACAAAGTGGACGCTAAACCAACATTACTCCCAAGGCACGGCTGTCATACACATCATTTGTTCACTCCCCAAGTATAGGGTTGTGATGTAGTAATAAACTCAGTAAGACCGAGGTCAAATCCACAGGGACTGAAATCTGTACGTAATCTGAAACCAACTAGAACTAGAACTAGAATGAGATGAAATCTAAATTGAGTATAATTTGAGAAATAATGGTGAAATATTTAATCTAAAACTTCAAAAAATTCAGAGAAAGGGAACTAGGGATTCAGAGGATCCACTTGTAGGGATCAGGGAGATCTACGTTGTATCACAAATCATGAAAATTTACTGAACTGCTGTTGATATAGTTTTCAAGATATGAGAGGTATATGAATTAGAATGGATTCCATCACCAAACCATGCCCAGGAGACAAAGCAAACAACAGAATTAAACTAATTACCAACCAATCAACATGCCATGAAGGTTAGGAAGGGTACCGTCATTCGACCATGCCCAGGAGACGATGGTGAACAACGTATTTCGACGTCATAAACATAAAGAGGAAAAGAACATGCTCAAAGCCATTGCAGACCCATTGTAATTTCAGTCACAACAGACCATTAAAGAGTAAAAACATTCCCAGAATAAAATTAAATCAAAATCAATTCAGTCTAAACAGAAGGCACAAGCATAGACTCATCCCATCACGCTACAAGCTTCACCTCTTAGCCCTAGCTAAGAGGTTTAGCCACACATGAATGGGCTGGATCTCATAAGAATAAAAATATAAAAAAAAAAACTCTAACATATATACTCTCCCTGCTCCACGCTCACGTCCAGATCTCCTCCAAGCTCCCAGCCGTCTGCTCCCAGCCTCTGGATGATGATGCCGTTCCTCTCTTCTCTCTCTCTCTTTTATAGCAACAGCAAGGGAAGCCCGTCGAAGGGAGAGTCCGTGCTGGAGTCGTGAAAAGGTGCGGATGGAGGAGAGTTTTCGCAGCAACAGCGACACAACTCCTTTACGCAGCTTAAATTCGTGGCTTCCAAATTCCCATTTTCCTTGCATGATATCCGTAAAATCAACGTCCTCTGGGACGTTTTTGAATGATATATACGATGGACGGTCCAGATGGCCAGTCCGATCATCACCGAGACCACACCACAGCCGGCGAAAGTCGGGCTGCGTGCGACCGCGAAACAGGGACGCAGATTTCTTCCGTTGTGGCACTGGTGAGGCCCACTCCTTCATTCCTTTTGGAAATCCACTCCATCCATGAGATGCGCCTTGCAATTTCAATCAGATATGGGTGACTTTGATCATCCGTTGAAGAGGCCCACAGGTTTATCGTTTCTGCCGTCCGTTCTTCGTTTAATCAGCCGAAACCCGATCTCTGTTGTTTTCTCCAATTCGACATACTATGTATTGGTGAGAGGGCCCTGGGCTCTCGATAGACGGTCCGGATCGACCATCCGATCACGATCGGGCTCCACAACCGCCCGAAAAATCTGGATTTTCCTGGTGCGTGCGTGAACAAAGCTTGCCAACGGATCGACGCTGACTCTCTGTGGGACCCACTTCGATTATCCTTTAAGAAATCCAGACCGTTCATTGGTTTTCCCATGAAAAACCATCCAGTCCTGCTCGGTTTTGAATTCGAACTATAGTGTTTCACAGACGTTTGCTTGACACCATCCAACCTCCGTCAAAGCCTTCATATACATGTAGCGTCCAAGAAAATCAGTAACCAGGCCAGAGTACGGTCGGTTTGGCCTATTGAACTCGATGAACGGTGTGGATCTTCAAAACTCGTGATGATGGTGGCCCACCAAAGGTCGCTCGCAAGTCCCTGTGCATAAATTCGGATTCCCGAATTTGGATCGGGTCGGCGACCGCTGACCATTTTTTACGGTCTGGTGCACCTCCTGTGCACGTGTTCCGTGCACACTTTCATCATGTAAAGTGGGCTCCACCTCGATGTTTGAGAAATCTACTCCGTCCATCCTCTTTTTCAGCTCATTTAATGGGTTGAGACAAAAAGTGAAGCATATCCAGATATCAGGTGGGCCATAAATTAGAGTTTTAGTAGCCGATCTATCTTGTTGAGTCACTTCCAGAGGGATCCATGGGCTGAATTTTGACGTGTACGGTTAATTTATGGCCCTCAGACCATATCTGAATTTTTGAGCCAAACGGATGGTGGGAACTCTGTGATCTTGCATTCTGAACCAATTTCGAGCCACTTGAGCTTCAGTTTCTCGAATTTTTTGGATCTCCGGTGTATAAATCTGTCGATCTTGGTCCCCTGGGGTCCGTCCCTTGCTCTGGTGAATTCTGAGCGTCAAATCCACACTTTTAGTGCTCTTTTATAATCAAAGCTCCTAAATTCAACCTGCAGCATAAACACGATTAAGTCGGCCTTTAAACAATATTATGTTCATAAATCCAAGCAGTAACTAGGGTCTGATATGCATTATTTGACCCTCAACACAACCCCCAACCAGTATTTTGCTAGTCTCGAGCAAAATATGCGAAAATTAAGTTGAGAATTACGAGACAATTCTTGTGAAGCCGAGTGATATTTTGAAAAACAATCCAGATATGAGAAATCTTAAGATTCAAGAATGTTGATTATCAATTTCTCCTGGCCTCTCATGCACGGTGAATTTCATAATCAAGTTCAAATATTAATCCATAAACTAGAATAATTTTAAACATTGAGTTCTATGGGTGTAGAGTGTAATCCCGACTTTCAACATTAATATTCAATTCTTTATTTCAGGATTTCGTTGGTAATCAACAAGAGAATTCATGATAACCAAAACTTGCCTCACAGATCATTCTTTCATTTTTATTTTTATTTTTATTTTGTTAACGGTAACGTCAAGAAGGGGAGTCCAATCCTCACCTATAGGGAGCAAACCTATGGTGAAAATCGTACACCTAAACTTTTTCATATATCATCCATGAGGAAGTAAATCCACACCTATAGGGAGCAAACCTATGGTGAAAATTATTCGAGTTACTCTTTCAATTCTTCTTTATAAACTGATGCTGAAATTTTTGTTTTTCACGCTGGTTCTTTTCATGCTCAGTGATTACCAAATTAACCCTTCAGTTTCAAACTGAAATCTTAATGTGTAAGCGAGATGTGACATGGAAAATCATGACTCAATCAATGTTTACAACTTCTAATCATGGATTAATAATTCAAACTTAACTGTGAAATCTAACGAGCAACAGACATTAAGAGTCATAAATTACCAACATTACGAATCTTGAAATTTTAAGTACCCTAGTTGGCTATCAAAATCACTTCAAATTCACAAAAAATGCCAGAAAAATTAAAAATTTTCACAATTTTTGCTCAAGACCAAGAAAACACTGATTAGGAAACCTAATCTCCCACCCCCAACCTAAAATCTACATTGTCCTCAATGTAAAAGATGTAAGCATGCAATACACATGGGACAACGAAAGTAAATGTGAAGTGATAGGAAGATAGTACCTGGATGATGAATCGAGAAAGACTTTCCAAGAGATCGCAACAAGAGAGTAAGCAGCACAAGAGAGAAACCAACACAAGTAAAACACAAACAAAAATAAACTCCTACCTATACCACTTTCGTAGGTGCTCTCGATTGCATTTAGCGCATGCAACAAGCCTTTAAACCCCTAGGTTGCCCCTAGTGGATGAGTTGTAGTCTCGTGAGGGTTTGCAGTAATGTTACCCACAAACATTGAACTAACTAGGAAAATGAAATAAATGGAAAAGCTGGGTTGCCTCCCAGGAGCACTAAGTTTAACGTCTTCAGCCAGACAAATAAAGCAACTACCCTAGTCCTATGCAAACAGGAAACCTACCTATACCTCCATCAGACTAGGAGATCATTCCTAGTAAACAGGATCAGTCAGAGGCATGGACAGGTCCTCTGAATCAAATTTCTCGACAAATGGCTTTAAGCGATGTCCATTTACTTTAAACTCCTTGCCATTGTCGGGATCTCTTATCTCGACGGCCCCATGAGGATAGGCAGTAACAATAATGTAAGGGCCGGTCCAACGAGATCGAAGCTTACCCGGAAAGAGATGTAATCGAGAATTATACAAAAGGACTTTCTGACCTGGCGTGAATGATTTTCGTAGAATATGTTGGTCATGAAACGCCTTCATCCTGTCCTTGTAAATTCTCGAGTTCTCGTACGCGTCGTTCCAGATTTCTTCAAGTTCGTTTAATTGAAGTTTGCGTAGTGAGCCAGCGTTGTTCAGATTGAAATTTAAATTTTTGATCGCCCAGTAGGCTCTATGTTCCAACTCCACAGGCAAGTGGCAAGCCTTCCCATAGACGAGTCTAAAGGGAGATATTCCAATAGGGGTTTTAAAAGCAGTACGGTAAGCCCATAAGGCATCGGTCAATCGGGTTGACCAGTCTTTACGATCAGGGTTAACCGTTTTCTCCAAAATGTGTTTGATCTCTCTATTAGAAATCTCAACTTGCCTACTTGTCTGTGGGTGGTATGGGGTGCTCACCTTATGAGAGATACTATATTTCTTCATTAAACTCTCGAATGGCCTATTACAAAAGTGTGAACCCCCATCACTAATAATGGCTCGAGGCATTCCAAATCGGGAAAGGATGTTCTCTTTTAGGAATTTAATGACTGTGCGATGGTCATTATTCCGACACGGAATAGCTTCGACCCATTTAATGACATAGTCTACGGCAAGCAAAATATATAAATTCCCAAAAGATTGGGAGAATGGTCCCATGAAATCGATGCCCCAGCAATCAAATGCCTCTGTGATAAGAATGAGATTCAAGGGTATCATATTTCGACGGGACAATGCTCCCAATTTCTGACAACGCTCACAAGCTTTGTAAAACTCATGAGTATCCCTGAACATAGTGGGCCAATAGAAGCCACACTGCAGAATCTAGGTCGTGGTCTTTTTTATAGAAAAGTGACCATCACAGGCCTGTGAGTGACAAAAGGAGATGACACTCTGATGCTCATCGTCTGGCACACATCTCCTCAAGATTTGGTCTGGGCAATATTTAAATAAGTATGGATCATCCCAGAAGAAGTTGCGCACCTCGGTGAAAAATTTCTTCTTATCTTGCGCAGTCCAATGTGTCGGTAATGAACCTGTAGCAAGATAATTAGCAATATCAGCGAACTAAGGTGAATGGGAGACTCTGAACAATTATTCATCAGGGAACATGTCATTGATATGGGTAGCCTCAAAGGAATCAGAGGTATTAAGGTGAGAAAGGTGATCGGCCACTACGTTCTCTACTCCCTTTTTATCTTTAATTTCCAAATCAAATTCTTGGAGTAGAAGGATCCATCGTATCAGGCGGGGCTTAGAATCATTCTTAGAAAGAAGATACTTCAGTGCCGCATGATCTGTATAGATAATGATCTTGGATCCGATCAGGTAGGACCTAAATTTGTCCAAGGCGAACACTACGGCTAAGAGTTCCTTTTCCGTAGTCGAGTAGTTCACTTGGGCAGGATTTAAAGTCCTACTCGCATAATGGATGACGTAGGGCCTCTTATCTTTTCTCTGGCCTAGAACCGCTCCAAGAGCATAATCAGAAGCGTCGCACATAAGCTCAAAAGGAAGGCTCCAGTCGGGTGGCTGCATGATGGGTGCAGTGGTTAACATGCCTTTAAGCTTGGTGAAAGCTTCCTGACATTGCTCAGTACACTCGTATGGAACATCCTTTTGAAGAAGATTACATAAAGGACGAGAGAGGAGACTAAAGTCCTTTATGAATCGCCTGTAAAATCCTGAGTGTCCTAAGAAGGATCGCACGTCCCTGATATTCTTGGGAGGAGGCAGGTTAGAGATAAGATCGATTTTTGCCTTATCTACCTCATTTCCCTTGGACGAGATGATATGTCCAACGACAATCCCCTTATGAACCATGAAATGACACTTCTCCCAATTAAGTACCAAGTTCTTTTCTTCACATCTTTTCAGCCACATTTAAGACTTTCCAAGCACTTGCTGAAAGATGAACCATAGACAGAGAAATCGTCCATGAAGACCTCTAGATATTGCCCCACCATATCAGAAAAGATACTTAGCATACATCGCTGAAAGGTGGCAGGGGCATTACATAGTCCAAATGGCATCCTTCGGTAAGCAAAGGTGCTGTAGGGACATGTAAATGTGGTCTTTTCCTGGTCCTCAGGGGTAATTTCAATCTGATTGTAGCCCGAATACCCGTTAAGAAAACAGTAATAGGAATGACCAGCTAGCCTTTCCAAGATTTGATCGATGAAGGGCAAAGGAAAGTGATCCTTCCTTGTGACGGTATTCAACTTTCTGTAGTTAATGCACATTCTCCAACCAGTAGTGACTCTAGTTGGCACGAGTTCATTATTAGCATTGGCTACGATGGTGATTCCGGACTTCTTAGGAACCACCTGAGTTGGACTCACCCATTGACTATCAGATATAGGGTATATAATACCCACATCCAATAGTTTAAGAACCTCAGCCTTAACCACTTCCTTCATGTTTGGATTTAGTCTACGTTGTGGTTGCCGAGCGGTCTTCACATTTTCCTCAAGATATATGTGGTGAGTACAAATTGAGGGGTCGATTCCCTTGAGATCCGCGATAGTCCATCCTAGGGCTCCTTTATGCTCAATGAGAGTAGATATGAGCATACTCTCATGTTCTTTCTCCAGGTGGGCAGAGATCACCACCGGGTATGTCTCATCTTGACCTAAATAGGCATATTTCAAATCAGAGGGCAAAGGTTTTAGGTCAAGCTTCGGTGCCTTGAGGTTAGACGGTAGAGGCACTACATCAGTTTGTGGCAATTCTTCAAATTGTGGCCTCCACCGGTTAACTTCAAGTACCGGTGCAGTGTCAAGCAAGGCACACGTCTCCCTAATCATATCATCATCAAACTTATGGGAGTGGGCCAAGCACGTCTCTAGAGGATCAGAGGATAAGGTAAGAGGTGTCCTATCTTCCACGAAAGTGTCAATTATGTTAATGTTGTGGAGATCATCATCATCCTCTGAGTTGCTGCCGTTATTGAAAAAGATGTTTGATTCCAATGTCAAATTTCCAAAAGACATAGTCATGACACCATTCCTGCAATTGATGATTGCATTTGACGTGGCAAGGAATGAGCGACCAAGAATGACGGGAATCTGAGTGCTCATGTTGTTGATGGGTTCGATGTCCAGGATGATAAAATCTACAGGGTAGTAAAATCTATCGACTTGGACTAACACATCCTCAATAATCCCTCTTGGTGCACGAACAGTTCGATCGGCAAGTTGGAGTGTGGTTAGGGTGGGTTTCAACTCACCCAACCCTAACTATTTGTATACCGAGTAGGGAATCAAATTGACGCTCGCTCCCAAGTCAAGAAGTGCGTGATCAATTCGATGGTTCCCGATTACACATGATATGGTTGGGCTACCAGGATCCTTGAATTTCTGCGGCACGTCTTGCTTCAGGATGGCACTCACTTTCTCAGTCAAGAAGATCTTCTTTTGAATGTTTTGCCGTCTTTTGGTCGTGCATAGGTCTTTCAGAAATTTTGCTAATAGAGGAACCTGTTTTATGACATCAAGTAGAGGAATGTTGACTTTCACTTGTTTCAACACCTACAGAATATCCTGAGAGTTAGAAAGACGTTTTGGTGCAACCAACCGTTGGGGGAACGGAGCAACTGGCTTCTCTAAAAGTTCCGGTTCTAATTTTTGTGGGACATCACTAGATCCATCATTATTGTCCTCTTCTGGTTCTTGAGGCTTTTCGGGCCTAACCGAAAGGGTTTTATCAATAATCTTCCCACTCCTAAGAGTGGTGATGGATTTAGCGTGTCACATTTGATTTAAAGAGCTAGGATCATTTATCTCGTATTGCGGTTTAGGATTGGGGAGCGGTTGTGCAGGAAGCATCCCCTTTTCTATAACCGTCATACGTGAATCTATTTTTTTCATAAAGTCTGTAAGTCCACGCACTGCTTGAGCCAGCTCTTATATGGAATTTTGAACCGGTTCTTCTTGAGGTTTCCCCTGATTTGGATTTTGATTGAAGAAACTTTGAGGGGTAGCAGTTTGTCCATTCTTCCAACTAAAATTTGGATGATTTCTCCAACCAGGATTGTATGTATTGGAGGTAGATCCATTGAAAGGTCTTTGATAGTTATTTACGGCATTAGCTTGCTCATTCAACACTCCTCGAAAGGCAGATATGGTAGGACAATTTTTAGTTGTGTGAATGTTGCAATCACAGATGCCGCAAACAATTTCATTAACCATATCCTTCTTTCCTTCCATGGCCTCGACTCTTCGCATGAGATTAGTCACTTGAAAATTTACATCATCCTCTTCTTTCAGGAGATATACTCCACCTTTCTCCTTAGATTGAGTTGGCCTAGGCGTGGTGTTTGATTTTGGGTAATAGTCCCATGATTGTGCATTCTCGGCAAGTCTATCGAGGTAATCCCATACCTCGTCGACCTCTTTATTCATGAATTCTCCATTATACATTGTCTCGACCAGTTGGCGCATGGAAGATGTCAGTCCATCATAGAAAAAATTTGTAATGCGCCACATTTCAAAACCGTGTTGTGGGCATGAACTGACAAGATCCTTAAACCTTTCCCAACATTGGTAGAATGTTTCATCTTCCTTTTGGGCAAAGTTCATGATTGCTTGTCTGAGGGTAATCGTTTTATGGTGTGGGAAAAGTTTCTTTATGAATTCCCTCTGCAAATCATTCCATGTGCCAATAGATCTAGGACGCAGTGAATGTAACCACGTCTTACCCTTCTCTTTCAAAGAAAAAGGAAAGAGTTTCAGCCTGATTGTATCCTCGGATACATTGGGAAAGTATAAGGTGGCTATAATCTCATCGAACTCTTTCAAATGTAAGTATGGACTTTCTGATTCAAGCCCATGGAATTTAGGAAGGAGTTGGATAACTCCTGGCTTGATGTCCATCTGTCCTGTGTTTTCAGGAAAAATCATGCATGAGGGCGTACTCACCCCCGCCGGTTGTAAATAATCCCGTAAAGTACGAGGCGGGGGTGCTTGATACACCTCATTCTCACCATGTACTTCCTCATTCATATGTTGAGGTAGTGCTTGAGGTTAATTTGCAGCCATAACCTCAATTAACTCAAGGGAATTCGAGCGGTGTCTAATCCTGCGATGGATAGTCAACCCCTCAACTAATCCTCCTTCAGTCAAGAGACGTCGAGTGTTGTCACGGGCCCACTTGGGCATGAAACACTCGCAGCCCTCAATCAAATTCTAAAGCTAAATCTCAGAAAGAAAATGAAAATCTAGAAAGAAAGAGAGGGTTGGAAGGAAGTTACCAAATTGAAGTCCCTAAGCTAAAGACCTGCAAAACAAAACAAAATAAGTTAGTTTCTAAATAGAAGAAGTTTCTAAAGCAAACCAAATCTAAAGAGTTAGAAAATCTAGAAAATCAGAAAGAGTTTACCAAATTAGAAGTTCTATCTTAACAACTTACAGAATAGGAAATAGGTCAGTTCTATAAATCAAATAGAAAACAAAATCAAGAAATTAAAATTAGTAAAATCCTAATCTTAGACTAACTCTAATTCCAATTAATTTCAGAAAATCGTAGCCGTCAGTCCCCGGCAACGGCGCCAAAAACTTGTTCACTCCCCAAGTATAGGGTTGTGATGTAGTAATAAACTCGGTAAGACCGAGGTCGAATCCACAGGGACTGAAACCTGTACATAATCTGAAACCAACTAGAACTAGAACTAGAATGAGATGAAATCTAAATTGAGTATAATTTGATAAATAATGGTGAAATATTTAATCTAAAACTTCAGAAAATTCAGAGAAAGGGAACTAGGGATTTAGAGGATCCACTTGTAGGGATCAGGGAGATCTACGCTTGTATCAAAAATCATGAAAATTTACTGAACTGCTGTTGATATAGTTTTCAAGAGATGAGAGGTATATGAATTAGAATGGATTCCATCACCAAACCATGCCTAGGAGACAAAGCAAACAACAGAATTAAACTAATTACCAACCAATCAACATGCCATGAAGGTTAGGAAGGGTACCGTCATCCGACCATGCCCAAGAGACGATGGTGAACAACAGGGCTTCCTGACGTCATAAACATAAAGAGGAAAAGAACATGCTCAAAGCCATTGCAGACCCATTGTAATTTCAGTCACAACAGACCATTAAAGATTAAAAACATTCCCAGAATAAAATTAAATCAAAATCAATTCAGTCTAAACAGAAGGCACAAGCATAGACTCATCCCATCACGCTACAAGCTTCACCTCTTAGCCCTAGCTAAGAGGTTTAGCCACACATGAATGGGCTGGATCTCATAAGAATAAAAATATATATAAAAAAACTCTAACAGATATACTCTCCCTGCTCCACGCTCATGTCCAGATCTCCTCCAAGCTCCCAGCCGTCTGCTCCCAGCCTCTGGATGATGATGTCGTTCCTCTCTTCTCTCTCTCTCTCTTTTATAGCAACAGCAAGGGAAGCCCGTCGAAGGGAGAGTCCGTGCTGGAGTCGTGAAAAGGTGCGGATGGAGGAGAGTTTTCGCAGCAACAACAACACAACTCCTTTACGCAGCTTAAATTCGTGGCTTCCAAATTCCCATTTTCCTTGCATGATATCCGTAAAATCAACGTCCTCTGGGACGTTTTTGAATGATATATACGATGGACGGTCCAGATGGCTGGTCCGATCATCACTGAGACCACGCCACAGCCCGCAAAAGTCGGGCTGCGTGCGACCGCGAAACAGGGACGCAGATTTCTTCCGCTGTGGCACTGGTGGGGCCCACTCCTTCATTCCTTTTGGAAATCCACTTCGTCCATGAGATGCGCCTTGCAATTTCAATCAGATATGGGTGACTTTGATCATCCGTTGAAGAGGCCCACAGGTTTATTGTTTCTGCCGTCTGTTCTTCGTTTAATCAGCCGAAACCCGATCTCTGCTGTTTTCTCCAATTCAAACAGCTATGTATTGGTGAGAGGGCCCCTGGGCTCCTGATAGACGGTCCGGATCGACCATCCGATCACGATCAGTGGCCCACAACCGCCTGGAAAATCTGGATTTTCCGGTCGTGCGTGAACAAAGCTTGCCAACGGATCGACGCTGGACTCTCTATGGGACCCACTTCGATTATCTTTTGAGAAATCCAGACCGTTCATTGGTTTTCCCATGAAAAACCATCCAGTCCTGCTCGGTTTTGAATTCGAACTATAGTGTTTCACAGACGTTTACTTGGCACCATCCAACCTCCGTCAAAGCCTTCATATACATGTAGCATCCAAGAAAATCAGTAACCAAGCCAGAGTACGGTTGGTTTGGCCTATTGAACTCGATGAACGGTGTGGATCTTCAAAACTCGTGATGATGGTGGCCCACCAAAGGTTGCTCGCAAGTCCCTGTGCGTAAATTCAGATTCCCGAATTTGGATCGGGTCGGCGACTGCTGACCGTTTTTTACGGTCTGGTGCACCTCCTGTGCACGTGTTTTGTGCACACTTTCATCATGTAAAGTGAGCTCCACCTCGATGTTTGAGAGATCTACTCCGTCCATCCACTTTTCCAGCTCATTTAATGGGTTGAGACAAAAAGTGAAGCATATCCAGATATCAGGTGGGCCATAAATTAGAGTTTTAGTAGCCGATCTATCTTGTTGAGTCACTTCCAGAGGGATCCATGGGCTGAATTTTGACGTGTACGGTTAATTTATGGCCCTCAGACCATATCTGAATTTTTGAGCCAAACGGATGGTGGGAACTCTGTGATCTTGTATTCTGGACCAATTTTGAGCCACTTGAGCTTCAGTTTCTCGAATTTTTCGGATCTTTGGTGTATAAATCCGTCGATCTTGGTCCCCTGGGGTCCGTCCCTTGCTCTGGTGAATTCTGAGCGTCAAATCCACACTTTTAGTGCTCTTTTATAATCAAAGCTCCTAAATTCAACCTGCAGCATAAACACGATTAAGTCGGCCTTTAAACAATATTATGTTCATAAATCCAACAGTAACTAGGGTCTGATATGCATTATTTGACCCTCAACATCATTACATAGACCATGTTGGGATCACACATTGCAATGGACCATAGGTACATCCCATTGGGCCTTAAATACACCCAATGAGCCATATCACATGGGCCTTATATTCATCAAGTGGGCCACATCAATGGGCCGCACCAATGGGCCTTATGTACATTGCAATGGGCCATAACCCGTGGGCCTTAGAATGCATTAAAATGGGCCTCGTAACATGGGCCATATATATATATATATATATATATATATATATATATATCAAAGTGGGCCTCAACCATGGGCTACCACAGATAAATCAAGATGGGCCTCATCCACATACCAAGGTGGGGTCCACTTGAACTATGGGTCTGGCTCATTCTTTAACTCATGCCATAAAATGAGATTTTAAAATGGATGGATAGATTGGATGCAACCCATACATCATGGTGGGGCCCATGAAAGCCCACCATCAGGTATAAATATAATATAATATAATATATGTATATATATAATATATATACAATAATATGTATATACACACACATGCACAACCCCACACGTACACACACACACACATACGCATGCACCCGCATACACCCACCGTCCCCTGGACAGTGGGGATAGAATAAATACACCACAGTGGGCTCCACCGTCCAGGCGGACGGTGGAAATAAAACATATATATCAGTGTGGGTCCCACGTGAGGCCCACTGTAATGTTTATAAGCCATTCGACCCGTTGATAAGGTCCCACGAACCTAGCCGAATAGGAAAAATAAATTTCATCTTGATCCAAAACTTCTATGGACCCAAAAAGGGTTTCATTGGCAGACCTTTAATCACCGTTGTTTCCTATGTTATGGGCCACCTAAGCACTGGATTGGCCTGATTTTTGGAGGGGGCCCACTCCAAGGAGGGGCCCACCCAATGAACGGGTCGGATGACACATAAACATCATGATGGGGCCCACGGCTGGAGCCATGGGTTGCCAGCCCGTCCGTCCGCCGTCCGCAGGTGTGCAGGCGGCACGTCTTTGCTTTCTCGACAAGAAGAAATACTTTCACACTGCAAAGACTTTCTCTTCTTTTTTTTATTATTTATCGGTGGTTTTTCACATGTAGGGCCCACATCTAGAAGATCTAACCCATCCTTTAGATTCCATGGCTCATGACAAGCAATATGAGCCCAATATTGAAGGTATTTAAGTGTATAGAGACATCAGGGAAAGTTTCAAGGGTAGAAAATACTGTTTTCCCTGTTATGGCCCACAGAATAATCAGACTGGCCTCATTTTTCGACTCAACACCTAAAATGAACTGAGGGATAGGATGGACGGCGTGGATTTTCTGTACACATCGAGGTGGGGCTGGTACGAATGGCCCACCCAAAAGCTAAAAAGGGCCAACGCTATTGTGAGTACACCTCACTATCGGTTCACAAAAAAAAAAAAAAAAGTTGGGTCCCACACCAACGTGGCCCACTTGATTTGGATGGATTTGATATTTGTGTTTCTTATCCTCTAGGCCCACTGGATGACCTAGATAAAGTGGATGAATGGCACCAATTAAATGGCATGATCAAGGTGGGCCACACCATTTGGGATGGGTGGACATGATGGATGATATTATGCATCAAGATGGGCCATAAGACATTATACACAAGAGATAGAAAGAGAGAGAGAGAGAGAGAGAGAGAGAGAGAGAGAGAACGGATGGGATGGAGGGGCCCCGCCACTATGGGCCCCTCTTTGATATAAAGCCTACATCAAGGTGGTCCCACCACAAGTGGCCCTTAAATCACAAGACAAATAAAATAAGTGGAGATCCACGATCACCCACCGCTTTCTTCTTGCTCCCTTGGCTTCTTTTGCTCCTTAACTTCGATTCTAACAGAGGAGATGAGGTTTGGATGGTTGAGATGGAAGATGAGAGGGTGGAAAGTGGGCCACACTTGTAGTTTTTGGGAGAGATGAGAGAGGCTTTGGACGTGTGGTGCTCTCTCTTGCTTGGGAGAGTGGTTTGAGAAAGAGAGAGAGAGAGGGTTGAAAAGAGAGGGAGAGAGATGGGTGAAGGATGTGTTGATGTGGTGAGTGATGGGTGTGTAAGAGCTTTTTGACTTTTGTGGTAAAGGGTGTAAGAAAGGTATGGGTGGTGTAAAAAACTTTTGACTTTAGGTGTTACTTGGGGAAGGGTGTGAGGTGATGTGTACTTGACATGATGGGATTGATTGATAGATGGATTGATATGACATCTCGTAGAGATTCTCTTAGAATTCGCACGCGCGGCATTTTTCTCGCACCGAACATAGACCCACATCTCCTGGCCAGAGTATCGGATCGGCTCACGAGTTGCTGCATCGGAACCGCGGCGACGGCGCGGTCGCGAGGGTACAAGTCTCGGTTTGAGTCGATTCGGGTTGACGGTGTGTGAATCAGGGTCGCGCATAAATACTGGTTAAGGGTCAAAGTTGCCGGAATTCCACCATGAAGACCGCGGAAGCTTATGGAATAATACGGTCTAGGATATGAGTCTTACATTTCCGCATTACATAGTCGATCTACATTACTTCCTCAGGATATGGCATTGGCTTGCTATGTCTTTTCATCGCATATCCTGGATGAGGTTGATGATATTTTTATGGACTTGTAGTATTTCCGCTTACTTTGATATCGTATGATTCAGGCCAGTAATTCTGATATTGTATGATTAATGCATTGTGTTGAATACTTGACACTTGTCTTGTGCATACATGTACACCACCTTCTAAGCTTTCTATAAGCTTATGCACGATAGATGCATGCAGGTGACGATAGGACGCAGTCGAGCTGGAGTAGAGTGTACGACAGAGCTTCTGGAGATTTTATTATATGCATGTATTTCCTTTTCAGTATTATACTCAAATGATTATATTAGTGGATATGTGATGATGATGTTGCCTTTATGATTTGGGTATACTTCTGGTTATGCTTTTTATGAGACAAATGTACGATGAAAAATCCTCCTTGTAGGATCTCAGGATTGGAACCTGGCATATGAACATTGGGAGCCGAGAATGGGGTACTACGGAGGCTGTCAGCACTGGGTTTGGTAATTAAGATTCCTGTGAATCCGATTTCTGGGTTTGGGGTGTGACAGCTTCGACAGTGTAACGATACAGAAGGGATGATTCAGCACGTGGAGCGGTGGGAATAAATTTCAATAACTATCTCTCACTCTCTCTCTCTCTCTTTCTCTCTCTCTTCTCTTCCCTCTTTCCTTCTCTTTTCTCTCTTCTTTCACCTAGGGTTTAGGAAATTCGTATGGAATGAGAGAGGGGTGGGTTTAGGGTCTTATATAGGCCCAAAAGTGAAGTCAATGGCCCCAGGGCCATGATATACTTAGGATACAGCCAAAAGACATCTGTTTTGGGCCAACAGAGCTCATCTGGAGGTCCATTACTTGCATACGGTCCGGGAAAAGTTTCCTAACAATGGATCCATGTCAGGTTAAGATTTCAGTTCTATCGAATTAGTGGATCGACCGTGGAGGACCTGTTTTAGTTCAACGATCATCGTCACTCGATCAGGGCCACAAGTACACTTATCTGTGTAGGAAAATTTTCCTGATCTAAGGGTGTAGTTGGGTCAGAATTCGACGGTCAGAAACCTTAAATTTGGCCTACAAGTGAATGGCCTGATTCACTTAAATCTGAGTTCATTTTCTAAAGATAGTCGCGTTTTTCACACACTTTACTCAAGGTTCTAGTTGTGCATTACTGGACACTATTAGGGATCGATTTCTGCAATGGTTGTTAAGCCCAGCAAGGCGGTCATAACCATATAGTTTCGCGGATATCTGACTCTCGACGCGCGGTCCAGGTTCGATATGGAGTTTCAATGTGCTCCCATGAGCAACTGGGTTCTTAGATTGATCCTAGGTTTTTAGGTAATGTAGAGTTAGTGATTCTACTGGTTTTGGGTCTTGCAGTTCGTATAGAAAGCGGTTCAAGCTAATCTACCAATTAATTCCATTTAGTACTTAATTAATTTTTGTCTAATTTCTAAAGGATTCGGCCCTTAGTGATTCCTGCCTGAGGTGGTACTCGGGTCTTTGTATGGATTTTTTCGAGACGTTACAATCTCCCCCCTTAAAGAAAAATTTCGTCCTCAAAATTATTACCTTTTGTACTCCTCGAGAATTTAAGGGTAGTTCTTACGGACCTCGGCTTCTGTTTCCCAAGTAGCCTCTTCTTCAGCGTGATGCGTCCACAGTACTTTCATAAGCGAGATAACTTTACTGCGCAACACCTGTTCTTTTCTGTCTAGAATACATGTCAGTCGCAGTACATAAGTAACATCTTCACTCAACTGTACCTGCTCCTATCTGATAATGTGGGAAGGATCAGGAACATATTTCTTCAGCATCGATACATGAAATAGTTGTGCATGCCTACGAGTGGTGTGTGCAACGCGAGGCGGTATGCTATCACACCCACTCGATCTAAAATTTGGAATGGACTAACAAACTGTGGCGTGAGCTTCCCCTTCTTGTCGAATCGAAGGACTCCCTTCATTGGGGAAACCTTCAGGAATACATGGTTCCCAACCTCAAACTCTAACTGTTGCCGTATCGTATCAGCGTAGTTCTTCTATTTACTCTGTGCCGCAAGAAGTCGATTTCTAATAATGTCGATCTTCTCTGAGGTTGCCTGTACTAGATCTGGGCCAATCAAACTCTTCTCGTCAACCTCTACCTAACAATGCGGTGCTCAACACAGATGCCCATACAGTACCTCGTAGGGAGACATGCCAATACTCGCCTGAAAACTATTGTTATAAGCGAACTCAACATAAGGAAGACAGTCGTCCCAACTGTCTTTGAAATCAAGCACACAAGCTCGTAATATATCCTCTAATACCTGGTTCACATGTTCCGTCTGCCCGTTAGTCTGTGGGTGGAATGAGGTACTAAACTACAGTTTCACACCCATTGCTTCTTGGATACGAGTCTAGAAGATAGATGTGAATCACGTATCTCGATCCGACACGATCTCCATAGGCACTCCATGCAGACGCACTATCTCTTTGATGTACAACCTGGCAAAATCGTCTGCTGAGTTTGAGACTCTAATTGGGAGGAAATGCACCAATTTCGCCAATCAGTCCACAATCACCCAAATGGAATCATGTCCCTTTCTCGTCTTCGGTAACCCCGAAATGAAATCTATAGAGATGAAATCTCATTTTCATTCAGCTATTGGCATGGGCTGAAGTATACCAGGAGGTCGGCGATGTTCGGCCTTAACCTACTGGCACGTGAGACAACGGGATACATAGTCTACTATGTGGGCCTTCATGTTGTCCCACCAGTACAAGCGCTTAATATCTCAATACATCTTCGTACTACAAGGATGCATCGCCATCTTCGAATTGTGAGCAGCTTCGAGAACTTCCCTTCTCAAGTCATGAAGGTTTGGGACACATAGACGGCCACGATAACGTAAACCCCCATCCGTACCAACTGTCTATTCCGAGTCTTCACTGTCGCTCACCTGCCTTCTCATCTTTGTCAACAGTTCATCGCCTTTCTGAGCTGTAATAATCTTATCATCAATGAGCGACTGCACACGAACGTGTGCGACGCTCTCGAACGGCTCCTCTACCGTAAGCATCTGCTCGAAGTCTCGTACAAATTGTACCATGTTCCACTCGTCTATCATTAGCGGAGCCGTAAATGCTATCGTCTTTTTGTGGCTCAATGCGTCTGCCACAAGGTTAGCCTTGCCAGGATGGTTGGAGACCTCGAACTTGAAGTCTTTCAAGATTTCCATTCACCATTGTTGCCTCATATTCAGGTCCCTCTGCGTAAATATGTACCTGAGGCTCTTGTGGTCGCAAAAGAGCTCAAACTCCTCCCCATAGAGGTAATGCCTCCAGAGCTTTAATGCAAAGATGACGGCCGCTAACTCCAAGTCGTGCGTAGGGTAGTTTTCCTCGTGTTTCATCAACTGTCGCAATGCATAGTCAATCACCCTATCCTTCTGCATAAGAACACACCCTAAACCAACACGAGAAGCGTCAGTGTATATGGTATACTTGACCCCTTGCTCTAGCAATACTAGCACAGGGGTGGACGTCAACTTGTCCTTCAGTTCCTGAAAAGCTGCTTCTGCCTTCTCATTCAAGGCAAACTTAAGATCCTTTCGATTCAACTGAGACAACGGTTTGGCTATCTTGAAAAAGTCCCTAATGAATCAATGGTAATAGCCTGCCAGGCTAAGAAAGCTCTTCACTTTAGTAACCGAACTGAGCTGGTCCCAGTCCTAAATTGCAATCACACTTCAAGGCTCGTAGGTGCTCTTCACTTTAGCAAGGTCCACCGCTATCCCTTCCTTGGACACCACATGTCCCAGGAACTTGACTTCTTCTTTCCAGAAGTCACACTTCTTGTACTAAGCAAACAACTGGTTCTTCCTGAGAGTATCAAAGACTGCTCGTAGGTGCTCCTTATGATCTTCCCGATTCTTGGAGTATATTAGGATGTCATCTATAAATATGATGATGAATCGGTATAGATACAGCCGAAACACCCGGTTCATCAGGTTCATGAACACGGCGGGTGTGTTTGTGAGTCCAAACGACATCATAAGGAACTCGTAGTGGTCAAAGTTGGTCCTGAATGCTGTCTTCTGCATGTCCTCATCCCTGACGTGCAACTGGTAATACCCTGACTGTAAGTCGATCTTAGTGAAGTACTGTGCCCCTTTCAACGGATCGAACAGTCATTTATCTTGGGCAAAGGATATTTGTTCTTCATCGTCACTTGGTTCAATCTGCAATAATCAATACACAATCGCAGCGATCCATCTTTCTTCTTCACAAACAATACAGGTGCTCCCCAAGGAGATACACTTAGTTGTATGAAGCCTGCATCCAACAGATCATCGATCTGTCTGCTTAGTTCCTCCATCTCACATGGAGGCATGCGATATATCGGAAGAGATATAGGTGTCACACCAGGCACTAAATCAATGGTGAAATTGATCTCGCGCTGAGGAGGTAATCTAGGTATCTTTCTGAACACGTCCGTAAAATCTTAAATTACTGACGTGTTCCCAAGTGTCAGACCATCAACATTCTCTAGCAAGGTAGCATAACAACTAATGTGATAGTACCAACTGACCTGAACTGGGAATGTAATGGTCGTGCCCTCAGTTCCATGGGCTGTTACCACCCTAGTATCACAATCGATCTCTACCTTCATCTCGGTGAGCCAATCCATACCGAGGATTACATCGTAATAACATACCGAGGCAATGATTAGGTCGACGAGTATTGTTCTGCTCCCTAAGTCTATCGAACAACCCTTACATATCATGGTCGTGTCTAAGAAGGTCCCCGTTCTCTTCAAGTTCGGCCAGGGTCTCTTTGACCTCCTGTTGCAGGGCAACTTGGCCCTCCAAAATCTGAGCCAAATGGGCTTCTAAAGTAGCCTGATTAGGGTGGTGCTCATGAGTAGCAGGAGGAGAACCCTTATCAGAGTCTGAGGCCTCCTCTTCTTCCTTTTCCTGGTCTTCATCTTCCTCACCTCCCTCTTCATTACTTCCTTCTTCCTCTTTGCTTTCTTCCTCACCTTCCTCATCCTCGCTTCCCTCTTCCTCATCACTTTCTTCCTCTATCTCATCACCATACTCATCGAGACGAGCTCGGCGCGGTCGTGGCCCAATACGCATGTTGTTGAGCGTGGTGTCATTGATGAAGTGGATCGGCACAAGCTCATCACTAAACATGTAGCCAAACTCGTGAGTGAGCTTGCATATGAGTTTGCCAAATGAGAGTGAAAGATTAGTCCTAGGAGAGCGAGCGGTCTGAACTATCTGTAGTAGGACAAATGTAGGCAAGCACAACTTGTTTCTCTAGCCAGCTCTGTATAGGAAGTCCATCATCAGACGCGTGCATTCGGCGCGATTGCTCTACCTTGGGTACACATTATATGTGAATATATGGTGGCATAGGCGGAAGTCATGAGTCATCTTTGTCACTGGGAGGCAGTTGCCTCAACTCCACTGGATCAGTTAGCCGCAAAGAAATCGCGTGTGGTGATCTCTTTCACGCACACTCCTGAGGTTCCTCTCCCTAGCATGAACCTCACCGTGCTCCATGCCCATGATTTGAGCTATCATGCCAACATTAATTGTAGCTTCCCGCCTTCCCACTGGAATAATGAATTGTAGAGGCTCCAGCGATGGGTCCCGTTTATAGGCATAGAAGGCTCGGACAATGTTCTCATACACACGTGACTTGCTCTCAAATATGCTACCCCATCTGACGTCCACCAGGAGGTCCATCACTGGATAAAGCCCAAACAGCTTCTCGTCCACGTGGGCTTCGCAGAGAACTCTACGACCCTAGAATCTACCGTGTGCGATGCCCGGCTGTAGGGCTCTCTCGAGCAAAACTTGGGGATCAAGGTCCCCATTCGTCCTCCGCTCTCTTACGGCGATTGTACTTGCTTCGGCGCCGATTTCCTTCATGGACGGGTTGGGTGGCTAGGCCCAGCTTCATCTGTGGAAGCCCTCTTCTTTCTCATAAGGGAAAGAAGTGTGGAGAGGGAGAATATCACAGCTATAAGCTCAAAAAGAGCCATGGAAGTGAAACAAGATGGAGGGATAGGGTGGATTGGTGGACTTTGAGATTTTTGAGACATAAAGGAGGGTTTGTATGCTCAAATGAGAGGAAATGAGGGAGATAGGAGATGAGTTTGAAAGGAATGGTGGGAGGTGGGTATGTAGTGATGAAGAAGAAGAAGATTTGAGAATGGAGGGTGGATTTAAGAGAGAAAAATGAAATTTTTGGAGGTTTGGAGAGCTTGAAGGGGTGAAAATGAAGGAAAGGGAGAAAATGGGGAGGCAAAGCGGGTCCCCACACGATTTCGTGGGCCCCACACATGTGTACACTAGCTAGCTCGACCAACCCATTGCGGCATGACTGGCCTGGCGAACCGGACCGCAATGCATCGCGGTAGGGGCGAAGCCATTGTGATCCGCTAGACCTCTTGGCGATGCATCGCCCAAGGGGCGATGGCATCCCCCTCCCAGGGTGCTAAAAATGTCCTGGACCCACCCCGAGTGCCACTGTTTTATGCGGTTTGGGCCCCCACCCTGTTTAATGGTGTTTCGGGTCCTATCTCACGCATATTCACACTTTTTGGGTTATTTGAGTGTGGAATACACTGAATTATTGTCTAAACTCATCAATTAATGGTCTGGAAAAGAATTAGAATCCTTTTGCATGATCACAGATGCTTACGGGTCCCATTTAAACAGTCAGTTTCGCCTGTCGCCGAATCTAGGAATTCTACGACTGTTTCTACATTTTATCACCCTCTCCTAAGGCAAAGTACGTCAGTGTGCATCGTGTTACCATAACCGAGGTCAAGTTTAATCCAAATCATGCTCTGATACCAACTTGTAATGCCCCGAATTTCGAGGGTCGAGCAAAGGCTTAACTCCTGAGATACGTCGCATCAGTTATGCAACATAGATAATGATGATTTTATGTTGTCCGTATTAATATATTAAACATGAATGAGATTATATTAAATCAGCGTATCATACTCTAGAGACAATTAAATTACGTAAGCGGAAGACTGTGATAAGTATATAAAGCATATAAGTGATTGTAAGTCTCTTGAGTAGGAACATGTTACCAGGTCAAATAATTACATGTATAGTCCCAAAATTTACAAAATGATAAAGTGTAATGTTATCTAATCCACATCCCTGTAGCCTCGGTGACACAACTCCAAGTCTATATAGACCCGTTAGAGAGTTACAGGTAGGAAAACTCCTCTTCATCATAGAAGACAAGCTCCATCTCTTAAGCCCCGTCATCACCTGAAATTAAAATAGAGTCTGGTTGGTATTTTAAAACACCGTCCCAGAGTGGGAGTGAGTGATCAACTCAGTGGAGCTATAAGGCAAAGATTAACATGTTATCAATTCAGTCAAGCAGTAATGATAAAGCAGTACAACAATCATGTTCTAAGTACTCTTGTTAATGCAAAATGATATGTATTAATGATGCATGCCCTCGCCTACACTCCCTCTGCGACATCATCTCACGGTCGCGCATGCTAACTCCCATTGTGCTCAACACCCACGCCAAAGGCACATGCAATGCGGTGCATAGTCATGTTAGCCAAGTTCTTACTTAAACTTATTCATACAGCAAGATTGGGAAGCTAAGGTACCGCCCTTTATATCATCGACCCAAATAATGATCCATCTAGGGTCGTCAATCCTAATTAATCACATACGATAGGCAAGTTCGCAAGTTTATACTATAGGTCGCTACAGGAGGCTCGTCACCTCAGCATAGGCTTAATTCACAATCGAGGTCAATACGAGAGGCTCGTCACCTGATTGTAAGCTTATTTTATACTCGAGGTCAGTACAGGAAGGTTTGTCACCTTAGCATAGGCCAACAACTCGAATATAGTGTCTCATACCACCGTATTCCGCTCACGAGTTTGGGTTGCTCACTGGTCACTATGGGGAGGCTCGTCACTCTAGCGTAGGCCAATATCTCAACTACGGTGTCCCATACTACCATGCCTGGCTCATGAGTCTTAGCGGATCGTGGTACCAAGGTTAAACGAGATTTTCACTGGTAAGTGGTACCTTAGATTTAAGCAGTAGTGTCCATACATGGTGAACATACATTAGGCCAATCGGGTTACTTAACAAGCTCGAATGGTATGAGCGCATGTCAAATTAATCGACATGGAGCGCATATGCACTCCTTATGGCCTAACCACTGTCGATAATCACCGTACGACTCAGATGCATCGAACGTATCCATGGTGGCGAAACTAGTTCAGCTACTGATTGTAAACCGTTACCGATTGCCTGGACTACGTATTAGTCCCAATCATACTTAAATACAATAGGCATTCATATATGACAGTCAAAACAGCATGTGACAACCAAGTCAAACATAAATCTCATTTGAGTATTTTAACAAACACATAGTGCACATGTTATCATACATAGGCATTTCATACATGAATCACGTAGCCGAATGCAACTTACATGAAAGAATCTATTCGTATAGCTAAGGTAATTGATGATCTCATCTCAACACCTTTAATAAATGTATTTCATCAACCAATTACTCATTCATTTATCAAATACTTGGACTACACATTCAACATACATGTAAGAAATTAGTTAAAACATATATTATGGCAGATCCTTTCACAAAGGAGTTGTCACACATACAACAATCATGTATTCTCAGTTAATAATCATGGCAAGCACAAATCATAATTCCATATTCATCCAAACATTTCAGCAAACACATAGAATGCATTATATTCAATATAGTTCATATATATGTGTAATACGCGAAAAACATCGCATCTAAGTACATGTAACAGTAATCAAGTTAGTCATAAATCATTAACTGACATTAAAAGCCTTAAAAACCATAACCTAAATGTTTATAGTCTGCACCTTTTATCGATATACTCGTATCAAACTCAGTTTGAATCTTATGTTCCCGAATACGGAATAACGGGTTCCTATACATTGAGATAGGTTAGCTATTTCACTAATCTAGTTATTTGGATACCTAAAACAGATTAGTGTTAGGATTTTTTACCCAAAAATGGATTCGGCTTCGACGGTGTACTGATACAGAAGGGATGATTTGGCACGTGGAGCGGTGGAAATAAATCCCAATAACTATCTCTCACTCTCTCTTCTCCTCACTCTTTCCTTCTCTTTTCTCTCTTCTCTCACCTAGGGTTTAGGAAATTCGTATGGAATGAGAGAGGGGTGGGTTTAGGGTCTTATATAGGCCCAATAGTGAAGTCAATGGCCCCAGGGCCATAGTATACTTAAGATACAGCCAAAAGACGTCTGTTTCGGGCAAACGGAGCTCATCTAGAGGTCCATTACTTGCATGCAGTCCAGGGAAAGTTTCCTGACAATGGGTCCATGTCAAGTTAAGATTTCAGTTCGATCATATTAGTGGATCGACTATGGAGGACCAGTTTCAGTTCAACAGTCATCGTCACTCGATCAGGGCCACAAGTACACTGACTTGTGTATGGAAATTTTTCCAATCTAAGGGTGTAGTTAGGTCAGAATCTGATGGTCAGAAATCTTAAATTTGGCCTGTAAGCGAACGGCCCAATTCACTTAAATTTGAGTTCATTTTCTAAAGATATTCGCATTTTTTACACACTTTACTCAGGGCTCTAGTTGTGCATTTCTTGACACTATTCGGGCTCGATTTCTGCGATGGTTGTCAAGCCCAGCAAGGCGGTCATAATCGTATAGTCTCGCAGTAATCGGACTTTCAACGAGTAGTCCAAGTCCGATACGGAGTTTCAATGTGCTCCCAGGAGCAACTGGGTTTTGAGATTGATCTTAGGTTTTTAGGTAATGTGGAGTTAGTGATTCTTCTGGTTTTGGGTCTGGTAGTTCGTATAGAAAGTGGTTCAAGCTAATCTACCGATTAATTTAATTTAGTACTTAATTAATTTTTGTCTAATTTTTAAAGGATTCAGTCCTTAGTGATTCCTGCCTGAGGTGGTACTCGGGTCTTCGTACGAATTTTTTCAACACGTTACACACGTGGAACTTACTATATTGACTTAGACTCGATCAGGTTCTGCAAGTATCCAGGACTAGGTGTGTGTAGGTGACCTCTTTCCGAGTAATATGTTGGTTTCGATACTTCGGTTACAATTTGTCTTTTCCACCATTTTGGATGGTTTCTTCTAACTAGGACTTAGCATATCATCTATCCCTACCTTAATATTTAATATGGTTGTTTTGTCACTAGAGTTCAGAACATCAGTACTTTGTGTACATGCGAGTCTAACGGTTCTGGGGAAACTGAGAGTAGTTAAATCTTATTTGACTTTGCACTGGCCCCTAGCCAGAGATACAGAATATCTCTTAGTGCCTCAAAAGCCTAGCACTCTATTTTTAAAAAATTATTTTTGGAGTTTTCATAAAAGTTGCCCCACCCTAGGGAGTGATAATCGGGGGATTTTTATCGCATATGATTTTGTAAAAAGGTCCAGCTCGCCCAATCGACTCCATTGATGATGCATGTGGGTTCCTCTATAAATGCCATATTGTAAATATAGCACCCAGGTTTGTCAAATTTTATTGTGTCAAATCATTTAGAATATGTATCATGTTTTGTTGAGATGATTAGATCAACTTTGGCGAACTTCTCTGTATATTCAAGTTGAAGAAGCATTGTCGAAGTTCAAGATTTCAAGCTAAAGTACATGTACAAGTTCAAGGCTCAAGTTCGAGTATAATCTCCAAGTTCAGTACTTTAAAGTCTCAAGAACTCAAGTCTTTACTCAAGCTCAAGTTCAAGATTTGAAGACAAGCTTCAAGTATTTCAAGTGTGTGCATTTGCAGAGCGAACGATGTTTTAATTGTTCAAACTCACAAACAAGGTATGGATTACCCTAAATTGACCATAGGTTAGGTCATATTCATTGTATATTTTATTTAGGTCATTTCATATGTTTATAGGTCATTTCCTCGACTAGTCCTAATCTTTGTTCGACCAGTCCAAGAGTTGTTGTAAATTTTTAAAAATTTTTGTTGGACCATCGACCAGTCGTGGAGACTGCTCGACCAGTCAAGTGAACAGTGCTCAACCAGTCGGGCAAGCACGACTCAAAGTCCAACAAGGTTTTTTGGTCCCACTCGACTAGTCGAGTGCATTGCTCGACCAGTCGTGCCGGCACAACTCAAAGTCGAGCAAGCCACTCGACCAGTCGAGTAACGAACTTATCTTATCGCGCTAGAAATTTTGAAATTTAATTGGTCTTTCGACCAGTTGAACCGACCTTTAGACCAGTCGAGAGAACAATATTTTCACCTATAAATAGAGGATGAATCTCAGAGCTTTTCATTCATTCTAAGAAATATCAAGCCATCACTCTAAGAGATAAGTTCCTACATTTGTCAAGCTATATTGTGTTCATTTTAAATTCTCTTAAATATGTTTTTATATTTGATTTTGTGATCTCCATTCAACTCTATTTCTTTAAAGAAGGGAATTGTGATTTTACCCTCTTTGAGATCAAAATCAAATCAAGCTAGCCCAGGCTAAATTAATCTAAAAATCATTTAGATCTAGAACCGTTCATTTGTGAGATCGAACATTGAACATCTTCGTCTACATCGGATTGGTTCTACTGGGCTTCTTAAGAAGGAGAATTTCCAGATAAGTATCATTTACATTTTGTATATCTTTTGTGGTTTATGAAGTTATGCTAGGAAAATCTCATTTTTAGTTTTATCTGAGGTAATCCAGAAAATCTCAGAGTCTGGGGTTTTTGTAATTGTGTAAGCCCATCTAAAGACACAATTGTGAAGGTTTTAAGGTGAACCTTGGAAAACCTTTTCATAGTGAAAGCTAATATCCCGTGGGTATGGATATTGGGAGTGGAGTAGTTGTGTGGTTGTTTTCTAACAGTTGGTGCATACACAAACGAACTACTATAATTTCTGCAGTTGTGGTGGATGATTGAATGTGCTTATGTGTGTGAATGTTATAATTTACTTTGAGCATTTGTGGTGAATGGTGTAATTTATTTTATGCACTTGTGGTGAATGTTGTAATAACTTAGTTTATTTCTTTTGCCTCTTTATAGGTTTGAGTTTTTGATACTTACAAACGTTCTAGTAAGGTTGTCCTGTCATAAGCCTTTGGTTTTTGGTGTTAGGTTATCCTTAAAACTAAGTTTGTATCAAACTTTCAAGACTAGTGCATTTAAAGTTATTATTTACTTGTGCTTCTTTCTTTTTTTATTGTGCTATTTATTTTTATATTTCGCATTTATTTTTTATTTGGCATAGTCCTATTCACCCCCCCTCCCCTCCCCTCCAGGACATTTAGCTCGGCCTTTTCAATTAGTATCAGATCATAATAGCTCCTTTTTATTATTTGGATTCCCTTCCTAAGGTAACCGATCTAAGCTTATAAGATGTTAAATTTTGATAGCCTCTCGATTACTAGGCTTCCACCTTTTAATGGCTCCAATTATGCCTATTGGAAAGCCAGAATGAGGATCTTTTTAAGGTCCATAGATGAGAACGTGTGGCAAGCCACAGTGACTAGATGAACCCCTCTTACCATTGAAGTGACTAGCATTAATGGATTCAAAACTGTAAAGGTTACACCGTATTTTTCTTGGACCACACTTCAGAAAAATGAGAGTACTGCCAATGCAATCACTTGCGCACTATCATCGGATGAATTCAAAAGAATTATATCTTGTGATACTGCAAAGTAAGCCTGGGACATTATAAAAATGACACATGAGATTACGACTATTGTCAAGAAATCTAAATTTCAAATCCTCACCACTTAGTTTGAGGAGATACATATGGAAGAAAGTGAAACTTTCATGGACTTCTATATTAAGTTAAATGACATAGTCAACTCTATGTGGGGTCTTGGTGATAATATCCCAGAAAGTAAAGTCTGTGTAAAGATATTGTACTCATTGCCTGATAGGTTCAATTCTAAGGTCACTGCCATTCAAGAACTTCGTGATACGGATAATATGAGGGTTAAAGAGCTTGTTGGTTCTTTACAAAGCTACGAGTTAAATTTTAAGGCTCCTAAAGGTAAGTCTATAGTCCTTAAGTCTTCTAAAAATATTTCTCATGATAAAGCTAGTAATTCTGATTGTGAAAATTCTGAAGATGATATAACACTATTAGCCAAAAAGTTTTACAAAATTTTCAAAAGAAAAAAGGGAGTAGATTTTCAAAAACCTTCTGAAAAGAAAAGGACTAGATCTAAAACTTGGAAATCTATTAAAGACAGCTAATGTTTCAACTGCCATGAATACGGGCATCTGGCAAACAAATGTCCAAAGAGGGACAAACCTAAGAAGAAAGGAATGTTAGCCACATGGGATGAGTCATCTTGCTCCGAAGCTTCTTTGAGTCAGATGATTCTGAACCTAAGTCTATTAATGAGGCCAAGGCCTCAATGACTCTAGCCAGAGTCACTTCCTTAGACAATTGTAATTCAACTTATGATGAAAATCTGAGAAGTAACCCGGAAAATGATGATGATTTACAAGATGCCTATAAAACTAAATCTTCAAAAAGAAAAGTTTTTAAAGTTAAAAGAAGATTTTGATAACTTAGTTTTAGAAAAATCGCATTTTTCTGATTGTTTTAAAAATACTAAGTGTAATTTAGATTTCAAAACATCTCAAGTTAAAAACCTTAAATCAAAAAATGAAAAACTAAAACTAGAAGTCTCTTCTCTCTTGAGTTTGAAGGATACTTAGAGGTATGCCCAGGGTGATCCTAAACTAGAAAGACTGCTAACCGGATTAAGGAAATGTGGCGATAGATCTAGTTTGGGCTACGATAAGAATACACCTCTTAAAAGTAAGTCCACTCCACCTAAATTTGTTAAAGGGGAGTCCTCTAACTCAAAAGCGAAAAGTCTGAATCAAAATAATTTTAAAAATCCTAAAACTTTTTAGGTTATGAAATCTAAAAGCAACCATATCAATTATAGAAATTAGAATCATAACCCCTTAGCTGAGAAAATTGTAGATTTACTCAAGTAACTTCTAAAATCTAATTCGAATGGTAGAACATACAATAACTACAAGTATAGAAAAACTAACTATCCTCCAAAACCCAAAACAGTAATGAAATGGGTCCCTAAGGTTGCTTGTCTGGTTGCCCACACCGCTTTCAAGGCTTCGAGTCAATCAAAGTGGTACCTAGACAGTGGTTGTTCTAGACACATGACGGGTGACAAAGATTTGTTCACCAATCTTAAATATATGGCTAATGGCTCAGTCACATTTGGTGATGGTAGCAACTGCAGGATTATTGGCCAAGGTACAGTTCAACTCTTTAATCTTCCTCCATTTGAGAATGTTTTGCTTGTAGAGGGCTTTAAGCATAATCTCTTAAGCATTTCTCAAATTTGTGATAATAAACATAGCGTCAAATTCTCCAACCAAGGGTATGAGATTTCTAATGAGAACGGTTCTGTGATATTAACTGGTCGCAGAACATCTGAGAACTACTATATAGTCAGTGATTCAAGCTTGTGTTAAGTTATTGTGTTACATGGTCCAAACCAATGAGACCGATCTATGGCATAAACGCCTAGGACATGCACACTACTGTAATCTTTATAGACTGAGCAAAGGTGAAGTAATAAGAGGTCTACCCAAGTTAAAGAAAATGGATAAAATTTGTGGTGAATGTCAGATAGAAAAATAAACATGAGTGCTTACAAGAAAGTGAACTCTAATGCCACATCCAAACCCCTTGAACTCCTCCACATGGATCTTGTTGGACCATTAGAACGGAGAGTCGAGGTGATAAGAAATATATTCTGGTAATAGTATATGATTTTACTAGGTATACATGGGTAGTTTTTATGAGAGAGAAATCTGAAACTCTCGATGAAGTGAAAAAGGAACTCAAGTGTATCCAAACTGAGAAGGAATCACATGTCTCTAAATTCGTAGTGATCATGGTTCTGAATTTGACAATAGCGATTTTGAGAAGTTCTGTAACGATCATGGTATATCGCATGAATTTTTTGCTCCTAAGACACCTCAACAAGATGGGGTTGTTGAAAGGAAAAATTGTGTGCATGGTATAAGAAATGCACTCTATGGATTAAAACAAGCTCCCAGGCATGGTATGAGAAATTAACTAAGTTTCTACTAAGTCATAACTTTGTAATGGGAAGTGTTGATAAGACACTGTTTGTAAAGAAATACAATGATCACATACTGATAGTACAGATATATGTTGATGACATTATCTATGAATATACTAGTTCTAACATGACTGTTGTGTTTGCAGATTTGATGACATCCAAGTTTGAAATGAGCATGATTGGAGAACTGAATTATTTTTTAGGTCTGTAAGTGAAACAGCTTGAAGATGAATTTTTTATTTTTCAAACCAAGTATGCTCTAAACTTGGTGAAAAAGTTTGGATTCGAGAGTGGTAAAAATTTGATATGTAGTTTATTATATTTAACTACGAGTCAACCTGATATTGCATTCAGCGTAGGAATCTGTGCTAGATATCAATCTAACCCTAAAGATTCCCACCTGATTGTTGTTAAGCGTATTTTGAGATATGTTGCAAGTATGGCCAATCTTGGTCTTTGGTATCCACATGATACTAATGTTCAATTAGCCGGTTATACTATTGTTGATTGGGCTGGTAACATTGATGACCATAAGTCTACCAGCGGTGGATGTTTTTATGTCAGGAACTATCTTGTTTCGTGGCATAGTAAGAACCAGAGTTCTGTATCGTTGTCCACAGCTGAGGCTGAGTATATTGCAGCTGGTAATGCATGTACTCAGCTTGTGTGGATGAAGAGGATGTAAATGATTACGGATTTGCTCAAGATTCTATGGTTTTGTATTGCGATAATTCTAACACAGTTAACATTTCTAAAAATCCAATCCAGCATTCACGAACTAAGCATATTGACGTTAGATATCATTATATTCATGAATTAGTGGAAGATAAGATTATTTCAATGGATTATGTTCAAACAAAAAATCAACTTGCAGACATTTTCATAAAACCACTTGATAGAAACAGGTTTGCTAAATTGAAATTAGATATTGGTATGTGTAATCTGATCTGAGTTAATGTGTTTACTTGTACTATCTTGCACGTTTTAATTTTTTTTTTTTGGAATTTTTAAATGAAAAATTGCTGAAAAATTGACATTTTTAAGGTTACACGACCAGTCGAGTACACACTCGACTAGTCGTGGCACAACAGGTCAAGTAGCTAGGGATTGGGGGTTTTTAATATGTAAAAAGTAACTTTTTCTTCATTTCTCTCACCTTCTCCAACAAACCCTTTTACGATCGGTCGAACCCACCTTCGATTGCTACTTGGTTAGTGCATCTTTTCCATTTTCCTTTTGGATTTAGGATCTTTGCACTTCCATTTCCTTGATTTTAAAGTTTATTTCGAGTTTTCTTGTCGTTTCTTTGGTTTTCTAGCTTAAAATTTGATTTGGGAGAAACCCTTCATTCTTTTTTGTATTTCTTTTGTGCATTGTGTAATGGAAGATAGAAATAACAAGAGATCCTCTCATGGTCCCTCTTCTTCCTGTTCCACACCTATTTTGGTGTGTACTCTTCGACCACCCGAAGAGGACCCCGAATATGTGCGGGATATTCGTCTCCGCAATGTAATTGTTGAGTGGACAGTTAACTCCAATCATTTAAGTCTTTTCAATATTGTTCCCCTCCTTGAAGCTGTAGGATGGGCTAACATTTTGAATTGGGGCAGTCCTTCATACCGTTCTATTGCGCAGGCCATGTTTACTTGTATAAGTGACTTTTCTGTTGAGAATTTAACTTTTACTGTGTCAACTAGAGAAGGTCCAGTTGATGTTAACTGTCAATTGATATCTGGCTTGATGGATATTCCTGTCAATGATGAAGGAATACCTATCTCTACGTTAGTTGCGAGACCATCTGAATCTGAAAAACATATGTTAACTAGAGTATTATGCAATATGAATGTTGGATGGAACTCTAGTATTGCGCTCAGTTTCAAAAATATGTTACCCAAATACAAGATTCTTCATCATATTTTCATGTCTAATGTGTATCCTATGTCTGGTAATAAAACTGAGCTAACTTCTTTCATGGCTCGCATACTTCACTCGGTTGTTTTTGGTGTTCCAATATATCTTTCTTATCTTATTTGCTATATTATTATTCAGTTTCATCTCCATCCTGGCCATAGTGATATTCTCTTTGCATTTTTGATGACCATGCTATCTACTCATAGTCTTGTGATTATGCCTGTTGGAGAAGCTCCTATTAACCATTTACCCTTCAACAATTCCAACATTAATAAGATGTAAGAGTTGCTGAAGAAGGTGGAGAGGAAGATGCTTTACACCCTGATGATGTTAATATAGATAATTTATTTAATGAATTGGAATCTGACTCTAATGCTGATCCTGATTTTCAGCCTTCTGACTTTGATGAGCGATTGTGAACCTTAGAGGAAAAGGTGGAAGGTTTGCATTTATCCCAAGAAACTCAATTCAAATATATGCGCAAATATCTTAGGCGCATCAGCAAGGGATTACATCAGATTGATCCTTCTATTACTGCTCCTTCTTCTAGTTCTGATTAGACTTTTTCTTTGGGCATGTATTAACTTTTAACTTGGATAATATTTGGGCTTGTGAGCATGATTTTATATTCCCCGAATATATTTTGCTGAACATGTTTATGATTTACTCTCTTATTTCTTCTCCTATCTCTTTGATTATACTTCTTTCCTTTATCATATTGTGACAAAAAGGGAGAGAAAGTGTGGGATTTGTGGTGTGATTGTAGATATGGTATTTTTTTTGGATTGGACATGTATTTGTTTTATACAGGTTCTACATATCACCTTGCCTGGATTGAGGGGGAGTAATGGATTGAGGGAGAGAGTATTTGTTGCATAAATGGTGCATGATTTTTTATTGTGCATGTGCATGTTTTTTTTTATAACTGGTGCATGATTCTTTATTTGATTTTGTCACAAATTTGATAAAGGGGGAGAATGTAAATACTATATTATAAATCTAGCACCCAGGTTTGTCAAATTTTGTTGTGCCAAATCATTTAGAATCTGTATCATATTTTGTTGAGATGATTAGATTAACTTCGTGCATTTTAAAGTTGTCCAAGTTTTCGTTGAACTTCTCTGTGTATTCAAGTTAAAGAAGTGTTGTCGAAGTTCAAGATTTCAAGCTCAAGTACATATACAAGTTCAAGGCTCAAGTTCGAGTATAATCTCAAAGTTTAGTACTTTAAAGTCTCAAGAACTCAAGTCTTTACTCAAGCTCAAGTTCAAGATTTGAAGATAAGCTTCAAGTATTTCAAGTGTGTGTATTTGTAGAGCGAACGATGTTTCAATTATTCAAACTCACAAACAAGGTATGGATGACCCTAGATTGACCATAGATTAAGTCATATTCATTACATATTCTATTTAGGTCATTTCATATGTTTATAGGTCATTTCCTCGACTAGTCCTAGTCTTTATTCGACTAGTCTAAGAGTTTTTCGACCAGTCCAAGAGTTGTTGTAAATTTTTAGAATTTTCTGTTGGACCCTCGACCAGTCGTGAAGACCGCTCAACCAGTCCAGTGAATAGTGCTTGACCAGTCGTGTAGGCTCGACTCAAAGTCCAGTAAGATTTTTTGGTCCAACTCGACTAATCGAGTGCATTGCGCGACTAGTCGAGCAGGCCACTCGACCAGTCGAGTAACAACCTTATCTTATTGCGCTAGAAATTTTGAAATTTAGTTGGTCCTTCGACCAGTCGAACTGACCTTTAGACTAGTCGAGAGAACAGTATTTTCACCTATAAATAAAGGACGAATCTCAGAGTTTTTCATTCATTCCAAGAAATATCAAGCCATCACTCTAAGAGATAAGTTTCTACATTTGTCAAATTATATTATGTTCATTTTAAATTCTCTTAAATAGCTTTTTTGCATTTGATTTTGTGATCTCCATTCAACTTTATTTCTTTAAAGAAGGGAATTGTGATTTTACCCTCTTTGAGATCAAAATCAAATCAAGCTAGCTCAGGCTGAATTAATCTAAAAATTATTTAGATCTAGAGCCTTTCATTTGTGAGACTGGACATTAAACATCTTCGTCTACATCAGATTGGTTCTACTGGGCTTCTTTAGAAGGAGAATTTCCAAATAAATATCATTTACATTTTGTATGTCTTTTGTGGTTTGTGAGGTTGTGCAAGGAAAATATTATTTTTGATTGTCTGAGGTAATCCAGAAAATCTCAGAGTCTTGAGTTTTTGTAATTATGTAAGCCCATCTAAAGACACAATTGTGAAGGTTTTAAGGTGAACCTTGGAAAATCTTTTTTATAGTGAAAGCTAATATCCTGTGGGTGTGGATATTGGGAGTGGAGTAATTGTGTGGCTGTTTTCTAACAGTTGGTGTACACACAAACGAACTACTATAATTCTTGGAGTTGTGGTGGATGATTGAATGTGCTTATGTGTGTGAATGTTGTAATTTACTTTGAGCATTTGTGGTGAATGGTGTAATTTATTTTATGCACTTGTGGTGAATGTTATAATAACTTAGCTTATTTCCTTTGCATCTTTATTGGTTTGGGTTTTTGATACTTACAAATGTTCTAGTAAGGTTGTCTTGCCATAAGCCTTTGGTTTTTGGTGTTAGGTTGTCCTTAAAACTAAGTTTGTATCAAACTCTCAAGACTAGTGCATTTAAGGTTGCTATTTACTTGTGCTTCTTTCTTTTTTTATTGTGCTATCTATCTTTATATTCCACATTTATTTTTAATTGGCATAGTCCTATTCATCCCCCCTCCACCCTCTAGGACGTTAGGCTCAACCTTTTCATCCTCATGCGACTTGGTTTTTATTGAATAGATACAAGGGGTTGATCCATCCTTTTGTAGTAGAGTGGCTACGATTGGGATCAGTCTTTACTAGAAGTGCTATTTTTTAGATTGATGGATGGATATGATATTTCGTCTCGCAATCTGACAACTACGATTGAGATTGTCTCTCTGGGGATACGAAAATTTTGGGTTAAGATAGTTTTTCGGTTTTATTGCTTTGGTGCTTTAATGGTAATGATTGAATTAGACTTTAACGAGAATTCTTGTTTTATTGCTTTAATAATGATGATTGAGTTTCTCCGGCGATGGTTTTTTACAATCCGCCTTCGTTGAAATTAACACGGGTCTAATTGGTGATCATGATCAAGATTCTGATCTATTAGAGATGGTTAATCAGTTCAATCATCTCAGGGTGTATTCAGACTTACAGGGGATGGGCATGCTTTTCTGATGATTAATGCTCTGCCGGGGTTTATTTTTAGGGTAATTTGGACCTTCGATGGTAATCTGGTCCATTTATATTAGAAACAATGCAGATCTGACCGGTGACTTTGGTCAAGATCTTGATTTGTGATTGAATGGGTCCATCATCCCACAATTCGTCAAGCTGCCTGGGATCGTTTTGATATTTACAGTTGGAATCCCACTATGAATGAGAAGGTTTCGAAGTGTGCTTTTGATATTTTAAAGGATTTGGACCACAGGATTGATGGTCAGTCCTTTATTTAAATTTTTTTTAACTTCTTGAAGTATAATTCGATCCATCGGACTGCAAATCGATGGTTACGACTAACATTGACTTTATTAAAGCGTTTTTTAGAAATTAAAAGTTGACCTGATCCATCAGGTTGTGAATCAACGGTTGCGATTGATGCCAATTTTTATTAAAATATAACTTAAAAAATTGACAAGCAATTTGGTCCATCAGATCGCGAATCAACGGTCGCAATCAATGTCAATTTTTATTAAAATACATCTTAAAATTTTGAAACGCGATTTGGTCTATTGGATCGCAAATCAACGGTCGAGATCAATGCCAATTTTTTTTAAATAAATTTTGAAAATTTGAAACATGATCCGGTCCATCAGATCGTATATTAACGATCGTGATCGATGTCAATTTTTACTAAATGTTTTTGGAAGTTTGAGCGATGATTCGGTTCATCGGATCACGAATTGATGGTTATAATCAATACCAATTTTTTTAAAAAATTATTTTTAAAAATTTGAAAAATGATCTGGTCCATTGGATCGAGAATCGACGGTCACTATCGATGTTATTTTTGTTAAAATATTTTTGAAAGTTTGAAAGATGATCCGGTTCATTGAATCGTGAATCGACGATTGCAATCAATCGTGAATCGACAATCGTGATTAATGCAGTTCTTTATTAAAATATTTTGTGCAAATTTTAAATTTTCTCTTTCCTCCAAGATTCTTTTCTCAAAATTTTCCTTAACTTCTCATGAAGTCCTATTTTTTTTATAAAAAAATCTTTGAATTTTCCTCTCATTTCCATCATTTCCCTCTATTCCCTCTTCCATCACTGCATGCCTTACACACATGTAAGATTCTCTTGCAAATACTCTTCCTAAGGCCCCTCCCTTCCCAAAGGGAGATGGCTAGTCCAAGTTCCCTCACTCAAAAAGCAATTGGCGGCCCCAATGGGCCTCCAGTCCGTTAATTGCACAATGGTTTTTTTAGGTTGGTTGGATAATGGGGTGTCCTCACTCACTATAGAAAGTGTGACTCCAATTGGAGCTTCATTTAGAGTACCCAAGCTTTATGTATAAGATTCATAAACACTAATCTACTCATATAAGTAAAATAATTAATTTTATCATTGTACAATTGTTATAAAAAGATAATATCCTTAGTGGCATGTGATCGGATTAGATAAATATGAATTCTCGATATGAGCCAAATTGGCATGTGATAAATATGAATTCTCGATATTTATGAGCCATCTTTCTTCTTCACATATGTATATTTATCTAACCATTATGTGATCGATATTTGAGCCATCTTTCTTCTTCACAAATGCATGCCACAAACGATAGATGCTTTGAATTCATACAATCAATACTTTGATGCTTAATATGGGAACCAATTCAATTGAAGTTTAAATCTATGTTTGTATATGAATGTTACTTTAATCGCTCTATTATTCGGTTGGATATGATACAACTTCGATTCCAGTTGAGTTATATGATTGAATCGAGTAAATTAAACATTAAGAATGGTTATAAGTGGATCATTGGTACTCTAGTGCTTTATCTTTATTTATTTCCTTCTCAATTGCATCATTACTTCTTAAATCAAATTCCACAAGTTTTAAATTTTTTAAGAAATCGCATAATTATAAGTCCCTGTGGGTACAACCTTAGTGTCACTGAGTTATTACTACACCACAACTCTGTAGTTGGGGTTGTCAACCCTTAGGTTCGATCAAGTTTTTTGCGTTGTTGTCAGGGACTTCGCCCGTGTCTTTATGAAATAACTTAACATTAAATTAGTGTAAGATTAAGTTTAGTTTTCAATGTGTTTTTAGATTAGGTTTTTCTGAGATTTCGAGATACTAATATTGCTATTATTTCTTTTGTTTTGTAGAATCTAACATAGAATCACTGATCAAGGACTATCCTTCAAACTCTCTTGCCTTAGTTATTTCATAAATTCTTATTTTGCAATAGTCTTTATTTTAGTAGAAGTAGCTTTTAAAATTATAGTTAAGAGTGGTTCGTGCCCAAGTGGGTTCGAGATAACACTCTTCGTCTCTTAAGTGAATAAGGATTAGTTTAAGGATTGCCTATCCATCATCAGAGTGGTTCATGCCTAAGATCATCTGATTCGACCGAGAATATAGTTGAGAATCAACTCAATATCGCGAAGTTGAGCAACGAGATGGAAACAAAGTGCAAAATGTCTCACCAGCTAAAACTATACGTGATTATTTACAACCATCTACAGTAAGAACGCCTTCCTGCATGATATTTCCATATAATGCAAAAAATGTGGATTTTAAGTTAGGAGTGATCTAATTACTTCCGAAATTCCATAGACTATATTCTGAGAGTCCATATTTACATCTTAAATAGTTTGACGAGATTGTAGTGACCTTACACTTCAACAATATGTCAAATGACACCTTAAGATTAAAATTGTTCCATTTCTCGACCAAGTTTTGGCTTCACTCCTTGAGACCAAGATCGATTGAGACATGGGTTAAGATGACCAGGAAATTCCTTAGAAAGTTATTCTCAGTTCATAAGGTTGATATCTTTAGAAAGACCATTATGAATTTATCACAGAAAGAGGAAGAAACTTTCTTCCAATGCTAGGAGAGGTTTAAGAACTTCCCAAGTGCTTGCCCACATCATGGCTATGAAATTTGGTGGATCATAAGCTTTTTTATGTTTGGTCGACTTCGTCTATGCGTCAATTCATAGAGATGATGTGCAATGGGGAATTCATAAACAAAGACCCTGACAACTCATGGGACTATTTTGACATGCTAGCTTAAAACGCGCAATCAAGGGATACTTCAACTAAGCCAACAACAATCCCAGGTTGACTCGGTCCAAAGAGAATGGAGGAATATAGTCTTAAGGGAATAAGACGATGTCAATGCTAGGGTGGCTAACCTTACGAGAAACGTCGAGGTTGTGGGATTGAAGAAAGTAGAAACAGTCAAATCCAATGAGATCGTTGAAACTGTTTGTGGTATTTGCAATAGTAATATACGCTTGATGCAGAAGTGTCCTAGAACTCCTATGTTCTAAGAGTTGTTACGTGAACAATCTAATGCCATAAAGAATTATCAAAGGCCGTTCAATACTCTCATCTCAAACATGTACAATTCTAGTTGGAGAAACCATCAAAACCTCATTTGGATGAATGGGCCAAGGGCTAATGCAGACAAAAGAACCCAAGAGGATCCGGTTCAAAAATTCATACATGATCAAGAGTAGTTCAATTAGAATAACTTACATGTATTCTAGGATATTAAAACATCATTGGGAGTGTTTGCATCGTCTATTGAAATATTGGTGCCACAATTTACTGTTGGGGAGAAGGGGACTCTTCCAACCCAACCGCTACCAAACCCAATACCACAATACGAGATAAGTGACCCTGACTCTTCAACTCAACATGTGGAGCAAGCAAAGTCTAACACCACTCTTAGAAGTGAAAAAATAATTGAAAAAAACATCTAGATGAGGGCCAAGAATCCCAAGGACTTGGAAGAATCTACGGGAGATGATAGGCCTAGCGATACTACACATGGGAAAGAACTGAAAAAACAATATAAGCCGGTTGCTCTATTCCCACGATGGTTGATCTCACCAAAACATCTATCCAACACCAAGGATATCTTAAAGGTTCTAAAATATGTGAAAATCAACATCCCTCCGTTGGATGCCATAAAACAAATTCTGTCATATGCCAAATTTCTGAAAGATCTTTGTATGGCTAAAAGATGACACAATGTTCAAAAATAAATATTTTTTACATAAAAAAGTGAGTGTCATCATCAAACAAGATATGCCCCAAAAATACAAAGATCCTGGTAGCCCAACCATATCATGTGTGATTGGGGACAATAAGATTGAGCACACATTGCTTAATTTGGGGGTAAGTGTGAATTTAATCTCATAATAAGTGTACGAACTGTTGGGCCTAGGTGAGCTAAAACCCACCAAGACCACACTCCAACTCGTTGATCGTTCAATTTGTATATCGGGAGAGACAATGGAGGACGTGCTTGTCCCAGATGATAAATTTTACTACCCAATGGATTTTATCATTTTTGATACACAGACCGTCATTGATGCTAACACTCAGATTCCTATCATCATTGGTCAACTGTTCTTAGTTACATTAAATGGCATAATCAATTGTAGGAATGAGATTGTGAAACTATCCATTGGGAATATGACACTTGAGTTAAACGTGTTCATCGTGTGCAAGCAATAGGAAGATATTGATGGTGTCCACGAGATTAACTTGATATATTCATTTGTAGAAGATAAGTCATCTTTTACTTTATGGTCTGACACCTTAGAGATGTTCTTGGACCACTCCATTGATTTAGATGATGACATAAGTAGGGAGATGGATGTCTTATTTGATGCTACGCCGATACTTGAAACTAACTTGTGGATGCCTGAATTTGAAATATTACATTTGACTGACTCAAAGCCTCTACTGTCTAGTATCAAGGCATCGAAGCTTGACCTAAAATTGTTGCCCATTAATCTTAAATATATCTATTTGAGTTAAGACGAGAATATATAGTGGTGATTTATTTCCACTTGGATGAGGAACAAGAGAGTATATTGATTTTTTACTTTCAAATAACATAAAAAAAACCCTTAGATGGGTGATCATGGACCTCCAGGGAATTGACCATCTGATTTCTACTCACCACATTCACCTCGAAGATAATGCGAAAATATCTAGACAACCACAACGCCGTCTAAACCCAAATATGAAGTGGTTAAGATCCATGTATTAAAGTTATTGGATATGGATATCATATACCCCATTCATGACAACCGATGCATGAGCTCAACTCAGGAGGTACCTAAGAGGTTCAAGATTACCATCGTAGCCAATTCGGATAATAAACTCGTACTAGTTAAAGTTACTACTAATTGAAGAATGTGCATTGACTACAGAAAATAGAATACCGTCACAAAGAATGACTATTTTCCATTGTCTTTTGTTGATAAGATTTTAGAAAGATTAGCAGGTCATTCTTATTATTGCTTTCTTGACAGGTATTTGGGCTACAACTAGATAGAGATAGTCATAAAGGATCCAAAAAAGACCATATTCACATGTCATTTTGGCACTTTCACTTACCGAAAGATGCCATTTGGATTATGTAATGCCCCCACTACATTTCAACGATGCATGTTAAATATTTTTTTCTGACATGGTGGGCCAATTTTTAGAGATCTCCGTGGATGACTTCTATTTCTTTGGTTCATCATTCAGCGAGTGCCTTGAGCACTTGAAATTGGTGTTAAAGAGATGTGAACAAAAGAACTTTGTGCTAAATTGGGAGCAATGTCATTTATGGTTCAGAAGGAAATAATCGTTGGATACATTATATCGTCCAATGAAATTGAGGTGGATAAAGCTAAAATCGATTTAATCTCTAACTTGTCACCACCTAAAAGCATATGTGACATGCGATCCCTCCTATAACATGTCGAATTCTACCAAAGGTTCATAAATAACTTTAGTCTAATCTCTCATCCTTTATGCAACATTTTGTTAAAGGAAACTCTTTTCAAGTGGAGTAAGGAATACCAAAAAGCTTCCGTCAAGCTCAAAGGCATGTTCACTAGCGCTCCTATCATGCAACCACCCAATTGGAGTATACCTTTTAAAATTATGTGTGACACGAGCAATTATATAATTGGGGCGGTGATAGGCCAAAGAAAAGAGATAAAGCCCCATTTTATATACCATGTGAGTAGAACTTTATACTCTACCTAAGTGAACTACCATACTAAGGAAAATGAACTCCTACTTGTAGTGTTCACTTTGGATAAGTTCGGGTCTTACTTGATAGGTCTAAGATCATCATCTTTACCGATCATGCGGAGCTGAAATAAATTATTTCTAAGAATGATACTAAGCCTCATTTACTGAGATGAATCATTTTACTCAAAAAGTTCAACCTTGAAATCTAAAATAAGAAATGAGTAGAAAATGTAGTGGCTATTTATCTCTCTTGGCTTGTCATATCCGATTCCATGGAGACGATGCCTATCAATGACATGTTCCTTAATGAACAACTATTTAAAGTCTCTCAGTTACCTTGTACACTGACATTGCCAATTATCTTGCCACATATACAATTCTTATTCATTGGATTGCACAAGATAAGAAGAAATTCCTTACTAAGATACATAAGTTCTTTTGGGATGATCTATATCTTTTCCAATATTGTCCAAATCAAATCATAAGGAGATATGTGCCTAATCACGAACAACACAATGTCATCTCATTTTTACCATTCATATACATGTGGTGGCCACCTTTTTGCTAAGAAGACCATTATGAAAATTTTGCAGTGCAGGTTTTATTGGCCTACTATGTTCAAAGATACAAACATACTCTGTAAAACGTGCGAGCGATGTCATAAATTAAGAGAATTATCTCGTCGAAATATGATGTCTTTGAACCCCATTATAATCATTGAAACATTCAATTCTTGGGGCATTGATTTCATGAAGGCATTCTCCCCATCTTTTGGAAATCTCTATATTCTTCTCGCCGTATATTATGTCTCCAAATGGGTCGAGGCAATTCTATGCCAAAATAATAACCATCTCATGGTCATTAAATTTTTTAAAGAAAATATTTTATTTAGATTCAGAACACCTCGAGCCATAAGAAGTGATGAATGATCTTACTTTTGTAATAAATTATTTGAAATGTTGATAAAGAAATACGGTATTCATATAAACTAAGCACCCCCTATCATCCTTGGACAAGCGACCAAGTTGAAATATCAAATAGAGAGACTAAACGGATTCTTGAGAAAATGGTTAACTCAGATTCCAAGGATTTGTTACTTCGACTAACCGATGCGTTGTAGGGTTGCCGTAAGGCATATAAAACCCCTATTGGTATGTCATCCTATAGACTTGTCTATACGAAGGCTTGTCACTTGCTTGTAGAGTTGGAACATAAGGTGTAATGGTCTATAAAGAATTTCAACTTCAATATCGACAAAGTCGGCTTGTTGCGCATGTTACAACTCAATGAAGTGGAAGAAATCCGGAACAAGGCTTACGAGAACTCTCGGATATACATGGACTTAATGAAGGTGTTCTATTATAGGAACATTCTTCAAAAAACTTTTGAACCAAGCCAGGAAGTCATTTTTGTATGACTCAAGAAGTTATCTTTTTTCCAATAAATTGATATCTCATTTGACTGGCTCCTTTAAAGTTAAAACGATTTATCCTCATGGGACTGTTTAAATAGAAAATCCGGGGAATGGTAACATTTTCAATATCGATCATCATCTTAAACCATTCGCTGAGAAATTCTCTTTAGAGGATATGTCTATCCCTCTAAATGATCCTGTCCATCAGGACTAACCTTCTAGTCTGATGGAGGTCCATCTATTTATTTACTTTTTTTTAATGATTATGTTAGAATAGTATAGTTGTTTGTCTGTTTTGTCTAGTGAAAACCCTTTAGATGATAGAAACATCATGCTATCTTAACGATCTTCTTCGGGTACTCTCTCTATTACTCATTCCTCTTTTATTTTCATTATTTTATGTTATGATACATTACATATCTTTTACATTGAAGACAAGGTATATTTTAGGTTGGGGAGATTAGATTATATTTTCTTAGTTTTTGAGCAAAAATTTTCATTTTTTTTTCAATTTTCTAATGTCAAAACTATTTTTTAAGAATAATATTTTGTGTATTTGAATGCATTTAAGTATAATATGATAAGATATAAAGTAATTCTGAAAGTCTATAATTTAGTTAATTAGTAAATTTTTGAACAAGTTATTTTTAATGAATTAATTAATAAAAAATTTTAAACAGTAATTGAGCGTAGTTCACAATTCACATCCGATTCATATTCTTTTAAAAGTTAAATTAAACTCTTAATGTTTAACTTGATGATTACTTAAAAGTGTTAGGAACCAAGTATGGATAGCCTTATCTACCTCGGTATGAAAAGAAGAAAAATGACTAGTTAAAAAAAAGTTAGAATCGAAAATGACTACCTATTGTATATGCTTAAATGAGAAAACAATAAAGAAATGAAAAAAAAGAAAGACGATAGTGTGAAAGTTATCGATGAAAAAAAATTAAAAAGTTGAAAAAATAAGTTAAAAATGAGTAAGTTGTGATGGTCTGTCCATTCTAAGGTAAGTGTTATGATTAATATCATGGAGAGAAAGCTGACTCTTATAAATTATAAGTTGGAATTCACTAAGCACACTAGGAAACTAATGTTTAATTGCATTATGTTAATTAATTGATGAATGTGAAATTAGTTTAATAGTTTATTAGTGATATTAGGTTCTAGATTAATGATATTTTGTCATTATATCTTTAAAATTTACTTAAATATAAAACTGCATAGAGTGTTGTTGGTTGAGGGATGTATTGAGTGTGAAATATTATATATTTTTTTACTTATTATGCATTAATTTTATAAGCACATGTGTAGAGTTGTCCACGAGTAGACTAAGCTCGAGTACTCACTCGACTCGACTCAGAATACTCGACTCGTGTGAGTTTGAGCCGAGTACGAGCGGGTTTCTAAGACTCGTTTAGATTACGAGTAGAGTACTCGACTCGATACTTGACTCGATACTCGACTCGTGTGCTCGACTCGGTACTCAACTCGTGTACACTATATATAACCTGCCAAAAAAAACCCTACTTTCGATCGTTTTTAAACAGCGCCCGTTCGAAACCTTTCCTTCTTCCCTCCCAACGCCCATTCGAAAAAATCTCTCTCTCTCTCTCTCTCTCTCTCTCTCTCTCTCCTCCCTCTCCCTAAGCCCGTCCGGCTGTCCCTCTTCTTGTAACATCCCGAATTTTTGCCAACCTGGAATTAGACGTTCTTAGGCAATGGGTCGCTCCTAATACCTTATTAACTTGTCAGAACTCAATCCCAAAGTTTAAAACCGCTTTTGAACCCATTTCCTTCACAAATCCCACCATTCACCACATTGTTCTTTCAATTTTTCTAAGTACTTTCACCCTAAACACTATCTTAAACTAGCTAAGTATTATAACTTGGATCACTTTATATACAAACTACAAAGGCCCAGGTACCACCTCAGACAAAAATTACTCAGGACTAACTCCTTTAGAAATTAGGCGAGAATTAGCCAGTGTTAAACTAGAGTACCTGTGAAATTAGCATCAATCACTTTAAATACGATCTGCAAGACCCAAAACTTATAAAATCATTGACGCTAGGTTACTCCAAAATCTAGAATCAATCTCATTACCCAGTTGCTCTCGGGAGCACACTGAAACTCCATATCAGATCTAGACCGCGCGTCGGAAGTCTGATTAACATGAAGTTAAGGAATTAGGACCGCCTTGCGGGGCTTGACAACTATCTTAAAAATCAAATCAAGATAGTATCTCAGCGCTATTCGCTTGAGCTCAGAGCGGGGAGTGTGAGAAATGTGAAAATAATTCTAAATTAAATTTAAAATAAATAAATCTGAGACGTTTCGCTTGCGGGTCAGTATTAAGCAACCAGACCGTCAGAATCAGACTAAATTACACCCTCGGATCAGGGATATTTCCCCAAACATATCCATGTACTCGAAATTTTCGATCGAGATCCACTGACCATTGAACTGAAACTAGTCCGCCATTTGCGATCTAGAATCCCGATTGAAACGAAAACTTAGCCATACCTAGATCCAGTGTTAGTGAGCCTATGTCCGACCGCACACAGAAAAGGGGCTGCCAGATGTGCTCCGTTGAGATGGAACGGACCGTATTTGGACATAACCCAAGTATACTTTGTTCTTGAGTCTAGTTTGGTGAGTGTTGGGCCTATATAAGGACCTTAAACTCTCTCATTTCCAGCTCATATGAATTTGAGAAAACCCAGGGAGAGAAAGAGAGAAAAGAGAGAGAAAGTGTGAGAGTTGTGGGAGGTTTCTTCCTGCCCTTTTTTCCTGCTGCTACGCGAGCTTAACCACTTCTTTCTAATCGCTTTCCCGGCAATTCCGGCGTCATTTCTAGGTAAGAAACCATAACCCTAATCTGATCTAGGGTCATGAATATTACAAATGATGAAATAGCTAATTTATTTCATTCTATAGGTTGCCAAACTACCATATACTAAAGCTTAGCGAATCTATTGACTCCGTTACAATTCTATGACAAAAGGTGCAAACTTTAGGTGTATAGGTTATGGTTTTCAACGCTTTCAATGTCAGTTAATGATAGATTCATGATCTGTATGTAATTGCACATGTACAAAGTATTATCTGTTTTCCGTTTCGGTTAAATACGAAAAATATGAGATTTTGTGTATTCTAAGTATTTGTAGAAAGTATCGTATACGTATAAATTTTGGAAATGTGTTTGCCATGATTATTTGTTGTATAAACATATTATGTATGTGTATAACACTCACTCGGTGAAAGGATTCACCCTAATACATGTTTTTGCTAGTATACGTTATGTATGTAAAAAGGGTGTATTCTAAGTGTTTGTGAAAATGATCGAATGAATATAGAATTCGCATGCGTGCTAGCCATGACTAATTGTCATGGATACATGTTTGTTGTATAGGCGATACCCCTTTGACGAAAGGATTTGCCCTAAATCACACCATGGCTAATATACACTATATATGCTAAAACGTGTAGCCCAAGTGTTTGTGGAAATGACTGAATGAACATGGAACTTGAGTTCCTGCTTGCCATGACTATCCGTCGTGGGTGCACGCGTGTTATAATTGGGGCAACTCCCTAGTGAAAGGATTTGGCCTTATACCTATGTGATCAACATACATCATATATGTTGATGTATGTAGTTTAAAGTGTTTGTTGAAATGTCTAAATAAATAGTAGTTAGTAAATTGTAATGTATAGGGGTGTTGAGATAGGATTCTCAGCTACCTTAGAGATGTATATGATTTCCTCCATGTTGCTTGTTTAATTTAACCGCTTACTGATGAAATATAGGTGTTTGTATTTCCTGTTTATATTGTGCTTTATTACATGTTTTATGACATGCTTGTCAACATGCTTAAATTACTTTGTTTATTCTGCTTTACTCTACATGCTTCTGGTCATGGATTGATTGTATTTGGGGCTATGATTATAGTCCAGGCAATCGGTAACGGGATTGAATTCGTGGCTGAGATTCATTTGCTACATGAGATGTGTTCGACGAACCCGAGTCGTATTTCGGTTGGCGATAGTGGTTGTCCACACGAAGTGCTTATGCGCTTCAAATCGTTCAACTTGTTATGCGCTCGAGCTAGTCGAGCTCGTCAAGCAACCTGATCTGTCTAATGTATGTTCACCATGTTTGGACGCTACTGCTTGAACCTAGGGTACCAAACTTACCAGTGAAATCCCGTTAACCATGGTACCTCGATCCGCTAAGACTCATGAGCCGAGCATGGTGGTATGGGACACCGTGGTCGAGCTGTCGACCTACGTTAGGACCATGTGCCTCCCCGTAGTGACCAGTGAGCAACCAGACTTGTGAGCCGATTATGGTGGTATGAGACACTATATTCGAGCTGTCGGCCTACACTGATTGGTGACGAGCCCTTTGTAGTGACCTCGAGCATACTCTGAATTTGCGGTGAGGCGACGAGTTTTGCCGCGATGTATAGAGTATGAACTAGGCCTGTATCAATTTAATGATAAACCGTTAAAAAGGTGATAGGGGAGTGGTGTAACGATTACGTGTAACAGCCCTGGCAGCCCTTGCAGCACCCTAGAACCATACTATCATATGAGATTATCTAGGTTTGACGACCCTAGAATGGATCATGTTTGGGAATGATACAAGGGAGGTACCTTAGTTTCCCAATCCTACTGTTTGAAATGGACTAATAACAACTCAGTAATCATGCTCATCATTGCATTGCATGTGCCTGAAAGATGTGGAGCACTGAGGAATGAAAGCATGCCACAAACGTAAGATAGTGTCGCATGAGGGAATATGTTGGTGAGGGCATGCATCATGACAGCATTTCATACTTGCATTAACAAGAGTACTTAGGATTGTTGATTGAACTGCTTTATCATTACTGCTTGACTGTTTTGATAACATGTTAACCTATGCTTTATTATTTCACTGAGTTGATCACTCACTCTCACGTTACGGGACGGTGTTGTACATACCAACCAGACTTGTTTGAGTTTCAGATAATGGCGATGCTGCGAAGCGGAGCCGGACTTTTATGATGATGAGGAGGATTCCTCCTTTATGCAGTTTTCAGGTGGGTTCATGTGAGCCGTGCCTTGATCGACAGGGTTACAAGGATGTTGACTAGATGACCTTACACATTTGGTATATTTTTGAGTTGTATTTGTAATTAATTAACCTGGTAACATTATCACACTGGAGACTCACCACAGTTAATATATTTTATATATCTATCACAGTCTTCCACTTGCAAATTTAACTATCTCTGGAGTATGATATGTTGTTTTGGTATAATCTCATTCATGTTTCAATGCTCTCATCATAATCATCATTATCTGTGTTGCATAAGTGATGCGTTGGAACTCGGGAGCTAAGCTTTGCTCGACTCCCGATTTTCAGGGCGTTACAAGATGGTATCAGAGCATGATTTGGATTAAACCGGACCTGGGTTATGGTCACACGACGTACTCTGACGCACTCTGATTTAGGAGGGAGCGACGGAACGTAGAAACCGACTTAGGATTTCCCAGATTCGTTGAACGACGAAACCGACCGAAATCGACCGCTGAGATTGGGCCCGTACATACCCATGATCACGCAAAACAATCTCGAATTACTTCTATACCATCAAACGACGTGTGTAGATCACAAATGATCCCATCTCAACCGTTAGAAATTGATAAATACAAGTATGTATCAGAAATTGGTCCCGAAATGGCTCAAAACGGAGTCGGGGCTGAATCGATGAAATCTGGGGGGACCCACGGTAGACCTGGGGTGTCTTTGTCACCTTGGGAGGGTGGTAAATACCGCCCTACCACGGAGGCACCGCAGCTGGTCCCGTGGACTCCGGTGGAACCGCGATCACCGCGGTCAGGTTGGGCCGGGTTGGTCAGGCCGGTGCTGGTCAGGGTCGGCCCAACCCTTAGTTAAGTGTGGGGCCCGCGAAATTTCACGAGGACCCCTCTTCTAGGTCTGTTTTGCCCCCTCTCTCTCAAAACACCCTCCAAGCTCTCCCTTTCCCTCAAATTTCAATTTTTCTCTCCCAAACCTCTCTTCCCATCACCCAATTTACCATTTTCGGCCACAACCTATACCCCTCTATCAGTTATAGTAATCCCTACCTCCCCTACCCTCTCTGTTGTCTCACATTTGAGCTCTTACACTCCCATTTGTGGCTCAAGATCGTACACACCTCTCAACCCAACCCATCTCTTCATTTTCCTTCTCAAATCACTATCCTTTGGGCCTCCACAATATCTGTTGAGGTTCCAATCCATGGGAAACCAAACCTCCAGCCTTTTCTCTCTCTCTATCACTTTTCTTCACTTTTCTATGACTCTGTCCGAGCTTAGTACGGTCACTTTCTCGGATGTCTAGCTATCCATACTGTTGTCTTGTAGTTTGCATGGGTTACCGTCTTTGGATGTTTTTATTTTCATGTTGATGGGTATAGTAGTTAGTAGAATGTTTTAGATGTTTGAGAACGTTTAGGGCCCGTTTGGCCAAATTGCATTAGGTGAGTTTAAGGTGGATAGAATTGTAAAGGTAACAATAAATGTATGTGTAAGGTATGGTCCCTAGATTGGGTGTATCCCATGGTTTCCGATACTATGTTTGGAATGTATGCAGTTAAACTTAAATCGCGTATTTTCCTTTCCTAAAAATTCCTCATCCTGGGATTTGGAACTCCCATCTCACGCTTTCCCACACAAGACTCATTTTCCAAAGCCTATAAAATTAATCACCACTCACCCTCCTACCAACCATGCCACTCCCAATCCCGAGGAGGGATTAGCAATGCAGTCTCATTTAAGACAAAAGGCCCTAAAGTTTTAGACCTAGAGTGGTGCTCCTAGATTTCTACAGGCCTGACCGTGTAGGAAATCCAACAAATTTATAATATGAACCTTAAGACCCTTTTAGTTGGAATGAGCATATGTGAAATACTTGAGCGTCAAGTACAGACAACTCAGTTCCGATTAGACAACTTTGACCCTAAGTGATAAAACTCTTCCTGTATTAGAAATGATGTGAAATCATCTAGCGTATGAGCATAGACTTTGGATTACACCTATGGATTTTCACTACTCCTAAATTAAGATTAGACTACCGGTTACATTAAAGAATGCCAGAGACCGATAGATGTAGCTAGGTCAAATCAATACACCTCTTTGATCTGGGTGGCGCAGCGAAAGCATGGTGGACCCTTGCCCGACTGGCCCAAGATCGAATGGAGTTGATCCAGACTATACGTAAAGACAGGTCACTAAATAGGATGAGCTACCCTATCTCGGACATAGAATGAGACGAGGATTTTCCTAGACCAAGACCTAAAGAACAACCCGGGAAATAGGACATTTGAACCTTTCTGTGATGGGCATTCCCTAAGTTGTTAGAGTGATCGGTCCACGGAGTTACTGAAATATACAACTGCGAAGCATTCGCGGCTTAACCCAATTCTCAATCCTAAGCAACTACCAATGGACTCACTGCTTGGCCGAGCAGAAGAGCAGGATCCACCAGGATTCAGAAGGGATACGATGAGCTTTCTATCCTGGTCCGGTAGATGATCGATGTATCGGGATCAAGCCCACTATAATCGTCTCTTCATGTTGGTCAAACATTGAAAACAGCTATCTTACTCTAACTTGTTGGGAATTGTCGTCAAAACTCCAAATAGGTAAAGAAACAATTTGTAGAAAACCATCAGGATATGGGAAATGGATAAAGAAATAAGTTTTAAGGGGGGTAGACTAAAATGAACCAGGCTAGTATATACCCTACGTAATAAAACTTAGGCAATGAAATAATTAAATCTTTCCTTATTACCCTTAGGCAATTTTGGGGACAAATTTTGTTTTAAGGGGGGTAGATTGTAACATCCCGGATTTTTGTCAACTTGGAATTAGACGTTCTTAGGCAATTGGTCGCTCCTAACACCTTATTAACTTGTCAGAACTCAATCCCAAAGTCTAAAACCGCTTTTGAACCCATTTACTTCACAAATCTCACCCTTCACCATCTTGTTCTTTCAATTTTTCTAAGTACTTTCACCCTAGACACTATCTTAAACTAGCTAAGTATTATAACTTGGATCACTTTATATACAAACTACAAAAGCCCAGGTATCACCTCAGATAGAAATTACTCAGGACTAAATCCTTTAGAAATTAGGCGAGAATTAGCCAGTATTAAACTAGAGTACCTGTGAATTAGCACCAATCACTTTAAATACGATCTGCAAGACCTAAAACTTGTAGAATCATTGACGCTAGTTTACCCCAAAATTTAGGATCAATCTCAATACCCAGTTGATCTCGAGAGCACACTGAAACTCCGTATCAGATCTGGACCGCACGTCGGAAGTCTGATTAACACGAAGTTAAGGAATTAGGACCGCCTTGCTGGGCTTGACAACCACTTGGAAATTAAATCCAGATAGTGTCCCAACGCTATTCGCTTGAGCTCGGAGTGGGGAGTGTGAGAAATGTGAAAATAATTCTAAATTAAATTCAAAATAAATAAATCTGAGACGTTTCACTTGCGGGTCAGTATTAAGTAACCAGACCGTCAGAATCAGGCCAAATTATACCCTCGGATCAGGGATATTTCCCCAAACATATCCATGTACTCGGAATCTCCGATCGAGATCCACTGACTGTTGAACTGAAACTGGTCCGCCATTTGCGATCTGGAATCCCGACTGAAACGAAAACTTAGCCATACCTATATCCAGTGTTAGTGAGCTTATGTCCGACCGCAGACAGAAAAGGGACCGTCAGAAGTGCTCCGTTGAGACGGAACGGACCGTATTTGGACATAACTCAAGTATACTTTGTTCCTGAGTCTAGTTTGGTGAGTTTTGGGCCTATATAAGGACGTTAAATTCTCTCATTTCCAGCTCATACGAATTTGAGAAAACCTTAGGAGAGAAAGAGAGAAAAGAGAGAGAAAGTGTGAGAGTTGTGGGAGGTTTCTTCCCTCCATTTTTCCCTGCCGCTATACGAGCTTAACCACTTCCTTCTAATCGCTTTCCCGGCGATTCCGGCGTCATTTCTAGGTAAGAAACCCTAACCCTAATCTGATCTAGGGTTATGAACATTGCAAATGATGAAATAACTAATCTATTTCATTCTATAGGTTGTCAAACTGCTGTATACTAAAGCTTAACGACTCTATCGACTCCGTTACGATTCTACAACAAAAGGTGCGGACTTTAGGTGTATAGGTTATGGTTTTCAACACTTTTAATGTCAGATAATGATAGATTCATGATCTGTATGTAATTGCACATGTATAAAGTGCTGTCTGTTTTCCGTTTCGGTTAAATACGAAGAATATGAGATTTTGTGTATTTTAGGTATTTGTAAAAAGTACCGTATACGTATAAATTTTGGAAATGTGTTTGCCATGATTATTTGTTGTATGAACATATTGTGTATGTGTATAACACTCACTCGGTGAAAGGATTTGCCCTAATACATGTTTTTGCTAGTATACGTTATGTATATAAAAAGGGTGTATTTTAAGTGTTTGTGAAAATGACCGAATTAATATAGAATTCGCATTCGTGCTCGCCATGACTGATTGTCATGGATACATGTTTGTTGTATAGGCGACACCCCTTTGACGAAAGGATTTGCCTTCAATCACGCCACGGCCAATATACACTATATATGCTAAAACGTGTAGCCCAAGTGTTTGTGGAAATGACTAAATGAACATGGAACTTGGGATCCTGCTTGTCATGACTATCCTTCGTGGGTGCACACGTGTTATAATTGGGGCAACTCCCTAGTGAAAGGATTTGGCTTTATACCTATGTGATCAACATACGTCATGTATATTGATGTATGTAGTTTAAAGTGTTTGTTGAAATATCTGAATGAATAGTAGTTAGTAAATTGTAATGTATAGGGGTGTTGAGATAGGATTCTCAGCTACCTTAAAGATGTATATGATTTCCTCTATGTTGCTTGTTTTATTTAACCGCTTACTTATGAAATATAGGTGTTTGTATTTCCTGTTTATATTGTGCTTTATTACATGTTTTATGACATGCTTGTCAACATGCTTAAATTACTTTGTTTATTCTGCTTTACTCTACATGCTTCTGATCATGGATTGATTGTGTTTGGGGTTATGATTATAGTCTAGGCAATCAGTAACGGGATTGAATTCGTGGCTGAGATTCATTTGCCACGTGAGATGTGTTCGACGAACCCGAGCCATACTTCGATTGGCGATAGTGGTTGGTCACACGAAGTGCTTATGCGCTTCATATCGTTCAACTTGTTGTGCGCTTGAGCTAGCCGAGCTCGTCAAGCAACCCGATCTGTCTAATGTATGTTCACCATGTTTGGACGCTACAGCTTGAACCTAGGGTACCAAACTTACCAGTGAAATCCCGTTAACCATGGTACCTCGATCCGCTAAGACTCATGAGCCGGGCATGGTGGTATGGGACACCGTGGTTGAGCTGTCGGCCTACGCTGGGGTCATGTGCCTCCCCGTAGTGACCAGTGAGTAACCAGACTCGTGAGCCAATTATGGTGGTATGGAACACTATATTCGAGCTGTCGGCCTACATTGATTGGTGACGAGCCCTTTGTAGTGACCTCGAGCATATTCTGAATTTGTGGTGAGGCGACGAGTTTTGCCGCGGTGTATAGACTATGAACTAGGCCTGTATCAATTTAGTGATGAACCGTTAAAAAGGTGATGGGGGAGTGGTGTAACGATTACGTGTAATAGTCCTGACAGCCTTTGCAGCGCCCTAGAACCACACTATCGTATGAGATTATCTAGTTTGATGACCCTAGAATGGATCATATTTGGGAATGATATAAGGGAGGTACCTTAGTTTCCCAATCCTGCTATTTAAAATGGACTAATAACAACTCGGAAAACATGCTCATCGTTGCACTGCATGTGCCTAAAAGATGTGAAGCACTGAGGAATGAAAGCATACCGCGAACGTAAGATGGTGTCGCATGAGGGAGTATGTTGGTGAGGGCATGCATTATGACAACATTTCATACTTGCATTAACAAGAGTACTTAGGATTATTGATTGTACTGCTTTATCATTACTGCTTGACTGTTTTGATAACATGTTAACCTATGTTATATTGTTCCACTGAGTTGATCACTCACTCCCACGTTACGGGACGGTGTTGTACACACCAACCAGACTTGTTTGAGTTTCAGATGATGGCGATGCTGCGAAGCGGAGCCGGACTTTTATGATGATGAGGAGGATTCCTCCTTTATGCAGTTTTCAGGCGGGTTCGTGTGAGTCATGCCTTGATCGACAAGGTTACAGGGATGTTGACTAGAGGACCTTACACATTTGGTATATTTTTTAGTTGTATTTATAATTAATTAACCTGGTAACATTATCACACTCTGGAGACTCACCACAATTTATATAATTTATATATCTATCACAGTCTTCTGCTTGCAAATTTAATTGTCTCTGGAGTATGCTATGCTGTTTTGGTATAATCTCATTCATGTTTCAATGCTCTCATCATAATCATCACTATCTGTGTTGCATAAGTGATGTATTGGAACTCGGGAGCTGAGCTTTGCTCGACCCCCAATTTTCAGGGCGTTACACTTCTTCCCTCTCTCTCTCTCTCACTCATCCCTTCCCCTGTCCGGTAGTGCTAGACTATGTCGTTCGTCCCTGCGGCATGTCCGGTGACAGAGCTCATCCCTACCACTCGTTCGGTGCCGCAGCTCGTCCCTACTGCTACTCCTCCGTCATCGCCCTACCTTGCACACAGCTATCGGTCGTTCCTGCCTAGCTCGCCCGGTGATGTGTAGAGTTGATTTTTTTTTTTTATAAATTGTCAGAAATTGATTTATTATTTATTTTTTGAAATATTGTGTGGTGTTGATTACTTGATTTATTATTATTTTTTAAAAAATTGATATCAATATCATATATTGATATTGCTAATATATGTTTGAAATTGTTAATATACAAGTATGTTAATATGCTAATATATGTTAATATAGTTATTAGGTAATATATGTTAAAATTGTTAATATATATTAATATAGTTAATTTATGTTAAAATTGTTAATTTATGTTAATATAGAAATTGTTAATATAAAAATATGTTAATATGTTAATATAGATAATATATGTTAAAATTGTTAATATATTTTAATATATGTTAATATAGCTAATTTATGTTAATATAGAAATATGTTACTATAGAAATATGTTGATATAGAAATTGTTAATATGTTAATTATTATCCTCTACTATTTAAGTCTCATGCCCTAATAGTTATGTTTTCCATGTTTTTTAGTTTACTTTATAAATGACAATTTATTTGTTACTTTGTTTGTGTTGAATGTTACCACTTTAAGATGTCTTTGATTTTTCATTTGACATTTTGTTATTAGTTAGCTAGATGATGAATGTCAATTTCAGCATGCTCCATTGTTTGTATAGATATGAATTACTCGTATTGTTATAGTCGTAAACTTTTAATATAGGATAATCAGTTGCCCATTTGAGGATTTTTATATTTCTAGACATAGATTCAGTGTGTTCTTGGATGCATAGAAATTCTCAAATTGTCCATTTTTAGACAGTTTAGAGTTAGATAGATTGTAATGTCTTCATTTATTCCAATTTAAATGCATATGCCTGTTCTAGTTTCGTCTCTCCTTTTTCTCTTTGGATATATTTAATGGATTTATTTTCGTCGTCAAATATCCACACTTTATGTTGATAATTGACATAAGAATCACATACAAGATTAATATATTCTGGAGAGATAAGGGGAGATGTTGGCCGAAATTTCGGCGTAACATTTAAATTGAAAAATGAAGGCATTGTAATCTATCCAACCTTGAATGGGTGACTGATTTAGACAGTTAAATAATTATGCCCGTCTAGCGGTCTAACCATCTAGGACCCTAGGTATAGTCATATAACATATCAAGAACTTTATTTTATCGATGACCAGTCAAGACGAAAGCCCAAATACCCCTGGAATGGGTGCATCGGCCACATCTCCTCTAATCATAGAGTGTGAGACCCGACTTGAGTTCGCATGTGTACATGTGTGTGTGAGTATGCATTCCATTCATCTTGGTCCCACGGTCCAACCGGTCGAATTCCGGTGACCTGTGACGTTTGGTTAGCGTTTACGATCTTCCTCGAGTTTGGTTACGTAGACCCGAGATCGGTCCGAGACCCATGTCATCTTCTCCGTATCGGCACCACGGTTCCAACGCCGTGTCTCGTGCGTTAATCCGATATGTATATCTCAAGTTATGAGTATCGATCGATATGGGCCATTAATTGCATGATTGGTAGACCCCACCATGGTTTGTACAATTTTTTCATGCACATAATGTCACCGTAATCTGAAATTTCTAAAAGGCTACTACCCTACAACCTTGTTTGTATCTCCCTACTATAATCATTAATTTCTCTACCCTAGGTACAAGAGGTAATGATTACTTCCCTTAAAAGTTTTTTCCTTCTCATTTCCTCTCATTTCTCTCTCTCTTCTCTTCTTCCCTAGCAACTTCCCTCCATTTCTTCATCCCATCTCCCTCTTCATTTCCAGCCCCCTTTCCTTCTAATCCCATCTCATCTAACCTTCAACAATCCATCTCACCCATTGAAACATGTCCCTTGGAGCATGAAGAGTAGATTGATGTAACTTTGGAGTAGGATCCATTAAAATAGGTGCTTTCCTTAGCTTTTTCTCTCTTACTTCTCTTTTCTTTCTTTTCCTTGTATGCATGGAAGCATGTAGGACCCACCAATCCATGGTGGAGGTCCTACATGGCTCCTAGGATGAAGGTTGGGCCTAGATCCTACTTATTTCCTTTTATGGTGGGCCATTCTCCATGGACCCACCATGATGCCTTCTCCTTTATTCTTGCATCTCATAGGCCATCTAGGCCTTTGCATGCATGTAGGGAGGGTGTTCTTACCCTCCAGCAAATTATCTTGATGCATAATAGCTTGCGTGTAAGTGTATACATAATAGATGGTATGGATTGTAGAGTGAAAGGTCCATTAGTGGCGGGACCTTCCACCAATAACCGATTGTTTCTTCCTTCTCTCTTTGTCTCTATTTTTTTCTTGTGTATTCTGATGATGTGTGGCCCACTAAGGAGAGATCAGCAACATCTTAGACTCTTAGCTAGATGGGAAGTCCAAGCCCACTTCGACTAGATGTCCAAACCCACCATGCATGCATGGTTTGGGTGGCCTCCAAAATGATTTTTTTATGGATGTCTGAGTGAGGTCATGGGTCTGAAATTTTGTTAACCCATCAATGTAGACCTCACATGTTGAATCAGGGCCATAAACCCTTTGATTAATTTATATGGGCTGAAATATGGACAACATATGTTGTTGTCCAGATTTTAGACCCAGTTTGAGCATGACTTTTAAGCTAATGTTTGGATCTATTTGCATGTCTTTTTCTCCTAAATTTTTTTAAGGGTTTTCTAAAGTGTAGACCTCACTTTGATGTGGAATGGTGCCCATATCATTTCCTCCATGTTTGAGGCCTATGGGATGGGCCAAAGTAGGCCGACTGTCCAGAAATTTCTGAACAGTTCAGCAACATTGCATGTTAGAAATGCTCGTTTTTCATCCTGATTTGGGAGTAAGTGGGCCACTTCAGTGGACCTCACTTGATATCCATATGTGGGACCATCAAACCCAAAAAATTTTCAGTAATTTGGGCAAGTATAGGCCCACCCCATGTGGTGTCAAACATGGGACAACAATATTTTATGCACAAGCAGATTTTCTGGATATTCTTTGCTGGTCATAATTTGTATGAATTAAATAAAATACTTATATTGCCTCAAAAATTCTAAAATTTTCAATGAGGTGTCCCACCCATGGTAGGACCTATCTGCAAAATTTTAGGGCCAATGGACCCCATTTGGGCATCCAAAAGGGTGGGTCAACATACTGGATTGCCAGAAATTTCTGCTGCGCAGTCCAGCAGCATAGTCCCATGAAAAATAAAATTTTAAAAATACTTTCTAAGAAGGTAGCCATATTTCTGGGTCCCACCTTGTTGTAGGCTTGATGAGGGACCTTAAGTCCAAATTTCAGGAATTTTGGAGGCCCAGAACCCACCCATTTGGATGGCCCAAATTTAGTGCAGTTATTTTCAGCAACATTTCACCCTATACAGATTGTAACTCCGGAATTTATTAAAATACTTCTGAGTATCCAAAAATTATGAAAATTTATAGGGAGGTAGTTCACCCATGGTGGGACTCACCTGCAAACTTTTTGGGACTAATGAACACCTGTGCACACCGTGGCAAGGGATAGACTGACCCACCATGTTGGGACGTCCAGATTTGTCCGATTTTCTGGACAGACTGTCTTATTTAAATTATTTAAAATACTTAGAAATATCCAAGAATTCTGAAATTTTGTGGAGGTGTGTCCCACCCATGGAAGTGTCAACTTATAAAATTTTAGACCCAATGGACATTCGAGCTGACCGTGGTGTAGTCTGTAAATTGGGTCAGTTTTAGGCCAAATACCCAGGCTCGTAGGACTACCCACCATGGAACGCCCCTACCTTGGGCTGTTGCTAGGCCTGTATTCCAGCAGCATGGCCCACTTCTAATATATTTGTGCACTCACCTCTCATCTGGTGGGACCCACAGTGATGTGTGAGGGTCATTAGAAAATAAATACTATAAATTAATTTAATTGTTGGACTCTAATAAACCCAGAAAGAAGGTGGGCTAGAAATTCAGCAATGGGCCCAACGTTGCCGCCCCATAAATGTCTATTTTGGGGCAATATAGCCCACTAGATTTGAGGAGATTTTAAGTCAGTTATCTTGCCATTCTGATTTTATTTTTGGGCTTAATTAGTGCAAGATTAGAGGCCCATTCCAATTGGATTCTTCTTAGGCTAGTCTTCTAGTTAATTAATGGGCCTTATAGCCTTGGTTGGGCTGGAACTTTTGATAGGCCCGTTGGACCCTTGGGTCCTATATTTACCACATCATTGTGATGGGTCTTATGGGCCAAATACTCAAGTAGTTGGGCCCTTGCTTACCCACTATAATAAATCCATACTTGGGCCGAGATGTGAGGCCCAACTTACTTGTGTTAAATATAAGGATTTCCCATATGTTGGGATAATGGGCTGCCCATTAGGCCCACCACAATGAGTAAACCCATGACCCTCATGGTTGGGCCCTAACCTTGCTTAAGGGCCTACCAGGTTGCCTATATATTGGGCTTAGTGTATGGCCTACTGGGCTATGGATTGATTGGGCCTTAGACTTTTCTTTACATACGTAGCAGGCTACCTTTTGGGACCCAGTTGAGGTTGGATGTCCTCCTTTGTGGCCCTAAGGTAGGCCCATAGGGGCCCTTATAGGTGGTTGAAGGCCCACCTTGGGCCTGGGACCGTTTCTCCTTAGGATCACGACTCTCCCTTAGCTTGTGGGTCATTCCAAAGTACTGGGCCCCACTAGAGGATTCCTCCTCTCTTCCTTAGATCACCTGTCTATGTGCCTAGACCTTGACCCTCCTTAGGACGGAGGATTCCATATTTCATAGGTAACACACTTACATTCTTGTGACCCATATGCATCATCTGTATGAATTGATTGCATTATATGGTGGTCATTGAGGGTGGGAGTTTCTCCCCTCGTCCACATTGTGTGTCTGCAGCTAGTGCATGATCTGTATGTGTGACTCATGCATTGGCATTGCATTTCATAATGATACCGCCCTTACTTCATCAGGGCCTGCCTCCACAGGGACATTCATGGATGGTTGTATGTGTGGACATCGAAAATATTACTTGAGCTTACCAGGTGCATAGGATGCCCATGAGTGAAAATTTCAAAACTTCCATGGTACCAAGGATCTGCTCCAACGTCGTGACTGGGTAGAAATATGAGCGCACGAGAGCCTTATGCCGTTAGGTCGCACCTCCCACTGTCGTTTGGATAGGGGTATGACCTTACCTGCCTGGTGTGAGGAGGCGTTGCTAGGCTGATTCTGATCAGCTCGTAAATGGGTCTGCTACCGTCAGGCCTTGTTGTTGATTGGCTGTCCACATGCGGTTAGTGAGGTCTCTTACTCTCGTTTGACTGTGCGGGGTTTATAGAGCGGCAATCATTCAGTAGTGTAATGGACCTCGGTGATTTTCTTATAAATGGAAATGTACTTGACATGTGGTTTGGGTATGAGCACTGACATTACTTGCATCACATTAGCATTGGCTGTATAAGCCCCTTCATGCTTTGCCTTGGTATGGCACCTAGTACTCATTGCATCGTATTCATGATAAGCCTTAGTAAGGCTAGTGATATTCTCATTGAGCATGTTTTTCTCCTTGTACCTCATATTATTCTTCTATGCACCATTGTCACACACTTACACCACCCTCTAAGCTTCTATAAGCTTATACACGATTGATGCTTGCAGGTGATCCTATGCGGGTGTCGTCGTGGCAGAGCTTGGAGTAGAGCTGAGTTTGAGGACTCCAGTGTTGCTAACTTTTCTTCCATTTTCTATCATCTTATGTATGTCCTTTTGGACCTTATGGATACTTGTAAAAGTTCAAATTCTTAGTGAATTTTGTGATGTATGCCTTTGTTATTCTCAAATATACTTGTTGTGATCTTGGGGATACTCGTATTAGAATGATTATATTATTACGAAAATCCTCCTTGTGGGATCCCAGGATTGGAACCTGCATTAGGAGCCGAGAATGGGGTACTACGGAGGCTGTTGCGGTCAAAACCGGCCATCGGATTCCTTGTAAGTCCGATTACCGAGTCTAGGGCGTGACATAGAGGGAAACACAGACATGTCAACTGCCTGTAAAGGGAAGAAGAAGAGATCAATAATGTAGGATAATTTCAAAGATGTGATAGTTAACGGTGTACAAAAGATAAAGTGTAATCACTGCAAAGGGTTATTCAGTAAGATTTCAAGAGGATTTACGACATATCTAATTAGACATTTGAAGACCTGTCCTAAGAGACCAAGACTCCCTCCTCCTAGCTAACAGTTGCTGTCATTTACGAAGTCATAAGGGGACGACTCCCAAGGCGTAGTGTCCACTCATAAGTTTGACAAAAATAAGTTGAATGAGTGGTATGCTAAATCAGTGATTCTAGAAGAAAAACCTTTCAGAATGATAGAAAGTAAAGGATCTAGGGCTTTCTGTCAATTCCTTAACCATCGGGCTGAGAATGTCTCCCGCATCACAGTGTAGAGAGAGTGCATGAAGATGTACGGAAATGAGAAAATGAAACTGAAAGAAGTTTTGGCTTCAGTATCCAGAATAGTTTTGATGTCTAATTTATGGACGACATCCAATCAAATAAAAGGATACATTTTATTAACCGCTCATTATGTCGATAAAGATTGAAAACTATGTAAGAAAATTTTGAACTTCCGTAACCTTCCTCCTCCACATACTGGTTTACTTATTTCAGATTACATCTACGGTTGTCTAGAAGGTTGGGGCATTGAGAAGAAAATATCAACAATAACTTTAGACATTGCTTTAGCAAATGATAGTGTCATTTCATGCTTACGTAACCAGTTCAGGGCTATAAGAAATTTATTATTTGAAGGGAAAATATTCTAGGTCAGATGTTGTGCCCATTTATAAATTTGATTGTACAAGAAGGGCTGAAAGAAATTGACAACACTATAGAGAATATAAAAGAAAGTGTGAAATATATAAGGGGGTCGCCATCGAGACTAAGTGTATGGAATGACATCATCTAATGTTTGAATGTGCCATCTAAAAAAACGTTGAAGTTGGATGTCTGTATATATTGGAACTCAACCTATGAAATATTAGATATGACAATGGAATTACGGCTTGCATTTCCTGAATACGCGGTGCGTGACAGAACGTATTCTTGGTTGCCGAGCACAGATGATTGGGCCAAAGCACAACAAGTTCACACATTTCTCGAAGTTTTCTATGATCGCACAAAGATTTTTTTTTGGGAATCAGCATCTAATCGCGAATCTGTTTCTTCTATCTCTTTGGAAAATTAAGGATGTTCTACAGAAAAATATCAGTGTTGGTCTAGATTTCATACGCCAAATGACAGTTGGTATGAAGACGAAGTTCGATAAATACTGGGACGAATGTCATTTGTTGATGTCCTTGGTAGTTGTTCTTTATCCTCATTGTAATATGAGGTTGGTTAGCTTTATTTTCATGAAGCTTTATCCTACCGAAAGAGCGGTAGCAGAGATGTCTAAGATTCGTCAAGCCCTTAAAGATTTGTACAAATCGTACGTTAATACTTTACCTACAGTGGATGTTGAAGAAAGTGAAAATGCGGATATTTCTGTACCTGATAATCCAGATGTGCTAAATGAATACATATCATGCTTGGCACAAGCACGAATGAGAGTTGATATTAAGGAATCAGAGCTAGAAATGTACCTCAAGGAGTCAGTCGTAATGTGATCCGAATTTGATGTATTGGAATGATGGAAGATGAGGGTTACCGAATCAAAATACCCTACATTATCTGTGATGGCACGGGACATATTATCAATATCAATTTCAACAATGGCATCAGAATCTGCATTCAGCACAGGGAGCAGAGTTTTGAGCAAGTATCGAAGCTCACTTTCGCCAAATATAGTTGAAGCGTTAATTTGTACATAAGATTGGTTGCGACTGTTATGAGGAGGAGATATGAATGATGATGATGATGAAGAGGAAATTGAGATTCGTGACGAGTCTTTACTTACGGATAAGTAATTATTTTCGGTTTTTCAATTCTTTTTAGTTGAAAGTTGAATGATTTGTATTATTATTTCACTGCAATTGTAAACATGAAAGTGTTGGTCATTTTGGAATGTGGTTTGGAAGATTTTGAATCTTTGATATTTATTTACATATGCCTGTTCATTTGCTTTTAATTTTGAATTTTGATACATTTATATTGCTTTCTTTTGTTGTTATATCAAGTTCAAATTATTTATCAATATTCTGATTTTTTTAATTAAAAATTGAGTGTAGATATATCGTCATCTGATCCATCGACAAACATTTGAGACTATGCTTCCCTAGTTGAATCACTGCCAAGGTCTAGAAAAACAAAGATTAAGTGCGGTTTGTGTGGCGCAAAGTTTGTGAACAAGACTAATCGCTTTCGCTTACACTTGTCATGTTGAGGTGATGATGCAAAACCATGCCCCAATGCCCCTAAGGATGTCCAAATTCTTTTTTCAAGCCCTATTAGATTCGAATAGAAAACATTTCACTCCATCAAAATCTTTTGCTTCTGGATCTAGTACACGAATGACATCCACAAAAGATGCAGAGGAGGAAGTCAGATTAAAAGCTTTTGGAAGAAGAACAATTCCAACTCACCTTAAAACGCAGTATGAAAAATGTTTCTAGACTTCAGTGATATTCGAGTCAAAGACAACATAATGTTAAAGCATGGTCGAGTACGACAAACAAGAAAAAGAAAAAGAGTAACAAATTCAAATTCCTGACCCGTCTTGGTAAATTTTATAAGGCATTGGGTACTACATACAATTCTTCACATAAAGTAAGTTTGAAAAATCTAGTTCAAAGTGTAAAAGAGCACAAAAAAAATATCTCTTCACCTTCTGACTCAGAGGAAGTGAACAATTTGTATATGAAAAATAGATAGCAGTTCCGATAGATCAGATGACAATACAGGAAAGAACTCCTCTTATGGTGGTTATTAGTTATAAATTGTTATTTTGAATAATGTAATGTAAATATGTTAATGTAATTATCGAAGTTTTTTAATCATAAATTATGTGCATTTTATATATTTTATTATTTCATTTAACTTCGAATTCCAATTGACAATCGAATTGAAATTCAAATGAGAACTCGACTCAAAGCTCGAACTCGTTACTCGAAAACCCTGCTTGAATTGGGCTCAAATTCAGACTCGGACACGAACTCGCCTCGAAAACTCGACTTGATTTCTGCTCGTACTTGAACTCACTTCGAAAACTCAGACTCGACTCGACTTGTTTTCCACTTGTACTCGGATGAGTAGAGTACAAGCAGGGAGTCCATGCTCGTTGGCCGAGTAGAGCCGAGTACGAGTAGGACTCGGGAGTTAAGAGCCGAGTACGAGTAGGGCGATACTCAACTCGGCTCGACTCGTGTACAACTCTACATATGTGCTTAATTGATATAATTGCGAAGGAGCGACACAATGTGCACGTACGAAGTGTGCCATCTAGCTCCACTACAGTCATACCGCCCTCACCCACACCCAAGTGCGGGTGCACACTGGAACACACGAACCAAGCATCTCTGCATCTATTTCTCCAAGTAAGAATACTCCACACTCAAAGGCTTATAAATAAAAAGTTTTCTTCCACTCTATCCAATGTGGGACTAAAAAAAAATGCTTTTCCTTTATTTCAAATTCATTCTAGTAGGAATTTTTTTTTAAATATTTTATATTATTATTATTATTATTTAAAAAAGAAAAATCTCAACAAAACCTCCTCTCATATATCCCTGCCATGTCTGGTACTTAATTGGTGAGTTAGAATCTAATTGCTCAAGGTGAATTACAAAATGAACCACATCTTTAAGGAAGAAGCCAACTCTTATGCAACCACTCTGACCATAATCGAAGGCTTGGGCAGAGAAGTTGCCTTATACCAATGTAGGCCTGATCTTCCAAGAGAGAAAAGAGGCACCTTGGCTATGGAGGCATGTGTGAGATCTCTATCAATAGACATTTATGGTCGTTTGCAATTGCAGCAACTTTGGTCCAATCAGTACTTTTGCTCTTAGCTGTGGGCTCAACATGGCGCCATCCCTCAAAGCGAGGACTCTGTAGTAGTAAGTGCCTTCTCTAAGTTTAGTAAAACAATCAAATGAAATGCAACCTTGTGCGATTTGATAGATAAAATCCTTATGCTCTTTAGAGTGTTGGTGCAATGGCTAGATCTTTGGATGCACCTCATAGGGAGAACCCTCTACTTGCAATTGGGCTATGTTGAGGGGGTCTATTGGATAGTAGCTCTACGCTCTGTTTATGCAGGTGAAGTGGCTCATATATCTCTCCAAATGAACTTTGGGCTTGTTTGATTTTCCATGACACATGTAAATAATGGTAAACAAGTAATTATTACTTTTTCACCATGTTTGAAAATATGAGAGTAATTCCACCTCAAAAATTGAAACAAAAGTGTTAACTTAAATATGTGGACCCTACTATAATGTATATGATATATCCACACCGTCCATCTATTTTATTAGAACATTTTGGAACATGATCCAAAAAATGAGGTAGATCCAACACTCAGATGGCCCACACTAAAGGAATCAGTGGCCTTTATTCGTCCACCATTGAAAGTTATTTTCTTCACTGGGTCCACATTGAGGTTTTTTTCATCGTCTAACCCGTTCATAGGGTCACACAGGAGTGGATAAGGGGAAAACACAAATATTAGGTTGATCCAAAACTTTTAAGGGCCCCAAGAAGATTTTAATGGTAAGCATTCGATTCCTGTTGTTTCTTATGATGTGGTCCACTTGACCTTTGGATGTGCCTCATTTTTTTTGCCCATGCCATAAATTTGGTTGGCATAACAAATGAGCGGTGTGGATAAGTAACATATATCACGATGGGCCCCACATTGATGTTGTAAATTTCTCGATTAAAGTGTTAAAAAAGTAAGTTGACGCGTCTGCATCAGGAAAGATGTGGTAATTACCTAGGTAAATAATTATTACCCATTGACATGGTAATTACACTCGAGCCGGAAAATCAAACAGGCCCATAGATGGCTGGAAGTATGGGGAGTCTCCCAAGAAATAGAGTGGGTCTGAGATGGGTGTCTTTTGGATCTCTATTTTGTTTTATTTATTTATCTGTTTTTCTTCCTTATAGTATATGTATATATCTCTAGATGATAGGTGGGTGTCTTTGGTTGTTGGCTTTGGTCCAAATAATTTGATGGAGTCCTTTTCCCATCAATAAATATACGAGGTGTGATCCTACATCAAAGGTTATTTTTTTATTTATTTTTTTTATTTTATAATAAAGAATAATTAGGCCTATCCATGTTTTTTATCAGCTATTTATCAACGGCGATTGTTGCGTGGTCCACTGATGAATTAGTTGGATTTGTCTCTTAAGTTCACCACCTCATATGGTCCACTTGATGAATTATTTAGATTTCTTACATAAGATTGCCCACCAATACGATGAAGGACGCGACTTCAAAAAAAGATCCAAACTACTCACAAGACGGCTCCGGTGCCCCAGTGTGAATCAGACATATTTTTAGGCTTTCTCATTCAAACAAAATGTAACTCATCTACTAAAACAATTACCTCCTAATAAATTTCCCAAAAGGGCAAATGAAGTAGAACAAAAACACTAGAGAACAAAATTCTCCCACGGCCAAACAAGCCATGTGGTTTTAAGGTGGCTCAGACAAGTTGGTCTGACTTGGAGAGCATTGTCGATCTTAGGTAATACATGAACGGCACTTAACACACCACCCGTGATTGTGCTGGACCAACGCCTATCGGACTTAGTCACGCGGCTCGTTAATGAGCACAGGGTTAAGGAAATGGGTGGGGCCCACTTGACACTGGGTTGCGGTGGGATGGTGTGGGCTCACCTAAGTAGGTTGACTCAAATGAGAAAGATCGTGGAGAAAGGCAAACAAACACAAAAGGCTTTTAAGATGCTTCGACCTTCTCTGTCGTTGGTGGAGCCCACGATCTCAACAGCTCGGATCACAAAGGTGGGGCCCACATGTACTAAGGGCACATGATATTATAAAGTCCCGCGAACTACTGAACGGGTTCACAAAAAGGTCAGCCTCAGCGGCTTAGAGAGAGACTAAAGAGAGATTAAGGATCCTCTGCTGCCCGAACGAGCGTAAATCCCTTTGCCCGACCTGCCCGACCTGCCCGTCTTGCGCTACCAAGTACCCCTTTTCTTTGCCGTCTGGCGTTGTCTAAAAAAAAAACCCCATTTCGTCCCTCTCTCTCTCTCAGATCGCGAAATCCTGTCGATTCTCTCTGCTCTCTCATGATCTGACATCCAATTCCATCAATCTCCAGCCAATCGATCTCCTCTCCACCCTCTGTGCGAAGGAATTAGGGTTTCGGACCTGAGGGTTTTCGATCGGATCTAGGGTTTCTGCTGGGCGGATTACCGTCGTGCAAAGGCCTCGTTTATGTAGCGGATTGGAATAAATCACGTCGGGATTGATGTTTTTCATGCGAAGCGAAGGCGATGGGATCAGAATCGGCGGCGAAGATGCGAGGCTATTATTATGCATGGGCGGGAAGTTGAGGAGAGCAAACGTAGGTGGCACATGCGGCCGGGGCCCGCTACCGCGTCGACGCCAGTAGCTTCTCCTGCCGATTCTCCTTCTGTTTCGTCCGCCACTGTCACCGCTGATTCGTTCTGCAAGGTGCTCCCTCCCTCTCTGTCTCTAGTTTCTCGTAATCGCCAGTTCATTCTGTGGATATATGTATGTTGTATTGATTTCCGTTTCTTCGTGTTTCGTTTGGTACTTTTGGCTTGCAGTCTCATGAATTAGTGACGATGGGTTGAATTCATCCTTCAAGATTCAATTCCTTTGGTTATCTGTGTTTCATTTCTTTATCTTACATTTGGGCAGAAAACGGAAACTCGATATACAAATGATTAGTTTTTTTGATATATTTGCTATTTTTTAAAATTTGGGTTTTTGTTTTTTGGTTAGATTGGATGCAAATTATGAGCGCAGGTTAGCAATGTGCAGTTTTTAACATCTCGTGCGAGCTATGTAGTTTGAATTTCAGAATTTCATAAAGTCCATATGCACCTCTATGCGATTGTAAAGTGTCAGCCTAGCATGTATGTGGGATGCCCAAACTGTGCATCAGGTGGGCCACACTATTCGATGACCTGGACCGACACTTACATGTTGTATGCATAACTGTTGGATTTTTTTTTTTTTTAATTGTCCTTTTTTTGTACATGTCTGGCCTGCCTGATGATTTGACCAGTATGACTTTAAAGTTAGATCATCTGTACAGTGGGTCCACATGATGTGCAGCTCAGATGTCTGCACACATATTGGTGCATGCGGGCTTAGCTTAATTCGAGATTTCTTCCTCTTCTTTTGTTAATCTGATTTTTTTGGTGGATCCAAAGGTTGGATATGAGCGCAGTTCATCAATAACGGGTTCTTCAAAATATGAGGTGAATTGCTGTTTGGGAATTTTCACTCTTTATGCAGTGTTTCTATGTGCAGGATTTGTTGGGTTTTCTCTGGCTCATTTTGTGGTTGTTATGTTTGTAGTTTAGTAATTTGGGCATTCGCAGCTCCCGCTGGACATCCTTAATGATTTGTTGAGATGTTGTGTGAGGGATTGTACCCAATATCAAACTAGAACTTGGTGTCTTGTCATGGCGAAATGGAAAATGGGAAGTCCGTTAAATTGTATTTATCATTGGTGGCAATTGAAATGTAGTGGGTACTTATTTGGTTCAAGAGATAAATTTCCATAGATCTCCTTTGGTAATAGATTTCCACCTGGTCTTACCCTGATATTTATGCAATGTACTGATCTCTGTTGAAACGATTTTTTTTTTTTTTTTTTCTCATAAAGATTCTAAAGGATGGATCCCTATAATTTTGGTGTTTGCATCTGTTTGCCTAATGGTGAATGTCAAGGTGCATCCTTTTTCCATAATAAAAATCAAACAATACTTTGAGTGGCTGCTATACAACTCTTGAATTTTTGTCTTGGCGGCATTAAGCGATTGCTAGAAGATGAAAGCTTTGATGTTTTGGCAGAGTGTGATAGATGATACACATATTCTTAGAAATTACTTAGAATTGCATACATGGAAATCGGAATACAAGTAATTTAAATGAAACCTTCCAAATTCTGGATATCAGGTTCTATATATCATGAGCCAAAAGATTACTTATTTGATTACCTTACTGCTGACCCCAATTATTAGGGATAAGACCTAGATGATGATGATGATGATTTGATTACTTGATCATCAGATTGGTGGATGTTTACCTAAAATTGAAAAAAAATACAATGGTTAGATTTTAGAAAATAAATGTCCGTGAATCAGTGGTTAACATTATTCAACCAATCTGATTTTCGGATGGTAACTGCACGATGTCGAGTTTCAAAATCTAGTTGGTTTAATTTGGGTTAATGTGTCCCACTTGTACCATGTCTAAGGGCCTGTGTATCAAGTGCCAGACACAGCCAGTGTATTGAATAACACTCCTGCTTGAACTGTGTTTGTTAGATTTGGTTGTGGAGTCCTGTTGCAACATAGGATGTACAAAATTTCAGGGCCCAAACAGTTAAATGTAAGTTGAATAAAATCTTCAGAGGGAGACTATTGAATGATATTAAAGAAGAGCTCCTATCTAGTAATATTAAAGAATGTAGTAATGCAAAGAGCTGTTTGCGAAGTTGCATAAAACAATTCAAGGCCTCTGAGGAACCAGCACAACATAATAATATTCTTCCATGGTAGGTCTGTCTAGGCCCTGCCCACAAAGTAAAATGTAGGTCCAAGCCCAGCCTAGGTGGTGACTGGCCAAAATAGATAGGTGCGCCCACTGTGCATGTACCATGGCCCATCCAATTGTAAGCTGGGTTATGGATTTGCAAAAGAAAAATCATCCGATACCTACACACATGTAATATATGATATATTACAAAATGTCCTTGGAAGCACCAAACAGGCTTGGCGGGTGGACAGGCTTTTAGATGCAACCAAAGGTTGTCTGTCTTAATTAATAAACCGGCTTGAATTTTAGGCCCAGGACCAGTCCGCCCTGGTTTTGGCTCTCAAGCTTGATAGCCAGCCCTAGTCCAACCCAAAGCGGGCAAGGCTTCAAAGTGTAATGGGCCAGCCCAGCTCATTGCCAGCTTTAACCTCAGGGTCACTAGAAGAGTAGCCAAGCATCTCTACCTCAATAACTTGGAATCCAAACTATATGGAAGTCAAGAACAACTTTGACAATTGTACATTGTAACTTTTAAATGTGGTTAGCGGGTGCATTAAATTAATGTGTCATTAATGTTGATTCTTTATCAGTCAACTGTGGTACTGTGAATTTTATGTTGATTCAACATTATGATGAGGAATTATATGATATGTGGCGCATCTTTATGCAATATTATGTGCTATCAATTATGAGAAGTGAGGCCTGTGGTTTGATAATCCAAACTGCTGGTCTGTTGAGTCACACCATGGATGCAGCATACTCCAGAAGTCCCCCAGATAGAAGATCTGATGACCCATATTAGGACCTTCAAATGAATGCGGATTGCCTGTTGTATCTCTTTGTAACTTTCTGTATGCAGGCCACAAATCAAAATGTTAAGACTGCTATGTCGATGAGGTTTTTCAGGGATGGCTCGTCAGTGGTTGACACAACAGACCACGGGCCCCACTTACGCAGAATTGAGAACCTGAGTATGCTGTTCGAAAATGCACAGTATCGTGTTATTTCTTCTGTAATAGGACCTGATAATGAAGAGGCTGTTTATGTTAGCGTATGAAACTATACAAGTTCATATGCTGCATATCCGGGTTAGTGTAGTAGATAGTTAAACAACGGGGACTGCAACTGTATGTGGTGGTTTGAGCTTGACCTCTATGTATGGGCCAGGCATCTTGAGCATGAAAGTTGCACCCATGACGACTTCGCTCTTCACATTGTGTGTATATAATTTAAGATAACTGATCACATAAAGCCAGAAGTATGCTAGCTTGTTGTCCAGCCTCATCTTTCCCACTAACGTGCCACTTGTGTAGTAGATCAGGTCCATGCAATTGGCAGGACCAACCATGAAGATCACCTGAAACCAAAATTAGTCTGGTCCTTCCATCAGGTGGTCACAACTTTATCTTGAGTAAGACCATTAGTTGTCCATTGATTCAAATGCTATGGCCCATGTGATGAGAGGATGACTGATTTTTTTGCCAGATGATCTTCATGGTGGGGCCTACTATTTTCATGGCACGAGTTTCCTCCACAAGTGGTATATTGACAAGAAAGATGTTGCTAGATGACAAGTTAGCATATTTCCAGGTGTATGTGGTCAGTTCCCATTATTTAAACACCGTGTTTAAATTATCATCTTATAACGTTGTTCCACGGTATTTTAGTTAGCAGATAGCCTGTTTCACCTTTTGTCATTATGATCAAGTAAAAATAAAGAGATTTTTTTTTTTCCGGTTGCAACTCCCTTTCCTTGTCCATTTGTAGGTGAGATTGCTGGTTTTCTCGTTGAGGCATCAAGCTGATGCTGGTTTTTTATGTGGTTGATATTTACTCCTTTTTCCCCCTTTTGACACTGTTAAGAGGCAGTTTCAACATTGAGTAGTTGAGAAATGCTGTTTTTACTGAGAATTGGCTCTCTTTTCCAAATTGCACTTAAGCTGGTTCCCATCTACTTCAAACTACCTTCCGCCATGAGTCTCTATCATTGCCATGTCTCCAACCCATATAGCATCATAAGGACTTATATTTTCAAAAATATTCTTCTTGGTTCCTGTATTGCTAATAAGTTACATGATTTAACTCCGATTGATGAGTTAATTTGTGTGAATTGATTCAGTTTCCATCACTAGAGAATCCTTAATCGTCCTTGAAAATTTTAACATTCTAGAGTGACTATCACTAACCTTTTAATCTGCAATAGGAAATACTCTCTCTCTCTCTCTCTCTCCCCTCTCTTTATTTCTTTTCCTTTTTGTTGATTGTGTTGTTTGCAGTGATGTTTTAGGATTATATGTTTATCTTGTCGCTCTTTTTCTTCTCTTTTCTTTTGTCCTTTTTCTTCCCACGGGCCTATTAGGGTTCTGTTTGCTCTTGGTTTTGTAAGTCTCTGTTTTGTTTTACCTTTATAGATATCTTAAAATTCTCATAATCTTGTGTAGATTCATGAGAGAATTTTCTTGTTGGTTCATCTCCAGGAAAAAAAGGCACAGGGTAGCTAAAAAGAAATGAATTTATGCAACATGCTTATTGTATTTTATGAAGAGAAATGTAGAATCCTCATGGTATCACAACCAAGGTGTGCCAAATTGGTTATGTAACGGCTTGGCGTGTTACTGGATCAAAATGACCCCTCTTGAAAAGAAGAACTGTATCGGCCATACCAAAGGGGTTGATCGCTTATGCAATTATGTTGCATAAGTGATTGCTCAACCCCCTTTGCTTTTTTTATTTTTATTTTTTGAAAAAGGGAAAAATCCTAAAAAATTATGGAAAACTGTCTAATTATTACCAAGGGGGTTGATCGCTTATGCTTGCATAAGTGATTGCTCAACCCCCCCCCCCTCTTTTTTTGACAAAAAAGGGAAAAATCCTAAAAAATTATGAAAAACTGTCTAATTATTACCAAGGGGGTTGATCCATAAGTGATCGCTCCACCCCCTTTCCTTTTTTTTTTTTTGTTTTTTTTCGAAAAAGGGAAAAAAATCCTAAAAAAATATGAAAAACTGTCTAATTATTACACAAGTGATTTGATTTGATTATTTTTAATTTATTTTTTATTTACCTTTTTCATTATAGTTTGTTACAATACATGATTATATTTTAATCTAAATGACTATTAAACCATCTATAACAATCAACAAGTTAACTAACGACTTATTAAAAACTACAAACATAGAAATTTCATTGATGAGTTGATGTATAAATACATGATTATATTTACATCTAAATGACTATTACACCATCTATAACAATCAACTAACAACTTGTTAAAAACTACAAAAAGAGAAAATTTATTGATGAGTTGATGTAGAAATACATTGTACAAGTTACAAACTACAAACTAAAACAATAAAAAAAAACTATAAAGTTACAAATACAATTACAATTTACAAACTACAAATTAGTTAACTTATAAATTCAAAATAGGTTATAATAATATTAACATATTGATCCCTAATCCATTGTGGCACATGATCACCAACACCATCATGGTCATCAATCATCATCGTTGTCATCAGAGCCATCTCATCTCCTTCTTCGACATACACTTGATCTTTTTCTATTTCTTTGTCATTGGTTCACACTAGTTGTTTATCTACATCTAATGGTTGATCTTGATCATCTTCTTCTTTATCTCCTCATTCTTGCCTACCTCTTTGCCTTGATTGCTATTAGGCCTTGTGCTCATTGCTCTTCTTTGCCTTTGTCTTGAATAACCTTATCCAAGTGCCAATCCAAATGTGACATCTTTTGCTTGCGCTCATGTTAGGTCACTACTTGCAAAGGCTGGGTCCTTTGTCTTTACAAGCCACTTTGTCGGCCTCCAAATCATTCAGACAGATGGGATCATATAAACTGGGCTTTTCTTACCTAGCTTTGAATTGTTCTTGCAGCTTTTGGTTGTATTTGATGAAGACCAGGTCATCTAGTTTCTTTTGTTTAAGACGATTCCCTTTTTGGGTGTGAATCTATCTAACATTTCAATTGAAAGTGATCTCTTAAAAAAAGTTTCAATTGAAAGTGAATTAGTGATTAATATCATATACATATAAGTTTTAATATTCACTCTAAGTATGAATACAACTTTTAAGGAGTGAATTGAAAAAGTTTATGACTCAAATGCAATCCAGTTGCGTTCGCAACCGCTTGTAGAACATGTAAGTCTAAGCATTTTCATGGCCAACTTTTTTAATGCTGGATCCTACCTATTCGGCTCTACTCTGTACATTGACCACCAGTCAGCTGTGCAAACAATAGTTAAATTAAGTTAGACTTGGTAGATTGTAAGAAATTATTTCTAAGTTAGCTCAACTCGCTAAGACGTTCGTACTTTGAAATTTCATATTTTATGCCTAATTACTATAACTCTTGAGAAAATCCCCACACCCTTCACGTGGAAGTCCAATAAGGGCTTGTTTGATTGGTTATAATTCCTTGTAGTCAATTGTAAATAAGTAATAATTATTTACATTTGTATTTTTTGGAAATTTATGACGTGTGAAAGAAATTTCGAATTACGTAACGTTAGGTGCCATCAATGTTGTCATATTGCATATGCGATCGCACAATAACATATGAGGTCATATATAAATAATTAAAATTTTTTTTATTTTAAAGTTAAAAATCAGAAAATAGGGGAAAAACAAGAAAAAATGAAAAATAATATAAGAAAGTAGGGGGAACTTTCATAACTAATTTTATATGTTTAAAATACATTTGAGTGAAATAAAACCAATTAAACAATGAATTAAGTGTCAAGTCATCAATATTCGACAATATAGTTAACAAATATTAATTAACAGTTAGTAAGTAAACAAAATGAAGAAGCTATTTATTTATTGTTGATTGTAGAAAATGGAAATATAATTTACAAGTCAATAAGTCATACACTAATATTCCAATGGTTTTATTAATGCCTTTATTCCAATCCGTCTTCCTCACCAAGGCCCATTATTCCAATCGGTCGACACTATAAAGCTTCTAAGCTCAGTTTATTTATTTATTTATTTTTTACATACAATCTTTGCTGTGTTAAAAAGGCTATTGCAAATAATGTAATGGCGGGACTAAGCAAATTACAGCCAATGTCTTTTCTCATGTGAGAGAGTAGAAGGCCATGCTTATATATAAACACAATTATTCTTCTAGCCCTAGCAAGCACTTCAATGTATCACTTAACTTTTTTTGAGAATTTTTTGTTTAATGTATCACTTAATTTCATCTTCTAACATTAAATCTATACAATGTGCTGCACATGTATTCCAAAATAAATAACGTATTTTCCTCATAAGAAGGTGACGGATGGCTATAGAGGAGGCTGCGATGTCGGTGATAATTTGGATAACATATTCATCTCTTATTTCCTCAGCTACACTATTTAATAATTTAAATAAATATTCGGTTGTGTGGGAATGGGTTGATGCATACATGGAGTTCAAAAACAGAGTCCTAGTAGGACAATTAGCGAGAAAATTAATGAGTATTCGACTGGATCTATTGGTCCATCAATCGGCCTTTAATGTACATCCATATATTTTCTATGCCTCTTTGTATTCAGCGATAAAGTTTCAGTAAATTCAACCTCAATTTTAAGGCAAGTTTCCTACTCTTCATGATATGAAGGTGGCGTAAGTTCAGGTCTAAATTGACTTATTGCGTTAACCATAATTTTGAAGCTTTTCAATATAGTGGTGTTGAATGCAACACCGTCTTGGTATAACTATTTAGCAATGTTAAAAAAGTGCACCAAACTGTTGTTTTTGTATTTTTATTCTTATATCAGTTTTCAAGTGTTGTTTGAGCAGATCCTTCTTTACCCAATTGGTCAACCACATCCTTGGGATGTGGTCTACATCACCTATGCATTGGCCCATGCCCATGAGATCTTTTGTGTGTTGGTGGTTTATATCGTCTTGTGAACTTAGTTGCGGCATCATCAACATCAACATCAACATCTATACCAATATTCTCATAAGCTTTATGTTCCATGAATTCTTCTCTAAGTATCGAACTATTATGCTTTTTTCAAGCATGTTTGTTCATGTACTATGTGATTTTCTTGATGATTGATATTTTGCTTGGTGTTTGTCCATGGGGGGATCTTTTGCTTGATGATTGATCTCCTCTTATTGATCTTTTGCTTCTTCAACTTGATAATTGCTAGTGTAGTATGATTTATGAATGGGAGCATGAGACTATGAGAGAGATTAACACAACCTAAGAGAGATTATAGTGAGGGAGAAACATAGTAGTGAAACTTTTTTCTAGTGGGATGATTGCCACCTAAATCGGCAACATTATTCATCAGAATTTAATTGTCAAATGCTTAGGGATGTGCATTAGTGGGATGAGTGCCAAATGCTTGGGGGGAAATGCTTTGGGATATTTTGGTGGAAAAAATTTGACATGTAAAATATTGATTTTGCATGTTCCTGGCCTTGCTTGTTGCCAGCCTGCTGGTGATATATACATCATATTTCCTGATATGTACTTTTTACCTAGGTTGAAATGTTTATGAGACAAGTTACCTTGTTTGAAATGCATACATGTGTTTATGAGACAAAAAATGCATAGTACGGGAGCAACATGTAACAACAGCCTTCAGGATTATTTGCATACTAAGTTTCCTTCAAGGCGTTGCTGTTATGTTATTCACATGAACTAGTCTCTGCCACCACATGAAATGTCGAAGTTAAATCTTGAGGTCAGTTCCAAGGGTATTCCAGGTCCGGCTAGGATCAAGGATGTCACTAGATAGGTCCAAGGAAGAATCTGTTGTGTTTATGCTAGCTCAATTGGAACGGTTGACTTAATGAGGCAGGTCGGGCCTCTTGGAAGGGCATGCGTGAGCTTATCTGTTTGCATTCCCCCCCCCCCCTTTAATAATTGAAGGGGATTTGGGTAATGTAATTGGATGGGCAGCATCTTCAGTTGAATACCCATGGCGCTTAATCCGTTGATGGGGCAAACTAGGGAGGTGAAGGGGGACTGTGTTGGTACATCATTCGCTCATGCAAGTAGGTATGTAAATCATGTAGTGGATGATTTAGTCCGATTTTCGAAGTATCGATATCACTACAAGTTTTGATGGCTGGGGAGAGACGATATCGATTTCTCTGATAATTGGAAATGCAGGGAAACATGTGGAAAACTGTGGAATTTTTCAGTGAAACTTCAGGAGTTGTTAAAACACACCTATTTACATATTTAGAAATAAAAAATTGAAAAAAGAATGTATACATAATAAGTCTCCATTTAACGGGTGCCGAAAAGCATGTGTTGTTGTAAGAAATTGGTCCAACCATCCCATCTATCCATCTAAACATCCATCCAACCATCCATCCAAACATCCATCAATATTTCAGAATATCGACAACACGATATTTTGTCGAGAAATCGTTGACAATTGGAAAGGAAATGAAAGACTATGGTCTCAATATTGCTCATGTTGCAATGACGATAATATTGTGATATTATTGTTGACAATTTGAATATTGCATGCAACCATGTGCCCATAAAAAAATTGAAATGATTTTTTTTATTTTTATTTTTATTTTTTTATAAACGGATTTTTGGCGATATCAATACATTTGTGATATTATCGAAATATCGCCAATATACTGGCTATACAAGCGACTCCTAGAATCTACATAGCTGAAAATATTGACAATATCGATACATTGGCTATACATCATTGGAATTTCTAATACCAGTGTTATCGGTATCACTACTAATGTTATTGATATCAACGAGCCGGAGATGCATATAATATTGGAGAAATTTCGATAATATCGGGGAATGGATACTCCAAACAATGATTTGGTCATAGAGTGGCCTTTTCTCCTAAGTTTGATGTAAATTTTCTTTTGTTCTTTTAGTGATATTTAATCTTATAAGAACTATTGCCTCTATTATAGCATATCACTTTCTAGTACAAAATGATGCAAACAATTTTTCCATCATTTCCAAGGAGGATCTAATGTGTGCAAATATGTCTTGTTATGTTAATCCCCTAATTATGTGTTTCACAATCTATTTTCAAAATTTCTGATATTTTTTATTTCATTCCCCCCCCCCCCCCCGATTTGTTGAAGGATTTTTCTTAATGCGAACTCTTTTTCTTCTATTTGCAGCATACTGCATTTGTGTTCTCAATTCATAATAAAAATCATTTTGGAGCACTAAAGCTCCAATGTACATGCTCTGACATTGATATTGAAAACCTCATTGACAATTGATGTGAGAGATGTCTAACACTAAGGGGCCTTTTGGATTGACATCTACTCCGTGAAATTCAATTGCTTAATTCATGAAGTTTGCCAAAGAGCTGTTCGGGCAGCTATTGTTATCCAGTGCATGAATTAGCCAATTAGCAAGAGGACCCATATTCATGAAGTGAGTGAACGTAAATAACAGATGAAATTTCTTAATTCATGAAATGGCCAATTGCATCGGGGAAGGGATCTTGAGCTTAACCATCTGTTTTATTGAGAATTGATTGGATCGGGATTGAAGTGATTCTTGAGAAGCAATGAGCAATTAAATGTAAGGTTGATAGGATGGGCCTCTATTATTATTTTTTATTGGTACTCTGAATTTTATTAAGAAGAGAAAATAAGAAAAAAAAAAGGAGGAACAGGGCACACAATGGGAACGCACAAAAGCGAAGAAAAGAATGAAACAAAAGCAAAACAAAAATGGAGGCGCACATACAAGAGAGGAAGAAACAAATCCTATCTCGGGTGTTGAATGAGGAGGCTGCATCTTTCAAAAAAAGAACAAAAGAAAAGAAGAGGAAACTGGTTTTTGTAGCTCCCAATTTAGCTAGCCCTTCAGTTTCATCATTGCTTTCTCTAGGGACATACGAGAAAGTCACTAGATGCCTCTGATTACACTGGTTCAAAGCTTCCTCTATCTCCATGGATAGTGATCTGATTGGGGCTAGGTGATTGCATTGTAGCTATCCCCTTCAATAATAACCAGGAAGAAATTAAAATCACCAAAAACCTTTATTGCTTGTAGCAACACTGCAGCTTCAGTTAAATTGGAACATTTGATTCCAGGGGGACCTGAGAAGTCAACAGTACTGTAGCATTGCTGGTGCGGACCATGCCTCACACGCCAAATCCAGGATTGAGTTGGGACTGTTGGACTGTCAATTTGGACAACCACTGAATGGATGGTTTAGATCACCCAATCAAAGAGATTCTTAAAGGAAATGAGAAATTGAATGGAGTTAATTGAATGTGAGTGGTGAGTAAATGTAAATATGTTGGTGCTGATTGTGAACCACTAGATTGTTCGTGATATGGACAATGCTTTGTTCGTTATATCACACCCATCATATCAATGAAAAAATGATTCCAATCACAGGAACAAGAGAGAACTGTTTTTATTTAAAATAACTATCATAACTACTCATAAAAGAGCCTGTACATGTTTACATGATGCTTTAAATTATTTCTAATCCAATCCAAACCATTTATTTAATAAAAAAAAATATGAAGGCAAATAATTTGAATACCGTCACAACCATACATGCTTTCTTTAAGTTGTCCATACTCAAAATGACATTGAAGTTGCATGATCATGGGCTCGTTTGAAAGCTAAGTTAATACTTTCATGACCAATTTTGTGTCATTGTTTGATACCCTGAAAGCTAGCTCACCAAATAGGTGACGAATATTAAAGTGAAACTTGTTCAACTAACTCAGCTTACTCCTAATGTAACAACTAACTTCTGCCCTCTAATTTGGTTGCACACTAGAACTGCTGATCTCCACGAGATCATTTTTGATCCTCGAAACTGTTCAAATCTTCAGTATTGATGGTTGGATGGTCAAGATCCTTGACTAGGACACTGTCCTAGGATGGTCTTGATCTTTGATCGGCCAGCTTGTTTGGCTTGCATCAAGTCTCCTATTGTTGTCATCATCATCATCTAAGCCTTATCCCAATTAATTGTGGTTGGCTAGTGCATTCACCAAAAAAATAAATTGTGGTAATGTGGTCGGCTAGAGGATTCCTCTTCCCACTATTCCACTATCTCAAGGTCCATATCCTCAATTAAACCACTGGTCATAAAATCTCCAGCAGTATTCAATGTTTACCGGGTGATACTGTCGACATTGTACATCACTGATATGGGATATAGGGGAAATAGAAAATTCCCTGTTATCCCTCAAATGTATTGCACACATAATGTGGTGTTTAGCGGCATATAGATATTGCAGCATATTGTGCAGTCACCTTTATAATACTCCCTTGTATCAGTGACATGGTCGATATGTATCATCGATACACTGTGTGCATGAGTGACATTTTGAGGAAAAAGATCCCATTTCTCCCAATTTTTTTTGGGGTAATTGTTCGTAGCTGCATTTAGGCAACTTCGACAAATCTTGTTTTGGGTGGGAAAGTCACAATCTGATAGCGGAAATGGTTTGGAAGTTCGAACCCATTTGTCTATGCAAATTTTTTTTTTTAAAAAAATCTTTTTCATTTTTTTTTCCTGGTCTAAATTCATCCCTTATCTGTAAATTATGAAGGAACAAGTTGCAAATCCATATCTAAGCAAGACTTTTAATGCATTGACATGGATTTGAGGTTAAGTTTGTTCGAGTTTAAATGTGGAAAACAGAACATATTGGGCTAAAAAATGTTTCATTTTCACCTATTTAAAATGCAAGTAGAGTGTGGAAAAATTATACTTGTAGTTCAATCTACAGATTGTCCACACTTCTTTTATTTTCGTGAAAGATTAAAAATACATTTTAAAATGAAAATCAACCAAAATTGACTGAAATATATTTGTGTGTGTTTGTGTGGCGTGCGTGCATGTGTGTGTGTTGACAAGGTAGGTTGATCTATAAATTGGCCAGTCTTTTATGTTTTTTGGATGTATCATGTATTCTGTGTTTTATTGCTAGTATTGTATGATATTTGAATGATATGAACTCTCTTTCGATATAACAGTTGCATGACTTTTGTTCAACAACGCATAGTTTTGGCCCTATACAATGGAAATCTAATATGCTTGTTTTGTGTGTGTGTGTGTGTGTGTGTGTGTGTGTGTGTGTGTGTGTGTGTGTGTGTGTGTGTATGTCTTGAGTTCAAAGTGCGTAATCATGTATTTTTTAACATCTCCTGAAGTTTCATTGAAAAATTCCATCATTTTCTCATTGTTTCCCTTAAGACCGAAATACATTCCTCTACGCATACCGATATCTAAGATGTTGATCTGCAATATATTGGTTATCAATGTCATCCTCAATCTAGTTTGGCGTTAACAAAGGCATGTGATTGGGGCTGGAACAACGAAGATATGGAGGGCAAGGGACAGCACCCCTTATATATGATAATTTGAAGAGCAATAGCATAATGAATGAAGTACAGTGAGGAAGCAAACCGTTTTGAGAGGGGGGAGACCAATTACCAACAAACTTCTATATTGTGGGACCAACTTGAGTTTAAATCAACAACCACACAGCGGAGTCCTTCACTTCAAACTGCTGTTGGAGATGTTCTCTAAGGATTGAATCTGAGCTGTATCATAATTCGTGATGATCATGTTATTTACATGATAACAATGCAACTACCATTATCTGAAGCGCAGAAAAATAACGTGCAGTCATGTTCAATTCAATTAGAGGTTTGACTAGAGGTGATTGTAGCAATATCTGAGCTAACTTCACAAACTATGCTAAATGGGATTGTTTGAGACGAACGCCTGATATGGAGGATGAAGCATGGCAGGAGGTTGCTTGAGTTCATGTACATCTCTTGAGTCAAATTACCATGAAGGAACACTTTTTTTTTTTAAATTTTATTTTAAAGGTAATGATAGATTTATTAAAAGGGCATAGATATGCTATTTCTGCAGAAACTAAAAAAGGAAAGACCTAGACAAAGAAACAAAGGGAAAATCAGCAAGTGCCTTTATACTACAGGCCCATCCCATTACATCCAATTTTGCCGTCATGTAAATTTCCTCTGGATGACACCTTTGATCTTGTGAGCATCGATTGTTCCTCTCTCCCCATAATTCCCAATGACCTGCTTGAAGCAAAAGTTGCCAAATCAGCTTACCTTTTTGACTGCCACCACCTGCGTCAAGCTAAAAGGAAGCTATTAATAAACCCCGACATAACACCTAACGGATTTGAGTATATTATAAACCGTTCCAAAACCTTTCTTTCATAGTGAAGAAAGAGGTGGTCAATTGACTCTGCATTTTGCTATGTATCACACAAATATTGGTAATCACCATATTTCTTTTTTGAAGATTGTTGACAGTTAGCACTTTTTTACTTCCGTCCGACCACGCAAAAGCTGCTGCCTTGGGGGGGGGGGGGGGGCTTCATAAGACAACACAAAAGTAGTCTAGGCATTGAGATCTCCCCGACTTGCAATTATATCTATCTATAGAATAAGCTGATAGAGAACTCATCTGATTTATCCTAATTCCATACCAATGTATCTGAATTACCCAAAGTGATCTGAAAGCTTTGGAGCGTCGACAGTAGTTGAATGAACTCTTCGCTTCCTCATTCGTGACATTCCTGCAGCATGGAGGGGACCATTCCACTATGCCACCTGACTCTTGAGTGGCACCAGAAAATGGGAATATATTCCCTTCTAGGGAGAGAGTCACGCAGAGCCCTATCACCACACCATACATCCTCCCAGAAATGGATCCGTGATCCATCACCCATTGAAAAGCCCACCGCATTCTTGAATTTGTTGGCTAACCTGGCCACTGCCTTCCACAATGCTAATGTCTTGCGTGATGATGGACCCAACTCTATGCTTTCTAGTGATCACCTCTCTATAAACTTCCCTGCTCCGTCCCAAATATCCAGAACCATTTGCCCAACAAAGCTGGATTCATAGATTTTAGCTCCCTAATACCTCCCTTTCCGTTGTGTGGCTTGCATACCTCTTCCTACTTTATTAGATGGAATTTATGCTTTTCGTTCGCGCCTTTCCACAGGAAATCATGCCTTAATTTATTAAAACTTTCTTCATATCTAGCTGAAAAAATAATATCTGTCTGCTAGTTGCAACAACTATGAGATCAGAACACAAATTGAAGTCATCTTTGCTAAGAAGGGCAAATATCCCTTTAAAATCGACCAACTAGCCCATCCTTTCAAAGCCCCTAGTAACCATATGGGCTACTGCCCAATGATATATCAAGGTGATCCTTCACCTTGTAAGTCACCTACAACCGATAATTGTCTTCTCCTTCAAAAAGGGTAACCACATCCCAGATGTGCATTGGCCCAAGGTCTGGATCTCTTCATCCATAACTTGTTGCTAGTGTGGGACATCAAAAGCCTCTGTATAACTGCTGTTCTCATGAAGTTAATGTAATAACGTGGAAACTAAGTATCTAGTGGAGGGAAATAGGAAGGATGGTATATGGTTATATTGGATAATCGATTAGGATAGGAAACTCGAAAATGATCAAGGAAGACAAAAAGTGAATGTGGGATTGGGTAGAGATTTAGGCAAATAAGGAAAAAATGGATAACATATGGAATCAAAAAATGACAAAATAATTATAGATGTGAATATTATGGGAACGATGGGCATGTAAGGAAAATAATGAAACACCCTTATGGAGGGAGACATGTCATAGATTTGCAGTTGGTAGGGTAGGGATCATCATAATGACAATATCGTTTTATGCTCCATCCTGTGGGCCCAAAAAGTTAGTTTGATGAGCTAAAAGCTTGGTATGTTCATACGTTGGCAAGAGAAGAAACATGTGTAGTTAAACGCACGGAGCTCAAAATTGAGGTCAACATAGTGCAAAAAGCTCAAAGGGGAGCTGGGGCGATGTGGAAAAGTAGTCGGTAGTGATGGCAGTCGGGGAGCACAGGATTGTTATGAATTTGTAATTTTGAAGAAACACGGAGTGGTGGGCAGATCCGATCACCATGTTTCGATGGCAAGAGGGATGCGGTGGATTCGGGAAGCCCTAGTACATCTTGGTAGGCTCGTTGGAGTGACCTTTCGTGATTGTGATGAGGACTATGTAGTAACTCTATTTTAGTTTGTCGAAGAGAGGCTTAGAAGGGAAATCTTCGAAGTGCCCGAGGGGGAGACTTAGAAGGGAAATCTTCGAAGTGCCCGAGCTGGTTAGCTTAGGAGTAGTGTGAGTCTCAAAAGAAGGGAGTTCTAAGAGAGGTGATAGAACATGAAGAAGGGCTAGATCAACAAACCAATGAAGTTGATAAGCTAGAATGTCTATGGTTTGGGTTGTAAAAGAGAGCTCATATTAGGAAAATGAGAAGGATTCATGAGGCTCAGTTATTGGTGCTGCAAGAAAGTAAGCTCCAAACCTTGTAATGAGAAGACTTTTTTGTCGGTGCGATTGAAAGAGGCTTCTTCATGCTTCATGAGGGTTTTTATAGCACTTTATTGTCCATTCCTTTCAAAGAGACCGGTCGGAGCCATGCCACGTTGGAGGTGACTTTAATGTGATGTATTGGTTGTTCGGAAAATATGGAGGGGAAAAGATTATGAAGAGTATGATGGATTTTTCGGGATGGGTCTGCCAGAACGAGGACTTACCAATGGGCTTAATACGTGGTTTAATGGTTAAGAGAAGGCAATGATGTCAGAATTAGACAAATTTTTGGTCTCTCTGGATTGGCTTGAGCATTTTCCTACGATAATGCAAAGGGGTCTTTTAAGGCCGATGTTCAAATGGTTAGATATTATTAGAGACGTATGAGGAGAATTGGGGGTTGCACCCTTTTCATTTTGAGTTGATGTGGCTAGAAATGGAGGGATTTAGGGGACTAGTTAAAAAGTGGTGGGAATCTTTCGAAGTGCAGGGCTTTGTAGGGTTTAAATTATTTAAAAAAAGAAAAAAGAAAAAAAAGAGATTGCTTAAGGAAAAAAAAAGGAACGGATGATTGAGGTGTGGAAAAAATGGAAACAAGATGCTGATGCGATTTGCATTAGGTTCAACGGCTTGTCATAAAGGAGGGAGGGGAATTAACTAAGGAAGATAGGGTGGCTAGGGAATCTCTTATGAGGGAGTATAATAAGTGGCTCAAGGCAGAGGAAATAAAATGGTATCAGAGGTCAAAAGCGATGTGGCTAAAAGAAGGTGATAACGATACCAAGTTCTTTCATGGGATTTCCAGTGCACGAGCTAGGTTGAATAGGATCAAAAGTGTGAAGGTGAATGATAATAGAATCGAAAGAAAAGGAGTAAGTCTGTGAGGGCATAGGTAACTACTACAAGGACTTGTTATCATGTGAGGGGCAAGCAAGACCGCATTTAGATAATTTACCATTCAATCGTGTATTAAGGGCAAAGGTAGAGAAGCTAGAAAGATCAGTTTTAAAAAGCGAAATCAAGGCAACGGTTGATGATCTTTGCTATGAAGCACCAGGGCTGGATGGTTTCCCCTAGCTTTCTTTCAGGAATTTTGGGAAGTGTTAGGAGGGGACATGAAGGATTTTATCATGGAATTCTTTGAAGTGGGCCGTTTAACTTCATAATTGTACTCTTTTATTGCCATTATCCCTAGGAAGTGTAGAGGGTCTGTAGCACTTCAGGCCAATAAGTCTGATAGGGAGCCCCTTTTAAGATTCCATCAAAGATCTTGGCTACGAGATTTAGGGGGGTTCCTTCTAGTAGTATTTGGAAAGCACAAAATGCCTTTATCGAAGGAAGAGAGATTGTGGACCGTGCCTCTGTGGCATATGAGTGCATTGATGGTTGCCATAGGAAAGGGAAAAAGGGGTTGTTTGTAAGTTGGACATCGAAAAGGCTTACGATCGAGTGGATTGGGATTTCTTGGATTTTATGTTGGAAAGGGTGGGGTGTAGGGTTCGATTGTGAAGGGTGGGGTTATTTTTTATTTTTTATTTGTAATGTGGAAGAAAAAGTGGATAACTTATGGAAAATTGTTAAATGTTATGAGGTGGTATTAGGATTGAGAGGTAACGCCTCAAAAAGTGAATTGTTGGGAATTCAAATATCTAAGGAGCTGGTTCACCTCACTGGTTTTTTTTTTTTTTTTTTTGGTTGTGAAATAGGCCCATGTCCTTCAACTTACCTTTGGTATTTCCCTTTGTATTGGTAAGCCATCAAAGCACCTTTGGGGCAAGGTAATAGAGAAAGCCGAAATGAAGTTGTCAACCAGGAAGAGCCGCTACTTGCTTCTCGGTGGGAGATTAACCTTGATCAAAGCAACTATGTGAAACATGCAAATTTACTTCATGTGTTTATTCAAGTGCTCCAAAGTGGTGGAGTGCTTGGACTAGTTAAGGAGAGATTTCTTATGGCAAGGAGCTATTGAAAATAGAACCTCTCATTTGTTAAAATGGGAGGTATGTAAGGCGATTGGAGGAGGGTAGTTTGTGGAGGAAAATGGTAGTCTCAAAATATGGTGTTAGGGCAGGGGTTGGGGAATGAAAGGCTCATTCCTTTATTGGGTTTTGGGATTTGAAAGGCAGTTGAAGAGGTGGGGACCAAATTCATGGAGGGAGTGAGATTTGCAGTTGGCAACGAGGAGAGGGTCTGCATTTGGGATGACATCTGGATGGGCGAGATCTTTCTCCGTGCTGAGTTTCCTAGGCCAGTAGGTCTTGCAACAGAGGGCGAAATCAGTGGCTAGAAGCTTCTTCAAAATCGACAAGGAAACCGTGGTCCCCCTCTTGTAGAAGAGAGATGGTTGAGTTCCTAAGGTTATCGGAAAGGCTTCATGGTGTCTTCCTCTTTCTTGGGGAGAATTACTCTTTGGTGTGGAGTCTCGATAAGTTGAGCAGATTCTCTGTTCGGTCTTTTTACAAGCTCCTCACCTAAAAGGGTTTGGTCTCGGGTAAGGTTGCTTTAGCGTTTGTTTGGAGTTATGTGAGTGCCCCCAAAGGTTGCGAGGTTCACTTGGTTGGTGAATATGAATCGTGTACTCACTATTGACAATCTCCAAAAGAGGGAATGCGCATTCCCAATATGTGCTCCATGTGCCTTAGTCATGCGGAGTCGGTAACAATGTTTATTCACTACCTGCTTGCAAGATCCTTTTGGATGTACTTGTTGGGGTTTTCGAGGTGTCGTGGGTAATGCCGGGGTTCATTGAAGACTTGTTCCTAGCTTTGCATGTGGCGGTATTGGGAGAGAGAGATTGGAAGAAGCTGTGGAGGCTTTCCTTGCTTGCCAGCATTTGGACCATATAGGGAGAGTGGAATAATTGTTGTTTCATGGTAAGGGTGGGATGCTTGTGAAGATTATTGGGCAGGCTAAGGCAAATGTCAAAGATTGGGTTGATAATTCCAATATCTTTGTAGAGAGTTTTTGCTTTTTATAGATGTTGAGGCTTTTCTCCTAATCTGGGTTGTGCAGGTTTGGCGCTTTTAACGCCTTTCTTGTTGTTCCTTGTTTGCTTTTGGCACCTTTTAATAAACTGTCATAATCTTAAAAAAAAAAGCTTAAAGGCAGACCATAAGTGGTATAGGATGGAATCCAGTTAATTAGATATACATATGGAAGAACTGCATTTCTTTCAACTAGTCTATTGAGGGGTGTAGGCCCATAGGGACGAGGGAGACAAGAAATAGTGCCATTACAGACAAGCAACTCCCTAAACATGAAAATATAATCTCTAGTAGAATCCGATAAGAAAATGTTGGTTTTGGCCTAGTTTACTCTAGTACGGATACTAGGTTTGGCTCATGTTTGGGAGGGGGCTCGTTTGACTCCAAATCTCAGCGTATGAGGAAATAACTATATATTGAATCTTTTAGTGTTTCTTAATAGAATATTACCAAAACATTATTTATTTATTAAGTTTTAGAAATTTAAATTAGTTTTTAGTGTAAGATATTTGGGTATGGTTGAGCCATGTCGGACATGGATCCAATAACCATGCCCATCATATCTTATTTGGCACGCATATACTGAGGGATATGAAGGATCCGAGTATCATAGAATTTTGTGGAGAACTATGGATCGAGTGAAAAAGAAATCATGCTAGGAAATCATGTTGTATTTGCCACATGTTGGAACTATCATGCAGAAGATGTCCAAGTTTATGGAGAGCTCTTATTGACAAAAGAAGAAGAAGAAGAAGAAGAAGAAGAAGAAGATCTGATAAGATCATCTTTTAGACAGGAGGGTAGGACCCCAAATATCTTTATGAATGAGATTGGATGGGGAATGGCAGAAACTGATTCATGTAGTTAACCCAATTAGTTGGGATGAGGCTTTGATGATGATGATGATGATTAGGTGAGGCAATAGAGGAATTTTTTTTCTGTTCCCTTTTTTTCTTTTTTGTGGATATTCAAAACGAGGTTAGCTTATGTGCAATGAGGTTGAAAGGGTGTTTTTTTTTTTTTTCCTTCCTTTTCAAGAGATATATGTTAATGGTGCCCTTGACTATTATGTGGAGTATTTGGAAGCAAAGTAACAATGCGATTTCTGCAAATAAGGTCATTTTTTTATATGAGGAAAGGATGTGCAAAGATCATTGAATGTTTGATGCTTGAGAATGAATTTCTAGGTTTGATGACATCTGGCATGAGGAGGGATTAGAGAGAGGTTATTGAAATTTTAGGAAGAAAAGATGTGAGGGATTCACATGTCACAAATTAGGCTGGAAGATTCATTCTAATAGTTCTTTGGGGGATAAGTAATTGTCTGGCATGTGAGTGATTAACATGAAAATGGTGTAAACTTGTGTTTTTTGGATAGCTGGTTTTGGGCTAGGAAGAAATGGAAGCAAGGGCATTGTGTGGAGTATGTTTGTTTAATGATTCTTCATTCGGCTCATATGTTAGTGGAGGTGACTCGTCACATGTCACAAATTAGGCTTTGCATGTTGGTCTAAAATCATGGTAGTTATTGTTTCTATTTGATGAGATTTGGGAGCTTCTTTAAATTTTTTGTTTATCCATGTCACTAGGGAAGTGAGCGGAAGGAAGGAGTCTCTACACCAGATCATTGCATAGGGCATGCACTTCTACTTCAACTTATATTTTTCTTCTGGCCCAACCCCTCTCAGATTTGAGAATTAGTTGCTAGAGGGGAATGATTGTATTTGACTTATTGGAGTATCAGGTTGGGGGCTGGGCTGAGTATCTGTGTCTAAAAAACCTTTGTAAGATGAAAGGGAAATCTTGGAGAGCAGCAAAATCAGATCTGGTATCGGCAAAGCATATGAAGATACATATTTGAAGCACATTGAGCTCATTGACAAGGAAGAGGATGAAGGTATTCTGGGTGAGGGAAAATTTGTTGAAAGAGAGAATCATGAAGCGGAATATATGGTGATCTATAGAAGAGAAGAATCTCCATGGAGGCCAAAGTCAAAGGCAACGTGGTTGAATGCAACCGAAATATGACATTTTTCACAACATGCACTACAACTGCTACTAACAACAATGATAAACAGAGATCAAATCTCATCCATAAGCTAAAAGTGAGTGACTCCTTGGTTGAGGATCAATCATGAATAAGATTTTTTTTTTTTTTCCAAAATTGTAATATAAAAGAGATCTTTCGGAAAAAAATTGTAATATAAAAGAGTATTATTGGAGAACTTTGATGGCTTCTTTCAAGTCTCTGCAGAAAGGTATGGTAGAGTGGCTTGAGCAGAAACATGGTCTTTGAGATGAATAAAGACAAATTATTGGGTTTGGATGATTTCTTCATGGTTGTCTTTGAAGCTTTTGGGATTTCATAAAAAAGACATTTTGGAATTGTTCTTTGGAATATCATAGGAGATCTAAATTGAGCAAGGGTTTAAGTGCCATATTCATTACCCTTATTCCGAAGTATGAGGGCACAGCTGAGTTTAGAGATGTTAGACCAATTAGCTTGGTGGAGGCATGTAAAAGATATTGTTGAAGGTGCTATTGATAAAATTGATGGAGGCTTTGAGATTTGTCATTTCCTGCAATAGTGGCATACAAATTTGAATGTATTTGAAGGGACTTCGTGTGGGAAGGGAATGAGATGGGGCATAAGTATTGTCTCATCAATTGGAAGGAGGTGCAAAAGCCATTGTGATATGAAAGCTTGGGTGTTGGAAATGTGAGAGAAAGAAATTGGGCCTTCCTAAGCTAATGGCAGCAGAGATTATGGGGGGAACCTAATGCTCTTTGGATAGCTGTGATTTGTGGTAAAGATGGTGAGTTGGAGAGTGGGTGGTTTTCAGGAGCCTATGCTATGCCTACAGGCTTCAAGATATGGAAAGCCATTAGCATGGTGGGCTAAAGTAATGAGGGAGGCATGGGAACTTATCCCATGGGTTTGGCGCTGAATTTGGGTAGGGCATCAGTTTTGTAGTCGGCGATGGAGCCAATGTGCTATTTTGGAGGGATACTTGGTTAGATGGGAACCCTTGGTCATCTCATTCCAACATTTGCTAGCACTTGCCATCACTATGGATGAAGAAGCCAGTGTTTGGAAACCATCGCACCAGATTGCCTAGAACTCTATCAGATGAGGAAGCAATCCTGTTTGCTAGTCTGCTTGATATGCCGAGGCTGCTGCTGATTGATAGCTTGGCTGAATACTTTAAAATATGGAGATGGGCGGCAACTGACTCCTGTTTTACTAGGTCTTTCTTCTACTCGAGTTTTATGGCTAGTGATGGTGCTTGTCGTCCTTGGGCTGTAGTTTGGAGAAGCTCTGGTGCCTTGTAGACTTAAGGCTTTGGCTTGGGTGGTGACATCAAACAAAATGTTGGGGTTGTACAACATAAAAAAGAAGAATATGGCCTTTCCAAATTTGTGCCTTCTACACAGGAAAGAGGAAGAATCTGTTAACCACCTTTTCATTCATTGCATGGTGGCAAAAGAAGTGTGGAACTTCTTCCTGGAGCGTTTCAGGACCTTCTTTGGTTTTTAAATAATTCTATCGAGCAGGAATGGTGTTGTGAGCTGTTCAGAGGCAGAAAGGTGACCCTGCAGAAGATGGTGTGTTTTGTGGTGATTTGAGGTCTTTGGAAGGAAATAAATAGCAGAACCTTTGCAAGTGTGGCCTTGCTGATGGGTCAGTTCAGGTGAAGACTCCCGGGTATGGCTATATGTGGGTACTTACCATGATTAGAATTCTGAGGGTTTTCGATGGAGGCTCCATTTAGTGCATGGGGGTGGGTTTTAATCGTTTTCGGGTTCCCAGGCTGTTGTGTAGTTGAGGCCTTGAGGGGTTTCTTTGTTATTTCTTTTGTGTTTGTGGTTGGCTGGCTTTTTTGAGTGACGAGCAGGGCACTTGTCGCTAGCCGCTGTTGTTTTCCTGTTTCATCTTCAGCACTATAATCGTCGTCTTTCGAAAAAATAAATAAAATGTTCTCATTGTTTTTTTGGCTGAACTTCAATTGGTATCTTTAATTTTATTTGGACAGCATTCTTACTAAAATTCATCTTTTCTATACATTTTTAAAGCCCAAATTCTATTGCTGCTGGGAGTCTCAATGAACATCTTTATGAGATTGCTACCATGAAGAGAACTATCCCTCAGGTACTAAGAATTCTCTGAGGTTCTAATTTTCACTTATTCAACCCTGGGTGTCAGCAATCCTTTAGGTTCCTAGTTTAAGTTCAAATGTAGCATGTGGATCACATGAATAGTCAGCTCCTTTCAATTAACTTGGGATATTGGGCATGCTTAGCAATCTAAACTGAATCTATATCATCGTCATTCATCTGTGTATATTCAAGCTTTATGTATCTCTCTTGTTTTCCAATTTTCAGATATTCTTTCTGAATCATCTGCTTGAATGAGCAAAGTGTGAGTGGAGGCATTATCAGATTTTTGTGCAAGACAGGGAAGGTGTCTATTTCGACTTGTAGCAACTATAAATGCTTAGAAAGTGGAATTCAAAGTGAGAATTTGAAGCAGGAGTTACAGTTACAGCTAGTTGTCAGGTTCTATAGTTGCATGTTGCCTGAAGTGAAGGGGCAATGGACTCGGTTGCAGGGGTTTAGTGTCTGTTTCAAAATGCTTTCAACTATAAACAGGTAGGAAGCGGGAGTGCAAGTGGGTGTTAGATGTGGGAGTGACACCTCATTGGTAGGATCGTGCAACTAAGGTTCCTGCAATTAATTGAACAAATAGTTACACTGTAAGAGGAATTAAATTCGATGAGCAGTGTATGGGAGCCATCAGACAACAGCCTAATTATCCACCATGCATGAGCCTGTCGAAATCTTAGCATTTTGTTCATGATGAAAAGATACTTAACATGGCATTCTAGCTATTGATTATATTGCAGTCAGGAGCTTCACATATGCTCATTCAAATTTTTGCCATCCACATGCGTTCCAAATGTCTGGCACTTTTAGCTTGGGGGGCTAGTTAGGTATGATGATAGGCAAGTAAAACCACTTTCCAAAAACTGTAACGGAAAGGTAATGGTCAAAGAATAAAATAAATTTGTACCTGCGTTTTACTTGTATCTGATTGAATGGAAGAGTGAAGAAGAGACAACTGGGAAGTTTAAATGAAAACAGACACAGGAGGCAGAAGAATGAGCTATTTACAATGCCAATATTCAGAACATGCAGATCTATCTGAAAATGCAGGCACATAGTAGAATAATAATTCACAGATATCGTATACTAATCAGGTGGAAAGACAGACCGATTAATTTTGTTAGTTCTTGGATCCCATTATGACTAATGTATCAGGCCTGTGGTTCACTTGGAGAATGTCATGATAAATAAGGGATGAGTTTATAGAAAAGGATTATGACACTTTTACTCCGATCAGTAACTTTGATACCTTTTCAATGAGGATGGGAAAAGTGCATGATCTCTTGTCAAGAGACTGCGACAGGGAGTGCAAAGCAAATACCCACGTCTAGAAGCTCTAGAACCAGTGTATGACCACTTCTAATTTTATTTTAATTTCTGTTAGGGTACTCGATGCAGTCCATCTTGCCTTTCGGTGTGGTTGATCATATTAACTACCTAGTTTGAGGCTCTAACCAGGTCTCTCAGAGCATGCATGAATCCACCACTATCATCCATCCTCAGAAAGTGCTTTGCTTGCATTGATGGCCTTTTGGCTGGAATTCACGAGGCTTGTTCCCCGATCAGCATATCAGTATCTCTTGTACTGCGTATCTGCTTAATTCTTTACTTCTTTTAAGAACCTTTTATTCTTTTTGGATTTAACTGATTGTTTAGGGGAACTTTGTTGAAAATAACTGTAAGAATGTGCCTAACAATTGCTGGAACAGGTTATAGTTTTTGCACTTGTTCAATTGATGTTTGACTGTCTGTTATCCTGATTTTTGGACTTCCCAATTCGTGCATGCCATGTTTGTTGTTGTACCTGAATGTACGACAGGATGCAATTAAGTTCAGAATTAGAGGCGTTATGTTCATACATAAATACAGGGAGGGGGAGGGAGGGAAAGAGGGGGGGAGGGAGCTCTTTCTCTTCCAATCAACCACCCGATGGCCGCAACTTTTGCGGGAGGGAGCTCTTTCCTTTCCAATCAACCACCCGATGGCCGCAACTTTCGGGGGAGGGAGCTCTTTCCCTTCCAATCAACCACCCGATGGCCGCAACTTTCGGGGGAGCTCCATAAGAGAGAATAATAGAAGGGCTGTACCGAAGAACTACCTGAATTGTGGCTCTGTTCATTTTAGCTTGAAATTGGATGGGTGTAGGAGTATCTTATTTATGCAACATGTCGTGGCTTTCTGTGATACAGATCAAGGGAGTTGTTTTACGGAGATAATTGTATGCGATCAGTATGTGCCGGACGTGCAAATAATTGTATTGGACACTTGGACAGTTTGACCATTTATTGGATTGTCCATTTGGTCCAATACTCCCTTCTTTTGAAATGGGCCATTGAGCCAACATCACATTGATTCCTAACCATTTGATGAATGACTTCCAAAATGGATGATGCAGATAAAATGAAATATAAATTATAAAAGATCCAGTAATCAAACCTGGAAGTCCGTAGGTGGACCCCACCCTATTAGAAATCCCACCTGTCCAATTGGTACATTGGAAAATGAATGTTTATGACAAAAAAAAGCATCTGTCGGATGGTCAGATTAATCAGTGTGATTTTGGCATGGTGTGGCCCATGAAAGGTGGATGGATTGGATGAATCATCCATTTCATCCAACATACTCATAATGGGCTACAAAGCTAACATTGGATTGATTTCCATGATCATAAACATGCAATCGGCTTGCAGAATGGATGATACAAATAAGTTTTGAATAAAAAGGTCCAGTAGTCAAAACTGTCAGTTCTTCAGGAGGATCCTACCCTCAATGGGAAAGCCTATCCATAAGCTATCCAATAGGTGGTTTCAAAATGGACAGTTACAACCAGTGTTTCAAATAGCGCCCGTAGCGTAGCGGTAGCGTACGCTACGTAGCGTAGCGTGGCCGTAGCGCTACGTAGCGTCCCAAATAGCGTAAATCCCCTGTAGTGTACGCTACAAGGGTCGTAGCGTACGCTACAGCTACGTAGCGCGTAGCGTCCGTAGCGTAAGCTACAATGTATTTTTTAACTATTTTATTTTTTTATTATTTTTTTCACATTTCTTTGTTTTTAATGTTGAGGAATGTGACACTTATATTATACTTGATACTTTTAACCTATGAGATTTTTATTTCTTTTCATAATTGTGACTTGTGGTTTCAATTAGACATTATTAATTAAAGTGGTTTGCTTAGAAAGTTGTTGATGTGATAATTATTTGATTTGGCTTATATATGTGGATTGGATTTTGATAAATGATAACTAATAACTTTTTTGAATTTACTTAGAATTGATAAAATGAATCATCTTTTAGGCATTTTTATAATTTTTTTCCCTTTTTCTTCCACTATTTATTATATTTGTCCTAGTTTTAAATTAAAAAATAGAAGTATCGTGTAGCTTACGCTACACGCTACGTATTTACGCTACACGCTATAGAGGGCTGAGCGCTACGCATCACGCTACCGCTATTTAAAACACTGGTTACAACTTACAACAGAAAGAAGCCATCTGTTGGATGGTTGGTTGATCAATGCAATATGGCAAGGTGGGGCATGAAGAGTGGGTTGGACTGGATTTATGGTCCAAATGATTGTTTTGGAAATATCTTATTCATCTGAATGTTCTGAAAAATCTATGCTTGTACATCTCTGATAAGGAAGGGACGCTTTTAAAAAAAAAAAAAAAAAAAAAAATTTAAAATTTTAATTTTTAGATGCAATCCTATGTTATTAGTTTGCACCCGATTATGGTGAAGATGAGTTTCATTGTACATGTGGCAGTTCGACCTCTATTGGAGTTGCCCATTTAGTCCAGTGATCTCTTAATGAGCCACCAAGCCAACAAACACCACATTGATACTGATGACCCAAACCATCCATTCAATGGCCTTGCAGAACGGATGGTCCAGATTCACTAAAATGGAAAAAAATTCCAATAATCAAACCTGTCTGTACTTTAGGTGGGCCCGCTCTCTCAGGAATCTCAAAAGTCCAATCAGTGTGTTGGAAAATGAATGTTTATAACAGAAAAGCTATCAGTTAGATGGTTTTATCAATCAATGCAATTTTAACAAGGTAGTGCATGAAAGTCATGGTGGAGTGGATGGATCATTGCAGATCATTTTTTATTGTCCTTGAAAATTGCCTACAGTTCTTTGAATCAGGACATGAGATATCTATTCTTTCATTCTTAGGAGCATATGCTGAAAGTTAAGAGTTGTCATCTTTTGAGTGTTACTGTGACTGTATATTTTACTGAATTGATAAGCTATTGACAATAAAATGTCGACATTATTCATAATGAAAGAAAGAAAATGTCAATTTCTTATTTCGATATTTTGTGATTCCATGTGACTTTGGAGAAAGCAATTTGTTTGGAAGCTTGATATTTATTTATTTTGACTAAGCTTCTAACTTGATTAAATGGTGGTTAATAATATTCTTGCTTTCCTGGAACATTGGCTACGTGTTTGCTTTAGATCTTCCTTCCAAGGACTCTATTCAGCTTTTCCCCTTTGCATTTACAAATGCTTGATTTTTTCTCCCTTTCCTTTCGAATCTCATCTCCTGATTTTTTTTTTTACTGAAGATATCTTGTTTTGTAGGACGGACGCAAGATTAGTGTTGGCGACTGTGCACTTTTCCAGGGCAGAGATTCCCAACCTTTCATTGGAATAATCCGTTGGTTAACATCTGGCAAAGAAGATTCTCTTAAGTTAGGTGTGAATTGGCTTTATCGTCCTGCTGATGTAACACTTGGTAAAGGCATTGTGCTGGAAGCTGCACCGAACGAAGTCTTTTACTCGTTTCACAGGGATGCGATACCTGCTGCAACTCTACTCCATCCGTGTAAAGTTGCATTTCTTCGTAAAGGTGTTGAACTTCCTTCAGGGCTATCCTCATTTGTGTGTAGGAGAGTGTATGACATCGAAAACCATTGTTTATGGTGGTTAACTGATCAGGACTACATCAATGTAAGCATATCATTTTTGTTCCCCTTCCATGTTGAATAGGGCCATAGTTTTTTTTTTTCTTTATATTTGTTTATTTTTAATTTTTACATCTCATGACCTCTATTTTTTTGTTCTCTTGTTCCTTTTTCCCCCCCTTTTTAACTCAGGAGCGACAGGAGGAAGTAGATCAGCTATTAGACAAAACAAGACTAGAAATGCATGCAGCAGTGCAATCAGGAGGTCGTTCTCCAAAACCATTGAATGGTCCAACATCAACAGCACAGCAGCTAAAGCCTGGTTCTGAAAGCGTACAGAACAGTGCGGCCTTGTTTCCTTCTCAGGGTAATAAGGGTAGAAAGAGGGTGGCTGATCAGGGCTCAGATCCCATTAAGCGAGAGCGTTCTTCAAAAACTGATGATGGTGATTCTGGTAATTTTAGACTTGAAAGCATGATTAAAGCTGAAATTGCCAAAATAACAGACAAAGGAGGGCTTATAAACGCTGAAGGGGTTGAGAAACTGGTGCATCTCATGCAACATGATAGAGCTGAGAAGAAGATAGATATGATGGGCCGAATAATGCTGGCGGAAGTGGTTGCAGCCACAGACAGGTTTGATTGCCTTGACCGGTTTGTGCAGCTCAGGGGCGTGCCTGTCTTGGATGATTGGCTCCAGGAGGCACACAAAGGGAAGGTTGGTGATGGTAATAGCCCCAAGGAAGGTGACAAATCTGTTGAGGAACTTCTCCTGGCTCTCCTTCGTGCACTAGATAAATTGCCTGTAAATCTTCATGCCCTGCAGACTTGTAACGTTGGTAAGTCTGTTAATCATTTGCGCAGCCATAAAAACTTGGATATCCAGAAGAAAGCCAGGAGTTTAGTTGATACATGGAAGAAACGAGTTGAAGCAGAAATGAAAATCAATGAGGCGAAGTCTGGATCTAGCCACTCATGGCCTGGCAAGCCAGCAGGCTATTCCGAAGTTTCTCATGGTGGAGGAAACCGGCGTGCAGGGCCCTATGAGGTTGCCTTGAAAGGCTACATCATGCAGACTTCTGCATCCAAAACGACAGGATCTATTAAGCTTGGCCAAGGAGATGCTGTTGCCAAGCCCACATCAGCATCCACCGCCGGGTCTGTAAAATTGACACCGACATTGCCTGCATCGGCGCCGCTCAGCTCGAAGGATTCATACTGCAAAATGGTTGGCAGCGGCGGCATCTCAGATATGCCACCGGCAACGGCGTTAAAGGAGGAGAAGAGCAGCAGTTCCAGTCAGTCTCAGAACAATAGTCAGTCTTGTTCCAGTGATCATACCAGAGCTGTGGCTTCTGCATGGAAGGAGGATGCGAGGAGCTCCACTGCCGGGTCTATCAGTGCCAAGACCTCTACTACAGGTGCATCCCGCACTCGTAGATCGAGCAATGGTGTTTTGGGCTCAGGAGTTTCTGTTGTTCAAAAGGAAAGTGCTTTGGGAAAACCTAGCACTTCAAACCGCAATAGCACACCCGACAAAACATCGCAGTCTGGTGTGACATGTGAGAGAGTGCTTGATATGCCCCCTGCGGATCATGGAAACAGCCACAGACTGATTGTTCGGCTTCCGAATCCTGGCCGTAGTCCTGCTCGAAGTGCTAGTGGAGGTTCTTTTGATGAACCTCCAGTCATAGGCAGCAGAGCTTCTTCTCCTGGAGATTCTGAGAAGCAGGATCACTGTGACCGAAGAGCAAAGGGAAAGAGTGATACTTGTCAGACTGTGGGTACTACTGCAGATGTGAATACAGAGTCATGGCAGAGCAATGATGTGAAGGATGGATTGGCTGGGTCTGATGAGGGTGACAGATCATCCGCAGCTGTTGTCGATGAAGAACGCAGCAGGAATACTGATGAAATTGTGAAACCAACGGACATGTCTAAAGCTTCCTTCCCATCATCAAGAAATGGAAAAGGGGATTTCAGCTCCATAAATGCATTGATCGAAAGCTGTGTCAAGTACTCTGAAGCCAGTACGTCTTTATCAGCTGGGGACGATCTTGGGATGAATCTACTTGCCACTGTGGCTGCTGGGGAAATGTTCAAATCTGAACTGGTTTCTCCTGGTGGTTCTCCTGACAGAAATCCACCTGCACCTGACGACTCAGTCACAGGTAACAACACCAAATCAGGCCGTGAAGAAGTCGGGGCTCAAGCTCATGGCCAGCCTGATGGTGATCCTTTGAAGCAGGGTAGCAATGTTGAACCTTTTCAGGTAAAGGATGAATTACTACAGATCAGCAGCACGCATGTGACAGTCAATACATCAGGGGATAGTAAAAGTGTTTCATCCCTCCCTGAGCATAAACCAACAAACGAACAAAGCGAACTACCTCCTCCCAGTGTGGATTTGCACCAAACTGCAGAGCCTTGTGTAAAGTCTGATACAAAACCAGATGAAACAGCACCCAGTGGATGTGTGTCTGAATCTACTGGCTTGATGCGTAGTGAAGCTCCTCCAGCAGTTGCTAGAGAGGGTCAGGAGGTTGAAAGGCCCAATCAACGTCCTAAAAGAAGGAAGGCAAGTGTTGGCAGGAATGCAGATTATAAACCAAGGCTAAGGAGTGCATCATTAGAACAAAATAAGATGGTTGATCATGCATCCGACAAGGTTGCACACAATAGTTCGACGGCACCATCCAAGTCTGTACGTGGGGATGTACGTACTATTGATCAGACTGCTCCAAGTATAAAAGAATCCAAGCAGGAAGCTGTTGAAGAATCTCCGTCATGTCCAGCTTTGAAAACGGGTAGTGAGAATGTGGATCGAGTACACGAAGGCCTGGCTGCTTCTGTCCCGACTGAGCAGCAGCCGCCAACTGTTGTTGCAAATCATACTGAGGCTTCTGACAGAAGTGGTGAGCATGCTTCTGCCCCTTCTGGTTCTGGCAGTGCCCCTTGTCCCGACAGTTTCGATGAGTCTACTATGGCTGAGAAGGCTGAAGGCATGGAAAAGAAGAGTCTCTTGGGGCCAGGTGCCAGTGAATCAATAGAGCAGACAGCTATTGCTCCTCCAACTGTTGACGAGCGGGCTGCAGGAAATGTTGATCCAGTTGTTTTAGATCACAGCAGCAGTGACAGGGTTGAGGAAAATACAGAAAGGAAGGAGGTTGTGGAGCACCGCCCTACTGGTTCTGCTCCGCAGCAGGAGTCAGCTGCTATTCCTGCTGAGCAATGCATGAAGTCTACAGGACCTAAGTTATCCGGTATTGAAGCAGACGAAAGAGAGGAAAGCATGTCGGCTAATGCTGCTGGATCTGATATAGCTTCAAAGCTTGACTTTGATTTGAATGAAGGGTTTCCAGTGGACGAAGGGAACCAGAGCGAGCTGGGTACCTCTTCTGCTGCACCTGGATGCTCTTCTGCAGTTCATTTGTCAAGTCCAGTTTCTTTTTCTGTCTCTCCCATTTCTAGCGGCTTGCCTGCATCAATAACAGTGGCAGCTGCTGCGAGAGGGCCTTTTGTTCATGAGAACCTATTGAGGAATAAAGGGGAGGTTGGATGGAAAGGATCAGCTTCTACCAGTGCATTCCGACCAGCAGAACCTAGAAAGGTTCTAGAGATGCCACTTAACACTATTGATGTTCTACCACCTGATACCACTGCTGGTAAACAAAGCAGACCCGCTTTGGATATCGATCTGAATGTCCCTGACGATAGAGTTATTGAAGACATGGCTTCTCAGAGCTCTGTCCGGGTGACAGGTTCCGAGTCAAGGGGGCCAATTAGCAACCGTGACATGGCGCGCGGTGACATGTTCAGTTCTTCTCCTGCGCCCTTTCGCAGTACTGGACTGGATCTTGATTTGAATAGAGTGGATGAAAGTGCAGATAATGGGCAGTTCTTAGCAAGCACCAGTCGGAGGTTGGAAGCACCTCTGTTGCCAGCAAGGTCGTCATCATCCAGTGGATTCCCTAACGGTGAGATGAATGCCCTGAGGGACTTCGATTTGAACAATGGACCTAGCCTTGATGAAGGGGGTGCTGAAGCTGCACCACGCAATCAGCATGCCAAGAGCAGTGGGCTGTTCCTGCCACCGCATGGTGGTAGCATTAGAATGAATAGCACAGAATTGGGGAGCCTCTCAACGTGGTTCCCTCCAGGTACCCCATATACCATCCCATCGTTCTTGTCGGACAGAGGAGGAGATCAGCCTTATCCTACTATGGTTGCGACTGGTGCGGGTCAGAGGATTCTGGGATCAGCTACTGCTGGCACCTTTGGAGGTGATCTCTACCGAGGTCCAGTGCTCTCCTCCTCCCCTGCCATGACTTTCTCCCCTGCTAATGCTTTCCCATATGCTGGGTTCCCTTTCTCCTCTGCTAATCCTTTTCCACTGGCCTCAACCTCCTTCTCTGGTGGGCCTACAGCATACATGGATTCTTCATCAGGAGGGGGTCAGTGCTTTCCAACCATTCCATCCCAGCTTATAGGACCCACCGGTGCTGTTTCATCCCATTATCAAAGGCCCTACATGATGAGTATTCCAGATGGTACTGCTACCACTAGTAGTAGTGGCGGAGGAGCCGAAAGCAGTCGGAAGTGGGGCAGACAAGGTCTGGATCTCAATGCGGGTCCAGGAAATGCAGACGTGGAAGGGAGAGATGAAAGGTTGTTGCCTTCAGCATCCAGGCAACTCTCAGTTGCCAATTCTCAGGCATTGGCGGAAGAACAGGCAAGGATATACCAACAACAGACAGCAGCCGCAGCAGCAGCAGCAGCAGCAGCGGGAGGTGGGGTATTGAAGAGGAAGGAACCTGATGGAGGAGGGTGGGATGGCGATAGATTTAGTAGTTACAAACAACCCTCATGGCACCAGTAGGAGAGCTAGCTTCAAAGGAAACAACTCGGGATGTTGCATGAGGGCGTGGTGAGCCACCAGCCCCTTTCTTTCTTTCCTTTCTGTTGTAGCTGTGAGAATGTTTATGGTGTTTATAATATGTATTTTCTACTCTGGCACACAAGGATGAGTTTATTCCTTGAATCGCAGGTGCACATGCATATGTGGGAGTCTCTCTTTCTTTTTTTTTCTTCCCTCTCTCTCTCTCTCTCTCTCTCTCTCCCCCCCCCCCCCCCCCCCCCCCAGTGATACACAGACCAGCCCACATGCTTCCTGCAGTTTGACTGGAGGATTTGTGGCGAGCTCTCAGAAAAATTCTTTCCTGCCTTGCTGTAAATGTTGACTTTTCATGCTTTCTATGAATGTCATCTGTATTTCTTGTTCTCTTCCCCCAGCATTTTCAGGACACAAATGCCGGCGACTCCAAGGAGGTTGTTGATTGGTGGGGGTTCTTTCAGGGTCCTGGTGGTGAGTTCTTTCCCCTTTTAATCTTCTGATTGGCACACCTTTCCTGCTATAGTTTTACTGTGTAATTAAAGATAATGGAATTTTATAAGCTCTGTTGAATCGTTTTTCTTCTTTAGATGGAATTGACTTTTCATGATCAATTTCCTTTTGTAAATGTTAACTACTGAAATGGTTTATTGCTGATGCTCGAGATGAGGTTCCACACCTGTTTGTGATGTTACCATGTGGGGCTCATATCCCTGCTGTCGGATCCTGCTTTTATGTGAGAGGATTGGGTATTTGAACTGCCCCCCAATAGAATACATCTTCCTCAGTGTTGTATTTACCTTAGAATCCATGTTTGCAGAATTTCACATGCGTGGTTGATGATCTGCCTCATCTTTTTTTCTTTTTCCCTTTTTCTTTGTAAAGCATATTTAAAGTCTGCAAAACTCCAGCTGAGATTTTCTTTGGTAGCCAGATAGCTAAAAAGCTCAAGTTTGCTTTCAGGAGTTTATCATATTACAATTGCGGAGGCATAAATTTGGTGTGAGACCCCACACCCGACTTGAAGGCCCAAAAATCTTGCTAGGGGATGGATTGTGCAAGAACTGTTGGCTAGCTGTGATGATGTGGTTTGCTAGCTCGTATGCTTCCCTCCACAAGCACCTCTGCATGCATCTGCGTGGCCGACCTGGCACGTGTGAAATAACATCTGAGCCATGCATCAGGTAGGACCCCAGGTAGAGTTGTAATATATGCTAGGTTTGTTTTCGCGTGTGGTAGGCAAACAGCAACCTTGAGTTTTAGGCCAGATAATCTGCATGGTGGCCCCTAACTGATTGATGGCTTAGATATTTTGCACATGCTTGTTGGTGGGGCTAGCAAACTTGGTGATACTTGCTGCGTGTGGAAGGGTTCTTTAGAAATCCTTGGAAAATCTCAGCTGTGAACCTGATTCTTCATATTGAAGGGACTTTATGCTTCATGGAACAGTGGATTTTTATTGTAACTATGGGCATGAGTATGAAGATTGTAGTGTTCCGGATATAAGAGTCGCTGTAAACATGCATGCTGGTATGGTTGTACATGCTGAACCAGAAACTATCCCTCATCATCAGTCTCAAACTGCTTCCTTTCCAGGCTGGAATTTATGTGTGAGCGGGTTGTGGACTTCAAAAAGGGTCAACTTCTTCACCATTCTTATGAGATGTGCTGCACTACCCAATCTCCATCGCCATCTAGACTACTTCTGCGATGATTGCCCCAAGCGTGGTAAGACGGAAACAACACACCAGGATAGCTTGCCGTCAAAAGGCTGTGTATAGTAGGTAGTCTTTTTGTTTGGTGAGAGTGGGAGGGCAGTTAGTTGGCTGCAATGTTTCGCTTGGGGCTAATTGAAGGCCAGATAAGGACGTTGCCTTGTTAGGTGTAAGGCCTTAGAAGAATTCATTAAGTCACCAAATTATGGGGCTGATGGTGGCTATTGGGCATATAACCTGGAAATTGAACTGATCATGCAATCCAGAGTGCTCAATTTGTGGCCATCAAATGGGTGGTAAAAAAGAAGAAGCCAAAGCCAAAAAACTGGCTCACTAAATCCTGTCAGATCAGTGGCTATGCTCCTACAACAATCTGTCGATTTGGGCCAGGCCACTTCCCCGCTTAATAGTGTTGGTGAAGTGGATTGGATAAAGCGGTCGGTTTTGTGAAAATTTATTGAATTGTGTAAAACCAGTTCAAGATTTCCGGGGCTTACATTTTGAGATGTTAGTAATTTTAATTGGTTTTCATCAAAGGGACTCGTGAACACACTGCCGCTTGTTTGTCCATATTCAACAGCAACATCAGCTGTTTCGGTTTGGAGGTCGACAGTCATATTAGTGAAAGAAATGCTCAAGATTGTATGGCGCCTTTGGGCAATGGGCCTACTACTGTTTGGAAGGTCCTTGCATGCTGGATGGATTGCCACTGTTCAATAAAAGACAGCAAGCAAATTCACCATTGAACTGTCCTTGAAGGAAAATCAATTTTCTAGACCAGTTTGCCTTAATTTACTTAACATGTGGCGAACTCAGATACTCATCTGACTTACATGGTGTGGAGTTTGTAGAGACAATGAAATGGAGGGAAGGATTGGTTGGCGTGTTAGAACTCTTCCCCATCTCCAAGAGATCTTGCTCGCCAATTCTTCCCGATCTTTTGCATCTTATTGGGAATCCTAAACTTGGACACGGAAAGCGCTTATTGAATCCTTAGCAAATGGAAAACTATGGAAATCAACAAGAATTTTGTTGTTTGGCTTGGAGTGCTGTTTTTTAATGCTCAATGGGTAAGAGATGTCTCTCATGACTTTGGACGTCGACTCTTAAAATGTATGAGAAATCGATATCCCTGTTTTAAAGTAAAACCTTGGAAATGAAAATCAAATCCCGTAGTTACAATTTTACATAAACAACAACAAACTCGATTATCAGGGAAATCTAATTCATCTCTGGAGTACTCTCTTAATCCAAACATTATCCCATTCTTGTGGGTAGCAGCTTAAAGGAGAATGGAGACGGAAGAAATGGAAGGTTTTTATCTTTTGCGATGGTGATCAATCAATGACAATGGTGGCATAATCAGGGATGCACATAATTTGAAATTTTCTTCTTATTTCAATGCGTCGGGAATTCCTGGAAATCTGTAAAGATGAATTAACAGTAAATGCTGAAGAAACAAGCTAGAAAAATAAATGAGGCATCGGAGCTACAAATAAAGACAACAAAGGGGCCGTTTGGCACCATGGATTTGGGGGGATTTCAAATTCTTTGGTTGTTTGGCATCATAAAGTAACTGGGGGTTTCAAATCCTCTCAAATAGGGGGTTTGAAATCCAAGGTGAGAGCTTGGATTACATCTAAAATCATTCCAATAGTTGTATGTGTAACATGTGTCACTAGACTATTATTCTATCAGGCACATGACCCACTAATGATATCCCAAAATAATTAGATTATCAATTGCATCACTATAATTACTTTAACATGATAATCAACACCGTCCAAACATTATTCATGTAAACCAATGGTTAAAAATCGTTGGTTAGTCACTCCGACATGATCTTGTGCTTGTGGCCCATCCGAGACTTGAAATTTCATCATTTTCAGGTAAAGCATATACAGGCATCATGTCAAACATTACATACATCACTAATTATATATATTAAAGTTGATTTAGTAATTAAATTCAAACCCCCATAAATATACCACGCATAGCTACTTTTGGATTAAAGTTGATTCCCAGTCCGGGGTGCCAAACACAATAGGACGATTTCAAATCTAGGGGGTTTCAAATCCAAAGGGTTCCGAATCTAGGGGTTCCAAATCCACGCTCCCAAACAGGCCCTAAATTTACTTTCATTTAAGAATAGGAAAGATGGTATGGAATCTTGTTTAGCATCAGTGTGTCACGTAGCTGAGGGAAAAACGATGGCTTGGATTCTTAAAGCATAAAAGTGTTGCAAACAGATTTGGAGTGTTTGGTCATACTCTGAAATCTGTATAAAATCCATAATGGCAAGACAATGAATTAATGGCATCATAATCATTTATGTGGATCTTAATGGAGTCACGAACCATAATATCAGAAGTAGACCAATTAGTTGAGTGTTAATATCTACCCCATTCATGGTAGGGATGATTTTAAATATAAACAATGTTGGCAAAATATTGAAAATATTGTCTACATGTGTCGATATTACCTCAATATAGAAGTTTTGGAATATACTGGCACGTGCCCATTTAAAATGTTACATAGTAACCCAAACATAATTAGAAGAAAATCCAAAAAAAGAAAATTTGGCTTTTTTTTTTTGGTCAAATTCTTCATAGTTATATTTTAATAACTCTAATTAATTATTTCACATAAAAACCCTGATTTAGAGGAGAATCACAATTGAAGAGAGCTTTTGGGATGGAATGCATGAATGTGACAAAAAGTCTCTCTCTCTCTCTCTCTCTCTCTCTCTCTCTCTCTCTCCCCCTCTCTCTTCAATAGATTAGCAATGAAGTGAAGTTGGAATTCCTTTAATGCAATGAAATAGAATTCAATCGATAAAATTGGAATTCCTAAGTGAGAAGAAATTTGAAAATTCAATTTAATTGATTTTTATCCTTGAAAATTGCTATCTAAGAGTAAAATGTATGTGTTAACGAGTGTTGCTTGATCTATGGATTGCCCAAACCTTTTATTTTTTTATTTTTAAATAATAAGAAATAACTAAAAATATATATGATATAATTTATGGTTAACATGGCATACATTTGTCTACCAAACAATTGGAAAATTATTATGGATAGTTTTCTTTTTTAATTTTTTGGATTCTAAGTGCATAATCATGTGTCTTAATATGCCCCGAAGTTTATTTGAAAGCTTTTACTGTTTGTGCATATTTGTGTGCCTTAATTTTTTATGTTCTAAGTGCATAATCATGTCTTAATGTCTGAGATCATGAAATTTTATGTCAAAATCGAAACATTCTTTGGATATCTTTGGTAAAATTTTCCATTCTTGAAGGCAATGGACGTGAGAAACCGAGATTTAAAACCTTTACAACACGAAGCAATGATAACTTTTCCTTCTCTATTTTGAGCTAAAATATAACCAAATGGTCCTAATGAAGATTGAATGATAGTTTCCTTAAAAATAATTTCTTGCAGGCATTGGACTTGTGAGAAATTGAGATTTAAAACCTTGACAACACAAAGCAATAATAACTTTCCTCTCCATTACGATATAAAATAGAACCAAATGGTTCTGATGAAAATTAAATGATAGTAGCCAAAGTGAGTGAGAGTGAGTAGCTTTTGCATACCTAGAAGGCTAAGAGAGGTTCCACAACTATAAATGATGGATAAACCAATTAATCAAGGTGGTATCCATTTAAGTTTATGCCAATAACTAATTTTATGGGTCCATATCCACTTTGAGAAATTAATGTTGGGTTTCACCCACAATGTGGGCCATAAGTGCAAGGGCCCACACCTTGGATTGAATTTGAGCATGTGGCGTGACTATATGGTGTGATTGTTTAAAATGTAATGGGACTTGCTTGTGCCCTATTCTTTATCATGGTAGAGAATTTAAGGGTTTATAGATTATTAAATGTATGGTTAGTATTGAAATAGAAGAAATTATAACACTAGTGGTGGGCGGGACTCTTAATGCATGAATTAAAAGGGAGTCTTGGTCTTGACTCATCTCAAATTCAGACAATTTATGTAATGCACGTGGTTTTTAATATAATAATAATAATAATAATAATAATAATAATTTAAAATTTGAAATTATGTGTGTGAGAGAGAGAGAGAGAGAGAGAGAGCGTATTTCATCTCTCTCTCTCTCTCTTATTCAAAACCCTATATTTAGTCTCTTATCTAATTTTAATATTTTATCTTATCTCTATCCCTAATCCCTCTTCCTTTTATCTCTCTAACTCTTTTTCCGTATCTTTCAACCTCCTAGCGAGCCTTTCTTTTTAAGGAAAGTGTCGTAAAAGGAGTCTATTCAAACTCAAATATTAACCAAAAGATACCCTACGTACAACTGAGAAAGAGAGATAAGGTTCGTGAGAAAGCAATTTTTGGTTGATACCTTTATAATTTTAATAATCTTAATGTAATATGTAGGCAGACGGGTGCAATGAACGATTTGGATTAGTTCTCTGGCCATCGCACACGCTTGAATGGAAATGATCAATTCTTTGCATAAATAGTTTTGTTTTAATATAATGAATTGCTCTCTACGAATAATGATAGAGTTATATTTGTAAGATAAGTTAATTATTAACAATTTTGGTAAAATTAGAATTTAATTATTTGGACAATGCAATGAACGTGCCAGATCGACTATACGATTATTGTGTTGTTAGATTTGGAAGTGTTTAACAATGAAAGCTCATATTTTCTGTGCAAGTGTTGGTATTACTTAACATATAAGGTCGAGATGGCCCATCGATGAATATGTGGTTAGATCTATACTATTCATCAAATGTGTAGAGTTAAAATATAAGCATGAACCATGCTGAGTTTTCTCACTAAGCCTGGCTAGCTTACATTTTTTTAATAAAAAATCATATAGATGAGCAATCAGTTGATGAGTTGGCGAAGGAACAAGAAGTTGTAATTGAATTGGTGTACGACCCATGTGAGATGTGGCTGTACCTATCAGAAGTGGGATTGGTTGCATTTGGACCATTTCTAATTATTTAATTGGAAATTTACTTGTTAGGATGGTTTAATTTATATATTACGAATGATGATATTAGTTGAATGATTTTAAGCATTTGATTGGTTTTATTTAATTGAATTGTTCTAAATCTATAGTAAGTATTCATTGGTAAGTTGTAGTACTGATTGAATGTTTATTGATGTTGAGAATGGAAGGATTTTGGTGCTGAAATCATTCTATGTGAATGATTGTAAATGGACCTACTTAGAATGTAAAATGAATATTACTTTTGCCTTTAAATAATCGTATAATGAAATGAGTTAAGTACACATAGTGTACAAGTTGCGACTCAAAACTTGTGTTTGATGGTGCACACTCTGTACTTGAATTTCGGGGGGTGACAATTTAGCCATCCATTCAGTAGTATATACCATGTGAGATAGAGGAGAGATATCACTCATGCTCTTCAACAGAGAAGAAAGACTAGTGCTCACTTTTTTCCTCCGTTCATGGAATAATCAGGTATGCTAATTTATAGCGAAATTTTATATAGATTTGATGGGTGAAATCCTTAGAATAAAATTAGATTAATGCTTATAATTAGTATCATAACAACATGTATCGGATTAGAAAGAATTTATCTTCGATATCCGATTTGGCCAGGCTCGAACTTGAATTCCAAGATTATGAGTTATATTTAAACAAAATATACATCGCAACCCACCACATTTTCATACATCTTCAAGGCAATTAGAGCAACTACAAGGGAAAAAAAATCATTCTTCTTTATCGAAAGTTCGACCAAACCATCAACAAGTCTTCCTTATATTAGAAATTAAATAAACTAAATAATAAATTAACATTCACAATGTAACATAATTTTAAAACAAAAATAAAACTAAAGTCTTGTCTAGTTTGCTTGCATTATTCTATCTTTGCACCTATAAAATAATCTGCAAGGGTGTGAGCGCGATAACTTGTAGGGTTAAATTATTCCCAAAAATAAAAATTCTACGTCAGCATGTAACAAAGAATACATAATGAAAGGTCAAGTCGTAGTACGTAGTATTGTAGGTCGGTAGGAGCCTCACACCAAGGGTCACAACTCATATTAGTCCCATACCTAAAATATGAACTAATTCCAAGATAATAGACTCCTAATCCCAATTAGTCCATACCTATTGGGGATTGTGGCCTACGAATATGTGCATCAAACTGTATTTACGCATCAACAACCTGAATCTAGGAGAAAATAAACAATCTAATAATAGCAATTGAAATTTTGATAATGAAGTCAAATAAAACTAAATAGTTTCTAATTCGTTTTTGACACCTATGTAGAGATTCACCTAATGTTGCATAAAGAAAATACAACTTGCATCATAGAACACGAGCCAGTAATTGAATATTCAAATATAACACATCCTATAACATAGGTTAGGAGTCAAATGTTCATAAATGCTAATATCGACAAGAGGGATAGAAAATAAACATCATTGTGAGAATGAACTCGGGCAAAACACCCGTAACAAAAAAACACAATGATCCTTTTAGGGCAGAGCACTCATAACAAAATAACAAATATAAATAATAAAATAAATTCATCTTGCAACACATAAGTATAATAAAAGAAGTTAGTCTATGATACACAGACAAATAAATAAATTCCATCCACAATAAAAAATAATAATCAAGTTGATTTGATCTACAACACATAATACTTAAATAATTTAAATCCATAATATACAATGCATAATCAATTAAAATCAAACCACACTAACGTAGGGTTTTTAACCGAGAAGATCACTTACCTGATTTACGAGTAGAAATCTGAAGAAGATTTGATTATCTGATGAGGCTTTACTATGAATCGGGCAACATTAGTTAAACCCGATTTGACAAATAGATCTTGAATTCGGTTGCGACATGGCCCTAGTTGGTGAGATTCTCTTAAGAATTAGATAAAGGTGATACATATTACTTTTAAGAGTTATTTGAATATATAGATTGGGTTGATCTGAAATATATGCTAACTAGCTATATTTTGGTGTAACAATTACATATAACATGGATGTTATTGTTGTTGCTTAAGTGTAACTTGATCTAACATCTAGCATGGAAAAACTACTTGGGATAATACAAATGACCCTCATTACAATGGGATTATGATCTCCTCCGTCTAGTAATGGTGTTGAACCGTCGGTCCTTCTACATGACTCAATGAGTCACCCGACTCGCCAGTAGCTATCCCACAATCTCTCTCTTTATCTTTCTCTACTCCATCATTCTCTTGGTTTCTATTCTCTCTCCATTTCTCTATATTCTCCGATCTCCTTTCTTCCTAGCATCCGACAATAAATGTTGCAACTTAAACTTAGATGGTAGGAAGTCCGTGAGTCATCAACCGGATCTCATCCTCTTGTAGTTTCTTCTCTTTAGTTGAACTCACTCAATCTCTCTCTCTCTCTCTCTCTCTAAGATTCTCTCATTCCTTAGGTCTTTAGGAGTTTCAACAAGTATACAGGGTGAGATTAGGGTTCTTAAAAGGGTTTCAGAGTCATGCTTGTACAAAGAAGAGCAGCAACGTAATTGCACTCGGGTCATCTCATCTCCAAATATTGCATTGACCTGGTCAATCTAATGATCGTATATCGATTTGCTAGGCCTCATGTGATGGTTTAAGCCTTAAGCCATGAAACAAGGAGTCATGTAAGTCAGGTCATAGTGGATTTTTGTGGGGAAGATGATGAGGGTGATCATGGTGAATCTTTATCTAAAGTTTCTTTCTTTAAATGGACAATTACGGAGGGTTATGATTGGTCCTAGAGAGCTTTCGGATTCATAAAATCAGAGGATGTGATTAATTTTCTTAATGGGTTTGATAATGGAATGTTGTGGTTGTGAAAACGCTACTTGCACAGAAAGAGACTAGAGAATGACTCTTTTAGTGATGTTGATTGGTTGGTGATGGAAAACGATGCTTAATGATTAAGAACCATTGGTTTGGGAAGCTTCAAATGGTTGAGATTGGTAAGGAGGATTTCATGAGGATCGCTGTAAGAGTGACGAATAAGTTCCATTTTCAACAGGACTGGTTGCTATAAAAATGCAGGTTTCGGACAATTCGCATGGCTAAGTGGGGTCCATTATTTCATTTATGAGAGATCTATAGTGTCCATCAGTTTCATCAGATCAAGTTTGGCTAGTGGTTCAAAAACAAAGGAGTTCAAAGGTTAGAGGTAGGTTGCACATCAGAAAAGTCATACAAAGGTATCAGTGGCTAGGGTTTTATAGTAGTGTGGTTTTAATGAACAACTCCGATTGCGCAGTGTAAGACTCGACCCAAGTTCTTGTCTGTGCATGTGTGTGTAGGTATGCATTTCGTTTCGCTTGGTCCTGCGGTCCTATCGGTCGAATCCCGGTTGCGCGTGACCCTCAGATTGTGTTTGCAGTCATCATTAAGTCCAGTCACGTTGACCTGACTCAGATCATGGCAGTGTACTTGAAATCTCTGATGGAGTTTCACTGACCGTTGAACTGAAATTGGTCCGCCACGAGTGATCTAGGAATCCGATTGAAACGAAAACTTAATGGTACCTAGATCCAAGGTTGGTGAGCTTAAGTCCGACTTTTGGCTTAGGGGGGCCGGCCAGAAGTCCTCCATTGAGCTGAAACTGGCTCACTTTAGTATAACTTAAGTATACCTTGACCTTAAGTCTGTTTTGGTGTGATTTTAGGCTATATAAGGACCTTAGAACCCTCTCTCATTCAGCCATACAAATTTGAGAGAAACCCTAGGAGAGAGAAGAGAGAAAAGAGAGAAAGTGTGAGAGAAGTGGGAGAACCTCCCTACTGCTTTCCCCTGCCGCTCTACAAGCTTAACCACTCAAATCTAATCGCTTTTCCGGCGATTCCGACTTCTTTTTTAGGTAAGAAACCCTAACCCTAATCTGTTTTGGAGTTGTGATGGTTGTAGGTTATGAAATAACTAACCTATTTCGTTCTATAGGTTACCAAACTGCCGAATACGAAAGCTTAGCAAACCTACCGGATTCGTTACGATTCTACGATAAAAGGCGCAGACTTTAGGTGTATAGGTTATGGTTTTCAACGCTTTCAATGTCAGATAATGATAGATTCACGATCTGTATGTAATTGCACATGTACAAAGTGCTGTCTGTTTCGCTTTTCGGTTATATGATAAATATGTTGAATATACTGTATTCCTAGTATTTGTAGAAAGTACCGTATACGTATAAATTTTAGAAATGTGTTTGCCATGATTATTTACTGTATGAATATATTATATATGTGTAAAATACTTGTTTGGCGAAAGGGCTCGCCCTAATACATGTTTTGCTAATATACACTATGTATGTTAAAATAGTGTATTCTAAGTGTTTGTGAAAATGCGTGTAAGAGTAAGTGTTTGGATGATTGTGACTTAGGTAGGTGTTGAGATGGGATTCTCAACTACCTTAGAGATGTATATGATTTCCTCCATGTTGGTTGTTTAATTTAACCACTTACTTATGAAATATATATGTTTGAATTTTCTATTTATATGGTATTTTATAACATGCTTTATGACATGCTTGAATTACTTTATTTATTATGCTTTACTCCACATGCTTTGAATAAGGATTAATTGTGTTTGGGACTATGATTATAGCCCAGATAATCGGTACCAGACTTGAGTTCGTGGTTGAGATTTATTTTGCAACGTAGGATATGTTTGACGAACCCGAGTCGTACTTCAGTTGGTGATAGTGGTTAGGCCACGCAAAGTGCTTATGCACTTCATGTCGTTCAGTTGATTGTGCGCTCGAGCTAGTCAGGCTCGTCAAGTAACCCGATATGTCTAATGTATGTTCACCATGTTTGGACACTACCGCTTGAACCTAGGGTACTAAACTTACCAGTGAAATCCCGTTAACCATGGTACCTCGATCTGCTAAGACTCATGAGCTGGGCATGGTGGTATGGGACACCGCGGTCGAGCCGTCGGCCTACGCTGGGGCCACGTGCCTCCTCGTAGTGACCAATGAGCAACCTTGACTCGTGAGCCGAATACGGTGGTATGGGACACTGTATTTGAACTGTCGGCCTACACTGATTGGTGATGAGCCCTTTGTAGTGACCTCGAGCATACTCTGAATTTGCGGTGAGGCGACGAGTTTTGTTGCGATGTATAGAGTATGAACTAGGCCTGTATCAATTTAGTGATGAACCGTTAAAAAGGTGATGGGGGAGTGGTATAACAATTGTGTGTAACAGCCCTGACAGCCTTTGCAGCGCCCTAGAACCACACTATCGTATGAGATTATCTAGGTTTGACGACCCTAGAATGGATCATGTTTGGGAACGATACAAGGGAGGTACCTTAGTTTCCCAATCCTGCTGTTTGAAATGGACTAATAACAACTCGGTAACCATGCTCATCATCGCACTGCATGTGCCTGGAAGATGTGGAGCACTAAGGAATAAAAGCATGCCGCGAACATAAGATGGTGTCGCATGAGGGAGTATGTGGTGAGGGCATGCATCATGACTGCATTCATACTTGCATTAATAAGAGTAGTTAGGAGTGTTTGATTGTACTGCTTTATCATTACTGCTTGACTGAATTGATAACATGTTAACCTATGCTTTATTGTTCCACTGAGTTAGCTATTCACTCCCACATTACAGGACGGTGTTGTACATACCAACCAGACTCTGTCTTAGGTGCAGATGAGGTAATGACTCAGGGGGCTGAGCCGGACTACAACAAGGACCAGGACGAGTTCTCGTATATGTAGTATACTGGTGGCTTTGCCTAGACTTCCTGGATCGACGAGACTTACAGGGCTTACTTCTCTAGTCGTATTTTTGACATTTTGATCGTAAAACAGATACATGTATATGGTGACTCAGTTAGGTTCATACTCTGGAGATTGTGATGGTTTTGTTTCCTTTACATACAATTATATACAGTTTCAATCTTCCGCTTGCCTTTATACAATTGATCTGGAGTATGAATTACTGTTTTGGTATAATCTCACTCATGTTTAATGCACTAACACAGACAACATTTAATCATCATTATCTATGTTGCATAAGTGATGTTTTGGAACTCGAGAGTTGAGTTGCTACTCGACCCTCGAATTTCAGGGCATTACATTGTGGACCAACAAAAATCCAGACCATCCATAGAGGTTGGACGTCCATCCTTTTTAGACATGTGACCCCAAAATCCACCTAAATGGGGCACATGCAAGGGGTTTTTGATGATGGGGAAGGTCTGGATATTTGTGGGGCGCACTGGGGTAGTCCACAACATGATTTTTGGGGGTTTAATCCTATCTTAAATGATGTCTATATTTAATTTCTTTCAATTACATGTTGCTGTCTAAATCTGTCTGAACAAATTTTGGGCCAACTTGAGGTCAGGATTTAGGGCTTTTAGTGGGGAATTTTATACCAAGTGAAATGTGATTTTTAAAGATGTATATCCCACCCATAATCATACCAAATTTCAGCCCCAATCGACCTCATTTGGGTCCCCAAAAGGGTGGGCTAATATGGGTACTTGCTGAGTTTTCTGCTGTAATTCCAGCAAGGTTTTGTAATTTGAAAAATTAAAATTATAAAATAGTTTTTGATCAGGTGGGCTACTTTAGTGGACCCCACCTTATACTATATATATGTGAGAAGTTTTAAATTCAATTTTTTCAATTTTTGGACATCCAGGGCCCACCCTATTGGGTGCTCAATCATGGTCTATCGAGAATTCTGCACTTAGCAGAATTTCTGGATAAATTGTATTCCTAAATTTAATTAAAATATTTCTGATCATCCAAAAATCATAAAATTTTGTAGAGGTGTAGCCCACCCATGGAAGGAGCATCCTGAAAATTTTCACGGCCAACGGGCCCTTGTACCATCCGTGGTGCGGCCTAGAGTGGCCCACCAGGCTGGGATGCCCAGGCTGGGGCATCCAGGCCACCTTGTAGGCCCACCTTGATGTATTTTGTGTCCCACTGTTCATCCAAGTGGGGTCCATGTGGGGCATGATCATTCCCCCCTCAGTGGCATCCATTTATGGTCCCATTTGGATGAGTTTTGGGCCAATTACCCAGGCCTATAAGACTATCTTCCCTTGGACGTCCAGATCCATTGGACCAATGCTGGACTTAGTACAACAGCATGGTCCACCTATTTTATGTGTTTAATTTAGTTCCTTCATCAGGTGGGACCCATAGAGACATATGTGGGCCACTAGGGGACTTATACTTACCCCTTTATGATTTTGTTGGGCCCCAACAGGCCCAGATTATGGGTAGGCTGAAATTTCAGCTAAAAGGCTCAAACTAGCCACCCCTAATGGTTTATTTTGAGGCAGCCTGGCCTACCGGGTTAAGGGTGAAATATGCACATAAGATTGCCCCTTTCTGAGGTATCTTTGGGCTTCATGTATGTATGCTTGGAGGCCCACTTCCATTGGGTTTTATTTTAGAATTATACTCATAGTTTGATTGGCCTTGGTAGGCCCATTCATCTTGGATCTTCTAAGTTAGGCCCCTTCACCATTTGGGCCTGTATTTCACCACCTATTGTGATGGGTCATGGGCCATAAGTGCAAGTACTTAGGCCCTTAGTTGCCCACCAAAATGACCTTGTATACGGGCCAAGTTGTGATATTGCTCATATGGCTGGATAAAGTTATGATATTGCTCATATGGCTGGATTACCGGGCTGCCCATTAGGCCCACCACAATATGTGGGTTTACGGTCTTCATGGTTGGGCCCAAACCTTGCCTATGGGCCCACCATATTGCTTATGAGTTGGGCTTTGTATGTTTGCCCACTAGGCCCATGATTGGTTTAGGCCTTGGGCCTTTATTTGTATTTGGTTAGAAACGGGCTACCTCTTGGGAACCAGTTGAGGTTGGATGTCCTCCTGGGTGATCTTAAGGTAGGCCCATGGGTTTTTCTATGAGTGGTTTAAGGCCCACCATAGACCGTAGGTCATTTATTTAAGGCTCAATATGGATGTTCTGCCTTAACATATGTTTGGTCCAGACCATCTAAGCCTTTGATCACCCAATCTTGGAGGCACTCCCTGCCTTGGGTTGCTGCTAGACTCATAGTCCAGTAGCAGGCCCACTTGATCTTTTTCATGATGTATACATGCCCTCCATCTGGTGGGCCCCCCTGTGAGTATTGTTGGCCTTCGTGAGATTATTTGACTAATTTATGGACTTTAGCAGGTCCAAGAAGTTGAGCAGGCCAAAAGTTTATTAAGGGGCCTTAAATGCACATTGTTATGGTTGAAACTTTAGTTGGCTGTGGGGCCCACCATATTGAGAACTTGTATACGTGTTGCATGCTTATATTTTCTTATAATCCTTGGGCTTAATTATTTCATTCTTTTGGGTCACATTTAGTGATCATATGAGGATCCCATTTTAGATCAGATTTTTGGGATATCCAGTGGGCCCAATGTGGGCAGGGACGTCCCAGCTTGGCCTAGTCATATATTGAGCCGACTTTCACCATTTCAATGGACTTGTGGGCTGAGATAAGGATGGTATTGGGCCCTTGGTTGCCTGCTTAAATTGCTAGTTATTGGGCTGATGTAGTGGGGCCCATTTCATCCAATTTAAACTTGTTTTTGGGCCGAACATTGTGTACGCGGGCTGTCCAACAAGTCCAACTTAATGCATGGATTTTATGGCCATTGAAAATTGAGCCTTGGGCCTTAATTTCCCTCTTGGGGCCCATGTTGTTAAAGGTGGTATTATATCCTTTTCTTATGGTCTATTATGAGGGATATATGTATGTGGTTACCGTGTTTTTATCTTGAATGTAGGCCTTGGGCCTTGTATCCATATAGTTCATGGTTGAGATGCCTCTTAGGGAATGGTGGTTAAATGTCTCCATTATGGATCCCTTTAGGCCCGGTTGTATCTAAATGTGATTGAATGCTCATCTTAGACTCTTGCTAGACTCACTTCTGTATTACTTAGATACGTAGTTTGTATGCTTAGTCTCGTGGGCTACCCCAGGTAAATGGGCCCCCATTAGAGGTTGGATTCCTTATAGATATTGTCTAATTACCTAGTCTTGGTCCCTTCTTGGATAGGAGGAGTGTACTACTTTGTATATCGCCGCATAGTGCGTCTAGATCCATCTTCATGGCCCATGTGCATCATTGTATGCTTGGATGATATTGTGTGTGTGTGGTTTTAATTGTGTCATTGGGCATTACGTGATACCTTTCCAAGGGACATAGTATCCCCTCTTAAGCACGTTGTATGCTTGGAATTGATGCATGGTTGATTGTGTGATTCATGCATCTGATATTACATAACATATGGACATTATCACCCTTGCTTCATCAGGGCTGTAGCCTCCACAGATACATCGTGGATGGCCATGATTAGACACCGAAAATGTTACCTGAGTATATAAGGTGCATAGGATGCCCATGGGTGAAAATTTTAAAACTTCTATGGTACTAGGATCTGCCTTAACGCCGTGACCGGATGGTACCATTAGCGCATGAGGGCCTTACACCTTTTAAGAATGCGACTCCCACTATCGTGTAGTCGGTTGGGATGGGGTGCGGCCTTACCTGCCCTGTGAGGGAGGGCATTGCTAGGCTTGACTAGCTCGTGAAATGGTCCGCTACTGTCTGGCCTTGCTGGTGATTGGCTGTCCATAGGCGGGTAGTGAGGTCATCCTGTAGTGTACTAGACCCCGGTAGATTCCTTATGAAGGAACTGTATAGATATGTGGATTAGATATGAGGACTGACATCACTTCGCATTGCATTTGCATCGGCTGTATAAGCTTACATAACATCACCTTGGCCTGACGCCAAGTACTCATTGCATTATTTAGCCTTGGTATGGCTTTCTGCATTTATTGTACTGCCTTGGTATAGTTTCTTGATTCATGGTAGCCTTGGTAAGGCTGGTGGTTTTGGCTTTGATCATGTTTCCTTTCTGTATCTCCTATTACTCTTTCATGCACCATTGTCACACACATTTACCACCCTCTAAGCTTTCTATAAGCTTATGCACGATTGATGCATGCAGGAGATACTAGGTCAGCAGCGCAGTAATAGAGCTTGGATAGGAGTCGAGCCAAGGACCCAGAGTGCAGATCTTCTCCTCTTCTTCTCTTGTTATCAGATGTATTTCCTTTTTACCATGTATCTTAAAGCTCAAATTTATAGTGGATTTTGTGATGTGTGCCTTGGTTATTTCTGAGATGTACTTGCTGATCTTGGGTATGCTCGTGTTGAAATGGTTATATATAATTATAAAAAAATAAAAAATCCTTCTTATAGGATCCTAGGATCGGAGCCTGCATCAGGAGCCGAGAATGGGGTACTATGAAGGCTGTTGCGGCCAAAACCGGCTATCGGGTTCCTTGCGAGTCCGGTCATTGAGGCTGTGACACGCAGTGGGTCCCACCATGATAGATGATGCACAACTAAGATGGGTTCGGGTGAAAGTATATTGCGGATAAGAAGGAGAGGAGAGAGAATTAGCAGGGAAGTTGGTTCGTGGGGTGACGTGCTAATGCATGTCATTGTTTATTTATTTATTTTTACACAGTGGGCCCCACAAATATGCCATGATAAATCCACTCCGTTCATCAATTTTGTCTACTCAATTTAGGGCATGAGCCCAAAATGAGGCTGATCTAAAGCTAAAGTTGGCCATGCCAAAGGAAATAGTGGAACCCATTGTTGCAAAAAATGGAGTGTTACAGATTAAGCCATCCAATTTCTCTTCTATTAGTGGTTTAATTCAACATAATCAATTTGAACCTTTGGATGGTATGACTCTAAGTTTTAAAATTGGGGCCGTGCTTGAACAAGGGAGTTAGTTTTGTTGGTTCATATGATTGATTTTAGGTTAACAATTGGTTACGATGTCGATAATGGTTGCTAAAGACCAAGAACAATAGAGATTCTATATGGAGAATTGCTATAGTGTTTGAGGACTCTCAATAGTGAAATCCCATTTTAGCAAATTTTGCACCCATTGACATTATTTAATCAAATGTGCGACTTAATCATCTCATCACAATCGTGTTCAGGTGATGTAAAACATATTTTATTGTGGATGAATTTTGCGCTATGATCTTCAAAAGATCTATGACTAGGGAGTGAATAATTTGATCACCGAATATTCGATTCTTTTTTTAACTTGAAATCAATTCGCAACAATTCTTAAAGTTTTCATATAAAGAAATGGATTCGAGTTGTGATTAATCATTTTATATTTCAGTATGTATATGTACGTATATAGGGTCATCCTTTTTGTGAAAAAACTCACCACTAATGAGGGGTTTGGGTTATACAACTGGCCAGATATCTCTCATTGGGTCTTAATGTTGGTTGATTGAATTATATGTATGATCCGATCATGTGAAGAATATTAGTAAAGTTTGACATTATTCGTAATTTAGTTGCTTCATAGCTAGTTTGATCCATTGACATAGTTGTTGTTTTGGATGCCATTATATATATAAGTTTAGCCTTTCTTGTTTAGTGTATAGAATGGGTGTATTTTATGCTTGATTTGATTCATGTAAAGGTATAATTTTGATTAGTTCAAGAGTGCATAGGTCAACGGTGGATGTCCAATGGCTTAGTTTCGGGTCATCAAAATGGGATGATTCATTTTGTGCACATGAGATGTTTGATTGGGTTGTATTTTATCTAATATTTTGATGTTTAAGTGGTATGATATAGGGATAATCATTTCATAGATGTATGGATTGAGAATTGACAATGTCACGCTCTAAACTCTGAAACCGGGCTCACAGAATTCCCGATCACCGAATCCGGTACCGACAGCCTCTGTAGTACCCCATTCTCGGCTCCCAGCGCCCATACGCCAAATTCCGATCCTCGGATCCTACAGGGAGGATTTTTCAACATACATTTATCTCATAAGAAGCATAACCACAAGTTTACCCAAATCACAAAGGCAACATCATCATCACATATCCACTAATATAAACAGTTGATTACAGTGCTGAAACGAGAATACATATATCGAAAATCGAAGCTCCAGAAGACAGTTGCACGTGCCAAGCTCAACGCTGTTGTGACTTAATGCCGCCTGCTCGCATCTATCGTGCATAAGCTTATAGAAAGCTTAGAGGGTGGTGAAAGTGTGTGCGCAAGGTAAGTGCCAAGTATGCAATATTAGAGCAATGCAAAAACATGCCGGTAAGTCCATAAATACCATCAGCATTATCCAGGTTATGTGATGCAAAAACATAATAAGCCAAATATTATATACTGAGGAAGTAATATAGATCAGCTATGCAATGCGGAGACTAGTGAGCCAAATATCATATACGGAGGATATAATGCAATATGTAAATCCTGATGAGTCCACGAATACCGTTAACCTCATCTAGGCCATATAAATGCAGAAACATAACAAACCAAAATGCCATATGCCGTGGATGTAATGCAATATTGTTTACACCCCAAGTATAGGGTTGTGATGTAGTAATAATCTCAGTGAGACCGAGGTCGAATCCACAGGGACTGAACCTTATACGTAATTTGAAAATAATCAGAACTAGAACTAGAAGAAGATGAAATCTAAATCACGAATAATTGAAGGAATAATGGTGAAATATTACTCTAAAACTTGTAGAATTCAAAGGTAGGAAACTAGGGATTCAAAGGATTCACTTGTAGAGATCAGGGAGATCTATGCTTGATTTATGAGCTCAACTGGACTTCGAGTCCCATCTTCATCCAGTTGGAAGATATATCACTAAAACTCAATCTGAACTTCCTTGGTTCTAGTTTTCAAAGAGATGAAAGGTATGAGAATTAGAGTTGATTCCATCACAAAACCATGCCCATGAGACAAAGCAAACAACAGAATTAAACCAACACATAATCAATCAAAAGATGTATGAATGTTAGAAAGGATTCCATCATCCAACCATGTCCAAGGGGCTATGGTGAACAACAGAGCTTCTTAACATCACAATCAAAATAATGGAAAGGGAATACTTAAAGCCATCACAGATCTATTGTAATTTAAATCACAACAAATCATTAAAAATTGTAAATATTCCTATTAATCAAACTATAATCAAAGTAGTTCAGAACATGAATCAAGGCCATAAAATCATTCCCATCACGCCACAAGCTTCACCTCTTAGCCCTAGCTTAGCTAAGAGGTTTAGCCCAACATGATCAGACTAGATCTCAACATAACTCATAAGCAAAGCAGCAAAAACAGTAAAGAAAAAAATGGCTAGAATTCCAAACTTCTCTCTCTCTCTCTCTCTCACGTCCCAATAGTGGATCCATTAGCTCTCTCTCTTCTCTCCTTTTATAAGAGCACCAGGTCCGTCGGTGGAGTGCAAACATACAAAAATTGCTGGAGTCGGTCTGTGCAGTGGAGTCGGCTGGAGTTTACACACTCCTTTCGCAGCCGGAAAAGACTTGCGTGAAAAGCTGGGACACAATTCTTTCTTTCCAAAAAGATAATGTCCCCTTGGATGATTTTCGATGGCCTACACGATGGACAATCTGGATCGTCAAATCAATTAGAGGTGGTGGACCACGAAGTCCCGGATTTGCTGCTTTTCACGAACGCAAGCTTGTGCGCGGGCCGATGCTGAGCTCTCGGTGGGGCCCCACTTCGGCTATTATTTTGAGAAATCCACGCCGTCCACCAGCTTTGTAATGAAATTTCAGCTGGAGATGGCTGGTTTTGGAATGTCATTAACGCGACTAAAAGTAGTAATCATGTTGCAATCGGTGTAGGGCTGTCCATCTGTGACCGTTGAAACCAGCATGTGTGTGTGAATGAGTGCACAAGGTCAACATGGGTTTGACTAGATCGCGCCCCTCTGTATGTGGACGGCTCGGATTGATCGTTTGGACCATGATGATGGCCCACTGAGATAATCCGCAGCCTCTATTTCGTAGATGGAAACAGAGAATGGCAATTGCCATTTTTGAGTCGGTCAAAAGTCTGTTGACCGACTTCACTAGCTCGGTGCAATGTGAGTGCACAGCCAGTGTGCACTCTCTCTCACGCAAATGGGTTCCACCTTGATGCGTGTGAGAAATCTGCTTCGTCTATCTGTTTTACCACCTCATTTAAGGAGTGGCGACCAAAATTAAAGCATATTCAAATATCAAGTGGGCCCCAGATTGACGATTTGTGGGCTGATCTGTCCGTTGGGCAATTTTCACAATGATCCAATGGCTGATTTTTGACGTGTACGGTTAATTTAGGGTCCTTAGGCTAGATATCAAGTTTCGAGCTGAACGGATGGTGAGAACCCTATGATCATGCATTCTGGCCGACTTTTAGGCCCATTTAACTTGAGTTACTGGATTTTCTCGAATCTCGGGCATGTAAATTCTTCGATCTCAGTCCCATAGAGTCCGTCGCTTGCCTTGGTGATTTATGAGTGTCAAATCCATGCTTTTAGTACCCTTTTTAATCCATGCTCCTAAATACACCTTGCATCACAAACACGATTAAATAGGCCATTAAATAGTATCATGTTTACAAAATCGAGTAATAATTGGGGTCTAATATGCAATATTTGACCCTCAACACAACTCCCAACTAGCATTTTGCTAGTCCCGAGCAAAGTATGCGAAAAATAAATTGAGAATTATAGGACAATTTCTAAAAACTCGAGTGATTTTTGAAAACAATCTAGATACTAAAAGTCTAAGATTCATGAATGTTGGGCATTACTTTCTCCTATACTCCAGCACTCGGTAGGCTTCATAATCAAGTTAAAGTATTAATCCATCAATTAGAAAAAATTCTAAACATTAGGGTCCATAAGTGTATTGTGAAATCTCGGCTTATCAACATTAAGATTCAATTCGTTATTTCATGATATCATTGGCAACCAACAAGAGCATTCAGGACAACCAAAACGTAAAGAAAAACTTGTCTCGCAGATTATCCTTTCATTATACCAACATTTAATTTTGCCATTTAAAAATAATGCCAATGAGGGGAATCAAATCTTCACCTATAGAGAGCAAACCTATGGTGAAGACCATTCGCCCACCCCTTTCCGAATGTCAACCTTGGGGAATTAAACCTTCACCTATAGGGAGCAAACCTATGGTGAGGACCATTCGCCTAACCCTTTCAATTCTTCTTTATAAGCATGATGGGAGAATTTCTCAAACTGGTTCCTTTCATGCTTAGTGATTACCAAGTTAATCCTTCAATATCGAACTGAAACCTCAATGTGTAAGCGAGATGTGACATGTGAAATCATGATTCAATCAATGTTTAAAACTTCTAATCATGGATTGATAATTTGAACTCAACTGTGGAATCTATTAGACAGTTAAATCCAAGAGACGTAAATCCCCAACACTCCGTATCTTATAATGTTAAATCAACAATGGCCATCAAAATCACTTCGAATTCACAAGAATTTTCAGAAAAATTTTAAAAATTTTCACAAATGTTACTCAAGACCGAGAAAATACTGATTAGGTGACTTAATCGCCCATTTCTAACCAAAAATCTACATCGTCCTCAATGTAAAAGAAATAACCATGCAACGCACATGGGACAACGAAAGTAAAAGAGGAGTGATGGAAAGATAGTACCTACATGAAAGAATAAAGAGGCTTTCCAAAGATATCAGCATGGGAATGGGTCAGCACAAGAGAGAAACCAACAAAAGCAAACTATCCTAAAACAATGTAGAAAGTAAACTACCCTAGTCCTATGAAAGCAGGAAACCTACCTATACCTCCATCAGACAAGGAGATCAATCCTGGTAAACAGGATTAGTCAGAGGCATGGACATGTCCTCTGCATCGAATTTCTTGACAAATGGCTTTAGGCAATGTCTATTCACTTTAAACTCATTGCCATTGTCTGGATTTCTAATCTCGACAGCCCCATGAGGATGAATATTGATAATAGTAAAAGGGCCGGTCCATTGAGATCGAAGCTTACCCGTAAAGAGATGTAATTGAGAATTATACAAAAGGACTTTATGACCAGGCGTGAATGATTTCCGCAGAATATGTTGGTTATGAAATGCCTTCATCCTGTCCTTGTAAATTCTTGAGTTCTCGTACGTGCCATTCCAGATTTCTTCGAGTTCATTCAACTGAAGTTTGCATAACGAGCCAGCATTGTCCAGATTGAAATTTAGATTTTTAATCATCTAGTAGGCTCTATGTTCCAACTCCACAGGTAAGTGGCAAGCCTTCCCATAGACAAGTCTAAAGGGAGACATTCCAATAGGGGTTTTAAAAGTAATACGGTAAGCCCATAAGGCATCCGTCAATCAGATTGACCAATCCTTATGGTTAGGGTTAACCAGTTTCTCCAAAATGTGTTTGATCTCCCTATTGAAAATCTTAGCTTGCCCACTCGTCTGTGGGTGGTATGGGGTGCTCACCTTATGAGAGATACCGTATTTCTTTATTAAACTCTCGAATGGTCTATTACAAAAGTGTGAGCCCCCATCACTAATAATGGCTCAAGGCGTTCCGAATCGGGAAAGGATATTTTCTTTTAGGAATTTAATGACCGTGCAAGGTCATTATTCTGACATGGAATCACTTTAACCCATTTAGTGACATAGTTTACGGCGACCAAAATATATAGATTTCCAATAGATTGGGGGAATGGTCCAATAAAATTGATGCCCCAACAATCAAATGCCTCTATAATAAGAATGAGATTCAAGGGCATCATATTTCGATGGGACAACGCTCTCAATTTCTGACAACGCTCACAAGCTTTGCAAAACTCATGAGTATCCCTGAACATAGTGGGCCAGTAATAGCCACACTGCAGAATCTTGGCCGTGGTCTTTTTAGCAGAAAAGTGACCACCACAGGCCTGTGAGTGACAGAAGGAGATGACACTCTGATGCTCATCGTCTGGCATACATCTCCTTAAGATTTAGTTTGGACAATATTTAAATAAATATGGATCATCCCAGAAAAAGTTACGCACCTCGGTGAAAAATTTCTTCTGCACAGTCCAATGTGTCGGTATGAAATCTGTGGCAAGATAATTAGCCATATTAGTGAACCAAGGTGAATGGGAGACTCTAAACATCTGTTCGTCAGGGAACATGTCATTGATATGTGTCGTCTCAAGGGAATCAGAGGGAGTAAGATGAGAAAGATGGTTAGCCACTACGTTCTCTACTCCCATTTTATATTTTATTTCTAGGTCAAATTCTTGGAGTAGGAGGATCCATCTTATCAGGCGGGGCATAACATCATTCTTAGACAGAAGATACTTGAGCGCCGCGTGATCTGTGTAAACAATGATCTTGTATCTGATCAATTAGGAGCTAAATTTGTCCAAAGTGAACACTACAGCCAAGAGTTCCTTTTCCGTAGTCGAGTAGTTCACTTGGGCAGGATTTACAGTCTTACTTGCATAATGAATAACGTAGGGTTTCTTATATTTTCTCTGGCCTAGAACCGCCCCAAGAACATAATCAGACGCGTTGTATATAAGTTCAAAAGGAATGCTCCAGTCGGGTGGCTGTATGATGGGTGCACTGGTAAACATGCTCTTAAGCTTAGTGAAAGCTTCCTGACATGTCTCAGTCCACTCATATGGTGCATCCTTTTGAAGTAAATAACATAGAAGATAAAAGATGAGACTAAAGTCCTTTATGAATCTTCTGTAAAACTCGGTGTATCCTAAGAAGGAGGGTGGAGGTAGGTTAGAGATAAGATCAATTTTTTGCCTTATCCACCTCGATTCCTTTGGACGAGATAATATGTCCAAGGACAATTCCCTTATGAACCATGAAATGACACTTCTCCCAATTAAGTACCAAGTTCTTTTCTTCACATCCTTTCAGCACATATTTAAGACTTTCTAAGCACTCGCTAAAAGATGGACTGAAGATAGAGAAATTGTCCATGAAGATCTCTAAATATTACCCCATCATATCAGAAAAGATACTCATCATACATCGCTGAAAGGTGGCAGGGGCATTACATAGTCCGAATGGCATCTTTCGGTAAGCAAAGGTGTCGTAGGGACATGTAAATATAGTCTTTTCCTGATCTTCAGGGGTGACTCTATCTGATTGTAGCCTGAATACCCATCAAGGAAACAATAATAGGAATGACCAGCTAACCTTTCCAAGATCTGATCAATGAAGGGTAAAGGAAAGTGGTCCTTCCTCGTGACGGTATTCAACTTCTTATAGTTAATGCACAATCTCCAACCAGTAGTAACTCTAGTTGGCACGAATTCATTATTGGCATTGGCTACGATGGTGATTCCGTACTTCTTAGGAACCACCTAAGTTGGACTCACCCATTGACTATCAAATATAGGGTATATGCTACCCACATCCAATAGTTTAAGAATCTCGACCTGAACCACTTCCTTCATGTTTGGATTTAGTCTACATTGTGATTGTCGAGCGGTCTTCGTATTATCCTCAAGATAAATGTGGTGAGTACAAATCGAGGGGCTAATTCCCTTGAGGTCTGCAATCGTCCATCCAAGGGCTCCCTTATGCTCAATGAGAGTAAATATGAGATACGCTCTTGTTCTTTCTCAAGGTAGGCAGAAATCACCATCGGGTATGTCTCATCTTGACCTAAATATGCATATTTCAAATCAGAGGATAAAAGTTTTAGGTCAAGCTTCGGTGGCTTGGAATCAAACGGTAAAGGCACTTCATCAGTTTGAGACAACTCTTCAAATTGTGGCATCCACCGGTTAACTTTAAGTACCAGCGCAACATCAAGCATGGCAAATGTCTCCCTAATCATGTCATCATCAAAATCATAGGAGTGGGCCAGGCACGTCTCTAGAGGGTCAGAGGTAAGGTAAAGCGTGTCCTATCTTTCACGAAAGTATCAATCATGTTAATGTCATGAAAATCATCATCATAATCTAATCGTTTGCCTATGTTGAAAAAGATATTCATTTCTAATGTCATATTTCTAAAAGACATACTCATGACACCATTCCTGGAAATAATAATTGCGTTTGAAGTGGCAAGGAATGGGCGACCAAGAATGACGAGAATCTGAGTGCTCATGTTCCCGATGGGTTCGGTATCCAGGATGATAAAATCTACAGGGTAGTAAAATTTATCGACCTGGACCAACACATTCTCAATTATCCCTCTTGGTACACTAACAGAGCGATTAACAAGTTGTAGTGTGGTTAAGGTGGGTTTTAATTCACCCAAACTTAACTGTTTGTATATCGAGTAGGGAATCAGATTAACTCTCGTTCCTAAGTCAAGAAGTGCGTGCTCAATTCGATAGTCTCCAATTACACATGATATGGTTGGGCTATCGGGATCTTTGAATTTCTGCGGCACATCTTGCTTTAGGATGGCACTCCCTTTCTCAGTCAGAAAGATTTTCTTTTGAATATTTTTCCGTCTTTTGGTCGTACATAAATCTTTCAGGAATTTGACATACGAAGGTATTTGTTTCACGGCATCAAGTAGAGGAATGTTGAGCTTCACTTGTTTCAACACTCTAGAATATCCTGAGAGTTAGAGAGAGGTTTTGATGCAACCAACCGTTAGGGAAATGGAGCAGCCGACTTCCCATGAGGTTCCGGTTATAACTCTGGTGGGGCATAGCTAGATCCATCTTCTTTGTCCACTTCCGGATCCTTAGGCTTTTTAGCCCTAATCGGAATGGTTTTGTCAATGATCTTTCCACTCTTAAGTGTGGTGATGGATTTAGCTTGCTCCATTTGATTTGAAGAGCTTGGGTCGCTAACTTCATATTGCGGTTTAGGATTGGGAAGAGGTTGAGCTGGGAAGCTCCCCTTGTTCCCAATCGTATTTTCATCCTTAAGTTCTTGTATGGCTTTTGTAAGGTCTTGAAAGGCTTGTAGCATACCCTGATTGAAAAGCTCTTACTTTTGAAAGTGTTTTAGAACCAAATCCTCTTGAGGTTTCTCTTGAATTGGAATTTGATTTAAGAAACCTTGAGGTGTAGTGGTTTATCCATTCCTCCAACTGAAGTTTGGATGGTTTCTTTAACCAGGATTGTATGTGTTAGAGGTGGACCCACTGAAAGGTCTTTGATAATTGCTTACGACATTAGATTGCTCATTCAATACCTCTTGAAAGGTAAATATAGTTGGAAAATTTTCAGTATGTGAATGTTGCGAGCACAAATACTGCAAACAGTTTCCTTAGCCTTATCCTTCTTTAATTCCATAGCCTCGAGTTTCCTGGTAAGATTAGCCACTTTAGCATTGATATCATCATCCTCTTTCAAGAGATACATTCCACCTCTTTCCTTGGAATGAGTCGGCCTAGACGTAGTACTCAGTCTAGGGGAGATGTCCCATGATTGTGTGTTCTCAGCAAGCTTATCAAAGTAGTCTCACACCTTATCGCCTTTATTTATAAACTCCCCATTACATATTATCTCGACTAATTGGCACATGGGAGATGTCACTCCATCATAGAAAATGTTTGTGATGCACCATGTTTCAAAGCCATGTTGTGGGCATGAACTGACAAGATCCTTGAATCGCTCCCAACATTGGAAGAATGTTTCATCTTCCCTTTGGGCAAAGTTCATGATTGACTTTCTAAGGGTGTTCGTCTTATGGTATGAGAAAAATTTCTTGATGAACTCCCTTATCATGTCATTCCATCTGCCAATAGATTAAGGACATAGTGAATGTAACCATGTCTTAGCTTTCTCTTTTAAAGAAAAGGGAAAGAGTTTCAACCTGACCGTGTCATCAGACACGTTAGGAAAGTGCAAAGTAACTATGATCTCATCAAACTCTTTCAGATGTAAATATGGATTTTCTAACTCAAGCCCATGAAATTTAGGAAGGAGTTGGATCACCCCTAGCTTGATATCCATGTGTCCTGCATTCTCAGGAAAAACCATGCATGAGGGCGTATTCACCCCCACCAGTTGTAAATAATCTCGTAAAGTATGAGGCGGGGGTGCTTGATGCACCTCATTCTCATCTTGAATGTCCTCCACCCTAGGTTGGGGTAGAAGAAGGTGGTTTTCAGTCATCACTTCAATTAACTTAGGGGATCTCGAGCGGTGTCTAGTCCTGCGATGAATAGTCAACCCCTCAACCAATCCTCCTTCAGTCAAGAGACGTCGAGTGTTGTCACGGGCCCACTTGGGCATGAAACACTCGCAGTCCTCAATTCAGATTCTAGACCTAGACTTAAAAAGAAGAAAGGAAATAAAAATCTAGAAAGAAAGAGAGGGTTGGAAGGAAGTTACCAAATTGGAGTCCCTAAGTTAAAAACTTGTAAAACAAAACAAAATAAGTCAGTTTCTAAAAATAGGAAGTCTAAAAATAAAAGTAAGCTATTTTCTAAAAAAGGAAGAATTCTAAAGACAATAAAAAATAGAAAGTTTCTAAAAACAAATTAGAAAAGCTCTAAACTTAAGTAGAGAGTAAGAAATTTCTAAAAGAAAACCTAGAATTAAAAGTTACTAAAAATAAAATAAAGGAAAGATGAGTTAAGTTCTAAATTAGAAAGAGTTTCTAAAAAGGGAAATTACTAACCTAGGTTCTAAAATTACTCAGGAAGCTTCTAACCCTAAATTAGAAAACAATTTAGTTTCTAAAAACAAAAGAGAACCTAGAATTAGAAAATTTCTAGAAAAAATGAGGAAAATTCTAACCTAGAATTAGGAAGTTTCTAAAAAGAAAGGAAAGATGAAATAAATTAGGAAAATTCCTAGAACAAATCTTAATCTAAAAATAGAAAGTTAGAAACACTAGAAAATCAGAAAGAGATTACCGAATTAGAAGTTTCTATCTTAGAACCCTACAAAATAGGAAAGTTAGGTTAGTTTCTAAAAATCAGAAAAACCTAAACCTAAAGTTAGAAAAAAAAAACTAGTCTTAAACTAATCCTAAAACTAATTAATTTTAGAAAACGTAACTGTCAATCCCCGGCAATGACGCCAAAAACTTATTCACACCCCAAATATAGGGTTGTGATGTAGTAATAATCTCGGTGAGACTGAGGTCGAATCCGCAGGGACTGAACCTTATACGTAATCTGAAAGCAATCAGAATTAGAACCAGAAGAAGATGAAATCTAAATCACGAATAATTGACAGAATAATGGTGAAATATTACTCTAAAACTTGTAGAATTCAAAGGTGGGAAACTAGATATTCAGAGGATCCACTTGTAGAGATCAGGGAGATCTATGCTTGATTCATGAGCTCAACTGGACTTTGAGTCCCATCTTCATCCAGTTGGAAGATATATTACTAAAACTCAATCTGAACTTCCTTGGATCTAGTTTTCAAAGAGATGAAAGGTATGAGAATTAGAGTTGATTCCATCACAAAACCATGCCCATGAGACAAAACAAACAACAGAATTAAACCAATCCACAATCGATCAAAAGATATATGAATGTTAGGAAGGATTCCATCATCCAACCATGTCCAAGGGGCAATGGTGAACAACAGGGCTCCTTAACATCATAATCAAAATAATGGAAAGGGAATACTTAAAGCCATCACAGATCTATTGTAATTTAAGTCATAACAAATCATAAAAACTGTAAATATTCCTATTAATCAAACTATAATCAAAGTAGTCCAGAACATGAATCAAGGCCATAGAATCATTCCCATCACGCCACAAGCTTCACCTCTTAGCCCTAGCTAAGAGGTTTAGCTCAACATGATCGGACTAGATCTCAACATAACTCATAAGGAAAGCAACAAAAATAGTAAAGAAAAAAATAGCTAGAATTCCAAACTTCTCTCTCTCTCTCTCTCTCTCTCACGTCCCATCAGTGGATCCATTAGCTCTCTCTCTTCTCTCCTTTTATAAGAGCACCAGGTTGGTTGGTGGAGTGCGAACGTACAAAAATTGCTGGAGTCAGTCTGCGCAATGGAGTCAGCTGGAGTTTACGCACTCCTTTCGCAGTCAGAAAAGACTTGCATGAAAAGTTGGGACACAGTTCTTTCTTTCCAAAAAGATAATTTCCCCTTGGACAGTTTTTGACAGCCTACACGATGGACGGTCTGGATCGTTGAATCGATCAGAGGCGGTGGACCACAAAGTCCCAGATTTGCCGCTTTTCACGGATGCAAGCCCTGTGCGCTAGCCGACGCTGAGCTCTCGGTGGGGCCCACTTCGGCTGTTGTTTTGAGAAATCCACGCCGTCCACCAGCTTTGTAATTAAAATTTCAGCTAGAGATGGCTAGTTTTGGAATGTCATTGACGCGATCAATGAAATTGCGGTAATGACCGCTTTAGTTGAAGTGGGAATATGCCAATATGTCCTAGAGGGGGGTGAATAGGACTTTTTAGTATTTTATGGATGTTTAAAATCCTATCAATCTTATCCTGAGAAAATATGCATACATTAGGATTTCTTCAAAGTAATTCTAATGGCTTCCAAGCTAAAATAGAGGATCTAGTCATAGAACTATTTGAAAGATAAACACGATGCAAATCATAGTTTTTGATGGATGTGACTATGTGTGAGGTGTGATCTCAGATAGTCAAATATGAAAGCATTTAGGAAAATCACACAAGTAATAGAAAAAATAACAATCTCAAACACAGTTATTTTTATAGTGGTTCGACTACTTGTCTACTCTACTTTCGGCAGACGCACTCAACCCTTGAGTGTAGCGGATCTCACTAACGGAGGTTTCACAACAGGTTCACCTCAAACCAGAGGTTTCAAATCAGGTTCACCTCAAACCAGTATAACCTACACTAGGCAGACTCTGACGTGTCTACATAACACAAGTTTATGCCCCACACAGGAGCAAGGGTCAACACACAGCATCTAAATTTTAGGCCACACAGGCCAAGGATCCACACAAGGAACCTTACTAGTTTATGCTCCCATGAGCAAGGGTTAACACACAACACCCAAGTTTTATACCACACAGGTCAAGGACCTACACAAGGACCTAAGAGTTTATGCTCTCCACAGAGCAGGGGTCAACACAAAGCACCCCCACGTATGCTCCTGTCAGAGGCCTACTATGAGGAATCGAAAGGGGTGAGAAACACCTTAGACCCAATCCTATAGAAGGAATGATCACAAGGGTCCTCTGGACTCTAATGACTTACAGATAAGTAGATAAGCCCCATTCAGTATGTTGATGAAGTCTCCTCCTTTGATGATGAAGAATCTTCAACTCCCTTGAACTGCAATTCAGATGATGTACCAAGATAAGGGGACGGGTTGGGTCAAGGTTATAATGGAATCCTACTCTATCAAATATTTTCCTATAAAGGAGACAGAGCGATTCCAATCATCTATGCATTCAAGGCATCCCAACTTAATGATTTGCCATTAAGATGGTAGTTCATTCCCCAATCCACTCTATTGAATGTCAATGATGAGGGTGGATTGGAGGATGAACTTCCATGAGAGAACAGGCTTAAGGTATATGATCCGGGGTTAAACACTTAAAAGCACTCTCTATTTTTTCTACAAATAACTAAGGGCAAGCTCTCATTAAATAGGCAAAAGGTTCCAACGGATATAAAATGGTCAAATTTTTGACAGAGTTCGATATCATCGAGCAAGGTTGATATCATCGAGCGTATACTCTCGATAGCATCGAATGGCCGCTCGATGATACGAACTCAACTGTCAAATGTTTTTGAAACTCTTTACCGACTGGTCGAGGAGATCGAACACACATCGATGCAATCGAATTTTGAACTCTGATTTCATTGACACTGGGTTCGATTCTTTGACATTTGAAAATGTGAGAGAACTTTTCTTTGAAACTTAACAGGTCTAAGATATGATCGAGTATCACTCGATATTATCAGAATTTGAATGTCGATGATATTGATGGTAGTGTCTATTCATCGTAATTTCAGGGAATTTTTCTATAAGCTTGTTGGATAGTTTTTGTCATATTTCGATGACATCGACCCAACCTCGATATGATCGATATTCGAATATCGATTTTATCGAGTGACCCTCGATCTAAGAAAAACAACCAAAAAACTTACTGGGTAGATTTGTGTCCTAATTCGATATCATCGAAGGTCTACAGATATCATCGAGATTTAAATTTTGAGGATATCGAGGAGCCCTTTGATATATCGAGAATCACATGATTTGCCTTAGTAGCATTTTGGACACAATTGACCTAATGTCGATTATATCGAGTCGACTCGATGGACTCGAGATTCAAAATTTGATGATATCGAGAAGTCCATCGATTCGTCGATAATTCAATCTAGAGATCTTTGTGGTTGCTGGACATCTTAAGTCCTCATTTCGATAATATCGAGTGAGATTCGAGGACATTGATAACAGGGTTAGATTTCATCAAGCAATGTATCGATAAATCGATAAAGGTAGAAAAGTTAAAGATTTTCTTATTTTTGTAAAAATAGTTTTCTTACCAAAAACCCTAGGATGTTCTATTCAATTTTAAGGATTTTAATTACCTGGTGTTTTGGGACATGGGATGTGAGGCTAAGATTTACTTGTGACGAGTTCGGGCACACATCTCGTTGAGGCAGACGCTTGATCAATCTTCCTATGGGGCTCCTTTGTCTTGCTGACTTAACGCTCACGCTAATTGACAAACCAGGCACTTTCAGCCGAAGGTAGTAATCACATTGCAATTGGTGCAGGGCTGTCCATTTGTGACCGTTGAAACCAACACGTATGCGTGAATGAGTGCACAAGGTCAACATGGGTTTGACCAAATTGCGCCCCTTTGCATGATAGACGGATCGGATTAATCGTTTAGACCATGATGATGGCTCACTGAGATAATCCGTAGCCTCTATTTCACAGACAGAAACAGAGAACGGTAATTGCTATTTTCGAGTCGGTCAAAAGTCTGTTGACTGACTTCACTAGTTCGGTATAATGTGAGTGCACAACCAGTGTGCACTCTCTCTCTCTCTCACGCAAATAGGTCCCACCTTGATGCGTGTGAGAAATCTGCTCCGTTTATCCATTTTACCACCTCATCTAAGGGGTGGCGACCAAAATTGAAGCATATTTAAATATCAGGTGGGCCCCAGATTGATGATTTGTGGGCTGATTTGTCTGTCGGGCCATTTTCACAAAGATCCAATGACTGATTTTTGATGTGTACAGTTAATTTAGGGTCCTTAGGCTAGATATCAAGTTTCGAGCCGAACAGATGGTGGGAACCCTATGATTATGCATTTTAACCAACTTTTAAGCCCGTTTAACGTGAGTTACTGGATTTTCTCGAATCCCGGGCGTGTAAATTCTTCGATCTTGGTCCCCTAGAGTCCGTCCCTTGCCTTGGTGATTTATGAGTGTCAAATTCACGATTTTAGTACCCTTTTTCAATTCAGGATCCTAAATACATCCTACATCACAAACATGATTAAAATAGGCCGTTAAACAGTATCATGTTCATAAAATTGAGTAATAATTGGGGTCTAATATGCAATATTTAACCCTCAACTAATATGCAGTGCAAATGAAATGACCAAGCTGGAGTGTGAGGTCAGGATGATAGTACATAGTATCGCAAGCTATGGGGTCCATCACAAGGGACTTCTATTTAAACCAGTCCTATACCTAAATTTGGATTGCCAGAATCAATGTGGTAGACTCCTGATCTCAGGTTGGTCGCGCCCCCAACCAAAATCCTGGCCATTGCGAATGTACACATAACAATTAGTTGCACACCACCAGCCCGTGTGGATAGTGAATGAATGAATGAATGAGTAAAATGCTGAGTATGCAACTCCGACTTAAGAAGTCCACATATCAGTACCGTACATCTCCGGGATCATCACTGGGGTCTAGTAAACTCTACATCAAATCGCTGCCCACTGGACGCGTAACCATGTAAGTGCAAGAGACCTCACTATTCGCTTGACCAATAGTCATCCAATATCTACTGGGCACATCGATAGTGGACCCATTTACGAGCTAGTCAAACTCAGCCTAGCTATGCCTCCTACCCTCGGGCGGGTAAGGTCACACCCCCTTCCAACTGACCACGATCAGTGGGAGCGCTGCCTCTTGGTATTCGACATATGGGTGCTCTTGTTTTCCACCCGGTCTTGATGTTGGAGCGTCCTCTAGTATGAAGAGGGTTTAGGGACTTTCACCTAGGGATATTTATGGCACCCTATGTAGAAAAAGATTTTCGATGTCCCATCTGGCCATTCACGACATGCTTGTGGAGGTCACAACCCTGATATCGCTAGGGCATATGGTGGTCATATCACAAAATGTGAGATGCATGAGTCATACAATCCAGTCATGCATCAAACCTATGCGTATCGCGCGCTCATGTGGGGGAACTCCGTCTCTCAGGGAGTCCCATAATAATCTGCCCAATGACATGTGTTATGATCAATCACTCCTCATATCAAACATACATATGATGCGCATGGGCATGGATCGTGGAGCTATACTAAGCATGTATATGATGGTGATGTACTCTCTTCATATCAACGATGAGCCTAGACGGCCTACTCATATCAAGAATGGGCCTAATGAGGCCTAAGGGAAGGTCACAATGTGAACATTTAACCATTATTGCCCATTAATGTGGACATTCAACCAACATTGCTCACAAGGAGTGGCACTTATAGGGCCAAACATATAGTGGGGCCCATGGCCTCACATAAGGGTCTCACATACAACATAATGGGCCTCACATATCACAATGGGCCACATCACATGGGCTTCATATACATCGCATGGGCCACATATACATCACTGTCACGCCCTGAAAATCGGGGGTCAAGCATAAACTCAACTCCCGAGTTCCAACACATCACTTATGCAATAAAATGAATGATGATTAAATGTTGTCTGTATTAGTGTAGTGAACATGAGTGGGATTAAGCCAAAACAGCATATCATACTCCAGAGACAGTTAAATTGTAAGCGGAAGACTGTGATAGATAGGAAAATATTAGACTATAGTAAGTCTCCAGAGTGTGATAAGGTTACCAGGTTAATGAATTACAAGTACAATTTCAAAATGTACCTAAGGTGTAGTGTCATCTAGACATCTCTGTAATCCCATCGATCAAGAAACGGCTCACACGAAGCCGCTAGAAAATAACATACACGAGGAAGCCTCCTCGTCGTTATAAAAGTTCGGCTCCGCCTCAGAAGTAGCGTCGCCATCTACAATCAAACAATGTCTGGTGGGTGTTCGGAACACCGTCTCGTAACGTGGGAGTGAGTAGCTAACTCAGTGGAATAATAAACCATAGGTTAACATGTTATCAATTCAGTTAAGCAGTAATGATAAAGCAATACAATCAAATACTCCTAACTACTCTTATTAATGCAAGTATGAATGCAGTCATGATGGATGCCCTTGCCAAACCGCCCTCATGCGACACCATCTTACGTTCGCGATATGCGTTCATCCCTCAGTGCTCCACATCTACCAGGCACATGTAGTGCGATGATGAGCATGATTACCGAGTTATTATTAGTTCATTTCAAACAGTAGTATTGGAAAAATGAGGTACCTCCCTTGTATCATTTCCAAACATGATCCATTCTAGGGTCATCAATCCTAGATAATCTCATACGATAGTATATTTTTAGGTCGCTACAGAGGCTGCCAGGGCTGTTACGCACAATGGTTACACCACTCCCCCATCACCTCTTTAACGATCATCACTATACAGATACAGGCCTAGTTCATACTCTGTACACCACGGCAAAACTCGTTGCCTCAACGCAAATTCAGAGTATGCTCGAGGTTACTACAAAGGGCTACCAGGGCTGTTACACACAATGGTTACACCACTCCCCCATCACCTTATCAATGTAGGCCGACAGCACGAATATAATGTCCCATACTATCATAATCGGCTCACGAGTCTAGTTGCTCATTGGTCACTATGGGGAGGCACATGGCCCCAGCGTAGGCCGACAACTCGACCACGGTGTCCCATACCACCATGCCCGGCTCATGAGTCTTAGCGGATCGAGGTACCATGGTTAACGGGATTTCCACTGGTAAGTTTAGTACCCTAGGTTCAAGCAGTAGCGTCCAAACATGGTGAACATACATTAAACAGATTAGGTTACTTGACGAGCTTGACTAGCACGAGCGCCCGTTGAGTTGTATGACATGAAGTGCATAAGCACTTCGTGTGGCCTAACCACTGCCGACAAGCAACGAACGACTCGGGTTCGTCAAACACGTCCTACGCGGTGAATGAATCTTAGCCACGAATTCGATCCCATTACCGACTGCCTGGACTATACAATAGCCCCAATCACATTTAATTGCAGATATGTAAAGTAGTAATGGATCAAGATTCAAATCATACAATCAAAGTCTGATAACATCCGCTTAGGGCTGCCAGGGCTGTTGCACGCACTCGTTATACTACTCCCCCATCATCCTTCATGGCACTTATGGAATACAACATAAACATGAATTTAAACATATGCATTACACAGATAAAATCATACAATCAGTTGAGCATGTTATGAAGTACAACATAAGCATGAGTTTGTACATATTCAATTCCTAATCACACAGATATCTAAAGAAATCATACACATAGTTAAAGAAGTTGAGAATCATATCTCAACACCCTTATACATTACAATTTACTAACTACTACTCATTCAGACATTTTCACAAACACTTAGAATACACTATTTTCACATACATAGTGTATATTAGCAAAACATATATTAGGGCGAGTCCTTTCGCCAAACAAGTATTTTACGCATATATAATATGTTCATACAACAAATAATCATGGCAAACACATTTCCAAAATTTATACGTATACGGTACTTTCTAGAATACACTATTTCAACATACATAGTGTATATTAGCAAAACATGTATTAGGGCGAGTCCTTTCGCCAAATAAGTATTTTATCCATATATAATATATTCATACAAAAAATAATCATGGCAAACACATTTCTAAAATTTATACGTATACGGTACTTTCTACAAATACCTAGAGTATGTAAAATTCCATATTCTTCATCTTTAATCGAAGCGGAAAACAGACAACACTTTGTACATGTGCAATTGCATGCAGATCATGAATCTATCATTATCTGACATTGAAAGTATTGAAAACTATAACCTATACATCTAAAGTCCACACCTTTTGTCGTAGAATCGTAACGAGTTCGATAGGTTTGCTAGGCTTTAGCCTACGATGATTTGGAAACCTATAAGATGCTTTAGGTTAGTTATTTCATAACATACAACTATCAAAACCCCCAATTAGTTTAGGGTTAGGGTTTCTTACCTAGAAATGAAGTCAGAATCGCCGGGAAAATGCTTAGATAGGGGTAGTTGTGCTTGCATAACGGTAGGGAAGCATGACAGGGAGATCCTCCCACAACTCCCACACTTTCTCTCTCTTTTCTCTCTTCTCAATCTCAAATTCGTATGGCTGAAAGAGAGAGGGTTTTAAGGTCCTTATATAGCCTAAAAACTCACCAAATTAGACTCCAGGTCAAGGTATACTTAGGTTATAGCCAAAGCGAGATTGTTTCAGCTCAACGGAGGACTTTTGGCTGCCCCCCTTAAGCCAAAGGTCGGACTTAAGCTCATAGACATAAGATCTAGGTTCAGTTGAGGTTTCGTTCCAGTCGGGTTTCCAGATCGCACGTGGCGGACCAGTTTCAGTTCAACGGTCAGTGGCTCTCGATCGGAGATTCCGAGTACATGGATATGTTTGAGGAAATATCCCTGATCTGAGGGTGTAATTTAGCCTGATTTTGACGGTCTGGTTGCTTAATACCGATCCGCAAGCGACAAGTCTCAGATTTATTTATTTTGAATTTAATTTAGAAATATTTTCACATTTCTCATACTCTCCGCTCCGAGCTCAAGCGAATAGCCGTGGAACACTATCTGGATTTGATTTCTGAGATGGTTGTCAAGCCCAGGAAGGCGGTCCTAATTCCTTAACTTTGTGTTAATCGGACTTCCGACGTGCGGTCCAGATCTGGTACGGAGTTTCGAGATGCTCCTAAGAGCAGCCGGGTAATGAGATTGATCCTAGATTTTAGGGTAACCTAGCGTCAATGATTCTACAAGTTTTGGGTCTTGCAGATCGTATTTAAAGTGGATCAAGCAGATTTCATGGCTAATCTAATTTAACACTTTGTTAACTTTGTCAAATTTCTAAAGGATTTAATCCTAAGTGATTTTTGGTCGAGGTGGTTGTCGAGTCTTTACACGAGATTTTTCTGAGTCGTTATATTCACCTAAACTTCAAGATTTGTGTCTAACATGAAAGCACTTAAACAAGTTTGAAGGATAAGATAGTGAGAGATGAGACTTGTGAAGGAAAAATGAGGTTTTCAGGAAAATGGTTAGAAGAAGAAATTTGAGACCTTTAAATTGAGTATTTGAGAAGTTAATCAGGTGTTAGGATTGACCCATTGCCGAAGGACGTCTAATTCCAAGTGGCAAAAATCTGGGATGTTACAATCACATCGGGCCTCATCAAATGATCCATAAATACATCACAATGGGCCTCATCAATGGGCCATCAATACATTATATTAGGCCATACCACCTGGGCCTCAAATACCTCACAATGGGCCACATCACAGGGCCCTGATATACATTAAGTGGGACGCATCGCATGGGCCTCATATACATCAAGTGGGCCACATCACATGGGCTTTATATACAACACATCAGGCATCATCATATGGGCCTCATATACAAAACATCGGGCCTCACTCATGGGCCACATATACATCATAATGGGCCTCGCCAAATGGGCCATAAATACATCTCATTTTGGGCCTCATCAAATGGGCCTCATACAAATCAGATTGGGGTGGCCCTGTACATTCCAAATGGGCCCCATTAGATGGACGATTCAGATCAAACACGTACATTACGTGGGGCCCATGTCCCATGTGGTCGGACAGCGTGGAGAAATACATACATCATGGTTGGGCTCCATGCGGCACACCGTCAAGATGGATGGTGTGGATTAAATCCATACATCACGGTGGAGTCCCTCAGCACCGTCCAGACATCTTTGGACGGTGAGGGTACAAAATACATGCATCAAGGTGGGTTCCACCGTCTGATGGATGGTGTGGATCAAAATACATACATCTGGGTGGTCCCCCACCGTCTAGACCATTGGATGGTGTGGATGGATATAAAACATATGTATCATGGCAGGCCACATCGTCCCACGCTTGGACAGTGTGGATATATAACATATCAAGGTGGGACCCACTGTCCATGGGCTAGATGGTGGATGCAACACATATATATGGTGGGTCCTGAAAGTGCCCTGGTTTGTTAAGTTATGTGAGTGTTGAGTCAGAGTGTCTACAGAGCTTGATAGGAGGATCAATTCAAGCGTCTGCCTCTACCGGATGTGTGCAAGCTCATCACAAGTAAAACTTAAGCCTCACATCCCATGACCCAAAACACCAGGTGAAGAAAACCCTTAAAAACAAGTTAGAAATCATAGGGTTTTAAGGTGAAAAAAACTTATTTCAAATTAGGAAAAATTCTAAGTTTTTCTCGCCTTGTCGATCTTATCGGAACATCCTCAATATGATCGACCTGCTTTGTCGATGTCCTCGATACCTTAACGATATTATCGATGTGTGGACCAAAAGTGTCCAGCAACTAAATATTCATCTGGATGGATTTATCGATGTATCGATATATCTATTGATATCATCGATATAAGAACTAAATATGTCCAGCAACTTCACAACATATCTGGACGAATTATTAATGTATCGATACACATATCAATATCATCGATATTTAAATCTCGAGTCCATCGAGTATGGCTCGATAAGATCGATAGGCAGATTTCCGGCGCCCCTGTTTTTTAATGAAAATCTCAAATTCCTTCGATATATAGATGCTCTTCCGATATGATTGAAATCAAATATCAATAATATCGAAAGTCCATAGATGATATCGATCGAGGGCGCGCATTTTTAACTATGATTGGGGGCTCTTCGATATAATCGATATTCAAATATCGATAATATCGGCACCAGGTCGATTGCATCAAACGAAGGTTATAAATCGTCCAACAAGCTTAAAGACAAATCTGCTGGATTTATCGATGTATCAACTCTGATTTCGATATCATTGACTTTCAAATTCCGATGATCTCGACGGTTCCCCGATCATTCATGAAAACTTAAAATATTTCAAAGTCAAGTCTCTCTCATTTTTCAAGTGTCGATGGATCGATCTTGTCATCGATGGAATCGGAGTTCGAAATCCGATGACATCGACAATAGTTTCGATTCATCGATCAATTGGTAAAGAGTTTCAAAAGCATATGACATTGAGTCCAAGTCATCGAGCAGACCATCGATGTTATCGAGAGTATATGCTCGATGATATCAAACTCTGTTATAAATGTGACCGTTTTATATCCATTGGAACTTTTTGCCTATATATAGAGGACTTGTCTTTTGTTGCTGTGAGAGAAAGCAGAGAGAGCTTTTGAGTGTTTCAACTTATATCCTTTCTCTCAAGGGAGTTCATCCTCCAATCCACCCTCACCATTGACATTTAATAGAGTGGATTGGGGAATGAACTTTCGCATTTAAGGATCCTCCAACTACTACCTTGATGGCAAATCATTAAGTTGGGATGCCTTAAATGCATAAGATTGGAATCGCTCTACATTCCTGATAGGAAAATATTTTGAGAGTAGGATTCCATCTTCACCTTGACCCAACCCAAAGCCGAGTATTGGTACATCAGTTTGTGTTGCAGATCAAGGGAGCAGAAGACTCTTCGTCAATAAGGAGGAGATTTTTAACATTGAGCTAAATGGGACTCATCAGCTTATTTGTAAGTATCCAGAGTCCAAGAGGACACTTGTGATCATTCCTTTCTAGGATTGGGTCTTAAGTAGTTCCACCCCTTTGAAGTCCTCAAGGAGGCCTCCGGCGGGAGTGTACATGGTGGCTGCGTTGTGTGGAGCCTTGCTCTTAGAGAGCATAAACATCTGGTTAGGAGTGAACCAGTGAAACTCTAGGTTTTAGGTGAACCTAGTAAAACCTTAGGGTTTGAGGTCAACCGTGTAGAAACCTCCTGTAGGGTCTTATGGAAGATCCTTGGCCAGTGTGCCTAAAAGTGGGTGTGTTGTGTGGACCTTTACTCTGTGGGGAGCATAAACAACTGGATAGGAGTGAACTAGTAAAACTCTAGGTTTTAGGTGAACCTGGTAAAACCTTAGGGTTTGAGGTCAATCGTGTAGAAACCTCCCGTAGGGTTTTATGGAAGATCCTTGGCCAGTGTGCCTAAAAGTGGCTGCGTTGTGTGGACCCTTACTCTGTGGAGAGCATAAACATCTGATTAGGAGTGAACTAGTAAAACTCTAGGTTTTAAGTGAACCTGGTAAAACCTTAGGGTTTGAGGTCAATCGTGTAAAAACCTCCTGTAGGGTGCCTAAAAGTGGAAGATCCTTGGCCAGTGTGCCTAAAAGTGGGTGCGTTGTGTTGACCCTTACTCATGAAAGCATAAACAGTTAGCCTCAGTGTAGGTTGTAAAGGTTGAAGGTGAACCTGATTCAAAACCTTAGGTTAGAGGTGAACCATGTGAAACCTCCTTAGTGAAATCCGGTACACTCAAGGGTTGAGTGCGGTTACCGGGAGTGGAGTAGACTTATCATCGAACCACTATAAAATGACTGTGTTTGTGATTGTTATTTTTGATTAAGTGATTTGCTTTAATACTTTCATATCTGATTATCTAATAACTCCTTACACACCTACACAGTCATATCCATCATGAACTAGATTGCATATTGTTTACTCCTTAAGCAGTTTGTGATTGGATCCTCTACCAAGCTTGGAAGCCAGTAGAGTTACATTTGAGTAATCCTGAGAATTGCATGATCATAGGATTAGTGAAGTAGGATTTTTAAATAATTCATAAAAACTTTAAAAAGTCCTATTCACCCCCCTCTAGGACATATTAGCATATTCCTTCTTCAACTAGTGCAGTCTTCATCGCCATTTCAGGTCATACGCCCCAGGATAGATGGGATATAACACATATCTCATGCAGAGACCCACAGAGCTTGTTGACTTCAGTACAACAGCTGCATAGCTGTGGATGGATGGTGTTTATACAACACATTCATCAAAGTGGGGTCCATCGCTGGACGGATGGTGCAGCTAAAGCACATACACATGGCGGATAAAACACATACATTGTGAGGTGGGTCACACCGTCCACATGGTTGGACAGTGTGGACGGCCCATACATCCAGCAGGCCCCACCGTTGATGGCCAGCATGGATAAAACACATACATTAAGAGGGCTCCACAGCCGTGGACGGTGTGGGCATGACACATACATCATGGTGTCCATCACACAGCACCGTCCAAATGGATGGTGTAGATATAGAAAAAAGCATCAGGGTGGGTCCCACCCCCACATGTGCCACATGTGTGGGGTGGGCCCACGTCTAAAACAGATGGACGGTCTGGAGAAACACGTGCATCATGGTGCCCCATAGAACTTCTTACGTGATGTAGCAGCAGCAAGATGCTGGCCGTCCAATAGATGGACGACCTAAATATAGAGTACATGCATGAGGTGGGTCCACACGTGTGGGACCCACCAGCTTTAGGAAAAGCTGATATTTGTATTCTTCTCTTCGTCCAGGTTTGCTGGATGGTGCCAATAGCGCTGGACCGTCCAGCCACCTGCTGGACGTCGACAAGGTGGGCCCACTTGGATAACGGTGTGGTCCACGAGGTGGATGGCATAGATAAAAATACATCATGGTGGGCCACAAGATGGGAAAGAGAGATAGAGAGAGAGAGAGACATGAGGTGGGGGAGCTCCGCCACTATGAGCTCCCTTAGATGGGCCATATACAACACATACAATAAGATGGGTCCCAAATCATGTGGGCCCTAAACAAAATCACGATCTACTACTATGAACACCCACCGATTTCATTCCTCCTTGGCTCCTTGGTGTTGGGCCCATGTCCTAGTTACCGTTCTGTTCCATAGGATTCCGCGGTCATCCCAGTTGAATTTCGGTGACTCGCGACCTGTAAATTGCATTTGTGCATGACCCTAAGTCATATCCTGTAATCCCGAGCCGTCTTGACTTGAGACCCATGCCATTGCGACCGTGCCGTCACCACAGTTCTGACGCCACATCTCGTGCGCTGATCCGACGTCTAGATCATGAGATGTGGGCCGCGCATGACACGGCCGTAGATCGCACGTTACGGGACCCACCTATCCTGATTTGTATACTTTCCTAGGTCATCATGAGGATGACATCACCCCTACCTACCCTACCATAGCCACCCTAGTCCCTAGCCCATAAATGATTATTTTTCTTCCCCATGAGCAAGCCTCTTACAAGTCATGATGGCCTCACCATCATTATTGCCTAGAAACTACCTATCTCTCTCTCTCTCTCTCTCTTATCTCTCTCTCCCTCTCCTTTCCTTCTCATTTATCCATTGCTAGCAACCTCCAACCTCCATGAGAGCTCCAAAATTTCAGCCCTTTGCAAACTCTCCACCCCCAAATCTAACCCTAAAAAATGAATCTCAACCCTTCAATCCCTCCCTTGAAGATAAGAAGACCCATTGGTGGTAGAAGGACAAGAAGGAGATCAAGATTTGGAGGTGGGTGCCATTTTTAGAATAGATCTTCCATCTTTCTTTGATCTTCTTGCATAGGATCATGTAGGACCCACCAATCAATGGTGGAGATCCTACTTGACCCTTTGGATGTGGCCGATGGCCCATCCTTGGTGCATGCATGATCCATGATGGGTCCATTCTCCATGGACCCCATCATGATGTTTTCTTTTTGAATCCATGCCTTTAAGGGTCATCTAAACCTCTGATTTGCATGGTGGGGATGGTGTCCCCCACCTCAGATTTTTCATGTTATATTGCTGTCCAGATTTTCTTTATGTTGATGTATGGCGTATGATGCATGTAATGAGGGACCCATAGTGGCGGGGTCCCTCCATCACACGTTTCTCCTTCTCTCTCTCTCTCTCTCTCTCTTTTCCTTTTTTTTTGTATGGTGATGATGATGATGAGGTGCGGCCCACCTGATGTGTGTGTGTGGCCCACAATGATGTATTATATCCATGCCATCCATACGTTGGAACCCACCTCGCTGGACTGTCCAGCGGACGAGCTTGCTGCCTATCCGTCTGGACAGGCCCAGATGAAGGTGAAAATACAAATATCAGCTTGATCTTACAAGCTGGTGGGTCCCACACGTGTGGACCCACCTTAATGTATGTGGTGTTCCCACATCGTCCATCCAGATGGTGAGTCCCAACAGCTGTAGCAAGCTGCTGGGAGTTGACGTCACCAACTTCTGTGGTCCCACCATGATGTATACGTGGGTTTCATCCGAACCGTCCATCCATCAGTAGCTCGTGGCCCACCTCACACGTGTGACATGTGTGGGTGAGACCCACCTTAATGTATTTATTCTATATCCACACCATCTAATTGCCCAGGACGGTGGGACCCCGTGATGTATCTGTTTCATACGTACTGTCCATTTATTTTTTTTGGGCAGCATGGGACCCACCCCACACGTGCTGCACGTGTGGGGGTGGGCCCACCTCATGTATGTATATGATATCCAAGCCGTCCATCTGGACGTGCGGGTGAGGCCAACTGTGATGTATATGATATCCAAGCTGTCCATCTGGACGTGTGATGTCACGCCCCAAACTCGGAAACTAGGCTCACAAAATTCCTAATCACCGAATCCGGTGCCGACAGCCTTTGTACTACCCTATTCTCGGCTCCCAGCACGCATACGCCAGATTTCGATCCTGGGATCCTAGAAGGAGGATTTTTAATATGAATTTGTTTCATAAGAAGCATAACCACAAGTTTACCCAAATCACATAGGCAACATCATCATCACATATCCACTAATATAAACATTTGAATACAATGCTAAAAGGGAAATACATATGTCAAAATCAAAGCTCCAGGATTCCGCTGCACGCTCCAAGCTCAATGTTGTTGTGACCTAACGCCACTTGCACGCATCTATCGTGCATAAGCTTATAGAAAGCTTAGAGGGTGGTGAAAGTGTGTGCCAAGATAAGTGCCAAGGATACAAATACAACACCATAATTATACAATGTCGGAAATACTGGCAAGATTATGAATCATATGATATCAGAGTAAGCGGAAACATACTGGTATGTCCACGAGTCATATAATATCAGAGTACACAATGCAGATAATAATGAGCCAAATATCATATACTGCGGATGTAATGCAATGTACAAATCCTGCTAAGTCCGTCTGGGTCATATAAGTGCAGAAATGTAGCAACCCAAAATGTCATATGCCGTGGATGTAATGCAATATGCGATGCGAATGAAATGACCGAGCTAGAGTAAAGTCGGGATGATAGTACGCAGTATCACAGGCTATGGGGTCAATCACAAGGGAATTATATCCAAATCAGTCCCATACCTAAATTTGGATAGTCAAACACAATGTGGTAAACTCTTGATCTCAGGTTAGTCACGCGCTCCAACCGAAATCCTGGCCATTGTGAAGGTACTCATAACAATTAGTTGCGCACCACCAGCCCAAGTGGATAGTGAATGAATGAATGAATGAGTAAAATGCTGAGTATACCACTCCTACTCAGTAAGTCTACATATCAGTACCGTACATCTCTGGGATCATCACCGGGGTTTAGTACACTTAAAACCAAATTGTCGCCCCATTGCGCGTAACAAGGTGAGTGGAAGAGACCTCACTATTCACCTACCAATATCGGGCTCGACTCGTCGATAGCAGACCCATTCCTCAAGCTGCTCAAACTCAGCTAGCTTTACCCTCTCCTCTAGGGTAGGTAAGGCCATACCCCTTCCAACCGCCCATGACATAGCAGGAGATGTGGCTTAATGGTATACAACCCTCATGCGCTCATGTATCCACTCGGTCTAGATGTTGGAGTAACCTCTAGAACTAAGATGGTTTAAGAAATTTTACCCAGGGATATCTATACACCCCATGTAGAACAGATTTTCGGTGTCCCATCTGGCTATCCATGATATGCCTATGGAGGCTACGACCCTGATGTCACTAGGGTGTATAGTAGTCATATCACAAAATGCGAGATGCATGAGTCATACCATCCAGTCATGCATCAAACCTGAGCATACCGGGCGCTCATGTGGACAACTCCTCCTATCAGGGAGTCTCATAATAATCTGTCCAATGGTATGTGCTATGATCAATCATTCCTCATATCAAGCATACATATGATGCGCATGGGCATGGATCGTAAAGCTATACTAAGCATGTTATATGATGTGGTGTACTCTCCTCATATCAAGGATAGGCTTAGACGGCCTACTCATAACAAGAATGGGCCTCGCAATGGGCTGAAGGGAAGGTCACAATGTGGACATCTAACCATCATTGCCCATCAATGTAGACATTTAACCAACATCACTCTCCAAGCAGTGGCCCACATAAACATCATTACATACATTATAGTGAAATCACACATTACATCGGTCTGCACATTCATCGCATTGGGCCTCACTCAAGGGCCACATATACACCACATTGGGCCTCGCCATACCGGGCACAAATACATCACAATGGGCCTTATCAACTGGGCCACAAATATATCACGATGGGTCACATACCTGGCCTCAAATACATCACAACAGGACACATAGCTAGGCCTAATACACATCACGATGGGCCGCATGACATGGGCCTAATATGCATCAAATGGGCCGTTCACATGGGACTAATATATATTGCAATGGGCAGCTCACACAGGCTTAATATACATCACCATGGGCCTTACTAAATGGGCCACAAAAACATCACATCGGGTCGCTCAATGGGCCGCACCAATGAGCCTCATATACATCAAGTCGGCCGTATCCACGGGCTGCATAAGTGGACGACATAAATGAAACACGTTCATCATGGTGGGCCCTGCGATAACACAACAGGTGGGCCCATCGATCATGGCGGGGCGATGTGGACGAATCACATCCATCAAGGTGGGACAAGCAGATGGACGGTGTGGACACAAGATACATACAGCATGGTGGAGTCCACATCACATCCAAACACGTCCAGCACCATCCAGATCATCTAGACGGTGTGGATGAAACAAATACATCGCGGTGGGGGAACACAACACCATCCAAATATGTCCAGCAGCTCTCTGCTGATGTGGGCCCACCGTTTGGTCAATGTTAATGAAATACATACAGCATGGTGGAGTCCACGTGTGTGTGGGTCCCACAGCTACAATGCATCAGGGATAAAACACATCTATCATGTGTGGCTCACGGATGCATGGTGATGATACAAAATGGGTGGATAGCGTAGATAAAACACATATCTCTGGTGGCCCCACCGTCTAGATAGCTGGATGGTCTGGGTAACACATTAGCAATGTGGGTCTCATCGTCTCTGATAGACGGTGTAGATATAATACATACATAATGGTGGCCCACCGTCCAGGCCTGCTGGGCGGTGCAGACCAAAACATACATCATGTATCACACGCATCACGCTGGGGTCTATGTCCAGCACCGTTTGGATGGTAGACGGCCAGGATAAAATACATATATCACATGGGCCCCATGGGTTGGGCAGCCATGGATACAACACATACGCCAGTGCGCTCCGCCATTTCTGATGGACGACTGGGATGAAAATACATGCATCAGGTGGGTCCAACACTCTACCAGGGCTGCTGGAAGGTGTGGATGCAAAATACATTCGACATGGTGGGGACCTACTGTACGGACGGTGCAGATAAAACCCATAAATCACAGTGGGCCCTGCACACTGCAGGTGAATGGCCTTTACGAAACACATGCATCACGGTGGCCTGACATCGTCCAAGCTAGTCCAGCATCGTCTAAATGGTCTGAACGGTGTGGATGAAACAAATACATCACGGTGTGGCCCTATAACACTGTCCAAGCTGGTCCAACAGATGGAGGGTTGGATGCACACATACATTGAGGTGGGTCCTCATGGCTGTACGGCGTGGATTAAGTGTGCCACACCCATTATCATCTTCGCCATAAAAGAAAAAGGGGAAGAGAGAAAGAGAGAGAACAGTGAAAATGGGAGGCACCCCGCCACTATGGGCCCCTCTTAGATACAAAACATACATCAAGATGGGTCCCACCATATGTAGACCTTAAATCAAAAGAAAAGGTACTATAAACATCCACCGTTCTTGATTCTTCTTGGATCAATGACAAGTTAAGCTCCTCAGCTACCACTTTGATGGAGGATGATGGAGATTGGACGGTGGAGATGGGAGATGAGGGGGTAGGAAGATGGGCCACACCAAGCTTCTCCTCTCTTTGGAAAGCCATGGAAGGTTTGCTCTCTCTTGCTTGGGAGAATGGGTAGAGAAGAGAGAGAGAGAGAGGTTGTAAGAGAGAGAGAGAGTTGACTTTGGGGTTGCCTTGCACTTGACATGATGGGATGTGATGTGATTGATTGATGGGACATATTCTCTTGGAATTTGCAACGTGCGGCATTTTCCTCGAACTGAATGCAGGCTACATCTTCTAGCGCGGGTATCGCCTCAGCGTGTGAGACGCGACATCGGAACCGTAGTGATGGCGCAGTCGCAAGGGTACAAGTTTTGAGTCGAGCTGACTCTGATATATGGGACACGACTCAGGATCGCAAGTAAACACCGATAACAGATTGTGGGTCGCTGGAATTCAACCAAAAGGACCGCGAAAACCTACGGAATGGTACGGGCTAGGATACGGGTCTCATATGTGATGTGCAGGCCTACCGTGATGTATCTACTGGCCAAGCCACCATTCATTGGTAGCTATGTGGGGCCCACCCACACATGCTGCATGTGTGGGATGGGACCCACCTTGATATATGTATTTTGCATCCACACCGTCCATCTGGATGGTGCGATGAGGGCGCACCGTGATGTATGTTTTCCTCCATGCCGCCCATCTATTTTTTAGTGTGGGGTGCACCAAGATGTATGTGTTTCATTTGTGCCATCCACTTGTGTGGCCCACCACAATGTATGTTGTATCCACGCTACTTGTCCATTTGGGCAGGCCTGGATGAAGGAAAAGTGCAAATATCAGTTTGATTCAAACTGGGTGGGCCACTCACGTGGACCCACCATGCTGTATGTATTCTATTTCCATGTTGGCCATCTGTGTGGGGCCCATTAGTAATATGTGGGGTCCCCACACCCTGCAGCAAATTCTACCATGGGCAGTTTATGGGGCCCACCTTAATGTATGTGTCTTAACCATGCTGCCCATCCATTTTTCCTGGATTATGAGCTACCCCATTGGGCCCATTCTGGTGGTACAACAAGCCCATCTTGAAGTATGCATTGTAGGCAATCTGTCCACCTAATTTTTTGTACTATATGGGCTGCTCCATTAGGCCCACTATGATGTATGTGATGCACTCACTACCCATCCCTTGTGCCTAACCCGTGGGCCCTTGTGTGTGGCCTAAAATGATGTATTGGTGGCCCATATGTGAGGCCTAATATGATGTATATGAGGCCCACATGATGAAGCCTAATGTGATGTATGAGGCCCTTGTGTGTGGCCCAATATGATGTATTTATGGCTATTGATGAGGCCCGATATGATGTATATGAGGCCGATATGGTGAGGCCCGATGTGATGTATATTGGGCTCCTGTGTGAGGCCCATTATGTTGTATGTGAGGCCCTTGTGTGAGGCCATGGGCCTAGTATATGTTAAGCTCTATGTGGGCCACTCCTTGAGAGCAATGTTGGTTAAATGTCCACATTGATGGGCAATGATGGTTAAATGTCCACATTGTGACCTTCCCTTAAGCCTTGTTGAGCCCATTCTCATCATTCTCTAAGTGGGTTGACCCTAACTATTGGGCCCCATTGATATTGCATGATCCATCTATTCTTTTGGGCCAACCCAAAATGTTGGGCCCCCATTGGTTGCGAGTAGGATTGTTTTAATCTTGGAGTCCATTTAGGACTTGTTTGGGCCCTATAGGGCATCTAATGGGCCTTATGATAGTATGGTTTAGATCGACAGTCCATCTATGGACCTGGCCTTGTATATAGGCCGATTATCGATGCTGATTATGAGTATGCGATAGCACATCATCATGATACATGCCCATACGCATCATCTGCATGCTTGTTGTGAGATGTGGTTGACCATTGTATATGTCATTAGGTAGGTTATTCATGAGACTCCTTGATAGGCAGAGTTGTCTTACATAGCACACAGTATGCGTAGGATTGATGCATGATTGGATTGTGTGACTCATGCATCTTACATTATGTGATTACAATACGCCCTAGCGACATTAGGGATGTAGCCTTTGCAGATATAGCGCGGATGATAGGATTGGATACCGAAAATTCTGTTTAAGCATGGGGGTACGTAGGATGTCCCAGGGTGAAAGTCTCCAAACCCTTATGGTACCATAGAGGATGTTCCAATGCCTAGACCAAGTGGATGTATGAGCACATAAGGGTCGAATACCAGGAGGTCGTGTCTTCCACTGTGTCGTGGTTGGTTGGAAGGGGGTGTGACCTAACCCGCCTGAGTGAGGGGGCAATATCTAGGTTGAGTTTGACCAGCTTGAGGAATGGGTCTGCTATCGACAAACCGGGCCCGATATTGGCAGGCGGATAGTGAGGTCTCTTCCACTTACCCAGTTGTGTGTTCAGATAGGGGCGACAAGCTGGCATAGAGTGTAATAGACCCCGGAGATATTCCAAAGATGAGCTGTATGATTATATAGATTCGATGAGGATTGGTATGCTTGAGTCGCATCTCACATCGCATGACCTTGGTATGGCCGATAACATTCATGCCTTGCATCACATCATAGCCTTGGTATGGCCGATAGCATTCATGTCTTGTATCATATCATAGCCTTGGTATGGCCGATAGCATTCATGCCTTGCATCACATCATAGCCTTGGTATGGCCGATAACATTCATGCTTTGCATCGCATAGCTTTGGTACGACTAATAGTATTCATGGATTCGCCAGCATATTCCGCATTACTCTGATATTGCATTCCGAGCACGTTTATATTCCACACACACTACACTACCCTCTAAGCTTTCTATAAGCTTATGCACGATTGATGCGTGCAGGTGACGCTAGGCCGTAGCTAAGCAAGAGTAGGAGCATGTCGCAGAGCTTTAGGAGTTTTTGGTAATTATCACCACTGTATTTCTCTTTATGTACATTTTATCTTAAAGTTTTTGATCATAGTGGATTTTATGATGGTATTCTTGTTGTTATTGTTCATGGGTTATGCTATGGTTATGCTTATTATGAAATGAATTCATGTTTAAAATCCTCCTTATAGGATCTTAGGATCGAAACCTGGTATATGGGTGCCGGGAGCCTATTATGGGGTACTACGGAGGCTGTCGGTGCCGGATTCGGCGATCGAAAATTTTGTGAGCCCAGTTTCCATGTTTGGGGCATGACACTTAGAATGCTAAGCTCCTAAGCTCTCCCTTTGATGGAAGTTAATGAAGGTTAGATGGCTAGGATAGGAGATTGGGTGGTAAGGAGTGGGCCACACCTAGCTTCTCCTCTCCTTAGGAATTGCTTGAACATTTTTCTCTCTTTGGTAGCTTGAAATAGAGTGAGAAATGAGAGAGAGAGGAGTGGTGTGTATGACATGGGAAGCATGGGTCTCATTGACTTTTGGGATGAGATGAATGGGCTAAGCATAGGTTGCTTTGACTAGTTAGTGGGAGAGGTATGGTTGAGTGATGGGTTACACTTGACTAGTGATTGATTGATTGATATGATGTTTGGTAGAGATTCTCTTGGGTTTCGCAATGCGCAACATTTTCCTCGAGATGAACGCGGGCCCACAACTCCTGGCTTGGGTATCGCATCGGTGCGCAAGACGCCACGTTGAAACCGCGGCAATGGCGCGGTCGCTAGGGTACAAGTCTCGGGTCGAGTCGACTCAGATCTTAAGGATGCGACTCAGAGTCACACGTAAACGCCGGTTACAGGTCGCAGGTTGCTGGAATTCGAAAGGGAGGATCGCAGAAGTCTACGGAATGGTACGGACTAGGATACGGGCTTTACAGACAATGTATAGCTTGATTATATCTTATTGTTTAAAATTGCTTAGTTTACAAAGTATAAAAATATGTGAAATTATGTTAATGTTTGTACATTGTTTATTTGATATTTAGTAAAAATAGCTTATAGGCTCATTTAGAATCATGTATCGACATATTATCTAAACCTTATTTAAATAATGTATATGCAAGTGAACGTATTTAGACTCATCTTAATCAATTAAACTCTATTTAAACTCAATTCGTGAAGTAAATTAAGGGAATAGGTCGTGTACTAATAATATTAAGGCAATGAATTAACTCTTTGTATAGGTCACTTGGGCCTAAACAACTCATATGTTAATCGATCGTGTAATTCATGGGCATGATGCCCATTTAGTAATTAAAGGTACTTGGTTTGATTTGTAGCCCGCAGTGTTTAAGGATGAATTACATTTGAAAAAACTCATGTAACCCTTTTCTTGATATTTAAAAAATCTTAGGCATCCTTTATTTGAAAACTGGGGAGTGGAATCAATTGGTGAAAGCAGTTATAATTAAGGAAACTTACCAATTTTCAGACATCCAATATTTTTCATCATACATTAGGATTATCAAGATGGCATCTATTTTCATTATGAACATTCATTAATAAAAAGAATGTAATTTTTTGGTAAGATCCAAATAGTGTGGGATGCTGGTGGTGTCAACATGTGTTTAAGGGATTCATATTGCTACAAAGGTATTAAATTTTTTAGGCTTATGAAGTTAACATTAGCCAATTCCTTTTTTTTTTTTTTTTTTAAAGGAAAGTAAAGATTTTTTTTTATAAGTCTTAATATGTTTAGCTAACTATTTATAGGATTAGGGAAGAAGTATAATGATTTTGGGAACATACATTAAAAGAAGGCAATAAGCCAAGTATGTTGTTACATCGATCATCCTTAATACACTAAACTTGGTACATTAGAGAAAAATAGTGTGGGTTGAGGGATATAACTGTACTCTTTAGGATATAATAATGACTAAATTAGTAGCTCTAGCTTATTAGAATGCTTGTGGTGTGATTTTTAAAGGCTATGATTTACATTCTTAATTGGGTTCTATGTAGGGATGTTAGAAGATCTTTTTTAATTACTGATTAGAAAAAAGCTTGGTAAAGGTACTTCCACATTTCAGATTATCCTTCCAAGGTGAGAATATAAAATCCATATGAAAAATGGGGTAAAACTTAGAACCATTAGTTACTTCTTTATAGGTAATCTTGATATATCTGAAAGTGCCATTGTTTGTCAATATACATGAATGTTGAGTTGGTCAGTCAAGTGAGCCTCAACTGGAAGATATCAAGATCAAGACTCATCAAGATGAAGGCATACGATCATGCTTAAAAGGTAAAATAAGCCTCATCTACCCAAAATAAATCCTGACAGGTATATGCCCCTATAAGAACCTAACTTACCCTAAACTTCTTCTGAAAACTTCTGGTAAGATTGGGTTGCTTTTTGCACTTTAAGTATTGGAGGAAGTATGAAACAAATAGGTAAAACATATGCCATGTTGATTGCATCAAGATGCAATCGAGGATATCTTCGATGGAATCCAACATCGTTCGATTACATATAATGCAAGTCCATATAGTCCAGCAACAAAATGAAAACATGCTGGGAGTTATCAATTGCATCGAATGCTGTTCGATGACATCGAAACTTATGTTTCGATGACATCAAATGCATTTCGATTACATCGACCTTAGGCATACTTCTTCCAAAATCTAAAAAATACTCTAAGTGCACTTCTATGTAATTGAACCTGCTTCGATGGCATCGAGAGTAAGTTATCGATGACACCGAAGGATGATTGATGGAATCGAAACTAACACCTGTTTGTCCAGCAATCTTTCAAGGAAAATCTAATATTTTTTGAGCACATCGAAGACCTTTCGATGTCATTGAAATTTAAATCTCAATTCATTGAAGGTTTGTTCGATTGCATCCAATGAGGGACAAAACTGTCCAATAACCATTGTGTATGTTTCAAAAGAATCTCAATGGCATCAAACTATCCCTCGATGGCATCTTAGTGCATGTCGATAACATTAAAGGATGCTCGATGAGATCGGACAGAATCTGTCCTATACCCAAATGAATATCTTGTGTAGGAAGTCGATGCAGTCAGAGAAGGTTCGATGGAATCGAAGATTCTTCGATGAAATCGACAATGTCAAATTTCTGCCCATTTTTTTACCGTTGGGATTTCATCTTTATAAATACACATGGCTTGCCACTTGTAAAATGAGATAGAATTTAAGAGAGTTTGAGAGAGTTGTTGCAAGAGTTAATACATCCTCATTCCCTCTTTTCCATTAGAGTTCATCATTCAATCCTTTATATAAGCATTTATTCATATCTTCATTGCTAGGATTGGATCATGAATTCTAGCATTCATTTAGTTTTCAGTATCACCCTTCATAGGAAAATCATTGCGCTGAAACTCTTGAATGCGTAACTTATGAGAATTTTCTTTATGTATTTAAATCATATAATTTAATCGAGAAGAACAACCAAACCCTAAACCTCACAACCTCGGAGCATTGATCGAGGCATCAGAAGTGGTTGCGGTTCAAGGAAGCTGAAGACTCTTCATTAACAAGAAGACCACCTTTAGATTGTGCAAGAAAGGGACTCACTTACTTATAAGTATATAGAGTTCATTGAGTCTGAAGCCCTTTCCTTATGTAGGGTTGGGATTTAGAGTTTGAGTGACAAACTCTTCAAGACCTTTTGTAGGTCTCCGATGGGAGAATACGTTGTCCTTATGTAGGACGTGTTGCCTTGCATAAGCATTTGCCTTATGTAGGCATATGTTGCCTTGTGTAGGTTCCTTGTTGTGTCCTCGTGTAGGACTTGTCGCCTTGTGTAGGCATCTAAGGTTGCCTTATGTAGGCTCTTTATTTAACCTTGTGTAAGTTGTGAAAGTTCATGGTTAACTTAATTTAAACCATTGGATAATGAAATCTGGTACACTCTAGGAGAGAGCACGTCAGCCGGGAGTGGAGTATGTAAGTAGCCTAAACACTATATATGATTGTGTTTGAGATTTCTCTTGTGCATTGATCTAATTATGCTTATGTCATCAAATGATTATTATGATGCATGATTAAGTAAATACCTAAGTATTGATAGGAATCACATCCCACACACTCTCACATACACTATCTTCATACGCTAGTTGCTTTACATGTAAATCTTGTGTAGCCTATGTGTTTGGACCCTCTATTGGCTTGGAAGCCATAGAGTTACTTTGCCTTACTTATATTCATTGAAGTTAGGCATGTTTGTTTGTTATAAGGAAATAATTTTTGAAAAGTCCTATTCACCCCCCCTCTAGGACACTTGGACTAATTCCATACTTCTACTATAGCGGTTCTACCGCAATTTCAATATCGAAATAATTCTAGTTCTTGCCCTTCACAAAGTACTAGAATAGTAGAAATATGGATTGTCGAATTCTCATAAGATGGTGAAAATCATTATAATATACAACCATAAACTTCATCTTTGAGGAACATAGGTTGATTGTCCCTTCACCAATTATATAAGATTAAATATCATTTCTTTCATTAGTTGGGGTAGACGTTACGGGTGATTATCATGAAGCTCTTAAAAATAATCCCATTAAAGAAGAAATAATAAATAAAAAAGTACCAATAATTTTTTTTAAGGGAGAGGAGATTGCATATATTAGATGATTATATCATCCATTTTCTAGTGTAAGAGTTTGATATAGATATGGAAGAAGAACTAGTATCCTTAGTACATGTGAAATATTGCTAAATCTTCTCCATAAATTGATGTCATGATCATAAATTTTTAAATTAATTCCATAAAGGACAATGACATTAAGGATCTTGTTGAGTTATGCAAAGTGTAAGACCCTACCCCGAGTATCCATTTCGTTTCCCTAGGTCTCGCGGTCCTACCGGTCGAATTCTGACGACCCACGACTTGTGGATAGTGTTTGTGGTCATCCTTGAGTCACGTCATGTAGACCGGACCCGGATTAACCCAAAACCTATGCCATTACGTCTGCTTCGGCGCCACGGTTCTAACGCCGCGTCTCATGCATAAATCTGACATGTACATCTTGTGATTTCAACCCGAGCATTCTTGGCCATTCATCATGTGGTGGGGCCCACTTCCTAGCCCTACACATTTTTTAAGGTGGGCCCACCTAGTTGCAATTTCCTAAAAAGCCTACACCTAGCCTCTACCTAACCTAGCTACACATATTATAGCCTAGCTTAGGTTTGATTTTTCTAGAGAGAAATCATTGCCTTGATTCCCACCTCCAATGCTTCATCATGGGATTGCTCTTCCCTAGCCCAGAGAGTAATGAGTGCTTTGGTATACACCCCTCCCTTCTCTCTCTCTCCCTCTCATTCTCTCATTCCCTCCCTCCATTTGCAAAAAACATCCCCAAGCTCCCTCCACTCCAGCCCTTTCTTCCTCAACCACCCTCCATCTAGCCATTAGCAACCCATCTACACCTTTCAATCATCTTCTTCTTGAAGCCTAGAACTTGGATCTTGGAGTTTTGAAGGCCTTCTTCAATGTGGGTGCTCCATTAAGCATTCTTCACCTCTTCTCCTTCTTCTCCTTCTTCTTTTCTTTTTATACATGCATGGAGGCATGTAGGACCCACCGATCCATGGTGGAGATCCTACATGGCTCCTAGGATGAGGCCATGAGCCTAGATCCTCCATATTTCCATCCATGGTGAGCCATTCTCCATGGACCCACCATGATGCTTCCTCTTTCTCATTTCTTGTACCCCATGGGCCTTCTAGGCCTTGCATGTATATGGGAAAAAGGATCCCTACACTCCAGCAAGTTCCTTTGATGTATTATAGCATGCATGTATTAAATAATATAGTAGATGGTGTGGATTTGGGTGTGGGAGGTCCATTAGTGGCGGGACCTTCCACCAATGGCTGATTTTCTTCTTTTCTCTCCCTTTTTCTCTATTTTTCTCCTATATATTCTAATGACGTGTGGCCCACCAAGGAAGGGTTAGCAACATCTCAGACCCTTAGCTAGATTGGACGTCCAAGCCCACCATGCATGCATGGTTTGGGTGACCTCCAAAATGGCTTTTTCATGGAGTCTGAGTGAACTCATGGGTTTAAAATTTTATTAACCTATCAAGGTGGACCCCACATGTTGAATTAGGTCCATAAACCCTTTGACTAATTTGTATGGGCTGAAATATGGACAACCTATGTTGCTGTCCAGATTTCGGGACCAGTTGGAGCATGAATTTTGAGCTACTGTTTAGACCTATTTGTAGGCCTTTTTATCCCAAATTTCTTTACGAGTTTTGTTGTGTGTGGATCCCACTTTGATGTAGAATAGGGCCCATACCCTATCTCCCATGATTGAGGCTCATGGGATGGGCCAAAGAAGGCTAACTGCCCAGAAATTTTTGGACAGTTTATCAATACAGCAAGGTGGAAATGTGCATGTTTACCTAATTCTCTGGATTAAGTGGGCCACCCCAGTGGACCCCACTTGTTGTTCATGATTATGACCACCATTTTCATAAATTTTCTAAGGGTTTGGGTAGGTTTAGGCCCACTCCATGTGGTCCCAAACATAGGGACAACAAGATTTCTGCAACAACCAGATTTCTGTAACATGTATGGTTGCAATTTTATTTTAAAATACTTATCATGCTTATAAAAATTAAAAATTTATTCTCAAGGTGACCCACCCTTTCTAGGACCCACCTACAAAATTTGGGGCCATTTGGGCCACTGAAAATCAGAGTGTGGTGGCTGGACTGACCCACCTGGCTGGACTTCCATGGTGGTGACATCCAGCAAGGCTGGTCGTCCCCACCTATTTGTGGCCCACTATGATGTGTGTTTTATCCACCTGTCCATCCATTGTGGGACCCACTTAGACGTGGCCCACCTTGGTGTGGAACATCCAAGGTGGGGGTCCACTATGTTCATTGCAATGGGCTGGACGTCCAGCCCATTAGACCGCTTAGTCCATTGTGGGATGCCCCTTGTGGGCTGCATGCTGGACTTTTGGTTTAGTAGTGTGGCCCACCTATTTCTTATGTTTTTGGGGTACTCCCTAGGTGGTGGGACCCTCTGATCATGATGCTAGACCTCCCTGGACCCTTATTTCAAATTAGAAGATCTTCTTTCTGGGCTCCAGTAGGCCCAGATAGCTGGTGGACTAAAAATCTAGCAAGGTTTCTTATAAACGTGCATTTGTTTTGGGTTGGGGTCTTTAGGGTGTGTGGCCCACCATATTGTGAGGATTTTTAGGGATAATTCATGCCTTTACTCCCTTAATTTTGGGCTTAATTAGTGCTCCATTGAGGTTCGCTTTGGTTGGGCTATATGGGCACTTGTATGTAGTTAGATTGTTAGACTCTTTAGGCCTAAATGGGCTGGAAACTTTTAGATAGGTCCATTATACTCTTGGGCTATATTTTCCCTATGATATTGTGTTGGGTTAGTGGGCTAGATTATATAAGTGGTTGGGCCCTTGGTTACCCACCAAATCAACTATATTCTTGGGCCGGGTTGTAGGCCCAACTTACTTGACTAGAGCATGATTTTTTTTTTTGCCCATGTGGTTTGAGTAATGGGTTACCCACTAGGCCCACCATAATATATGGAATTGGTGACCTTTATATTGGGCCCTAACCTTCCCTATGGGCCTATAGTATTGCATATGGGTTGGGCTATGTGTGTTGCCGTTGGACCCATGTTTGAGTAGGCCTTGGGCCATCTACTTGAGGCCCAATATGGTATGTATGTGGAATGTTATAGCTGCCCTTCTCTTATTTATGGTGATGTGTGGGCCTTGGGCCTTGATACGTGAAAGATTATTGTTTGGGCTACCTTCTTGGGATAAATAGTGGTTGGATGTCCACATTTGTGGCCCTAAGGTAGGCCCACTTGCCTCTATGAGTGGTTAAAGGTCTACCATAGACCTTTGCTAGGCCCGTTTCATTTATTTAGGCGCATATCATTGTCCTTCCTTAGCCTTGTGGGCTACCCTAGGCTATTAGGCCCCCACTAGAGGTTGTATTCCTTATGAGAAATTGTCTAAATACCTAGACCATACTCGGTTAGGAGGAGAGTACATCTTCACCGCATTGACATCTTTATTCATCTTCATGACCCACTCCCATACGCATCATATGCATGCTTGGTTGAGATGTGATTGGTCATTGGGCAGGATATTTTGGTATTTTCTTGAGGGATGGAGTTTCCCCTCTTGAGCACGTTAGATGCTTGGGATTGATGCATGGTTGATTGGGTGATTCATGCATCTGGCATTGCATAGTATGTGGATATTCGCGCTTGCTTCATCAGGGCCATAGCCTCGACAAGAGTATCGTGGATGGCCATATTGGACATCAAAAATATCACTTGAGCATTTAGGACATGTAGGATGTCCTTGGGTGAAAGCCCCTAAACCTTCATGGTATCAAGAGACGCCTCAACGCTGAGACCGAGTGGAATCATGAGCGCCCGAGTGCCTTATACTTTTAGGACACATCTCCCATTGTAGTGTGGTCGGTGAAATGGGGTGTGGCCTTACCTGCCTGAGTGAGGGGGCAATAGCTAGGCTGAATTTGACTAGCTCGTGAATGGGTCTACTACCGTCGAGCCTTGTTGATAATTGGCTGTCTACAAGCGGGTAGTGTGGTCGCTTACGCTCGTTCGACTGTGCGGGTCTTGGAGGGCGACAGTCAGCCAATAGTGTACTTAACTCCGGTGGTTTCCCTATAGTGGAACTGTATATGATTTGTGGACTTGATATGAGGACTGACATGTATTGCATTGCATTGACTATATAGGCCTTTTGTGTATCGCCTCAGTATAGCACCCAGTACTCATGTATTTCTTTGCATAGCCTTGGTATGGATTGTTGCACTCATAACTGTCATAGCTTAGCCTTGGTATGGCTAGTGGCATTGATAGTGTTCATGGTTCATGCCAAGCTTCTGCATTCTCTGATATTTCTTTCCGGCACTGGTATTACACACACTGACATAGCCCTCTAAGCTTTTTATAAGCTTATACACGATTGATGCGTGCAGGTGATTTTAGGCAGCCGCAATAGCTGAGGAGCGAGGAGCATGCCGAGGACCTTTTTGGAGTTGCCTATTGTTCAAATTATGTATTCTCTTTTGAGCCATGTACCTTATATCAAAGTTTTAATTCTTAGTGGATTTTTGTGATGCGTTCCTATGGTTACTATCTGTGGTTACTATGTTATGATCTTGGGGATGCTCTTATTGGATTCATATTTATGTTATAAATCCTCCTTGTGGGATCCCAGGATCGGAACCTGGTGAATAGGTACCAGGAGTTAAGAATGGGGCACCATGGAGGCTGTTGCAGCTGGAACCGACTATCGGGTTCCTTGTGAGTTCAATCACCAAGTCTGGGGCATGACACAAAGGACTTAAGCCCATTCGTTATAAATGAATATTTTTATGAGGAACATTGAAAGTTTTAAGGCTCAATTTGTAGTAAAGGTTTATGAAAAAGGAATGAATTAGTTTAAAATATATATTTTTTTTAATTTTCAAAAGACTCATTTATGATTATTATGAGATTGTTGTTTCTCTATGATATTAAGTTACAATAGATGGATATAAAGACTATTTCTCAATGAAGACTCATTTATGATCATTATGAAATTGTTTTTTCACTATGATCTTAAGCTACAATAAATGGTTATAGAGACTTTTTCTTAATAGGGCTCTCAATTGGTCAGATTTGGATCGGATCTAGTTGGATCCGGCTCCAAGTCCAAAATCTGTAGTCTGATTCGGATCCAGAATCAGATTTGACTAGGATTGAAAAGGTGATATCCATATCTGATCCACTTATAAATAGCCAGATTAATTTCCAATCCAAAAATCCATATGGCCATCGAATTCAGGTCGGACTTAGTCCGAATCCACCACATCACAAATATAAAAATATATAAGATAATATATTTAATTTAGCAATAAAATAGTGTAATTTGAATCTTTTCAATTTAAATCATGCAAGAGTATTGAAATCTAAAGAGCAGAAGTCGAACAACCACACTGAATTTACTATTGTGGAAGTCAAAATAGTTGACAATTTGAAGTATGCGATAGTGGGAATCCGATTGGATTTCACCACTAGATCTGGATCTGACCCAAATATGATTCAGATTTATTTTTATGAACCTGAATCTGGTCCATTTAATAAATCAGACCTATTTTAAGATCTAACTCCGCATTATATGGGTTCAGAGTGAATCGGATCTCAAATCTGACCCGCTTCATTGAGAGCCCTATTTCTCAATGAAGACTTAGAGGAAGGCATGTATATCGTGTAATTAGAAGATTTCATAACCAAATGGCTAGAACAATTGTTATATAAATTGGGAAAGTCTGTTTATGGATTAGGACGAGCATAAGTTAGTAACACTTGAAGTTTCATGATAAGAGTTCCTCTTTTGGCCAAGGATGTAACGCCCCTAAAATTCGACACCTGATTATAGAGACCAGATCCCAAATTTGAGGGTGTTAGATAAATAATGAACAAATGTCTCATAATCACACCCATTTTTTTTAATCACATGTACATTCACTTCTTCATTCACATCGACAATTGCATTCATTTACTATTTAATTACTAAGAACTAACTTATATTAAAGATCAATTACGATAACTTCAAATCCAATTTATCAATCTCATCCATTAAACTAAGTCATTTCAAACATCTACGCAGTGCAAGATATGCCAGTATAAGTCAATTGTCTCAGTATAGTTATCAGTAAAATCTTCAGGGCCAATTTAAATCAATTATCCAACACTATCATCTAGAACATTGGGCCCTAGTGGTAGACACTTTCGTAGAAGCAAATCGACTCGACTCTCAATTGCTCTACAACATCGATTCCCACTTGAACTTTAGTAATTAGAACATTGGTCCCTAGTGGTATAACCCACTTGACTCTCGTATGTTCCATAACCTTTGTCTAAAACACCAATCCCTAGTGGCATAATCCACTCAAATCTCATATGTTTCACAACATCATCTAGAACATCGCTCCCTGGTGGTAGACATTATCCCATGGCAAATCCACTCGACTCACGTATGTCCCGTAACATTGGTCCTTAGTGATATACAGTTGGCTCACTTATGTTGGACTAACTCAGTGTAGTTAAGCTATCAACCTCTGCTTGGCCTGCATAATTGGTCTATTGCACACACCTGGATGCTCATCCAAATGGCCTCGATCAACAAAGCATACGGTCTGTTGCACACACTTGTGCGCTCAACCAAAATACTGGAGTTCTCATTCATGGAGTACATAATTCATGTCAATCCTTTCCACAATAATTCAAAACTAATCATATAACTTTTAAGCCTTTCCTAAGGTGTTAAAATACATTTATAATCACAAAAATTTTCAATACACAATGTAATGAATATAGTTCACGTAAATTTAAGAAATCATCCTAAAATACAATAATGAGAGTGTAAATTCAAATTATGAATATAACATCTTAAAATTCTAGCAATAAATCACAACAAAAATTACAAATCCAACAACTGTAATTTTGGGTTATGAATTTCAATTCTACATCATCAAGATGAATAAAAAACACAAATCAACACGAAATAACCTTATGAAATCAAATTGAAAGCATTGTAAATTGAGATCACAATGTGAGAAAAGGTATGAGACAACTCACGTATTTTATTCAAATGCAAACCCGACATGACATAGTTTGACTCAGCGCGACTCAGCTGAACTCGGTCCTAATTGGCTTTAAACTGGTTCTCTCCTCAACTTGCTATGTTTATTATCTTCTTCGTGACATTTTTCAGTGCTGTTGGACTAAATTCTTCCAAACGTAGGCTTGACTTAGTTGTTGGACTAATCCTAGGGAATCCATCTAGATGGATGTTCTAAAGGGTTTAGACAATGATTATACCTATGTGCTTGGGTTTAATATCTAGAATAAGGTGGGGATCAAGTTCATCTTCAAGAGGAGTTTGGAATGCTCATTCAAGTGATCAATCATAAGGAAGATGACTTATATCTCATGAGTTTAGAGGATTGAGATGAAATATATAAGTGGAGATTCACGTAGGCGTCTATTGCACCAAAAACCCATCCAAATGCCCTTTTACAAGAAACTGTATTCCAACGACTATAAAATGACTTCATCTATCGAATTGAAGGGCAATTCGATGGGATTGAAGGTCCTTTGATAGGATCAAGGTGGTCCTCGATGGGATCGAGCAATATAAAATTTCAGTTGTTGAGGCACAAAAATATTTCATTGCAGTGGTTAGAGAATTCTATGGTGCAGATCTTTTCCAGGGGTATTTTGGTAAAAATCATCATCCGGGGGTATTTTGGTAAAAATCAGCATCCAGGGGTATTTTGGTAAAAATCAGCATCTATGAGTGATCTGGGTATTTTGGTAAAAATGAATTATCTGGGGTATTTTGGTAAAAATGAATGATCTGAGATATTTCGGTAAAAATGAGTGATTTGGGGTATTTTGGTAAAAAAAGAGCAGATATGGTCATTTTGGTAAAAAGGAGTGGATGGACACTACTTTGTATTAAGGAGGAAGTGAGTTGACACCATTGTTTAAGGAAGAAGTTGGTGAACACCATTGTTTAAGGAAGGAGGTTAATTGTTGCCTTAAGGAGAAGTGGTGGTGAACATCATTGTTTAAGGAACTGGGAGGCATATAAATACTCCCTCTCATGCCTCATTTGGATAAGAGACAAGAAGGATACAAGATGGAGCACCAGATTTAAGAGAAGATAAAGGAGAGGAGGAAAGGAGGGAGAGTTTGCACTTGTTGTAAGGAATAGGTGTTGTGTGGCGCACAACACTGCCAGCGCGCAACAAGCTCCAGCGCACAACACTGCCAGCATGCAACAGTTTCCGCACAATAGTTTTCACACAACAATTTTCGTGCAACAGTTCTTGCGTAACAGTGAACAGTTCCAGCACAATAGTTCTCACGTGAACAGTTCCTGGACAACAGTTTCCACGCAACGATGAACAGTTCCTGCGCAATGGTGAATAGTTCCCACACAATAGTTTCCGCACAATGGTGAATAGTTCCCACGTAACGGTGAATAGTTCCTGCACAACAGTTCCCACACAATAGTTCACGCGCAATGGTGAACACTTCCCACGTAATGATTAATAGTGTTGCGCAATGGTGAACAGTTCTCGTGTAACAGTGTTGCGCAACAGTTAACAGTGCTGCGCAATGGTGAACAGTGTCCGCGCAACAGTGAATAGTCTGCGCAATAGTGAATAGTGGCACGCAACGATGAACAGTACCACGCAACAGTGAATAGTGCTGCACAATGATGAATAGTGCCACACAACGATGAACAGTACCAATCAACAGTGAATAGTGCCGCGCAACGATGAACAGTGCCGCACAACGATGAATAGTGCTGCCCAATAGTGAATAGTGCCACACAACAGTGAATAGTGCTGCGCAATGGGTGAATAGTGTTGCGCAAACCTCTACAGCTCTATGCTCTGCAATTTTGTCGGTTACTCCTGGATCCACAAAACTCATCTCCCCTGGAGATTGGATGAAAATGCGTTGAAATGTTGCTAAAATCGCCATTAGACTGTCTTTTCTTTCATTCAGTTCTTTGATTGATGTACTCTGTTTTCAGAATCAAGGGAATCTAAGGATGTAAATGAACACCAGAATAAATAAATATTTTATGATCATTGTTCTTTTACCGAATTCTTTGTTATCATTGAATAAATTCCCAAACCAAATGCTTTTGTTTCTTGTCGAAACATTAGTAAAAATGTTGTTGGACAGTTTTTATGTTTTCTACTCGATGCCATTGAGTGGGACTTCGATCCCATTGAAGCATATTGACAGCTTATCAATAAGATCAAGATCCACTAAAAAATTGCTGTTTTGGGCATACGATTTCATAGTAGCTTAACACATCTTTTAGCCTTTCTTATCATATTCCAACTTAGCTCTAAAGCTATGTGATGATTAACCAAGGTTTACATATAAGGATAGGATCATCTATATGCTAAAGTTATTTTGGGTCTTAAGGGTTAGGGTAAGCAATGCACCTCATTTACCTGGTATTCACTCCTGAATGCTTTATGTCCACTTGTGTCTTCGGTATTCAGCTTCCAAGGGTTCAACTGACTATATGACACACAGACTCACGTGATTGACAAATAAGGTGCACAAATCAGTATACTAATAACCTCTCCCTTTGTCAACTACGTAATAAAAACCTAACCTAGACCTTGTCATGGTCCATACCAATGACATAACCAAAACAATTAAAAATATTACATGTTTAATATAAATATTTACAACTCGAATACAATAAGACATGTAACACAGCATTGCTCCTCCATAATTTCTCTCCTTATCTTCATCAATTCCTTGCAACAACGAACAAAACCTGTAAAACGGAATTCAACTTGCTTTGGTGGGACTTGATCTTTCTCCCCCATTTTGTCAGTATTTGATGAAGAGTTAATTTCATGAATATACTAATAAAAATAAAAATATAGAGAAACTCTATAAGCCATATATACCAATAAGCATATACTAACTAGGGGTAGGGTGCATAATCATTAAAACATGGAACATGCATATATAGTCATTGACAATGATATATCATTTGAAGTAACAATGACCAATGATAATTCAACAATAAACATGTGATACTTAAAGTTAAGCATCTTTAAAGCTAAACTATCACTGACAAAGAGGCTAAATCCTCGGATTTTACTATCAAGAATAAAATGAGGCTAACATCATTGAATTTACCTATGTGGCTTAATAAGGAGGCTCAATTCCTCAGACTTTCCTATATGCCCATAGGGACCATCTAAGGTCATTTATTCGAGGTGTTACTCTCCCAAGTCTCTAGAGAGGGACATCATGGTGGAGGCCAGTAGAACACGTAAGTGTCCAAAGTCTTCATTAATAGAGGAGTTTACTGAATAGAATTCAGATTCCTCCATATCATCCCATGTTGCTGTCATAGCCTTGCCTTTGGATCTTACTTTGTTAGTGCATACAGATGCATCATGTCTATAATCCTCACCGTTGGAACATTGGGTTACACTTGGTTTTTTGAAAAATTTACCTATACATATAGGTTCAACCAATTTACCCTTTGTGTCACAACCCCTCCCGCTACTAACGTGTGGAATTTCTTAAATTTTCTAGACAATTCATCTTTCTCATCCTTATCATCACCATCACTTTTAGATTAAACAATCTTTTGCCTATGTGAAATTTTGAGGACGGCTAGTTTCTTCTAAAGTATATTTCATATGTTTGTAGAGAACTTAAGAGTTCTTTTACATTCATCTCATCTATATTCCTACACTTTTCAATCGAGGTTATATTGGGAGTGAACCTGTCCGAAAGGGATCTAAGTATTTTCGTACACATATGACCATCCGGGATCTTCTCTCCTAAACCTCATATGGAGTTATAAATTTTATTAAGTTTAAATAAAACTTCATGAAAGTTTCATACTCTTCCATCTTTATATTTTCAAATTGTGTCATTAAGAGTTAAAGCTTTAATTTTTTTTTACCATACACATTCTCTCGTGGGTGATTTCTAATGTCTCACGCTTCCTTTTTCGTTTCACAAGTACAAATCCATTTGAATTAATCAGGAGAAACGACACAATAAATAGCATTGAGAGCTTTGGTATCATAGGTATATCGCGCTCTCTCATTAACACTCCATTTGAATTTTTCTTTGGCAGCGCTAATAGTTCTACTATTAACCACGACTTGTTTCATGGGCACAATCCATCCTTTTTATACAATAGTCCAAACCATACGGTCAATGGATCTTAAAAAGACCCCCATCATAGCCTTTCAATAGGCCCAGTTAGATCAATTAAAATAAGGTGATTGTATGACAGCACATCCCTCTTGGGTAGACATAATTCTAAAGCCTCTTAAACGGAGTTTACTCTAGATGGTTAAGTCCTTGAAGAGCAACCCACTCTGATACTAATTAAAAATATGTGGATTGTTTACCACGGCATGCGAAAGCTTAATGGAGCTAAAGAATCATGGCAAGTCGCAGGGGGGGGGGGGATTAGGACCAAATAAGAATTCTACAATTAATATATATATATATATATATTTTACTTAAACTAATATACTAATTTAAACTAACAAGGTAATTAACACTAAGACTTCTAAACTAAAGCAGGTCTAATCAAATAAACTACAATGATATGCCAATCACAAAACTAGTCTATAAACAAGATGGTGATCTTGTGTTTGGGATGTGCTAACTATTTAACACCTAACATACATCAAATCACGCATACATAATTCAACAAATGAAATTTACTAGCATAATTGACAATGTGCTCAAATAACAATCCTAAATGCAAGCATGTAGAGTGGTTCAGTTTCCTTACTCCACTCTCGGTGGATGCACTCTCCTTGAGTGTATTGGTATTTACTAGCGGATATTTTAAATCAAGTTTGCTTTTAACCTATACAAGCGTATACTCCCATTGGAGGCTTACACAAGGACTTTCAAATGTACATTCCCATTGGAGACCTACACAAGAACTTATCAAGCATACAATCTCCTCAAAGGCCTACACAAGAACTAACACGTACTCACCCGTGTTGATGGTGATAAAATCCTATACAAGAACCTATGCGATTTTGGAATACAAAATCTATACTCAATTCTACACAAGAAAAGAGTATGTTGACTCTTATAATTTGACAACGTATTTGTCGGATTGAGCCCCTTTTATAACGCCTTTCTTAAGTTGCTTATTTAAAGCTCTTTCATGCTTAAATCTTCTCCTCAATTGCTCCCACATCTGTTGATGATGATGGTTCAACTCCATGAATAAATCCTTGCATGTGATGCTCCATTGAGGCGACCAAGTTGATAGGAAGATGGTTTAATTTTATACAACTTACGAAAATGTTGTAATACTAGGGGATTCACCTATATGGGTGTTCTAGAGGGTTTAAACAATGATTATACCTATAAGCTTGGGTCTAATCTCTAGAACAAGGTGGAGATCAAGTTCATTTTTAAGAAGAGCTTGAAAGGCTCATTCAAGTGATCAATCACAAGGAAGATGATTTAGATCCCATGAGTTTAGAGGCTTAGGATGGGGGATATAAGTGGAGATTCACCTAGACTTTTATTACATCAAAAAATAATCTAAATGCACTTTCATAATAAATCGTGTTCTAACGACTATAAAATGGCTAGTTAACAACTCTATTGATCGGATCGAAGGGCCACTCGATGGGATTAAAGGTCCTTCGATAGGATCGAGTAATACGAAATTCTAGTAGAAATATTGTTGGATAGTTTTTATGTTTCCTACTCGATGCCATTAAGTGGGATTTCGATCCAATCAAAGCTTATCGACAACCTGTCGATAGGATTGAAATCCGCTCGAAAATTACTATTTTGGGCATATGATTTCACAGTAGATTAGCATCTTATTTAACAATTCTTATCACTTTTCAATTTGTCTTCTACGGATATGTGATGATCAACCAAGGCTTACTTATAGGAATATGATTGTTGAGAGGCTAAAGTTGCTTTAGGTCTAAGGGTTAGGGTCGCCAAGGAACCTCATTTACTTGTTCTTCACTCCTTGATACTTCTTGTCCACTTGTTTCTTCAGTCTTCAACTTCCAAGGGCTTAACCGACTAAATGACATACATACTCTCATGATTGACAAACAAGGTACACAAATCAGTGCACTAACAGACTTGATAAGTTGAAGTTTTTTTTTGACACATTAGGTTTAATGAGCTTTCTAACTTGCCAAATTGTTAAGGAGCTTATTTATAAGCTCTTCATAATCTACTGTTCTTAGGTTATGAAAGAGAAGTGGAAGCCAAAGATACTTAACAGGCATGTAGCATTTAGGCATTGAAAAGATATTGATAGTATCTTCTCCATTACCAATACTAATTGAAAAGAAGATGATGCTTTTATAGTAGTTAGTATTCTTCCAACAATATTAGATATATAGCGCAATGCTTTTTAGGCATTTAAGTATCTTCATATCATGTTTAGGAAAAATCATGAGATTATTAACATACATGAGATGGGATATGGACATTATCTAACTTGGAAAATAAAAATTTGATTAAGCCAGTGACATGGCAAGTCCTAAGCATGTGTGAGATAATTTTAGTAACAACAAATAGACAATAAGAGATATGATTGCCTTGTCGAAGATTTTCGCTACTGTTTAGATAAGCAAATAGAGGACCATTGAGGAGTATAGAAAACCTTAAAATAGTAATACATTCCTTGATCTAGCCTATCCAATTCTTAGGGAACCGATGACATCCATGGGTGCAAGGCCTTTTGGAGATCAGATTTAGTGCTTATTCTTTCCACGTTATTTCTTTGATGGAAGTTATGAAGAATATCATGAAAAACTAAAATGTCATTCAAAAGACTTTGGTTGATAGTAAAAGTAGATTGAGTCGAGTTAATAATAATCAAGATGATATTTTTCATTTTATTACTTAGGATCTTGAAAAGGATTTTGTATAATGTCATATACTTATTAAAAGAAGAAACAAAATCACATTTAGGAATCGACGTAAATCAGATGGTCAAGGTCCAAAAAATAATGGATTAAATTAGATGATTATGATGGTCCAGTTAGTGTGTTGTTCACTATATTCCCATGATAAGCTCATGCTTTTTGTATCTAGATTGAGCTTGTATCTACACTAGGTGGATGAATTGTCAAAACATAAAAAATTGTGTGAAATACACAATGGATTGTCTCTAAGCTAGAAATGATTAGAAATATGCTAGCTTTAATCCTAATTGTCAAACACCCAATTTCAATAAGCATGGGAACTCAACATAGGTTGCACATTATTAATTGGAATCAGGTCCAAAGTCTAGCATATATGCTAATCATATACCAAAGTGCACAAAGAAGCCTAGGTACCTAATAGAGTTACTTTCTATAACGTGAAAGGTCTCAACATGCACGAAGCCCATGTTGTCTATAAGTACACCACCCTTTTTCTAGCTTTCATCCAAAAAATGAAGGCTGATTCAATAGTTAGGTGGGATACCCCACAAAATCATACCTAAAACCTCTAAATTCATGTGGTATGACTCGCATTTTGGAATATTGTAGTTTTTGGACAATTCTTTCATCCTTACGAGGCAACATTAAATGAATGGATTGTATAACATGTAAACACCAAGGTGGGACCTATGAAAAATTAGTTATGTGCATCCATCTTTACCATTTCTTGGCCCACCTGAGTTTTGGATTAACATGATCTTGGAGTTCATTGGTTAACATGAGATAACATATGTGATGGAAGGGTGGGATGTCATAAAAGTTTCACAACCTACTTAGCACTTGGTTTGCAAAACTGACACCCTTATGTATTGAGGTGAGGTATGCTATCTTAGTTTCATTTTTTAAGTTGCCATTTATCATCCACCATGGATGTTCCCATTGTTATTATTGGGAATTGTACTGCGGATGTAGGATAGCAATCCAAGTGCACCAAGCAAACACAAGAGAACACAAAGATTTAACGTGGAAAACCCTTTCGGGAAAAAACCACAGCATAAATCGACAGATCTTCACTATGAAAGTAGAAATTACAAAGAGAAAGGACTTACTAGACTTGAGCAATCCTCAAATCTCTCCCTTGCTCCACCCTTTTAGAAATCCTAGAACCCTTTTAGAAAGCCTTAGAATCCCTTAGAATACCTCCTAATCCCGTTTACACCCATATATATAGTTATAGAAAGAATCCCAAACAAAATTAGAAAGAATCTTAAACAAAATCAAAAATAAATCCCGCACTTTTGCAGTTTTGCGAAAAAATCTGTGCAGAATCTAATTAGATTTAAGACATCAAATACAACAATTTCCACCATGTCTTCAATCTTCAAATATGTAGCTTCTTGTCATCTTCTCTTATCTTTATCTCTCATCATAGCTTCATCAGTGCTTTTTGTGCACACTCTGTCCTCCTATTATGTTATCGCCAAGCCCAGAGAAGTTGCACATAACTTGAACTTCTCTTTAGAAACAACTTTGGTGAGCATGTCTGCATTGATTCACGCTGATGTGAATATTCTCCAGCGTTACACCTCCTTCCTCAAGCACCTGTCGGATAAAATTGTGACGAACATCAATGTGTTTAGTACGAGAGTGATAAAATTTTTTTAAGCCAAATTGATAGTGCTCTCGCTATCACAATTAACCAGCACGACCTCCTATTGAAGTGACAACTGATGTATCATGCCTCTTAACCAAACACCTTCCTTTAATGCTTCCATCACTGCCATATATTCTGCTTCGGTCATGGAAAGTGCCATCATGGATTGAAGCTTTGACATCCAACTAATTGCTCCACCCACTAGTACAAACGTGCATCCTGAAGTTGACTTTCTGGAATCGACACTGCCTGCATAGTCCGAATCCACATACCTTACCAACTTTGCCCTTGTCTTCTCAAAAGTTAAGATATAGTCTTTTGTACCTCAAATGTATCGAAGTAGTCGTTTCACCGCTTCCCAATGTTGTTGTCGAGGTTTGACATGTATCTTCTCACAACACTATTTGCCTGTGAAATATCTAGTCTCGTACAGACCAGAACATACATTAAACTACCAACCGTATTCGAATAAGGCACATGAGACATAATCTGCTTTTTTTCATTTGATTTAGGACATTATTTTGAGGAAATCTTGAAGTGAGCCACGTGAGGAATGCTCACTGGCTTTGCCTGGTCCATTCCATACTTGATCAACACATTTTCAAGGTATTCTGCCTATGATAACCAAAGCCTACTCCTCTTCCTGTCTCTATGAATATCTATGCCAAGAACCCTCTTTGCAACCCCCAGATCTTTCATTCGAATGTCCCTGATAACTGAGTCTTCAGTACGTTGATTTCAGACATTTTATGACAGACGATCAACATATTATCAATATACAATACTAGGATGATGAATTTACCATCACTCAATATCTTGTAATAAACATAGTGATCGTATTCACTCCGAGTAAATTTTTGACTCAATATGAAAGAATCAAATTTTTTATACCACTGCCTAAACAACTATTTCAGACCATACAACAACCTCATTAACTTGTAAACCTTTTTCTCTTCCTCTTTAACTTCATAGCCCTCTGGTTGCTTCATATAGATATGCTCTTCCAGCTCCTCATGTAGGAAATCAGTCTTCACATCCATCTGTTCCAGCTCGAGATCGTTTGGGCAACCATTGCCAACACGAATCTGATGGATACTTGCTTAACCACTAGGACGAATATCTCCATAAAATTGATTCCTTCTCTCTGAGCATACCCCTTCACTATTAGCCTTGCTTTGTATCTATCCTGTTTCCTTTTGAATAACCACTTACATCCAATCACTTTTCGATACACTAAAAGCTCCACCAACTCCCATGTGTGATTTTTATACAACGAGTCAATCTCATCATCCATAGATACCTTCCACTTTTCTATATCAGGCTCATCAAGAGCCTTCTGAATAGTTGATCGGTTCCCCTCATATGTAATGAGGGCATATGAGATATTAGAGTCGACCCTATATCTTGTCGGTAACCTACGATCACACAGTGGGTTCCTTCTCATAGGTAGTTACTCCACCTGCTCTTGTACCTCTGTCTCCGCATCCGTTTCTATCTAAGTATCATTTGTGTCAATCTGGATGTCTACGATCAATCTTTCTGGTTCCTCTTGCTCCTTTTGATCATTCTTGCAGAATAGAGAGCTTTCATTGAATCTGACGTCACGACTAGTGATGACCTTGCGTGTGACCTTGTTGAATAACTTGTAACCTTTCACACTAACACCATAGCCAATAAAAATATACTTTTTAACTTTATGGTCTAGCTTATCTCTCTCAACTGACAGTACATGAGAGTAAGCCTCCCAACCAAATTGCGTAAATGTGAGTAGTCCAGCTTATGACCACTCCATACTTCCTCTGAGATTTTATATTCAATTGCCGTAGACGGGGACCAGTTCACTAAATAGCAAGTCATGTTAACAGCCTCTGTTCATAGGTCCTTGCCCAATGTAGCATTACTTAACTTGCATCTGACCCTCTCTAAGAGAGTCCGATTCATCCGCTCAGCCACACCGTTTTATTCGGGCGTGTGACACACTGTGTTATGCCTGATGATTCCTTCATCCTTACAATATTCATTAAACTCAGTGGAAGTAAATTCCTCATCATTGTCAGTCCTTAAAACTTTTATTTTTCGCCCTGACTATTTTTCCACCATTGCCTTCGATTGTTTGAATATGATAAAAACTTTGGATTTACGTTTCATGAAGTAAACCCAAACTTTCCTGAAGTAGCTGTCAATGAATGAAACAAACCATGACAACCCCCTAATAAAAACCCTGACGATGGCCCCCATACGTCAGAGTGCACATAATCAAGCACTCCCTTACATACATGTTTTTCAAATTTAAAAGATAATCTAGATTGTTTACCATATATACAATGCTCGCATATATCTAAACCAGAATTTTTAAAAGCTGGAATCAAACAACGATCAGATAATACCTTCATGCCTCGCTCGCTCATGTGGCCTAGACGAGCATGCCACATATGTACAGACGTGGAATCTGTAACAGTCGCTGTCGCTTCACCTACTGAAGTGTTCCCGATCAACTTGTAAATGTTCCTATGCCTTTGCGCTCTCATAACCACGAGTACCCCTTTTGAAACTTTAAGGACACCATCAATACCAGTGAACTTGCACCCTATAACCTCGAGTGCACCGGGAGAAATTGGAATTTTCTTTATATCAGGAATGTGCTTGACACCAGTTAAGGTACACTCTATTCCATCAAACATCTTGATGCTCACAGTACCAATAGCCACAACATTACAGGCATTGTCATTGCCCATAAAGACCTATCCACCATCGCATTCCTTATAACTGGCGAACCAACTCTAATGAAGAGTCATGTGATATGATGCTCTATGTCAAGGATCCACTCATCTATAAGATTGTCATGCAAGTGGTCGACCATAGACATTGACAGAACATCACCTCCACTTATTTCTTTATCAGATGTGACAAATTGGCCTCTCTGGAAGAAGCCTCTGAGTTTTCTTTCTTTGCTTTAAGATTTGTGCAATCCTTCTTCATGTGTCCATTCATCCCACAGCTCCAACACTTTAGTTTTTCTTTGCCCTTGCCCTTGGATTTGGATCTAGGTCTTGAAGATCCTATACCTTGCTTAGTATTTCTTCCCCTTGTAAATAGTGCATCGGAAGATGTCCCCATGACGCCATTTAACTTTCTCATGGCCTTCTCTTGAAGGGCTGAGATAACTGTGTTGATACTCAGGGTTTTATTTATGGTGCACATTGTGAAAAGGCCAAGCTATAAGTCCTAGGGGGGGGGGGGGTGAATAGGACTATGCCAAATTTAAAATAAAATCAGCGGAAATAAAGTAAACCAATATTCTTACAATTATGAATCAATTCACAATGCTAAATTTAAATTACCTTGATAAATAAGTATTGAGAGATTGATACAAATTCAGTTCTAAGGACAACCTTACACCATAATAAACAAGGGCTTATGGTAGGACAACCTTATTTCTAGAACCTCTTTTGGATCAAGGACTCAATTTTAATATAAGTAAATGAAATAGCAAGGAATTGAAATTAAATGCAGAAGTATAGATCTAAATTATTACAACAATCCCCACACTTGCTTGAAATGTAAATAGTTACAACATTCACATCCACTTGTACATTCCACACAATCGATGATAAAAGATATGAAAATTAAGCAAGCATTCAATCCACAAGACAAAGAGTTATAGTGGTTCGCCTGTGTGTACACCAACTGTCTTTCAACAGCCACACAGAAAGCTACTCCACTCCTAATATCCTCACACAGGGCATATTAGCGTTCACTATGAAATAGGTTTTCACAGGTTCACCAAAAACCTTTACAATTGTGTCTTTTTCACTTGGGCTTACACAATTCAAAAACCCTGTGTGTACACCAACTGTCTTTTCTGAGTTTTCTGGTTTTCCTCAGACAACCAATACAATGAGATTTTTCTGGCTCAACCTCAAACAAAACCAGTACAATGAGATTTTTCTGGCTTAACCTCAAACAAAACCAAAAGTAAATAAATTTTACAGAATTGTAAAATACCTGGATTTCTCCTTTTCTTAGCAGCCCGGTAGAACCAATCGGAGTAGATGATTGAATGTCAAAGTTCAATTTCCAATACTCACATTCATAAGGTTCTAAATTCTAATAGATTTTAGATTTAACTCGTTGGGCGTAGCTATATTTGATTTTGATTCCAAGAAGAAGGAATAAGATAATTCCTCTTTTTAAATAAGATTGGAATATAGAAACAAAATCAAATTAAATAAGCTAGCAAAAAGGATATTAAATAAGCATAATGTAGCTTAAAATAAACACAGACTTATCTCAGAGTGATCACTTGAAAATTCTTGAATTGAATAGAGTTGAAGTGTGAAAACTCTGAATTTCGTGTTCAATTTATAGAAGCAAAAATCATTCCTACGACTGGTCTTAGAAACCTTCGACTGGTCGTAGCTCTAACAGATTTTTGAAATATTGAGCGCGATCTTTGAAAGTCGTTCCACGACTGGTCATGAGTAGCCTACGACTGGTCGTGGGTCACCTACGAGTGGTCGTAGATCCTTACGACTGGTCGTAGGACCATAGATAAAGTTGCTGGATTTTGAGTCGTAGATCCACGACTGGTCGTGGACGAGTCGAAGCCACACCTACGACCGGTCGAAGGACCTCCAGGACTGGTCGTGGGAGTACCAAAAATTCTGAAAAATCTTCAACAACTTAGGACTGGTCGTGGAATTTCTTGGACTAGTCGAACCAATTCCAGGGATCCCGAGTCGAACAAGAGCTAGGACTGGTCGTAGAATAGACCAAACTTATGTAAAATAAATATTTGATTTATGTATCCAAAGTTACCTACTTAAAGGGTCAACCTAAGGTCATTCAAACCTGAATCATGTCGTATGGACATTGAACTTCAACCATTCAACGAATGTAGATTGTTTGAACCATATCAGGCTTGAGATCTTGAACTTGTTGTAGCTTCAAACTTGAGATCTTCATCAACATAACAACTACTTCATGCATTGCTTATTAGTCTTGAAGTCATGAGTTGTTTCTTAAGACTTGAACATCAACATTGTAGCTTCTTGAGACTTCAACATGTAACTTCTTGAAAAGTTCAACTTGTAGCTTCTTGAAGTATTTATGAAGTGTCTTGAATTCATATAAATCATCATACAAGCACAGGACACAGATAGATGTTTTGACACATCAAAATTTGACAACCAAAGGAGTATGAGACCATAACACTTACACATTGTGTCCCTGAATGACTCATATGATGCCGGAAGAGAATTCAACAACATACATGCTTATTCCTCATCTTTGATTACTTCCTTCATATCCAGCAGTTTGTAAACCAATCTATTAAAGTTGCCAATGTGGGCCTCCAGATCTCCACCCTCTACCATATTGAAGGTATATCATTGTAGCTTTAAGTGTAGGCGATTCTTAGAGGATTTTTTCGCATAGATATCCTCTAACTTCACCCATAAACTAATCACAGTTTTCTCCTTCAAAACATTGTAGAGAACCTCATCCGTGAGATATAAACGGATGGAAGCTAAAGCATTCATGTCAAGAGTATTTCAGTCTTCGTCATTCATAGTCGATTTTCGCTCCTCAATAGCCTTAACTTCGCCTTGCTTGGTTAATAGACTAATCATCTTGATCTTTCATAACTCAAAATTATTTTTGCCTGAGTACTTCTCAATATCAAACTTGGTGTTTCCCATTGATGTTAATCCTGCAGATCCAGATCAGTGCCCCAACGATTGCTCTGATACCATTGTTGGGGATTATGCTGCGAAATCACACAAAGATGGATCTAGGATAGCAATCCAAGAGCACCAAGCAAATATAAGAGAACACAAAGACTTAACATAAAAAATCCTTTCAGGAAAAAACCACGGCACAAAGCGACAGATCTTCACTATGAAGGCAGAAATTACAAAGAGAAAGGACTTACTAGACTTGAGCAATCCTCAAATCTTTCCCTTGATCCACCCTTTTAGAAACCTTAAAACCCTTTTAGAAAGCCTTAGAATCCCTTAGAATACCTCCCAATCCCGTTTATACCCATTATATAGTTGTAGAAAGAGTCCCAAACAAAATCGGAAAGAATCCTAAATGAAATCGGAAACAAATCCCACACTTTCCCAGTTTTGTGAAAAAATCTGCCCAGAATCTGATTAGATTTAAGACATCAAATACAACAATTATAAGCATAATCTAAATAACACATTGAACGATTTTAACTATATGATTTTTCTCATTGAATTCAGAATCGGATAAGACCATTTTAAACATCCATTCCATAGTTAAAAACTATATGGTAGGAGCATTTAATCAGTACATTTTTGGGCCATGCTCCATCCATTATGGGACTCACAATTTGGACCTTATTATATATTCCAAGAAGTGCATAGTGGATGATGCACTACAATTAAAAAGTTATAGTGAACTATCACTGTAATCTATCATAAACCTTTTCAAGTATATATTTTTTATAAGATAAGAACACTCTTTATTTTCTCCAAAAAGGCATGAGGCTCAAAAAATACACAATGAGGATCACACCCTAGCCAAATAAAAGAAAAATAAGAAAAAACAAAGAGCCCACACCTTGAGCAATGGAAAAGAAGAGAAAAAGAAAGAAGGAGAACAGAAAAGACCCACGCCCTAGGGTAGGGAGGGGAGCACAAGAAGAAGAGCTAAGCTCGAAGAGGAGTCTAAAGAGGTCCAAATAGCTTAAAGAGTCTTGGGGCGAGTAAATGAGGCAAGCCCCATCTTCGAAATAATACGAGTCACACTGCTGGAGGGGGTATTAGAAAGCCTAGAGCCTTCTTTCATTTATTGATAGTCGCAACTTCTTCGCCAATTATGTTAAGATGGGAATATAATTTAGGGAAAATAGCCTCATATTCCATGATGAAGTATCTGGATATCTAATCGTCTTGTAGCAATCTTCGTTATGTACTTCAATCAAAATTCTTGAAATAATAGAACTTAATCTCATATGACCAAAGAGAATAATAGGGAGACTCTTATCTCCAGGCCATAAACTATTAGATCAGAAAGGGGACCTCAAGCAATTCTGAAAGAGGGCGAATTTTAAAAAAGCAAATCTTAGAAGGATTTATTTATACGCACAAATTGTCCAAGAAAGGGCCCACAGATTCCACAAGTCTTTAAATTTGGCTAAAGATCTGCCTGAGATTATGATAGAAAGAGGTTGGAAGATTCCAGGCAACAAATATATATGTCAGGGCTGTTATGGTTATAGTTGGACCCAAAAAATGCATAACCCGTAAACGAATCTCATGCAGAATGTGTCTTAGGATGATCTGTTTAGGAATACTGACTTTTTAAAGAGGCGGATATTCCTCTCCCTCTAGATATGCCACACAAGGGCTAAAAAGTAGATCCTTTTAAAATATTGTTGATAGGGTCAATAAAGTTATTTATAAGGTAGCCAATGGAGTCATCGAAGGTAGTAGTGGGAGATAAAGATATAGAGAGCTTTTGGTGCAATCTCTCTTAGATTAACATAACACGAGAAAAAAAAATATGATCAACTATTTCTAAAAGGCAAAGGTAGAAAAGAAAATGATCATCACTAGTAATATTTTGATTTGATCAACAAATTTTTTATCTAAGCCTTTTGATAAGAAATGTTAAGCAGTAATGAAGTAGGGATGCTTCCTTTGAGCAAGACAGGGTTAGCCTAAGGGATGGGATCTCTCTTGGGCTGGCAAGCTTTCAAAAAAAAATAAAAATGAAGAAAATAAAGCCTTTAAAGGATAAAGTGTAGACAATTTCATTTGCAGATGGGACAAGGGCCAACCTTCTTATTTGTTCAAAGATTTCTGCAATGCTCATTTGAAGACGGATAAGGGGATTACGATTCATTGTTTTGGATAAAAGTGTTGACTTACGATTTTATGTATTTTCAATTCACCCACAGACTCTAGAGCTAATTTCCTTGGTAATAATTCTCTAAAATTATTTGATTAGCCAAAGCTTTGGCAGAGGTTTCAAGAGGAAGTAATCCAAGCCCTCTAGTTAAGTTTTAGTTTAGACACAAGGCCTTTTAAAATCTTATTTATCTAAAAATATAGTTTTGTTCAATTTTATATTTAATAATCTTTTTAATATAAAGTTGAGTTTTGGTTTACTTGAATGCGTTGGTTAAAAAATTCATTTTTATTAAGCTTATAATTACATTAAATTTTTGTCTGGCATCTAAAATATTCAATCATGAATGGAATATGTGCAAATAAGAGGTATTATACATGGTCAAAGATATATATATTTTTTAGCATGTATAGGTAGGGCTTACTTGTTGAAAGGAAAATTCTTGCCATTTCAATTTTTATCCTCAACGTGTACAAGCAAGGCTAACTATTAGGGCATTTTTGTTGAAAGAAAAATCCTCACTCTTATAATTTTTAGTTGGCAAATATATGTTCAATAGAAGAAATTTAAGAGACTAGTTTTTTGCTCGAATCTTAAAATCGGGCTTAATAAACCAATGGATTAGATCACTCAACCTAGTTAAAATGGGCCTCTTAGAAGAGTTTATGCATGGCAGAAGCAAAAATAAATTAAATCATATATACTTTTAGGCATAAATGAATTAATAATATTAAATATACCTTTGATGAAAATTGGAAGACGATTAGCGCTCGTTCTCTCCTTCTTAGAACCGATTGTCCTAGGGTTTTTATTGTGTTAGAAAAGCTTTCTTGACGCATGAAACTCTATGAGGCTTTTGTTGAGTGTGAAATATTACATATTTCCCCTTGTTATGCATTGGTTTTGTAAACATGGATATGCTTAATCAATCTAATTGTACACGTTTTCTCTTGCAAGGTGATTTTGAGAGCTAAGGAGAAAAGTATGCTTAAAGCAATAATTTAATGCTCAAAGAATTAACAAAGTAAGGATTGGATTTATTGAGGTTAAGATTGAATATTTTAAGAGTTCAAGATCTAAGAAAACCAAGTAAAGAAGGAAGAAAACTGAAGTTGCAAAGTGCAAAAAATCAGAAGTGCCAAAATCTACTGCTCGTTCCATCAACGACACCTTCGATGCCATCGAAGTAACTGTTCGATGACATCAAAGGTAGTTCAATTCCATTACAAAAATAATGAAAAATTGAATTTCTTATTTGACATATTGGAGCATTCTTCAATGCCATCGAGGAGATGTTCGATGCTATTGAAGGAGGCTCGATGACATCATAAAAATATGTAATTTCGAAAGTTCATTGCTGGACAGTTTCACAATTAATTCACTCGGAATCTTCGATGGGACTTCGATGCCATTGAAGCTGTGATAGCTGCGTAAATTTAAGATGATTTTGAAGTTGGTGCGAATTAAGCTTATTTAAAGGGACGTTTTAGGAGTTTCTAGGTACAAATTAGGGTAGAAGGAGTAGAACAAGGAGTTGTGGTCTTCAAGGAGTTCTTCCTCCTTTTCAATCATTCGGTTCTAGTTAGTTTATATGTTTTTCTTTAAGAGTTATAGTTCAATCATGTCTATGGTTGGCTAATCTCTTAGCTAGAGCTAAGAGGTGAAGCTTGTAGTTTGTTTTGATGTTTATTTTACTTTGATTCAAGTTATTTGGTTTATATGTTGAATAATTCATGGATTTTGGTTTGAATGAAGAAGTAATTCTAGTTTATTTCAATCCATTGTTTACTCTGGGCGCATTGTATGTGTATGAAGACTATGAATATTTTCTTACCTAATGTATAAGGGTTTGATCTATAGAATTCATTGATCTATCATTGAATCCGAGCATGATAGATGCTTTGACTATACCGCTATCAGGTCGCTGATGCTTTATGAGGGAACCAATCCGATGAAAGTTTAAATCTGTTTTAAAATACATACGAATGATGTTTCAACCTCTCTATCATCTGACTGCATAGATTAGGACTTCGATTCCAGTTGAATTACAATTGATTGAATCAAGTAGAATAACATTAAGATAGCTACAAGTGGATCACTAGAGTTCTAGTACTTTATCTCTGATAGTTTTACTTCACAATTACTCTCTATAACAAATTTATTATTTATATTAGTTTCTATTTCTAGTTCTAATATATTCTAGAATTTGCTCAAATAGTAAGTCCCTGTAGGTACGACCTCGGTCTCATCGAGTTATCATTACTTCGCAGCCCTGTACTTGGGGTTGTCTGAACAACTTTCTATGCTAAACTCTTATATTTATGGAATTGTATAACTTATTGCATGCTACTTAGCTTTCGTTGTCACAGAGGAGTCTCTCAAGGGAAATCTTCACATGTTGCTTCATTCACAAGTAACATACACAAGCCTTCCATGTAAAGACTCTGACGAAGTTAAACATGCCTGACCAATTTTGAATGTTTTCTCATGTACAACACACATGGATATACACAATATCCTTATCTCATATTATTATACAAATATCCTACTATATCCTATGATAATGATTGATTATCCAAAAATAAAATGAATTGTTGGCCCATTGTCCTAAATGCCACTATATCCCATGACAATGATTGATTATAAAAAAAAAATGTGAATTGTTGATTTTACAAAACAATGCATATAATGACTTCAAAATCAATTGTTTAATCAAAATGATTTACAAAAATAAATTTTGTTAGCCACGCTAATCAATCATTTCAATTCGTGGTATAGGGATAAATTCGTAGGTTCATAAACACTACACCAAAATAAGGATTTTGGATTGGCTGTCTTTGGTTCTAGAATGGCTGAATGTCGTTCCAAATTTGGAACAGTTTTAAACTATTCTAGAACTTTAAAACCCTATTTCTAGCCCCATGCCAATCTCTCTCTCGCTCCCTCACTCCCTCCCTCTTGATTTCTCTCCCTCTCTCTCTCCCGCTCCCTCACTCCCTCACTCCCTCCCTCCCTCCCTCCCTCCCTCCCTCCCTCCCTCCCTCTCTCTCTCTCTCTCTCTCTCTCTCTCTCTCTCTCTCTCTCTCTCTCTCTCTCTGTTCCCTCACTTCGGATCTCTCTCCCTCTCGATCTCCATCCCTCTCTCTCTCTCTCTCTCTCTCTCTCTCTTGCACTCGCGCTCCCTCTCCCTCTCCATCCCTCTCTCGCTCTCCTACACTCACACTCCCTCTCCCTCTCCCTCTCCCTCTGTCGCAAATCCTAGTCCTCCCAATCAAACTCCCCGATGAAAATCCACCCCTGCCGCAACTCAAATCTGGTGTGTAATGTAGAAATCTATCTGTCAAGATCTCTTCCCCGAAGGCTTTTACATGTTGAGGTGGCAGGTAATGAAATTTTCCTTTTATCCTGCTGTCTAGAGAGGAATCCATACTGAATGATATATGTTATGTTTGGGCTTTCAAGTTGAGCTTGAAGGAACATAATTGTAGATTTTGAGAGCTACTTCGTCATTGTAATACAAGGAAATATTTGATTTTCATTGTTTTTGAATCTTCACAATCCGATTGCAATCTTCGATGGATGAATAGCTGGACAGATTAATAGATGAATGAGAAATTCAAATAATCTTCACCCCATCTCTTTCCTCAGATTATCGATTGATGTTCTATTGGGCCATTTAGGCCACAGATCAACCAATTAGCTGGAGAAAATCCAAAATGCAAAGCATTCACACTCAAACGAGCACATGCCATGGTAACAAATGTGTGCCTAATCTTGGTCGTTCATCAAGTGGGCCCACCAGATATGAGTCTTGCCACAAAAATTAAGCTAGACTCATCAGGTTTTCAACATGTATATCCTGAATGTGTTGTAATGATTAAAATTTAACCATTCCTCTCTTTGTTGATGTGGCCCAACTGATGTGTGTACAGGCCCGGTTCCTGGCTAGAGCACATAAATGGTGAGGATTACTAATGAGCAGCTTTGATCTTGCAGATGTGTGCCATGCAACCCCATGTTCTCACCAAAAATCATCCATTGCCCTCTCTTCTTTTTTTTTTTTTTTGAAAACTCTCAAGTATGTTTGTGAGAAAGTGGGAGAAGATGATGTGAAGTTATATAGACTCCACCTATGAAGTATGAGGTTCTATAACATTACTCTTGGGACCCATGGTTCAGTGATGTAAACCATTGATATGATTGACCCCAATGTAGATGGCTAAGATCTTCCTACCCAAACCAAATACAAGGTCAAGAGTTAGAGAAATCACAACAATGGCCCACATTAGACAAAACAAGTCCCAAAATTTGATAGCTATATTTCAATTTCTTCATTCTTTCATCCCCATCCCTGTGAGATTCTTGAAATCAGTAGTTTGGAACATTGAGCCGTGGGCCCCACTAATCGTCAAAATCCCCGAAGCCATACTAAAGTTTAATTAAAAAAAGTTGAAGTACTTACACAGATTTCACCAAACATATGCTAGTGATGCCTATAACCTCACGCATTGATTGCTTCCAACAAAAGAAAATCGGAATTTCTATTCAATGTAGCAGCTAGAAATTCCATGGGTTTCAACTTCTTATACCCTCTTAAATTCAAGGGTCATAATCATTCATATCAAGTAGAATGCAAGGGTTTTGATTGTAGTTTTTTTTTTTCATTGTCCTTTTTTTAAAATATTTCTTTTTATATAGCCTAAGGACATTTATCTCTCTCATCATTTCTTATTCTTAATAAAATTCGTTACCTCTCTCTCCAGAGAAAAAAAGCCTACTTTATGCTATGGTGATCAGTAGTTAGATGTGTCTTCTTGGATCAGCGTAGAAGTAGGTCTAACAAAAACCAAGAGTGACCCATTCTGGCTGATCAGAGATTGAGACCCTGCAATATGCTTGAACACTATTGTGGAGGCCGAGCACAAGAAAATTTATGCAACTGGAGGCTGAGCTCAAGCATCAATATTTGCCACAAGATTTATCAAAATTGACAATGCATAAATTGTAGTATTGGAGAGTGATGTTGATAGCATAGATACCAAGCAAGAGTAAGATCTTTAGTTATATTTTGATTTCATTTCTTGAGAATTTTGTTTCAAATTATATCTCAGGATTATAGATTTTGCTAATAATTTATTGCATGCCTTTGTCATCTGTCTACACTCTTTGTTAGTATATTCTATAGCTATTACTTTTTTTTTTTTTTTTGATTGGTAGGATAAGAGTGCCTGAGTTTGGGTTTGTTTGACTATAATAGGGGCAGTCGTTGAGGGCTGTTTATAGGACAATTTGGGGGCTAATATTGGGCTGAAAATTGGCCTAACACTTTGGATTGATAGTGGACAGGTTTGGGGAAATAGGTTTCATTGAGATTGACCAGATTTTGAAATTGTTTAGGATCACTTTTGCATAGGAATAAGTTCATATTGTGGCATTAAAAAAAATATGACTATTGGATAGGAATCCATTTTTCAAAATTTTGTAACCTGTTTTTTATTTTGAAAGCTGAGAAATTTATTAATAGGCATAAAAAGACGAGGAGAGCACAAACTTCTTGACTAACTTGAGAAGATATCAAAAATATGTACTATTTTACTCAAGGTCCTTTTGACTGGTATTTTTTCATGATTGTGGTTCATTCAGCTCACAAAAAGAAATCATCCCTAATTTTCTTTTCTTTTTAGCAAAGCGGTCAACCTGTTTCAAATATAAAACATGGATTCTAACAATGCAATTGATTATGTGATGCATTAAATGCTTCTATAGAATGATAAATGCCTCTTTAATTAAATGAATCATGTACCTGCTTTTTTTTTTTTTTCCTTTCGATATAGCTTAAATTGAAAGATGATGCTTGTTTTATTTCAGGAATATAATCCTGTCTGTTAGAAGTCTACTCCTCCTGCTACGAATAAGAACCTACTGAATCAGGTATAATTTTTTGCCTAGGTACAATCTTACTTAATTTATATTTTTATCACTTCATTTATATTCTTTCGTAGAAGTCTAATTTATAACTTCTCAAAACCCCCTCTGCCGTAAGACATTACGGTGCATGATGGTTCCTAATAGGTTAAGTTACAAGTTGTTATATAAAGTTGGTTGAATATATTTTATTTTTATAAATGTTGTTAATAGTTAGTTGGATGATAATGGGTACTTGCGATTAAGAATTGAAATAAAAACAAAGGAAAACTAAAATTCAAATAATTCCTGAACTCAAGTGGACTAGGCCACGCTGAATTAAAGGCTTTATACATGACTTGACATTGTTCATATGGTGTGGCCCACTTGTCATAGATTGCCCTATTTTTTAGCTCCACGGTGCAGATGGCCCTGCAAGAGTGTAGTACAACCATAAGTTATGGTGGCACATGGTGCTATGGGTACCATGTAAGGGGCACAACTTCATAGATCCACTAGGTCGGTGGGATCCTTGATTGTGGGGCCATCCAACTTGTTGATAAGGTCCCAAATACCTGATGAAAGGACCATAAAAATATAAGCTTGATCTAAAATTTTTGTGTCTACAATAGTATTTAATGGCCAATCACCACTATTTCTTATGGTGTGAGATTTTGATCTGCTTCATTTTTGAATAATGGATTCAAGTAAGCTGTCAAAATGGATGGACAACATGGATTTAAGGTACATGCATTATGGTGACCCAATATTGGTTGTTTGTTACTAGTACGTAGTAGATAATAATAAGTTAATTATTTTGATTCTACCCATGAAAATTCTAGAATTTATTTATTCACTTTAAACACATTTAGTTAGTAAGGTCTAACCATCATCTTAACATCTAGTCACTTTAAACATATTTACTTTGATTCTACTCGTGGAAACACTTAAATGCATTTTTAAAATTAAGAATTGACTTGATTATCTCATTTATTATAGAATGTCATGATTAAGTAACAAAGTATGGATGGACAAACATAGGTTAAGTCTAGAATATTTAGACGGACTTGTTCATTTTATTGAGTTTATAAAAAACAATGGTGGTGGATTTGATCATTATTTGTCTCTGTGTGTGAAATGTAGAATGGGAGTAAGATGTTTGAAATTTCGGCTAAACCGCTAATTGAAGTACAAAATTATGTTCAAGTGTCCTAAAGGCGGGTGAATATGACTTTTCAAAATTATTAATCCTACTAAATGTAAATATTAAGTTCTTTAAACAATAACAAGCATGATTAAACAAAAATTTTGAAATATATCTTAGCTGCATTTTATCAAACATGTAATGTGTATAATATAAACATAACATCAAATAATAAAAACACATCCACAAACATTCATCTAAACGTAATGATATATAGTGGTTTGACTATGTGCCTACTCTACTCTCGGCAGACGCACTCTCTCCCAGAGTGTACCAGATTTCACTACGCAATGGTTTTAAATTAGGTTAACCATAAACTTTTACAACCTACACAAGGTTAGAGTAAGGAGCCTACACAAGGCAACCTAATGTGCATATAGAAGGCAACTCACTATGCCTACATAAGGCAACATGTCCTACACAAGGACACTACACTATGCCTACACAAGGCAATAGGTTCTACGCAAGGACACAACACGTTTTCTCCCATCGGAGGCCTAAAAAAGATCTTAGCAAGTTTGATAACCCAAACTCTAAATCCTAATCCTACACAAGGAAATGACTTCAAACACGATGAGATCTAGATACTTACTTGTAAGTGAGTGAGCCCCTTTTTAGCACATGTTAAAGATGATCTTCCTTGTGATGAAGAGGCTTTAACTCCCTTGATTCGCAACAACAGTAGATGTTCCAATGAAAGTCACCCGGTACTGGGTTAAGGTATTTGTTGATTCTTATCTATTAAATGTGGGTCTGGAAGTCTAGATGATATTCTCCAAGGTTAGGCATTCAAAGGATTCCAGCTCAATGATTTGCCAATAAATGAGTTGCTGGAAGATCCTTGAATGCTGGAGTTCATTTTTCAATCCAATTTATTAATTTTCCAATGATGGCATTTAAGATAGGATTGAAAGATGAACTCCCATAAGGAAAAGGGATTTAAGAGGGTAGGAGGTTTTCTTTTAGTAATAACTCTCTTAAATATCTCTTTTTTTCTCACTTAAGAACCAAAGAAAAAAACCCCCAAATTTATAAGCAAAAATCCTAATGGTAAAAAAGTGGATAGAAATCTATCAGGATTCGATGTCATCGAATCTTCTTCAATGTTATTAAATCCCTGCACTAAGATTTTCACATGAGTACTGGACAGTTCTGCTCGATGTCATCGAGTGGCCTTCGATGTCATTGAACGTTGGCTCGATGTCATTGGAATTTTCTCTAAAACAGCTCGGAGCTTGCTGAAAAATTTGGTTCACTTTTTCGATGTCATCGAAGTTTGAATTTCGATGTCATCGAATGCAACTCAATGTCATCGAAGTTTTAAATGGATTTCTTTGAAAACTCTCTTGATATCTTGGTCCATTTTTCGATGTCATCGAACATAGTTCAAGTCATCGAGCATTTTTTAAAATTTTCCTTTTGAGCTTGTTGGAACTTTGAGTGTCTATTTTTCAATGTCTTCGAAATAGGTTCGATGTCATTGAACTTGTAAGTTCGATATCATCGAAACTTGTTCGATGTCATCGAGAATATCTCCAGGTATATGAGTTTGGTTGCTGGACATATCAAGGCATATTTTTGATGTTATCGAAGTATGTTCGATGTCATTGACAGTTGCTAATTTTTTATGTTATTTTACAGATTAACTTGTAACTTTGTTTTACTGCTTCCAAACTCACCAAATTGTTTTCCTAGTTGGTTTTGGGTAAGATTGGACCATTTAAAGGGTTTATTACCTGGGGTATTTTGGTCATGGGTGTTAAGGCTTAATTTACCTTTGGAAAATGCCTTGAACCTCTTCTCCTTATTGGGCCTTTAGTCTTATAGTCTTCAATGTGGGGCTCACTTGACTTTATGACTCAACTGTCATGTCAATTGACAAATAAGGGCACTTTCAATGTTCACTCTTGGAGAGATTCATGAGCATTTGCTCATTAATGGTATTGATAAGTCATAAATACAATGGATTTTTCACAATGAAAGTCTTGAGAAAAGTAATGAGAAACCATCATCATTGACGTTTGGTGATCAATCTGATGATGCATATCCTAGGATGGATAAGCTTGTTAATGATGCATTTAGAAAAATTGGAAAACATGATAATACTCTTGTGGATGATGTTAGAAGAAATGAAGATTGTCATGAATATTGTTGATGCAAAAATCTGGTCCACCCTTTTTAGACCTTCGAATACCTGCACATGAAGAAGATAAAGGAGACCCTAGCTAGAGTAGGGGACCCTCCGATGCCAAAGTCATGCTAGGAATCTGGGTCTAGTAGTATCAATGGGTTTTGGGTGAGAGATTATACGTGCCGTTTCATGTAGATGGACCCTCTATTTATAGTGTAAGCAGACGAGAGTTGTTTCTTAATCTTAGGCATGATTTTTGCACAATTTTTTCAACTGTCATGTGAGATTTATGCAAGTGATAAGGGTCAACATAGTTGACCCTAGAATTACACGGTGGATGGTCGAGGCTGACCTTGGCTAAATCCTGGATGGTCGAGGCCGACCTGGGTTGGATCCTTTAATTGATCAGGATGAGGCTGAGCTGAGATAAACCCTTAACTGATCGAGCAGATAAGCTTGGTTGGAGCTCGAACATATAAGCTTGGTCAGAGCTTGAACAAATAAGCTTGGTCGAAGCTCGAACTTATAATCTTGGTCGAAGCTCAGACAGATAAGCTTGGTTGGAGCTCAAACATATAAGCTTGGTCGAAGCTTAAACAAATAAGCTTGGTTGGAGCTTAAACAGATAAGCTTAGTCGAAGTCTCAGAAGTGTATGGTGTTAAGTATCAGGCTCAGGGGTACGGAGTGTCTACCCTTCACCAAAATTATTATTGATGATTATCCAAGAACTCTTTAGTCTAGAAGCACATGCTCGTGAGTCTAAGCTAACCTCATGAGTGGTTAAGCCATTTTTACCCATAACAGAAGCCCTCTGTAATATCCCGGATTTTTTCCAACTTGGAATTAGACGTCCTTAGGCAATGGGTCGATCCTAACACTTGATTAACTTGTCAGAACCCAATCCCATATTCGAAAAATCGCTTGTTAACCCCTTCACAAATCCCACCCTTCACCATCTTGTTCTTTCACTTTTTCTAAGTACTTTCACCCTAGACACTATTTTAAACTAGCTAAGTATTATAACTTGGATCACTCTATATACAAACTACAAAGGCCCAGGTACCACCTCAGACAAAAATCACTCAGGACTAAATCCTTTAGAAATTAGGCAAGAATTAGCTAGTGTTAAACTCGAGTACCTGTGAAATTAGCACCAATCACTTTAAATACGATTTGTAAGACCCAAAACTTGTAGAATCATTGACGTTAGGTTACCCTAAAATTTAGGATCAATCTCATTAGCCGGCTGCTCTCGGGAGCATCACGAAACTCCATATCAGATCTGGACCGCACGTCGGAAGTCCGAATAATACGAAGTTATGGAATTAGGACCGCCTTGCTGGGCTTGACAACCATCTCAGAAATCAAATTCAGATAGTGTCCCAACGCTATTCACTTGAGCTCGGAGCGGGGAGTGTGAGAAATGTGAAAATAATTCTAAATTAAATTCAAAATAAATAAATCTGAGACGTTTCACTTGCGGGTCAGTATTAAGCAACCAGACTGTCAGAATCAGGCCAAATTACACCATCGGATCAGGGATATTTGCCCAAACATATCTATGTACTCAAAATCTCCGATCGAGATTCACTGACCGTTGAATTGAAACTAGTCCGCCATTTGCGATCTGGGATCCCGACTGAAACGAAAACTTAACTTGACCTAGATCCATAGTCTGTGAGCTTAAGTCTGACCTTTGGCTAAAGGGGGGCCGCCAGAAGTGCTCCATTGAGACGGAACAGCCTCAATTTGGCTATAACCTAAGTATACCTTGACCTGGAGTCTATTTTGAAGAGTTTTGGGCCTATATAAGGACCTTAAAACCCTCTCTCATTCAGCCATACGAATTTGAGAATTGAGAAGAGAGAAAAGAGAGAGAAAGTGTGAGAGAAGTGGGAGGATCTCCCTGATGCTCTACCCTGCCGCTATGCAAGCTCAACCACCCCTATCTAATCGCTTTCCTGGCGAGGCTAGCTTCGTTTCTAGGTAAGAAACCCTAACCCTAATCTGTTGATAGTTGTATGTTATGAAATAACTAACCTAAAGCATTTTATAGGTTCTCAAATTACCGTATACGAAGACTTAGCAAATCTATCGATTCCGTTATGATTCTACGACAAAAAGTGCGGACTTTAGGTGTATAGGTTATGGTTTTCAACACTTTCAATGTCAGATAATGATAGATTCATGATCTGCATGCAATTGCACATATATAAAGTGCTGTCTGTTTTTCGTTTCGATTAAATACGAAGAATATGAAATTTTGTGTATTCTAGGTATTTGTAGAAAGTACTGTATATGTATAAATTTTGAAAATGTGTTTGCCATGATTATTTGCTGTATGAACATATTATGTATGTGTATAACACTTACTTGGCGAGAGGGTTCACCCTAATACATGTTTTTGCTAATATACACTATATATGTTAAAATAGTGTATTCTAAGTGTCTGTAAAAATGCTTGTAAGAGTAAGTGCTTAGATAATCATGCTTCAGGTAGGAGTTGAGATGGGATTCTCAACTACCTTAGAAACGTATATGATTTCCTCCATGATGGTTGTTCAATTTAATCGCTTACTATGAAATATATGTGGTTATATTCCTTGTTTACATTGTGCTTTGTAACATGCTTTATGACATGCTTGAATTACCTTATTTATTATGCTTTACTCCACATGCTCTGAATGAGGATTGATTGTGATTGGGACTATGATAGTTTAGACAATCGGTACTAGACTTGAGTTCATGGTTGAGATTCATTTCGCCACGTAGGATGTGTTTGACGAACCCGAGTCGTACTTCCGTTGGCGACAGTGGTTAGGCCACGCGAAATGCTTATGCACTTCATGTCGTTCAGTTGCTTGTGCGCTCGAGCTAGTCAAGCTCGTCAAGTAACCCGATGTGTCTAATGTATGTCACCATGTTTGGACGCTACTGCTTGAACCTAGGGTACCAAACTTACCAGTGAAATCCCGTTAACCATGGTACCTCGATCCGCTAAGACTCATGAATCGGGTATGGTGGTATGGGTCACCGTGGTCGAGTTGTCGGCCTACGCTGGGGCCATGTGCCTCCCCGTAGTGTCCATTGAGCAACTAGAATCGTGAGCCAATTATGGTGGTATGGGACACTATATTTGATCTGTCGGCCTACACTGATTGGTGATGATCCCTTTGTAGTGACCTCAAGCATACTCTGAATTTGTGGTGAGGCGACGAGTTTTGCCGCGGTGTATAGAGTATGAACTAGGCTTGTATCAATTTAGTAATGAACCGTTAAAAAGGTGATGGAGGAGTGGTGTAATAATTGCGTGTAACAGCCTTGGCAACGTTTGCAGTGCCCTAGAACCACACTATCGTATAAGATTATCTAGGTTTGGCTACCCTAGAATGGATCATGTTTGGGAATGATACAAGGGAGGTACCTTAGTTTCCCAATCCTGCTATTTGAAATGGACTAATAACAACTCGGTAATCATGCTCATCATCGCACTGCATGTGCCTGGAAGATGTGGAGCACTGAGGAATAAAAGTATGCCGCGGACGTAATGTGGTGTCGCATGAGAGAGTATGTTGGTGAGGGCATACATCATGACTACATTTCATACTTGCATTAACAAGAGTACTTAGGATTGTTGATTGTACTCCTTTATCATTACTGCTTGACTGTTTTGATAACATGTTAACCTATGCTTTATTGTTCTACTGAGTTAATCACTCACTCCCACGTTACGGGACGGTGTTGTATATACCAACCAGACTTGTTTGAGTTTCAGATGATGGTGATGCTGCGAAGCGGAGCTGGACTTTTATGAAGATGAGGAGGATTTCTCCTTTATGTAGTTTCAGGTGGGTTCCTGTGAGCCGTGTCCTGATCGACGGGGCTTTTTGGGATATTGACTAGATGACCTTACACAACTTGGTATATTTTAAAATTGTAATTGTAAATAGTTAACCTGGTAATATTATCACACTCTGGAGACTTACCACAGTTTATATATTTTATTTATCTATCATAGTCTTCCGCTTGTTATCTCACTTATCTCTGGAGTATGATATGCTGTTTTGGCTTAATCTCACTCATGTTCACTACACTAATACAGACAACATTCAATCATCATTTATTTTATTGCATAAGTGATGCGTTGGAACTCGGGAGTTGAGTTTATGTACGACCCTCGATTTTTAGGGCGTTACAAGATGGTATCAGAGCATGATTTGGATTAAACCAAACCTGAGTTATGGTCACGCGACGCACTCTGATGCACTCTGACTTAGGAGGGAGCGACGAAATGTAGAAACAGTCATAGGTGTCCCAGTTTCGCCAATCGGCAAAGTTCACTGAAATTGATCATTTTGTTTGAGTCCATACTCAACCGTGATCGCACGAGACGACCCCAAATCACTTCTAGGCCATCAGTCGACGGGTTTGAGTCGTTCCCTAAAAATGAATGTCCTTAGGTTGTGGGTTAACCACAAAACCTTACACTTAATCTCAAAGCCTAAAACCCCTTTTTATCCAATTCCTTCAAAATCTCACCCTTCACCACTGTATTCTTCATTTCTTTTTAAGAATATTCATAATACACACCAATCCTAGGGTATAAATGAAGGAGAACAATACCGAAACTAAAACTTATCATAAATAGGAAATAAATGGATAAAATGGGTTTTGACCATTAAACTTTTGGAATATAACCAAATAAATGGGTTAGTTGGATAGATTAGCTCCTCCTACCCCAAAATCATATGCCACACGTCACATAAACTCATTCCGGTTTACAAATTGGCCCCAAAAATGCCTCAAATAGAGTCAGGGCTGAATCGATGAAATTCGGGGGGACCCACGGTGGACCCGGGGTGTCTTTGGCACCTTGGGAGGGTGGTGAACACCACCCTACCGCGAAGGCACCACGGCAGAACTGGAAAAGTGTCGATTCCCGGTCTTAGGTCTCACATTTAGCTGAGTGAGGTTTACGCCTTTAAAGGCGATTCAGACCGGGGAAGTGTCAATTCCCGGTCTTAGGTCTCATCGGAGCTAGTTTCTATGGTCTCGTTGGGATTCACTTAAGAAGAAGCTTTTGCCCTTCCCTGCAGGGTTACTACTCAGACTTCAACTGAGCAGACAACTGATGTCTACCGTGGGGGGTCGATCCTGAAGGAGGCAGCCTTAGCCGAGATATGCTCGAAATGCTAGATTCCGGACTCCGTCCAGACCTGGATTCCATCCCCCTTTGAAGACCTTGGTAACCTGGCCGAAGGGGATGTTGCCATCTTCACCATCACTCTCCAGTGCGGACTCCGGCTTCTACTTCATCCATTCGTGAGGGCTATGATAACTAGTCTGAAGTTAGCCTCGGGGTAGCTCATCCCAAATGCATGGAGGGAACTGCTGGGAACATACATCCTCTAGTTTCAACTAAAAAACAATGAGCTGACACCCAAGGAGTTCATGTACCTGTACCAGACCAAGCACAACCCCATGCAACTGTGCTGGTACTACTTCTTGGCATGGGCGAATAGAGGTCGGAGCCTCATCGTCAATCTCCCGACTTCTAACAAGGATTGGAAGAATAAATGGTTCTGAGCATCGGAAGAGTGGGAGGTGCTTGCTGCCAAGCTAGCTCATCTGCGGGTCAAAGTCCCAACCAAGTTTGCCACTCCAGGTCGGGTACTGTTTTAGTACAATACTTAGATTATTTTGCCCATATCTTCTGATTTCATAATGATTTCTCCATCTTGTCTATTATTGCAGTCTATTCGAAGGGCTGACCCGAGCTGTCTGCCCCCCTTCACAGACAAGTAGACAAGGTAAAAGTTTTAAAGGATAGGTTTCGCCGTTGGAACATCTTGATCACCCCGAATCTACTTTACAAGTCTGGACTCTGTCGATCGGCTCCTTCTCAACGACCGATCTCCTTTCATAGCCTTGCCTCTACTTCTCCCGATAAGCGTCGTCTCTTCGATTCATAAATTATAGCTCGGCTTTGGCATTGGACTAAGTTGAAATGTTTTTGATGCAGGCATGATTAAGGTCTAGAAATTGGGGAAGAGGAAGCGCCCACCTCCCATGGAGGAGATGATGAAGAAGAAGACCGTTGTCTGGAAGAAGGTAGTGGTCCCCTCCATCGTACAAATGCTAACTTCCACAATGGAGGTGAGATTGGGTGTCGACGCCAAGTAACCCCTGATGAACTGGCTTGCTCCAGTCGGGATGGGTGAGAGTGATGCTCCTGCCCCTGCTGCCCCTCCACAACCGAGTGTCGTGGAGGTGGTGGAATTAGATCTAGAAGAGGTACTCGTTGCCCTTGAGATTCAAGCAACCGATGACACTGAGGCCATCCATACGGTCGATGAGGTTGAAGTCGCGACCGAGGGCGGAGCTGCCTAGGTTGCTTTGGGAGCTGGGCCTTCGACGGCCGAGGAGGCTGACTCCTTGGTGGCACCGGATGGTGCCGAGATGGGAGAGGATTTGAGCCCCTAGCCTGAGGAGGCGAGGACATACTTTCCAGGCTATCATATGTCCCGTCTGACTGACTAGGCGACTAGGCATGTCCCAGAGGAAGAAATCACCGACCTAATAGATTCTCATTCAGAGGCCTTCCTCACCGATGTCGCCGCGCTCTGCTGTAAGGTATGCCTCGTTGCTGACATTATTTATATTCTTCATTTATTCTTCTAACTTATTTCCTTTATGTCAAGCTCATCCCAGTGCTATTGACCACTCACCAAAAGGGGAGACATGTAGCTGATGAGTGCGAGCGACCTGGAGCAGCACTTAAGGAGAAGACTACTGAGGTTGAGACCCTTAGCATGGGTCTTCAGGAGGGGGCGGCAGAGGTCAAGTCCTTAAGGGGGGCTCTGAAGTGCATTGGGGAGGAGCGAGATGCTCTAAAGATCCATCTGGACGAGGCCTGACATAAGGAGAGCTTGGTCATGGTCGAGCTCGAAGGGACGAAGTCCCACCTTGGCTCTGATCGGGTCAAATTGGAGAGGATGAAGGCGCACCTCTCATCCATCGAAGCTAACGCTGCAGGGGTGAAGGCAAAGCTAAAGAGAGTGAAAGCAAGATCAACGGCTAAGTTGGCTAAGGTCGCGAAGACTTTGGCCGCCCAGCTAGCTGAGTCTGAGGTGGCCATTTCGACGATCAAGGCTGTAGCTGTAGAAGAGTACAATGCCTCAAAGGAAAGAGCCAACGAGGTGTATGTAGTCTACAATTGTGGCTACGACCGCTGTATCGAGGACGTCAAGCAGCTGTACCCCTAGATAAATTTGGATGTTCTCGTTGGTGATGAAGCCTTGGGGGAGCCCTCGCAGCTTGAGGGCGAAGACCAGCAACCTCCCTTCGGAGCGGACTAAGTATATATTCTTTTTTGTAAAATTTTGGTTGGAAATTAAAATACTATTTGCTTTTAGTCTATTTGTCCTTTGTATGTCTGAATAGTAGATCTTTAGGACCGCGCATGTGTGGTGATGGGCTAGTTTCAGCCATGTTAAGTTGAAGGAATGAATGTTATTATGACCTATACACTAAAGATCGATTCATTTGTTGCCATAATTAATAATCCGACCTCTTCTCTAAGGGTCAAACTACTAGATGAACTTTTAATTAATAATCCAACCTCTTCTTTAAGGGTCAGACTATTAGAGGAACTTTTCTCCTTGCATTGAAGGAGGTTCTCGGTATTCTGAGTATATAGAGACAATAGTAGAACAAACTTTTTGTACCAAGCAAGCTTTATTGAAGAATATAAGTGGATTTACATGCCATTCTGTCATTCCTTGAATTCATTGCTCTCATTCCTCAATCCGGACGATCTATGGATAATAAATCTTTAGGTGCTCGATATTCCAGGGGTGTGGCAAAGGCTGTCATTCTAGATCTTCTAGTCGATAGGTGCCTGGTTAAGCTGTGCCTGTCAGTCGATATGGTCCTTCCCAGTTTGGTCCTAGCGCTCCTGGCCTAGGCTCTTTAGTGTTCTGGAATGCTTTGTGGAGGACCAAGTCTCCTGGTCCAAGTCTTCGAATTTTTTACTCTAGAATTGTAGAACCGGGCGACTTGCTGCTGCCGTGCAGTGGTCCTGAGACTAGCTAGTTCTGTTGTTTCTTTGAGAAGGTCAAGACTCACGGTCATTTGCTTCGTGTTTTGGGCTTCACTGTAGGACCACACGCGTGTTGTAGGGAGTCTCACTTCGATCGGAATGATGACTTCTGCCCCGAAGGTTAGAGAGTGGTTATATAGGCTTAGAGTGCATAAGGGAGCTCCTCGGCCCAGGCACCTTTTGCTTTCTTGAGCCTAGTCTTGAGGTGATTTTTAACTATCTTATTGATTCCTTCTACCTATCCGTTAGCTTGGGGATGCTGAGGAGACGAGTAACCATTACAAATACAGAATTCCCTGCACATACCGTAGAATCTGTCTTTATTGAATTGTCTCCCATTATCTGAGATGATAATATGCGAGATTCTGAACCGACAGATGATATTTTTCCAAACAAAGTCAGTGATATTTTCCTCGGTAATTTTGGCCAAAGGCTCAACCTTGGCCCACTTGGTGAAATAGTTGATTGCTACGACAACGTAGTGGATCTGACCTTTTCCCATGGGTAGTGGGCCGATGATGTCGATCCTCCATTGGGCGAATGACCATGGCCCGATCATCGAGCTTAGTTCCTCTGCAGGTTGATGTGGAACGGCTATAAACCTTTGGCACTTGTCGCACTTCTGAGTGTACTGCCTAGCGTCTTTCTGAATGGTTGGCCAGAAGTATCCTTGTCGGATGACCTTATGTGCGAGGCTCAACTTCCAGAGTGGTTGCCGCATATCCCCTCGTGAAATTCTTTTAGAATGTAATTGGCTTCATTGGGCTGGAGGCATCTGAGATAGGCAAAGAGTATCCTTTCTTATACAAGATATCGCCTATTATCGTATACCGAGCTGACCTGCATCTAAGTTTGCGCGCTTCTAGCTTGTCATCGAGGGTCTTACCTTCTTAAAGGTATTCGATGATCGGATCCATCCAGCTTGGATCTGAGCTTATGGGTAGGGCGATATCTTAGTCGAGCTTATGGATGCTTGGCTAGGCTAAGAGCTTGATCAAGATTGACCTCAGGACATCTTCTTCGGCCGCGGATGCTAACTTAGCCAATGAATCCGCTTTTAAATTTCCTGACCTAGGAATCAGACTGATGTTGCACTTTGAGAATTTGCTTATCAATTCTTGGGCTCTTTGTAGATACGTGATCATTCACTTCTCCTTAGCTTGATATTTATTGGTGACCTGATTGACAATGAGCTAAGAGTCGCAATAGACCTTTAGGGCATGAGCCCCCATAGATGCTACTAACATGAGCCCTGTTAGTAATATCTCGTACTCTACGATATAGTCAGATGCGCGGAATCCGAACCGTAAGGCTTACTGGACGGTCGTCAGGTTGAGGGTAATGAGGATGATACCTACCCCTCCGTGCCTGGAGTCAGAAGATCCATCGACGCACAATGTCCAGATATGGTGGTCAGTTTTGGGACTCCGGACTTCGTCTACTGATGGATTAGATTGGGAACCCTTGTCAATAGGCTGGTCAAGTTAGTAAACGAGGTCGTCATTCTTGTTCATTCCATCTGAAGCAACTTGGTTTTGACATTCAGTGAAATCAATGATGAAATCAGCTATTGCCTGACCCTTGATGGCATTCCTCATCTGATATTTGATATCGAACTCGCTGAACTTGATCGCCCATTTCGTGAGTCTTCCCGACACCTTAGGCCTTTGGAGCACTTGGCGGAGGGGTTGTTTGGTCGGGACAACTATTGTGTAGGCTTGGAAGTATGGACGAAGATGTCTAAACGAGATCGCCAAGGCTAAGGCGAGCTTCTATATATCCGGATACCTAGTATCGACGGGAACTAAGGCTTTACTGACATAATACGCATGAAACTATTTTCCCCCAGATTCTCTAATAAGGGCCGAGCTGAACACCGTTGCTGAAACCGCTATGTACAGCAGTAGCGGTTCCCCATGCATAGGCTTCGAGAGCAATGGGGGTGATCCGAGGTATTTCTTTAATTGCTGGAATGCTTGTTCATAGTCCTCTGTTCACTTTGCCTTCTTATTACCCTTCAGTTGTTGAGAAAAAAGGGAGTCACTTATCTGTTACTCTAAACATGAAACGATTAAAGACAGCGACCCTTATGGTGAGGCACTGGATCTCTTTAATAGTCTGAGGTGAATTCATTTCCAGAAGAGCTTTGATCTTATCAGGATTCACCTCGATTCCTCTTTAGCTGACCAGAAACCCAAGGAATTTCTCCAAGCTGACCCCAAATGCGCATTTAGCTGAGTTTAACTTCATTCGGTATTGTCATAGTATTGAGAGTATTTCTTCAAGGTTAATAATGTGGTCGGTGGCTCTGACGCTTTTTACAAGCATGTCGTCGACGCAAACCTCTATAGAGCGTCCGATCTGTCGAGCAAACATCTTGTTCACAAGTTATTGATATGTGACCCTAGTATTCTTCAGTCCAAAGGGCATAACCTTGTAGTTGTAGAGCCATTTGTCTGTGACGAAGGTCGTCTTCTGCTTGTCGTGCTGGTGCATAGCTATTTGATTATAACTTGGGAACGCATCCATAAAGTTGAGGAGCTCGTGCCCTGTCGTATTGTCGACTAGCTGGTCGATCCTGGGAAGGGGAAAACTGTCCTTAGGGCAGGCCTTGCTTAGGTCGGTGTAATTAACACAAACCCGCCATTTCCAATTAGACTTTTTTACGAGGATGACATTGGATATCTAGTCAGGGTAGTAACTTTCCTCGACGAACCTTGCATCCAGAAGTTTGCCGACTTCTTCTGTAATAACGGTGTACCACTCTGGTTCGAAAGCTCGTCGCTTCTGTCTGACCAGTCTATGATCAGGGTCCACAGTTAATTTGTGGACCATCACCTCGGGATTGATGTCAAGCATGTCTTGATGGGACCAGGAAAACACATCGGCATGACGTCGAAGGAGATCCATTATTAAGCCTCAGAGCTTAGGGATCAACGATGAACCGACATGCATTGTTCGTGTCGGGTCGGACTCATTGAGTGGAATGGTCAGAAGGTCCTCCATTGGGTACCCTCTTTCAAGCGAATCTCCTCTAGGGTCAATGAAGACGATCGCTAGGGTATAGATCAGAGTCCTTGCTTGCAAAGCGATCAAGTAGCATCGTCGAGCTTCGCATTGGTCTCCTCGGACGTGATCGACCTCGTGATCGGTAGGGAATTTCATCATGAGGTGGTAAGTAGATACTACGACTCTCATGGAGTTGAGGGAAGGTCATCCGAGGATGACATTGTAGGTGGAGGGACAATCTACCATCAAAAAGTCGATCATCATGGTGGTTTGGTTCTGCCCTTCCTAGCAGTGACTGAAAGTTGGATGGAACCCTCAGAAATGACCTTGTCGTTCGCGAACCCGAGCAGTGGAATCTTGACTGGTTAGAGCTATGACTTGGCTATTCCCATCTTGTTGAATGCATCGGCAAAGATTATGTCAGCCGATCTACTTGTGTCCATAAGAATGTGATACACGTTACGGTTGGATATGGTCAGGGCTATGACCAGGGCATCATCGTGTGGGTGTTGAATACTATAGATGTCTTCCTTCGTGAACGTTAGGTCGCAAGGGCGCATTCGTTTCTCCTTGTGTGGTGTGCTGGTGAGATGAACATAATGACTTGGGCTAGTGCTGCAAGCATGTGCCTTTCGAGCCCGGTTTAAATCACCACCTCCCGCAGGTCCACCGACGATAGTATGGATCTTGACAGTGGGGTTGTGGTCGATCGCCCTACTGGGTTGCCCATCCTTCCGAGCTGGTCGTTCTTCTTTGACGTATTCTCATAAGTGCCCGCTATGAATAATGGCCTCGATCTCTTCTTTGAGGTCAAAACAGTCGCTGGTTGAATGACCGTGGTTGCGGTGGAAGCGATAATACTTTCGCTTATCCCGTCTGTTTGCATCAGTTTTCATTTGAGGACTTGCTCGGGCGTAGTGTTGAGAGGGGTGTATGAGCTGAATCTACTCTTGGGACATCTACTCGGCCATTGTCCTCTCACCAAGTCCTCATCCCTTCTTCTTTTGCCAGTGGGTGCTTGGGACGAGGCTTCCTCTTTCCACCTCTTGTCTTTAGCTAAGCTCCTGACGTCTCAAGTAACTTTTCGAGAGCTGAAAAACTCTTTAGCATTGGAGTACTTTTGTGATCTGTTCATGAGCTCGCCTAGAGTTGTCGGAGGATTTTTACCTATTGAAAAGAGGAACCTTCCTTCCTTGAGTTGAGTTTGGCTTTCATGGCAGTTGGGGCTATTTTATCTGAGTAGTCGTCCACCTGTACCACTTCTTCATTAAACCGCACAATGTAGTCTTTCAGCGCTTCACCTTCTTTTTGCTTGATTATGAGTAGATGGGTGGACTGTTTCCTTTGTTCTTTCCAGACGATGAATTGTGTCAGGAATGCCTTGCTGAAGTGGGAAAAAGAACCGATGGACCTGGGTTTCAGTTGTTTGTACCAGCTCCGCGTAGCTCCTATTAAGGCTAAGGCAAAAGCTCGGCACATGATTGGCTTAGATGCTGACTGAAGTTCCATCCATGCTCTGAAAGATTCCAAATGCTTAGTGAGATCTCTGGAGCCAGAATATGAGGTGACAGGTGGCATTCGGAACCTCGGGGGAGAGCCGAAATCATGATGTCATCGGTGAAAGGCAGCTCGGCCTCTTCCATCATGATGTCTATTGAGGTCGGGGCTTGCGTTCGATAAGCTTGGCATATATCGCCAATCTGACCTCGTAGCTTATTAAGTTGAGCTTCCAAGGGATCTTTGTTCTTGACAACAATTTCATGGGCGGGCTCCACCTTGGGGCCCTTTCCATGCCTCCTCTTTTCTAACTTATGACGTATGTCAGATGAGGCCAGCGTAGAAGTCCTCGAGATGTGAGAGGGTGCATGGCCCGGAGCGTGGTGGGATAGGTCTTTCCGAGAGTCCGCTGGTGTCGTGACCCCGACAGCTGCTTGAGCAGCAGCCTCTTGGTTAGGAAGAGAGATCTGTCTCTCCAGCATCTACGTTATTTGGCCAAGGTCGGTGGCCAGTGTTTCAACTTGGTTGTTCCAGGGAAAGAAGGCGGCCTCCTCGGTTCTGAGACCGCTGTGCCAGACCTGTAGGAGCAGATTCAACCTGGAGTTGGGAAGATGAATCCCGATGAACAAGCTGTTATACAAGCATGGGATCGACAAAGGTGATAGCGGGATGAACTTTCTTTCTTCGTTTGGCCCTTGTTGATGTATGAAGAGCTAGGAATGACTTTGACATCGTTCCTATAGACGGTGCCAAACTGTTGATGCAAAAATCTAGTCCACCCTTTTTAAACATTCGAGAACCTTCATAGGAAGAAGACAAAGGAGACCCTGGCTAGAGCAGGGAACCCTCCAATGTCAAAGTCAGGCTAAGAATCTGGGTCTAGTAGTATCGAGGGATTTTAGATGAGAGATTATGCGTAACTTTTCATGTAGATGGACCCTCTATTTATAGTGTAGGCAGACGAGAGTCGGTTCTTAATCTTTGGCGTGATTCTTGCACAATTTTCTCAACCGTCACGCGAGATTTATGCAAGTGATAAGGGTCGACGTAGTTAACCCTAGAATTACGCAGATGGTCGAGATCGACTTTAGCTGGATCTTGGATGGTCGAGGCCGACTTGGTCTGGATCCTTCAATTGATCAAGATGAGGCTGAGCTGAGCTGAACCCTTGATTAATCGAGTAGATAAGCTTGGTCGGAGCTCAAACATATAAGCTTGGTCAGAGCGTGAACAAATAAGCTTTGTTGAAGCTTGGACATATAAGCTTGGTTGAAGCTTGGACAGATAAGCTTAGTCGGAACTTGAACATATAAGCTTGGTCGGACCTTGAACAAATGAGCTTGGTCGAAGCTCGGACATATAAGCTTAGTCGAAGTTTCGGAAGTGTATGGTGTCAAGTATCAGGCTTGAGAGTACGGAGTGTCTACCCTTCACCAAAATGATTTATTAATGATTATCCAACAACTCATCGGCCCATAAGCACATGCTCGTGAGTCCGAGCTAACCTTATTAGTGGTCAAGACATTTTTACTGAGGACAAATACTTTGACGCAAAAAGATATAAAACTTTATTTGATGATGCAAGACCGTATTTGTACCATTATTGCCTTAAGAACTCACAATATTAATGTTAATGTTGAACTGTATAGTTTAAAGGCCCATAGCGATTGGTCGGATAACAACTGTATTAATATTCTTCAATTGGTTAAGAGTTGATAATTCATTAATGCGCCACAAGAGTTTTGGAACAAGCTGATATTTGTTTTTATTTTTATTATTTATTATTTTATTATTTTATTTGTATAATTATCACCGTCAAGACTTACGGGTCCTTATCAACAGATTGGATGGTAAATAATCACTACAGAAACATCAAAGTGTTCCCTATTAAGTTTTTAACGGTAGGACAGTCAATCACTGCTGTTTTTCGTGGTAGGGGTCCATTTGCTTTACTTTTAGGATAATAACTTAAAATGATACGAAAAAACGGATTGAGGGTGTGGATATATAATACGCATATCGAGGTGGGCCCCACGATAGGCCGGGGTCTCACTTAATCCGCTCTCCATGCGTGGAGACTTTTCGCTGGGTGGGGCCTGCAAACACCTCTTCAATCTTCACATACCAACCTGTCATCTCTGTTGGACATCCCAGCGATTCACCACGTGGGCCTCACAATGTTGTTTACCTAACCATCCACTTACGTGTGGGTACCTCATGCAGCTCTCAGATATATCACACACTTACCGGATTGGCTGCCGTCACTTGTGCCACGTGGAAGGTGCTTGTGCGATCTGGTCCAGGTGAGATTGAAGAGGCGATTCTTTCCCACGTGCCAACAGGCAAGCTCCTGATGCTTGTCTCACATACGGTAGTGGCCGCCTAATCAGTGGAGAGTCCCTATCACTGGGTCAGGTCACACTCATGGTGGGGCCCACTTGATGTTGGGCCGGACCTTGCACATCCGTAGTTGGCTGGCAGACGTTCTCGTGAAAAAGTTGAGAGAGGGGACCGGATTCGTCTAAAAACACTCGAGCTCTTTGGGGCTCACCAGAACATGTGAAATCTAGTCCGTTCATCAGGTGATAATCACCGTAGATACAAACGATCGGCCAGATAAAGAAAAAAAAAAAAAAAAAAAAAAAACTCGGATGGTGGTTCCACACAGACCTATGGTTGGCATCCTATTCCACTCTTGTTTGTGGTGTGGTCCAACTGATTTGTGGATATGCCTAATTTTTGCCCCGGGTTCTGGAATCCACGAGCGCAATCTGATGAACGGAGTGGATTTCACGTACACAAGATGGTGGCCCAGGCAGGGAGCAGAAAGGCCCAACTCGTGAGCTAGAAGATTGAAGAAAAGGGCTGGAGAAGCAGCATCTTTAGCTGTGTGGCCCCACACACAATGATAGAAAGCAAGCGGCTAATGGCGAGAGGGCCATGAAGATTTTGATTGTTATTCCTTTTTCCTCTCTGTTTGTGTGTCACGTCCTCTCATCCCTGCATTGGATACCGGGAAAGTCTGTCTACTTTTCCTTTCCGCATGAAACATGAGAAAAAGGTGGTGGGCCCCACCCACCTCAACTGCTACCTGGACAAGGTGGAGTGTGCCTTGTAGGTATTTGGCCCACCTCAGAGCTTAGGTTATGTCTGAGCTGGTTAACAACGATGAGATGTGCTGAGGGGTGAGGGGCGTGGATTAGGTACTAGGGCTGGAAATCCGGGTTGGGCTGGGTTGGTGCTCAACCCTAACCCAACCCAAGCTTCCCATATCTCAACCCCAACACAACCCAACCCAATCTCGGGTTGAGAATTCCCAACCCAAGGCCAACCCAAGCTCGCTCGATCGGGTTGATTGGATTGGTCAGGTATATACATGCTAATATTTTTGTTATTACATTAATTTATTATATATCAATATAAGACTTATTTTTTGTATCTATAATTTTATTAATTATATTTGTGTGATTATTCATTATAAAGAACTTCATTTTTTTTTTCCTTTAAAAAAACAAGATAAAATATAAGACAACTATTTTTATAAAAGCCATGTAGCATAACACCAAGTGTCACGCCCCAAACCTGGAAATCAGATTCACAGGAATCCCGATCGCCAAATCCGGTGCCGACAGCCTCCGTAGTACCCCATTCTCAGCTTTTAGAGTCCATACACCAGATTCCGATCCTAGGATCCTACGAGGAGGATTTTTTTTTTTTTTTGGCATAACCACAAGATTACCCAATTCACAAAGGCAACAACATCATCACATATCCACTAATATAATCATTTGAGTACAATGCTGAAAGGGAAATATATAAATCGAAAATCAAGCTCCAGAAGGCCGCTGCACGCTCCGAGCTCAACACTGCTACAACCTAACATCACCTGCACGCATCTATCGTACATAAGCTTATAGAAAGCTTAGAGGGTGGTGTAAGTGTGTGCACAAGGTAAGTGCCAAGTATTCAACGCAATGTCATAATCATACAATGTCGTAATAGACGCAAGGTCATGAATCATATGTTATCAGAGTAAGCGAAAATACTAGCAAGTCCATGAGTCAAGCAATATCAGAATGCGCAATACAAATCAACTATACAAATGAGGAGTCATAAAGGGTCAAATATCGGATGTCGTATCTAAACCATATAAATACAGAAACACAGGTAACTCGAAATGCCATATGCCACGAATGTAATGCAATATGCAGTGCGAATGAAATGACCATGTTGGAGTATGAAGTCGGGATGATAGTACGTAGTATCGCAGGCTATGGAGTTCATCACAAGGGAATTCTATCCAAACCAGTCCCATACCTAAATTTGGATAGTCAGACTAAATGTGATAAACTCTTAATCTGAGGTTAGTCGCGCGCCCAACCGAAATCCCTGCCATTACGAAGGTACACAACAATTAGTTGCGCACCACCAACCCGAGTGGATAGTGAAAGAATGAATGAATGAATATACAACTCCTACTCGATAAGTCCATATATCAGTACGGTTCATCTTTGGGATCATCACCGGGGTTTAGTACACTCCAAATGGCACTGCCGCTCTCCCAGCCGCACAATCCAAGTGAGCGTAAGAAACCTCACTATCCGCCTAGCTAATAGTCTGCCAATACCTATCCGGCACGTCGATACGAACCCATTCACGAGCTGGTCAAACTCAGCCTAGTAATGCCCCTTACCCTCGGGCAGGTAAGACCACACCCCCTCCCAACCGACCACGACAGAGTGGGAGACGCGGCCTCCTGGTATTCGGCACTCGGGCGCTCATGTATCCACTCCATCTCGACGTTGGGGCATCTCCTGGCCACAGAGGTTTAAGAATTTTCACCCAGGGACATCTATGGCGCCCATTGCTAGAACCAAACATTTTCGGTATCCCATCTGGCCATCCACGATATGCCCGTGGAGGCTACGACCCTGATGTCGCTAGGGCGTATAGTAATTACAATGCAAGATGCATGAGTCATACAATCCAGTCATGCATCAATCCTGCGCATACCGTGCGCTCATGTGAGATAACCTCCGGCTATCAAGGAGTCTCATAACAACTTGGTCAATGACATATGCAATGATCAATCACATCTCACAATAAACATGCAGATGATGCGTATGGGCATGTATCATGATGCTATGTTGTTATATACTTATAATCGGTATCAATAACCAGTATCGACAATCGGCCTCGACAATGTGGACATTTAACCAACATTACCCCCAAGGAATGGCCCTTATAGAGCCTAACATATAGCGGACCCCTGGCCTCATATAAGGGCCCAATATACAATACTATGGGCCTCACTCAAGAGCTTAATATACATCACGATGGGCCTTTCACATGGACCTAACATACATCACAATGGGCTCCATAGCCCAGCCCTCAAATGCACCATAATGGGCCTTATACTATCACATGGGCTGTGTCTCATGGGCCCGGTACACATCACATGGGCTGCATCAATGGGCCTATATACATCGGATGGGCCACGTCCCATGGGCCCTGGATACATCACAATGGGCCACAATCCATGGGCCCCAAACACATCGCAATGAGCCTCTCACACGGGTCCATTATGCATCACATCAAGGTGGTCCTCAACGAATGGCCACAAATACATCACATTGGGCCTCATATTCATCAAGTAGGCTGTATCACATGAGCCACATATACATCACAATGAGTCTCTAACACAGACCTAATAAACATCACAAAGGGGGTCACATCTCATGGGCCTTGTGTACAATGCATTAGGCCTTAACAATCGGAATCGACCTTGATAATCGGTACCGATAATCAACATCTATAATCAGCAATGACAATCAGCATCGATAATCGGCACCGACAACCAGCATATATATAAACAAGGCGGGATCTATAGATGGACAACCAATCAACAATAATGTAAAGATCGGCTCTCGATCGTGGTTATATCAAGCCGATAGCACAGAGCCATCTGTCTATGGCGAATGGGGCCCACTTATTTGGGTTAACCCATAAAGAGAATGGGCCTAACAAGGCCTAAGGGAAGGTCACAATGAGGACATCTAACCGTCATTGCCCATTAATGTAGACATTCAACCAATATTACCCCCAAGCAGTGACCCATATAGAGTCAAACATAAGGTGGGCCCATAGCCTCACACAAAGGCCTAATGTACATTGCATTAGGCCTCATATAAAGGATATATACACAACATGTGGGCCCTGCACATGGGCCTCAGATACATCGCATGACCATAACCCATGGGCCCAATGCACATCATAATGGGCCTCGTTAAATGGGTTACAAAACATCATAATGGCCATGCCATATGGGCCGAAAATACATAATAGGTGGGCCTCAAATATCCAACAAGTGGGCCTTAAATATTCATCAGAGGTGGGCCTTGCACATGTAGCAAGTGGGCCTATACATCACAGCTGGGCCTATTAGTGGTCCAGCCAAAGAACGGCCTGGATAACATACACATCATGATGGGTTGCATCATTGGGCCGCACCAATGGGTGACACTAATGGGCCATAAGTATATCATAATGAGCCTGACGGATGGGCCACAAACACATTAAAGGTGGGCCGCATGGATGGGCCATAAATACATCAAAGGTGGGCCTCATGGATGTGCTATAAACACATCACAATGGGCCTCGGAACATGGGCCATAAATACATCACAGTAGGCCTCATACAAGGGCTAAATATACATCAACTGGATCGCATCCACAGGCCACACCAAGGGCCTTATATATATATCAATTGAGCTGCATCAATAGGTCATACTAATGGGCCTAATACATATCACAATGGGCCTTGCCTATAGCCTCAGATTCAAGCAGGTGGGCCTCATCATACGGGCCTTAGATACAAGGCACATGGGCCCTATCACATGGGCCTCAAATACACATCATAGTGGGCCTCTCATACATCAAGTGGGCTGCATCAATGGGCTGCGCCAAGGGACCTCATGTATATCAAGTGGGCCCCATACATGGTCCTCCAATATATATCTCAATGGGTCTCAACCCATGGACCCCAAATACACAGTAAGTGGGCCCTACACATGGGTCTCATATGCATCAAATGAGCCCCGTTTCCGAGCCTCGAACACATCAAATGGGCAACGCGTCATGGGTCCAATACATATCACAATGGGCCTTACATCAATGGGCCGCACTAATGGGCTTCATATATATCAAAGTGGGCCGAGCCAAATGGGCCGACACAATTGGGCCAATTCAATGGGTCGAGTCAGATGGGCCGAGCCATTCATCCATTTACAGAGGTCGTTTTAAAGCATTATCCAAACAATGAATCAATTAAAAATCATTTGGACCATACCACAAATAACAACAAAATGATGATTGAAGGATCATCTAGACCACATCGCAAATATTAGCGGAAATAACAATTTTCATTGTTAGAATTTCACCAGGCCACCACTTTATTTTATTTATTTATTATTATTATTTTTTTCCAGTCTATTTGTAAGGTCACAAGGACCTGAACAAATTTCATATAGGTCCCAAGCTTCTGTGACCCAGGAGGGGTTTTAATGGTGTACGTTCAACCCCTCGCTCCCTTTGTGGTGTGGACCACTTGATAACAGATCTGATTTATTATTATTATTATTGTTATTATTATTATTATTGTTATTATTATTATTATTATTATTATTTTATTTCAAGCCATAAAACATGCTCGCCATTGGGTGGACGGTTTGGATTCATCACATACATCAGGGGAGGGCCCACTGTTTGGACAGTGTGGATAAGACCCATAAATCACGGTGGCCCCCACAAGAATGGATGGACAGTTTAGATACGGCACATGCCACATGCACGGCTCACAAGTGGGAAATGGATGGACGGTTTAGATGTGGCACGTGCCACATGCACGGCTTACAAAAGGGGCGCTGATGTATATACAACAGCTCTGTAGCTGTTGTGCAAACCTCAGCCACTGTATTTCCACATGGGTGGGTCCCACGTGGGGCTCACCATAATGTTTATCTGCCATCCAAACCGTTGATAAGGTCTCACAGATCCTAGGTGAAGGGGGAAAAACAAATTTCTTAATGATCCAGACATTAGGGACACCTAAGAAGGGTTTCAGTGGTAGACGTTCAATCCCACTATTTCATGTGACGTGGGCCACCTGAGCTCCATATAACGCTGATTTTTGAGGTGGGGATCACAGCAAAAAGGGGCCCACCATATGTACGGTATGATGTTCAACACACATCACGTGAGGCCCACGGCTGGGACCACGTCCCTACTCCATTCACGCCCAGTGCAGGACGCTGCTGTCCTGTGGTGTCTTTTTTTGTGTCTGTTTTTCTACAGATTTCCCTAGGTGGGACCCACATCAGGTGGATCCAGTCCGTCGGATGGATTCTTTAGCTCAAGACAGGTCTAACAAGCCCAATATTGGGTAGGTTTCGGTGTGTAGAAAGATTAGACTGAATTTTTAATGGTGAAACCTACTATTTTCTATGCTATGGGCCGCCAGGGGATCGGATTAGCTCCATTTTCGGTTCAACGCATAAAATAAGTTAGGAAATAAGATGGACGGTGTGGATCGAATTTATACATCAAGGTGGGGCCTGCTTAAGCAGCCCACCCAAAAGCTTTGAACCAAACTGATTTTTTATTTTTTGGTATTCCAAAGGCACGTCCAGACGTGCATTCACTGACGGTTCACACTTCACTACATGTCCAGCATTCGGGACGCTGGACGGTGTGAATTTAGCTAATTCTAGGTGGGTCCCACATTGACACTATGTACTTCGCATTGGGGCAGGTCCACACGTATGGGATCCACCAGCCTTGGATAAAAATGAGTATTTGTGTATTTCCTCCAATTAGGCCCGCCTAAACGGACTGCTAGGTAGGCCCACTAGGTGGACAACATGGATATAATACATATATTATTGGTGGGCTACTCATCATTACCAAAAAAAAAGAAAGAGAGGAAGAGAGAGGGAAAGAGAAACACCCACCTCTAGATCTTAAACTCCTCCTTCCTCTAGTAGGTCTTAGAGCTCCAAAGAAAGAATTTCAATAGTTAAGATTGGTTTCGAAGGGTGGAGATGAGAGATAGAAAGGTGGGCCACACTAGCTCTTCTCATGGAGCCATGGACGTTGGGGTCTCATGGTTGCTCGAAAATGAAGAAAATGAGAGAGAGAGAGAGAGAGGATGGGATGGGTGAGTGAGGTGATGGGTGTACTTGTGTAAGGGAAAGAGTTGACTTTAAGGGGGGTGGTTGTACTTGGGGATGGGTGTGAGTGATGGGAGTGATGTGTACTTGATTGATGTGATTGATGTGATATTTTCTAGGGATTGCAACGTGCGACGTTCATCCTCGAACTGAACGCGGGCCCACATCTCCTAGCCTGGGTATTGCCTCGGCGCGTAATACGCGGCATCGGAACCGCGTTGACAGCGCGGTTGCTAGGGTACAAGTCTTAGGTGGAGCCGACTCTGGAATATGGGACACAACTCAAGGTTGCGCACAACTGCCGATAACAGATCGCGGGTCTTCGGACTTCGACTGGATGGACCGCGAAAGCCTACGGAATAGTACAGGCTAGGATACAGGTCTTACACCAAGTCTATTTGGGAGAGAGAAATTTGGCATATCTCGTTAGCTTGAGTCCTTGGAAATGACATAGACAAATGAGACTTGACGTCACTAGCTAGTGTGCCTTCGACACAAACGATCTACACTCAATTATAAATTATAAGTAACTTATATATTGATCGGGTTCGGATTAGGTCGGACAACCTGATACCTCAACCCGACCCCAACCCAAGTTTTGTCGGGTTGGTGTTTGTATAGCCCAATCTTAAGATTGGACCCGATATACCCTGCCTGAGCCTAACCCAATGTCAGGTCGGTCACAAGTCGGTCGGGTTGAACCCGCCCAACTTTCAACCCTATTAGGTACTACCCCCGCCTGTTCAGAGCTTGGGACAGGCAGAGGCTTTGAAGGCCAACTGATGTATGAATTTTATCTATACTGTCCATCCATTTTTTTCATATAATTTTAGATTATGAATTTAAAATATAGCAAAGATCCAAGGCTCAAATGGACCACAAAGTCGGGATTAAATTACTACCGTTGAAAAATTCTTGGGGGCCATAGAAGTTTTGGATCAAGATGATATTTATTTTTTAATTTCATCCATGTGTATATGACCATATCAACAGGCTGGATGGCAAATAAACAACACGGTGGACCCTAAAAATAATTCAATGGTGGGGAGTTAGCACCGCTGCTTCATGTGGTGTGGTCCACTTAAGACTTAGATCTGCCTTATTTTTTCCATTATTCTAAAATGATATTGAAAAATGGATGGACGGTGGGATATAATTCATACATCACAATGGCCCCTCATCGGCACTCGGAGCCTCCTCCGACTGTCCATAGCTCCAAAGAGGCGGGGGTAGTACCCAATCCGCGCGCGGCTGTACTTAAACTCGCTTGAGATGGGGGGTGGGGGGGACCTCTGCAGTACACGTGGCACGTGTTAGATGTCACTTCAGATTCACAGGTGGGGCCCACCTTTGATATACCCTGGCCAGAAAATCAGGCTGGTCTACTCAAAATGCAGGCTACAAGTAAATCAAATGGATGGATAGGAACGAATAACGCCAGTGTTTGCCGTGAATGAACACATCAGGTCCACTCATCGAGTTGGTCACACCCGGTGTAATATGGACCGTTGATCTCTGCATCTAACCATCACGTTTGGGCCGTGGGATCGATCACTTTGAATCGTATGGGCAGAATAAGTTTATTCTACAACGTGATTTCTGGAGTGTACTGTGACGTATACATGAATCCAATCCGTCCATCATTGCATCCTGCCATGATCTCCTTTCCCCCCCAAAATCAGCCCAATCCAACTTAGTGGGCCATATTATGTAAAATCATGCATAAACCTATGAAACACCAAGGTGTGGCCCACCTGAGTTTTGGAACAAAGTGATTCTTTTGACTGGCTACTAATGCTAGTGGGAAGAATTTTTGAACGGACTGGATGGGATATGGAAAACATGGTGGGCCCACAAACAACTTTGAAGGTTTTAATGGTGGCGTTCCCATCCCAGCTGATCACTATCTATGGCCCACCTGTGTTCTCGATCAGGCTGATTTTTGGGATTCCCGTAAGAACTTGAAAGGACTCACGATTTCAACTAATTGGATGTGGGCCCCACACCGCGTTGTAGGTGTAGAGGATCTGGCCTCGTAAAGAAAGCAAATCAAATAATAAATATGCAGCAAGAGCAAGATAAGTTATAATGCTCTCAGCTGTATTGAGATACTGAAACAGTCCAATCCAATGATCTAGACCGTTCATTAGATCCAATGCATATTTCGTGGGCTACCATGAAATTATCACACTGATGTCACAATGTTAACCATTTGATCAATAACATTAAAATAGACGGTAGTGATCATTTAGGTTAGGTCCAATTACCAATTTGATCCGTCTATTGCTAGGGAACATCACTGATTACTAGATTACAGAGAATCGCTTTTGTTAGGCAACCGTAACCATGCTATCCATGGCATGGAAAAAAGGGTGGCTACAGAAAATAAGGCCAAAATAAGGATGGATTAGATCATCCGATCAATGTAATTTTCATCTGGTATAGCATCAAATGTTTTCTGAACTTAATGGACGGTATGGATCGATGGATTGGACTGTCCAAGTGAACCTTGATGCTTCGAGAACACGGGAGAAATTCTCAGATCCCTGGTGTAAAGCCGGACTAGATCGGCTGGTTGGACCGTGTTTGGACCTTCCACGCCGAGTCCTTTACAATGTGTTGTTAGACTTGGACAGATCAGGGCACGCAATTTCCCAGCGTTGAACAGTTGGGTCCCCGACGATTTCGACCAGCGCCCATAGCCTTTAGTTGTTAGGTAATCTTAATTGATTATTGTAGGGCGACAGGTTGGTTTGATTGGGCTGGTGGTTGAACTAATTTGGACCCGATCATCCATAAAATAGGTTGATGTAAGACAAACTCAGGATATTTCATGGATGTCTGGTATTGAAAGAAGCTGTGGCATAAAGTTAAATCCAAGGGTATAGCGCCGATTATTACTTTTTGACTGGTGTAACTTTACAAATGAATAACTATTTCACGCATAACACACACACACACACACACACACACACACACACATATATATATATATATATATATATATATATATATATATATATATGGGAAAAGGTACTATGCGCTTGAGCGTAAACCGGTCGTCCGTGAGGTCGAGCTGGGGTGGGCCCCACCGTGATTCCGTTCGAAGATCCACACCGTCCACCAGATGCACCGTCCCAGTTTGGGCCTGGATGGCCCAAAATCGTCCGTCCACCGTGATTAGGTGGGCCATACCATCTGAAAACATAAGTATACAAGTAAAAACATGTAAAAGCACTTGGTGGGCCTCACCTGAGATGTGGATACCACCTGAAAAGTGGTTTAAAATTACTTTCAAGTGGGACACACATGATGGACGGTTTTGATCATGAATAAACCTCTCGAAAGGCCCCCACAATTGGTTTTGAATGTTTCAATGGTGCATGGCCCCTCTCCACTTCTGTACGTGGTGTGGCCCACAAAAGTCACTGATTGAGGTGATTTTCAGCCGTGTGGGCCCCACCTGGGATGGTGCATCTGACTGAGGGGCTAGATGTTCTAATGGCATCACGGTGGGCCCCACACTAACTCGACCTCATGGACGACCGTATGCGCTCGAGCATATAGTACCTTTTCCCTATATATATATATATATATATATATATATATATATATATATATATATATACTATTTCACGCATAACACACACACACATATATATACATATATATATATATATATAGTTGAAAAGCTATTGATTAGCTATATATGTTGGTTGGGTCCTTACTCTTGCTTGGGTGGTAGACTCTCGGGAGTTTCAACACCCGGTCAAGGGTTCGAGTACCCATAGGTGGTGAAATTCCACTAGCATGAGTGTGTAGGGGGGTGTGTGTGCGCGCGCGTGTGTAAACCAAAAAAGAAAAAAGAAAAAAGCTATATATGTTGGTTAATGATAAAAGATATCAGCTTCGAATAATTTTTCAAAAATAAAGTTCCTCTTAAGAGTTAATTTTGAGTTTGAAGTTAAAATTTACTAGTTTTACTATGTTATGATTTTTGTTATTTTTAAAGCATTTTAAAATTTAAATTTTTTTGAATTAGCTTAAAGTCTTTGTTGAGTGATGAAAAATAGTCTGAGTATGTAACGCCCCGAATTTTCATGGCCCAAGTTTATACTCGTGCCCTAGAAAATCGGGTGTAAATAATTGAATGCATAGATGCTTCAAAATCACACCTTTTTTTTTTTTTCATTTAGATCATATCCAATTACATTCACGAAGGTAACCATTCACGAAAATAAAATCAACTATTTAAGTTGGAATTAGAACTCGAAATAGAACCTAATATCTCTCACGAATTATAAGAGGGGAAAACAGATGAAGTGACTCACCTCTAACATTATAGAGGCTTGACTCGAATCGGAACACAGTTGGCGACTTAGTGAGTCATGGACAATGCATAACATTTTCCTCCATAAGTCGGCTTCTCTCTCTCTCTCTCTCTCTCTCTCTCTCTCTCTCTCTCTCTCTCTCTCTCTCTCTTGTCCCTAAGATTTCGTTTCTTCCTGGAGAGGTTCCTTTTATAATGTTTCAGATCTGATTTGCGCAAGGGAAGAGAAACTCAAATGAGTTATACAATGTTTAAAGACCTTTTACGCAAACAATGTGAGTAAGATTTGCACTGATTTCCTTTTTGTAATTGCTCCCTAAGTGTTAGCCTACTCTGGGTTGAATTTCAGGGTTTAATTAATGCTTATCAGTTCCATCCAATAAGTGATTCAGATCATCGAAATGTTGCCAATCAGAGATCAATGACCGTGGGTTTTTCCTTAATGAAGAGGCAACTCTTTAATGGCAAGAATTAACTCAAGGTTTCTTTCTTCATTCCACTTCTTGTAGAGGATTTGGATCTGATGTAGGAACCTAATGAATGCGAGAAATCAAAGGTTGGGGTCCTTCGATAGATGGTTCATAGCAGAAAAGCTTCCGCATGGTGTGGTTGCTTCCTGAAAGTGGCGAAAGAAAGTTGTGTTTCCTCATTCGTCAAGACACTTCCTTCCATCGGGGGTGTCGGAATTGCCTAGGGAGAGGATTGGAGGGTTCATTATGCTTAAGTTTTCACTATATTACTGTAACATCTCGAATTTTCTCGACCAGAGTTTATACTCGTGCCCGAGAAAATCGGGTGTTAATAATTGAATGAATTGGATGCTTTAGAAGTCGCACCATACTTTTTTTTTTTTTTTTTCATTTAGATCACATCCAGTTACATTCTTGAAGGTAAAACCATTTACGAGAATAAAATCGATTGTATTTATTATTTCGTAAGAGTAAAGAATTCAATAATTTATTAAATACCCTCTCAATGGGAACTTATTACATTATCGAGTTGGTAGTGGAAGTATAAAACTAAATTATAAACTATCTTCTTATTCTTTCAGTATGATCCTCCATAGGGAGATGGTCCTCTATGTCTTCAATCTGTACATCACCTACATCATCTATACAGTTGGAGAGGGGCAACGCCTTACTCATAATGATGATTATCTTTTAAGATTAATAATAATTCAAGAGATTTATAAAAGCAATGTAAGAGTTCTGATACGTATCATACTCCACTACTACTAGTGATATCAATATGTGTAACCAACTTACATGAATGCATGCTTAGCAAACTGTATGCGGCTCATCATACGTAGTGATTATCACAATGTGGAATATAATTCATAGAAAACCCGACTCGACCCGCATTCCATAACTATGGATATTCGCCGGCATGTCCAACATTAACGTGATTTATGCAAACATCTTAAGGCGATACAACAACGTGGTTGAGGGATTTACGTAACACGATGTGTTCATAGAGCGACTATTTGCGACATCTAATCCCAAGAAGTAATGTAACACGCATGATGATTTACTTACATTGATTGTGCACTATGCTAACTAATCCATGGAATCACGTGCTGACCAACATTAACGTGATTTATGCGAACATCTCAAGGCAATACAACAACGCGGTTGGGGGATTTACATAACATAATGTGTTCATGGAGCGACTATTTACAACACCCAATCTCGAGAAGTGATGTAACACGCATGACAATTTACTTACATTGATTGTGCACTATGCTAACTAATCCACGGAATCACGTGCCGACCAAGAGGGCCGCTATCCGTAATGCATTACGTTCATGATAAATATTTGAATTACTAGTTGTGATACCTCTTAACACATCACTTGCACTGATAGAGGGATAAATTGAATTATGAGGATTTTGAAAATCTACGACACATGCCCAAGCGTAAAAGAAATTAGCACAAGGCTAATATAATAAAGGAGAAGATTAGCAATGGCTAACTCAACAAAGGGAAGAGTGACAATGACCAACTTAACAGAGAGGAGAGTAGCAATGGATAACTCAATAAAGAGGAGAGTGGCAATGGTCAACTCAACAAAGAGAAAAGTGGCCATGACCAACTGAACAAAGATAAGAGTAGCAAGGGCTAACTCAACAAAATTGATAAAGGCAAGGGCAAGGCTTGTATCCATCACCTCACATAAATTCATAAAGATCACTCGTAATTAACATCATATCATAATTCCTAAAAAGGTAAATAAGTGTTGATGGTAGACTAAGCAATTGCAGAGAGAAAACCATAATAACATGAAAGCATGTAAAGGGCAAGAATAATCATATCATCTTAAAATAAGGTAAGCTTTAAAAAAAAAACCCTCACCTCGGGTGGTGGTGTCGTCTCTTACTAAGTTAAATGCTCTGAGGCATACTTTAAGATCATATTTTACTATAATCCACCTGATTTGAATTGATTAAGTTAGATGTGAGATTAGGGTTGAGGAGAACTCGACTTAAACTATACCTTAGACGAGTTACGTGTTGCCTAAGTTGATAAGTTTCTAACTTATCATGTTTAGGCCCATCCTACCATTGAATCGACTTGGTTGGATGCAACAGAATTCTATTGTTGAGAGAGATTTGATTTAAGAAGAGAAGGGAAGAAAAGAAAAAGGAGAGTTAAGATTTGAATCGGACTTCAGGTGGCAATTACACAGACTTCTCTTTCTTCCTTTGTTGGAGTTAAACCAGAGTTGAATGTCTTCACTCTTTCCTTTCTCTTTTCTTCTTCTCTTTCTCTCTTTCTTTCTTTTCTTTCTCTCTCTCTCTCTCTCTCTCTCTCTCTCTCTCTCTCTCTTTTTCTCTCTCTCTTTTTTTTTTCTTTTCCTTTCTCTTTCCTTTTCTTTCTTTTCATTCTGGTGAGTCCAACCAACTCGGGCCTTCTCTCGGCTGGGTTTGAGTGACCCCAAACGAGTTAGTAACTCGCCCGCCCAAGTCCATGAGTCGACTTGGCAGCGACCCCAAGGGAAACGATGTCCTTCACTCCTCTCTTCTCCTTCTTTTTCTTCCTCTGTCTGTTTAGGGAGGTCAGACACATCAGGCCCAGCTTGTGGCTTGGCCTGATTCGGGCGCGAGTGCAGCGGCCGACTTGCACCACCGCTGCCTCCTTTCTCCTTCCCTTCTCTCGGTTCGGCAGGGCTCACTGAACCCAAGCTCTCTCTCTCTCTCTCTCTCTCTTATGCTACATACATCCCGCAACGGATGGTGTAGTTTTATACTGTTTTCATCTTCTAGGTGATTCCTGTGTAACTTGGAGAGGGCGTATGCAGACGGCTCTTGTGAAACCTGCCTCGATTCTTCTTTCCTTCTTTCCAGATTAGGTCGGATCTAGATGGTCCTCCATTTGATCATTTGATCTATTGTGTAATGTGATGGTTTGCACGGTGGAAACAATTTCTTGGACGAAGGAGGCGGTCTGATCTAGTGATAGGTCATCAATTGGGATGCCATCTATTGACATGTTGATCGGAGCTTACTTGAACGGGTCCCAGGGAGCTTGTGGGCCCTAGAAACCAGAGTTTCAGATGTCTCATGTTGATGGGTTTTGCGAGATGTTCGTCATGCAGTTTTCGCAGATGTTCGGGAAATCCAAAATTTCTGTTGTGATGGGATTTCCTTCCAATCCTTATGGGATCTCTGGAGTGGTCAGAATGGCCGTTCTTAGAGATTGGATGGTCAGAAGTTTCCCATCTTTTGTAGTTTTCTTTGACATGGGGTCCTGATCGCCATAATGGTGGGAGTGTTTCCAATTCATTTTCGATGAGGTTCAATAGGTTTTGAAGTATGGTGGGGTTTAGTTATGATGGACGATTCAGATCCACCCATCGTTCTTTGGTGGTGGGTCCCATCTCCATCCACAGTTGCGGTTTGGATTCGAATTTCCCTGCTCGGGATCATGAAAGATCGGGAGGGGTCCGGTCAAACATCGTTTAACTGGGCCTTGGGTTTTGGTGCAGTGCAGGTGTACACTCCCTGTGCACACACAGTCTTAATGTGGGGCCCACACGATATTCAGGATAAATCTACTTCATTCAATCATTTTGTCAGCTCAGATCAGGGCCCACATCAGAGTATGCGGCGTATGCAAGTCTTAGGTGGGTCATCTCAGGTGAATGTTTGTTTTAGCCATTGATCTTGTTGATTCAAGGGCTGAAATTTGATGTTTATGGTTAATTTATGATAATTAGGCTTGATATACAATTTCACATGAAATAGATTATGAGAATCATGTGATTTGGGATTTAAGGGTATAGGTTAATGGCATTTCCATAATTATTGCTGATCTTAGGGTTTTGTGGAACCTAGTGGTCCTACATGGTTACATGCACATTCCTAAACAGTCCTTACACAAGGGTTTACATCCAAATCATTATGGATAATATATATATATATATATATATATATATATATATATATATATGATGTAGAGCTGGTCGCGAACAGTTTCATGGCCAAGACGGATCAGAAAAGGCCCGGACGACGACAGAAGTGATCCGGACCGTCGGACCTTAGATCGGGCGTATCTCGCAATCCAGAATGAGTTACCTGATGTAAAATATATGATTTTGGGGTAGAACGAGCTACTTTAGCCAACCAACCTTGCTATGCTGGGTTATGATGCCTGGAATTGTGAAAAACCCCTGGATCGACGGTCGTTTCCTTGTTTTAATTTCGTTTTTACTATAAATAGTAAGTTTTAGTTTGATTATAACTCTTCATCCGTCGGGCTTTAGGAGTTGCGCTGTAACATCCAGGATTTTTGCCAATCTGGAACTAGACGTCCTTAGGCAAGGGGTCGATCCTAACACCTTATTAACTTATCAGAACTCAATCCCAAAGTCTAAAACGCTTTTGAACCCATTTCCTTCACAAATCCCACCCTTCACTACCTTGATCTTTCAATTTTTCTAAGTACTTTCACCCTAGACATTATCTTAAACTAGCTAAGTAGTATAACCTGGATCATTTTATATATAAACTACAAAGGACTAAGTACCACCTCAGACAGAAATCTTATAGGAGTAAATCCTTTAGAAATGAGACAAAGTAACTGAGTGCTAAACTATATTAGCTACGAAATCCATTTGATCCACTTTAAATACGATTTGCAAGACTCAAAACTTGTAGAATCATTGACGCTAGGTTACCCTAAAATCTAGGATCAAACTCATTACCCGATTGCTCTCAGGAGCACGTTGAAACTCCGTATCAGATCTAGACTGCACGTCGAAAGTCCGAATAACACGAAGTTAAGGAATTAGGACCGCCTCGCTGGGCTTGACAACCATCTCGGAAATCAAATCCAGACAGTGTCCCACAGCTGTTCGCTTGAGTCTGGAGCGAGAGAGTGTGAAAACACTTAGTTTTCTTTAAAAATAAATATCTCAAATAGTAATTTGAGACTTGTCGCTTGTAGGTCAGTATTAAGAAACCTGACCATCAGAATTTGACCTAAATACACCCTTGGATCAGGAAAAATTTTATAAACATATCCACGTACTCGGAATCTCCGATCAAGATCCACTGACAGTCGAACTGAAACTGGTCCGCCATGCGTGATCTGAGAATCTGACTGAAACGAAAACTTAACTCCACGTAGATCCAATGTCTGTGAGCTTAAGTCCGACTTGTGGCTCAAGGGGGGCCGCCAGAAGTGCTCTGTTGAGCTGTAAAAGAGCCACTTTTGCTATAACCCAAGTATACCTTGACCTGAAGTCTATTTCAGTGACTTTTTAGGCTATATAAGGACCTTAGAACTCTCTCTCCCACAGCCATACGAATTTGAGAGAAACCCTAGAGAGAGAAAGTGTGGGAGAATCTCCCTGCCCTTCTTCTCTGTTGCTATCTATGCTCCACCACTCCATTCTAATCGCATTCCCGGTGACTTCGGCATCATTTCTAGGTAAGAAACCCTAACCCTAATCTGATTTGGGGTATTGATAGTTGTAGGTTATGAAATAGCTAACCTATTTCATTCTATAGGTTGCCAAACTGTCGAATACAGAAGCTTAGCAAACCTATCAACTCCGTTACGATTCTACGACAAAAGGTGCAGACTTTAGGTGTAGAGGTTATGGTTTTCAACGCTTTCAATGTCAGATAATGATAAATTCATGATCTGCATGCAATTGCACATGTACAAAGTGGTGTCTGTTTTTCGTTTCAATTAAAGATGAAGAATATGGAATTTCACATATTCTAGGTATTTGTAGAAAGTACCATATACATATAAATTTTGGAAATGTGTTTGCCATGATTATTTGTTGTATGAATATATTATATACGGATAAAATACTTAGTTGGCGAAAGGACTCGCCATAATACATGATTTGCTAATATACACTATGTATATAGAAATAGTGTATTCTAGAAAGTACCGCCGTATACATATAAATTTTGGAGAAGTGTTTGCCATGATTAATTGCTGTATGAATATATTATATATGGATAAAATACTTGTTTGGCGAAAGGACTCGCCCTAATACATGTTTTGCTATTGTACACTATGTATGTTGAAATAGTGTATTCTAAGTGTTTGTGAAAATGACTGAATGAGTATAGAATTCTCATTCGTGCTCGCCATGACTAATTGTCATGGATATATGATTGTTGTATTGGCGATACCCCCCTTTGACGGAAGGATTTGCCCTAGACCACGCCATGGCCAATATACGTTATATATGTTGAATTGTGTAGCCCAAGTGGTTGTGAAAATGTTCAAATGAGTATGGAACTTGGATTCATGCTTGTCATGATTATCCGTCGTGGGTGCACGCGTGTTATAATTGGGGCTACTCCCTAGTGAAAGGATTTGGCCTTATACCTATGTGATCAACATACGTCATGTATGTTGGTGTATGTAGTTTAAGTGTTTGTTGCAATGACTAAGTAAATATGGATTTATGATTTATGCCTGCCATATGTATTGAATGTAAGAACATGATTGATGTGTATGCGACAACTCCTTGCTATAAGGATTTGTCCTAGTCTATGTTGAAATCAACATACGTCATGTATGTTGGAGTGGTGTAGTTTAAGTATTTGATAAAATGCCTGTGTGAGAAATTGTGTGACGAACTAAATTTAATAGTGGTGTTGAGATAGGATTCTCAGCTACCTTAGGGATGTATATGATTTCCTCCATGTAAGTTGTTTAGTTTAATCGCTTACCGTTTATGAAACGTATATGTTTGGATTTCCTGTTTGCATTATGTTTTATAACATACTAATTAATATGATTGAATTACTTGTTTATTAAATTCTGCTCGGGCTACTTCACATGATTAAGTTGTATTCTATAAAAGCCGTGAAGGGTGATGGGGGAGTGGTGTAACGATTCCGTGCAACAGCCCTGACAGCCCTAAGCGGATAATATCAGACTTTGATTGTATGATGTGAATCTTGATCCATTACTGCTTTACCTATCTGCAATGGAATGTGATTGGGGCTATTGTATAGTCCAGGCAATCGGTAAAGGGATTGAATTTGTGGCTGTGATTCATTTGCCACATGAGATATGTTCGACGAACCCGAGTCGTACTTCAGTTGGCGATAGTGGCTGGCCACACGAAGTGCTTATGCGCTTCATATCGTTCAACTTGTTGTGCGCTCGAGCTAGCCAAGCTCGTCAAACAACCCGATTTGTCTAATGTATGTTCACCATGTTTGAACGCTACTGCTTGAACCTAGGATACCAAACTTACCAGTGAAATCCCATTAACCATGGTACCTCGATCCGCTAAGACTCATGAGTCGGGCATGGTGGTATGGGACACCGTGGTCGAGCTGTCGGCCTACGCTGAGGCCACGTGCCTCCCCGTAGTGACCAGTGAGCAACCAGACTCGTGAGCCGATTATGGTGGTATGGGACACTATATTCGTGCTGTCGACCTACATTGTAAGGTGATGGGGGAGTGGTACAACGATTCTGTGTAACAGCCCTGATAGCCCTTTGTAGTGACCTCGAGCATACTCTGAATTTGCGGTGAGGCGACAAGTTTTGCAGAAGTGTATAGAGTATGAACTAGGCCTGTATCTGTATAGTGATGAATCGTAAAAGAGGTGATGGGGGAGTGGTGCAACGATTCCGTGTAACAGTCTTGGCAGCCTCTGCAGTGACCTAGAAATACATTATCGTATGAGATTAACTAGGACTAACGATCCTAGAATGAATCATTGTTTGGGACTGATACAAGGGAGGTACCTTAGTTTCCCAATCCTGCTGTTTGAAATGGACTAATAACAACTCGGTAATCATGCTCATCATAACATTGCATGTGCCTGGAAGATGTAGAGCACTGAGAAATGCAACCATGCCGCGAACGTAAGATGATGTCGCATGAGGGAGTATGTTGGTGAGGGCATCCATCATGATTGCATTCATAGTTGCATTAATAAGAGTAGTTAAGAGTGTTTGATTATACTGCTTTATCATTACTGCTTGACTGCATTGATAACATGTTAACCTATGCTTTATTGTTCCACTGAGTTAACTACTCACTCCCACATTACGGGACGGTGTTACGAACACCCACCAGACTTTGTCTGGTTGCAGATAGCGACGCTACTCCTTAGGCGGAGCCGGACCTTTATGATGACAACGCTGCTTGTTCGTGTATGCTGTATGCTGACGGCTTCAAGTGAGCCGTGTCTTGATCGACGAGGTTATATGGATGTTGACTAGAGGACCTTACACATTTGGTATATTTTAGAATTGTACTTGTAATTATTTAACCTGGTAACGTTATCACATTCTGGAGACTCACCACAGTTTATATATTTTATCTATCTATCACGCCTTTAAAACAATTCAACCGTCTCTCTCGAGTATGATATGCTGTTTTGGCTTAATCTCACTCATGTTCACTACTCTAATACAGACAACATTCAATCATCATTCATTTTGTTGCATAAGTGATGCATTAGAACTCGGGAGTTGAGTTTATGCTCAACCCCCGATTTTCAGGGCGTTACATGCGCCCAACGTGAAAAGAGCTTAGAATAATTAGGGGAACAGTTTGGTGAAGTTAAATAGGACACTTACTATTTTTGGCCAAAAACCTTGTGCACTAGTAGACATCACGACCGTCTATAAATAGTAAGTTTACTGTTTATAGTAAATCGCGGATTCTAGGAGTTTTAGTTGTAGTTTGATTCTGATTTCTTTCCCATTGCTTGGTATGCCTATTTAAAGGGTTGTGCACTCTTTTTTAGCAATTAATTAATCAATTTCGAATTTCTTAGAATTTATTTCTATTTTCTGCTTTCTTTCCTCGTGGATTCGAGAAGTCTCTGTGAGGAGTCCAGAGAAGCTTTGTGGATTCGGAGTAGTTATCCTCATCACGTTCATCCCTGCATCAATATATATATATATATATATATATATATATCGAATCACATGATGAATGGTCTAGTCTTAAAATCAATGGTTGGATGACCTGATATATGAATGGAGATTATTCCCAATGGTCATATTCGCATTGGAGAATAGATGTAAGGTTAGGATAACTAGGTTGGTATCACGCACATGTACATATTAAGTCAAATTTAACACTTGAGGACTTTTAATACTATTGAAGGTTTGGGGTGTTACAATTACTCGTGAAGTAGATATATATATATATATATATGTTTAAGTGTGCGTATAATTGGCTATATGACATTGGGACGCTACAATCTACCCCCCTTAAATGAAAATCTCAACCCCGAGATTTATATACATATAATTATTTTATTTATTTGTGTATTTAACTTTATAGTATTTCACACATTAGTTCCCTCACTATCTAGAGTAAAGTTTCTCTCTCTCTCTCTCTCTCTATATATATATATATATAGTTCTTAATGTCTCGCGGCAACACAAAAAATAGTTATAGTACGGCTAATCTTGACACACTGAACTCTTACCTGGCCAGGGCTGTGAGTTCTTTGGTGTCATCCATTCCGAGTGAGTCTTGAACTTCTGCTTGATCAGGGTATTGAGTTCATTGGCAAGTGCTCGGAATTTGGTATTTGGATCAATCACACTCATAATTTGCTTGGATATGGTTCCGTAAGTTCGTGGTCTCGATCGTTCTAGATACTTGGGGAATATTGGGTACTTTTCATTTGACCATAAAAGTATACTAAGTTTCATAAATGGTAAGCCCAAATGGTCTTTCCCTTATTGAACCTACACCTTAGTGTCATCATTTATATAAAAGATTGTATACTCCCAAAATCATTTTATATTGACAGCCTGTTACTCGCATAATTTTAATTTCTGATCCATATGTCCAATTTATTCGAAATTTGGAAATTAAGTCCTTGACTTATTACTAAAGTTATAGAAAAAATTTCTGAGGTAATACTCCACGGTTTGGAGGTTGTTTCACCCTTGTGAGATGTATAAAAGCTTGTTGTCCAACAACAATTTCCTGCCATTTTTTGTTATTATCAGATTTTTATAGAATTCTGTACAGATCCAATTGAGTTGAAATTTTGAGCTACTAGAAAATTTTCAAATTTTTTTGATACGTCCACTTATTATAACTAGTGGAGATTTCGTAACATGTCAGAATTTCATTGAAATAGTCAGAAATTCGAAAAAATTAGGAATTTGATATTTCCATATGGGAGACTTGTTCTTCTTAATTGTGATTCTATTTAAGGATGACTCTTAGTTTAGAACAAGTTTATTAAGGATTTTGGGGATTTGTTCTGAGGGTACTTAGATTCGTAGTTTCTAAATTCCCTGTCTAGCACGTTTGATGGGAAATCTGAATATGGGTTTCTAATTGCATAGTATCCTAACTCGTTTGGAAAATAATCCTAAGTGTAGGTATTTAATTCATGAATCTATCCTAATCGTGTAAATCTTATAATGGTCTATTCCCTCAGGCCCAGTTAATTTCATTCTTATGCTCTGATACTAACTATAACACCCCAAATTTTCATGGCCCAAGTTTATAGTCGTGCCTAAGAAAACTGGGTGTTAATAATTGAATGCTTGGATGCTTCAAAATCTCACCTTATTTTTTTTTTTTTTCATTTAGATCACATCCAGTTACATTCACGAAGGTAACCATTCACGAGAGTAAAATCAACTGTTTAGGTTGGAATTAGAACTCGAAATAGAACCTATTATCTCCCACGGATTATAAGAGGGGAAAACAAACGAAGTAACTCTCTAGCATTATAGAGGCCTGACTCGAATCTGAACCCAGTTGGTGACACAGTGAATCATGCACAATGCATAATGTTTTCCTCCACAAGCTGACTGTAAGACCCGTATCCTAGTTCGTACTATTCCGATGAATCCTGTGATCATTTCCGTCGAAGTCTAGCAATCCGCGACTGATAATCGATGTTGCGATCGATCGTAAGTCGTATCTTTTAGATTCGAGTCAGTTTAATCCGAGACCTATATCATTGCGACCGCACCGTCGCCGCGGTTCCAACATCGCGACTCACGCACCGATCCGATACCCTGACCAGAAGATGTGATCCGGCGTTTATTTTGAAGAAACGCCGCGCTTTCTCAATCCCGAGAGAATCTCTACACAATGTCAAATCAATCTCATCAATCAATCAATCACATCAATCAATCAATCACTTCAATGTCAAGTACAAGCAACCCATGCTTTCTCTCTCCAAAGTCAACTCTTTCTTACCCTCTCTCTTACACACCCATACCTAGTCAAGTACACTTCACATCCATCACCCATCACTTCTCTCAACCATCACACCTCTCTCTTTCTCAAATTCAAGAAAATCCCAAGCAACCAACAAGCTTCACACGTCCATAATTTTCCAAGGAGAGAAAAAGAGAAGTGAGTAGTGTGGCCCACTTTCCATCCCAAAATCTTCCATCCTAGCCCTTGAATCTTCATCTCCCACCATCAAAGTGAAGCACAAGGAGGTCGGCTTTCCAACGGACCAAGAAGAACGGACGGTGGGTGCTTCTATAGGTATAGATTTCTTGTTTTGATGATGGGCCAAGTGAGGCCTACCGATCAGTGGTATGGATCTCATTTTGGACCCTAAATGTGGCCAATGATCCATTTTGATTTCAAGATCAATCCATGATGGGGCCATTCTCCATGGACCCCATCATGATGTTTACTTTCTTTGCATAACATGGTTATTTAGACCATCCATTTCGGTGGAGAAAGGATCTCCACCGTTGATTTTGATCGGTGGGCCCATATGAAATGGGACCCACTTAATGTATGTTGTAGATCATGTAACGGAGGACCCATAGTGGCGGGGTCCCTCCACCACACGTTCATCTTTCTCTCTCTCTCCCTCTTTCTTTCTTTTTTGTGTGTGTATGAGACGATATGACCTTGTGGCCCACTCGGATGGACCCCACCATGAATCATGTATTTTATCCAAGCCATCCGTAGGTGGGGCCCACTTTGTATATGCATTGTGCCCACACCCACACCATCCACCATGTGATGGCCTATCTTAGCAAGGACCCACCTTAAAGGTATGTGTTATGCAAACCGTCTAGGGACGTTGGACTCCCTGGACGTGTTTTGGAAAAACACAAACATTTGCTTGATTTACAAGCTTGGTGTCGGGGCAACTCCTGTAGGTCCCACCTCGATGTATGAGTCCGATCCCCGGCATCCATCCCCTTTCCTACCTCATTTTAGGCATTGATCCAAGAGATGGGGTTAATCTGACCCTCAGGCAGGCCATAACATAGCAAACGATGATTTTCACCGTTTAAAAATTTCCTTGACATTTCTGTACACCGAAAAATGCCCGATATTGGGCTTGATGGTTGGCTATGGACCATGGAATCCGATGGCAGGGTCAGATTCAGCCGGTGCGGGCCCCATGTATAAAAATCTTTGAGAAATCAAAATTTTTTTTTTAAAAAATAAAAACATACATGGGCAGCAGCAGAAGCTACTGCCGCTGACACCGCCAGAGAGGACACCAGGCGTCCAGGGGCGGGCGGGCGTGTAGGCAGCAACCCACGGCTCCAGTCGTGGGCCCCACCATGATGTATATTTTGTATCCAAACCGTCCATGAGGTGGGCAACTCCCTGAAGTAGGCCCCCTCCAAATTTTAAGCCCATCCAAGACTCGGGTGGCCCACATCATAAGAAACAGTGTGAATGAACGTTTACCATTGAAAACCTTTCTGGGTCCACAGAAAGTTTCAGATCAAGCTGAAATTTATTTTTCCCCTTCTTTCAGATCCGTGTGGTCTTATGAACGGATGGGATGTAAGATAAACGTTATGGTGGGCCCCACATGGGACCCACAATGATGTATGTGTTACATGCCCACCGTCCAGACGGACGGTGGGGCCTACTTGATGTATGTGTTCGTCCGCATCGTCCTCACTGGACGGTGGGACCCTCCCTACTGCACGTGTGTATGTGCACGTGTGTGCATGCGTGTGTGAGTGTGCATGTGTGTGTGAGTGTGCACATGTGTGTGAGCATGTGTGTGAGAGTGTATGTGTGTATATGTGTGTGTATATATATATAAAATATTATATTATTAATATTGTGTGTATATATATATATTATATTGTATTATATATATATATATATATATATATATATATGGTGGGCCCTTATGAGACCTACCGTGATGCACGTATCCAATCTGTCCATCCTTTTTTAAAAGCTCGTTTTATGAGTACGAGCTAAAGAATGAGTCAGATCCAGTGGACCCCACCTTGGTTTATATAAGGCCCAAGTGTTTTAGGCCCACCTTATCATATTTACGGCCATTGTTGAGGCCCACCTGGATGTGTATTTGTGGCCGTGCTGAGGCCCACCTGGATGTGTAACTGTGGCCGTTGTTGAGGCCCACCTGGATGTGTATTTATGGTCGTTGTTGAGGCCCCCCCTGGATATGTATTTGTGGCCGTTGTTGAGGCCCGCCTTAATGTATATATGACCCATGTGTTTAGGCCCATTTAATGTATTTATGGCCCATGTTACGAGGCCCATTGTGATGTTTTCAAAGGCCCATGGGTTATGGCCCATTGCAATGTACATAAGGCCCCTTTGATGCGGCCCACTTGATTTATAAAAGGCCCATATGATGCGGCCCATTTGATGTATCTAAGACCCATGGATCGAGGCCCAACAGGATGTCCTTAGGGTCCATTGCAATGAGCGATTCCTCCATGGTGTGTGTAATAATGTTTGATGACAGGTCATGCCTTGGGAGCAATGATGGTTTGACGTCCACATTGCAAGTATAGTGTTGGTTAAATGTCCGCATTATAACTCTCCCTAGGGCCCATTAGTAAGCCCACACTTGTTGATAGTTCACCACTTTATAACATGTTTAGTATAGCTCCATGATTCATACCCATACGCATCATTTGTATGCTTGATATGAGGAATGTTTGATCATAGCATATGCCTTCGGGCAGACTGTTACGGGCTCCCTGATAGGCGGAGTTGCCCTGCATGAGCGCATGGTTTACGCAGGACTATTGCATGACTGGTAGTGTGACTCATGCACTTGCATTGTGTGACTGTAGTTACTGTATGCCCTAGCAACACCAGGGCCATAGCCTCCACAGACACATCGTGGGTGGATGGATTGGATACCGGAAATGTTTGGTTCTAGCATACGGGTGCCATAGATGTCCCTGGGTGAAAATCCATAAACCCGATGGTACCAGAGGATGACTCCAACGTCGAGACCGAGTGGATGTACGAGCGCATGAGGGCCGAATACCAGGAGGCCGCGTCTCCCACTGTATTGTGGTCGGTTGGAAAGGGGTGTGACCTTACCCGCCTGAGTGAGGGGGCAATTTCTAGGTTGAGTTTGACCAGCTTGAGAAATCGGTCAGCTATCGATGAGCCGGGCCCGATATTGACAGGCGGATAGTGAGGTCTCTTTCGCTCTTCTAGTTGTGCGTCCGGATAGGGACGGCAAGCTAGCGTAGTGTACTAGACCCCGGTGATTATCCAGACTACTGTATTGACATGAGGATTTGGATGAGGATTGGCATGCTTGAGCTGCATCTTACATGCATGGTCTTGATATGACCGATAGCATTCATACCCTGCACTGCATAGCCTTGGTACGGCTGTTTGCATTCATGTACTTATTAGCTGGTTTCCGCATTACTCTGACCCTGCATTCTGAGCACACTCATATTGCGCACACACTTACAACACCCTCTAAGCTTTCTATAAGCTTATGCACGATTGATGCGTGCAGGTGACGCCAGGACGCAGCTATAGTCTTGTCGCAGTTGGAGCGTGCAGCCGAGCCTTCTGGAGTTTTGTTATTAGCACTATCTTGTATTTTCCTTTCTTACGCATTGTACTCAAAGGCTTTATTTCATAGTGGACTTTGTGATGGTGTTCTTGTGGTTATTATTCGTGGGTTATGCTTGTGGTTGTGCCCATTACGAATCAAATTGATTATTAGAAATCCTCCTTGTAGCATCCCAGGATCGGAATCTGGCGTATGGGCACTGGGAGCCGAGAATGGGGTTCTACGGAGGCTGTCGGCGCTGGATTCGGCGATTGGAAATTTTGTGAGCCCGGTTTTCGAGTTTGGGGCGTGACACTGACTTCTCTCTCTCTCTCTCTCATAACTCTCTTATTTCTATCTCTTTTTTTTTGTCCTTAAGATTTTGTTTCTTCCTGGAGAGGTTCGTTCTATAATGTTTCAGATATGATTTGCGCAAGGGAAGAGAAACTCAAATGAGTTATACAACGTTTAAAGACCTTTTATGCAAACAATGTGAGTAAGATTTGCAGTAAGAGAGATCCTCTCTATCGGGCATTCCCTTTGAGTGTTGTCGCAATTGGAGGAAAGTGCTCGACTTTGGTTTGGTCATATAGAAAAGGTGGGTCCACTATGATGCATTTTTTGAAAATCCATTCCACTCATCACTCTAGTCAGGTCGTGTTGGTCCGTGAACCCAAATATGAAGTATATCAGAGCCTTACATAAGCTTATCTTGGAAATTCTCCTAACGGGTGCCAAAAAGGACTTGCTCTTAATTAATGGTCCACGCTTAATAATTAGTGCTTCATTTATGAGGGAATGTGTAATTAGGATAGGCAAATGATTGGGCAAATTTTGTGGTTGATTGATGGTGGAAAAAGGTTAGATATAAAATATCACCTTTTGCGTCAAAATAAAGGAACTAGCTTCAACGTTCAATGGAGCAAGATCATAAATTGGGGTCTAAATTTTATATGATATTATAGTCATATGAAGCCAAAGTGTGGTCCAAATTTGAGTTGCGATGGATAGTAGGAAGTAGTTAAATTGAAAGATCCAAATTTATAAGAAGTTGGTAAGCCTCGAAAGGATAACTTCGTGCCTAACGAAAAGCCTATTTGTCATGCCTCAAACCCAGAAATCAGATTCACAGGAATTTCAATCACTGAATCCGGTGCCGATAGCCTCCGTAGTACCCCATTCTCGGTTCCTAGCGTCTATATGCTAGATTCCGATTCTGGGATCCTACAAGGAGGATTTTTTTTTTGTACATTTAACTCATAATAAGCATAACCACAAGATTACCCATTTCACAAAGGCAACACTATCATCACATATCCACTAATATAATCATTTTAGTATAATGCTAAAAAGGAAATACATAAATCGAAAATCAAGCTCCAGAAGACCATTGTATGCTCCAAGCTCAAGACTGCCGCAACCTAACATCACCTGCACGCATCTATCGTGCATAAACTTATAGAAAGCTTAGAGGGTGGTGTAAGTGTGTGCACAAGGTAAGTGCCAAGTATTCAATATAATGTCATATTCATACAATGCTAGGAATACTGATAATCCATATATCGTACATGTCGAAATAAGCAGAAATACAGACAAGATCATGAGTTATCAGAGTAAGCAGAAATATTGACAAGTTTAGGAATTATCAGAGTAAACAGAAATACTGACAAGATCACAAATCATAAGATAATAGAGTAAGCAGAAATGCTGACAAGTCCATGAGTTATACAATATTAGAATACGCAATACGAATCAACTATGCAAATGAGGAGTCATAAAATGTCAAATATCAGATACAGAGGATGCAATGCAATATACATTCCTGATGAGTAACACAAATAACGTCAGTCGTACCTAGACTATATAAATGCAGAAACACAATAATCCAAATTGCCATATGTCACGGATGTAATACAACATGCGGTGCGAATGGAATGACCATGCTGGAGTGTGAAGTCAGGATGATAGTACGTAGTATCGCAGACTATGGAGTCTATCACAAAGGACTTCTATATAAACTAGTCATATACCTAATTTGGATAGTCAGACTCAATGTGGTAAACTCCTGATCTCAGGTTAGTCACGCGCCCCAACCGAAATCCTGGCCATTGCGAAGGTACACGTAACAAATAGTTACGCACCACTAGCCCGAGTGGATAGTGAATGAATGAATGAATGAGTATACAACTCCTACTCAATAAGTTCACATATCAGTACAGTTCATATCTGGGATCATCACTGAGGTTTAGTACACTCCAAATGGCATTGCCGCTCTCCCAGCTGCACAGTCCAAGTGAGCGTAAGAAACCTCACTATCCGCCAGGCCAATAGTCTGCTAATACTTATCCGGCACGTCGATAGAGGACCCATTCACGAGCTGGTCAAACTCAACCTAGTATTGCCCCTTACTCTCGGGTGAGTAAGACCACACCCCCTCCCAACCGACCATGACATAGTGGGAGACGCGACCTCTTGATATTCGGCACTCAGGCGCTCATATATCCACTCGGTCTCGACGTTGGGGCGTCCTCTAAGAGTTAAAGGATTTTCGCCTTGGACCATCTATGGTAGCCCGATGCTAGTAATAGATTTCTGGTGTCCCATCTAGCCATCCATGATGTGCTTGTGGAGGCTTCGGCCCTGATGTCACTAGGGCGTACAGTAATCACAATGCAAGATGCATGAGTCATATAATCCAATCATGCATCAATCTTGTGCATACCGTGCGCTCATGTGAGATAACCTCCGCCTATCTGGGAGTCTCATAACAACCTGCCCAATGTCATATGCAATGATCAACCATATCTTATAACAAACATGTAGATGATGTGTATGGGCATGTATCATGATGCTATGCTGTTACATACTCATAATTGGTATCAACGATCGACCTCAACAATGTGGACATCCAACCATCATTTCCCATCAATGTGGACACTCAACCAACATCGCTCACAAGCAGTAGCACATATAGAGCTAAACATAAGTGGGCTCATGGCCTCACACAATGACCCAATATACATCGTAGTGGGGCTTACCAAATGGGCCAGAAATATATCACAATGGGCCATGACATATGGGCCGTAAATACATAACAGGTGAGCCTCGAATATACATCACATGTGGGCCTTGCATGTGCAGCAAGTGGGCCTACTCATCACAGTTGGGCCTACCAGCGGTCCAGCCAAAGGATGACGGCCTGGATAACATACACATCACGGTGGGGCCCATCATTAAGCTATACCAATGGGCCTTATATACAACAAGTGGGCCGCATCAATGGTCCGCACCAATTGGCCTTGTATACATCAAATGGTACGCAATACATGGACCGAAAATATATCTCAATGGGTCTCACTATATAGGCCATAAACACATCACATCAGGCCTTGCCCATGGGCCTTGAATACATCACAATGGGCCACAACCCATGGGCTTCAAATACACAATAGGTGGGCCCTACTCATGGGCCTATATACTTCATAGGTGGGCCCTGCACATGGTCCTCAAATATACATCATGATGGGGCTCATGGATGGACCGCACCAATTGGCCTCAAGTGGGCTTGGACCACACCACAAATCATTTAAATAGTTGTAGGTGTAACATGTGTATCACTGTACACTATTATTTCATGGGGCACATGGCCCACTAATGATGATCAGCACTATTTAAACATTGACCAGGTAAATCATCACCATCCAAACATTTACCATATAAATCAGCACCATCCAGCCATTGTCCCTGAAAATCAACACCGTCCAAACATTGGGCAACATCGTCCAAATATTGTCCAGTATCATCCAGCACTATCTAGATGGTATGGATGGAAGAAATACATCATGGTGCGGTCCCACAGAACCTGGTGATGTCAAAACAGGTGGGACCCACAGAACTTGCAAACCTCATGTACAACAGCTATATTGCTGGGTGTGAGGTACCCCAGCTATCCAGCTCCCACCATCTATGGATTGGACGGTGCGGATGTAACACATCATGGTGGCCCCCTGGATAGCACCGTCCAAATGGACGGTGCAGCATACAGATGCATCACGGTGGCCCTACATATCTTGATGACGTCAATGGTAGCAGCCAAGCTGTTGGAACTCACCGACCATATAAATGGACTGTACAGATTTAATATAAGGTGGGTCCCACCAGCAAAATCGATGGACAGGAGTGGATATACAATACATCAAGTTGTGGGGTCCACGTACGTGGCCCACAAGCCTAAGACGAGCTCGTCAAATGAATGGACTGTGTGGATACAAATCATACAGCGAGCGGGTCCTGCCCGTCCAGAACGGACAGACGGCAGGAATACAAAACATATATCTAGGTGGGTCCCAACCCACACAACACATTTGGGTGGCCACACGTGCACTGAAATGGATGGACGGTTATGGTTATAACCATACCTATGGATGTTTCTGACGTCCCCAGTAGCTATAAAACTGGTGTGTGAGTGACTGGCCCACCGTCCAGATGATGGACGGTGGGGATATAATGCATGTATCATGGTGGGGTCCACACGCGTGGCCCACCATCCATACTACATATATATATATATATATATATATATATATATATATATATATATATATATATATATATATATATATATATATATACACGTCCAGGCCCCTGGACGGGCGGCCTGGACAAAACACTTGAATGAGGTGGGCCCCATGTCATTTGGGATGGATGGCCTAGATAAAACCCATACATCGTGGGGTCCACATGCTCTGCATGGATGGACGGTGTGTAAGCAATGCATATAAAAGGAGTGGGTCCCACCTGATCTTGACGGCCAGAGAGGGTATAACACTTCATCACGGTAGGCCTGACAGAGTTTGCTAATGTAACGCCCTGAAAATCGGGGGTCGAGTAGCAACTCAACACCCGAGTTCCAAAACATCACTTATGCAACATAAATGTTTATGATTGAATGTTGTCTGTGTTAATGCAATAATCATGAGTGGGATTATACCAAAACAGTAATTCATACTCCAGATCAAGTTATAAAACGCAAGCGGAAGACTGAACGATGTATATAAATGCATATAAAGCTAGAAACGGTCACAATCGGTCTTCAGAGTATGAACACTTTACTGAGTCACCATATACATGTTTTAGTTTCAAAAATTAAAATACCAAAACATGGTACAACTATAATGGTAAACCCTGTAGTCTCGTCATCTGAATGGCCTAAGCGAAGCCTCCAGAGAACTGCATGTAGGAGAACTCATCCTGATCATTATAGTAATTAGGCCCAGCCTCCTGCATCTCGTCGATACCTGCGTCTAAGACAGAGTCTGGTGGGTGTCTAGAACACCGTCCGGTAACGTGGGAGTGAGTAGCTAACTCAGTGGAACAATAAAGCATAGGTTAACATGTTATCAATTCAGTCAAGCAGTAATGATAAAGTAGTACAATTAAACACTCCTAAATACTCTTATTAATGCAAGTATGGAATGCAGTCATGATGCATGCCCTCGCCAATGCTCCCTCTTGCGACAACATCTTACGTCCCCGGCATGTGTTCATCCCTCAGTGTTCCACATCTTCCAGGCACATGTAGTGCTATGTTATTAGCGTGATTACCGAGTTATTATTAGTCCTTTTCATACAGCAATATTGAGAAACTAAGGTACCTTCCTTATATCATTCCCAAACAATGATCCATTCTAGGGTCGTCAGTCCTAGATAATCTCATACGATGATGCAGTTCTAGGTCGCTGTAAAGGGCTGCCAGGGCTATTACACGCACTCGTTGCACCGTTCCCCCATCACCTTATCAATACAGGCCTAGTTTATACTCTGTTTACTATGGGAAGGCTCGTCGCCTCACCGCAAATTCAAAGTATGCTCGAGGTCACTATAAAGGGCTACCAGGGCTGTTACACGCAATCGTTACACCACTCCCTCATTACCTTATCAGTGTAGGCTGACAGCTCGAATATAATGTCCTATACCACCATATTCGGATCACGAGTCTGGGTTGCTCACTGGTCACTACCGGGAGGCTCGTGGCCCTAGTGTAGGCCGACAGCTCGACCACGGTATCCCATACCACCATGCACGGCTCATGAGTCTTAGCAGATCAAGGTACCAAGGTTAATAGGGTTACACTGGTAAGTTTGGTACCCTAAGTTTAAGCGGTAGTGTTTAAACATGGTGAACATACATTAGACAGATTGGGTTACTTGATGAGCTCGACTAGCACGAGCGCACAACCAGCTGAATGACATGAAGTGTATAAGCACTTCGCGTGGCCTAACCACTGTCGCCAACTAAAGTACGACTCAGGTTCGTCAAACACATCCTACGTGGTGAAATGAATCTCAGCCACGACCTCAAGCCTGTTACCGATTGCCTGGACTATCACATAGCCCCAATCACATTCAAGTCGTAACAAAAAAGCATGTATAATAGTCAAAGCAGAATTAACAAAGTAATTCAAACATGTTAACAAGCATGTTATAAAGCACAATATAAACAGGAAATACAACACATACATTTCATAAGTAAGCAATTAACTTAAACAACTTACATGAATAAAATCATACACATCACTAAGGTAGTTGAGAATCCTATCTCAACACATACCTAAAGCACAATCATCTAAGTACTTACTCATACAAGCATTTTCACAAACACTTAGAATACACTTATTAACATACATAACGTATATTAGCCAAAACAAGTATTAGGGCGAATTATTTCCCCGAGTAAGTATTACACATATATATAGCATGTTCATATAGTAATTAATCATGAAAAATACACTTTTAAAATTTGTACGTATACAGTATTTTCTACAAATATACAGAATACACAATATGCCATAATTTGCATACGCAACTGAAACGCAAAACGAACATCACATTGTGCATGTATAATAACACCCAGATCATGAATCTATCATTATTTGACATTGAAAGCTTTGAAAACCTTAACCTATATGTATAAAGTCCGCACCTTACGCCGTAGAAGCGTAACAAACTTAATAGAAACTCTACGTTTTCGTCAACGTCGATACGACGACCTATAACACAAGGTAAGTAAGCTACTTCGCTACTTGTACCAATAGAAACCCTAAAACAAGTTAGGGTTAGGGTTTTCTTACCTAGAAATGAAGCCGGAATCACCGGAAAAGCGATTAGATCGTGATGGTTAAGCATGTAGGATAACAGGGTAGAGTAACAGGATCTTTCTCCCACAACTCACACACCTTCTCTCTCTTATCTCTCTTCTCTCTCCTAGGGTTTTCTCAAATTTGTATGGTGAGAATGAGAGAGGGTTTAAGGTCCTTATATAGGCCTAAAACACTCCAAATTAGACTCAGGGCCAAGGTATACTTAGGTTATAGCCAAAGTAAGTCTGTTCCATCTCAACGAAGCACTTCTGGAGCCCCCCCTTGAGCCAAAGGTTGGACTTAAGCTCACCGACCTTAGATCTAGGTCGAGTTAAGTTTTTATTCCAATCGAGTTCCCAGATTACACGTGGTGGACCAGTTTTAGTTCAACGGTCACTGAAACTCGATCAAGGTTACAAGTACACTGACCTGTGTATGAAATTTCCCCTAATCCGAGGGTGTATTTGGGTCAGATTCTGACGGTCTGATTGCTTATATCAGGCCCGCAAGTGACAAGTCTCAGATTAGTTAAATCAGGTTACATTTCTAAAGAAATCTTCGTTTTCTCACACTCCTCGCTCCGGGCTCAAGCGAATAGCCCCGGGACACAATCTGGATTTGATTTCCAAGATGGTTGTCAAGCTAAGTAAGGCGGTCATAATTCTATAACCTCGTATTACTCGAACTTTAAATGTGCGGTCCAGATCTGATATGGAGTTTCGTGATGCTCCTGAGAGTAGCCGGGTAATGAGATTGATCTTAGATTTTAGGGTAACATAGCGTTAATGATTCTACCAGTTTTGGGTCTTGCAGATCAGATTTAAAGTGGATTAAACGATTTCGTAGCTAATCTAGTTTAGCACTTAGTTAACTTTGTCAAATTTCTAAAGGATTTAATCCTAAGTGATTTCTGCCTGAGGTGATACTTGGACCTTTGTACGGGATTTTTCGAGTCGTTATAATCTACCCCCCTTAAAGAAAAAATTTCGTCCTTAAAATTAGTACCTTTTCGTACTCCTCGAGAAGCTGAGGGTAGTTCTTTCTGACCTCGGCTTCTGTCTCCTAGGTAGCTTCCTCCTCTGTATGATGCATCCACAGTACCTTCACGAGTGGAATCACCTTACTGCGCAACACCTGCTCCTTCCTATTTAGGATACGCATCGAACGCAGCACATATATAGTATCCTCACACAACTGCACCTGCTCTCAATGGATGATGTGTGAAGGATCAGAGACGTATTTCTTCAGCATATATACATGAAATATGTTGTGCACGCCCGCGAGTGGTATAGGCAACGCGAGACAATATGCCACCGTTCCTACTCGATCAAGTATCTGAAATGGGCCAATGAACCGCGGCGTAAGCTTCTCCTTCTTCCCAAACTGAAGGACTCTCTTCTTAAGAGAAACTCTGAGGAATACATGATCTCCAACCTCAAACTCAAGTAGTCGCCGCCTCGTATCGGCATAACTCTTCTGTCTGCTCTGGGCCGTCAAGAGTCGATGCCTGATAATGTCGATCTTCTCTGAGGTCTCCTGTACTAACTCTACGCCAATCAAACTGCGCTCGCCGACCTCTACCCAATAATGCGGTGCTCGACAAGGGCGCCCATACAAGGCCTCATAAGGAGTCATACCAATACTTACCTGAAAACTGTTATTGTAGGCGAACTCTGCATACAGAAGATAGTCATCCCAACTGTCCTTGAAGTCTAACACATGGCCCGCAGCATATCTTGTAAAATCTGATTCACCCGCTCTGTCTGCCCGTCGGTCTGAGGGTGGAACGCGGTACTGAACTTCAGCTTCACGCCCATCGCTTCCTGGATACGAAGCTAGAAGATAGACGTGAATCATGTGTCGCGATCCGACACGATTTCCAAGGGAACTCCATGCAGATGCACTATCTCTTTGATGTACAACTTAGCCAAGTCATCTGCAGAGTTCGTTACTCTGATAGGGAGAAAATAAGCCGATTTGGTCAACCGTTCCATGATCACCCAAATAGAATCATAACCCTTTCTCGTCTTCGGTAGTCCCGAGATGAAGTCCATAGAGATGAAGTCTCACTTCCATTCAGCTATGGGCATGGGCTGAAGGAGTCCAGGAGGTCGGCGATGCTCAGCCTTGACTTGCTGACATGTGAGACAACGAGACACATACTCTGCGATGTGGACCTTCATATTGTCCCACCAATATGACCGCTTCATATCCTGATACATCTTCGTGCTACCAGGATGCATCGCAAGCTTCGATCTGTGGACAGTCTAGAGAAGCTCCTGTCTCAAGTCCTGAATATCTGGGACGCATAGGCGGCCACAGTATCGTAGGCCTCCATCTGTGCCAACTCTTCACTTGGAGTCCACATCATCGCTAGCTTGCTCTCAAAGCTCAGACAACCGCTTGTCGCCCTTCTATGCCTCAATAATCCGGTCATCAATAAGTGGACGCACCCGAACATGTGCGACACACTCAAACGGTTCCTCCACCGTGAGCTTTTACTCAAAGTCGCGAACAAACTCTAGCATACCCCACTCTTCAATCATCAGCGGAACCGCAAATATGATCGCCTTCTTGCGGTTCAACGCGTCTGCCACAAGGTTGGCCTTGTCAGGATGGCAGGAAACCTCAAACTTGAAGTCCTTCAAGGTCTCCATCCATCGGCGCTGCCTCATATTCAAGTCCCGTTGAGTGAATTTATACTTAAGGCTCTTATGGTTGCAGAAAAGCTCGAACTCCTCTCCGTAGAGGTAATGTCTCCAGAGCTTCAATGCGAATATGACCGCTGCTAACTCAAGGTCATGCATAGGGTAATTCTCCTCGTGCTTCCTTAATTGTCTCGAGGCATATGCAATCACCCTGTCCTTCTACATAAGGACACAACCCAAACCAACGCGAGACGCATCAGTATATATAGTGTACTTAACCCCTTGCTCTGGCAATACTAGCACAGGGGTGGACGTCAGCCTGTCCTTCAGCTCCTGAAAAGCCGCTTCCGCCTTCTCATTCCAGGCGAACTTCAGATCCCTTCGCGTTAACTGTGACAATGGTCTGGCTATCTTCGAGAAGTCCTGGATGAATCGTCGGTAATAAGCTGCTAGGCCCAGAAAACTCCTCACCTCAGTAACTGAACCAGGCTACTTCTAGTCCTGAACAATGGCTACCTTAGTCAGGTCCACTGCTATCCCTTCCTTGGACACTACATGTCCCAGGAACTTGACTTCCTCCTGCCAGAAGTCACATTTCTTATACTGCGCGAACAACTAGTTCTTCCTCAGAGTATTCAGGACTGACTGTAAGTTTCCTCGTGCTCTTCCTGACTTATAGAGTATACCAAGATGTCATCGATAAACATGATGATGAGTCGGTACAAGAATGACCGAAATACCCGGTTCACCAAATCCATGAACATGGCCGGTGCGTTCGTGAGACTGAACGACATCACAAGGAACTCGTAATGCCCAAAACTGGTCCTGAAGGCCGTCTTCTGCACATCTTTATCCCTAACGCACAACTGATAATACCCTGACTGTAAATCGATCTTTGAAAAATACTTTGCCTCCTTCAATTGATCAAACAGGCCGTCTATCCTGGGAAAAGGATATTTGTTCTTTACAGTCAACTGGTTCAGCCTGCGGTAATCAATACATAACCGTAGCGACCCATCTTTCTTCTTGACAAACAACACAGGTGCTCCGCAAGAAAACACACTGGGTCGTATGAAGCCCTTCTCTACGAGCTCGTCAATCTGTTTCTGCAGCTCTTCCATCTCACATGGAGGCATCCGGTACATAGGTAATGAGATGGGTGTCACCCCAGGCACAAGATTAATTGTAAAGTTGATCTCACACCGAGGAGGTAATCCAGGGATCATCCTGAACACATCTGAAAAGTCCCGAACTACTGGCATGTTTCCTAACGTCAGCCCATCAATAGGCTTAAGTAAAATGGCGTAACATCCAACGCGACATATCCAACTAACCTATATTGGAAAAGTAAAGACCGTGTCGTCCGGTCCGCTGGCTGTCACGACCCGATTATCGCAATCAATCTCTGCCTTCATCTCGGTGAGCCAGTCCATACCGAGCATAATGTTGTAGTGCCATAGTGGAGCGACAATGAGGTTAACAAATACCGTCCTGCTATCCAAATCTACGGAGCAACCCTCACACACTCGTAAGATATCTGAAAAAGTCCCAGTAGCAATAGTGAGTTTCACGCCTTCGTGGGGGTAGTAGGTAAAGCTAGACACTTAACTGTCGCACCTGAAATGATGGGGGTAGTGGACCCGGTGTCCACCAATAAAAAGACAGGAGTACCTTGAACATGTGCAGTGACCTTGAAGGCCATAGGTACTGTCTCTGGCTCTTCTGCTGTGAGCGCATGAACACGCGCCTTTGTGGTCGGTTGGGCTAAGGCATCATAGGTCGCTGTGGCGGCCTATAACAAGGTGCAGGTGGTCTGAAGGATAGATGTGTAGGTGCTGTTCGTAGTGGTGGAGCCGATAAAGCCTAAGGGCGAGGACGATCAATCCTTTACGGTGGTGCAAACTCGCTGTCTCTCATCCGTGCAAAGCAACTCTCTGCAGGGTGACCCGATTTCCCACAGTAAGAACAGGTCACACCTGGATGCCTCATCAGAACTACTGGCACCGCAATCCTGGGCGGAGAGTCAATATGAGGCCTTTTACCAAGGAATTGTCTGCTCTGGGTATTTGGTCATGGCCTAGGAACTATAGGGCCACGAGAACGTGTCAGTCGCTCAACATCTTGCTCTGCGTGCATAGACATATGCACCAGCTCGGCATAAGAGGGTATGCTGACACAGCACATCTTCAACCGAATATCAAGTCGCAAGCCCTCAGAAAAATGTCGTATCTACATCTGCTCATCAACAAGTATCGTAGGGACGTATCTGCCCAACTCAGTAAATCGATGCTCATACTCGGTAATGGTCATGCCTCCATGCCTGAGGCGTAAGAACTCATTCTCCCTCTTATATCGTTAGGTCTGAGGGTAGTACTTTTCGTGAAAACGAAACTCGAAAGCTGCCCAAGTCCATACGTAGCCAACTGTGACTATCCGTAGGACACTATCCCACCACATACTGGCCTCCTTCTCAAACATAAATGTGGCCAACTCAACCTGCTCTGATTCGGTACAATGCAGCATCCGTAGCATCTTGGAGATGCGGTCTAGCCAATATTCAGCCTCGGGTCTGTGAGAACCCGTAAAAGTAGGAGGCCTCAAGCGCTGGAATCGCTCGAGAAGGCCACTAGTACCCAAATTTCCCTCAAGGTATGCAGCAGGTGCAGGCGGAGGTACATCCTCAGCCTGAGCAGAAGGCTCTACAGTCGCAGCAAGATGTACAGATGTTAAAGGTGGAGTCACACTCCCACCTTGAGATAAGGTCCCTGCAATAGTGGTCAAGAGCTGCTGGTGCTGTTGTTGCATCAACATCATCATCTGCTCAAACCTATCAGTAGGTGGAGCAGGCTGAGGCATGTACTGCGTCGAGGAAAACGCACGGTTCTGCTCGTGAACCGGTGGTGTATAAGGTGGTAACCCAGCTGTAGGACCAGTGGAAGGCTGAGACGCAGGTATAGTCTCACGATCTGGGCCCAAACAAGGGTCCATCAACCATCTCTGTGGAAAGGAGCCTGATCCATCGTATCATTGAGTGTGAGGTGTGCCGTGTTTCACGTATATTTTCATGGCATGCCCTATACAACATAGGGTGCAATGCATGTAAGATAAAGCATAACAATACAATACACTATCACTTAAGCATTCCACACACTTCATAGCAAAAGAGGCTGCATGCATTTCATTTACCAAAATCGTCACAATACATGGAATACAGAGTTACATGAATCATGACAGAAGATGCATGGGAGCTAATACAACCAAAGCCTCAAACATCTAAAACATTCTACCAACTACTACACCCATCAACATGAAAACATAAGCATCCTAAGGCGGTAACCAAAGCAAACTACAAGACAACAGTATGGATGACTAGGCATCCGAGTCTGGCGATGGCGAAGGGGCACCCTTATCCTTCAGGCAGCACATGATAGTTTTCAATGTGCGAGTTACTTTCTTGAACTTGTGCTTCATAAGGCCCCGAAGATTCATGACATCCTGTCATAGGACAGCCTGACCTTGTCGTAGCTTAGCATGATCCTCCTCCAGTCGAGCTATACGAGCATCCCAAGTAGCCCGATCAGTGTCCCTCATCGGTGCCGTAGGAGGGGAGCTCTTCTTTGTATCTTGGGCCTCCTCTTCCTCTTCTTCCTGTTCCTCCTCTTCTATCTTAGCTCCATCTTCTTCCTCACTCTCTTCTTCCTCGCTCTCCGTCTCATCATCGTTTTCCTCAAGTCGAGTTTGGCGTTGCCGTGGCCTGATCTTCATCTGATTGAGGGTAGCCTCATTGATATGATGGACCGACACCGGCATCTCTACCCCAAGACTGTAGCCAAACTCATGTGCAATCTTGCATATGAGTCAGCCGAAGGGGAGCGAATCGGTCCTTCCAGTGGAGCGTGCAGTATTAATTATCTGTCGCAACACAAACGTAGGCACGCACAGGTTCGTTCTCTGCCCCACTTGATATAGGAAATCTACCATGAGGCGCGTACACTCACTGCGTTGCTTCACCTGGGGTAGACGTTGAATGTGAAGATGTGATGGAGTAAACGAAAGTCGTAAGACATATCGGTCACTAGAAGACTTTTGTTCGGCTGCCACTCGACCAGTCAGCCACCACAAAGGAAACGTGTGCGGTGATCCCTTTTCACGAGCACTCCTCAGGTTCAGTTCGCTAGCATGCACCTCGCTAAGGGGCACATTTAGAAGCCGAGATATTAACCTGACATCAACTGTGGCCAACTGATCCCTTCCACATGGGATCTGGAACTGCAAGGGTTTGAGCGTAGGCTCGTGAATGTTGGCATAGAGAGCTCGGAAAGAGCTCGCACTGGCGCGATACCCGCCATCAAATAGTGGACCCCAACGGGCTTCTTCCAGGAACTCGAACAATAGATACTCTCCAAAGAGCCACCCATCCACCTGAGCTTTAAAAAGGACCCTATGGCCCTCATACACTCCATAACACAGCTCCGCCAACAGAGCCCTTTCAGCAGAAATCTGGGGATCAAGATCCCGCTTTGTCCGAAACTCCCGAGCGGCGCTTGTGCTAGCGGCGGTGCCTCTCGGCCTCCTTGAACGCGTAGGGCGGCTAGGCCCAGCTTCATCCACGACCCCCTTTCTCTTTCCCATGAGAGAAAGGATGATAGAAATTGAGAAAATGGCCGCAATGAACTTGAAGAAGGCCATGGAAAGTGAAGAAAAGGGGAATAAGGCTGGAGTTTCTGGTTCTCCACGAGTTTGAGCCTCAACAGGGGTTTGTAAATGCCCAAATGACAGGGATTGGAGAAAGAAAATAAAGAGATGGGATGGGTTGAGAGCTTACAGGGGTTTAAAGCGTCAAATGGGGGGTGTTGGAGCTCAAATGAAAGACAATGGAGAGGGTAGGGGAGTAGGTGTTGCTGTAAACGATGGAGGGGTGTGAGTTTTAACAGAAAGTGGTGGAATGGGCGATTGGAGGGGAGGTTTGAGAGAGAAAACCAAAATTTTGAAGGAAAGGGAGAGCTTGGAGGTGGGTTTTGTGAAGGAGGTAGGCATTTGGGGATGTTTTAAGCCACAGCCCACGTATCAGGGAGTCACCCTAGGCCCCAAAGACTGTCTGCTCGAGCGGGCCGCCAGGGCCAGCCCATTAACCGGCGAGGCCTCGCCACTCTCTGGACAAGTTGGCGAGGGCCCGCCATTCGGCGAGGCCCTCCTACCCCCTAGGCCCCAAAAAAGTATGGGTCCCACCTTGGGTCCCTCTGGATTTGCGTGGGTAGGCCCCCGACCCTGTTTTGAGCCATTTCGGGGAGTTTCTGATACATATATGTATTTACCGATTTCTAACGGCTCGGATGGGGTAAGTTGTGATCTAAACCCGACGTTTGATGGTTTAGAAGTGTTTTGAGGTCGACTCGTGCGATCACGGTTGAGTACAGACTCAAACAAAACGACCGATATCAGTGAACTTCGCCAATCGGCGAAATTGGGATACTTATGACTGTTTCTACATTTTCTCGCACCCTCCTATGTCGAAATACGACAGTGTACATCTTGTGACCATAACCCAGGTCTGGTTTAATCCAGATCATGCTCTGATACCAACTTGTAATGCCCTGAAAATCGGGGGTCGAGTAGCAACTCAACACTCTAGTTCCAAAACATCACTTATGTAACATAAATGTTGATGATTGAATGTTGTCTGTGTTAGTGCAATAATCATGAGTGGGATTATACCAAAATAGTAATTCATACTCCAGATCAAGTTATAAAATGTAAGCGGAAGACTGCAAGATGTATATAAATGCATATAAAGGCAGAAACGGTCACAATCGGTCTCCAGAGTATGAACACCTTAGTGAGTCACCATATACATGTTTTAGTTTCAAAAATCAAAATGCCAAAACATGGTACAACTATAATGGTAAACCCTGTAGTCCCGTCATCTGAATGGCCTAAGCGAAGCCTCCAGAGAATTGCATGTAGGAGAACTTATCCTGATCATTAGAGTAATCAGGCTCAGCCTCCTGCGTCTCGTCGATACCTACATCTAAGATAGAGTCTGGTGGGTGTCCAGAACACCGTTCCGTAACGTGGGAGTGAGTAGCTAACTCAGTGGAACAATAAAGCATAGATTAACATGTTATCAATTCAGTCAAGCAGTAATGATAAAGCCGTACAATCAAACACTCCTAAATACTCTTATTAATGCAAGTATAGAATGCAGTCATGATGCATGCCCTCGCTAATGCTCCCTCTTGTGACAACATCTTACCTCCGCGGCATGCATTCATCCCTCAGTGCTCTATATCTTCCAGACACATGCAATGCTATGTTATGAGCGTAATTACCAAGTTATTATTAGTCCTTTTCATACAGTAGTATTGGAAAACTAAGGTACCTTCCTTATATCATTCCCAAACAATGATCCATTCTAGGGTCATCAGTCCTAGATAATCTCATACGATGATGCGGTTCTAGGTCGCTGTAAAGGGCTGCCAGGGCTATTACACGCACTAGTTACACCGCTCCCTCATCACCTTATCAATACAGGCCTAGTTTATACTCTGTTTACTATGGGAAGACTCGTCGCCTCACCGCAGATTCAAAGTATGCACGAGGTCACTACAAAGGGCTGTCAGGGCTGTTACATGCAATCGTTACACCACTCCCCCATCACCTTATCAGTGTAGGCTGACAACTCGAATACAGTGTCCCATACCACCATATTCGACTCAAGAGTTTGGGTTGTTCACTGGTCATTATGGGGAGGCTCGTGGCCCCAGCGTAGGCCGACAGCTCGACCACGGTGTCCCATACCACCATGTCCGGCTCATGAGTTTTAACGGATTGAGGTACCAAGGTTAATGGGGTTACACTGGTAAGTTTAGTACCCTAAGTTCAAGCCGTAGCGTTCAAACATGGTGAACATACATTAGACAGATCGGGTTACTTGACGAGCTCGACTAGCACGAGCACACAACCAGCTGAACGACATGAAGTACATAAGTACTTCGCGTGGCCTAACCACTGTCGCCAACCGAAGTACGACTTGGGTTCGTCAAACACATCCTACGTGGCGAAATGAATCTCAGCCACGACCTCAAGCTTGTTACCGATTGTCTGGACTATCACATAGCCCCAATCCCATTCAAGTCATAACCAGAAAGCATGTATAATAGTCAAAGCGGAATTAACAAAGTAATTTAAACATGTTAACAAGCATGTTATAAAGCACAATATAAACAGGAAATACAACACATACATTTCATAAGTAAGCGATTAACTTAAACAACTTACATGAAGGAAATCATACACATCACTAAGGTAGTTGAAAATCCTATCTCAACACTTACCTAAAACACAATCATCTAAGTACTTACTCATACAAGCATTTTCACAAACACTTAGAATACACTTATTAACATACATAACGTATATTAGCCAAAACAAGTATTAGGGCGAATTCGTTCACCAAGTAAGTATTACACATATATATAGCATGTTCATACAGTAATTAATCATGGCAAACGCACTTTTAAAATTTATACGTATACGGTATTTTCTACAAATATACAGAATACACAATATGCCATAATTTGCATACGCAACTGAAACGCAAAACGAACATCGTATTGTGCATGTACAATAACACCCAGATCATGAATCTATCATTATTTGACATTGAAAGCTTTGAAAAACTTAACCTATACGTTTAAAGTCTGCACCTTACGCCGTAGAAGCGTAACGAACTTAATAAAAACTCTACGCTTTCGTCAATGTCGATACGACGACCTATAACACAAGGTAAGTCAGCTACTTCGCTACTTGTACCAATAGAAACCTTAAAACAAGTTAGGGTTAGGGTTTTCTTACCTAGAAATGAAGCCAGAATCGCCGAAAAACCGATTAGATCATGATGGTTAAGCACGTAGGATAACAGGGTAGAGTAACAAGATCTTTAAGCACGTAGGATAACAGGGTAGAGTAACAAGATCTTTCTCTCACAACTCACACACTTTCTCTCTCTTTTCTCTCTTCTCTCTCCTAGGGTTTTCTCAAATTTGTATAGTGAGAATGAGAGAGGGTTTAAGGTCCTTATATAGGCCTAAAACACTCCAAATTAGACTCAGGGCCAAGGTATACTTAGGTTATAGCCAAAGTCGGTCTGTTCCATCTCAACGGAGTACTTCTGGAGCCCCCCCTTGAGCCAAAGGTCAGACTTAAGCTCACTGACCTTAGATCTAGGTCGAGTTAAGTTTTCATTCCAATCGAGTTCCCAGATCACACGTGGTAGACCAGTTTCAGTTCAACGGTCACTGAAACTCGATCAGGGTTACAAGTACACTGACCTGTGTATGAAATTTTCCCTGATTCAAGGGTGTATTTGGGTCAGATTCTGACGGTCTGATTGCTTATATCAGGCCCACAAGTGACAAGTCTCAGATTACTTAAATTAGGTTACATTTCTAAAGAAATCTTCGTTTTCTCACACTCCTCGCTCCGGGCTCAAGCGAATAGCCTCGGGACACAATCTGAATTTAATTTTTGAGATGGTTGTTAAGCCCAGTAAGGCGGTCCTAATTGTATAACCTCGTATTACTCAGACCTTCGATGTGCGGTCCAGATCTGATACGGAGTTTCATGATGCTCCCGAGAGCAGCCGGGTAATGAGATTGATCCTAGATTTTACGATAACCTAACGTCAATGATTCTACCAGTTTTGGGTCTTGCAGATCAAATTTAAAGTGGATTAAACGGATTTCGTAGCTAATCTAGTTTAGCACTTAGTTAACTTTGTCAAATTTCTAAAGGATTTGATCCTAAGTAATTTTTGCCTAAGGTGATACTCGGGCCTTTGTACAAGATTTTCCTAGTCGTTACAGCTAACGTCAACCATCAACAGATGGCTAGTGTGAAGTATTCCAGCCAAACAGCATCCACTGTTCATGGATTGAACAGTGTGGTTGCAATACATCAAACTAAGGTAGCCCCACACACTACCATGGTGTGAGGGATACCAGTCAATCTACACACGTGTAAAGCATCCTAGCCAATCTTCACACGTGTGAGGTACATGAAATATATGCATGCTGGTGGTGTACCACGTGCATAGAACACATACATATGAGGTGAGTCCACACGTGTGGACCCACGGCTTTAGAGGAAGCTGATATTTGTGGTTTCAAATGTCCAGCAACGACTGTTGCTGGACGGTGCATATACAGCACTAGAAAATGGTGGGGTCCACTTCAATGGACGGCTTGGGTATACATATACATCACATGGGACCCACAGGACCTGCTACATCAGTTGGCAGGTAGGTCCCACCATCAAAACGAATGGCCAGCATGGTGAAACACATAGGCCAGTGGGGACCCACAGAACTTGCTGACGTCTTTTACAGCAGCAACGTAGCTGGTGTGTTCATACACTAGCCACTCCTCTTGCAGGTGGGTCCCACGTGGGGCCCACCATAACGTTTATCTTCCATCCCAATCGTTGATAGGGTCACACCGACCTAGATAAAGAGGAAAAATAAATTTCATATTTATCCAAAACTTCTGGGACCCAGAAAGGATTCCAATGGTAGACGTTCAATCCCTACCGTTTGGTGGTGTGGACCACCTGAGTGCCGTAAACGGCTGATTTTTTGGAACACCCACTATCTAGGTGGGGCCCATCAAATGTATTGTGGAGATGTTCGACATCCATCATGGTGGGGCCTAAGGCTGGACCCACAGTCCCTGCCCTGCAACAAAGCAGCACCACGCTGCAGCGTCCTCTGGACGCTAACAGCAGCAGCGTCAGCTGCATCAATGTTATTTTTATTTTTTAAGGTATTTTATAGGTGAGGCCCACATTAGGAAAATTTGTTCGATCGGCTGGATTCTCGGGCTCATGAAGGGTCTAATGAGCCCAATATCCAATATTTCCGATGCACAAAAACATCACTGCAGGCACTAATAGTTTGTCACTATTAAAATATTATTTTTGATGGTGTGGCTTACCAGAGATTTGGATTAGTTTCATTTTTCGGCTCAATGCCTAAAATGATCTAGGAAATAGGGTAGATGATGTGGATTAAATATATGCATCATCGATAGGGAATATTGTGGGTCCCACACTCCTCCCTACAAAGAGTGTTTGGACGCTGCCTGCTGCAGCGTTGTCTGCACGCGGGCAGCAGCATTCGCTGCACACACCACCACACACGCAGTAGTGGAATTTCACCACCTATGTGGGCCACTTGATGGACAGCATGGATGGCTCACAGGATGGACAATGTGGGTGAAATACACACCACAAGGTGGGCTATCATTCAAGGAAAAATAGAGGGAGAGATATCGGTGAGAAGGGGAGGGATCCCGCCATATGGCCCTCCCTATAGAATGCATACATCAAGATGGGTCCCACCATAAGTGGGCTCTTAAATCACCAAAATAAAAATATAAAATCACCCACCTTTGATCTCCTATTCATTCTTCTGCCAACGCGATCTAGACCTCTAAAGGACGAACTTTCGCGGTTGAGATTATTTTTGGAGGGTGGGGATGAGAGATAGGAAGTAAGCCACACAAAGCCTTTCATGGAGTTTTGCTTGGATGTGGGTTGCTCCCATGGGAGTTTCTTGGAATGATGAGAGAGAAAATGAGAGAGAAAGAAGTGGTGAGGTGGAGTGATGGGATGAGAGGGATGGTGAGTGATGTAAGGCGGGTACTTTGTTGTAAGAGAAGTTGACTTTTGGGGAGGGTGGTTATACTTGGGGATGGGTGTGAGTGATGTGTACTTAATTGATGTGACTGATGTGATGTGTCATAGAGATTCCCTCGATATTTGCAACGCACGACATTTTCCTCGAACTGAGCGCAGGCCCACATCTCCTAGCCCAGGTATCGTCTTAGCGCATGAGACACGGGGTTGAAACCGCAGCGACAACGCAGTCACAAGGGTACAAGTCTCGAGTCGAGCCGACTCTATAATATGGGACATGTCTCAGGATCGCGCGCAAATGCTGATAACAGATCGCGGGTCGCCAGAATTCGACAGGGATGACCGCGGAAGCTTACGAAACAGTACGGGCTAGGATACGGGTCTTACACTATCAAAGTGGGGTCTTCATATTTCACACTTGGTCCATATGATGAGCAATCTAAGTAGTTCATATGAAGAGAAATATCCTACTACGACTACCCACGAGGTTTCTTCACTTGATGGACACCAAAATCAACAGTTAAGAGGCTAAGTTGTCAATTAGGTCACTTTTACAATGATCTAAAGGATGAAATTTGACATGTATGGTTAATTTATGATATATAGGCATGGTATAAAATTTCACATCAAACTGATCGTGAGAACTATGTGACCTAGAATTCAAGGGTTTAGGTTAATCGCATTTTCATAATTATTGCTGATATGAGAGTTTTGGGAAATCTAATGGTTCTACATGGTTATAAGCATGTTTTAAAGTAATTCTTACAAAATAACTTATATCTAAATCAATATAAATAAAGAATTATTCACCAAATTAATTAAGGGAATGTACATATATCAACCAACATAATGAATGGTCAGATGATATGTTAAAAATAGAAAAACTTGATGGTTAGTACTCTGATCATGTATGTAAGTGGGTGTATGGTCATTTTATAAACGGATAATCGCAATGGGTTTTTGGACTGATCGAGAGGTAGAACATGTATACTGTTAGATTCAAGTGACTTGTTCACATGTGTAAGTTTCTCATATTCATAGGTAGTGAACAGGACGAATGGCTTAAAATCTTAATCTAATATGTGTACAAATGGATGTAGAGATTAAGTAGCTAGTTTACTACGATCGGGTGGTCCAAAATCAAAGTTGATGGTCAGATGTCTTTATCTAGCAGTGAATATTTGACTGAGCGATTGGTTATGATGGATAAGTGAGGATACTTAGATATATGATGGTCCTGTCTTAAAATCAATGGTCGGATGACTTGATCTATGGATGAAGATCATTCTCAACGGTCAAATTCATTTTGGAGAATAGATGTAAGGTTAGGATAGCTAAATTGGTATGGTACACATGTACACACTAAGTTAAACTTCATGGTAACACTCAAGAACCCTTAATACTCAGGTATTAACCCTTGACATGGTGTTGAAACTCTTGTGAGTCTACCATTAGGGCAAGAGTTTGAGTTACTTTAGAAGTCACTTAGACTTCGTTTGGTTAGCACCAAATGAGTTACTTTTTCTACTTACGGTAGTAAATAAGTAACTTATTTTAGATAAGTTTGTTTGCTTTATGATCAATTATAAGTTACTTTATGTATTTATTTAAAGTTACTTAATCACTTCAGTTTAATAAGTAGAAATCAAGATAAGTTAAGGCATAAGTAGCTTATTTTAAGTAACTTACAATATAATCGCTCCTTTACTATTTTAATAAATTTGCCATTTTAGGAATTTATTATTGAGGAAAACTTTTAAAATTTAGGGTTAATGACTTATATAAGTTATATGAAAGTTCCCTGTAAATAAACTTACATCAATTATAACAACTTTAGTTGTTTTTTTAAATAGAAAATTTCTCTTTCCTTGCAAATTTGAGGGCAACACTTAAGAATAAGACTGATCTTTTTCATTTCCCATGCTCACTACATTATTTGGTATCGAAGTGAGGTCTTTCCTTGGGTAGATGATTTCCAATAGCGAATTAGGATGCAACAATCATACGAGTAGTGTTTCGTGGAATCATCCAATGGCTTGGGCATAGTTCATGGTCTTGTAGCATTCAATGCAGGAGGTGTAAGTAACAATTATTTTGGATCCTTACTCTCGCTCAAGTGGTAGACTCTCAGGAGTTTCAACACCTGGTCAAGGGTTTGAGTATCCATAAGTGGTGAAATTCCACTGGCGTGAGTGTGTGGGGTGTGTGTACATGTGTTAACAAAAAGTAACAATTATTTTGGTTGACTAAGACCATGGATCACAAATATAGTCATGGCAACAAATGACCCATGATTGTTGAGAGTGGCTCACAATTGGTCAGTTTATAGTTAAATAACCATGCCTAATCGTTGGTCACAATCCTACATAGGCGAGGTTAAGTCAGTGAACCAAATGGTTTTCGGTCAATCAAAAGATGAAGGAAAAGAGTGGACCTATATAGATGGAGTGCCTCTTGAGGGCAAAGAAGAAGAGTGAATGTATGCAGATGAAGTAGTGCCTTTTATGAATTCATTGTCGGATTGCTTGATGAATCCATAGATGAATCAATTTCTTCATACGTGCATTAACATGTGTCATCACACCAAGAAGAATCCACCATCATGTCGATTGAAGGATCATAGATGGATTGATGGTCATCCTAGAGAAAGTTCAGATGACTTAAAACAGCATTCAATGAATGGCTTTATAGAAAGAACCGATGGATTGATGGTGAAGGACAACTCAATGATGAAGGAGATGGGCACAATCATCATAGCGAGATGACACCCTTTTACCTTCTTAGCAATAATCAAAGTACAATGAAACATGAAGGATTGCAAAGTAATGGAAGGTAAGATGGCATTTTGAAAGGTTTATTTTATGAATAAAGTCCCAATTCGAGACATAGGACTTCATCCTTAGGTGTTACCAAAACTAAAGAAGAGAAGCTATAAATGTAGAGCATCGCATTGTGTTACCGAATTCTAAACTCAAGGATGAGTTTAATTTTTCAAGTAGATGGTTCTAATATAGGACGAAATTGTGGAAAATCACATGAATAGCTAAGATTAAAAGAAATTGCAGTACAAGGTTAATACAAGGGTCTAACATGTTGTTGACATATGAATTTTGGTACTTAGCTAGAACAAGCCTTCACACATCTATAGGCACTATTGCACTACATTACTTTAGCTCTAGTAGCACTGTGTAGAAAGATGGCATCATCACAATGCTGCGAGAATAAGAAAATAAGAAGGAAGCCATGCTGCACACTCAGGACAACTCTGTGGCCAACGTAGAGACCTAAACGCTAAGATATCAATACGATCGCAAGAAGCTGGCCTAAGAATCTTAGACCTTCACACGCCTATAAATGCCCCAAGACACTCATTAAAAGAGGGTTATGAAATTTGGACTTCAGTCACATTGGATTTCGAGAGTTGGACTTCATACAAAATTGGCCTTTGTACATTGTTGTAGTTTAGAGAGAGAGAGAGAGAATCATGTCATGAAATTTGGATACCTGAATAGGGTAGTTTGAGACCCGAATCCTAAGGACCTATGTTTACTCCTGTTGGAAGCTCCTACAGAGACTAAGATGTACACACATGTGTCCGGTGAATTCGACCATACACAAGAGCCTAGGTCCTATACAATAACTTATCGAGTTTGGGTCACAAACTCTTACTCTCAATCCTATACAAGGACAGAGTATAGAAACTCTTACAAATGAAAACTTGTCATATTGAGTTCCTTTTGTAGTGCCATATCGAGTTGTTTGATCGATGTTCTTATGTACTTCAATCAACTCCACTTTGCTCTCTCGATCATGATGCCGATGCTTTGCTAAGGCTTCAGTTCCAAGATCAAATATCTTGTATGTAGTGCTCTTTGAAGTGAACAAGGTGATGAGAGGTTGGTTAGAATCTCATACAACTAATGGGAAGTTGTAATGCCTAGGGGATTCTACAAGATGGGTCTTCTAGAGGATTTAGACAAATGTATACCTATAGAGGTTGAGTCAAATCTCTAGAAAATGGAGTTCAAGCACATCTTCATAGTGGAGGTTGAAATCTTCATTAGAGTGTTAATCTCAAGGAAGACAACTTAGAACTCATTAGTTTAGAGGCTTAGGATGATATATATGATCATCGAATCACCTAGGCTTCTATTGCACCAAATACCCATCCTTATGCCCAAGAACCGAATGTCATTTTATAAGAAATTGATTTAGAACAGCTATAAAACGGTTAATTAATGGCTCTTTCGATAGGATCGAAGTTCCATTTGATGGAATTAAAGGACCTTAGATGGGATTAAACCCTGTGTCGATTCCATCGAGAAAATCTATGTAAGTGCTATAATGTTTAAAGCACACTTCACACCTTGTTTGTCAAAACATCTTATCAAGTGATCTTCTAGTATAATTCAAGATCAAGTTCCAAAGCAAGTTCAAGATCTAGTAGAAGATCAAGCTCAAGATAAAGTTGAAGATAAACCACAAAAGACAACATGAAGTTAAGTTTTACTAATGTTCTAGTAGAAGATCAAGCTCCTTAGAAAAGTTTAAGACTCTAATATACTTCAAAACAATGAAGTTCAGTCCATACAGGTCTTATAAACCCTAGAAATACCTTATGTTTAGGTGCTTTCAAAATATATTTAAAATTTAGTTTTCGTGCTTGTATTTATTTGAGTTTCGACCAACCTAAGTTTTGGCTTGACTAGCCTAAGATTTTGTCATGCCCCAAACTCAGAAACTGGGCTCACAAAATTTTTGATCGCTGAATCCGGCGCCAACAACCTCCATAGTACCCCCATTCTCGGCTCCCAACACCTATTTACCAGGTTCTGATCCTGAGATCCTACAAGGAGGATTTTTAACATCAATTTGATTCGTAATAAGCATAATATAAGCATAACCCATGAACAATAACCATATGATAAAAAACTTTAAGGTACAATACGTGTGAAGGGAAATACAAGATAAGAATAACGGAAATGCCTGAAGCTCGATTACACGCTCCTGTTGCGACTAAGCTATGGCTGCATCCTGGCGTCACCTGTATTTATCAATCATGCATAAGCTTATAGAAAGCTTAGAGGGTGGTGTAAGTGTGTGCACAGAACGCAATATCAGAGTAATGCGGAATCATGCTGATGAGTCCATGAATGCAATGAACCGTACCAAGGCTATGCGATGCAAGGCATGAATGTTATCGGTCACTTCAAGACCATATGATGCAAAGAGTGAATGATGTTGGCCATACTAAGGCCATGTGATGCGAGCACACCAATCCTTATCCAAATCCACATATCAATGCAACTCATCACTAGAGCATCAAATATCAGTACAGTTCTCATGCTGGACAATCACCAGGGTCTAGTTCATTCTACGCCAGCTTGCCGCCCTGTAACACCCCATAATTTTTTATACTCAGGTGTACCATGAGAATCAAGTTTAGTGCAAACACAAATCTAATTCATCTAGTTACCCACATGAGCGCGGGGTATGCGCAAGATTGTTGCATGACTGGACAATGTGCTTCATGTATCTCACATTTGTGTTTCATGATCATTGTATGCCCTAGCGGCATCAGGGTCGTCATCTCCACAGGCACATTGTAGATGGCTGTATCGGATATCGAAAATACTTGGTTCTAGCACTGTGGGCACTTAGGATGTCCTTGGGTGAAAGTCCTAAAACCTTTTTTGGTACTAGGAGATGCTCCAACATCTAGACTGAGTGGATACACGTGCACAAGAGTGCCTAATACCAGTAGGCCGCATCTCTCACTATGTCGTGGTCGGTTGGAAGAGGGTGTGGCCTTATCAGCCCGAGTGAGGGGGTTGTAAGCTAGGCTGAGTTTGACTAGCTCGCAAATGAGTCCGCTATCAATGAGCCGGGTAGATATTAACAGACTACTGGTCAGGCAGATAGTGTGGTCTATTCCACTTACTAGGTTGTGCGGCTAGGGAGGTGATAGTCAGTGTGAAGTTGTAACAACCTCAATTCTGGCCATTAGTGGTATATGTTCGTACATACAAACAACCTTCGTAGGAAAATAATGAATGCCTAGAATCACCGCAAATTATATTATAATTGTCCCCAATTCTTTTAGAAGCACTGAATCTAGAGGACGAGTTTCTCTTTAAGGGGGGTAGATTGTAACACCCTGTACTTTTAGTACTCGAATGTTACCTGAAGACTTAAATTAATATAAACAGAAATATAACTAAATAGAGTGTTCACCCACATCTGGCCTAAGTCTAATATCCTGGTAAGTAATCTCCACCCATTACTCTTCAAGATGAATTATCAAACCATCAGATTCACCGTTAATCGAGACCTAAAACATCAAATCCATCGTCTTTCGAGTGCACAACCCTTGAGTTACCAATCCACCACCTGATCATCACCATGAGACCTGCCGATCATTAAATCTATGGTGGGACCTCCAATCCATCAATTCTTAAAGACCTGAGAGCCCATGTGGGTCATAATTGGAATGATCTGACGCATGATTCCCCTAGTTTGACTATCAAACAATAAAATCAACCTTTGAATTGCGACTACATAACCCTAGGAACCATTAAAATTGTCCAATGTAGACCCTTGGAAGGCCTGATCTCAGGATATCTCAATAAGGGAGAAACACCAAGTTCACAACTCATTAAACCTACAACCCTCAATCTGTCAATCCATTACTTAATCGTCAATGTTGGACCATTCAATAACTGAGTTTACTGTTGATTTCTATGAAAGCGGTCCTTAGAATCATTATACCTTTAAGGTTCAGAATTTGGAGTCGATCTGACCGTTGGTTCAATAGAGATCATAAAATGAAGTTAAAATCTTATAGTATGGCCCACCTAAGCTGCAAATTCGCCTCACTATTATCCTAACACCTTAAATAATTTATTAAAATATATAGACGGCGTGGATTGATCAAATACATCACAATGGACCCCACAAAGTGAATTGTGTACACAAGTACACATTCGCATGCAGTGCACCGAAACCGTCAGCTGGTTTGACCGTGCTGACCCGAAAAATCTATAAGAAGTGAGATTTTTTTCCTTCTTTTCCCGCCTGTGACGAATGACGTTTGTCCATTCAAATTTAGGCCCACCATCTTCGAGCGTCCCCATGATCTGAACCGTTCATCTTATAAAGGACCTAAATACGTCCTATACCCACCCGGTTTTACCTATTGAATCGCACATCCATGCACGTAACGTCGAACACAAGGTGATCATGTGTGGCTGGAATTTCCAAAAATGGAAACCGTTTTTGCCTTTTTGCTGCCAGGTTGGCTAACAGCATGCGAGATTTCCCTCAATCTCAACCCTTCGTACGGAAACATCCCAGCCCTCCATTCTATCTGCTCTCTAGGGCTTTCTTTTCAAATAAAAGAGTTGCCACCACATGCAGACCTGAACCCATTAGCTAAAAGCTAACGACCATCTAAATGGTGGTCCCACAAGGTCTCTGTGACCTATCTGAACCTTCCAAATACGTCTGATCATAAGATCATCCATCTTTTGAGAAATCGCCATTGACGGTGGAGTCATCTTCACCGTCTAGTTAGCCTAACCATTGTCTGATCGTGGACCCCATTCCTCGATCTAAGCCATCCATCTGGTGGCTCATGGTCTCAGATATCCTTCCATAACATCCGATCTCTGCCAAGCAATCAGTTCTTAACGACATCATCAGCTATCTCTCATTGTTAATCCTGATTAATGGGTAAAGCTTGTAACTAATAGGTGGATTAGTTGCCGGTCCTTCTAGACGTCTGTGAGGGTATAAATAACCCTCTTTCCTTTTAGGGCAACGGATTCAAAAAGAGAGAAAAGAGAAAAATAAAAAGAAAGGAAATAGAAAGTGAGAAAGAGAGCTTGTGAGGAGTACATTGGCGCCACCCATCTGTTGCTGCACCAAGGAGAGCGGACTCGTTCTGAGTCGCTGCGAGTTCGTGTTCTCTCTAGTCAGACAGACAGAGAGAAATAGAAGGAAATGAAAGAAAGGGGAAGAAACAGAGGAGAAGAAGGAAGAAAAGAAGACAGAGAGAGGAAGAGAGAGAGAGTGGTCGCGCCATTTGCTGCCAACTGACCTAGTGAGTTGGAGCAGCGAGTCTTGCTGTGTTCAGCCAACTGATTGGTCGGTTCATTTCGACAGGAAACAGAGAAGAAGATAGTGAAGAAAAAGGAGAAGAAAAAGCAAACGAATGAGAATAGAGCAGAGGGAGAGAGAGTCATGCAGTCGACTCGCTGCCGCAACTGGTTATGGAGTTAGCCAAGTCGCGGTCCAAGTTGTTGCCAATCGTGCTGGTTCGAGCTGGAGGTTGCTGGAATCCCAGCCGAAAGAGAAGCTGGAAGAAGTAAGGGAATAAGAGAGGAGGAGAGCTGATCGGGGGGCTGTCTCCTTATGGCGGGTTCAGTCACAGTCGAGCCAAGTCGTTGGACTGCTCTAACTCACTGAGTAGAGCATGTTTTGGGACCTGCTGGGGTTCAAATGTGTGGATGGACACTTTAGCACTAAAGGTTGCAGAAAGAAGAAGAAAGCAAGAGAGAAAGAAAATGGAGAAAGAAGAAGAAGATTGGAGAGAAGAAGAAAAGATGGGGCGAGTCCCTGAGTCAACTCGGTTCAAAACTGAGTCGGGAGTCTGACTCCCTGTCTGGTTGGGTCCAGAACTTACTGGAACCCCCACAACACTTGGAGAAAAGAAAAGAAAAAGGGAAAGAAAGGAAGATGAATGGGAGAAAGAGTGGAAGGGGGTTGTAACTGGGTTGGCACTGAGTTGACTCGGTTTAAGCTCGAGCTGAGTTTGGGACGCATTCAAGTAAGGTAGTTTTAAAGTCTTTGTTTGGATTTTAATCAGGTTATTATTATATCATTCTAAGTCTTATGATAAAAAATTGAAATCATCTCTATCTAGGTTCAATATGGTGAATTGAGTCAATTTAAGCTAGCGAGGTTAGATCGAGTGCTTTGGACTCCTTTGTGGTCCCTAGTCTAGCAAGAAGAGAATCCACACTTCAAGGTGATGGATATCCCACTTAGCTTCCTCATTTCATGAAGTTCTGAGATAGTTTGATCTTAAATGTATAATAACATTGTGTTTGTATGAATGGTGATTATGTCTCTTCTAATTTTAATTGATGATCGTTCCCCTAATCCATCTTATGAGAATTGTGTTACACTCATTACGCTACACTTAGGGTTTCTTATATCCATCTACATGTACACTCCCACTAGTTACATTAGGAAGTAAGAGATATTGTTTTCATTTGAAGAATGAATTGCTACATTACCCTTATATCCATGTTAGAATATCAAAAATAGTAAGTTAGTCCTTAGTTCCTTATTTGAATGAAATATATGCGAACTATTATATTAACTCCTATAATTCATGTCATACAATTGTCCTACTATTAACAATCATGTGTTTAGGAGTTAGCTTTGCATTCTCCATGTTTTCTTAAGTGATGGTTTGATTGGTACCTAGCCTTGTTAGAGGAGAAAAGAGACATGATGCTTCCATTACTTTTATCTCACAAGTCGTACAAAGAATGCTAAGGGTGGACTTCTACCTCGCTTAAGAAGGATTATGGACTTGTTATTAATTTAGAATGCTTGAAATATCTCATGCTTAAATGCTAGATATCCTATTTAAAGACCACAAACCTTGATCATGCTTATGAGATTAATCTTATTAATCCTATGAAATGTGCATGAGCATCATGGTACATGACATACATGCATGACATATGAGTTTTTTCGAGTGCTTAATGTAAGCCACACTCTGATTGAATTCCTGAAGGCTCTAGCACTACAGTTAAACTTACAGAGCATGTGCATTTATGCCACTTTGGGTGCTCTTTCTTTTCATGAGACTTTTTCTGGGATTAAACACTCCTCAAGCGTACCCCGTGTATTTTTTCAGGAGATATCCCTAGGCACACTCACTTTCATGGCTTTTTTCAGGTAGACAATCTACTGTGGGCGGTCTGCATGGTCTTTTCTGGGTGGCTAGTTCTCCTTGGGCATACCTATAAGTATTTTTCCGGGTGATTAGTTCGCCTCAGGCGACTCCCTTTATTTTGATAGCTTGTTGTGCATCCCCAGATCTATGACTTGAGCATACATTCATATGTCCATACATTTACATTTAAATTCACATTATCTCCCAATATGATTGATTATATATGGTTTAAACTGTTTTGAAATGACATGGTATGCATGAATCCTTGCGGGAAATTTCCACTGAGTTTTCACTCACCCAATCGTGCGGTTGCACCAAATAGATGCAGGGTTAATAATAGGTGGAGACCCCTAGAACGAGATTCCAGGGACGGCTGAGGTGGAGATGGTAATGAGGGCCTTTACACCGATGTAGTTGAGTCATTGGAGCTCAATTGATATCTAGGATTTACTTACTTTCATATTCTACACTGTGTGTTTTGTTTGAGTTGTAAAAATACTTCCCCTGTTGTGGGATTTCATTTACTCCCATGTACATGTACTAAACTTCCTTTTTTTTACTCTTGATATGGCTTATATAGTGATTTCTTTACTTTATGCTATGCAATTTACTATTAATTAGATGTATGATAGTCTATTTCATAACGTAATACTCGGGTTCTCAATGAGGGGCGACTATCCTCGGGTTTTGAGAACCAGGGTGTTACAGAAGTGTATTAGACCCTGGTGATATGTGTACTTGATGAGGACTGACATGCTTGCTTTGCATCTTGCATATAACATTTGGTTACGTAAGCCTCGCATCGCATGACCTTAGTATGGCCGATAGCATTCATGCCTTGCATCACTCAGCCTTGGTACAATTGATAGTATTCATGGACTTATCTGTATATTTCTGCATTACTTTGATATTGTATACTTGATACTCACCTTGTGCACACACTTACACTACCCTCTAAGCTTTTGTAAGCTTATGCACGACTGTTGCATGCAGGTGACGTTGGTTCACCGCAGCGCTGAGGTAGGAATGTGCATTAGATTATCCTGAAGCCTTTTGATCACCTTGTATTTTCCCTTTCGGCATTGTACTTAAAATTTTTGATATAGTGGATAAGTAGTGATGTTGTTTTACGACTTGGTTATGCTTATGGTTATGTTTTATTACAAAAAAAATTCATACTGAAAATCCTCCCTGTAGGATCCCAGGATTGGAATATGGCATATGGGTGCCAAAAGCCGAGAATGGGGCACTACCGAGGCTGTCAGTACCGGATTCGGCGATCGAGAATTTTGTGAGCCTATTTTCTGAGTTTAGGGTATGACACATAGGGTAGGTTATTTATGAGACTTCCTGATAGGCGGAGATTGTCTCACATGAGCTCATAGTATGCACAAGATTGATGCATGATTGGATTGTATAACTCATGTATTTTACATTGTGTGTTGCGATTACTATATGCCCTAGCAACATCAGGGCCGTAACCTACACAGGCATGTCGTGGAGAGCTAGATGGGACACCGAAAATCTGTTACTTGCATTGGGCCACCATAGATGACCTTGGGAGAAAATTTTCTAAACCCTCTTGGTACCGGAGGACGCTTCAACATTTAAACCAAGTGGATTACATGAGCACCCAAGTGCCAAATAAAATTAAGCCGCATCTTTCACTGTGTTATGGTTGGTTGGAAGGGGGTGTGACCTTATCTTCCCGATTCGTAGTGGGCAAAACTAGGTTGAGTTTGACCAGCTCATAAATGGGTCCGCTATCGACGTGTCGGGTAGGTATTAGCTGACTACTAGCCAGGCAGATAGTGAGGTCTCTTCCACTCGCCTGGTTGTGCGCGATGGGGCAATAATCTAGTTTGGAGTGTACTAGACCCCGGTGATGATCCAAGAGATGTACAGTACTAATATGTGGACTTATTGAGAAGGAGTTGCATACTCATTCATTCATTCATTCACTATCCACTTAGGCTGGTGGTGTTTAACTAATTTATTATGTACCTTCACAATGGCCAGGATTTTGGTTGAGGCGTGCGACCAACCTGAGATTAGGAGTTTAGCACATCGTGTCTGACTATCCAAATTTAGGTATGAGACTGGCTTGGATAGAATTCCCTTGAGATGGACCCCATAGCCTGCGATACTACGTATTATCATCCTGACTTCACTCCAGCTTGGTCATTTCATTTGCATCGCATATTACATTACATCCGCAGCATATAGCATTTTATGTTATTATGTTTCAACACTTATATGGCCTAGACGGACTTAGCAGGATTTACATATTGCATTGCTTTTTCAGTATATGATATTAGTTTATTATATTTTTGCACCGCATAGCATGGATAAGGCTGATGATATTTATGGACTTACCAACATGTTTCTGCTTACTCTGATATCGTATGATTCATGATCTTACTAGTATTTTTGACATTATATGATCATGGCGTTGTATTTGTGTGCTTGGCACTTATCTTGCGCACACACTCTCACCACCCTCTAAGCGTTCTATAAGCTTATGCACGATAGATGCGTGCAGGTGGCGTTAGGTTGCAGTAGCATTGAGCTTGGAGTGTGCAGCGGTCTCCTGGAGCTTTGATTTTGACATATGTATTTTCTTTTCAGCATTGTATTTAAAGTTTATATTAGTGGATATGTGATGATGACATTGCCTTTGTGATTTGGGTAAACTTACGGTTACAATTATTAAGAGATAAAAGTACGTTGGAAAATCTTGCTTATAGGATCCGAGGATCGGAATCTAGCATATGGGCGCTGGGAGCGAGAATGGGGTACTACGGAGGCTGTCAGCACTGAATTCGGCAATGGAAAATTTTGTGAGCCCGATTTCCAGGTTTGGGACATGACAAGTTACATGCTTATCATAAGGACTATCCATTGCCTGGTTTAGATTAGGAAATCAAGGCTTGCATGAGAAACGTCGGTGGTGGGTTTTTGAATAAAAGAATCGGTCCGTTAATGACATATTTTATTTTTGACAGTATTTCTACAAACAGATGATTGTGGAAGGTTGTGAGGGGTTGTAGGAAGCTCGTGGGCTCCCAGAGATTAAAGGTCTTAATAAAAAAAGTTGGTGGGTTCTGAGTTGGAGAGTTGCAGCTTTTGCACGTTCAAGCCTTGATTGGCTATCATGTGGAGGACGTGATGGAGGGATAAGGGCCGCTTAATGAGTGGTTCAAATGATGGTGGGTCCCACCATGATGGATGCTCGATGGTGCACATTCAAGCCTTGATTGGCTATCATGAGGAGGACGTGATGGAGGGATAAGGGCCACTTAATGAGTCGTTTGGATGATAGTGGGTCCCACCATGATGGACGGTCGATGGTCATAGCTCGGGGTCGTATAGGTGTTGGCTGAAGAAGAAGGGAGAGAGCAACAGGAGTTGGGGGTTAGTTGAGATGAGACGAGTGACGTGCTAATGCACATTACTTTCTTCTTTTTTTCAAAAACATGGTGGGACCCACAAAGATGACATGGAAAATCCACTCCATCCATCAGTCTTGCCTATCCATATTAGGGCATGGACCAAAAAATGAGGCTGATCCAAAACTCAGGTGGACCACACCATAAGAAACAATGAGGTCTAGAATACCCACCATTTAAAAAAACGGGATGCTACATTCTTAGAATACAATTGAAGAATATATGCTTAAATATTTCCCCTTCTTGCTTGCTGTGTATAGATGAGACGTGACCAAGTACCTCTTCTTGCCAACAGACAGTCTCTAGTTATGGGAAATTTGGCAAGAAGCATTCATAGTTCACTTCCACCACCATGATGTCTCATTGATTAGAGATCATATGTAATTGGTCATCTAATATATGTGTGAAGATATTATTCATGTTATCTAATGATAGTGGAACACTAGCTATGACTGATGCCCTCTCTCAATATCTGAAGTCGTAATGGACAAAGAATGCCTCTTAGTTACAATCTTTAAATAAGAGATACTTCATACAGAGGCCACTCTCTGTAACACATTCGAACATCTCCTTGAAGTGCTTTGTAGAATTTTCCAAGCATCCTATGACATGATCTCTATGGTCAATGGCAACCATCATGAAGATTCAGATACTAATGCTCCTGAGGTCAACTTAATAGTGAAATTGTGGTTTTTGCCGCTATGCGTTAAATGCGAAAACTTAGCAGAGCTAATGAATGAAGGCTATGTCCTAGAGGAGGACTGATTAGGACCTATTTAAAATTATTCTAATTTAAAATTCAAATTACTTAATTTAAACTAATTAAAAATTAAACTAAGTAAGGTAACATAACTCTAAGGCTTCCAAGCCAATAAAGGGTCCAATCACATACACTACAAAGGATTTGCAAATAAATAACTAGTTTAGCAAGATAGTGTATATGTGTGTGTTGTATGTGCTGCATATTCAATCATTAAGCATTTATCTAATCATGCATGTATAACTAAACATTCAAACATATGCATAATTAAATCAGTGCACAAATGACGATCCCAAACACAATCATATATAGTGGTTCGGCTACGTGCCTACTCCACTCCTAGCGGGGGCACTCAACCCATGAGTGTACTAGATTTCATTATTAGAGGTTTTAAATTAGGTTCACCTCTAACCTTTACAACCATACACGAGGACTTTAAATTTAGGCTCTACATAAGAGCCGAGGTCCTACACAAGAACCTGGGGTTTTAGGCCCTACGCGAAACCCAAGGTCCTACATAAGAACCTAAAGGTTTAGACCCTTCATAAGAGCCATGGTCCTACACAAGAACCTGATATGTCTTCTCTTGTCAGAGGCTCTCGCAAGAAACTTTAGTTATTTTTTCCATAGGCTAACTAACTATCTTGGTCCAACACAAAAACCCCGGAATTTAGGCCCTATACAAAGGCCAAGGTCCTACAAAAGAACCTAATTTAAGTTTGGGTTTGTAAACTCTTGGCCTTAATCCTACACAAGGAAAAAGACTAAACTGGACCTCCTATACTTGACTACTTACTTGTCGGATTGAGTTCCTTTTGTAGCGCGTTCTTGGGTTGTTTGATCTCCGCTCTCCCGTACTTCAATTAGCTCCCTAATGCTCCCCCGATCATGATGCTATTACTTTGCCAAGGCTTCAGCTCCAAGATCAACCACCTTGCATATGTGCTCACTCAAGGTGAACAAGGTGATGGGAAGTTGTTTGAATCTCCTATAACTAATGAAAGTTATTTTTCCTAGGGATTCACCTAGATGGGTCTCCTAGATGATTTGACAATGGTATGTCAAGATTGCTTAAGTCCAATCTTTAGGAAATTGAAGGGTTTAAACACATCTTCAATGTTGAGGTTGAAATCCTCATTAGAGTTGTAAACTCAAGGAAGATGTAACACCCTGGATTTTTACCAACCTGGAGTTAGACATCCTTAGACAATGAGTCAATCATAACACCTTATTAACTTCTCAGAACTTAATCCCAAAGTCTCAAATATCCTTTTCGACCCATTTCCTTAAGAATGTCACCTTTCACCACCCTATTCTTCAAATTTTTCTAAGTACTTTCATATTAGATACTAATCTTAAAGTTTAAATGATAAAGAACAATAATGAAATTAAAATTTATTATAAATAGTGAATAAATAAATAAAATGGGTTTTTGACCATTAACCTTTTGGAATCTCACGAAATAACTAGACTGTTTGGATAGATCAGCTTCTCCTATCCAAAATCATATATTGCACGCCAAATAACTCATTTCGATTTACAAAATACACCCGTTTCAAAATATCGAGTGATGAAACCACATCAAACAGACTTAGGGGCCCAAACGGCACAATTCGGGGGGACCCAAGGTGGGTCCGCACATTTCTAGCACCCCGGGGGGGGGGATGCCATCACCCCCAGGGTCCAGCAAACGACGATGGCATCACCGGATCAGCGAGGCCTCGTCGCAACGGGCCGAGTAGCCCATTTTCTGTCGTTTCCTACCGTTTTCTGCAGTTTTTTTGTCTAACAACTGTTCAAAAATTATTAATTCATATAAAAATAAGAGAAATATATAATAAAAATTCTAGAAGTCTAGTTTCATATAAAAATAAGAGAAAAATATAATAAAAATTTTAATATAGTTAAATATAGGTCGTTGTGACAACTGTTCGAAAATTATTAGTTCGAACAGCTACCACTTCTAGAATTTTTAGAATTTTTCTACAACACAAAATCTAATGAAATTTGGTGGAGATGAAGTAAACTTGATGATGAACCACTAGAAAAATAATTAAAATAGTTTACTAATTAAAAGTGCTAGAAAGGGGCGTAGAACTGCCCTAGGACCATATTCTGTCGTAATTAGGGTAAGTACTAAACTGAATACTCAGTAGAATTAGCTTGAACTACTTTAAATATGAACTGCAAGAGCCAAAACAACTAGAACCGCTAATTCTACGTTACCTAGAAATCTAGGATCAATCTCTAAACCCAGTTGCTCTCGGGAGCACTTTGAAATTCCGTATCGGACCTATACTACGCGTCGAAAGTCCGATGACGGCGAAACTACACAGTTATGACCGCCTCATTGGGCTTGATGACCATCTCAAAAATCAAGTCCTAATAATACCTAAAAATGCACAACTTGAGCCCGGAGCGAAGTGTGTGAGAAACACAAATATCTTTAGGAAATGAACTAAAACTTAAGTGAATTGAGTCGTTCACTTGTAGGCCAAATTTAAGGATTCAGACCGTCGGAATCTGACCCAATTATACCCTCGGATCAGAAAAAATTTCTAACACATGTCAGTATACTTATGGCCCTGATCGAGTACTGGTGATTGTTGAACTGAAACTGGTCCTCCACGGTTGATCTATAAATCCGATCGGGCCGAGATCTTAGCCTGACCTAGATCCAACATCAAGAAGCTTAAGTTCGACCGCATGTAGAAAAGGGGCCTCCAAATCAGCTCCATTGGACCGAAATAGCCAACTTTTGGCTATAACTTAAGTATACCATGGCCCTGGGGCCATTCCCATCAGTTCTGGGCCTATATAAGGGCCTTAAACCCCCTCTCTCCCTTCACATACGATTTTGCAACCCTAGGAGAGAGAAGAGAGCAAAGAGAGAGAAAGTGTGAGAGGAAATAGGAGATTGTTCCTGGGATCTTTCCCTACCATTCCAAGTGCTTTACCACCTCTCTGTATCGCTATTCTGGCAATTCTGACTTCGTTCGTTGGTAAAAAATCCTAACCCTAATCTGTTTTAGGGATACAAGTAAAGTAAATGCTGAAGTAGCTAACCTATTTCATACTATAGGTTACTGTTGTGCCGTAGGTGAGGACTTAGTGTTTAAACTGAGTTCGTTACAAGTCTACCGGTGAAAGGTGCGGACTATAAACGTTTAGGTTATGATTTTCAAGGCTTTCAATGTCGGCTAATGATTTATAAGTGATTAGGGTGCTATTTCACATGCTAAATGCGAAGATTCCTTCGCTTTACAAATATATATGAACTATGTTGAGTATAGTGCACTCCATGTGTTAGTTGAATTGATTGAATGTGTATAGAATTTGGATTCATGTTTGACATGATTATCTATCGTGGATATAGGGTTGTTGTATGTGCGACAATCCCTTGACAAAAGGGTTTGCCCTAATACATGTTATGGCCAACATACGTAATGTATGTTATAGTGTGTAGTCTAAGTGTTTGTTGAAATAAATGAATGAATATAAGATTATGATTTGTACCTTCCATGTCTATGGAATGTAAATACATGATTGCTGTACATGTGATAACTCCTTGTTGGAAGGATCTGTCCAAGTATATGTTATAATCAGCATATGTTATGTATGTTGATATGTGTAGTCTAAGTGTTTGATAAAATGCCTGAGTGAGAAAATGTTTGGTGTAATGTCTTTGATGAGGACGTTGAGATAGGATTCTCAATCCTCTTATCTAGGGTTACAGTGTCCTTCATGTAATCTATCTTATTACTATGTGATTTATGAATAAAATGCTCATGTATGTTAACATGTATTTTGTGTGTTCATTAAAATGCTGAAATGAGATCTATATTTAAATGTGTTGTACATGCTGTCACATGTGAATGTTATTGTTCTGAAATGTGTTTGGGCCTACGTCGTAGTCCAGGCAATCAGTAATGATCTACGGTCGGTGGCCGAACTGTTTTAGCCTCGACGGATGTGTTCGACGAATCTGAGTCGTACATAGTTTGACGACAGTGGTTAGGCCACGCGGAATGCTTATGCACTCCATGTCGATTAAATCAACGTGCACTCATACTAGTCGAGCTTGTCAAGTAATCCGATTAGCCCAATGTATGTTCACCATGTATGGATGCTACTACTTGAATCTAAGGTACCAAACTCAATAGTGGAAAGCCCGCTAACCTTGGTACCTCGATCCGCTAAGACTCATGAGCTGGACATAGTGGTATGGGATACCGTGGTCGAGCTATTAGCCTACACTGGGGCGACGAGCCTTCCCGTAATGACCAGTGAGCAACATCGCCTCGTGAGTCAAATACACTGATTAGGTGACGAGCCCTTTGTAGTGGCTTCGAGCATACTCTGAGACTGTATTGAGGCGACGAGCCTTTCCGTAGCAACTAGAGTATGAAATAGGCCTACCCCGGCGCAGCCTGGCTGTGGTCCCTAGTCGGGTCGGTGACGAGCCTTTGAAAATAAACTGCCAGTTGGTAGGGTGTTGGTGGTAGTGACCTGAACTTGCCTATCGTATGAGATTTACTAGGACTGACGACCCTAGAATGGATCATTGTTTGGGAATTGATATAAGGTACCTTAGCTTCTCGATCTTGCTGTATGAAAAGGTCTAATAAGAACTCGGTAATCACATTCATACACCGCATTGCATGTGCCTTTGGCGTTGGAGTTGAGCACTGTAAAGGGGGTGTATGCCGCGACCGTGAGATAAAGTTCGCAAAGAGAGTGCAGGTGAGGGCATATATCATTAATACATATCATCCTTGCATTAACCAGAGTACTTAGAAATGCTTGATTGTATTACTTTATTATTACTGCATGACTGAATTGATAACATATTAACCTTTGCTTTATAGATCCACTAAGTTGATCACTCACTCCCATGTTCTGGGATGGTGTTTTAAACATCAATCAGACTCTGTCTTAGCTGCAGGTGATGGCTATGCCTATGAGGTGGAGCCAGATCTCGAGGACGATGAGGAGGCGTTCTCCTATATGCAGTTATCAGGCGGGTTCATGTGAGCCGTGTCCTGATTGTCGGGGCTACAAGGATACTGACTAGATGCTCCTACACAATTATTCTGAAATTTTGGAACACACCTGTATATTCATTTTGATCACTTTGGGAATATACATGTAATTATTTGACCTGCAATGTATTTATACTCTGGAGATCGGCAATGGTCTATACGTTCCATATATACTTCTTTACATCTCTCAGTCTTCGGCTTGCACTATTTAACTGCCTCTGGAGTATGATATACTGATTTGGTATAATCCCACTCATGTTTAATGCACTAATACAGACAACATTCAATCATCATCATATATGTTGCATAAGTGATGTTTTGGAACTCGGGAGTTGGGCTCCTGCTCGACCCCCGATTTTAAGGCGTTACAGAAGATGACTTAGAACACCATGGTATAGAGGCTTGGGATGAGAGATATAAACATGGAATTTTCTAAGCTTCTTTTACCCCAAAAACCCATGAAAATGCCTAAGAACTGTTTGTCCTTTATAAAAAGTTTGAGCTCTAATGGTTAAAAAACGGCTTTATTGATATCATCGAAGGTTTCCTCGATGCCATTAAATATTTCAGATAAAATCTGATGTTTTCTTAATGAACATATTTGGACCATTTCCGATGTCATTGAACTCCCATTCGATATCATCGAAATTAATCTTCGATGTCATCAAAGGAGTCCTCGATCCCATTAAGAAAGTCAGGGGAAAAAATTCAATTTTTTGCTGGACAATTTTGACTCTCAATCGATGTCAGTAACTACTTGACACAATAACTCACGTGATTGACAAATAGGGTGCAAAAATCAGTGCACTAACAGATAGCCCTCAGGTCTGGAAAGCAACTTCTTGACTGACTGGGTGCAGGCATAGACCAAGATGCTCAACACGATGGAACACAAAATTTCAACCGGTCTAACAGGATGTAGGATAATGTACCTTTGCTATTAGAGTTAGTGCGTTGAAAATGTTACATTTATATACTTTCATTTATATTGATTAGGTTGTGTGAGGAGTACACAATATATTCTCGGGTCTTAGGAATCTTGAGATTGGACACATTGATCATGGACCAGGGAGAGACCACAACCTGAAATGTATATAAACCCCAAATATTAATGATAGTTTGACTTTCTTTGGGAATGCAACATGTAGACATTTGCATTCATGAACATACAATATTTAAAACACTTAGTAAACCCTTAAAACAATACTAATCCATCAATATAACTAAGGAACTTCAAAGTCTCCGCCTAGAACTGTTCATCTTTCATGCCTTGTTGGCCAATAGATTATCTGACGCCACTATCTCTTATATTCAACCACTGATGCTAACCACGACTTCATGAGAGATATAATGCCCCATGACTAACGAAGAGGTCAAGATGCTACTCGCCTAGTCAATATCACCTCCAACACAACCAACACACGAAAACCTGTCCTCGATAGAATTTGACAACATAAAATTCTCCCTGACTCACATTAGACAAATTTTTATATAACACATGTATTATAGCTTTAGATGGAGATAACTTTATGTTTAGTTATTTTTTCTATGTGTATAAGATGTCATTGGAAATCTATCAATGAGCTTTACCTATTGGCCAATGCCAAAGGCTAGCCCCCAAACCTTTTTTTTTTTTTTTTTAAAATAATGTCATTTTAAGGCTTAATTTGAATTTTAAGTTAAAATTTACTAATTCTAATAAATTATGGTTTTTACTATTTTAAGGGTATTTTAGGGTTTAAAGTCTTTTTTTTTTTTTTTGTTAGCTTGTTAGTACACCCCATGTCAATTCACACTTCAGTGTCTTAAAATAGCTTAAAGTCATTTTTTAAGTCATGAGAAAAAGTTTGAATCAATTTAGAAGTCGTTTATTATATTTATTCTTTTGAAAAAATTTGCTATTTTAGAAAAGTTACTAATTTTGAATTATGGACTAGTATAAGTCATATGAAATGGCTTTATAAATGGACTTGTATCAATAATATCAATTTTATTTCTTGTTTTTAAATATTTTCTCTTTCTTTGTAAATTCAAGTGATACGCTTGAGAAGACAATGATGATCTCTTTTCTTTTTCCATACTTCGCTACTCAGTCAGTCTTCAATCTGATTTTTTAAATGCTACTCATAATACTCCTCGAACTCAAGATGATATGAGGGAGATCATTGAAAATTTGGTAAGCAAAAACCTATGGAAAGCCTAAGTTTTACACTTTGTCGTGAAATTAACAATATGCAAATTAAAAGCCATGTCTACATTATATATATTTTTAGACATAATGAAAATAAACTTTAAAATGCTTGATTTGCTCATGGACCACATCACTACTTTCAATTTGAATAGTGTTTTATTATCACAAGAAAGAATATCTCCACACTATTAGGGTCCCTTATCTGGAGGTGGGACCCACATGTGTGGGCTTAAGTAGTTTTTCCTTTAACCACATGTGTGTGGGGGTATTTTGATCTTTTGGTCTTATCCTTTTTTGAAGTAAAGAAACAGGAGAGAAAGATAACTTTTTGCCTAGAGAATTCTCGCAACATTTGGAGTTTTTCTATTTTCTATTTTTTTAAGGAGAAAAAGTGGAGAAAGAAAAGGAAAAAGGAATTTTGTAGAAGAAGAATATTAAAATTCTTGTATAATTGAAATATTTTCATTTAGATTTCTAAGGCTCCATCCACAATGTCGGTTTATTCGATTATCTTATCCAAGGGTTGTGTAGGGGTTTGCACAATCTCTAGTTGGTGAGAAAATTCTTTTCTTTTGTCGTTGCTTGAAATTCTCCTTTGGGTGGTGTATTTGGGTATCCAAGAGAGGTTGTTCTCTTAATGATTATATTTTCATTGTCTCTAACATAGTGAATTTGTGCCAGACTAGGTCCTACGGTTTTTCCCTTCACATATTAGGGTTTTTCATGTAAAAATCTTTGTGCCTCTTGCACTCTACATGTTTGATGATTTGCTTGCTCATGTTGGAAGTGATTAACATCCATTAAACTTTCTATAATATTAATCCCATTGATTTGCACATTGAGGGAAAAAGCGTAGGGTTTTCAGAAAAATGGTATCAGAGATCCAGGTTGGTTCTAATTATTTTGTGTGTGAATCATGGAGACAAGCATAAATCGAATGTGTTAGTGCACCTATTTGCACTCATGTTTGTCAATCACGTGACTAGTTATGTCTTGTAGTCAGATGAGTTCTTGGCAAATGAAGACCGGCGACGCAACTGGAGCTAAAGCAGGAAAAGCTACATCGAAGATGAAGAACTGCTTTTACAATCTTAAAACCTTGCAAATAGATGATCCCAACCCAAGTAGGAAAACCCTCCTAGGTCATCTATTTTAAGCCAAACCCAAGTCCATATTTTATATCCTATAGTCTTGGCTTAAGCAAGTCCTAAGTTCTTGAACTATTGGATAAAAACAAAAAAAAAAATTTGTCCACTGTCAGTAGGACGAAGGTGCCACCGAATAGCACCTTCAATACCACCGAAGGGGGTCAAAACAGTCTAGCAAGCTTACAACATTAATTCGGTATCATCGACTGCCACTGATGAACAATGTTCGGTACCACTGAAAGAGACTGTTTTTAGTCAACAACTTGGGAAATTTAATTCGGTACTACCGATAGATAATTTGGTACTACCAAAGCAAGTCAGTGGTACCGAAGGTCACTTCGGTAACACCAAGAACTAGCCATTTTATAGCAATTTTCTATCCGTTGAAAGCTTTTGCTTATAAAATGACTTGTAAGAACTTGCAAAAATAGTGAAAATAGGCACCAAAGAGTCTCTAGTGTATCCCAAGCTTATCCTTGCCCATTTAGACTTTATCCATATGAGTTTCATGTTCTCTTCATTGTGATCCTTCACTCTTATAAGAATTCAAAGCTCATATTTAATGAAGAACATGAACTCGTGCCTTCTCTAGAGTTCAAAGACCAAACCAATAGAAAAAATCCTTGGTTCTTTGATACTCTAGAGCGTCCATAGGTTGAATCTCTTAGAAAATCCACTCATTATCCTAAATAGGAGATTCAACCAACTCCCATAACCTTAGTCACCTTCTAGGTACATCTTATGTAAGTTTTTTTTATCGTGAAGCTGAGCCAACAAAAAAATCCAAGTGATGCGATCGGGGGAGCACTGGGGAGCTGATTCAAGCACAAAAGCATAAAGATCAAGCAACCCGAGAAGAATCTACAAAAGAGAACTCATCCGACAAGTGTCATTATAAGAGTTCAAAATTTTAGTCTGTTTTTTCTTATAGGATTGAGGCTAAGAGTTTGCTATCAACAAACTCGTTTAGGTTCCTTATGTAGGACCTTTGCCGGTGGGCCTAAAAGTAAGTGCTTTGTATGGGACCTTGGCCAGTGGGTCTAAACGTTAGGTGCCTTATGTGGGACCTTAGTCGGTGGGCCTAAACGGTGGGTGCCTTATGTGGGACCTTGGCCGGTGGGCCTAAACGTGGGTTCTAGGTCTAAGACCAAGAACATAAATTTGTATCCTTAGTGTAGGACTATAAAGGTTATAGGTGAACCTGTTTAAAACCTTTAATAGTGAAATCTGGTGCACTCTGGGATTGAGTGTGGATGCCGGGAGTGGAGTAGGCACATAATCGAACCAGTATAAATGCTTATGTTTGGAATGTTCATTTGCGCATATGTTTTAATCATGCTTATATATGCTTAAATGTTTAAATTTGTAAGCATGATTGGATGAATGTTATTCATTGATAGGAAGCACATTCCACACATAAGCTCACAACACTAGGCTTGGTATTATATTTCCATATCTTTAATAGCCTTTGTGATTGGATCCTCTAACTATCTTGGAAGCCATTAGAGTTATATTACCTTACTACCTTTAAAATTGAATGACCATTTAAGATAGGTAATCAAGTTTTCAAATAAGCATAAATAATTGAAAAGTCCTATTTACCTCCCCCCCCCCCCCCCCCTTAGGACAGTGCCTCATATTCACTCTTCAGTATCAGCGGTGTAAACCACAATTTTAAAATGGTTAGTAAAATGAAAATGACTGGATGATTTGGAAAGACAAGATGGAAGAATTTTTGTATTGCAAGGAATTATATGAGCCAGTGGAAGGTGATGGGGCCAAACAAAAGATATGATCGATGATGAGTGGAAGAAACTAGATTGAAAAGCTGTTACGTTTATTCAACAATGATTAGATGATAGTGTCTTTCAACATTTATTTAAAGAAAATTTGGCACACTCACTTTAAAAGAATTTGAAAGGGTTTTATGAGAGAAAGACCACAGGCAACAAGGCTTTCTTCTTTAGGAAGCTTATGAACTTGAAGTACAAAGAAGGTAGCTCGATCGCCTAGCATTTAAATGTGATGCACCGTATTGTTAATCAACTCTCTTATATGAATATGATTATAGATGATAAGTTGCAGGCCTTATTACTGCTCAATTTTTTACCCAATAGTTGGGAGACCTTAGTGGTGTCTTTAAGTAACTCGGCTCCAAATGAAGTTGTTACCATGAGTCGAGTAATGGGAAGAAGATTGGGGGAGAAGCAAAAGTAACAAGCCTCGATACCATATAAGTTAAGAGGTAAATCTAAGTCAAGAAAAGACGTTAACTATTATAATTGCGATATGCTAGGCACTACAAAAATGAGTACCAAAAGGCCAAAAATGAGAAGAAAAAGAAAGGAAAAGAAAGAAGAGAAGGACACAAGTGCGATTATTTCAGATTGTGATATTATTATTTTCTCAGGTTGTAAAAAAGTATGTCTAAATCTCACTTGTCAAGATATAGATTGTGTCGTTGGCACTAATGCTTCATCCCATACTCCCTACAAAAGAATTTCTTCACATCTTGTAAGTCAGGTGACTTTAGTGTTATAAGAATAAAAAATAGTGGCATGTTAAAAAATCATGAGAATGGGTAATGTGTATGTTGAGACCAATGTTGGTTGCGGGTTGGTTCTCAAGGATATGAGACACGTACTTGATCTTTTTCTTAATTTAATTAATGTGAGAAGATTGGATGAAGAAGGTTACAACAATCACTTTGGTAGTAGATAATGGAAGCTTACAAAAGGGTTTCTTATAGTTGCAAGAGGAAAGAGTTGTTGCACTTATATAAGATGTAAGCATAACCATGTAGGATTGAGGTGAACACAACAAAGAATGATTCTTCTATTGATTTATAACACAAGCGGTTGGGTCTCATGAGCGAGAATGACCTACGAATCTTCGCCAAGAAGCAAGTCCTTCCCGATATAAAAGGCATGTCTTTAAATAGTTGTGTTCATTACTTGATTGGAAAATGACACATGATTTAATTGCATAAAATTTTCCCTTAAAGAAAAATAAATATTTTGAAATTACTTTATTATGATGTTTGTTGATATATGAAAGTGATTTTTTTTTTTTTGTGGTGTTTACTTTATTAATATCATAGATGATGCTTTTAGAAAGGTGTGGGCATTTACCCTAAAGACTAAAGACCATGTTTTGGATGTGTTCAAATATTTTTATGTTATGGTGGAAACGAAAATAGGTAAATCATTGAAGTGTATTGGCATATATAATGGTGGCGAATATATTGAACCATTTGGGCAATATTGTAAAGCCCATGGAATTCAACTTAAGAAATATTTTTTCAAGACTTTACAACACAATGGTGTAGCAGAAAAGATGAATCACACTATTGTGGAAAGAATCAGATGTATGCTCTCGTAGGCAGAATTATTAAGATCATTTTGGGGGGAAGTAGTGCACATTGCATGTTACTTAATTAATTTATATCCTTCGGCTCCTCTAAATAGAGATGTTGTAGAAATGGTATGGATCAGAAAAGATATTTCCTATGAACATCTAAAGGTATTTACTTGCCAAATATTTAAGCATGTTTCTAAAGATGAGAAGTATAAACTTGATGAAAAGGAAAAACAATGTATCTTCTTGGGCTATATAGATAAAATTTTGGCTATAGATTATAGGATCCAACTAACAAGAATGTGATTAGAAGTAGGGATGTGGTCTATTTTAAAGACCAAATAATTAAAGATTTTGAAAAGGTTGAAAAACCTCCGCCCTTTGCAAGTGATCTTATTGATGTAAAAGTAGTTTCTCCTCCCACGGTGCATGATGATGTGGGAGATGCATAAAGCCAAGAAGAGATGGTTAATAATGATGTTGAATAGCAGCCCCCTCAAGAACCACTAGTTGAACCCCAGTTGAGAAGGTCTACTAGAGTGAGTCCACCGTCCAGGAGGTACCCATCTCATGAATACGTCATGCTTATAGATGGTGCTAAACCTAAGAACTATCAAAAGCTCAAATTGATGAACGTAAAGGAGAGTGACTAAGAGCTATGCAAGAAGAGATGTATTCTTTGCATAAGAACTACAACTATGACTTGGTGAAGCTTCTAAAGGACTAAAAAAATACTCAAGAACAAGTGGGAATATAGGTTAATGATTGAAGAGAATAACTCACAACTACGATAAATGTAAGGTTGGTTGTGAAAGTATTTAGGTAAAAGAAGGGCACTAACTTTGATGAGATTTTTTCGCTTGTGGTGAAGATGTTATCCATTCCGATTGTATTGGTTTGACTACAAGCATAAATCTAGAGGTTGAGCAATTAGATGTCAAAACGATATTCCTTTATGGTGATTCAGAGGAAGAGATATATATGGAGCAGTCAGAACATTTCAAAATCAAAGGTAAGGAGCACATGGTTCGCAAGCTAGACGAGAGCCTATACGGGTTAAAACAACCCCTAAGGGAATGACACAAAAATTTTTGATTCATTCATGGTGGATCATGGGTATAAAAGAACCACTTCAGACCACTGTGTATTTATTAAGAAATTTTTAATGTAATTTTATTGTTATTTTACTTTATGTTTATAATGTGTTGATTGTTGGTCAAGGTATTAATAAAATTAACATGTTGAAAAAAAAGTTAACCAAGTCCTTTGCCATGAAGGACTTAGGACCAACACAACAAATTCTGGGTATGAAGATATCTCGTGATAGGAAAGTTGGTAAACTATGATTATCACATAAAAGGTACATTGAGATAGTGCTTGAAAAGTTCCATATGGACAAGGCAAAACCTTTCAGTTCTCCACTCGCAAGTCACTTTAAGTTAAGTGGTGAGTGAAGTCCCTCAAGTAAGAAAGAAAAGAAGGAATGAGGAAAGTTCTCTATGTATCAAGAATAGAAAGTTTGATGTGTGCTAAGGTGTGCACAAGGCCTAATATCGCAATTCAATTTATGTTGTTAGTAGATTTCTTATAAATCCTAGCAAAGAGAACTAGAAAATAGTTAAATGGATTCCTAGATATCTCAGGGGTCCATCCAAGTGTGTTTATGCTTTGGAGGTGGTAAGCCTGAATGAGTAGTTTATACAAATGTAGATATGGTAGGAGACATTGACTCTAGGAAGTCCACATTAGAATACATGCTTACTTTTCATGAGGAGCAGTGTCATGGTAATCCAAATTGTAAAAGTGTGTGGCTTATATACTACAGAAGCTGAGTATATTGTAGTGACAAAAGCTTGCAAGGAAGTATTATGAATGAAGAGCTTCTTTTAGGAACTTAGATTGATGCAAGATAATTATATTGTTTATCGTGACAAGTAGAGTGCCATCCACCTTTGTAAAAAATTCAAGTTTATTTTTCAAGTCCAAACACATAGATATAAGGTATAATTATATTCGAGATACTTTCGAAGAAAAGATGCTACTGTCACTCCCCAAACTTTAGGACCAGGCTCTTAAATTTTCGGCCGTTGAATTCATTATCAACAACCTCCGTACTACCCCAATCTTAACTCCTAACTCCTATATGTCAGGTTTCGATCATGGGATCCCACAAGGAAGATTTTCAGGGTTTTTTTTTTGTAAAAAGTATAACCATAAGTGTACCAAAACCAAAAATATCATAACATATCCACTATATAATCTATTAGAGTGTAGTGTTGGAAAGGAAAATACATGATAGAACAAAAGTCTAAAAGATCAAGTATACTATCTGGGCTCAACACTGCTGATACGCCCTAACATAATCTGCGGTGTAAACAAATGTGCATTAGCCTCCTATAAAGCTTAATAGAGTGCGTGCATAATGCATAGGAAAAGTATATCAATATTAGAGTAAGAAGAAAATGATCAATGGAGAAAAAGCTTCCAAGTCCATGAATGATATCAGCCATACCAAGGCTATGTAATACAAGGGCCTACATGGCTATGTATCATATGCTGAGATGCAACACAAGTATGCCAATTCTCAAATATTCCACATATCATAACGGTTCACAACTAGAACATCACCAGGGTCAAGTATACTATGCTAGTAGCCTATCTCCCATTGCGCGCATGACCAAGCAAGTGGAAGAGACCTTATTATCTGCCTTGTCAATGGTACCCAATGCCCACCCGGCTCACCAATAGTGAACCTATTTTATGAGTTGACCAGACTCAACCTAGCATATACCCCTCTAGACCCAGGCAGGTAAGGTTACATGCCCTTCTAACTGACCCCAACATAGTGGGAAACATGGCCTACTGGTATTCAGCCCTCATGTGCTCTTAAATCAACTTGGTCTAGAAATTGGAGCATCCTACTGGTATCATAGGGTTTAAAGATTTTTACCTAGGGATGCTTGCGATGTCCTATAACCTTAATAGATTTTCGGTATCTTTAAACTCACTATTAGCTACATTAAGGCTGCGTGGCTACACCCTTGATGTCGCTAGGGAATAGATGCAATCGTGACATCATACTATCCAAGTCATGCAATAAACATGTGGGTACTGCGCGATCATTCAGGGCGACCCTATATCATAATGGTTTCATAAGTATCTCAAGCCGAAAGGTATATGCTATGATCAATCATCATCCATAGCCAGGTATACATATGATGCATATGAATAAATAAATGGGCATAGTATCCATTATGCTAAGCATATTACAGTGTCAACCTATTAGGCTAAGTACACTAGAATGTTATCAGACATATCATGTAATAATTGGCTTTAAATGGCCCTATATATATAGAATGAGACTCGAACGATGGGCCCCATTAACAATGAAAGTATCTATGTGACATGGCGCACTCGAGACTTGAATTGGCCTCTCATGTGACCCATACATTAAAATGATCTAGTGAATAGATGTACGACATGAATAAAATATATACATCAAGGCAGCGAGTCACAATGGGGCCCAATGAATACCTCGATGTGGGCCGACCTTTTTGTCCAAAGGCAAAGCGACATTTGGGGGGGCGGGGAGGGGGGTGCGGGAGCAATGTTGTACCCTACTTTTTACCTTTACTGGAAAAGCCAATTAGAAAGGGACACAGGTCATTCCACAAGAAGTATATAGCACACTTAAGATATTTGAAGATACTTCTAGCTCGTGTTGCAGAGATAACGACTGGCACTATTTGGGTAATACATGTCATCTAAAGACGGAGCATGACCAAATAATGGAAGATGGAAAGTGGTTGAGAGAAGAGAGATGTTGAGGCTGTTACTGGGACAGGTGTTCAAGAATAATCTAGAAGGCTGAAGTGGTGCTGATGCAATTGTTGTCACCGATTGAATATGAAAAGAAGCATCTAAATGGCTATCTCAAGAAAGTCTATAAATAGTAGAGAAGTTCAATGAAGCAAAGTATGTCATACCAACCCAATCAAAAAATCGATCTATCAATTATCTTTATGTTCCTTAGCACATACAATCCGTCTTTTTCATTCCTTAGCATAACCGATATCCTATTCCTATCTTAGGAGTAGCGGTAATCCAACAGCTATAATCCTTACCTATAATCCACGTCTACACTCATATGTTGGACAATTTCTACTAAAACACAAGTAGTTCTCTCAGAAAGGTGATTTACAGTTACTCCCTGCGGGCAACCGTAAGTGTTTTTTTTTTATTTTGTTTTTGTATCTGAAAGTTCTCACATAGAAGGCAAGGTGCAACCCATTTTCGAAGGAAAAACCCTACCCTCTAATAATCGCCTGATCATTTTAGAAAACATCTTGTGAGTGGATGAATTGGCAACCTTATTTACGGTCAATTTTGACTTATCTACCTATCTTGATACTTGGGTTCAAAGTTGTTCGGTTGGAATCGAGCTGCACAGTCACTTCTAACACACCCACACACATCATACATGATAGAATTTTGCATCGAAGATGTCAACAATTAGGACACAATCTAATAATCGATTTGGACCACTCATAATGTGGCCCCCCACCTTTAATACTTGTGCCCCCAAGAATCATTTTGATACGATGGTCCTATCTGAATAATGGCCTAAAATTGGATGTTCAAGAACAATTATACTGTGAGAGGCTTGATCATGGACCCGGTGGCTCTCAAGTAACACTTCGCCAAACAAATCTAACCATTCAATAAATAGCTAGGAAAGTAGACATGCCAAATTGATTATGCTTTAAAATGTTTGATCACCCATTTAGGTAGTTGATCATGTATGTCCCACCTTTGATCTCCCATGCCTCTTCCTAATAACTTTGATTGAATAATCCTAGCTATGCAATCAATGAAAAAGAAAATAGAAGGTCTATAATGATGATACTTAAGGTAGGGTTCAGGCCATCCATCACCAAGCCTCCCCCATTTGATCTCTCAGGAATCACTTCTATTGACAATCCTTACCAATCTGGAACTTGAGAATCCTACAACTCTTTTCAATTTGAAAATTCTAGTTTTGGTAGTGTTTGGTTGCACCAAATCACAAAATTTCCATATATTTCATGATTAATCAGTCTAATTTAGTGCAACCAAAGCAAATGGTGTTTCCGGGGCATAAATGACATTTCAAATCAATGGTGTAGTGCTAATCAAGCAATACAATATAATTTCACAAGAGGATCTGGCTAAAAATGCATTATCAAAAGAGAAACGACATAAAAGAGAAGAAAGACACTAATGATCCTTGTTTTCTGGAAGAAAGGGATAGGTTGGACGGCTAGCATCTTCCAATTTGAAAGATTTTGAGGATATGGTCCATTTAATGATGTGGGCATTCAGATTAATGGCTAGGATAATCCAACCATACCTTACATGAATGAAATTGGTGAGCAATGGAAAAGTTCCTTATTAATCAATCCCTAATGGAAAACGAATGATGGTCTGACGTGGGTGGGGCTCACTACTTACTGAAGGACGAACCAGGGGTGTATAAAAAGTAAGTGGTGGGCCCTTGATTAGATCACCGAGCACTAAACACTGTTTGGATCGAGATGGTGCGATTATTTTTATGCGTAAAGAAATATTTCTTTTTTGTCTGATGCCATTCTTGTTGGGTCCCATGGAGGCGGCCGGTTCCTCCACGAGTCCTTGCAGAGTACATGTGGGGCCCACCATGGTGTGTGTATGATATCCAACGCATACAGAAAGCTGTCCCATGATGAAAGCTGGATACCCCCAAAAATCAGGCTTATCCAACGATCATGTGGCCCCTACATGAATTTGGAGAGTTTTGGTGGTCCATTGTTTTCTATGAAGTGGGACTCAGATTCGGTAGTGATCTCTCTAGAACCGACGTGTGTATTGTTTGTGCTCTGTGGGCCCCACCATAATGTATGCGTTTTATCTACGTCGTCCATCCGTTTTGTCAGATTATTTTATCAATGATATACATACATTTCTCCAGCTCATTTTAGGGCATGAACCCAAAAATGAGACAGATCTAAATGTCAGGTGGACCACACCATAGGAAATACTGGTGATTGAACGCCCACCATTAAAAACTTTGTAGGCTCACCGTAGTGTTTATTTGCCATCCAACCTGTTGATTAGGTCACACAGACCTAGATGAAGATACAATACAAATATCAGCTTGATCTAAAACTTTTGTGGTCCTCAAGAAGTCTTTACTAGTGGGCATTCAATCACACTATTTCCTATGGTGTGGTCCACATGAGATTTGGATCTGCCTCATTTTTTAGTTCAGAACTTAAAATGAGCTAGAAAAAATGGATGGACAGAGTGGATGAACCAACCAATACTGATGTCGGTGCTGGATGGTGCTCTACCTAATCCGAGTCCTATGATGTGGCCATTGTTTTGGAGGCTTTTCGGCACTTGTCTATTGTTTTTGGGTTTTACCTAGCTAATAATCAGACATATCTGATTTGGAGAACCATCATGGTGGGACTCACTTGATGCATCAGTTGGATGGCACAAACGCAGCACGGCCTGGGCATTATGCAATAGTGAGTAGAGTAAAAATCAGGTGAATAATGGGGCCTGGCCACATATGCAATAGTGAGTAGAGTAAAAATCAGGAGAATGACTTTTGACTCGCATGTTAACAATACTTACAATAAGCTTTATTTTATAAGGACTTGCAAAGGAACCGACCTGGGTCTCATGGCCTATTTCAGCAGGCGCGGATTAGGTGAGGCAGGGTGTAGAAGCTTAGTGGATGAGGCCCACCTAGATGTATGTGTTATATATCCGCACCATCTATCCATTTTTTTTTTTAGATCATTTAGCATGTGGTCTGAAAAATGAGGCAGATCCAAATCTCAGGTGGATCACACCGTCTATATTGAATTCCTACCATTAACAACTTCTTGGGAGCACAAAAGTTTTGGATTAAGCAACTATCTGTGTTTTACCTTCGTCAAGGTCCCTGTGATCTAATTAACAGGTTGGATGGCAGATAAACATTACAGTGGGCCTGTGAAGTTTTTAATAGTAGGCATTCAATCACTGCTGTTTTCCTGTGGTGTACTCCACTTTGAGATTAGGATCACTTTTACTTCTGTTTTCTTCATCTACTACTACTACTTTTTTTCTTTTTCTTTTTTTACCATGCCTTAAAATGGGCCGGCATAACAGATGCACGGTGTGAATGGACGCAGCTTGCGTCTACCTGGCAGTTTTGTAGGCGAGCCCACTATGATGTATCTGCTTATCCATGCTGTCCATTCCTTTTCTTGCATCATTTTAAGATTCTAAGGTATGAGCAAAAATATGAGGCAGATCAACGCCATAGATGACTCTTGCATTTAATGCTTTGTGCATTTAATGTAACTCAAGCTTTTCATTTGGTGTGTTGCACTTGAGTGTTGGATCTGACTCATTTTTATGCACACGTCTTAAAATGATATAAGAGAAAAGATGGATGGCATAGATAAACAGATATATCATGGTGGGCTCACCCACATAATTGCCCATACATGGCCAGTGACGGGCGGGGTAGGAGGCAGTCCGCGTCCAATGTGGGTATCCGACGCATACATCAAGTAGGCCCAAGGTCGGGCCTCACCCATTATTATTCCTGCCTGACCTAATTCGGGCCTATCTCAGCAATCAATGGAAAACTGGAGAAAACCAAAATGTACCGAAACTTGAAAACAAACTAACAAAGAAAACTATGGAGTTGTTTGGCTGCCAACCTATGAAATATCATGAAAATTTCCACTAAATTACATTGATTAATCACAAAATATCATAATATTAGGTGAAACCAAACGAACCCAAATGAGTGTGCGACTCGGTTTTAATGGTTAATCCAGTAGTCCGCAGGAGCACAAATGGGAGTCTGTGGACGCAACAATTTAGCAGCCCAATTCACAATCATAGTCTCACATGTCTAGGTGGGAAAGGAAAATATGAAAAGGGTTCCAAAGATATTTGCTTGAATACATCCAGGCATGTTGCAATATTGTGATACGTCAGGACTTTTATCCACTGGAATTCGGTTTTTCTCAATGATACAAACTGTCTACGTGAGTGGGATTTTCTTGGATGGGGGAAGACAAAAAATTTCTCTGGAATTGAATGATTTAATCCTTTGATCATACAAAGGTTTTCTTAACCATATATTTTCAAAACAAAAGAGTCACATTACAATGGGTTAAAATAATCCAATTTGAAAGATTACGCATTAACTATCTAAGGTGAGACTAATCATATAAACGGTTTGGATATTGGAACATGGCCATATTTAAAGCTTGAAAGTCCTGACGTATCATATTACGATATATCAGGATATATTCAAGCAAATTTCAAGTAGAAAATATCTTTCCTTTATTCTTATCTTTTGTTTCCTTTCAAGAACGGTTGGGATTTATAGATTCTTTTTTATTTGAGAAAAAATGATGTTTTTCTAAAAATGTTATTTTCAGAAAACAGTGAGAAATGAAAAGCTAATTACTTTTCAATGAGATTTTCTTGATTTTATTTTATTTTTTTTTTATTTTTTTTCATTTTGAAATTTGTTGTTTGGAAAAACTATGATACTCTTATAAAGTGTGACAATCCATATGCAGGCAATAAGAACCTAAACACATGGTGCCTACGGTACCAAAGTTTAACTGTCCACATCTTGTGTCCGGATTTAGCTATCAAGTGACGCAATTAATCAGATGAAATTAATGGACAGCTGTAATGAAAACTCGCCAACCGTCTGGATTCAACAAATGGAATTCTATATTAATAAGGGGCTACTTACTTTCAGACAATTTTTGGTATTGGATGGCAACCTTTCTACATTAGTCGATTTGAACGTTCTAACTCGAGTTAAAGTCAGAAACATGTACAAATTTAGAGTACGACCATTGCCGTATGTTGAAAGGGAAAGAAGCGCAACAAAGTTAGATCTAGCCAACTGTAAGTGCACGTGGATACTCATTTGAAAGTGCATCTTCACATCTCCTGGTAAAAAAAAAAAAAAACCCAAAAATATTATTGGATGTAATTAGTAAAAATGGAGTAGGCCTAGATCTGATACAAACCAAGGCAGCTTGAAAGCTCGGCTTGGGCCGGTTTGGTTTGAAAAAGCTTATTCAAACTCATTTAAAAAAACAAACCAAGCTCAAATCAGGCAGTACTGGCTCTCAGCTCCAATCTTGGCTTGATTCAACTCAATTTAATTGATTTAGCTCATAAATAGTATGCACGCTATTTCCTGTGGTGTGATCCGGTTGAGATTTGGATATGATTTAATTTTGGGATCATGTCCTAAAATGATATGTAAAAACGGATTAATAGCGTAGATAATGGATATACATGACGACATGGATAATACATAATACATAATGCATATACATGAATGCACACTGTTTCTTGTGGTTTTATCCACTTGAGCTTTAGATATGATTCAATTTTAGATCATGTCTTAAAATGATACGTAAGAATGGATGGATGGTGTGTATAATACATATACATGATGGTGGGCCACAAAGTTTATTAAGTACACTATAGAGGGATTTAAATTGGCTGGTGAGCCCAAAATTTTTTATATTCATTGTTATTTTCTTATGGATGATATTAAACTTTATGTTATTTTTAGTGTTGTTACTTTTGTATTAGTTTCGTTAATTTTATTTTATAGTGTTATCTTTGTATAAAATATTTCATATTATGTATATTGTGTATATTGTTTATTAAAAAAAAAAAAAAAACAATGAGTTGACTCTATTAGCTCGGCTCAACTCGGATATTTGGATTAAACCAAACCAAGCTTAAGCTCATATAATAATATAGATCAAACCAAGCTCAAACAGTAGGGATAAGATCGAAGCTTGGCTTATGTAAAGCTTGAGCAGGGGGTGTCACATAAACAAGCTTAACCAAACTCGGGTCAAACTCAGTTAAGCTCGGCTTGTGTACAACTCTAAGTGGGCCAGGTCTGATTGAGTCAGTGCAATCAACTTCTATCTTTACCTGGCCAGCAAATTGATACGACTCACCCATGTCTCAGACTGACTTGCTAAGTAAACCTCAATTAAATAGAGTTAAACTCGAGTCGACTTAATCCGTGTGCATCTCGACCCAGCCAAGTAGTTCATGCCAACATCAAGTCAACTTGCTCAGGTCCTTGGCAAACTCGATGGTTTGGCAAACTCTGGTCGGGTCGGCCTGATTTTTAGGGTGTTCCATTTTCGTGGTAGGAGGACTCTCTTGGATAGTCTACATGGCGACACGCATCACGGTGGGACACCTCACACCATTTGTAGAATAACCTCCTTTGCAACTTTTCTAGAGGAACTGACCTCTCAAATTGGCTATTCAACATGTTTTTCTTTATGATACTTCTACTATGTACAAGGGGAGCAATGGAGGAAAAATATCATCATATGATTAGTTTTAAGAATTGCTCAAATTACTTATATTTTATATTAAGGGGGCGTTTGAATCTTAAGTTACTTAAGATAAGTTAATTATGCCACAAGTAGCTTATTTTAGTTTCTACTTATTAAGAAGATACGCATATTTGGAAAACAACACACTTATCAGCTTCTCCTCTCCTTCATCTCTCCTGATGCCTCTCTTCAGCAACTTATGAAAAGTAAAATAGCTAAAAATAATAAAAAATAAAAAATAAAAAATAAAAATGAATTGATTAAGTAATTTTAAGTAAAAAAAATTACTTATAACAAATCATAAACCAAACTTACTGATCTGCAATAAGTTGCTTATCTACAATTGTAAGTATAAAAAGTAATTTATTTAGTGGTATCCAAACGGGGCCTAAATGACATGGGAATGGTTTTAAACCAACATAAACTGAATTAGGTAATTTATAAGGTAAAGCCTTTAGTTAGGTGATGCTTTCTATTTAGGACATTTGCTTTTTCTATTGTTAGATATCTTCAATCTGTACATGGAATAAGGCTTTGATCGATCGAACACCCTAGTTGATCAATCGAATGAGCCTCGAATTATACAGATTGGTCTCTAGATAGTTTTAGACAGTCTTGATCGATCGAACACCCTAGTTGATCAATCGAATGAGCCTCGAATTATACAGATTGGTCTCTAGATAGTTTTAGACAGTCTTGATCGATCGAATTGTCAGTTTGATTGATCGACATAATTAAAAAATACTTGTAAACTCTCTAGACACTTTTGAGTATGTTCGATCGATCGAACATATGATGCTCAATCGATCGAGGTCTGCTTGATCGATGTTGATCAATTGATAGTTAGATCGACGACTCACGTAGTTTTACGTAATTGCGTGAATTACAGGTGTTATGCTATATATATATATATATATATATATATATATATATATATATATATATATATATATATATATATAATTACTGGATTATGGTATTCTAATTGGGGCTTGAACACTTATACGTTTGGAGATGAGAAAATGAGAGCTTTCCAAATTACAAGTTTATTCATCTCTTGTATTTTTCATTTTCATAGTGACCATTGTCGCTTTGTGCCGTGTTTTTTTTCTCGTAAGGGTTTTTCCACATAAAAATTTGTGTATACTTATGCATGCTTTATGTATTTTTGCTTATTGTCATGTGATCCGAATTTAGGGTATACTTCTGCAGTCCCCCAATAAATGATATCAGATCTAACATGGGGGATTCCAGTTTAGATCTGAGACATGACAACTAAGAGATTAAATGTATAGTATGAAACGGAGAAGTTCACTAGGAAAAACAACTTCTAACTATGGAAGATGAAGATGAGAGGCTTTCTACTTCAACAAGGGCTGCAACATGCACACTTTGGTGTAGAGAAGCGTCCAATGACCATGAATGATGAAGAGTGGGAAGAATTGAAATTGCATGACAAAGTCCTAGAGGAGTGGAGTGATTAGGACTAATTTAAAATTCTATAAATAAAACCACAAATGTTCACTTAAACAATTTATCAAATCAATTAAGGCAATAAACACTAATGCTTCCAAGCCAAAGTGGATCAAATCAAATAGACTACAAGAGATATGCCAATAAAGCAACTAGTCTATAGGGTGATAGTAAACTTGCATGAGCTTTGCAAGTTAAGTGCCTTGCATACAATTTAATTCAACCATTCATATGATTTAACTAATCAAACACATAAGCATAAAATTAAAATTACAAACATTCATAATTGCAAACATAAACATTTATAGTGGTTTGGTTTCCCTACTCTACTCCCAACGGACATTTCTCCTCAAGTGTACCGATATTCACTATTAGAGGTTTTAAATCAGGCTCATCTCTAACTTTTACAAGCGTACATTCTCACCAGAGGCCTTAACAAAAACTTACCTATATACTCACCTATATCGGTGGCTCCTGTAAGAGACTTTCGTTGGTTTTATATCAACTAACCAACAATCACTAGTAGTCCTAATCCAAAGTCCTATGTACACTCCCAATGGAAGCTCCTACGGAAACTAACACGTACACATCTATGCCTTGTGGACCACGTACATAACTGTGATAGTGAATTTGGCCATACGCAAGAACCTATGTCTTACACAATAACCTATTAGAGTTTATATTTATGCCTAATAACATAGAAACCTCAAACGAGCAATTTCATACACAAAGACATGCAATTCATCATTCAAGCAATATTGAGATATACTTAAACAAATAACCTACTGATATTTTCTTTACACTAGTAATATACAAGCAATATCGGGGCACTATAACATAAGCTACAAGAATATCATGTCCTCCTAAAAAATGAATCCTCTAGGATAACTATAACGTCCCGAAAAAATCCGTACAAAGACCCGAGTACAACCTCAAGCAGAACAACCCAAGGACCGCACCTGGTGTATAATTTAGACGGGATTTAGTTAAATGCTAAGTAATTGGTGGATTAAGCTTGGGCCACCATTTTCACAAATGAGGAGGCCTAAAATCATGAGTACTACTGGTCCAATGCTATTTGAAGACATAGGAGAAACCCCAAGGGTCTGTCACTCTCAGGAGTACACTAAAACTCCTTAAGGGACCTAGACCGCACGTCGAGGGTTCGATGGTCGCGAAATTATAAGACGATGCCCGTCCTGCTAAGCTTGACAACCAACACGGGAATCAAGCCCAGATAGTGTCCAGAAACGCACAACTTGAACCGTGAGTTAAGAGTGTGAGAAATGTGAATATCCTTAGAAAATGAACTGAAACTTAAGTGAATTGGGTCGTTCGCTCTTACCCAAAGTTGTGGAGTTCGGACCATTAGTTTATGACCAAACTTCACACATGAAGAAAGGAAATTTTCCTACACATATTCGTATAACCGGGGCCTTGATTGGACACATATGATCGTTGATCTGAGACAAGCTCTCCATGGTCGATCGGCTTATCCGATAGCACCGAATCGTGTCCTAGCATGGATCCATTGTCAGGGAGCGTACCCCATGACGTAGATGAGTCATAGGCCTCCCTAAGATCCCTATTCGTTAGAAATGACCACTCACATGGTATAAACATAGTACAGAGTGGCCCTGGGGCCATTTACACCCCATCTGGGGCTTTAAATAGCTCCTAACTCACTCTCTCTCCCACATAGGAATTTTGCAAACCCTAGGGGGAGAGAGAAGAGAAAAGAGAGAATAGAAAAAGGAAAACTTGGGGAAATTCGTTGCAACTGTAGGAGATCTTCCCCCACGCATCCACGGGCTTAATCACCGTCGCGTTTCACGTCCGAGACGCTTTCGACTAGAACTTAGGGTAAGAAATACCAATCCTAATAGTGATGTAGATCTCCTGGAGGGTTTTTCTCTAACCTGGCTAAATCGTTTAATCGTTTAGGTACCCGACGCTTCGTTTTTGGAAACGTAGTCTTAGGACCAAGTCTGAATCGAGCGTATTACCGAAAGGTGCGAACTATAAACACTTAGGTTATGGTTTAGCTTTCAGTACAGCTAATGATTTACGTTTGCCATGGGTGCTACCGTATTGTCTTAAACAAGTCGATTTCTAGTTGTGATGCACCTATGAACTGTAATAAGTAAATGATGCAACCTATATGTTTGATGAAATGTCTAAATGAGGAATAGATGATGATTAGTGCTTGTCATGATTGTTAACCTAGGACTTGTTGATGTCATATGCATATGTACTTCTCTGTGTAACGAATTGACAAAATGTAAGTTGTAACTAACGTAGTATATGTGTTTGACAAATTATTCAAATGAGAAATCGTTGATGATTTGTACTTGTTATGATTATTAAGGTAGGATTATTTGTGGTCTTCTGCATATGTATATTTTTCTTTATGTAATCAATTGATAAAATGCAAGTTATAGTTAACATGGTCTATGTGTTTGATGAAATGCTCAAATGAGAAATCTACTTGGGTTGTTTGTCGAATACTGGGATAGATATTACACATAGTTGTTAGCAGCATTTGGATAGGATTGGGGCTACAATCGTAGTACAGGCAATCGGTAAACATTCATGTTTGGGTGGCCGAATTAGTTTGGCCACCTTGGGTAAACTTGATGAATACGAGTCGTACGACGATTGTTGACAGTGGCTAGGCCACAAGGGGCTCTTATGCGCTCCATGTCGATTAAGTCAGTGTGCGCCCGTACCAATCGAGCTCGCCTAACAAACCGGTTGACTTATTATGTGTTTACCATGTATGGATGCGACTATTTGAATCTAAGGTACACCTCACTAATGTAAAGATTCACCTCTAACCATAGTACCACGATCCTTATGACTCGTGAACCGGGCATGGAGGTATGGGACACTGTGTTCGTGTTGTCGGCCTACGCTGAGGTGACGAGCCTCCCCATAGTGACCACGAGCATCACTTTTTACAACTTGCCTATCATATGCATTTATCTAGGAGTGATGAACCTAGATGGATCCAGAACACAGGAATAGGACCGCTGCGACTGTCTGATGCCTAATGTTCAATTTGGGTCAATATCAAAAAGGGAGGTACCCTAGCTTCCCAAACTTACTGGATGAATGAACATAATAATCACGCGGCTAACATGAACATGCATCGCACCACATTAGTTGGAATGTGGTAAAAAGGCGTCGGAGTCACACATTTGAGGAAGTGTTGTCATATGCCAAATAGGTGGTCGGAGTTGTGTGTTGAGGGAGTGTTGATGGGTGAGGGCATGCATCATTACTTACACTCCATTCCTTCATTAAAAAGAATAGTTAGGAAGTGATTGTTATGATTGCCTTATCATTACTGCATTGATTAACTTAATATCATGTGTAACTTTTACCTTATGGAACACTGAGTTGATCACTCACTCCCACTTTGAGATGGTGTTTTAAAACACCAACCAGATGCTAACGAAGATGCAGGTACAGACGATGTCTATGCATTGGAGCAGGCCTTCTTAGATGAGGAGGAGGAATTCTCCTATTTTCAGCTCTCAGGCGGGTTGATGTAGGCCGCGTGCTGTCATGTAGGAGACACTAGGCATCTGGGCTTAGTTGAATACATTTACATTACCACATTTTATCCATTTGGAACTTATACATGTATATATTGAACCCGGTCGCGAACTCATATTCTAGATGAAACTTTATGAAACATGTACAATAATGTTTTGGATCTATGCATTTACTTAATTACATTAACTCTGGAGTATGATATGTTATTTAGTATAATTCTATGCATGCTTAATCAATCATCATGGAAGAAATCAGAAAATTAGCTTCCACAGGAAATAAGTGATGTTCGGAATCTCGGGAGTCGAGTTTTGCTTGATCCTCGAAATTCAGGGCGTTACAAGTTGGTATCAGAGCATGAATTGGATTAAACTGGACCTGGGATAATAGGTTATCATGACGCACTCTGACGCGCTCTGACTTAGGAAGGGGACGATGAAACTTAGAGATGACATTAGGATCCCAAAGTTTCACCGATAGGCAAGACCAAACACTGTAGTTTAGTCGATGGTTTATAACTAGGGAACTCAGATCATGTGCAGTGACCTAAGTCACCTCTAACCAATGATAACAAAACAAGTCGACTTGAGGTCATCTCGATCATAGTAAAGTGAGACTTGGTGCAAATAGCTAATAAGGCCAAGACGGCCAAAACATTGAACTTTGTAGTTCAAACTGATTATGGATCCACACCAAATAAATCCTGAGTAAGGAAAGAGGATCCAGGAGGCGTGACGAAACGCCCCTTGTACCGTGACAGGTGGACCTGACCCATCGGAGATCTAAACCAGAGTGTTTGGTGGGGCCCAGGGGGTCCCACAGAGCATAAACAAGGATCCAAGGGGGGTGGCCACCACCGGAACACCCAGACGGGCGTGGCAGCACTGTGCGATCCACGGCGCACCGCCGATCGCCCCAAAGGAGCACGGTGGCGCCGACTTATCGGCGGCGCACCGCTGTTGTTTCCAGATGGGCACGGTGGCACCATCATGACTGTGCGTGCCACCACTGTCCTGAGCATGTGGGCCCCTCCCACATGTGGGGGGTCCACTTAAATGGCCTTACCACTCCCTCTTTGTCCATTTTCAACCCTTTTCAAACCCATCTAGCCCTCCAAACTCTCCAAAAACCTTTCCTTGTTGTCAAATCTCCATCTCTAAACTTCTAAATCCATCTTTTTTCTTTACATCTTACACCCCTTCACCTCAATCTCTCCTAATCTTCCTTTGCATTTCTCTCCTCTTGCTCATTTGAGTACAAATCTATCCCCTAGGGCTATAAAACACCCATCTCCTTGAATTCACTCCTTTCCATACTCCCTTCCATGTCCATGGCCCTTTTTGAGATAATGGTCGTTATTTTCTTCATCTCTACGCTTCTTTCACTTATGGGAAAGAAACAAGCGACCCCAGACGAGGTAGGGCCAAGTCGTCCAAGTCGTTCCAAGAAGAAGACAAGTGTCAAGGTAAGTTCGAGTGCCGAGTGGAGGTCAAAGTGGGACCTTAACCCCCAAATCCCGATAGAGAGGTCTCTACCGGCGGGCATCGAACTCGGTAAGTTCCACCATCGTAAAGTTGTCTTTGAAGCTTATGTGGATGAGAAATTATTTGGGATGTACCCGTTGATCGACCATTTTTTGGAGGATGGGTGGGGGCCCGTATTTGAAGGAAAGACACACACTAGTGAGGGCACAGTGCGGGCCTTCTACGCACATGAAGGACCCGACTCTTGATCCTCTCCAGTTTACTATTCCCCTTGGGAGAACAGAAACTGGGGTTGATGTAGACATCATAGCCCACATTATGGGAGTAGAGCGCAGCATTGTGCATGCCAGTGAGACTAATCTCACTGAAAAGCGGGAGAGAGATCACCGCACACGCTCCCTTTGCGGCCAACTCGTTAATTGAAGGTGAGAGAACAGCCTCAAAACGATGTGCATGACAGATGATTACCGCTTACTCCACCATATATGCATGTACAACGTATATCCCAGATCGAGCAATCGCATGAAATGCACAAGATTCATGGTGGACTTCCTGTACCGAGTAGGACAGGAAGATAAGGTGTGCTTGCTCACTCTTGTCTTGACCCAGATAGTGAAGGCGGCAAATCTGCTCGGAGGGATTCATCCATCCCATTCGACCGACTGATTTGCAAGATTGCCCGTAATTTTGGGTTCAGGCTCCACATGGATAATCTCACTCCTATCCACTACATCAACGAGAGGACCTTTAATAACATGAATATGGGTCCCGGACAACGCCAGGACCGACTTGAAGAATTCAAGGATGAAATAGAGGAGGAGACTGAGGGAGAGAAGAAAGTGAGGAAGAAGAATAAGAAGAAGAAGTGAAGGCTCAGGACTCCGACTGGGAGCCTCCCACCGCTCATGACGACGGCCAGGATCGGGCCGCCCATAACGCCCGCTTGGCCAAGATCGAGGAAAACTAGGAATATCTGAAGAAGAAATTTAGGAGGATGTCCCGCACTCTGAAGGTCCTCTTGTGCTGCATGCAGGATAAGGGAGCACCTTCACCTTCGCCAGAATCAGAGGATTAGGAGTGTAGTTAGTAGTTACTTCTTTTTTTGTAATAGCTTTGGATAGGCTTAGTTCGGATGTTAGGATTATGAATGCTGAAATCTTTTGTTTTAGTTAGCCATCGTGCATTCTCTGTCATAGTACATGTAATGTCATATCATATGTATCTGTGACAAATTTTATTTAATGAAATGTATGGAGCTCCTTTTGTTTTGATAATGCGTGAATGTTTGGAAAAGTTGATGATGTATGTACGATATCCCTCTAATTTCATGAATATTGTACCATATATTGTATATAGGGAAAGCCTCCTAAAACCAGTCAGAACATGGCACGTCTCCCACCTGGAGGGTTGGTTGATGGAGCCCCTCTCCCGAATGATAACCAACAGGGCCCTAGTTTGGGTCCAAGCCGCGAGACAATGTCGGACTCACAACTGGCCACCAGCCCTACAGATGGGCCATGGCCAAGTATGCCACTGGTTCTAGGTCAGAACCACACTTCTTCGTCGGTGCCACCCACACCTCAGGCAGCCCCTCCCCTAGATAGATTGGAGCAGATGTTGCTTTTGATGCAACAACAACAACAGGTCCTAGCAACTATAGTGGGGGCCATTGCACAAAATATGAATGTGGTCCCACCAATGCAACACATACAGGCCACCGGGGCAACGACTGAGTGCATACTTTTTGAGCGTTTTCAATGCCTCCGTCCTCCTACGTTCGCTAGTACACATAGACCCGAGGAGGCTGAGTTTTGGTTGGACTGAATATCCAAGATGATAAGGCCATTACACTACTCCAAGGCGGAACAAGTCGAGCTTGTTACATACATGTTCGAGCATAAGGCTAGCTTATGGTGGGACAGTGTCCTACGAACCGTTCCTGCAGGGTTTGTATGGACATGGGACGGGTTCGAGACACTTTTCCACGAGAAATACTTCCCCCTCACATATCGCAATGAAAAAGAAGGCGAATTCCTTCGCCTTAAGCAGGGGAGAATGACAGTGGCGGAATATGAGAACCGTTTCACGGAGTTAGCTAGATATGCTCCCTTGATTTTGGCTAATAAGCCGATGAGAATGTGACCATTCTCGAAAGGGTTGCGGGCTGACATCCGCACCAAGATGTGTTATGCTAGCATCCACACGTATGCTGAATTGGTAAACATGTCCCTGTGAGCTGAACAGGACGGTGAGCAGGTGTCCCGAACACACTTACCAATGGGGCCAAGGCCTAGGCCCAAATTGCAAACCCAGCCACTTATCTGCAAGAGGCCACGTATGAACTCACCTCCCAGACTAATGGCTCCGTAGGCCCGGCAAAGGTGTTCTGATCGCACGTGCACTTACTGCAGAGAGCCGGTCACACTGACCCCTTCTTCTTTACCAAGATGAGGGATAACGGCTACACGCTGCCTCAAATGGTCAACTGCCAACCCCCGCATGCTATTTCAATTCCTCCTTTACGAACTGTGGCATTGGCTTAACCATACAATCGACCTCCTGCATCCCGAAATAGGCCGCCTCAACAGCCTATGACAACGCCGCCTAACCGCCCGCAACAAGCTCGCGTACATGCACTTGCTGCCGAAGCAGCTGAATCAGCGGTTACAGTACCGCTAACATTTGAAGTCACTGTCCACGTCCAAGGTACACCAGTATTCCTTTTAGTGGACATCGGGTCCACTGTTTCTATGGTAGCATGCTCTGCGTCAAGCAATTAGGGTTGGTCACTACCCCTATGATTGGGGTGAGAGTCATCGCCACAGCAGGAACCTTCTCAGATGCCATAAAACTCTGTAGGAGTTTCCTGATAGACTTAGGGAGTAAAGTGGTACACATTGGCTTGATTGTAACTAAGATTTATCATTACGACGTCATCCTCGGCATGGATTGGCTCACCAAAATGAAGGCGGAGATTGACTGTGAGACTAGGTTGGTGACAACCCATGAGCCCAAGGGCACGACCTTCACTTTCCCAGTTCAGGTTGATTATCCTTTCCACATTCGTTGTTATGCTTCCCTGTTAGAGAATTATGATGGTCTGTCACTTGGGGACACGCTAGTGGTCCAAGATTTCACGAATGTGTTTAGAACGATCCCTAGACTACCTCCTCAGTACGAGATCGACTTTACCATTAACCTTGTGCCAGGTATAACACTTATATCCTTGCTGATGTACTGCATGCCTCCGTGTGAGATGGAGGAATTAAGGAGATGGATCGCTACGATTGTGTATATACTATCACAAGTTGAACCACATTATAGTAAAGAACAAGTATCCCCTGTCTAGGATAGATGACTTGTTTGACAATTGAAGGGGGCTCAGTACTTCTCCAAGATAGACTTACAGTCCGGGTATCATCAGTTATGCGTTAGGAATAAAGACGTGCAGAAAACACCTTTCAGAACTAACTTCGGGCACTACAAATTCTTCGTAATGCCTTTTGGACTTACAAATACATTGGTCGTATTCATAGACCTCATGAACCGGGTGTTTTAGCCATATCTTTACCGATTCATCATCGTATTCATAGACGACATTTTGATATACTCAAAGAGTCGGAAAGATCACGAAGAACACCTGTGAGCAATCCTTGATACTCTTAGGAGAATCAGTTGTTTGTACAATACCAAAAATGACACTTCTGGAAGGAAGAAGTCAATTTTTTGGGACATGTAATTTCCAAGGAAGGAATCGCCCTAACCTAAAAATGAATGGTTTGAAAACCTAACCTAATCTCAACTCCCTAACCTAAACCTAAACCTAAACTTGAAAACCCAATCTAAAACTCAATCCCGAACCTGAACCCGATTTCTAAAACCTAAACCATAACCCATTCTCAAATCCTATAACCTAAACCTATAACCTGTATCCTAAACCAAAACCTATAACCTAAACCAAAACCAAAACCTATAGCCTAAACCTAAATCAAAACCTATAACCTAAACCTATAACCTATAACCTAAATCAAAACCTAAACCTAAACCTATAACCTAAACCAAAACCTATAACCTAAACCAAAACCAAAACCTATAGCCTAAACCCGAACCTAAACCTAAACCTTAACCTAAATGTATTCTCAAATCCCTAAACATAAACCTACACCTAATCCTAATCTCAACTCTCTAACCTAAACCTAAACCTAAACTTGAAAACCCAAACCTAAACTCGATCTTGAACTCGAACCCAATTTCCTAAACCTAAACCTTAACCTATTCTCAATTCCCTAAACTTTAACCTAAATGTATTCTCAAATCCCGAACCTAAACCTATACCTAATCCTAATCTCAACTCACTAACCTAAACCTAAACCTAAACTTGAAAACCCAAACCTAAACCCGATCCCGAACCCGAACCCGATTTCCTAAACCTAAACCTTAACCTATTCTCAATTCCCTAAACTTTAACCTAAATGTATTCTCAAATCCCTAAACCTAAACCTACACCTAATCCTAATCTCAACTCCCTAACCTAAACATAAACCTAAACTTGAAAACCCAAACCTAAACCCGATCCCGAACCCGAACCCGATTTCCTAAACCTAAACCTTAACCTATTCTCAATTCCCTAAACCTTAACCTAAATGTATTCTCAATCCCTAAACCTAAACCTACACCTAATCCTAATCTCAACTCCCTAACCTAAACCTAAACCTAAACTTGAAAACCCGGACCTAAACCCTATCCCGAACCCGAACCCGATTTCCTAAACCTAAACCTTAACCTATTCTCAATTCCCTAAACCTTAACCTAAATGTATTCTCAAATCCCTAAACCTAAACCTACACCTAATCCTAATCTCAACTCCCTAACCTAAACATAAACCTAAACTTGAAAACCCAAACCTAAACCCGATCCCGAACCCGAACCCGATTTCCTAAACCTAAACCTTAACCTATTCTCAATTCCCTAAACCTTAACCTAAATGTATTCTCAAATCCCTAAACCTAAACCTACACCTAATCCTAATCTCAAGTCCCTAACCTAAACCTAAACTTGAAAACCCAAACCTAAACCCTATCCCGAACCTGAACCCGATTTCCTAAACCTAAACCTTAACCTATTCTCAATTCCCTAAACCTTAACCTAAATGTATTCTCAAATCCCTAAACCTAAACCTACACCTAATCCTAATCTCAACTCCCTAACCTAAACCTAAACCTAAACTTGAAAACCCAAACCTAAACCCGATCCCGAGCTCCGAATCCGATTTCCTAAACCTAAACCTTAACTTATTCTCAATTCCCTAAACCTTAACCTAAATGTATTCTCAAATCCCTAAACCTAAACCTACACCTAACCATAATCTCAACTCTCTAACCTAAACCTAAACCTAAACTTGAAAACTCAAACCTAAACCCGATCTTGAACTCAACCCGATTTCCTAAACCTAAACCTTAACCTATTCTCAATTCCCTAAACCTTAACCTAAATATATTCTCAAATCCCTAAACCTAAACCTACACCTAATCCTAATCTCAACTCCCTAACCTAAACCTAAACCTAAACTTGAAAACCCAAACCTAAACCCGATCTTGAACCCGAACCCGATTTCCTAAACCTATAAACTAAACCTTAACCTATAACTTATAACCTAAACTTATAACCGATAACCTAACCTATGGATTTTGCTATAGTTTAGAAGATTTGTAGGAACATTTTTGATTTCTTTATATATAATTGTTTTTTTCCAGTTCTCTTTTTTTTTTTGGTCTTTCTTCCTTTTAAGATGTGTACAAAGGCATGCTTGTTTGATTGTGTCTACAATTGTTGTTTTATACAGGTTGACAAGCTAAGTCAGTGGATGATGAAATTCATTTTCTCAAGGGAAATGTTTTAAAACTTGAAAGTGATCTTGTGTCGAAGTCTACAGAAGTTACATATGCAGTTTCAAGGAAAGAAGAAGCTCTATATTTTGTGTTTGCTGAACTTGACCGTCTGAAGAAAGAAAATTCTGTAAAAGCGCGAGCATTATTTAATGCATGAGGGCACGCCTTAGTTGTAATTCTTTTGATAGGTTGAGCAAAGTGAAGTAGTGTTTATTTAGAAATGTGAATGTAGGATGCATTGTAGATTTGATTGCTATTGTAATAAATGCATCATTTTTTTTCCTCTGATTGCATTAAGCTTAGATGAGTTATCAATCATAGCAGGTTCTTGCAATGGAAACAGGGAAAATAGCTACGAAATATAATCCGTAGCAAAGCTATAGCATTTCACTGTAGCTATTACTATCTATTGCTACGGTTTATATCCGTAGCTATTGGTATCTATAGCTACGGATTATATCCGTAGCTCTCCGTATGTAGTGCTGCAAATACCGTAGATATTGGTATCTATTGCTACGGATACAATCCGTAGCTATTAATATCTATTGCTACGGATATAATCCGTAGCTATTGTTGTATATTGCTACGGATATTATCCGTAGCTAATGGTCTCTATTGCTACGGAAAAGATCTGTAGCTAATTGTATCTATTGCTACGGATATTGTCCGTAGCCAGATCTTTAGCTACCCCACCAATTGCGACGGACATGATACGGACTAGATCCGTAGCAAAAGCCCTTTTGCTACGGATCTAGTCCGTAGCCTTTGCCCATTTTTCTTGTAGTGAGGCCAACCTTGTGGCCGATGCGTTGAGCCGCAAGAAAACCATGAAATTTGCAGCCCCACTAATGGTAAGAGAATGGAACATGGTGGAGTTCATGTGAGATTTCGAATAGAGGCTGACAGTGGAGGAGCCATTCGAGATCGTCACACACTTTCACGTACAACCACTTATTGATGACCGAACATTGTGGCTCAGAAAGAAGATGAGCTATTGTTAAAGATGAGAGAGCGTGCAAGCAACGATAAGAATCAGAATGGAGGATTGGCTTAGATGGAGGTTTGCGGTATTGTAGCATCCCAAACCTTCACGACTTGAGGAGAGAAGTTCTAGAAGCCGCTCACAATTCAAAGTTGGCGATGCATCCGGGAAGTACGAAAATGTTTCGAGACGTGAAGCGTTCATACTGGTGGGACAACATGAAGGCCCAAATCGCAGATTTTGTGTCTCGATGCCTCATGTGTCAGCAAGTCAAGGTCAAGCACCACCGACCCCTGGGTTTACTTCAGCACATGCCCATAGCCGAGTGGAAGTGAGATTTCATATATATGGATTTCATTTTTGGGTTACCAAAGACCAGAAAGAGGCATGACTCCATTTGGGTAATTGTGGATAGGTTGACAAAGTCGCCCCATTTCCTCCCGATTCAGGTTTTAAATTCAGCAGACAACCTGGCCAAGTTATACATTAAGGAGATAGTACAACTATATGGAGTTCCTCTAGAGATTGTGTCGAACCAAGACACACAATTCATGTCTATGTTCTGGACTCGAATCCAAGAGGCGATGGGGATAAAGCTAAAGTTTAGTACCGCGTTCCACCCACAAACTGATGGGTAGAAGGAGCTGGTAAATCAAATACTCATGGATATGTTACGAGCATGCATACTTGACTTCAAGGACAGCTGAGATGACTAACTCCTTTATGCCGAATTTGCCTATAACAACAGTTTCTAAGCAAGTATTAGCATGGCTCCTTACGAAGCCTTGTATGAATGCCCATGTCGGGCTCCGCATTGTTGGGTGGAAGTAAGCTAGCAGAGCTTGGTTAGCCCAGATCTGATTCAAGCGACCTCAAAAAAGATTGATATTATCAGGCATCGACTCCTTACGGCCCAAAGTAGGCAGAAGAGCTACGCAGATACGCAACGGAGGCATTTAGAATTTGAAGTTGGGAACCATGTATTCCTTAAAGCTTCCCCAATGAAGGGAGTACTTCGTTTTGGCAAGAAAGAGAAACTCACGTCGAGGTTCATAGGGCCTTTCCAGATTTTAGACCGAGTGGGTGTGGTGGCGTACCGTCTCGCCTTACTCACACCACTCACAGGTGTGCACAACGTATTTCACGTGTTAATGCTGAAGAAGTATGTTCCCGACCCTACTCATATCATCAAGTGGGAGCCAGTACAACTAAGGGAAGACACCACCTATGTATTGTAGCCCACGCGTGTTCTAAATAGGAAAGAACAAGTCTTGTGCAGCAAGGCCATCCCACTCGTGAAAGTGTTATGGACACACCACACTGAGGAGGAGGCTACTTGGGAGACGGAAGCTATAGTCCGTAAGAACTACCCAAAAATCCTCGAGGAGTACAAAAAGTAGAGGTGGGCATCGGACCGAGTCGGATCAGATTGGGTCTAACTCGATTCGGTCCGAAATCTAGCTGGACTGACCCAAACTCGATCCGATCCGGGACCGGTTCGAGGACGTACGACTCGATCCAATCCGACACATGGTTGGCCTGACCCGAACCAAGTCCGACTCGGTCAGAGAAACCGAGTCAGATTCGGTTGGGTGTGATTCGGATCAACTTTTTTAACGGTGAAAATCATTATCCTCGTTATTATTTTTGATATGGTCCATTTGAGCTTTAGATATGATTCATTTTTTTTTTCAAATGATCTAAAATGATCACGAAAAATGGATAAACGGTATGGATATAAAAAATACATCAGTGTAGGGCCCATGTAACGTTAATATCATTTGAGCAGTTCGTACAACTCGAAGCTCGAGGCGTTACAGCTGTGAACGTCACAACAGCTGTAACGTCTTGTGTAAGCTTTCACGTTAGCAAGTTCTGTAGGTTCAGGCTATAAATCATATCATGGGATATTTGTTATATCCAAACCGTCCATCCATTTGGTGAGCTTGTTTTAAGGCTTGAGACGAAAAATAAGATAGACCTGACTACCAAGTGGACCACATTTGAAACATCATTCTCAGCTGCTATTTGTGATGTGGTCCAGTGATCTTTGGATATGATTTATTTTTTGGATAATACTCTATAATGATCTCTAAAACTATATGAACGGTGTAGATATAATAAATACATCATTGTGGGGCCCATATAACTTTTATCTCCTTTGAACCGTTCGTACAACTCAGAGCTCGAGGAGCGTCAATGCTCGTCTTCACACAACACGTGCCTACACTATAGGCTTATGGATGCAGATTGTGTGCTACCCTTGCCCGTCCCAAGCTCCGAACAGACAGTTCTGTAGGTGGGCCCACCGTGATGTATTTGTACATCCAAACCGTCTATCCCTTTTCTCGTATTATTTTAAGGCATCAAAATAAAAAATGAGGCAAATCCAACAATTAAATGGACCACACCATAGATGACTATTTCATTTAATGCAACTGACATTTAATGCTTTGTGCGTTTTAATGCAACCAAGTTTAAGATTATTATTTGGTGTGGTCCACTTAAGCGTTGGATATGCCTCATTTTTGTGTTCATGCCTTAAAATAAGCTGAGAAAAGGGATTGACGGTTTGGATGTACAGATACATCATGATGGGCCCACCCATAGAACTGCTAGTTCGGAGCTAGGGACTAGCAGGGGTAGTACCCAATCCGCATCCTAGGCTTATACTATATGTATATACGAGGGAAGGTGAAAACTTGTAATTTACTAGTTATTACACCTGGTCCGATCCAAATCGAATCGAATTGGATCCAAATGGATTAGATTTCAGTTCGGTTCGGTCGGATTTGTTATTTACCTGAATCCAATCCGATTATCGTTCAGATTTGCTCGGTCCAACCCAAACCTGACCGATCCAGGTCATCAGTTCTGTTCGAATCGGGGCAAATCAGGTCGGATCCGGTCCATCTTGCCCACCTCTAACGAAAATGTATAAATTTTGAGGACGAAATTTTCTTTAAGGGGGGTAGATTGTAACATCCCAAAAAAATTCGTACAAAGACCCGAGTACAACCTCAGGTGAAACAACCTAAGGACCGCACCTGGTCGTATAATTTAGACAGGATTTAGTTAAATGCTAAGTAATTGGTGGATTAAGCTTGGGCAACCATTTTCACAAATGGGAAGGCCTAAAATCATGAGTACCACTGGCCCAATGCTATTTGAAGACGTAAGAAAAACCCCAAGGGCCTGTCGCTCTCGGGAGTACACTAAAACTCCTTAAGGGATCTAGACCGCACGTCGGGGGTCCGATGACTGCGAAATTATAGTACGATGTCTGTCTTGCTTGGCTTGACAACCATCACAGGAATCAAACCTAGATAGTGTCCAGAAACGCCCAACTTACGTTGTGAGTTAATAGCGTAAGAAATGCGAATATCCTTAGAAAATGAACTGAAACTTAAGTGAATTGGACCGTTCGCTCTTACACAAGGTTGTAGAGTTCGGACCGTTAGTTTATGACTAAACTTCACACATGAAGAAATGAAATTTCTTTGCACATATCCGTATAACCGTGGCCCTGATTGGACACGTATGACAGTTGATCTGACATAGGCTCTCCACGGTCGATTGGCTTATTTGATTGCACCAAAATCATGTCCTAGCGTGAATCCATTGTCAGGGAGTGTACCCCATGACGTAGATGAGCCGTAGGCCTCCCTAAGAACCCTATTCATCAGAAATGGCCACCCACAGGGTATAAACATAATACAGAGTGGCCCTGGCGCCATTTACACCCCATCTGGGGCTATAAATAGCTCCCAACTCTCTCTCTCTCTCTCTCTCTCTCTCTCTCTCTCTCTCTCTCTCCCACATACGAATTTTACAAACCCTAGGGGGAGAGAGAAGACAAAAGAGAGAATAAAGAAAGGAAATTTTGGAGAAATTCGCTGCAACTGTAGGATATCTTCCCCCACGCATCCACGGGCCTAATCAAGCATCCATGTTTGGGTGGCCGAATTAGTCTGGCCACCTTGGGTAAACTCGATTAATATTAGTCGTACGACGATTGCCGACAGTGGTTAGACCACGAGGGGTGCTTATGCGCTCCATATCGATTATGTCAGCGTGCGCTCGTACCAATCGAGCTTGCCTAACGAACCGATTGACACATTGTGTGTTTACCAGGTATGGACGCAACTGTTCGAATCTAAGGTACCCCTTATCAATGTAAAGATCCATATCTAACCATGATACGAAGATCTTTAAGACTCGTGAGCCGGGCATGGGAGTATGGGACAACGTATTCATGCTGTCGGCCTACACTAGGGTAACGAGCCTCCCCGTAGTGACCACGAGCATCACTTTTTACAACTTACCTATCGTATGTGTTTATCTAGGAGTGACGAACCTAGATGGATCCAGAACATAGGAATAAGACCGTTGCGGCTGTCCGATGCCTAATGTTCGATTTGGGTCAATATTAAAAAGGTAGGTACCCTAGCTTCCCAAACTTACTAGATGAATGAACATAATTAATCACTCGGCTAACATGACCATTTATCACACCGTATTAGTTGGAATGTGGCGAAAAGGCATTGGAGTTGCACATTTAAGGAAGTGTTGTCATATGCGAAATATGTGGTTAGAGTCGTGTGTTGAGGGAGTGTTGATGGGTGAGGACATACATCATTACTTATACTCCATTCCTTCATTAAAAAGAATAGTTAGGAAGTGATTATTATAATTGCCTTATCATTACTGCATTGATTGACTTGATATCATATGTAACTTTTGCCTTATGGAACCACTCAGCTGATCACTCACTCCCACTCTGGGATGGTGTTTTAAAACACCAACCAGACACTAATGTAGATGCAAGTACGGACGATGTCTATACATTAGAGCAGGACTTCTTGGATGAGGAGGAATTCTCCTATTTCTAGCTCTCGGGTGGGCCGATGTAGGCCGTGTACCATCATGCAGGAGACGCTGGGAATCTGGGCTTAGTTGAATACATTTACATTACCACGTTTTGTCCATTTGAACTTATACATGTATATATTGAACCCGGTCGCGGACCCATACTCTGGATGAAACTTTGTGAAACATGTACAATAATGTTTTGGATTTACGCATTTACTTAATTACATTAACTCTGGAGTATGATATGTTATTTAGTATAATTTTATACATGCTTAATCAATCATCATGGAAGAAATTAAAAAATTAACTTCCACAGGAAATAAGTGATGTTCGGAATCTTGGGAGTCGAGCTTTGCTCGACCCTCGAAATTCTGGGCGTTACAATAACACACACACACACACATATTAGTTGATTACTCCATACATCACCATTTCGAATATAAATATGCAACTAAAATATAAACCTAATTTGTAAACATTTGCTTTAAACCACAAAACCGAATATCCTAACCCCAACTCTAAACCCTACCCTAAAACTTAAACCCTAAACCTAAAATCAAAATCCTAAAGTCCATCAAATGTATTAGTTTCATGGTTGATTTAGAGATTTATTTTTTTTTAAGTGTACAGATCTAAAAAGTCCAAACACGTTGTCCAAAATGGACGGATGTAACCTTCGATGATGAGTCATGGACAAAAAAAAAAAGTCAATCCATAACTTAGGTGGGCTATACCACATGCAATAGTAAAGAGTAGGTTTAAAGCCTTCCATATTGTACATAGGGCTAAGCTGTGGTTTTGACATATAGCCCATGTATTGTGTGTGAACCACTTGAAAAGGGGTCATACCAAATTTTAGGCCATTCCAAATCTCAGGTAGGCCTCGCCAAGTGCTTTTAGATATTTTAGGCATGAATTTTCATGTTTTCAAATGGTATGGCCCACTTGAGTTTCGAATGTGGCTGATTTTTAGCACCCTAGAACCCTAATATTGTATGTATAATTTAAGGTTGCATCTATCCATTTGTTCATGCCTAAACTAGACAGATTACATGAAATTTAAAATATTGTATACATTACATGAAATCCAATAGTTGATAGATTACATGAATTCCTAAATAGTGTACAAATTACATGAAATCTAAAATAATGTATATATTACACGAAATCCAAAATATTGGACAAATTACATGAAATCCAAAAGTGGATAGATTACATGAAATCTAAAAGTGGAGAGATTACATGAAATCCAAAATAGTGGACAGATTAAATGAAATCCATCCAAAAGTAGACATATTAAATGAAATTCAAATTAGTGTACATATTACATGAACTCTAAAATAATGTACAGATTACATGAAATCCAAAATAAAGTGCATATTTCATGAAATCCAAAATAGTGTACAGATTATATGAAATCCAATAGTGGACAGATTACATGAAATCAAAATCAATGTACAGATTACATGAAATTCAAAATAGTGTCAATATTACTTGAAATTTAAAATAGTGGACAAATTACATATATAATTAAACTATGCTTCAAACTTCTAGCAACAATAAACAAGTTAATTTAACATCACAATGGGGCCCACAGTAGACCCCACATATATTAGAATGGGACCCATAGTAGACCCCACATACATTATAATAGGTCCCACCTCTTAGGATTAGGGCTTACCGTGATACAAAGAGTACCAAGAGAGGGAGTGAGTCAAGAGGGAGATAATGCCGACAAAGCACCAAGAGAGCTCCGAGATAGAGATAGAGAGAGGGGGGAGGGTTAGGGTTCGATCAAGAGAGAGAGAGAGAGAGAGAGAGAGAGAGGCAAAAATGAGGGCTTCTTGTCCGAAAATTTTTATACCCAATTAAAAAAAATTCCCACATTTCACGTAGTGTCAAACCGCACCTAACCATGCATCCTTATAGGGGATGGGTTGGCAAGTAACTGATAACTACATGGGATAGAATGTGCATAAAATCCACATTATCCATGTTGCCTTAGTTTTCACCCAGGAAATCAAAATTTTGGGTTAAGATCAAAACGCAATTAGGCCACACCATAAGAACTAAGAACTATAAGAGATGATATGGGACACTCACCATTAGTAGTTTACATATCCCACCTTGGTTTATATGTCATCCAATTCATTTACATGGCTCTTATCACCACGATGAAAGTATGATCCGATCATATTAAGAAACCTAGGCGGACCACACCACTTGAATTTAAAGTTTTTAAGCAATTTTAAAAGGACATGGTGCCCAACACAGCCAGCTAGGTGGTGTCAAATCTCTACAAGCTTTACGATGATGTATGTGGTCTATCCATTTTTTCCCATTTTTTCGGCTCATTTTAGGGCATGAGTCAACAAATTGAGGCAGATCCAAAGCTCAAGAGGACCACACCACAAGAAATAGTGAGGATTGAATGCTAACCTAACCATTGAAAACTTCTTTGGGCCCCATCACAATGTTTATTTGCCATCCAAACTGTTCATAAAATCACATAATCACAAATAGAGGTGGGCAAGATGGACCCGATCCGGCGAATCTGACCCGATCCGCCTTGATTCGAACAGAACCAATGGCCTGGATCGGTTAGGTTTGGGTAGGACCAGGCAGATCCGAACGATAATCGGATCGGATTCGGGTAAATAGCAAATCTGACCGAACCGAACCGAAATCCGATCAGTTTGGATCCGATCCGATTCGATCCGGACCGGGTGTAATAACTAGTAGATTACAAGTTTTCCCCTTCCCCTGTATATACATATAGTATAAGCCTAGGACGTGGATTGCGTACTACCCCTGCCAGTCCCTAGCTCCGAACGGGCAGTTCTGTGGGTGGGCCCACCATGATGTATCTATACATCCAAACCGTCAATCCCTTTTCTCAGATTATTTTAAGGCATGAACACAAAAACGAGGCATATCCAACGCTCAAGTGGACCACACCAAATAATAATCTTAAACTTGGTTGCATTAAAATGCACAAAGCATTAAATGTCAGTTGCATTAAATGCAAGAGTCATCTGTGGTGTGGTCCATTTGATTGTTGGATCTGCCTTATTTTTTATTTTGATGCCTTAAAATAATACGAGAAAAGGGATAAACGGTTTGGATGTACAAATACATCACGGTGGGCCTGCCCATTCGGAGCTAGGGACAGGCGAGGGTAGTTTGCAATCCACGTCCATAAGCCTATAACGTAGGCACGTGTCGTGCGAAGACGAGCACTGGCGCTCCTCGAGCTCCAAGTTGTACGAACGATTCAAAGTAGATCAAAGTTATATGGGCTCCATAGTGATGCATTTATTATATTTATACCGTTCATATAGTTTTAGAGATTATTATAGAGTATTATCCAAAAAATAAATCATATCCAAAGATCATTTAAACCACACCACACATAGAAACTGAGAATGATTTTTCAGTGTGGTCCACTTGATAGTCAGATCTATCTTATTTTTTGTCTCAAGCCTTAAAACGAGCTCGCTAAATGGATGGACGGTTTGGATATAACAAATATCCCATGATATGATTTATAGCCTGAACCTACAGAACTTGCTAACGTGAAAGCTCGCACAACACGTTACAGCTACTGTGACGTGTACAGCTATAACGCCTCGAGCTCCGAGTTGTACGAACGGCTCAATTGATATCAACGTTACATGGGCCCCACACTGATGTATTTTTTTATATCCATACCGTTTATCCATTTTTCGTGATCATTTTAAATCATATGGAAAAAAATGAATCATATCTAAAGCTCAAATGGACCACACCGAAAATAATAACGAGGATAATGATTTTCACCGTTAAAAAAGTTGATCCGAATCGCACCCAACCCGATCTGACCCGGTGTCTCTAACCGAGTTGGACTCGGTTCGGGTCAGGCCAACCGTGTGTTGAATCAAATCAAGTCGTAAGTCCTGGACCCGGTTCCGGATCGGATCGAGTTTGGGTTAGTCCAGCTAGATTTTAGACCGAATCGGGTTAGACCCAATCCGATCCGACTCGGTCCGATGCCCACCTCTAATCACAAATAAAGGGAAAACACAAATATCAGCTTGATCCAAAACTTTTGTGGTCCTTTGGAAGTTTTCCAGTGTAAGCATTCAATTCTCACGGTTTCCTGTGGTGTGGTTCACTTGAGCTTTGAATCTGCCTTATTTTTGGCATCATGTCTTAAAAAGAGTGACAAAATGGATAGATAAAACACATACATCATTGTGAGACCCACGGAGCTTTGACACTTGCTAGCTAGCTGTTGTTGGATTCACTAGCCCAACCGTGTGCGATTTTAAATTGTATTGTACGGTGAGGCCCACTAAAGTCTTGCATTAGTGTGGTATATATTCAGGATCAAGGCCTGACATTAGGTGGTGCACCTGGTTGAAAACAATCAGCCATGCCCCTTGCGAGTATGCTTGGTAAGGCAACGTTTCATCCAGTCCTCGAAAGAAGGTATTTTAAATATCTCAAGGTACAAATATATTGAAATAAATAATAAGTGGACAACTGTAACTACAGAATAAATAAAGATGTTTGACTAAAAATATTTCAATCCTAAAAACTAAGAAAAAAATAAAATAAAATAGAAAACATAGAAGCATAGGTCCTACGCATGCGTGAATGGTAGACCCGTGACGTGAGAGTTTCAACACCTATTCATGGGTTCGAGTACCCATTGTGGTGGTGTGAGTGCCCGATAATCTAAACCGTTCACCTCGTAGGTGCAAATCATGGATAGTCCATGGCGCATGTTCTCCATCCCTATAATCCTAGCCATCCAATTGGTAGGCTTTGTCGTTAATGTGGACATTATACCTTCTTATCTGTCCATTCGTAAACCACTATTCAGACATGCATTTATTATATGATAAGGATCATTAGATGAATGGCCTGATAGTTAGGATCGGCACAAGGGGTGATTACGTGGACTGATGAAATGAAAGATAGCCAGTTGATCAAATTCAAATAAAAAAAAGGTATGACACATGTAGACTCAATGAGTGCCTGTGTATCAACTGCGAATCTGTGCAGCAGTATCAAATAGTTTTCTCAAATAAAAATAAAGGTATGACACATGTAGACTCAATGAGTGGCTGTGTATCAACTGCCAATCTGCGCCGCAGTGTCAAATAGTTTTCTATCAGGAGCAGGTGAAACTGCATGTGATCTCGTGCTCTTCACATGTGGCGAGACATGGATGTGCAAAACCATCCTCCAGCCTTAAGTAAGGACACACGTGTTGGCTATCTAGACCGTTGATCTGGTGGGCATTGCCAATGTAACGGTATTAATTTCCAAGAAATCCATGTGATCAAACAATTCTGAAACTTCAATTGAGGCTCTGCAAGTAGAAAGTCATTGCACGTTAAACTGAAAATCAAAGATTGGATGGACATAGACTTTCAGTCTGGAAGATTTTGGTGGCATGACCAACTGAAGTTGAAGGGCCTCATATCAATGGTCCAGATAACCAACTCATGGAGCCCACTTGTACCTATTCGAGGCCCGAGGATATTATCCACGTACTCGAGGGGAGGGTCGTAAAATTCCCCATTGCAGCCACTCACGTCTTTGACATGAGTGGGTCATCATCTTTGACTTGGACGCTAAGAGAGAGATGGCTTGTTTGGGACATGTTCGGCTGTCTATCATACCACATGGTCTATTGACTCTAGTGGGACCCACCGGGTTTTAATCACAGGACCTAACACATGGTTTAGTTACAACTAGGGCTGAAAGTCGTTACAACTAGGGCTGAAAGTCGGGCGGTTGGGTTGGGTTGGGTTGGTGCTCAACCCTAACCCAACCCAAGGTTCCTATACCTCAACCCTAACTCAACCCAACCCAACCTCGGGTTGGGAATTCTCAACCCAAGCCCAACCCAAGTAGGCTCGGTCGGGTTGATTGGGTTGGTCAGGTATACGTGTTAATATTTTTGTTATTACATTAGTTTATTATATTTCAATATATAATTTATGTTTTGTATCTATGATTTTATTAATTATATATGTGATTATTTGTCATAAAGAACTTCATTTTATTTTTCTTTAAAAAAACAAGCTAAAATATAGGACAACTACTCCTTTAAAAGTCATGTAACATAGCAAGCAATCTATTTGAGAGAGAGAAATTCGGCATATCTTGTTAGCTTGAGTCATTGGAAATGACGTATACAAATGAGACCCGACATCACTAGAGTGCCTTCGACACAAACGATCCACACTCAATTATAATTTATAAGTAACTTATATATTGATCAGGTTCGGGTTGGGTCGGGCAACCCGAGACCTCAACCCGAGCCCAACCCAAGTTTTATCGGGTTGGTGTTTGTATAGCCCAAGCTTGAGATCGGACCCGATATATCTTGCCCGAGCCCAACCCAATGTCGGGTCGGTCGGGTTCAACCCGCCCAACTTTCAGCCCTAGTTACAACGCCGACAGGCACTATAAAATTGTTCGCCTGGCATGCATAGGATCAAATCGCAGATAGTGGAGTTGAAATTAGAGATTTGAGGTAGAAGTTTAAAAAAGGGCTCATTCCTCTCAAATCCAAAATCCTCCAAGCTTGAGAACAGCCAAAAATAGCAAAGCTCTATGTATTCCTTCTTTTCATGTTATCAAACAAGCCCAAAGGTCAGTTTGTTTCACCAATTACCACTTGTTGATGCAGAAATCTGATCGTCCATGGTTGCTGCAGGGGACCATCCATGCCAAAGTCAAATAGACCAGGTAGGTCTAGTAGAACGTAAGGTTTTGTAGTGTAAGATTATGCGTACCTTTCTCTACAGGAGGCGCACACACACACACACACATATAGGTTCCTCGATGGTGGTGTTGGATATGGCAATGAATCCACCACCCGATACCATCTCATACTAGGATTCTGATTTTGAGGATGCGTGGTTGTTCCCCTGGGATTCGACGAAGATTCAGAGGAGGATCTTCTAGTAGATTCTCAGGCGGTGGATGATCAACTAGGTCGGGGCCTAAGACTAAGCTTGAGCTCAAACTCAGACGGGTCGAAGTTGAGATCGAGGTCAAGGTCGGATAGACCAAAGTCGAAGTCGGACAAACTAAGGTCGAGATTGGACAGATCGAGGTCGAACTCGGGCAAACCAAGGTCTGATGGGGATTTTTCTCCTCATCACTCAACCCTTGAACGGTCAAGGACCCTGCTCGACCAATCGAGCACCTCGGAGGAATTAATTCAATTGGTCGCTAGACTTTGAGTCAAGCCTCACTCGGCTGGTCGAGCAACGCAGTGAAACACTCCGGTTTTCACCCTGCTACACTATCTCTCCTCTAAATTGAAGAGAAAAACCCCATCAAGGTCGAGGTCAAACAGACCGAGGTCGAGATTGGACAAATCGAGGTCGAAGTCGGGCAGACCAAGATCAAGGTTAGACAGACCGAAGTCAAAGTCACGGTTTGTCTAAGCTGAGGCTATGGTCAAGGCTAGTTGAATCCATGTCGACTTTGAGATCGAGTGAATCATGATTTAACTAGCCTCTTGATGAAAGTCGTGCTCTCATCCTGAGTTATCTTGGTCAATCCATTTTCACTCATAACACCACTCATAGAAATGTAAAGAAAATGTATAATGATTATAAATTATTTTATCAGCAGTCTAGTGACAATATTTGTATTTGACTTTCAAATTTTATATTTGGTTTATTAGTAGTAAAATTATAATGATGACATTGATATATTATAATATTGTCAAATCATTACCAAAATACATTCTTGTTGCTCTTTGAATTTGAGATTTTCACAATAATGCTATAAAAAAAAAAGCACAGTGATTATTGATTTTTTACTCATTTCTTGAATACATTTGCATGTGACTTGTGATTTCTATGTTTGAATTGGTGATGGTAAATGAGAATGATAATACTTTTACTTTACATTATAAGGATAATTTGTGAAATAAGAGCCCTTAGTTTATAATTGTGACTCACCTAAGTTTATAATTGTGACCCAAATAAACTACAAAATTAACTATCTCTAATGTTCTCTTAGTACAAGTGATGAAGAAAAATTTTCTTTGCGAGTCAATTTACTATAGAATTTCCTTTTTATTTTTGAGTTCTCATCCCATGATTTTATGATTGGGGGGGGGGGGGGGGGGGTGGGGGGGGTGGGTGTGAAGAGGGGGATACTATCAAGTGTGAGTAGGAAAGGTGATCTTTATGCTCTTAAAGATGTCAAAGAAGTGTCATGTTTAAATCAGAATACTCGAACTTTTGAAGATGTGTTGCATCAGCTGCTTGGTCATCCACGATAGTAAATTGTTTGTTATCTTATCTCTAAGAACTTAATAAATGTTGATGCATGGACTAAACAATTCATTCTCTTTGTGCTTGTTGACATGGAGTTTGCCACCCCCAAAATAGGATTATATGCACTAAATGGGGCCCAAGAGCTTGTTTATATCAGCAGATGCTCTGTGCCTAAATTCCCCTCTTAACTCTTTACTCTATAGAGAGATCCTTCAGCAATGTCTCTGTCACAGAGTACTTAGTAATCTGCCAGGGTATAGGTGCTAATGTTTAAGTGGTAGGCACCAGTCCACTGGTTCCCAAGATTGCACGGAATGCAGTTTTATTGTCCAATGAGATTGACACGTGTCTATAATCATGTAACCATATTTTGCTGGAAAATTGAGACCGTACATAGGACTCTAATTACCTCATTCTGGAGCCTAAGAACTTGTCTAGAATAGCTCTAGATGATCTACTCTTAAAATTTTTCTCAACACCTGCTCCATGAAAGGATCCTTCAAGAAAGCCTCTATGCCAAATACAAAGCACTTGGCGCCTCATAGAGTTCTCAAGGAATAATAGTGACATAGGGAGGGACATGATGAGGTCAATCACTGTCTTCCATAGGAATATCTAATACGTGATGAGGTCAATCACTGTCTTCCATAGGACTATCTACTCGGTATCCACGGAGCTCTCTGAACTCCTCGTAAAGCTTCCACCAATCTCCAAGGGGTAAAAGTATAAATAATTTCTAATAAATCTGAAAAAAATTGATTGATGATAAAATACGAAATTTAAAACCCTTTAAATAATGAGCTCAAACCTAGGATAAAGTTTTATACTCAAACTCCAACTCAAACACCCTAAAACTGTGACTTACTATAAATAGTAAACTTACTATTTATAGATGGTCTCCATTCCTACCAAGCTTAATGGTTTTCAGCCAAAATTAGTATCCAATTTAGCCTAACTACATTATTTTCTTAACTTTTCTAAGCCCTTTTCATGTTGGGCATGACTCTTACAACTTAAAGGATCAAAAGTTATACTCGAACTAAAACTTACTATTTGTAGTAAAAATGAAAATAAAAGGGACTTTTGACTATTGACCTGATGGAATCTCACAAATCTGGTGTGGGCAACCCAGCAAGCAAGTTAGTTGGGTAAAGTAGCCTCTCTTATCCCAAAATCATATATGATATGTCGAAAAACTCATCCCGATTTGCGAGATATGACTTTTTTAAGGTTCTGACGGTTCAGATCATTTCCATCCCCAATCAGCCTTCTCTGGTCCATCTTTGCCATGAAAGTGTCTACGACCTGCTCCACATCAAATGGGGCACTGAGGTCCATGGGGCATACTCTAAATTTCTCAAGGACAACTAGAGAATCCCTCTGTTTCAATCCATATACATGTACAGTTTAAAAATATACTTATATACTAGTCATGGCATTAATATAAGTTCATATAGGACCTATGATTATCATGATTTACAATCAAGATTATCAAACTAATAGTTATATAAGATTAACATATTAGTATTGCAGGTCACACAACATTAATATTAGGGACAATGTTGAAAAGAAATTCAATCCATGATCACTTCTTTGTGTGTTTATGAGTAATATAGTGTTTATCCTTTTACTCTAGTTGTGGCAATATTCTCTTGTTACTCCGTGTAGATGATATTATTGTCAAGGATAATAAGTATGCATTTTTTTAATAATTTATCTCTCAACTTAGTTTAGTATTTTCTATATGAAAGACACTGGGATTCCTCATCACTTTCTTGGTATTGAAGTGATTCATTTTTCTATTGGTCTATTTCTATCTCAAGCTAAATATGCTGAGAAAATACTAGAATGAGCTCGGATGGTTGGATGTAATTCTATTTAAACCCTCATATATATATATATATATATATATATATATATATATATATATATATATATATATATATATATATATATATATATATATATATATATATATATATATATATATACACATCTTAATATATCATTATGATATAACCTAATCTTTCTTAGAGTGTTAATATTATTTTTCAATATATGTGTTGGGTGTAAAAATAGTTAAGTCGCTAGGTCGACTTATGGAATGGACCAACTCTACTTACCAGCATGAACCCTTTGAGTTCTGGGCCTTAAGGGGTGTCTACGTTCAAAAACGGGCCGACCTTCCAGGAAGTTGATGCGACTGTAAGGACACTCAAAGAGGATGCAACTATAAGTCCACTTAAATGGCCAATTGTCGACTTAACATATAGTTCGGCCATAGCTCGGCTATAAGTCGGCCATAGCTCAATCATAACTCGACCAGGGCTCGGCAATAGCTTAGAACTATCTCTGACTGAGCAGTTGTCAATTCAACGGAAAGCTCGACATGATCTATATGATATATCCCCGGACTAATAGTATGAGAATCTTTTCAACAGCCCAAAGATCTATCCCAAGATCTTCAGAGGATCAAATCTGATGGGGTTTTTTCCCCATCTTTGACCAGTCCTGAGTCCCGCTCGACCGGTCGTGGGAAGCGCTCGACCGGTCGTAGGTTCGAGCCTTGGCACGACTCAAAGTCCAGTGAGTTCGTGCTATTTTTTCTCGGAAGCTAAGACCAGTCCTGAAATTCCAGGACCAGTCAAAGGTGGGCTTCGACCGGTCGTGGACAGGCTTCGACTAGTCGAAGGTTACGCAGTTTGTTCCGCGATTTTGCGCGAAACTGCGGATTTGAGTCCTTTCGTAACCGGGATGCGAAAGGGAAGTTTCCTAAACTATAAAAGGGGTTGCCTAGGGTTTTCTAGGTATCACAAGAGAATGCAAGAGGGTTTCCTAAAGCTTTACAGTGGATTTATTAAAGGGTTTAGGGCTATCAAAGGTGAGAGAGAGGGAGAAAGAGAGAGAGGAAGCTTATAGAAGGGAGGTTATGCTCGTGGAGGTTATCTACTGTGCAATCTATATCTCAGCGCTTGTATGTCCTCGTAATCGGTTAGATCTCTCCGTTTTCTCTATTTCTCTTATTGTTTATCCACTCCTGCATGAGTGAAGAAGGTTGTAACATTCTACTTTATAGTGGATTGTTAATCTGGACGAGGTCCCGTAGTTTTTACCTCTTTGAAGGTTTTCCAAGTAAAAATCTCTTGTGTGGTATGTGATCGATGCATTGATTGTTTTCATTGCTTTATTATCCATAATTCTGGTTTGTTCTGGAGGGCTAGATCCTAAGGTTTTGTGCAAGGCCCCCAACAAAGTGGTATCAAAGCTAAGTTCATTGAACGGGTAGGATCGGTTTGGAATTATGGAAGGTGGCTCATCAAGGATGATCAGCCTCAATGGTTCTAACTGGATCATATGGAAGGCTAAGATGGAGGACTTGCTTTATTGCAAGGACCTATATTCTCCAATTTTAGGCATATCAGCAAAATCCAAGGATATGACTGATGATGATTGGAAGAAGATAGACCGAAAGGCGGTGGGGTTTATTAGACAATGGTTGGACGATTCTGTGTTCCACCATGTGTCTACGGAAACCTCAGCCGCTAGCCTATGGCTGAAATTACAAGGGCTATATGAGAGGAAGACAGCCGGTAATAAAATTTTTCTGATAAGGCGACTTGTGAATCTCAAATTCAAGGATGGTGGTTCTGTGGCCGAGCACATGAATAAGGTCAGGAATATAGTGAACCAACTCACCTCTATGAAGATGGTCCTGGATGATGAATTGCAGGCTTTACTATTGCTTAGTTCATTGCCTGACAGTTGAGAGACATTGGTGGTATCTCTAAGTAACTCCGCGCCAAACGGAAAGATATCCATGAAACAGGTGACTAGCTGTCTCTTCCATGAAGAGACAAGGAGGAAGTCTCAAGAGTCTACTCAGCAAGAGGCCCTTGTGACACAGGAACGGGGGAGAGGAAAGAACAGGAAGGGCGGGAAGGCCCGAGATAAATTAAGAGGCAAGTCAAGTAACAGGAAAGATGTTGATTGCTGGAATTGTGGCAAGAAGGGCCACTACAAGCATGAATGTCGTGGTAAGAAAAACGACAAGAAAGGAAAAGGGAAGGAAGATGAATCAGATTCCACTGCGGTCGCTTCAGATGGCGACATGGTAGTTATTCTTTCTGCAGATCATGATGTATGTCTCATGGCTACGAGTCAGGGCACCGATTGGGTGATAGACTCGGGAGCTTCCTTTCATGCGACTCCACACAGGGACTCCTCCACAAGCTACAAGTCAGGTGACTATGGGACTGTGAAGATGGGAAATTATGGCGTATCAAAAATCATGGGAGTCAGTGATATTTATGTGAAAACTGATGTGGGTTGCACATTGGTTCTCAGGGATGTGAGGCATATCCCAGACCTTCGCCTCAACTTGATGTCGACGGGAAGGTTGGATGATGATGGCTATGAAAGCCAGTTTGCTGGTGGGCGATGGAAGCTCATCAAGGGTTCGTTGATCATGGCAAGAGGGAAGAAGTGTTGCACCCTGTACAAGGCAAGTGTCAGCATGTGCAAGGGTGGGTTGAACGCAGCGGAAGATTCAGCTATTGACATGTGGCACAGGCGTCTAGGCCACATGAGTGAAAAAGGGCTTCAGGTACTAGCAAATAAGTGGCTCCTTCCAGACGTGACAGGTACACCTCTCAAAACCTATCTTGATTGTTTATCAGGGAAACAGTATAGAGTTTCATTTGTTAAACTTCTTCTCATGTTAATAAAGTGCATGCATTAAATTTGGTTTATTCTAATGTTTGTGGTCTTATGAGGACAAAAACCTTGGGTGGGGCATTGTATTTTGTCACTTTTATAGATGATGCATCCAGGAGGGTTTGGGTTTATGCTTTGAAATCTAAGGATGAGGTCTTTGGTATGTTTAAATTGTTTCATGCTATGGTCGAGAGAGAGAGAGGTAGATCATTGAATGCATCCGCACTGACAATGGTGGTGAATACATTGGCGACTTTCATTAGTACTGTAAGTCCCTTGGTATACTGCATGAACAGACGGTTCCCAAGACCCCCCAGCATAATGGTGTAGCTGAGCGAATGAATCGCACCATTGCTGAGAGAATCAGATGCATGTTATCCCATGCGAAGTTGCCCAAGACGTTCTGGGGAGAAGCAATGCACACGGCAGTGTATTTGATAAGCAGGTCTCCATCAGCCCCGTTGAATGGAGAAGTGCCTGAGAAGGTGTGGACTGGACAGGATCCATCGTACAGTCATCTCAGGGTGTTTGGATGTAGGACATCTGTTCACGTACCAAAGGACGAGAGGTCCAAGCTCGATATGAAAATCAGGCAGTGTGTGTTCTTAGGGTACGGTGATGAAAAATTCAGTTACAGGTTATGGGATCCGACCGAGAGGAAGCTCGTCAGGAGCAAAGATGTAGTTTTCTTTAAAGATTAGTGTATATAAGACATTGGTAAGCTAGAGAAGAACCAGCCTAGTTTAGGTGAGCTAGAGGACATGAATCTGGTTACTCCTCCCGTGGTGCCTGATGACGAGGGAGTAAAACAAGGTGCAGAGGACGAGGGAGTTCCTTCAGAAGATGGACCAGGGGAGCAGCCCCCACTTGATCCACCTGTTGAGCCATAGGTGAAGAGGTCATCTAGGGACAGACATTCATCCAAGAGGTACTCGCCGCATGAGTACATTATGCTGACTGATGGGGGAGAGCCAGAAGATTATTCTAAGGCCCTAACCGACGAGCATAAGGGGGAGTAGTTGAAAGCTATGCAAGAGAAGATGGAATCCTTGCATAAGAACCACACCTATGATATGGTGAAATTGCCTAAGGGCAAGAAAGCTTTGAGCAACAAGTGGGTGTTCAGAAAGAAGATTGAGCAGAAGAATTCACAGACGAGGTTCAAGGCCAGACTTGTGGTGAAAGGTTTTGGTCAGAGGAAAGGCATAGACTTCGAGGAGATATTCTCACCAGTGGTGAAGATGACATCCATACAGGTGTTGCTTGGGTTAGCGGCTAGCATGGATCTAGAGATAGAGCAGTTAGATGTTAAAACTGCCTTTCTCCATGGTGACTTGGAAGAAGAGATCTACATGTACCAACCAGAGGGGTTCGAAGTCAAGGGCAAGGAGCATATGGTGTGTAGGTTGAGGAAGAGCTTGTATGGGCTGAAACAAGCTCCACGGCAATGGTACAAGAAGTTCGACTCATTTATGTTGAAACATGGGTATGACAGAACGGAGTCGGACCACTGTGTGTTCACGCACAAGTTCTCAGATGGTGATTTCTTAGTTCTATTATTATACGTTGATGACATGCTCATCATGGGAAAAGACATCAAGAAGATCGACAGGCTGAAACAGGAGTTGGGCAAGTCTTTTACGATGAAAGACTTGGGCTCGGCTAGACAGATCCTAGGAATGGAGATAACTCGTGACAAAAGCAGCAGGAAGCTCTGGCTATCACAAGAGCGGTATATTGAGAAAGTCCTAGAGTGGTTCAATATGAATGCAGCGAAGCGGGTCAGTATTCCACTAGATGGTCACTTCAGATTGAGCGACAGACAGTGTCCCAAGACGAAGGTAGAGGTGGAAGAGATGCAAAAGATACCCTACGCGTCAGCGGTAGGAAGTTTGATGTATGCTATGGTGTGTAGACGCTCAGACATAGCGTATGCGGTTGGTGTTGTCAACCGGTATCTTACCAATCCTGGCAAAGAGTATTGGGCAGCGGTGAAATGGATACTGCGGTATCTAAGAGGCTCATCCAGGTTGAGCCTATGCTATGGTGACGGTAAACATGTGCTAGAGGGCTACACAGATGCAGATATGGCAGGTGACATAGACTCCAAGAAGTCTACATCGGGGTTCATGTTCACGTTTGTAAGGGGAGCGGTTTCTTGGCAAAGCAAGCTACAGAAGGTTGTAGCATTGTCGACGACGGAGGCCGAGTACATTGCAGTTACAGAGGCATGTAAAGAGATGCTTTGGATGAAGAGGTTCCTACAGGAACTTAGCCTAAAGCAAGAGGAGCACGTGGTCTATTGCGATAGTCAGAGTGCTATACACTTGAGCAAGAATCCAAGTCAGCATTCCAAGTTGAAGCACATAGAGATTCGGTATCATTGGATCAGGGATACTTTGGAACAAAAGGTGTTACAGCTTAAGAAGGTCCACACGGACGATAATGGGTCAGACATGATGACCAAGGCTTTGCTCAAGGGCAAGTTTGAGGTTTGTAAAAACCTAGCTGGCTTGAAGAGGTGGATCCCTCCTGGTTCAAAAAGGGAGAGATTTGATAGAATTTTTTCCCCGTCTTCGACCGGTCCTGAGCCCTGCTCGACCGGTCGTGGGAGGCGCTCAACCGGTCCTAGGTTTGAGCCTTGGCACGACTCAAAGTCCAGCGAGTTCGCGCTGTTTTTTTCGGAGGCTAAGGCCAGTCCTGGAATTCCAGGACCTGTCGAAGGTGGGCTTCGACCGGTTGTGGACAGGCTTCGACTAGTCGAAGGTTACGCAGTTTGTTCCGCGATTTTGTGCGAAATTGCGGATTTGAGTACTTTCGCAACCGGGATGCGAAAGGGAAGTTTCCTAAACTAGAAAAGGGGTTGCCTTGGGTTTTCTAGGTAGCATAAGAGAATGCAAGAGGGTTTCCTAAAGCTTTACAGTGGATTTGCTAAAGGGTTTTGGGCTATCAAAGGTGAGAGAGAGGGAGAAAGAGAGAGAGGAAGCTTATAGAAGGGAGGTTCTGCTCGTGGAGGTTATCTACTGTGCAATCTATATCTCAGTGCTTCTATGTCCTCGTAATCGGTTAGATCTCTCCGTTTTCTCTATTTCTCTTATTGTTTATCCACTTCTGCGTGAGTGAAGAAGGTTGTAACGTTCTACTTTATAGTGGATTGTTGATCTGGACGAGGTCCCATGGTTTTTATCTCTTTGAGGGTTTTCCACGTAAAAATCTCTTATGTGGTGTGTGATTAATGCATTGATTATTTTCATTGCTTTATTATCCATAATTCTGGTTTGTTCTGGAGGGCTAGATCCTAAAGTTTTGTGCAAGGCCCCCAACAAAATCAAATCTCGAGAACCTCGGAAGACGATAATCTTGCAAAGATCCAGAAGGAATCTCTAAACGAATCCATCTCCAGCATGTCAAGGAAGACTCCTTACAGCGTCGTCTTCCCTCTCCTATAAATAGAGGTACTCCCAGCCAATGTAAGGTACCCACACTCATACGCTAATACTCGACAGGTGACTCTTTTCCCAAAGAAATCCTACCCTACAAAAAACCCCAAAGTTCTGACTTAGGCATCGGAGAGTCCCCTGTACAAGCCAGGGTCTCCTTTGTTTCTCGATTCCATCTGTGCAGGTATCAAATGGTCAACCAGGGAGGGTCTGCCGGAAAACTGCATCAACAATATGCATGCTCCTATTTCTTGATACTGCTATCAAAGATCAGATTTTCTAATATGTACTAACTGGATTTGTGAAGACTCAGCCGAGTCACTCACCCTTTGAATGAGACTTTTAATAAAGAACAAATATTAGGAGTGTCGGAGTTAAGCCCACAATCTCAACTCATCAAGAGCACGCTGTCCACCTACAAGTCAAGTATAACTTTGCTTTCTTAGATTGTAAATCTGTATACATCTATATAAATTTGTAATTTCATTTTAATTAGATTTTACAATTTATAATTAGTAATTGTACAGATAAAAACTTATCTACTATAATTTGTAACTTTCTATAAGATGACAATTCCTCCTCTACTGAAATCCATCAGTGAAATTTCTTCACTGTATATGGTATCAGAGACCTATCCAGGCCTTTGACTTCTTTCGCCGGAATCCGGCCGTTCCTCTGCCCCACCATCCCATCCGCCACCTAAATAGCCCTACACGCCCATCCTGCCGCACATCCGGCCCACCACCACGAACCCAACTGTCATTGCTTGAACCGAGATCGCCACCCACTTTAAACTTCTTTTTTCCTAAATTCTAACAATTATATAATATACAATTATTTTAGATACTCATTACTAAGTTACAAATGTTTTAATTTATATTTATAAATTATCCAGTCCAGTACGGCAGAGTCTTCGATTCTATCACCCGTACAAATACCGAGTCAGAATCGAGATTTCGAGTTTTTAAACTATGGTTAAAATAGTAAACCCCATAGTCCCGAGAGAGTCCTGATACAGGCACATGATCCACTCCTCAAATGGACCGATATTATAGGCAGCTAGAAACAGATAGGAATATTTTAATGATTTTAGGTGGATCGTCTGTCCACGTACTAAGAACATACAATAAAAGAGAAAAGCCTACGACAGAAAGGAATCTTATAATATATGATCTCGTGTCTATGTGTGAAGGATATACAACTTATCTATTCTGACTCGTTCAGCAATCCACACAATACTGTCGTTGAAATGGGAGCGGATCAGGTGCGCCCACGGATTTGCCCAACAAGGTGAGGCCCTGAAGGTGGGGCCACACTTTATGTATGTATTGTATATCCATACCGTCCATTTATTTTTTTCATATCATTTTAGTGTGCTGGCCGAAAAATGAGGGAAATAAAAATATTAGATGGATCACACTATAGGAAATAGTAGTGATTGAAGGCCCACCATTAAAAACTTCCTGGAGCCCTTGGTAATGGACATTGTAATTTTTATATGCCATCCAACCTGTTTATAATGTTACAAAGACCTCGATGAAGGGAAGAAAATAAATATCAGCTTGATCCAAAACTGTTGTGGCTCACAAAATGTATTTAATGGTTTCCACTGTTCCCTGTGGTGTGATCCAGATGAGAATTGGATCCACTTCATTTTTCTATTGTTTAAATAAAATAAGATGAAAGAATTAATGGACGGCCAAGATATAAAAACCATACGTCAAGGTGGGCCTCACAGTAAGGGCCGCACCGTATTGGTTAGGCGGGGACCGCAAGGTGAGCCGAATATGCCATGAAAAGTACACGCTACGACTTAGTGAAATCGTTTCCGCTAATACACCGGAAGCCGATTGGCTGGTGTACCACAGAGCAGCTATATAGCTGGTGTAGGTACGTGTCGTGCGAAGACGCGCGCTGACGCTCGAGCTCCGAGTTGTACTAACGGTTCAAAGGAGATGAAAGTTACACGGCCTCAAAATGATTTATTTATTATAACCACACCGTCCATACATTTTTTGAAATCATTCTAGAATATAAAAAATGACTCGTATTCGAATATTAACTGACCATATCACAAATAGCAGCTGAGATAATGATTTTCACCGTTAAAAATTTTGTGGGGCCCACCATAACGTTTATTTTCCATCCAACCTATTCATAAAGTCACAAAGACCTAGGTGAAGAGAAAATTTTAAAAAAAATGGTATTCATACAAAACTTCCGTGAATCCCAATAGGGTTTCAATGGCATACGTTCTATCTCCAACTGCTATTTTAAGTGTGGTCCACTTACCTCATGATGGACCCATAAAACTTATTGGCGTACATAGATTAGCTATATAGCTGGTGTGTGATACATCAGCCAATCCACTTCCCAATATACCACTTGCGTAGGACGGCGGTACCACCAATAAACCCCATCATTTAAGGGCCTGTTTAGGCGGTGGGATTAGGGGGGATGGGATTCATCTGTTCGTGTGCCAATTCCACTCCATGTTTGAGAAGAATGGAAAAGCTTGGAATTACGTTAAATGGAATTGCATTGGGTCCGTGCCAATTTCACTCTATGTTAGCAAGTTGTGTAGGTTTCACCATGATATGTGGGCTATATCCACACTGTCCACCCACTTATTGAGATTATTTTAGAGCACAGCCAAAAAATCAGGTTAATCTAAAGCTCAAGTGGACCCTACCATAAAAAGCAACGGGATTGAATACTTATCGTTAAAAACTTCTTTGGAGCCACATAAGTTATGGATCTACCTCATTTTTAGGCTCATGCCATAAAATGAGGTTACAAAACAAATGAATGGTTTAGATATAATACATGTGTGTTATTCACAATAATTTTAGATGATGGTGAGTATATCCATTTAATGTTCCAATGTATTATCAACAAAGCTGGGTATTAACCTTATCCCATGGCAACTAGGGACAATCTGTGACATGGGTAATAATTATGTTTTAGAAATCCCATCGGCCTAATCCCTTCTAATCCCACCGCCCAAGGGCCTGTTTGGCCTGGCGAATCCCATGAGATTAGGAGGGATGGGACGGATTCTAAGGTACTGATGGTGGTGTCAGTGGATTGGTTTAAGATCCATGGGATTGTTATATCCTTGGATAACTTCATTGGGTATGTTTGGCATGCTGGGCATATCTCGAGATTTTACCTTCCAATCCATCCAACCAAGGGACGAGATCAATTTTAAGGTAATGATGGTGATGCCGATGAATTGTTTTAAGATTTATGGGATTGCTTATTTCCTAGGACAAGTTCACAGGGTTTGTTTGGCTCATCATGCATATCCCGGGATATCGTGATCCCATCCTACCTAATACCGTGGGATTGGTCTGACCAAACAGGCCCAAGATTACATGGCAAAGAGCAGGCATGTTTGCTCATCATGTGGGCGACACTGCCAGTATCAATGGACAACCGATGATCTGACTCATCAGACAGGTTTGGCCCACCTAATCTCCTCCGTACATTACATGAGCCATATATAGTCGATGAAGAGAACACCAACTATCCTACGGTTAGGATCTTCAAATCCAGATGATTTTTATGCAAAAGCCAGCCATGGTATTTTCTATTTTGGATGACTCGATCCATGCCAATCATCAGACAGGACTCATCTGCATGTTCCACGCACCGAGAATCAGTCTCATCAGGCTCACCATACATGTGTGCGCTGGATTGTTTGTTTGTTTTCAACCTTTCATTTTCCATACACGTGTTGACGTGGCCCACCCGATAAATAAACTCCCGTGATTTTTGGGTCACGTCACAAATAAGATCGTGCCAAATATATGAATGATAGGTACAATATACCATATAAAAGAATGTAGAACTGCTGATGAATAACAAAATAAGCGTGTGATTCTCCAGATTAGTGGATCTAGTTGATTTTTACAGAAGATTATCATCTTGATGATGTTAACCTATTGGACGTGGTGGATGCAACATGCACATGATATATTGGAAGTTGTCCACTGCTTGGATAATAACTTATAGTCCAACCCATTGGATGTGTGCATCTCTCTTGGGTGGACGTTTTTTTTCTCGAGAGCATGTGCATGGTCAAATCCAACTGATGGGCGGTTTGGATGTTACGCGTGACTGCCATGGTGGCACATCTGGTAGTGAGCATAACGCCGATGGTATATCTTGCATGCGCGCGTGGGCTTAGCAAACCTCCAGCAAGGTTTGTTAGCCGCCTACTTATCAAAGCAAGAAAGACATCCACTTCGTAGGCGGTGGGACCCACCAGTTAGATCGTCGGTGACCAAACTCAAGCGGATCAGCTGTCCTTTTTTAATGTGTGGCCCACCTGGTAGCTCATCGACTACTCCTTGGGCCGATGATATGGGAGGCAATTGCCTGCCATCCTCGGTAGCTAGGTGGGGCCTACCGTGATATCTGTGAGAAATCCACCGGCTACGTCTGTTTTTTCATCTAATGTTAGTACATGAGCCCAAAAAAAGCGGAGATTGATCGTCTACCACTGAAACATTCGTAGGACCAATCTGGGAAGGTTTCAACGATATGCATTTCTTTCCATACTTCTTCCCATCGTGTGGACTACTTGAGTTTTGGATCTACTACATTTTTGGAATCATCATATAGCATGATCTGTTAAAACGGATGGACGAGGTGGATTCCTACAAACTCATGGTGGGCTCCACCTAGCTTTTGACCGTGCAGGGTCGCAAGCCGTCCGCGTCATCCTAATGCTGTTGTGCGTGTGGGATTAGGTATAAGTATATAATGTTATATTTTGTTTTAAAATAATATTAAAATTTGAATTTTCAAATTTTCGGTAATTTTCCTCCACATTTGAAAAGTGTTGGTACTTTTTTGTTGTGGGTTTTGTCCCACATCGGATTTGACAAAGTAAACTATCTTGCATATAAGATGGTATTTTTGCCTAGGGCTTGTGCCCCTTTCAGGGGGCATGTGAATTTGGTCCTGTGGGGGGCTATGCCAATAGCTCTAATCTATGTCATTTACCACACACGCGCGCCCGCGCGCCGAACCGAGCCGTGCCGTGCCAGCCGAGTCCGTGCCTGTGTCCGTGCGCGACACGACGGGCTGGGCTGGGCTGGGCGCGGGTGCGGGTGCGGTGTGAGTGTACTCGCGTGGGTGTGTGTGTATGGGTACTCGCAGGACTTTATTTGCGATAGTGTACTCGCACTTGCGCCTTTTCGTTTTAAACCAGAGAGATGCATCCCTTCCGGTTGGTCACACCTGTTGGGTTTAAACCCAACGGACCTAACCTTTTGTAAAGGGTGTTTATACACCACTTCGGATTCTATATAAAGACTACCGATTCCAGTTTTATATATACGAAAATATTCTTTCTTATAAAACTCTCTTTGATACGGTTTTTATTACTGAGTTCATCGCTGAGTCAACTCAGCACTTTCGGGTTAAACTGCAAGGAGTTCGAGCCCGCGTACAGTGAGTGCACCGCTGGGACCGGGTCATAGTCGTTGTATCCTGGAGGTCGATTGCTCTGGAAACCTGTTGCACTTGGGACGCTGTCCAAGGGGAGCAAATTCGATTTCAAGCCGAGTGACTCAGTCACGTCTCGACTCAATTCAATAAGTTCTTCTTTCTCAAAATCTTATTTTCTTTTTTGGTTCTCGATTTTAATAGTCTATTTAATTCAACCAAATATTCCAACATATAAATGACGTCACGTACTATCATTTCTTTCCGACTAACGTGCCAAACGTGTAGAATATCTGATCCGTGAGAAAGCGGGCAACGCCTTCATGTGAAAATGAGGTAGGACACTAATCGAGTAAGCCTACGAACTCAGAGTTTTTGGACAGCTGATGGAATGGCTCGATTTCGAACCCGAGTCAGCATCATCAAGGTGTGCATTTTTTATCAGGGTGTTGCTGTAAGTTTCGCTGGACAGGAATAACGAAACAAACGGTGGGCGTGGTGGAAACGTTTCTAAAGAGGAAAGTATGTTCTATTCTGTATTCGATGGTATGTACGGAAATAAATGTACTTCCATATATATGATCATGCACGGTGATTCCTAGATTATATTTTTAATGTAATTTTCTTTCCAGTGGGCAGTGGCATGTGGTTTAAATACAAAAGTCGATAGAGAGAGAGAGAGAGAGAGGAATATTATTATATTATATCTTTTTTGTTTTTATAATTTTTTTATTTTAAGATTTCCTGTACAAAGAAAGCATAAGAAAGGTTACTCTCTAGTATTTTCAAGTTTTCTTGTTTCAAGTGAACAAGAAAATTTTATCTTGTTACCGGTTGATTTAGGCATATTATTGAAGCATATAAATTCATGTGTCTCTTATATCTTGTTTTAGTTTAAACATTTTCTTTTATGGTCTTAGCTTGGCTAACATCAATCATATACAGGAGCACTTTTTTCGTTATAATTGGTATCAGAGCAAAAGGTTTTTTTTAGCACGAGATCGGTGTTGGCATTTTTATTGCAATTGTATTTCATATGGCTAGATCGAGTTCTACTAAATTTGAGGTATTGAAGTTCAACGGATCCAATTACACGTTGTGGAAACTAAGAATGAACATTATGTTGGTGAAGGATGTGCAATTGTGATCAAATGAAATGAAAAGAACTCTGCAGAGATGAAAGACAGGGTATTTGAAGAGAGAACTAATTAGCCATTACGAATCTTCTTCTTGCACTAGATGATTCAGTTTGGCTCAACGTGTCCGATTAAACCACTGCAAAAGGTTTGTGAAACAAATTGTTCTAAAACCTATATAAAGGGATATTGATTACGGCAATTGTATATTTGATGATGAAGGAATGGTCCTCTTTGCAAGAATACTTTAATGGGTTTAACACCCTGATTAGCATATTGCCAAAGTGGATGCGGAGATTGATAATTAAGAAAATGTCGCATTTTTGTTCTGTTCAATGTTAGATTTTGTTGATGGTTTGATTATGAATCTCAGCAATGGTATATATCTCAGAATGGAGTCAGTCGTGTCTATGTTGTTTACTGAAGAGTTCCTGTAACGCCCCGAATTTTTGCCAACTTGGAATCCAAAAATCCTCGGGTGTTATTGTTGAGATCTTAAATAAATATTAATGAATATGCGCATTCACACATGTAATTCTTGAAAACTTTCGCATGAAAACATATTTCTAATTATTAGACCTTAACAAAACTTTGAACAAAGCATTTAGAGATAAAATTGAACTGTACAAATTCAATTAGATACTCTTAGGAAGATATTAAATCCGTCCAATCACTTAAACCTCTAATTTAACATCGTGATTTATTCATACATGGCCCATATCTAGACGACCCACCGTCAATTATTCAAGATAAAAGCAATATAATGAATGATTACCTAAAGTTAAGGTAATTGATTGACTAAATATGGATCATCCCATGTACATAAAGTGAATTGACTGAAGTGTTATGTGACCTTCAAATCAACGATTTAGGGTGATTAGGATCGAATTACCATTTTCGCTCATTACGAATAGCTCACGTCGCAAACTTAGGTAATCCATGCCTAGCCAATCACATCCAATAAATTTTGTTAATTATTTTATTCCCAAATTAACCAAATAAACTTTATACCCTCATTAGTTGGCCATTAAACATGAAACTTTGGAAAGATGTTCGTCTTAGCTAGCTTAATGTCCATCACGGAACATGTCACGCCCCGAACTCGGAGACCGGGCTCACAAAATTTTTGATCGCCGAATCCGGCGCCGACAACCTCCGTAGTACCCCATTCTCGGCTCCCAGCACCCATATACCAGGTTCCGATCCTAGGATGCTACAAGGAGGATTTCTAATAATCAATTTGATTCGTAATGAGCATAACCACAAGCATAACCCACGAACAATAACCACAAGGACACCATCACAAAATCCACTATGATAAAAAACTTTTGAATACAAGGCGTATGAAAGGGAAATACAACATACTGAAAATGACAAAAACTCCAGAAGCTCAGCTGTACGCTCAAACTGCAACGAGACTACGACTACGTCCTGGCGTCACCTGCACGCATCAATCGTGCATAAGCTTATAGAAAGCTTAGAGGGTGGTGTAAGTGTGTGCACAAAATGAGCGTACTCAGAATGCATGGTCAGAGTAATGTGGAAACATGCTGATGAGTACATGAATGTAGTCAGCCGTACCAAGGCTATGCGGTGCAAGATATGAATACTATCGGCCATGTCAAGGCCATGCGATGCATAATGCCAGTCAAGCATGCCAATCCACCTCCACATATCAATGCAACTCCTCACTAGAACATCAAATCAGTACGGTTCTCAGTCTGGATAATCACCGGGGTCTAGTACACTCTATGCCAGCTTGTCGTCCCTATCTGAACGCACAACTGGGAGAGCGGAAGAGACCTCACTATCCGCCTGCCAATATCGGGCCCGGCTTGTCGATAATGGACCAATTCCTCAAGCTGGTCAAACTCAACCTAGAAATTGCCCCCTCACTCAGGCGGGTAAGGTCACACCCCTTTCCAACCAACCACGACATAATGGGAGACGCGGCCTACTGGTATACGACCCTCGCACGCTCGTGTATCCACTCGGTCTCGACGTTGGAGTCATCCTCTAGTACCATCAGGTTTAGGGATTTTCACCCAGGGACATCTATGACGCCCGTATGCTAGAACCAAATACTTTCGGTATCCAATCCAGCCACCCACGGTGTGTCTGTGGAGGCTATGGCCCTGATGTCGCTAGGGCATATCATAATCACACAAATGCAAGTTCATGTATCACACTACCAGTCATGCAATCATCCTGCGTGAAGTACGCGCTCATGTAGGGAAACTCCGCCTATCAGGGAGCCCGTAACAGTTTGCCTGAAGGCATATGCTATAATCAGTCACCCCTCATCTCAAGCATGCATATGATGCGTATGATCATGAATCATGGGGCAGCACTATACTTATGGTATGATAATGGGCATTGCTCAAAGTGAAGATGGGCCTAAACGGACTGCAGAGCACAAGTATGGACCTATCAGTGGGCCTTAGGAAGAGTGACAATGCGGACTTTTAACCGTCGTCACCTACAATGTGGACGTCAAACCAACATTGTCCCCAAGGTCCGGCTCGCCTTAAATACCATTAAATAAATCATGGTGGAATCACGTATTGCACTGGGCCTCAAATGCATCAAATGGGCTGTATCTCATGGGCCTTATATTCATCAAGTGGGCCACCTCAATGAGCCTCACCAATGGGCCTTCACCCATGGGCCTTAGAATGCATTAAAATGAGCCCAATCATATAAGCTTTATGTGTATCAAATGGGCCTAATCACATAGGCCTTATACATATATCAAAGTGGGCCTCAACAATGGGCCACAGATGCATCAAGTGGGCCTCATAACGTGGGCCTATATATATCAAGGTAGGCCCCAACAACGGGCCTAAAAATACATCAAGATGGGCCTAAATATATGGGCCCATAAGCATCCAAGTGGGCCTCATGTGAAGCCTACCATAATGTTTATTTTCCATTCAAGCCATTCATACGGTCACATGGGGCCAAGGCCCACTGAAATGTTTATTTTCACTACAGCCTATTCATAAGGTTTCATGGGCCTAGGGTAGGGCCCACTGTAATTTTATTTTTTTTAACGGTGGGTATTCATTCAACACTGTTGCCTACAATGTGGGCCATCACACATCATGGTGGGGCCGTGCACACACATCACGGTGGGGCCAGGGTAGGGCCCACTGTAATGTTTATTTGCCAACCAACCTATTGACAAGGTTGCGTGGACAGGGGCCCATGGTAATGTTTATTTCCACCAACCTGTTGATATGGTCAGTAGACCAAGGAGCCCATCGTGATGTGGTCCACAAATTCAGCCCACACATTATGTGTGTCCCCCCAGACTGACGGTCCAAACCAAGTTTCAGCCTTATCCAAACTTCGGGTAGGCCCCACCAAATGGTTTTATATGTTTTAGGCATGTCTTCACATGGTTTAAGATGGTATGGCCCACCCGAGATCCGTATACGGCTGATTTTTGGGATACCCCATAATTTAAAGGGGAACCATCAAATGCACGGTGTTGATGGTCGAAACGCACCATGGTGGGGGGTCCACAGCTGGGCCGTAAGGTCCAGCGTCCGTCCACCCGCCCAGTAGCCGTAGGCACCTTTACTGCCTTCTTGTCGAGAGTGACGACGTTGTTCTTACTCTCCCTTTTTTTTCTTTTTTTTTTTCTTTAGGTGGGACCCATATTGACCAAATCTACCCCGTCCATTGATTGTGTCCCACACAATTAGGAGTCCAAACCAAGTTTCAGGTGGGTCCAAGTTTCATGTGAACCCCAGCAGTCATTTTCCCAAGTTTTAACGTAAAATACTAGTATTCTCAACGCCACGGCCCGCCAGAAAATGGGATCAGTTTCATTTTTCGGCTCAACGCCTAAAATGAGCTGGAGAATAGAATGAACAGCGTGGATCACATACATACATCAAGGTGGGGCCTATATGAGTGCCAACCCCAAAAGCACTACCCTTTTCTTTTCTTCTTTTTTTTTTGTTAGCTTGCTAGTACACCACCATGTCAGTACACGCACTCCATGTTAGCCTCCACTCACGTCCAGCGTCTTTGGACACTGGACGGCACAAATATCATGGTGGGTCCCACATGTACATGGCCATGCTCATCAATGGTGGGTCCCGCACGTTTGTGGCCCACTATGCATATAAATATTAATAAAATATTATAATATATCATATAATCTAAATAGGTGGTGGATCTCTCCTAAAATGAGGTGGGCCACCCCATTTGATGAATGGAGTAGATTTAACATATTGGTGGGGCCCACTTCATTCTAAGGAAGAGAGAAAGAGAGGGAAAGAGAGAGAAAGAGAGAGAGAGAGAGAAATAGAGAGATCGATGGAGTAGAGGGACCCTGCCACTGTGGGCCCCTCTCTAATCACAAATACATACATCAAGGTGGATCCCATTATTTGTGGGCCCCTTTAATAGAAATCAACGGTGGATCACCCTCCTCTTGTACTCCTCCTTGCTCCCTTAGCCTCCTTAGCTCCTAGCCTCCACTTTCAATGGTGGTTGATGATGATCCAACGGTTGAGATGAGAGATGTGAGAGTAGGGGGAAAGTGGGCCATCTTGGTGTTTAGGAGGGAGAGGAGGTTGGACGTGTGGGTGTTTTGGAAGATGAGAAATGGAATGAGAGAGAGAGAGAGGAGTAATGGTAAAAAGAATGGGGTGATGTGGTGGTTTAATGAAGAGGTAATGGGGAAGTGAGGTTAGGTTTAAAATTTGTGAAAAGAGGTATGGTGAAGGGAGAGAAGAGTTGACTTATGGTAAAGGAAGGAGTAGTCATGTGTACTTGTTGTTGGGTAAGGTGTCATGGAGGTAAGGTAGTGTACTTGACTTGATTGATGGGACATCTCGTAGAGATTCCCTCATAATTCACAATGTGCAGTGTTTCTTCGGAATGAACGCAGACTGACATCTTCCCACCTAGGTATCGGTTCGGTGCGCAAGTCGCGGCGTTGGAATCGCGGCGACGGCACGGTCGCTAGGATACAAGTTTCGGTTCGAGCCGACTTTGGTATGCAGGACTCGGCTTAGAATCGCGCGCAACGTTGAAAATGGGTCAAGGATTGCCGAAATTCGACCGGTAGGATCGCAGAAGCCTATGGAACTGTACGGACTAGGGTATGGGTCTTACAGAACAAATCACGATCCCATCTTAAATTATTCAACTTTGGCTTGTAAAGCAAGCACATGAGATGTGTGAATAGCTTTAGGATTTATTAAGAACTTAAGTTAATTGTCTATATCTAATTTTTGCCAAAGTTGTAGATTTCGGACCGTTAGGTCATGATCAAATTAAAGATACTAAACTAAATTAATACCATTCACTTATTTCTATAGTCGAGGACTCGATCGATGATCGATGGCCGTTGAACCAACTTTTAATCATAGTCATTGATCGACTCATCCAAATGGTGGGGCAATAGTGTCCATACATAAATCATTACTAGGGATAACTATCCAATAGCATAAATCATCTCATACACCTCCCATTGGACCCCGACAACTAGAATTAACCTCTAATAGGATTATATGATAAAAAACATAGCCCTTATGGCTAAAAGCACTACTTCTTACACTATATAAACCTTTCTCTTACACACCCCTTCTCCTCATACAAATTTTCTCTAGAAATTGGGGAGGAAGAGAGAGAGAGAGTGAGAGAGAGACAGATCTTGGAGCTTGTTCTTATTTGGTTTCTTCAAATCAAACCCTTGTTGATCTCACATCTTCCACTGAATCCATCTCCACTTACAATTTAAGGTAAGAATTTCATTCAATCCTTTGATTTTGCAAAGTAATTGTAGATTCTTCGTTCCTAATGAGTTTTCTTGAGTTTTAATTTAGGAATTAATGATTTTCTCCAAAAATCCTAACCCAAAGTGCGATTAGATCACATAAAACCCTGCCAATGTGTGGACCATTCTCCTAGGTTTCTTTTTATCAGCCCATGATAGTGTTAGATAATGATTTTTAGCTAATGTTAGAATTTTATATGCTATATGTGCTTGATTTTCTTTATTATTGCATCCCTAGTGTTAGTTGTCGTTAGTAGCTAACATATTTAATGAAATACTTGATTAATGTGAAATTCCTACTATTAGAATTCTTTTACAACATTTGATAAGTGTTGTTGAGACATGTTGGGTCATATTGATGTACATGGGATTATACTGATTAGTGCATGTTTTCTATTAATATACCTGAGTGGAGTATTAATTTTGTGTTTTGATATACTTTAGTTTGTATTATATATGTTGGGTTGTACTAATTAGTGCATATATTAAATTGGTGTACTTGTCTTGTAATTATGACTATGTATGATTAATTTTTTTTAATGATTATGATTATATATTTGATAATCTGCATTGTTATTGTAGTGGATCGAGCCTTGTAAATCGCATAAGTAGATGACCTACTTTAGGTTGACTATCCCAAACTTACACAGTTAACCAAGGTTAAACACAGACGATCGACAGTAGTTGAAACTACATGGAATACTTTGTATGCAATGTTGATTTTACTCGAGATTATCTGTAGTCGATCAGATTGGTCTAATGCAGAGCCGATCATTTTTATGCTTGGTAATTGTATAATATCCAATAGAATCTAGGATACCATTGTTACCATTGATTTAAGTCTATTCATTATAATCGTTAGTGGGTTATGATCGTATAAAAACTCATATGCCATGCATGGTGGTATGAGACACCGTGTCTAAGTTGTCGGTCTATGCTAAGGTGGCGTGCTTGAAACATTAGAAAAAAAATGAGTGTCAAACTTAGTATTTTAGTAAAATATTGGGTGACGGGCCTCCCCATAGTAATAATTGAGTACTAGTAAAGACCACAAGCCTACCATATTGTTGATGGATTTGATGTTGTGTCTTCAACACATTTGCATTTAAGTGACGACCATTACATTGTTTGTGATTGTCCTTGAGCGTAAGCCCTTACTATTGTTTAATTGTATAAGTTGAACTTTCAGATGATAAACCTAGAACAAGATCAAGAAACATTAGTGAGGGGGCACGTACAAGTTACGTGAATCCGTTTAGTGACTTTTGACGGAATGGAGGTATCCCAACTTCACCAATCTACTATATAAAGTGAATTAATAATTACTCGGTTAATCATGCATATCATGGCAAACATTGGTGGGTTGTGTTGTGGGTCAACTATTGTGCATATGATTGACATCTTCATTGGTGACAATGTTGATGTAGAAAGTTTACTATTATTGTTATTCATGGGCCATACATGTGCATATAATATCATTCATGCATTTAAAGAGCTAACTTAGAAATTGTTTATTTCGTAATGTTGTCATTGTCAATGCTTGTTTATGTTAATAAAACGTGTAACTTAGAAAACGGTACTACTTAGTTAGCTACTCAATCCCTGTGATGGTATTTTAAAACACCAACCAAATGATATTATTGATGCAAATACCACCGAGATTTCAGAGAGACGGGCTTATACCAGCATGCATCATCATCATAATGTTTTAGAAGTGTTGATTGAAATAAAAAAGATTTACATTTTATTCATTTTTGACATGTATATATTAGAGTCCCTAGCTGAGTAAACTCCATGATTTGGTTTTATTGAATGTTTATTGTGGCTTGTGTGGTCCCCATATGGGCAGACAGCACTTTTGGAATTATACATTTTGAATATTAAATATATATTTTTTTAGTTTAGTTATCTCTACTTAACTTTTGATGTCGTTGATTCAATACTACTCTACTCATTAATTATGAGTGAATGTTACCATACTGCGTACGCACGTGGGAACTCGCCCATATACATTTTTGTTAGGTTTACACCCGGAACTGAAAAATCAGAGTCTCCTTACTCAAGTACCGAATTTCAGGGCATGACAAGATGATATCAAAGCGAAATATTAAGATAACCAGGACTTTGAAAATGAGGATTAAATAAACCACAGTAACTAGGGGATGAGATGCTTATGATTAAATGTTTGAACATGTAAGGGATCTCCCTGATTTTAGGAGTATCCAATAATATAGGAAATTCAGTAAATTATGGACAATGAAACATAGGACCAAACTCCCTAGTTTGCTATGTTTTAAAACTCAAAATTTAAAAATTAAACACTAGAATTAAATCCCTTATTATTGGATGATTTTGAAGTTAAACTTATAGATGATGAACAATAGGTTAAAATTTTTAATTATTTCGTAGTTTCAAACTCGAACCTATAAATTAGAACACTAGAATTGCCTTGGTTAGGATGATTTAGGGCGCAATGGTTTAATGTACCCATGTTAGAATTAGAACGGCTTAAATGGGTGAATTAGAACCAAAGAAACAAGGTGTTAGATTAAAGGTCAAAGAGGATTTGTCAAGTCGTTATTACAGGGATCCTAATCCATTGATTTTGGTCGACTATTCACAACCCCAAGTGCAGGGTTGCAATATAATAATAACTCTGTGAGAACGAGGTCGAATCCACAGGGACTAAACTTGTATGTATTATGAAAATAACTAAAAGTATAACTAGAATCGAAAACTAATATAAATTCTAGAATAGTTGGAGTAATTGTGAATAATGTTGACTTAAACTATCAATTAAAAGGTGGAAACTAGGGTACCAAAGTGCGGACTATAAACGTTTAGGTTATGATTTTCAAGGCTTTTAATGTCAGTTAATGATTTATGACTGACTTGATTGCTATCACATACTTCGATACGATGTTTCCCGCGCTTTACACATATATATATGAACTATGTTGAATATAGTGTATTCCATGTATTTTTTGATATGATTGAATGAGTATGGAATTTGGATTCGTACTTGCCATGATTATTCGTTGTGAATATATGGTTGTTATACGTGTGACAACTCCTTGGTGAAAGGATTTGCCCTAACACCTGTTATAACCAACATACGTCACATATGTTGAAGTGTGAAGTCTAAGTGCTTATAAAAATGTCTAAATGAATATGAAATTTGGATCTATGCTTGTCATGATTATTAACTATGAATATATGCTCATCGTGTATGTGGCAACTCCTTTGTAAAAGGGTTTGCTAAGATATAGGTTATAACTAGTCTAATACATGTATGTTGAAATGTGTAGTCTAAGTATTTAATAAAATGCCTGAATGAGAAAATGCTTGTTAGAATGTATTTAATGAGGGTGTTAAGATAAGATTCTCAATCCCCTTCTCTATAATTACAGTTCCCTTTATGTAACACCCCGTACTTTCAGTACTCGGGTGTCACCACGTAAATCTAAATTAGCTTACATATATGCATTTACCCACGTAATTTACCTTACACATCACTATCCAATAACCCTCAATCTATCTATCTTAACCCTTAGATTTTAGACTATGACAACTCACAACATCATAATAAGATTTGAGATCAATCTGTCCGTTTGACTATCACAAGTTGAACTGTATTTAATAAATGAAAATCTTATTTGTATAATCTTGAGCGTGATGATATCTCATCATACACCTATTTAGTACAATCGAACCGTATGAAACCAATGTAGGGATCGAAATCACAAGATCCACCATTCATTGGTGTACAATGCCTCGTAGAAAGATCCATCCTATTCAACTCCCAAATTTCACCTAAACATTCATTAGGACTCCTAGAGTTATCGATAACGAAATATTAGGCAATCCAATCGTTGGATTGGTTTATAATGGTCCTAACTCCTAATGACCTACTGTGTGGCCCACATCATGAATTATATATATATATAGTGTGGAGACAATAATAATAATAATAATAATAATAATAATAATAAATACAAAAATGATTCAAATACATGTATACACCTAACAAAATAAAGGAAATAAATAAAATTATGATTATTATATGGGCAGTAACAAGTCTTGAAGAGGTAGATAACCCATAAGGTCACTTTAACTGTTGACGATCAATTTGGGGTAAATCTGACCACCAGAACAACTATAATAATCCGTTAAGGGTCAAGATCTAGTTGGTATGGCCCACCTGGGTCTCACCGTCAACCTAAAATGGACCAGGATCCCTGAGTAGGGTCCCCAATGTAAATGGATGGAGTGGATTGCGGTAGTAACATTTCAATAGGTGTCTACACAATGCTTATGCACAAAGAATACCTGTGCATGAGGTGCACCAAAACCATTGGCTGGGTCAAACATGCCTTGACCGACCATTTTGTAAAAACACTAATCTCTCCTGCCAACAGATATTTTAAACCGACTTACTTCAAATCCATAAGTGGGCTACCACGGCCACTTTCTGAACATTCTAAACCGTTCAAACCATTCATGGGACCCACACAATCAGAACGGCGTAGCCGTTTGATCATTCGTTTTCGGACGAAGTAGATTGACTGCCACCGTTCATTTCATGCTAAAGATAGCCCGACCGAGGGGCGTGTGGAGAGGTGAGAGAGGGAAACCGACATCCCATTTGGGAAGGGCCAAGCTCGGCCATCCACGTTATGGGCAATCATAGCCGTCCATCTCTCTCTCGCCAACTATAAAGAGGGCACTGTAGCCCTAGGGAATTCATACCAAGTAAGGAAGGGAGAGAGTTTAAGTGAGAGCGAGAAACAGGGAGTCGTCTCTCCTATGCAATGGACCCCACCAACTAAATAAATTATATATTAAGCCCACCTATTGGGACAAGTATTATCGGGCCTATACTCCTCTCAAATAAGCGCCCAAACCATCATGATTAGGGCCATTCGACCAACCATGGCATCCTAGAATCTTAAGATTTATCAGCTAATGCCAGGGATACCTCTAGGAATCTGTTCAAGCGATGCAGAGACTCTAGCTTCTCAAGAGGGCTCACAACAAAGGTCACCTTATAACGTATCTGGTGATGATTCTTCCCCTTGAGCTTTCCATCTTCTCATTAGCTTAAGTTATAGTTTTTATTTAAATTCATAATTGATATCTCTCCTTGTAATCACATGTGTTAGCTGATGAAAATTAAATTGTTGTCTTACATGCTTTATGATTATCCTGTATAATCATTCATGCTTGTGGATTATTTGTGGATTACTTACGGAACTTAAACTGGTACATTAGTGGGAAATTCCCACATATGAATGTATACCCATACTTGGGATGTAACTTGACTCTTTGTGATCGTAATGGACCTTCGACTTGGTGGTTTTTGAGGGGTGGTCTAGATGGATCATTGATGTGGGCCTACCATCCAGGGTTGTTGTGCCCAATAGTTTTTATGGATGGTCTTTATCATATGGTTTTGATATTCGCCCTATGTGGCATATTTTGATACTCGGCCTACTTGGTTTTATTTGATATCTTTCCTACATGGGTTCGATATTTTATACTGTGCAACCATGTGATGGTAAGCCCCACATATTGTAATATGATTGGCCACTAGTCAATGGGTTTCCATTAAACATCCTAAGGTGGTAGCCTCATGAGCCAGGGATGGTGGAATGGGACACTATGCCTGAGCTGTCGGCCTACGCTGGGCCATGTACTCCCCGTAGTGACCTTTGAGCTTATTTAAAATGGCTGGTTATAATTGAATTAATAACGGATTGGCTAATCATGCATACATGGCATATTTCGATGGCTTGGATCACTCTGCCCTGCGATTACGCTGAATGTTGTGCTTATGACCAGTCATTCGATTATGATGATGACCTGGATCTTTATGCCCCGCGATTACGCTGAATGTTGCACTGATGACCAGTCACATCGCCTGTCTGGATGTTTTACCCGGGGCACAGACTGTCTGGATGTTTTACCCGGGTCGACGATTGCATAGGGACCCGACTGGATGATGTTTCCTAAGTTCGATGATTGCACGGATGAGCATCCCCAGGGCGATGATTGCATACTTCACGCATCCATGCACATAATAAGATTTGCATCATGTATTATTTTGTATTCTTGGTTTTATAACTATGCTTACCTAATGCGGCGGTGTGTAATCTTGAGGGGAGTTCACACTGAGTTGGCCACTCATCCATCAAATATATAACCGTACAGGTAGCACAGATGTCTTTAGTGACTTTTAGGTTCAGGCTGATGTGGAGCTGAGTACAAATGCCAGGGTTCCATGGTTGTATCTACCTCGAGGAGCTGCGCGATCTTGCGGCTTATGTTTACATTCTTATGTTATTTTTCATGTACTAAATCATGTGGATTCTTGTAATTATTATATCGAGACATTGGTTTGTATAAGTCATTATGGGCACTCTCTTGCATATTCTAAATGATAATGGAATTTTTCTTTATGCTTATTTGTCCATTCTATGCTCATCTGCTTACTCTGATAAAAGAAGAAGAAAAAATATATATTTGACCATCCTTTAAGGTTAACACTCAGGTTTTTGGGAAACGGGTCGTGTACTCGTGTCCTGAAGATTCGGGGCGTTACAGTTGGTATCAGAGCATGGTTTGGACAAACTTGGCCTTGGGAAATGATCTTATACAAGCCTTAAATGTCTTAAGTTAGGATGTTGAAAGTAGAAATTTGAACTCAAGTAAATCTCCCCTAGACTTTAGAAAATTTGGAGAATGTAGAAATCCAAACTTAGGTCCCTTTAACAATGATTAGAGTAACCATTTAAACTTCTGTAAATTTCCCCTGTAGCTAGGAGAAATTTGAGAATATAGGAACTCAAAATTTATGCCCCTTAGAAATTGTTTGGAGGACTGAAGAACTTAGAAATAAGCTTAGGCCTCTTGGAAGATTTTAGGTTTAGCCATTCAAGCTTAGGAATGAAGACTCTAGTTCCCTTGTAAACTGCCAAAATAGTTGTTTGGACGTAGGAATTAAACATGTGTACAAAATACTTATTATGGTGTACATAAGAGTAGATAAGGACATTCCTTCTGCTTGACTTCCAAATGAAAATTTTCTAGAAATCTAGTATATGAACTTTCCTAAGAATTTCATAGTTATGAATCACACTCTTGTAATAATCAACAAATGGATTGAATTTAGGCTTGTAGAAATTTCCTTAACCCCCATATTGAACACTTGACCGAAAAAAAATGTTTTCTAAACTTAAGGAATCATACTAAGAATAGTAACATGAACTTCCTAACACATCTCTTTGTTTAGGAATGATATTTCCCACAAATTTTAGCATGTAAGAATTAATTAGAGGTGAAGTTACATGATCTTAGGTGGAATTTCAACCCTAGGGTAAGCATATTGAAATTATATTAGAAGTCTTAAATGGACTTGACAACTTTTAAACCTAGGTTTTAGGTAGAAATCCTTGCCATGAAATTTCCAAGTAGTACTTAGATAATCAGAGTGCGTGCTGGAAGCGTGATGATTGCTCGCATCTATTCACGTAAATTTTAGGCGCTTTCATTAGATGATTACAGGATGCTCCCCATGAGTCTAGAATAATCGGGATCATGGACTGATGAAGTCATGTGTATGCGACGTGTACGCGGTTTGATCCGAACCCCATATCTTATAAGATTCTAATGATCTCAATACCCTGATCAGGCAGAAGATCGAGATTTACTACGATCAAGGATTAATACAGGAAATCCTTTATTTTACGTAGGCGAAGGATCGATGTATCGGACTCAAACCCACTACAACCATTTGTCCTCAACAGCTCGAACACGGGAAATCAGAAAATCATATTGTACTTTAGATAGTGGGGATTATCATTAAGGGTAGAAGAAAAGGAAGGAAAAGACAATATATTGTTAATAGCGGTCGCCTAAACGAAAGTATAATCTTAGTAAAGGTGATAGGACACTGGATGAAGATAAACCTTTAAATAAATTCTTAGTATTGATTAATGTTAGAACAGTTTCAAACGATTAGTAGAGATCGATACGCTAGATTAGATTCTTAAGGGATGTGGTACGTTTAAATATAGCTTATTAATAGTAAAGGACACGATTGCACAAATGAGAAATAGAGTCCACTATTGAAATGAAATTCCTACTTGTAATGTTAATACTTAGGGATACACATAGCAAATCTCGGGGCGAGATTTCTGTTAAGGGGGGTAGATTGTAACACCCCGTACTTTCAGTACTCGGGTGTCACCACGAAAATCCAAATTAGCTTACATATATGCATTTACCCACGTAATTTACCTTACACGTCACTATCCAACAACCCTCAATCTATCCATCTTAACCCTTAGATTTTAGACTATGACAACTCACAACACATAATAAGATTTGAGATCAATTTGTTCGTTTGACTATCACAAGTTGAACTATATTTAATAAATGAAAATCTTATTTGTATAATCTTGAGCGTGATGATATCTCATCATACACCTATTTAGTACAATCGAACCGTATGAAACCAATGTAGAGATCGAAATCACAAGATCCACCATTCATCGGTGTACAATGCCCCGTAGAAAGATCCATCCTATTCAACTCCCAAATTTCACCTAAACATTCATTAGGACTCCTAGAGTTATCGATAACGAAATACTAGGCAATCCAATCGTTGGATTGGTTTATAATGGTCCTAACTCCTAATGACCTACTGTATGACCCACATCATGAATTATATATATATATATATATATATATATATATATATATAGTGTGGAGACAATAATAATAATAATAATAATAAATATAAAAATGATTCAAATACATGTATACACCTAACAAAATAAAGGAAATAAAATAAAATTATGATTATTATATGGGCAGTAACAAGTCTTAAAGAGGTAGACAACCCATAAGGTCACTTTAACTGTTGACGATCGATTTGGGGTAAATCTGACCACCAGAACAACTATAATAATCCATTAAGGATCAAGATCTGGTTGGTATGGCCCACCTGGGTCTCACCGTCAACCCGAAATGGACTAGGATCCCTGAGTAGGGTCCCCAATGTAAATGGATGGAGTGGATTGCGGTAGTAACATTTCAGTAGGCCTTTACACAATGCTTATGCACGAAGAATACCTGTGCATGAGGTGCACCAAAACCATTGGTTGGGTCAAACATGCCTTGACCGACCATTTTGTAAAAATACTAATCTCTCCTGCCAACGGATATTTTAAACCGACTTACTTCAAATCCATAAGTGGGCCACCACGGCCACTTTTTGAACATTCTAAACCGTTCAAACCATTCATGGGACCGACACGATCAGAACGGCATAGCTATTTGATTATTCATTTTCGGACGAAGCAGATTGACTGCCACCATCCATTTCATGCCAAAGATAGCCCGACCGAGGGGCGTGTGGAGAGGTGAGAGAGGGAAACCGACTTCCCATTTGGGAAGGGCCAAGTTCGGCCGTCCACGTTATGGGCAATCACAGCCGTCTATCTCTCTCTCGCCAACTATAAAGAGGGCACTGTAGCCCTAGGGAATTCATACCAAGTAAGGAAGGGAGAGAGTTTAAGTGAGAGCGAGAAATAGGGAGTCGTCTCTCCTATTGTAGTTTGAGTGCAGGGCCGGTATCCACCCTCCGCAGGTGACCACTCCTTCTTCTATTTCCTTCCTTTCATTTAAGATAGAATGAAGCCATGAAATGGACCTGCAATTAGGCTGTATGATGGCCCTGTTGGGGCCAAAATATGGGTTTTACTTCTTTCTGTTCAACATGCTGTTTTGTGCTAAGACCAACCGAACAATGGTCGGGCCTCGAGCGACATCGACCACGTTACAAATTTCCATTTGATGTTATTTTGAGCCTCACAGTGCTTCAAAACAACTCGATAGCTTGACCAATCAATGGTCAAGCGTGTGTCGACTGAGAAAGCCGTAGTTGGGTCTTTGTTTACGACCGAAACTGAGCCGATCCAAGACTCTGTTCCGGGCTGAGAACAACCCATTTGCAATAGCTGTTTCGAACTGAGACCCGGCCAAACAATGGCCTCGCGTCAGGCCATGGACAGGGTGGGACTGAAGCTCTGTTTGAGCTCTTTATCGAAGCCGAAACCAACCGTATAAGTGGCTATGGTTTGGTATGAGAAACGAGCTCTTGTTAAGCTCTATTTTGAGCTGAAATGAGGAAGAAGATATGTTAGGTGGCAGGCTCTTGAACGAGCACCATGATAGGCAGAGAGAAACAGGCCATGGATGACTCCGTTTAAACTCTCCATCAGGCCCCTGTTTTCAGTTGAAGCCGAGCCAAACCATTGCTCTGTTTGAGCTGAACTCAAGCCTCATGTCGGACGGAAAATGTGAAGAGAAACAACACCTCTTGCTGGGCCAGGTCTGGCATTGAAGGGTGGGGGCCGAAAATGGCTTCTACTGCAACACGCAGCATGGGGTGCTGTTTTCACGAAATGCAGGTGGGCTGCTCTTGGACCCTGCATAAAACGCAGGTGGGCCTCACCAACGTCTGTGGGCCGACCCTGAATGTGGGCCCTGCATCGACCGTGGGCCCCACCAACTGTTGTGGGTGGCTCTAGTGTCAAGCCACCATAGGCCCTTAAATTTGGACCGTTCATCAGGGACGTTACGTCCAGAAAAAAAAAGCCCTGGGCCAGATGTCCAGATCTGGACATGTTCCTTTCGTTACTTTTATAATTTTGTGTATATATACATGTATATATATACATACGTATATGATCATGTATCTGATAGCATGCGTAGATAAGTGGTGGGCCCCACCTGGGACCCACCTGTGAAAAGCAACTAAGTAGTGTATGCATGAAACTGTCCAGCAACGTCACCTGCCAATCAGTTCACGTAAACTGATTACCAAAGAAAAAGGTTGAGATCTCACCATGGCTGGTGAGTCTGGAAAATCTGAATGGTCTACCTGGAGCAGAACCTCAGGAAACTCCTTGGTCCCAATTTTTACTTGGAACCGAAACTTCAGTGGGCCAGGATTAATGCAAACAGTGTCTTCCCTTGAATTGCATTTACCTTTGCTATGGCCCACTAGAATCTTAGACCAGGGTGAAGATTCACACCCCTAAGGTTTCTCGAGATTCCACATCTCATGAACCGTTCAGATTCAACACCCACATCACATGTATGAAGAAACGCACGTGTCCAGATTCATAGTTAGGCATGCCTCATAAATCCATGCATGGTGAGGCCTACACATATGGAACCACTCTTAGGCACGCTGGATATACACCGTCCAAGGCCTGAATGTGGTGCGCCTGGACACACATCCACTCCATACACCAAAAGCTGGTGTGATGCATGTATAATATATATATATATATATATATATATATATATATATATATATATACATGTACATACATACGACGTGCTGTATACATAGATATACTACATAATGTATATAATGTATACATATAAACCATATGATGCAATACATGATGTATACACAGATACACTGTATGATGTATATGTAATAGGTGTAGTGTGCTGACCATCCATATGGTGGTGGGCCACGTATGGGGGTCCCACCATGATAAAGAAAAATGCTTATCTATGTGGTTCATGCAATGGACCCCACCAACTAAATAAATTATATATTAAGCCCACCTATTGGGACAAGTATTATCGGGCCTATACTCCTCTTAAATAAGCGCCCAAACCATCATGATTAGGGTCATTCGACCAACCATGGCATCCTAGAATCTTAGGATTTATCAGCTAATGCCAGGGATACCTCCAGGAATCTGTTCAAGTGACGCAGAGACTTTAGCTTCTCAAGAAGGCTCACAACAAAGGTCACCCTATAACGTATCTGGTGATGATTCTTCCCCTTGAGCTTTCCATCTTCTCATTAGCTTAAGTTATAGTTTTTATTTAAATTCATAATTGATATCTCTCCTTATAATCACATGTATTAGCTAGTGGAAATTAAATTGTTGTCTTACATGCTTTATGATTATCCTGTATAATCGTTCATGCTTGTGGATTATTTGTGGATTACTTACGGAACTTAAACTGGTACATTAGTGGGAAATTCCCACATATGAATGTATACCCATACTTGAGATGTAACTTAACTCTTTGTGATCGTAATAGACATTCGACTTGGTGGTTTTTGAGGGGTGGTCTAGATGGATCATTGATGTGGGCCTACCATCCAGGGTTGTTGTGCCCAATGGTTTTTAAGGATGGTCTTTATCGTATGGTTTTGATATTCGCCCTATGTGGCATATTTTGATACTCGGCCTACGTGGTTTTATTTGATATCTTCCCTACATGGGTTCGATGTTTTATACTGTGTAACCATACGATGGTAAGCCCCACATACTATAATATGATTGGCTACTAGTCGATGGGTTTCCATTAAACATCCTAAGGTAGTAGCCTCATGAGCCAGGGATGGTGGAATGGGACACTATGCCTGAGCTGTTGACTTACACTGGGCCATGTGCTCCCCGTAGTAACCTTTAAGCTTATTTAAAATGACTGGTTGTAATTGAATTAATAACGAATTGGCTAATCATGCATACATGGCATATTTCGATGGCTTGGATCACTCTGCCCTGCGATTACGTTGAATGTTGCGCTTATGACTAGTCATTCGATTATGATGATGACCTGGATCTTCATGCCCCGTGATTACGCTGACTGTTGCACTGATGACCAGCCACATCGCCTGTCTGGATGTTTTACCCGGGGCACAGACCATCTGGATGTTTTACCCGGGTTGACGATTGCATGGGGACCCGACTAGATGATGTTCCCCAGGTTCGATGATTGCACGGATGAGCATCCCCGGGGCGATGATTGCATACTTCACGCATCCATGCACATAATAAGATTTGCATCATATATTGTTTTGTATGCTTGGTTTTATAACTATGCTTACCTAATGCGGCGGTATGTAATCTTGAGGGGAGTTCACGCTGAGTTGGCCACTCATCCATCAAATATATAACCGTACAGGCAGCACAGATGTCTTAAGTGACTTTCAGGTTCAGGCTGATATGGAGCCGAGTACAAATGTCAGGGTTCCATGGTTGTATCTACCTCGAGGAGCTGCGCGATCTTGCGGCTTATGTTTACCTTCTTATGTTATTTTTCATGTACTAAATCATGTGGATTCTTGTAATTATTATATCGAGACATTGGTTTGTATAAGTTATTATGGGCACTCTCTTGCATATTCTAAATGATAATGAAATTTTCCTTTATGCTTATTTGTCCATTCTACGTTCATCTGCTTACTCTGATAAAAGAAGAAAAAATATATATATTTGACCATCCTTTTAGGTTAACACTCAGGTTTTTAGAAAACGGGTCGTGTACTCGGGTCCTGAAGATTCGGGGCGTTACACTTTATGTAACCTTTCTTACTACTATGTGTTGTATGGATGAAATGCCTATATAAGATAACATGTGTATTATATGTTTGTTGAACTGCTCAACTAAGATTTATATTTAGATTTGGTTGTCACATGCTGTCATTGATTATCACTTATGAATGTTATCGTTTGAAGTGTGATTGGGGCTGCGATGTAATCTAGGCAATCGATAATAATTCTCGAGTAGTGGCTGAGGTCGTTTCGCCACACAAGACACGTTTGATGAATCCAAAGCGTACGATGATTGTCGACAATGGTACTATATCGATTAATTCGGCGTACACTTGTACCAGTCGAACTTGTCTAATAAAACGATTGGCTTATTGTGTGTTTACCATATATGAATGCTACTGCTTGAATCTAAGGTACCACTTACTAATGTAAAGCCCGTTAAACCTTGGTACCACGATCTGCTAAGACTCATGAGCCAGGCATAGTGGTATGAGACACCATGGTCGAGCTGTCAACCTACGCTGGGGCGACGAGCCTCCCCGTAGTGACCAATGAGTAACCCAAACTCGTAAGCCGAATATGGTGGTATAGGACACTATATTCGAGCTGTTGGCCTACACTGGCGCAGCTTGGCTGTGGTCCCCAGTCGGGTTGGTGACAAGCCTTCGAAAATAGACTCCTAGTTGATAGGGCATTGGTGGAGTGACCTCGAGTATGAAATAGGCCTACCCCGGCGCAGCCTGGCTGTGGTCCCCAGTCAGGTTGGTGACGAGCCTTTAAAAATAGACTGCTAGTTGGTAGGGCGTTGGTGGGGTGACCTCGAGTGTGAATTAAGCTTACGCTGATGTTGCGAGCCTCTCGTAGTGACCTATGGTGTAAACTCCCGAACTTGCCTATCGTATGTGATTAACTAGGATTGACGACCCTAGATGGATCATTGTTTGGGTTAATGATATAAAGGGAGGTACCTTAGCTTCATAATCCTGCTGTATAAAAAGGTCTAATAAGAACTCGGTAATCACGCTTATGCACCGCATTGCATGTGCTTTTAGCGTTGGTGTTAAGCATAGAGGAAGGGGTGCATGCCGCAACCATAAGAGGAAGATCGCAGAGGGAGTGCAGGCGAGGGCTACATGATTAATTCATATCATGTTTGCATTAACCCGAGTACTTAGGGATGTTTGATTATATTGTTTTATCATTACTGCTTGATTGAATTGATAACATGTTAACCTTTGCCTTATAACTCCACTGAGTTGATCACTCACTCCCACGTTCTGGGATGGTATTTTAAAACACCAACTAGACTATTGTAGTTTCAGGTGATGACGAGGCTTACGAGGTGGAGCATGTCTTCTATGATGACGAGGAGTTTTCCTACATACAACTCTCTGGTGGGTCTATGTAGACTTGGAGTTGCGTATCGAGGCTACAGGGATAGGGATAGATGACATTTCACTTCATTATTTTATATATTTCAGAATTATACCTGTAATTATTTAACCTGGCGACGTTCATACTCTGGGGACTTACAATCACTTATATGCTTTATATATCTATCACAGTCTTCCGCTTGCGTAATCTAATTGTCTCTGGAGTATGATATGCTGATTTGGTGTAATTTCATTCATTTTTAATGTACTAATATGGACAACATTTAATCATCATTATCTATGTTGCATAAGTGATGCATTGGAACTCGGGAGTTAAGCTTCTGCTCGACGCCCGATTTTCAGGGCGTTACAATCTCTCTCGAGTTAACAAGAACATTGGCATGGCCTGAATTGAGGCGAGAGTATGAGTTAAGAGCAATTTAAAAGCAGAAGAGGGGAGAATCTTCGTATGAGAATTACCTTGTAGCAAACAGAAGCAATGTCGTTGATGAAGGACTTGTGCCACTTGGTGAGGAGGTCGGCAATTTCTTCTTTAAAGGCATATTTCGCTACCCAGTTGACCAAACCAGACATATAATAGCCTAGAGAAAATCTCGAGCAGACCCTACCGCCTCCCCAGTACCACTGGCGGCCGAGGCCTGAGCCTCAGCCATTGTGGCGCCCCCATCCCTAGGAGGGGAGAGCATCGTGTCAGCGGCTCGGATGGCCTCCTCACGCTCGGAAGATGATGGGATTGCGATACAGGGCTGTTGGGAGGTTGGTGGGTGGATTTCGGGGGTTTAAGGGATGGTGGCAGGTTGGAGGGTCCGAGCCTGAGTGATCCTGGATCCAAATGCAGCTGCCGTTTCGACTCATGCGATATTCGTGGCCACGACATCGGCTAAAGCTGTAGCAACAAAAATTGAAGCTTTGCCTCGAGTCTCTTGTCTCTTCCAAGGAGTTATTTTAACTCGGGGTTCGGCAAACAACATGTCTTTGAAGGGTGGGGGCTTCCTCTTCTTGGATTCAAAACCTTTCCTGGATCCTGCAGCTTCGGCCATACCTATACAAGCAGCAAAAGGTTAGAAATTTTCTGAATTCAGGGGACTGTAGTACGATGAAGAGGTACTCACTTAGAGTAGAGGGGAGCGGCTTAAGCCTGCAGAGTCCGGACTGATGTAGATTGTTCGAAGTAATCACGTACTGTCAAACGCACTGCTCTTCCGTGCGCAACTTCGCTATAGCAATCTGATTCTTTTGAAGAGAAGATAGTTGGGGGGGCTCCCTTAAGGTATTCCACAAAACAAAAAAGCGGTAAAGTTCGGTCAGAAAGGGTCGGGTCAGAAAATCATGGAGGAGGTTAACACCACTCAAGGTTTGACCTAGGAGAGCAAATCGAGTCAGTACTCAAACCCGTTGATTCATAAGTTCAGCCGCAGGTGCTTCCCATTCGCCCGAGACCCAAAACCACTTGTTCTTCCAATCTTTGTTGGAAGAAGGAAGTTTGAGGATGAGGCCTGAACCTTGGTGGGCTCGGGTAACAAAGCAGTACCAATATGGCTCGTTGCGGTCATGCTTAGCTTGGTAGAGTGTCAGGAACTCGTTAGGATCAACTCCTGGTTTCTAACTTGGTGCCATATCATATATGATGCCATTAATATTATCCAGGAATTGGAAGCGAGTTGGCCCGGGGCCAGTCATAGACGTGCAGTTAGGACACGGATGAAGGGATGCAATAAAAGCTGAAGCCCGCATTGCAGAGCATAAATGAAAATGGCGATGTCACCCTCGGCGAGGTCCCCTAGGGTGTCGTGAGCGGTAGGTGCGCGAATTCAGATGGAGTAGAGGATTTGAAGTTCTTCTCAAACCCAGTCCATTTAGGATTCAATGAGCACCGAGCCCCCGATAATGAGCTCTGTAGCTCGGCCACTTGAAGGACCTGCGGTAGCCCTCCCTTTCGGATCTCGGGATATCCTTTTCGTGCCCCTTAGACGAGCACGGGACTTAGACCCTTTGCCTCTTGTGGGCGGAGGATAGAGAGGTACCGCCTCTACGGGACCCTCAGAGGCCTCTCGCCTAGAGTCCGAGCTCTCTTCTCCGGACTCGTTCTCATAGGCATATCCTTCTCGGATTTCTTTCGAGTCGTTCGACATTGTGAAGAGTTGGAAATGAAAAGAAGATTGAGAGCAGGCCGGGAGTAGGAAAGACTCACTGAAAATCGCCTAATTAGTCCACCGTGAATCGCCTACTCAGGTTACCAAAAATTGCCTACTCAGGTCGTCAAAAATCACCTAGTCAAGTAAACCTCTACAACAAATACCTTAGGAGAAAATGTGAAATGAGAGTTCCTGTAGAGAAGGGTACGAGGGCTTATATGGCCTGGAGATACCCTCTGCGTTTATGGCGAATCGGTACGACTGTAGACGAATCGTCATGAGTTAACCCTACAAGACACGTGGCGGTGGATCATTAGCCGAGCACTGTCGAGCCACGTGCTACAAGCATTGGGCAACTGGAGCGACGTTGTTCTATCCTCCTTAGTCCACGTGGTGGCCTCATAATCAATCCGACGATTCGAAATCGTAATCGTCGCCATGCGTTTACCCCGTACAGGTCTACAAACGAAGAGCCTTGACAATATGCCTTCTTGACAACAGAGTCATAATTGCAGTCGTATGCATTAAACGAGCCGACGGTTCATAGCTCAAGGGATTATGTATGATTTTTTCCATGTATTTACTCTCTGAGTCCGTGTCCAAACTCGGAGAGTAGGGTGCTTCTGTTATGGGAAAATCCAAAGTGCTCTAAGACCTGAAGAGTCCTCCGAGTAGCGAGGTATTGAGACATTCGAGTAGCGTGATCGAGAGATGTCTCTGAGTGGTGAGGCTTGGAGTGTCTTCCAAGCATCGAGGCATGAGGTAGACGTCTGAGAAATGAGACTTAATAAGGTCTTGCTCAGTTGAATATCAACTCCTAGGTATGATGCCATCATCATCTCGGACTTAATTGGAAGAGTGGAGCGACTGATACGGTTTCTCATTATCACACGATCAACGGGATAACTACATAACCGCCAATATCTACATATTCGTCGGTCATGGTTAGTGGCTAAGATCGTGCTGAGTATTGCGGACACGTCTATCCCAGTTGAAAGGTATAAATAGTTGTCAAATGCAAGGGAACAAGTACGCGAGATCTCTCACTCAAAACCCTACTACACCCCTTAAACCTAGATTCCTAGCCTGACTTTGGCATCGGAGGATCCCCTGCTCTAGCCAGGGTCTCCTTTGTCCTTCCTTTGTGCAGGTATCTAGAGGTCGGAGTCCGAGCTCAGAGCTCGATGCGGGTGAACCAGATTTCTACATCAACAGTCAATATCATCAAAATATTGTCAATACATTGGTGATACAAGTGACAAATAGAATTTACATAGTTGGAAATATTTATGATATCAATACATGGGCGATACAAGCAACACCTGAAATTTATATAGTCGAAAATATTGACAGTGTCAATATATTAGTGATACTTAATAATACATCATTGATACATGGAATTTATGAGATCATTGGTGTTATTGGTATTACTACCAATGTTATCCGTATTGTGGAACTGAAAATACAAATAATATTGAAGATACTCTAACAATGGATGGGATGTGGCTTCAGTGGATCCCCATATCTATCAAGGTCCTACATCCTGACTATAGGGCCCACGTTGATGTATTTAACATACATTCATGTTGTCCATTGGTTTTAAAAGCTCATTTTAGAGAATGATAAAATAATAATAATAATAATAATAATCAATCCAAATCATGATCTAAAAATTGGAAGTAGATCCAAATTATGTGTGTTCCACACCACAAGAAATAATGATGATTGAATACCCACCCTTAAAATCTTCTTAAGGCCACTTGAATCCAGGGGTGGCTCTAAGGGGTAGGCACGTGAGGCACTCGCTTAAGGCCCTCTAATTATGAAGGCCCTATATTATAGCAAAATTAAAATTTCTTAATTATGAAGGTCTTATATTATAGCAAAATTAAAATTAAGAAGAAAAAAAAAAGCCTAAATTTTTTGAAATAAAACTTATTGAAAGGTTTACAAATTAGGAACATCTAAAAATTAGTTTACAAATTTGAAATTGAAAATAAAAAATAAATCCTAGAAACTAGTACTATCAATGATAACGGTCTAATTCTAACGTCTCTTTTCAAAATAATAGCATCATTCTCAATAAATTCTTCTCCTAAAACATAAGACCACAACTAGCTACTTTATTGTTAATTATGTCTCAAGATATATTAAATGGTTTAACAATTTTATCTATCAAAACTGATTTATTGGGTAAACTTGAATATAAAAGTTTAATTAGTAATTTTGTATTTAAAAAGGCAAGAAGTAAATTTATGGTTTAATTTTGAATTTATTAAAAAAAAATTATTTTTTCAAACTAAAGAGCCTCGTTTTTATGACTTGCCTAAAGCCCCAAAAATGTTGAGCCACCCTACTTGAACCTTAACCTATTGATAAGGTAACAGAGATCTGGATGAAGGGACCACACAAATATCAGAAGTTTTTAATAGTCAATTACCGATGTTTCCAATGGTGTGGTCAACATGAGATTCGAATCTCCTTCATTTTTAGGATCGTGATGTTAAATGAGCTTTGAAAACGGATGGAGAGGATGGAGTTAACGCAGATAACATCACGGTGGCTCCACAGTCGGATATCCACCGACTTTGTGGATTCGGGGATCCAAGCGGCGTCCTGATCGGATGCATGCGAGAGTTCCACACGCAATCATTTCTCAGTTAATATGGGTTTGATAGCTCCATCCATGCTCACTCTTTCCAAATTGGCAACTGAGGAAACCACCGTAATGGGAGCGGACCTAGTCCGTCCCTAGCCTCACCTAACAAGGTGTGGCCCTGACCCTGGGGCCCACCTTGATGGTCCATCCGTTTCCAAATATCATGATAGGGCAAGAGATAATAAATGAAGTAAATCCAAATCTCTGGTGGATCGCACCTAAAGAAACAGTAGTGATTGACTATTAAAATTTTGTCGATCAAGCTCATATTTGTTTTTTACTTTTATCCAGGTGTGTGACCTTATCAACAGTTTAAATGGCAAATAAGAATTAGGAACCACCATGATGATGTATGCATTCCATCGTAGGGTTATTTCCACCTCGATTAATGAAGGACATTTATGATACAAAAATTTTGTTACCTCTCACCAAGATTTCAATGGTCGGCATTCAATCTCCAGCGGTTCCTGTGTGACCCAATTGAATTTTGGATATATTTTATTTTTAAGCTATGTACTAACATAGGTTGCCGAAACTGATGGATGGAGTGGACGTTACACAAACATTGTGGTGGGTCCAACAGAGTCCCTATAGTAAAGTCGAAAGTATGTACTTTTTGACCGATGTGTACGGACATCGTTGTGTGGCCCACCTGAGTTTCTTTGCGAGGCTTATCTATGGTAGGTACGGTAAACATAATTTATAGGGATCGACAAATGAAAATAGTGGAAATTACATTATACTCTACCCACGGATAGAAATGTTATACGCATGTCTGCACCTTGTGCAATTTGTGATAATTGATACGTGGGGTTCACCGTGGATGGACTGTGTCAGCAGAATTTTTTTGAACGGATCAATCCTAGTACCTTTCAACTGATGACCTGGAAATGGACGGTTAACAAGCGATATGAGGAAGCGGCCAAAATCCAGCTATGAAAAATAGACATCTTGGTGGCTACCATCATCTATCCACCTCTGATATTTTGATGGCATTGTCTGCCCATCATAGTGGGGACCAAACACACAAACCTTCCCTATCACCTGAAACAGAGAGCGGGCCCCACTTGTACACAATGAACCCGACTACTCCGTTTCACATATCCGCATCATCTGAGGATGATAAGGTAGACACGGTTGCACTGAAATGTGGTACAACCATGTCTCTGCTGCACACGTGGCAGTGTACGTATCAAAACCGACGGAAACAGATTTTTTTTTTTGTTATTATTTATTTTTTTACGTTTAACACACGCACACACACTCACACTAATGGAATTTCACCGCCCGTGATCGGGTGTTAAAACTCCGGGGAGTCTACCACCCGAGCAAGAGTAAGGATCCACCATAATGTTTCATATATATATATATATATATATATATATATCATTTTATATTATGAGACTAAAAATGAGGTCCACATTACAGAAAACAATGTTGAATGAACGTTCGAGCATTAAAAACTTTTTGGGGGCATAAAAGTTTTGGATCAAGCTGATCTTTGTTTTTTCCCTTCAATGAATTAAACAAATACATCATGGTGGGCCCACAGAGCACCGCCCATCAGCCACGGGGCTGGTGGCAGGGGGAGTAGCCAATCCGTTTCTAAAATCTACCGTTTTTCTAGTATTGCGAACTTTGGAAGGAAATTATTAAAAAAAAAAAAAAAACATTCACCATAATATCCAGCCATCTGATCAATGTCCTACAAATAAAAGCTAGTTAAAAACAGTAGGAAATCGTTAACACTTAGTACCGGAAAGTAATTTTTAAAACATAGGATACTTGGACGGCTCAGATTGATCATTACCCTAACCGCATGTACTGGCGGAGATATGGCTCCACGGACGCGGATTGCCTGCGACAGGGTGTAGGAGGAAGTTCCCGCCCTCGGAATCTAGATGGAGTCCACATTGATGCTTGTAGGAAATCCACCCTATCCATCCATTTTTCCTGATCGTTTTAGAAAGTGGGACAAAAACGAAGCCGATAAAAAGCTCACATCTGCCATACGAATGGAAACAGCGGGGATTTAATGATCACCGTTGAAACAGTCGCCGGGCCACTGAAGTTTTGTATCTGCCTATATTTTTTGGGTATTCAGGTAATCCCAGTGGGAATGACATTATGAACGGCTTGGATTGACTATAAACATCAAGGTGGATCCATGAAGGTTTAAACGTAGGCATTTCTTTCCCCATATTTTCCTCTATTGCGGTCCACTTTAGTTTTGGATCCATCTCATTTACGGCCCCATGAAATAAAATGAGCTTTCAAAAGGGATGGACGGGGTGGATTTTTCAAAAACATGACGGTAGGTCCCACCTTGCTTCCGAGCGCAGGAACTTCCGGTGACACCCTTGGCAGGGAATCCGCTTCCGCATTCCTCCACTTTAAAAAAGTGAAATGTTCACGCGACGCAGTTGCATGTGAACTTTCACATACACCACTTTCCTTCCCACCATCCTAGCCGTTAAAAATATGGGCCACTTCAACAACATTATTGGACGGGAAAATCAAAGTGGCACTCTCGTCAGATGAGCTACACCGTTGGTGTCGATGGTAGTATGAATCGATATCGATGTGGCCCATTCAAAGGTCATAACTACTTTCAGTGTTCAAACATTCTACAAAGGTGATCAGATGTATTTGAAAGTCTAAATACAAGTTTGCATGTGAATATATTTCTAAAACAAGAAAAAGAGAGAGATAAAAATAAACATCTCCCAAATTTTCCAGCTTGCAGGTGTCACGAAATCAAGACCAATGGTTTCAATTGCAAATTTAGTAGAGGAAGAAAAAAATAAGATTCTCTCGATGTCTACATTGACTAAATCCAACCACCTTTTTCTCCTCTCCACCCAAAGCTTCCTATCTTAACCAAGAGACTCTCCCTCCATTACCACAATCCTCTCTCCTTCTCTCTCTCTCAAACAAAAAAAGCCCATCTCCCAATAAAAGAAGAATACCCACCTCATAAAAAGAAGGAAATGGGCAGCACATACCCATCCAAAGACGAATCTCATTTCTTGACGAAAAAGCTTCTCCCTTGGGTTATCTATTCTCTCCTTCCCTTAGCTCTCTTTCGCTTCTATTACTACCCTCCTCTCTTTGAGGACAAGCCCTCTCAGAATGAGTCCATCATCATCTCTACCACAGCAATCTCTTCTTCTCAAGGTGTGTATTTTTATTCTGAAAGGATGATTCTCATCATTGTCATGCTTAGATGGTCTGGTCTGATGGTTGGAAGTTGGAACCATCCATGTTATATGAGCCAAACTTACATGGAATGGATGATTCTCACCATCGCTATGCTTTGCGACGGATGCTCGCCAGCATGTGTTGTTCCAATGGGGTGCCACCCACATGCTAAGATGGTCTGGTAATCAGAACCATCCATGTTCCGGATGCTATGCTATATGGGCTACTTAAGAAATTTATGCTTAATGGCTTATTCTGATACCTTTGCTATGCGTAGATGAATTTAGAATTTCGAAAAAGAAAATTTTGGTGATTCACATTCAGTTGGACTGAATGAAAGGTCACCATCATCACTGAAGCATGGCATTTGGATCATTTCTTGTTTATGGTAGGATCGAGAACGTGTATGATTCACCGGGCAATGTAGGCAGAATGAGCTTCTTCTTCTTCTTCTTCTTCTTTTGTTTTTTAGTGTTATATGAATTCTATGGCGACCTGTGCTTTGTAAATTATATGCGAAATAGCAAAGGACCGTACCACGCATCGAGTATGGACATCTGATAATTGAATACACTGCGTACCTGATTCGGACGCCATCGCTATAAGCTTGATGCCGTAGTCTTCCACATCTTACAGCCCAGTTTATATAAGATAGAGGGTTGAGTAGTTTGGAACCATCCAAACTCCACTCCCTTACGCTCCACACTAATTTGGTAATCCCAGTTCAACTAAAACAATGTGTGTAACATTTGTAGCGCACTGCCCCTTACAGAATTTTAGATATATCAAAACTTAGGGTACACTGGTACTCCCGATCACACTATCCAACCCTTATGACAATCTAGACCATTAATCAATAAGGCCCACCTTATAAAATTCTTACATGCTTGTGTTTCTATTCTTTTATGTCACCCGTATGTGAATGGGGAGAGATTTTTCTTGTTCATTGTTTCAGCCACCGTCGAGAAGATTGAGAAGATCCAATGTGATTATTCAAATGGCGAATGGGTACCCGATACATCAGGCACTCTCTACAATGGCACAAGCTGTGGCACGATCAAAGATGGTCAGAATTGCATGAATCATGGTAGACCCGACACAGGCTACCTCTATTGGAGGTGGAGCCCCGCCCGGTGCAAGCTCCCCCACTTCAAGCCATCGACGTTCCTCCGCCTCCTCCAAAACAAGCACCTAGCCTTCATTGGAGATTCCATGGCTAGAAACCAGCTCGAATCTCTCCTTTGCCTTGTGTCCAGCGCATCTTTGCCAAAGCTCTTGTACCGAAGCGGGGAAGATAACAAGTTCAGGAGATGGAACTTCCCTTCCCATAACGTGACCATCTCCGTCTACTGGTCTCCATTCCTCGTGAAGGGTATAGAGAAATCCGCAACAGGTCCCAATCACAACAAGCTGTATGTGGATTTGGTTGATGAGAGATGGGCGTCAGAATTAGGGCAGATGGACATGGTAGTGTTCTCAGTAGGCCATTGGTTTCTCCATCCGGCCGTCTATTATGAAAAAGATTCTATCCTCGGTTGCCATTACTGCCCTGGCCTTAATCACACTGAGATAGGATTTTTTGATGTATTCAGGAAGGCTTTCAGAACAACGCTTAAGGCCGTCATTGATAGGAATGATGGGAAAGACAGGTGGGTGATGGTCACCACCTTCTCGCCTGCTCATTTCGAAGGTGAGTGGGATAAGGCAGGCGCATGTCCGAAGAAGGAGCCTTACAAGGAAGGGGAGAAGGTGGTGGAAGGGATGGATGCTGATATGAGGAATATTCAGTTAGAAGAGGTGAATGTGGCTAAGAACAGGATAGACTCAAAATTGAGGTTGGAGGCAGTGGATGTGACCAAATTGTCAGTAATGAGGCCGGACGGACACCCCGGGCCTTACATGTATCCTTTTCCATTCGCCGACGGTGTCCCGGAGCGTGTTCAGAATGATTGTGTACATTGGTGTTTGCCGGGACCCATCGACACATGGAATGAGATATTGTTGGAGGTGATGAAGAGATGGGAGGGTGAAGCCAATGGAGGAAGGTGAAAGAGATGAGAAATGATCACATACAGTGGGTGTTTGAACTTTCATATCCATTCATTTCCTTCCCACTAACATGTCCATGGGGAGAATGTTGGATATGTGCAGAATGTGGCTGCACCATGATGATCAAATGGGGCTGAGCCACTCATTAGGTGGGTCACACTAGCACATGGATTTTGGTGTGTGGGTGCATGTGGAATGTACATTTTGATGGTACTAGAATTCTTTTGGCTGGTTTATGTGTGTTTGTGTGTGGAGTATATTTTAGAATTTGGGAGGATTGGATTTTGGTAGTCTTTGGGGAGAAATGAGAGGCTGAGGAGAGAGTGGTTTATCATGAGTGGAGGACAAGCCAGATGCTCTTTCTCCACTATTTGTCTCAAGGAAGATTTTTCATGGTGTAAATTGTTCTTAAGCAATTCTTTTAGAATCAATTCAAGAGACTTTCAGCTTTTGGATTCAGTTGTGTAGAAATAAGGTAAATTCCTTCAATAAACTCTCTCTCTCTTCAGTTGTGTAGAAATAAGGTAAATTCCTTCAATAAACTCTCTCTCTCTCTCTCTCCATGGGTGTGTTTGTCCCTGGTTGCAATTGGGCCAGGCTACTTGGTCCTAATCACCCAAGTCTTAGATCTAATTGGCCTAAAAATGCATTGACCGTAGCCCTAGCCTCCTGGCATAGGCCGGCACTAAAAGGAAAAGAGTGAGATGACCAAAAGTCTACCATGGTCCAAAATTTAAAAAGACTAAGAGTCTCCTTCTAATCAATGACGAGTCCATCTCATAAATGTTTTCAAATCGTCCAATCCCATTATACAACAGTGACCCATTTGATGATTGAAATGAGCCAACGGACCAAGCTGGGCCATTCATATTGGCCCTGGCCTGGACACTGGGCTTAGATTTCAAGCCCTGGTCCAACCCGGTGCGACATCCTGCCATCTCCACAACAGTGAATATGCCCACCTAGTTGACTGTTAATCCAATGAATTCCATCTGGATGGGCCATACCCCAAAAAATCATGCCGATGGATGATCTTAGGCATCCAATAAGTGGTCATCAAATAGGTCGGTTGAGAAATAAAGTTGAGCAAAGCCAAACAATGGTCCACTTGCAAGTGGCAAGATTGCAAGAATTGGTGGGCCATATATGTCTCCTTGATTCCAATGAATTTTGTGGTCGGCTTACGAATGCCTCCCCAGTAACAGACTAAAGGTGTACTTTATATCTAAGAATGCCAATTCCATTAACTCACTCAGTTGTCGGATTCTGGTGGTGGCCCATATGGGTGGCAGTGGTTGAGTCGGGGCAACCTAAATGGATGGCAGATCAGGCTTGGGCTAGCAGATGAGGTCCATTTAAGTAAACATACAAGATTGGGTTGTGTTGAGGGACCGCGGAAGCACATATAGATGAATCAAGCAAAGTATTCCAATCGCATAACCAAGCCCAAGCCCAAAGACTCTGAATTTAACGTGGAAAAATCCTTGAGGGAAAAAATCACAGCACAAAGTAACAAATATACACTATGAAAGCAAAAAATTATAAGAAATAGAGATTACCTGATTTGAACAAGCCTTGAATCACCCAACCTACACCCTTGAAACCTTAAAAACGAATTAGAAAGCTCTTGATACCCCATGTTCCCAATTACACTCATATATAGTCTCTGGGTGAATCACAATCAGAATGGGAAACAAATCCCGCACTTATGCAACTCTGTGTAATTTTTGTGCAATTGTTCGATGACACCTTCGATGTTACTTCGATGGCATTAATAGACTGTTGATGGCATCAAAACCCCTTTAATGTCATCGAACAAAACACCAAAAGCAATCCAACAACTAAACATGTATTTCTCAGATTTTTCCGATGGCACTTCGATAGGACTTCGATGTCATCGACGGCTCGTCAATGGCATCGAACCCTTTTCAATGGATCAAGCAGGACACCTAAAGTGTCCAACAACTAATTATGAAATTCTTGAATTTTTCTAATGGCATTGAGCCGACTTTCGATGGCATTAAATTCTGCTCGATGGTGTCTAGTTATCATCGGGAGACAATTAATTTACAGATTTAAGACATATCAATCAATAGGCCGAACCCAACCCATGCTGACCAAGTCAATTCTCCCATATGGTTATCTACTAATGATGTATGCATGTACATTCTGACTAACTGGGGCTGGACAACAGTGGAGCATGGTTTTAAGACTCAAATGAGTTTCCCGCGACTCACACGAGTCGACTTGGACTCGGTCAGATTGGATCCAGTTTGATATCCTGAGTCATCCCCCAACTCCAGTGAGTTAGGCTGATTCACTCCTGAATTGAGCAAGTCATGACTTGACTTGAGACTGAATGATCCAATCCGATTCACTGAGTCATTTAACCATTGTGTGAACCTTTAGGCCATATTGTATTCTTAGACTTAGGATGGATCGGATTAGTTTGGTTCGGTCCGACCCAACCAAATTACAATTCAATAGGTTAGGTCAGGTCAAGCTTGGTCCTAAGAAATTTTTGGTGGATTGGGTGAGGTTTGGCTGCAAATCTTAGCTTGTTCAAGAAACAGGTCATATGCTAGGGCTGATCCCCACCTGACCCAAAGGCCGACTCACTGCCATTACTAGTGGCCCACCTAATTGACGGACCATTATAAATCTTTTCATTTTTTGCTAGCATTTCCCTTTACCTGCCAAATAGAGTCAGCCTTGGGCCCCATCTTTTCAAATGCATGATAATTATAGAAAACAAAACTTTACATATGTATGTCAGAAATATTTATGTTTGGGCAAATGATGTAGAGCAGGTTGCAAACACGTTCATCGCAAAGATGGACCAAGATCGGAGGCAGAAACGATCCAAACTGTTAGAACTTTAAATCAGTTGTATCTTACAAATCGGGATGAGTTTTTTCGGCATATTATATATGATTTTGAGGTAGGACCTACTTAAGCCAACCAACCCTGATATGTCAGGTTGTGCACGTCGGATTTATGAGATTCCATTAGATCGACGGTCAAAAGTCCCACGTACTTTCAATTTTACTATAAATAATAAGTTTTAGTTCGATTAAACTTTTGATCACAAGTCGTGCCCAGTATAAAAAGGGCTTAGAAAAGTTTGGTTACCATTTTTGGCAAAAAACCACAAAGTCTAGTAGGAATAGAGGTTGTCTACAAATAGTAAGTTTATTGAAAATACATCTTAGGTTTGAGTTGTCGCCTGAGGAAGACGGTGATCAACAATTTACATTGTTATCCCCTGAGGAAGACGGTGATCGACCTCATCACATCCATCCCTACTAGTAAGTACACAGAGTATATATGTGCTTGCCCACTTTCATGATATCCATACCATTCATCAGGTATAATACCCCTTGTTTTACCGTGATACCAAAAGCCTAGTTGATTCAACACTCAGGTGGGCCACGCCATAGGGAAACAAATAAAATATATCTAAAACCTCTGAATTCACATGGTATGGCTCGCCTGAGTTTTGGAATAGCATGATTTTTGGCAGTGATTTCATCCCGATGAGGCATGTCAGATGAATGGGTGGATGGAATATAGGCACAGCACATGGGCCCTACGCCAAAAAAGAAGAAGAAGACGGCATCCTCATCCCAGCTGTTTCCCATGGTGTGGCCCAACTGATTGTGGGATTAGCATTATTTTTTATGTTCCATGGTGAACATGAGGCAGTGTGCCTGATGGACGGGTTGGATCTCATGAAAGTTCCACCCACACGGAGCTTGTAGTGGTAGGCCCACCTCCAGTACACCTAGGTCAGGTTGGATGTTTGCCTGACCATGCAAAAAGTACGATTTGGCATTTTGGCTGATTTTTCAAAAAGTTGATCTAGACCGTCTGATTTTAGACGTCCAATATTTATGGTCAATCACAAAGATTGGATAATGCTAACCATTTACTGCAAAACAAGCAGCCCAGACCGCCCAGCAAAACATTGATCGGGTCATGCTATTTCTCAAGGCTCAATGCACCAAAATCAAATTGGACGGACGATCCTAACCATCTGATGGGTGAGTAAGTGATCGTCCATACTTCATATTATATCTGAAAATCCCAAATCATCGATCTTAACCGTCCATCTAGTTCAATCCATTCTTCGTGGGTCACCACACTAAATCATTGGATGATACTAACCATATGATTGGCCCAGCCAGCATGGTCCGGTCCTATAGGACCCAGGCTGGGGCCCCTAAACTTGGCTAGAGTGGCCAGGCCTGGGCTTGAAATGTAGGCACCCTTTCTAGGCTGTGCTGGGCCAGGGTCAGTAATGAATGGCTTGGCTCGGCCCATTGGTTGGGTCCAATCATCAAGTGGGCCATCATTATACAATGTACAGTTTAAAGACCCTAGTGTACGATTCCCATTCACCATATGACAATCCTTAGATCCTGATTATGTTTTAAGAATCCCAACCGTTTATACTAGGACTTGTAGTAGAGATCAAGGATCACAGGTTCTTTTTTTTTTTTTTTTTTTTAATAATAATAATAACCTTCCATTTGATGATTTATTTGTATTTCTTAACAGGATTGGACCTGTATGGCTAGGGACAGGACCTATGGTTTTCGGTACTAATTAGAACTGGGCCCATTGCAACCCATATCCACTTATGAGTTCACTTTTTGATGAAAAGTAAAATTAAAGCAATAGATTTTATTTTATTTTTTTCAAAGAGAGATGTTCTAGTAAGTTGGAGTGCTGTTCAATTGGTTTCTTGGACTATCTAATCAAACCATCTGAGCCATCCATTAAGTCTAGAACACATTTCATGGGCTATCATGCAAAATTCAAAATGATTAGATGATCCAATCTGCAGCTTCATTTGGCCTTTTTTCTATAGCCATCCATTTTCAAATCCATAGATGGGATGGTCAAAAGAATCATAAGCAATCCATATGTGCTTCACTTTTTAGTGAAAAGTAAAATTAAAGCAATTGATTTTCTCAAAGAGAAAGTTATAGTGCTGTTAAATCGATATCTTGGACAATCTAATCAATTGATAGGAACCATCCATTAATCTAGAACAGATTTCACGGGCTATCATGCAAAAATCACACTCATCATCAGATGATTCCATTTATTTTTTATTTGACCTTTTTTCTATAGCCATCCATTTTCCAAATCCATGGACGGAATGGTTACGATTGACTAACAAAAGAATCACAAGCAATCCATGATGTGCTTCACTTTTTCGTGGAAAGTAAATTAAAGCAATAGAATTTCTCAAAGAGAAATGCTCTTGTAAGTTATAGTATTGTTAAATTGATTTCTTGGAATATCTAATCAATCAATCGGAACCATCCATTAAGTCCATGACAGATTTCATGGGCTATCATGCAAAAATCACAGTATCAGATAATCCAATCCATCCTTTCTACAGACATCTATTTTCCTATCCATGCATGGTATGGTTACGATTGCCTAACAAATATATATATATATATATATATATATATATATATATATATATATATATATATATATATATATATATATATATATATATATATATATATATAAAAAGCAAGTCATGATATGCCTAATAATTAGATTGATTTTTATTTATTTATTTATTTATTATTATTATTATTATTTTTATTTTTTACACACGCACACACACACCCCCACACACTCACGCCAGTGGAATTTCACTCCTGAGAGTCTGCCACCGGTGCAAGAGCAAGGACCCAATGAATAGATTGATTGAATTGTCTATTAGACTTATTTTTATGTAAATGATCTTGACCGTCAATATTAATAGCCCATAGATCAAATGGTTATCATTTGTCACACTGCCATCATATTTAGATGCTAGATGGATTGAATTGTTGATTGGACTTATTTTTGTATAAATTATCTTGACCGTCAATATTAAGAGCCCATAGATCATATGGTTAACATTTGTCACATTGTCATTCTATTTAGATGCTAGCCAATTAAATGTGCGTTGGACCTAATGAAAGTCTGGATTGAACTGTCTCGGATGCAACTAGCACTAAGAGTGCTCCAAGAGCACTGGAGCATTTCTCATCTTTTTTTTTTTTTTTTTTTTTTTTTTAAAACATTCTTCTCCTCTTATATTATTAGAGAGGTAGTGCCTGTGATGGGTTGCACGAGTGTTTCCGTAGCGGAACACAAGACAGTGCAACCCTTACCGTGGGGCCACCTTAATATATGTATGCGTCCCGTTCATATCCACGTCGTCCGTTCATTTTGTTAGATCATTTCAGGACATGAGCCTAAAAATGAAACATATTCAAATCTCAAGTGGACCATGCAAGAGGGCCCACCCTTAAAAACTTCATAGGGCCTACCGTAATTAGGGCTGAAAGTCGGGCGGGTTGGGTTGGGTTGGGTTGGGTTGGGTTGGATTGGTGCTCAACCCTAGCCCAACCCAAGGTTCCTATACCTCAACCCTAACCCAACCCAACCCAACCTTGTTGGGAATAATCAACCCAAGCGGGCTCGGTCAGGTTAGTCGGGTTGGTCAGGTGGATACATGTAATATTTTTGCTATTACATTAGTCTATTATATTTCAATACACTTATGTTTTTGTATCTATGATTTTATTAATTATATACGTAGTTATTTATCATAAAGAACTTTATTTCTTTCTAAATAAACAAGCTAAAATACAAGACAGCTACTCCTTTAAAAGTCGTGTTATGAGGCATGCAATCTATACGGGATAATAGGGAAATCTGGCGTATCTTATTAGCTTAAGACATTGGAAATGACATGGACCAAAGAAACGTGACGGCACTAGAATTTCTTGTGCCTTCAACACAGATGATCCACACTCAATTATAATTTATAAGTAACTTACATATTGATTAGGTTTGGGTTGGGTTGGGCAACTCGAGACCTCAACCTGTGCCCGACCCAAGTTTTATCGGGTTGGTGTTTGTATAGCCCAAGCTAACCGTAATGCTCCAGTAATATTCATTTTCCATTCATCACATTGATAAGGTCACACAAACCTGGATGAAGGGGACCATACCATAGGGAACAGTTGTGATTGACCATTAAAATTTTCTTGTGAGTCACAAAAGCTTTTGATCAAGCTGATATTTGATTTTCCTCTTCATCCAGATTTGTGTGACATTACCAACAAATTGAATCAAATAAAAATTACTGAAACATTACAGTTGGCACTAGAAAGTTTTTAATAGTAGAGCATTCAATCACCACTGTTTCCTATAGTATGGTCCACCTGAGATTTGGACCTACTTAATTTTTGGGCTCATGCCCTAAAATAATCTACCAAAACAGATGGACGGTGTGGATTTGGAATACATACATCAAGGTGGGCTCCATGGTCAAGCTGCACCTAATCCACTCCCGATAGATAGCCCAGGTGATGCCTGGTTCGGATCATCATACACACGTTCCACAAGTATGGCATAATAAGGAGGCAATTGCGTGGGATCAAATCTCTGTTTTTTTTTTTTTTTTTAATGTTATGAGGTTATTGGACTTTAGCTCACTGGGCTTAGGTTGTAAGCGGGCTTAATTTTTTTATAAATGGCAAGTTTACCCCTTTGCTCCACCAGGTGTATGGTAGAAGCTTGTTGATTTGGCAAAGTTTTGTAGCCCCCATGTTTCGATAAGAAACAAATGCATTTAATTTGGGAGATTATCTTATTCAGTCATAACAGAGAGAGTATATAAGAACGATCATCATATTTATTCATATTGAATTCGTTTACATCATTTGATTTCCCTCGATTTTAAGATAGATTACTTAAAATATAGAAATTGAAAGAGTTCGAATATCAAATATGGATATCAAATCCAACAGCATTTCAGCTTGCGATTTGATCATCTCATCAAGAGGAATGTTGTGCGAATCTGATCATATGATCTATCCTTCTTGAGTTCATATCCTTGTGCGAAAGGGAAATCGAAGACTACAAAGACTTTGGAGATCAAATCAACAGTAATTTCATCAAGAGGAATGTTGTGCGGACCTTCGCAACACCATGCTGTTGCGCGGCCTGGCACAGAGCCTCTTTCCTCTTCTTCCTTCTTCCTTCCTTCGGTACCTTTAGACTTCTCTTCTTCTCCAGAGCTTCGATCTTCTTCGAAATCTTTAATCGTCCCCAAATGAGAGGGGGAATGATGTATTTATAAGCCTCTACACGTACGAACCCTCAAAATTTGTGTCGCGGGCCCACCTTTCATCGAATCTCAACCTTCCACGTTAGCATACCCAGATCATCACTTGAGCAGGTGCGCACAACACCTCATACTACTTGTGCGGGTCTAAGATTGCAATTATACCAACTCTCTCTACCTTTTGTGCAAGGGCGCATAACCAAATAGGTACTTGCGCTGACCTGCGCAACCAGTACCCCTTTGCGTGGGTCTGCACAAAGTCATAAATATCCCTTCTTCTTGTATTCTCTTCATAATTCTTTCTTCCATTCTTTGTTTTCTGATTCTTTATTTTTGTACCTCAACAAATGTCCCCTTGATCCTTTTTGTTCATCTTCTTTAGATGGAGAAAATAGGATCAAAATCATTCTTTGCAACTACATTTTGAACGGGACCTCGCAAAGTCGCTTAATCGGGTCCCATAAGTCAGATCCAGCCCGCCGAGTCCGGGACTCCTATAAATAGCAGAGACCCTTCTATTCTCTCATTCTTGCCAACCTGCTATCGAACCTCTGCCACTCCAATGAATTCCCATGTAACTATCCTTGTTTGCACGCATAATCTGTGCAACAACGTTATTCCTTAGTGCAAGATTTCAATTGGTGGCACGCTACTAGGCAAACATATCCCTTTGCGTGGTCTCGCACAAACCCCTTTTTTTGCAAAATTTCCTAAGTTCGACCTTCACTTGAAATTTTCTTCAAAATGACTTCACTTCTTCCAAAAGAAATCCCTTTTTCTCTGACTTCTGCCTTCACCATGGCTCGCACCAAGAGAACATACCACCTAATTGAACCATCTACTGCACAACCTTCCCATCAAGAGCTACCGAATCCATCTTCTTCTCATGCTCCCGAACCATCTCCATCTCCATCTCCGGAACAACATCAACAAAAATGCATGAAAACTACCAATAAGCGTCCTGCATATATTAAAGAACCCGTCCTCCCCACTTTTGATTTCACTGACCGCATTGCCACACTACCCTTCCCCTTCCATGGAGCGATATCGATGGGTGAAATCGAACAGCCTCCCAAACGTGGTCGTGAATTTGACTGGGAAGAATGGTTGAAGTCAACAACTCATCCGTCAACCATGAGCCAGAAACCACTGGCCAGAGAAGACACTCCCCCTCCCTCTAGATCGAAGAAGCCTCGCCGCAATAAGGCTAAGGAATTCCAGGAAAAGATAAAGGAACACAACAAAAAGAGGCTTCAAAACTCTTGGGAAATGGTCCGAGTCGTCGAGGGTATCATGAAGTTCGATAACCCTTACAGACAAGGCATGGTCGTGATCCCGTTAAATCTTCATCGCCACCAGTCCATTCTCAATTACGAGCCTTCAGATCAGATGGACAAACAAAAGCTAGTAATACGGAATCCTGGGTATCGAAAGAACCTCGAATTCTGGAAGGAACCTTGTTAGCAAAGAAGCCAAGACAACAGATTGGTGAAGTCCATCCGATGATCTTTCTCACTCCTTCCCACGATCCCCATGCCTTATTCCCTACTCATTTATATGAAACACTCCAGCAACATTTCAGGGATCGCGAATCGCTCTGGGCCCAAGAAGAATTCAGAACAAGAGGCCTCTTAACTTATCACGCTTACTATTCCGTCTAGGTAGCAGCAATTTTGGCAAAGCACTCGAAGATATTGATCAAGATTGATGTATATAACGCAATAGAAGTTACTTCACAACACTTCTACAAGGAGACCTCTATCTTGAAAGGCTTCCTCAAGCCTTTCCTTCCTGTTTACAACCGACCGTGTTCAAGCTCTTAGGTGGCCCACCACGGCCACTTTCTGAGCCATAGGGCCCACACGATCAAAACCGTATAGCGATTTGGCCCCGTGCATAGGGACGAGGAAGATTATCTAGGACCATCAGGATCCCTTGTGCGGTTGAGATTCAAGGAGGTGGGCCCATCTGTGGCCACATGAGTGGGTCAAGATCACAAGGACCAAAGATCTCATCCATCCAACAGCTAGGAAAGCGTTTGGTCATTTACCAGGAAAGGTCGGGCGTCCGTTGGTAGTGGAAAGGAGAGGAAATAGTTTCCTCTTTCCAAAGTCGGTCGCCGACCGCCCGATAGGTCTCATCCGACGGTCGGATTCTCTCCCTCCACATCTATATAAAGGGGCACTATAGCCCTAAGAATGGATGCCAAGAGAGTAGAAGAAAGGGAGCAAAGAGAGAAAGGAAAAGAGAGAGGAAACAGGGAGTGTTTCTTCCTGTTGTAGCTCAAAAACAGGGGACGACACCCACCCTCCACAGGTGACCATTTCTCCTTCCCTCTCCCTTGAGCTCTAGCTAGGTTGGGAAAGCACCGTTTGGACCGAAGCCATGCCAAGTAATGGCTGAAAAATGGTTCAGAGCAATAGAGACATTGGGGGCTGAAGTCAAGCCAAGTAATGGCCGCACTTCGGACTACAACACAGTCGAACCAAAGCACGGTTTCGAGTGTCATCTGAGTATTGTTTGAGCTCCCTCTAGAGCTTCGAAACAGGCTCATGAACGGGTCAAATTCAAGTCTCAGCCAAGCTAGTCCATGGCCATATCTCAGACCCAAACAAAGGCATTTTAGGGGCTGGAGTGTAGCCACTTCATGGTTGCATTTCAAAGCAGAGAAGGAGCCGGAGACACTTAGTTTCGGGCTGAAAGCAGGCCATAAGACAGACCTTCCATCAAGCCACATAATGGCTCCGATGGGAGCTGAAAATGGACCGTCCACCAGGCCATACAGTAGCTCTGTTCGAGCAGGATCTGGGCCAAACAATGGCCATATTTCCAAATGAAATCCCAGCCTACCAACGCCTGCGTTCAGCCCCAAAACCAGCCCTCTTAATGGCTGCAAACTTGGACCACCAAACAGCCTGCAAACAGGCTCTGTTTGGAGCTGAAACCAAACAGTCCAGCAGGCCATCAAATGGCCCTGTTTGGAGTTTTGTAGAGGCTGGAAATGGGCGCTGGTTGGAGTTCTCAGACTGGCCCTTGATCAGCTTCAATCCGACCTCGAGGACTGATCGAAGTTGGGCTGTGAATGGGTCCCAAACCGGATCTCAATCCAGCTGCAACCAGGCCGAAAGAAACAGTTCCAAACAGCATGCAGAAGAAGAGACTGTTCACATCTCAAGTTGGTGAGCTGTCTACCGACCTAGGTCCTGCACAAATGCAGGTAGACCTCACCCAAATGACAGTAAGCTGCCCTGACGGTGGGCCCTGCAATGACCGTGGGCCCCACCAAATGATGGTAGACTGCACAAATGTTAGGCCACCGCGAGCCCCTTAAGTTTGGACTATCCATCAGGGATGCTACGTCCAGATGCAGGTCCTGGGCTAGATGTCCCTAGTAGCGTCCAGTGCTGGACGGTTTCATTTCCCTTCTCCTTTTTCTTTTCTGTTTTCTTTCTTTTTTAGAAAAATATATAACCAATAAATATATAAATAACTATATTATATATGTAAGATAGTGTACATATACATTACATAGGTACATGGCGGGCCCCACATGGGACCCACTTGTGAAGTGAATAACTAGTGTACGCACACACCAGGATGTTTGAAACAGAGAGTGTGTGTGTATATATATATATATATATATATATATATATATATATATATATATATATATATGCTATGCAAATAGCATGGTGGGTCCTACATGTGTGGAGCCACCTCATGGTTACCCTCTGCATCTGAGTCGTCCATCTGGGTGGGGACCCCACTGTGCGGTGTGTGACATGTACACACCGTCTAATCATTGGACGTAGGGCCCATTTCAGCCAGCAGCTCTAGCCGCTGCACTAATGCCGCCAAGTCCTATGGGTCCACTTGCTGAGATGACATCAGCAATTTTGTGGACCCCACCTTGATGTATGTAATTTATCCACACCATCCATCTAGTGGGCGGACTCATCCCAGGGGTCTGTGGAGAAAATGGGGCAGATCTAGCAATCAAGTGGGCCCTGACTAGACCCAGTTTGATTAAAATAGGGACTCATGCTTGAGCTTGGTCACCCTTGATTACAGCCCAAGACAACCTTGGCTTAGGGTTTTCCAAACCTCCACCTAACCTTAAGTATTTAACCTTGTGGCTCACTATCTATTATGAATGGAATTGTACAGGGAGATACGGGAGCGGTGTAAACTCACTACGTTCTCATGAAAACTTGCATCTAGAACCACTCTACAATTTGACTGGTGATGATTTCTTTTCCCTTAAGTTTTCCATCTCTAACTAGACTAGAAATAGTAGTTTAACAAATTAATGGTTAGCTAAACTGATGATAAACCGCAACGGAAATAGACTGCGTTCACCCGACCTATCTATTTAATGTATTAACTCTTGTGCTCACTATTGTTTAGTCTCATGATTTCTTTAAGCTGCCTAGTTGAATAAACTGATCATTCATGCTATGTATCATATGTTAACTCTGTTAGTATGTACTGCTAAAAATACATGTATTGTTCTTATTTCCTTTCATATTATGATCTATATTACTTTGACACACATATTGCTGAAATCTCTTCATGGGAAGTCCTAGTAAAGGAGAGTCCGTGATTGGGGTGTAACCAAACTAGTTGCGACATAAGTAGGCCCCTAACATAGAGGTTTTGGTTGTGGTGGATGGGGTTTCACCTAACTCATTTGGGGTGAATTTCACGACTTTTCTGACACTGCCGTTTATCCGTCCTTGAACCATCCATGTCGTCATGAGTTAATCGCCATGCTTTGTGATTTCAACCCTTCATTCCTAGTCAGCATAGGTGGTGACCCCCTCACATTGAATTAATTGACCACATGTTGGTGGGTACTATAAACACCCTAAGACGGTAGCCTCATGGGTCGGGGATGATAGTCATGGGACACTATGCCCGAGCTGTTGGCCTACGCTGAGCCACAAGCTCCCCTTAGTAACCGTGAGCTTATTTAAATGGCTGAGTGTAATTGGATTAATAAATGGATTAGTTAATCATACATACATGACATAGACTAGCATCCATTGCTATTGTACTGGATGTACATATTGTTCCGACTGGATGATGTGTCCTGGGTTCAATGATTGCATGGGTGACGAGCCCACTGTCCGCACGGATGAGCATCCCTAGGGCGAAGATTGCATTCCATACATCCATGCACTTAATAAGGCTGCATCTACTGTGTTTTGGATTATCTGCATATTTTTATGTTATTCCTTGTTTAGGGTGGCGGTGTGTAATCTTGAGGAGAGATCACACTGAGCTGGCTACTCATTCATCAATGTTCAATCGTACAGAGGATACAGGGACTGATGGACCTGCAGTGGAACCAGAGATGACTGAAATCGAGGAGGAGCCTTACAACGAGGAGCCGTACTATTTGCTTATTATCATTTCAGTTCATCTAAAAATTTAAGGTTTTGTATGTGGGCCCCAGCTGAGTGGCTCAGAATATTGTTACTACTTGGGTTTTATCTATACTACGCTTGATTCTATTAAATCGCACTTTGATTGGGTTTGATTATCCTTTCTGCTTTCAGTTAACACGTGGGTTTTCAAGAGACGAGTGGTATACTCAGGTCTCGAAAACCAGGGAGTTACCCAAACAAATCCAACCAAAGAATAATATGAATTTACTTGGAAAAAACCATGGCATAAAGCAAAAATGCACTATGAAAAAAGAAGTTACAAGATATGAAACATTACTAATCAAAGCCCCAAGAGAAAAAACTCTAGCCTCTTCAAAACCCTCTCAAGCCCTTAAGCATGTCTTAGAGAACCCTAACTTTACCATAATCCAGATTACACCCAATATATATATATATATATATATATATATATATATTATCGCAACCGGAATAGGAAATAAATCACACACTTACGCAGTTCCACGTGCTCCTTCGATGGGACATTCGATGGCATCGACAACCATCAAGGACCAATCGATGACTTCGAAGCCACCTTCGATCCATTGAGTAGCAATTCCAAAACTATCCAACAATCAGCTAGGATTTTTTCGAATTTTCTCGATGGGATCGAGCATTTGTCAATGGCACCAACATCTGCTCAATGGAATTGATTGGTTTGTCGATGTTATCGACAAACCTTGTTATAGACAGATTTAAGACATTAGACAACAATCTCCACCATGCCTTCAATCTTCACACTCCATTGCTCACTTGCCATACTCAATCCTCCATCTTTACTTTGTCTCCATTATAGTTCAACAATCATCGCTTCTCATGCACACTTCGTCACTCTATCTTTACCAGACCTAGAGAAGTTGTACAGAACTTGAACTTCTCTGTAGGAACCACCTTCGTAAGTATTTCAGTCGGATTTATGCTTGTGTAGATCTTTTTTAAAGTCACACCTCCCTCGATCATCTATCGGATAAAATGATGACGCACATCAATATATTTAATTCTATAATGAGAAACTGAGTTTTTTGCCAAATTGATTGCGTTTTCACTGTCACAATTAACTAGTACAGCCTCCTGTTGAAGTTCCAACTAATTTATCATTCCCTTGAATCAAACTGTTTCTTTGAATGCTTTTGTCACTGCCATATACTCAGCTTCAGTTGTGGAAAGAGCCACCATAGGCTGAAGCTTCGACGTTCCAATTGATTGCTCCGCCTGCTAATACAAACAAGTAATCGGAAGTCGACCCTCTATTATCTACACTACCTGTGTAATCTGAATCCACATAGCCTATTAACTTGGCCTCTGATTTTCTAAATGTCAAGACATAGCCCTGCGTAACTTGAATATATCGAAGTAGCTTTTTCACTGACTTCCACTGTTGCTTGCTGGGATTAGACATGTATATGCTAACAATACCCACCACGTGTGATATATTTGATCTCGTACAGACCATGGCATACATCAAGCTACCAACCGCACTCGAATAAGGCACACGAGACTAACCTACTTTTCTTCATCTGTTTTAGGACACTGTTCAAAAGAAAGCCGAAAATTAGCCGCGTGAAAAACGACGACCAGCTTTACCTTATCCATCTCATACTTCACCAATACCTTCTCAAGATATTCAACCTGAGATATCTATAGCCTGCTCATCTTCCAATCTCTTTATATATCAATGTCGAGAACCCTCTTTGTAGCCCCAAATCTTTCATATCAAATGTCCCTAATAGTTAAGCCTTTAATATGTCAATCTTAGACATGCTATGATTGGAAATGAGCATTTTATCAACATATGATACCAAGACAATAAATTTTCCATCACTCAATATCTTACAATAAGCACAATGATCATATTCACTTCTAGTAAACCTCTGACTCATCATGAAATAATCAAATTTCTTATACCATTACCTACGCGACTATTTCAGGCCGTACAACAACATCTTTATCCATACAGACCATGACATATATCAAACTGCCAACTGCACTTGAATAAGGTAGACGAGACATAATCTACTTTTCTTCATCCGTTTTATGACACTGTTCAGAAGAAAGTTAAAAATGAACCATGTGAGAAACGTTGACTGGCTTTGCCTTGTCCATCTCATACTTCCCCAATACCTTCTCAAGGTATTCAACCTGGATAGTCATAGGCTGCTCCTTTTCCTGTGTCTGTGTATGTCAATATCAAGAACCTCCTTTGCAACCCTCAGATCTTTTATTTCAAATGTCTCTGATAGTTAAGCCTTCAGTATTTTGATCTCAGACATATTATGACTGACAATGAGCATGTCATCAATATACAATACTAAGATAATGAACTTCCCATCACTCAGTGTCTTGAAATAAAGACAATGATCATACTCACTCCTAGTAAACATTTGACTCATCATGAAATAATTAAATTTCTTGTATTACTGCCTAGGTGACTGTTTCAGGCCATATAATGACATCTTCAACCTTCAAACCTTGTTCTCTACCATTTGTATTTTAAATCCTTCCAGTTGCTTCATGTAAATATATTCTTCTAATTTTCCATGAATGAAAGCAGTCTTCACATCCATCTATTCTAACTTGAGATTGTATTAGGCAACCACTGCCAATACAAATCTGATAGATACTTGTTTCCCCATAGGAACGAAGATCTCAGTGAAGTCGACACCTTCTCTCTGAACATATCCCTTCGCTACCAACCTTGTCTTGTACATATCATGTTTCTTCTTAAATATTCACTGACACCCGATCGCTTTACGACCGACGGAAAGCTTCACCAGCTCCCGCATCCCATTCTTATACAAGGAATTCATCTCGTCATGCATCGCTGTTTTTTACTTTTCAACATCTACATTGTCAAATGCCTCTTGAAAAGTAGACGGATCCCCATCATCTGTAATGAGGGAATATGTAATATTCGAGTCATCTCTATATCTTGTTGGTAACCTACAATCTCTTGGTGGATTCCTTCTCACAGGTGGCTACTCCACCTGCTCCTCTACCTTTGTCTATGTCTCAGTATCAACCCATGTCTCAGTTCTGTATATCTAAACATTCACAACTGACTTTTCAGCTTTCTTGTGCTCATTCTTATGTAAAAAGGATTCTTCGTCAAATTTTATATCACGACTAAGTATGGTTTTTCATTTGACCCGGTCATATAACCTATACCCCTTCACACCATCACCATATCCAACAAAGACATACTTTTTAGCCCTTTTTTGTCCAACTTATCTCTCTTAATGGACGGTATGTGAAAGTCAACATCGCAACCAAATACCCGTAGCCCCGAATAATCTACCTTTTGACCACTCCACTCTTCCTCTAGAATTTTATAATCAATAGCCATGGAAGGGGGGCCAATTCACTAAGTAACAAGCCGTGTTAACGGCATCAGTCAACATTTCTTTGCCCAACCCAGCATTACTCATCATGCGTCAAGCCCTCTCCAAGAGAGTCTGATTCATCTGTTCAGCCACACCATTCTGCTCTGATGTGTAGCGCATTATGCTGTACCTCACGATCCCTTCATCTTTACAAAAATGATTGAATTTCACTAAAGTGAATTTTCCACCATTATATGTCCTCAACACTTTCACCTTTCGTCCTAACTATTTTTCCACCATCACCTTCCATTGTTTAAAGTTGGTGAGAACCTCAAATTTATTTTTCAGAAAGTAAAACCATACCTTTTTAGAATATTCATCAATGAATATAAGGAAACATGACAACCCTCCACCAGAAACTATGAGCGACGGCCCCTATACATCAAAATGCACATAATCCATAACCCGCTTACAAACATATTTCCTAGACTTAAAAGATAACATTGATTGTTTATCATATATATAATACTCACATATACTAAAATCAATGCTTTTAAAAACAAGAATCAAACAACAGTCAGAAATTACCTTCATGCCTCACTCGCTCATGTGGTGTAGGCGTGCATGCCACATACGTGCAGACGTGGAATCCACTACAGATGTTGTAGTTCTACCCGATGAAGTTCTCCCAATCAACGTATAAAGGTTATTAATCATCTGTGCTTTCATGACTACGAGTGTTCCCTTTGAAACTTTAAGGACACGATTGAACCCGATGAATTTGTACCTTAGTGCCTCGAGTACACCTAGAGATATTAGACTCTTTCTCAACTCAAGAATATGTCCCACATCGATCAAGATACATTCCATGCTATCAAAAATTTTGATGCGCATCAATCCAACTCAAACCACGTTACAAACATTATCATTGCCCATAAACACCTAGCCACCATCGCACTTGTTATAACTGGTGAACCAACTCATATGAAGGGTCATGTGATACAAAGCCCCCATATCCAAAATCTATTCACCGTTGAAGTACCTAGATTTTGATACAGTCAGTATGTCAATACCACTTGCATCCTCACTGGATTTCGCAGTGTTGGCCTCTTTGAAAAAACTCTCTAATTTCTCATTCCTATACTTTGGATCATAATAATTCATCTTCATGTATCCTATTATGCCACAATTCCAGCACTTTAGGTTGCCTTTACCCTTGCCCTTAGATTTGGATCTCAATCACGAAAATCTACTCCTGCTCAGAATTTCTCTCCCTCGTAACCAGTGCATCTGTAGAAGCACCCGCGTCACCGATTTTCTTTCTTATCGCCTTCAAATAAAGAGCTGAGATAACAGCCTCAACGTTAATGCTCGTCCTTTCAATGCACAAAGAGTCTTTGAACGACTCATATGATTCTGAAAAAGAATTCAACAGAATACATGCTTGATCTTCATCCTTCATCGCCTCATCCACATTCCAACAATTTGCAAACAAGTCTATTGAAGTTACTGATATGGGTCTCAACATTAACCTCATCAGTCATCTTCAAATTGAATAATTGTAGCTTCAGATGCAAATGATTCTCAAGAGACTTATTCGCATAGATGTTCTCTAACTTCACCCGTATATCAGCCGCAGTCTTCTCTCTTGTAACATTGTAGAGGACTTCATCCGTTAGACACAACTGGATTGAGATATTGGCATTTTGATTTAACTTGTTCCACTCTTCTTCTTTCATAGTTGTTGGTCGCTTTCCGAATAGTGCATCTTCCAATCCTTGTTGAACTAGAAGGCCTTTTATATTCACCTTTCACAATTCAAAGTTGTTTTTCCCGGAACACTTCGAACTTCATGTTAGATGTCATAGATACCTTGTTTTCATATTCGATCTGCTTCCTAATGTTAGCTCTGATACCACTTGTTAGTACTCGTGGAAGTACACAGAAAAGAATCAAACAAAGTAATCACAATTACACAAGCAAATCCAACCAAAGAACAATCCAAATTTATGTAGAAAAACCCTCGAGGGAAAAAACAATGACACAAAGCGAGAATGCACCATGAAAGACAAAGTTACAATATATGAAACCTTACTGATCAAAACCCCAAGAGGAAAAGCTCTAGCCATTTTTTCTCTCCAAAACCCTCTCAAACCCACGTCTTAAAGAACCTAACCTTACCTTAATCCCGATTACACCCAATATATGTACTACCACAAGTGGAATAGGGAACAAATCGCTCATTTACACAGTTTTGTGTGTGCCTTCAATTAGACCTTTGATAGCATTGACGACCATCGAGGACCAGTTGATCACCTCGAAGCCACCTTCAATACCATCGAGTAGCAACTGCAAAACAGTCCAACAATCAATTGAAATTTTTTCAAGTTTTCTCAATGGAATCGAGCATCTATTGATGGCATCAACATTTGCTCGATGGAACTAAGTAATCCATCGATGTCATCGATAGACCTATTACAGACAGATTTAAGACATTATACAATATCTTGTACCCAATCAAATGCGATAGGTTATAAACAAATTTTGGACTAGATTGTAAGTTTTCTTATGTGTCAGATATTAGGTCAATTTGTACATCTTGTATAGAATAGTTCACAACTAGATTAAAAATAAAAAATAATGGCAATACAATGAGAAATCGTGCATCACAGTTATAGTTGGACAATGATCACAAAGGTACTTAGATTATACACAAAGGTAATTGAACAATGATCACAAAGGTACTTAGATTTGAACAAGAAAAATGAAGGGGCGTCACTACAAGAGGAAAGATATTTAACGGCGCTTCTAAGCGCCGCTAACATCTCCTTAAAGCGCCACTATTTCATTTCGTGGCGCTACACAAGCGCCGAGTAATGGGGGTGTCGCTAAAGGTTTTGGCGGCGCGCTTGTCGGAGCGCCACCAATTGTACATCTTTGGCGGCGCTCATCTGATTTTAGCGACGCTTTTATGGGTGCAGATATTCTATCAGAAGCGCCGCTGAGCGCCGCTAGAACTCTCTCCATACGCCGCTAAAAGAACCGTTACTGAACAGTTTTCTCACAGAAACCGCTAATAAATCTCTTTATAGATTTGAAAGGCCCCGATAGGCCAGTAATATTTTTATTATTATATATAATTCAATTGAAAAGCCTGCATTTTTTTAAATATTTGAAACAAAATAAAAATGATGCAATACAATTAAAACTAAATATTAAACAAAATTTATATTAATTCATAATAAAAAAATATAATATTTATTACAAAAAATTAAAAATGGTCTCGAATAAATAAATAAAAACAAATCCTCTATATGGTCTACTCTATCACGAGTGGCGTCAAAAGGCTGAAGTATTTGTAGGACTAAATTCAGGCACAATTGATTAAAATCCTGCACACAAGAAAAAAAAAATGAGGTAGATATAAGGTTTAAGTATCTTACCATTACCATTCTAAGTATCTTATGCATTTGCAGCTCTTGGCATCGAAAACAGAAAAAATTAAAAGAGAGAGAGATAGAGAGGTAAAGCAAAGAAACAGAAAATCTTCCCTATACTCTTTTTCAGTACATGGATTTGCAGGAATTTCATGAGTAGTTTGTTACACGTCACAATCCACAAAAACACGCAAATGCAGAAAATCAGTGCTATTTGCAGATCAAATGGTTAATATTTGCAGATCAGTGTGATGTTTTCATGTTAGCCCATGAGAATGATCTATGGACTTATTAACAGTTTAAATCAATGGATTGGACTGTCCAAGTGTCCAACTATGAGCATTGGAGCATTTCTCTTCTATGAATAAATCAAAAGTTCAAAACCTCAGTCATTCCCATGGACTGACAGTTCATCCGACATGTGGCTCAGAGTCAGCTAAGTGTAGTCCTGTTCAGCACTAGAAGTTAGCATTGAAAAATGAATCTGGATCCTCTGCTTGCCACAAGTAGAAAATTCAGTTTTTCTGCATCATGATTGGTCCATGTGATGGCCCACCATAGAATTTATTACATCTACAGCAGTACATGGAAAGTGATGGATGTGCATGCCGTGCTGTGAAAGAGTTGCATATTCATTCCTTCTCTCTCTCTCTCTCTCTCTCTCTCTCTCTCTCTCTCTTTTTCACACACACACACACATCCTTTCTAAGGGAAACAAAAGAAGACAATGTAACACCTTATTTTTAAGTTTTATAGGTCCCAAGTTAGTTACCTACCAAAAAGCAAAGTCAAACAGGTTTAATAGTCACCAAGGTTGGAAGTGTTGAAGAACAACAGACTCATTAGAGCCACCAAGTCCAACCGATTATTATTATTATTATTATTATTATTATTATTATTATATAACTGGAGGGAAGGTTTTTTTTTTTTTTTTTTTTAAAGGTTTGCCAGCTGGAGAAAGTCCTGGGATATGACCGATATGCAATGGTGCCAATCCAGGCAATGATCCTAGCAAGGTAAATTTTCTTCTATATACAATATGTGGGATTTGCTAATTAATACAATTCTAGATACTATGGCAAGATAAATTTTCTTCTACACTATCATTTGGAATTCTTTTATTGATTCTTGGGACCAGCAATAACTATAAAACTGAGGCCTTTTCAATTCACAATCCACTATTTCTTCCAACTTTTGAAGATAATGAGATGGGTGTGGTAATTACGTGGAGCAGAAATGAACTGGAAAGATAAGGAGAAATCTCCAAAAACAAACCTCTGATACAAGGTGAGGTAGTTTTTGTTGCAAAAGGTTAACAAACAGAAACATTAAGGCTCTCAATCTCTCCATACTTTCTCAGCTCCTCAAATAGATCCTCATAGAAATCCTACAGTTTCAAAGTCATTCAAACCACAAAAAAAGAAAAGAAAAAAAGAAATACACCTGAACTAAACTAAACTTAGAAGGATTAATCCAATCCTTTTTGTATATGAATTAATATCCTTATCAATAGTGAAAATCACACACACACACACACACAAAAGAGGGAACAGAAAAATGAGAAATCTTGATATGGAAGCAAGATATTCAAACAATCAGTGCTACCAGATGAGAAATTGCAAAATCTGTTACCAACTTTGAAGGGTCATATTAGCTACCAACTTCTCACCTGGAAATCAACATCCCACTCGATTCTAGTTTATAGGCATCCACACCCCTCACCAAAGTAGAGATTCAACACCATTTTGAAGGGTCTTGTCTTCAGTGTTTCTCTGATAACATTAAAAACAAAAACAAAAACAATATCCGAAAGTGAAAATATAAAAGACAGAATGACAAATATAGTAAGCATCTAAAGTAACTTCACCAATGCCTTTGTAAGAAATTACAACTTGGGGTCTTTTGTGCTGATTCAACATACCTTTTCAACAAAAATGGTTGCTCTTCTAGAATGACAGTCTTTAGATCTGGCCTCTCTGGAAAGGAAACCTACGAGTTCAAATGCAAGAAAACAAACATCATGCCAATACAACATGTGTACCGATCCAATCTGATGACAAAAGAGATACATAAAACAGAATATGAAAGCGACTTGTACCGGAATACAATTTCAAATCCAACACCTTCATGTCAATACAACATGTGTGCAGATCTGCACCTTTCAACTAGTACAAAGTACAAACTACTCATCCACCATCTATGTGCTGTCTAAAAACCAGCCTTGGTCTAGTCATCGTGGGCAACACATTTTATGAAAAAATAATAGGTCAGTAAAAAGTTTACCAATTTTCCATATCCAATGTACTCGTTTAGCAAAAATGTATGAATTCTTCATCACTGTACAGGTGGCAAACACATGGAGCAATCATGACTGTTGATCTAGTGGGCACCAAATGGATGCACCATAGGCCAAAATCTCAGTGATATACAAAACTCGACATCTAGTTTCATGGTGTTTTTCCTGTTGAATATGGGTCATTACTCTGTTTTAGGAAAACCATAGCTTGTTGGGCCACTATTCAGGTGGATAACACAAATCACCTCAATTTCGGGATATGGCCCATCCATATGGTGTAGCACAAATTCAATGGCCATGATCACCATATGTTAGTGCCACATGTGACACGTTTCGGTAGGCACATCATGGAACTCCATGACATGTATGCCACAACAATGTTCCTCTAGTGAAAATTAACAGAGAACTAATAACATCTTTACCTCAACTGATTTAAGGAAACGCAACAATGCTTTATTTCCATGAACACTAGCAATCCTAAGCATCCATTTCACATATCTAATCTTCCCTGCAATGTGAATGAGACGACATCAAATATTTTTTTAGATACCTTTTATCCTTGCTCTTTTGAATCAACTCAACATTTGAACAAAGTAAAATATAATCCTTATTTAATCATAATGGTGAGAACTGTGCATGAGATGAAATCTAGTAAGTTAGAATCCAAATCCATGCAGCCAAACGACACCTAATGAACAAAAAATGAGATAGTTAAGTGTAATTACCAGCTTCCTCTGCTATTGACTTTGCGACACTCAAGCCTTTCTCCCTCCTCCTTTACCCGGGCTTGGGACTGGCAATGCAAGCGGTTGCATTGGTGGAGTTAAAAAAGGGCTTAAGATCCATTTGGTTTGAAAAAAATTATATTCTTAAAGATTGATGTGATGACCAAATGGAGCTTAAGACTTATAATACTACAAATATGTACCAAGAATAACACAACAGTACTTACATAAATGTAGTTGTTCTCCTTTGCTTGGCTTCCATCATCTAACACTGCCTCAAAAAACACACTAAAAAAGGAAAATGCCCTCCTATTAATGTTGTAAAGAAACATGGAAAGAACAAGAGTTGCCTGTGCTTCACAGCATACTATTGCCATCATGCGTTCATTGTATTCCTCAATACGCGTTCATTGATTACATATTAAGGGACTCAAAAGGATGAAGTCTCCAATTGCCAAATATGAGGGGAACTGCAACTACTTGACACTAAACAACCAACCCAACAAAACCAAAAACTGGATGGATTTGCATTTTGAGAGCAGAAATATAGCAGCATCAACAGATCATGTGGCATATTGCAGATCACAAAAAAGTCACCAGCTTAACATGTCCTCACTCTCCGAACTTAACAACTCCTTACATTGGGAAAAGGAACAAATATACTAGCATGGACTTTTAGAAATAATCAATACCAAGTAGGTAATCAGTATAAAAATAAAAAAAGTGTAACCACATAATGAAATGGATATGCAGAAACAAGCACCAGCACTTAAAATCTCAGGGAAGTAAATTGAGATAACCAACACGAACCTTAAATAAAAAGACCCAATTAAATAAAAAGAACAAAGCATTACAAAGAAGGGAGGACAAGAAGAATCATCACATTTCAATTAGGAAAGCGACATCAGCAATGAAATTCCACATCTAGAAAAGTAAGTGCGCATTGCCCAAAAAAAAATAAAAATCTCTGATAAAAATCTCACCTTGATGATCGGCATCTGTCCACCAAATGTCAAAACAACCCCCATCTGCAACAATAACCTAAATGTATCCCTGATATTATTCGCATTGAACTCCTTGAAACTCTCTGCGCAATCCCCGCCCTGCAGCAGGAACGCCTTCCGGCAAATGGCGTCCCCACCTTCCTCCACCTCTTGGCCTCTCCAACGAAGACGATCGGCGGAAAGCTCGCGAGCGTCTGGAGAATCGATTCGAGATCTTCCTTGCTGGGATAGACTGGGATCTGGAGTGCCTTCTTCGATTTCCAGCTGTCGATCGCCCAATTCGATGACCCGGACTTGATTTCAACGGCCGTAGAGGGCTTCTTCGCAGGCTCGGCGGCGTGGATGGCTAGGATCCGGGTTTTGAAGGAGATCTTGCTGGAGGTGGGTTGAAGGGCAGCCGTTAGGGTGAGATTTCGCTGCAGCAGTGAGCGCCATTTCCGATCAGATGGAAGCTCGAGAGAGAGAGTTACGATACTATGCAGGGATTTCTAGGGTTAGGGTTTCAAGAACGGGGCTTTCTTTCCGATCGAGAGAGGCGCACTCTGTATAGAGGCCTGTAAACATCATGAGAGAGAAAGAGGAGGGAGAGAAGGAGAGAGTCGTGGAGTTGCAGAGAGAGAGAGAGAGAGAGAGAGAGAGAGAGAGAGAGAGAGAGAGAGAGAGAGAGAGAGAGAGAGAGAGAGAGAGAGAGAGAGAGATGGGTACGAAATAGGAGAGAGTGGCGGAGGCCAGTTGGTTTTTGTTTTTTAATGGTACGATATCCGTCGTTAGGTCTTGCACAGCGCCGATAAAAGTGGAACGCAAATGCCGTGGATACCCCCTTTTGTTGTAGTGGATGTACCTCATTTTTGTGCTTATTCCTTAAAATGATACGAGAGGAGGGATGGACAGCTTGGATAAACCAATACCTCACAGTGGGCCCGCCTGCAGAACTGCCTGTTCATGGCTAGAGACGGGCGGGGTAGGACTTGGCTGCTAAGAATTTCATTTACAAATGAGAGAGCTGATTTACCCTCAGTTGATAAGATGATTAAGTTTGAACTAATGGATGATCAATCAAGATCCTAATCCTAAAACCTAAACTCGACCCAACTTTACCCAGTTGACCCAACCAATCTAAGTCCTAAACCCCAAACCCTAGAATCTTGAGTCAACTTGACGAGTCGACTCATCCACAAATCTTGCAGTCTCCTTGTAGCTTCCCGCTTTTCTAACTGCCCAAACACAAAGGCCATGATCAATATCTTCAAGGAAGAAAGAAAAGACCAACAAAAAGATAGAAAACTCTGTAAGCAGGAAGTGGACCCACATAAATCACAGTTCCGCAGGAAAAAAAAAAAGGTAGCTGTTCCTAATAAATGATTTTGGTGTAGTGCCACTTACCACACATAACAGGAGTAGAGTAATGTCGGGATCCAAGCAGGATTTCTAGTGCCTGGTACTATAGCGTAATCACCTGAAAAGAGTGCAACTAACCACACAAACTCACCTACAATAAAGAAAAGTACCGATGTGGGTGTGGCCCCATTTTAAACCAATGATGGTCAAAGCTATTAATGATGTTCCATGTTTGGTGGCTAGCCCCGCATGGGTCATTCTTCTTTATTGATCCAGGCGGTGGCACATGTGCCACAAATTGCTTTTCCATCTATACTTGAGAAAACAGTATTGGAAATCCTCTATTACAAATCATACACAAAAAATAAAAATAAAAACAGAAAAATGGCCTAAAAACTACAGACAGCCTTTACACTAATACAAAACATGCAATTACACTATTTACACCTTACAGATAGATGCACCCTTTCCTCCAAGTTTCAGTAATACAACAACAAAAGCTCTGCTACCATAATACTAGAAGTAGAAAGAAAGAAGTTATCTAACAAACACGTTGTGTTCAGAAATTAGTTGCCATTCTCAAAATTTTCAAACCCATCAAAGAATCCAAAAAGAAAAGAAAAAAAAAAAAAAAAAAACTCTAAAATTCAGACTCAGTCCTACTTCAAATATTAGATTTCTCAAGATAACATAATCATACAGCAAAAATTACCCAAATAATCATGAAAAAAATGGAGCAAGAACAACCCAAAACAAGATATACACAAACAACACTTACAATAATCTCTACAAAATTCCAATTCCTTCCCAAAATCCAGTAACAAACTTCCAATCAGAATCAATGCTGCAAATCAGAGCCGATGTAGGAGTAAAGATCTTTTTCTTTTCTATTTTGTCCACTACTATCACATTAATGGGACTTTCGAGTTGATTTTTTTTTCCTCACCATGATCTAGGTAGTCAATGAACTAGAGCTGGGATAAGCAGAATCAAAATTTTGAATAGGGAAAGTGCTATGCATGGCCTGCAAGTCCAGTGTATGGCATTCAAACTGTCCAGTAGGATTGCTATTGTGAAAGTCAGGCTGACCTAAGCATCGTGTGGGCCATCATGTGAATCCGAAGGTTTTTAAGTTTTCCTACATTGTTCTCTATGGTGTGGCCCACGTAATGATTGTACAAGCTTGATTTTTTAGGCATTCCATTAACATGATAGGGCTAACGTAATGCACTAAAAAAATCTACATCTAAACGATGATTGTCTATAAAGATGAATTGGATCAAGGGACTCACTTCTTGCAAGGAACTGCCCCATACGAGCTTCCCATTGGCTGCATTTGTGCAGTTAAATAATGATGGAAATCTGGACAAAAAAAAATATTCACTAGTATTAAAGAAAGCATCAAACGACCTTGCTTTTGTCAGATAAATAATGTTGGCTACGGTCTTTGAACTTGTTGCCATTGGATATACTTCAACGGTCACGACCATTATCACAGTCATCCCGTCGTAAATTGCCAGAAAACCATGACAAATCATTTCATCTGTAGGCACCTCATCCATAACTAGTTCACCTCATACCTGTTGAGAATAGGCAGGATTCCACTCACGTGGCTTGGTTTGAGGAGCCTGTGGCCAAGCTTGAGGTTGAAGTCCATAACACAGTAGCCCATCGGTTCAGTGCATTTGGATATATATGCACCTATGAGCGATTAAATTTAAAAATAATATATATATATATATATATATATATATATATATATATATATATATATATATATATATAAAAAACTCAGCTAGTTTTTCTGAGTTTTTCAGTATTACTAAATAGTATATAAATAATGTCTGAGTTGTGCCATGTCTAGTTGAGTTTAGTCAAAATTTTCCTAATATTGTTCATTCCAATGAATTTTTCTGAGTTAGAGTTGGGGCTTTTTTAGTTTTGACAGAGTCATAACTTGATTGGGTTTTTCTCAATTCTGGTTGAAACCTGTTGGAGTTTTTAAACTATGGGTATTACCCACCATCAAGGTCAGTCGTCTTGAAAATTTGCTGATGAGAACATAAGTTGTCCATTAACCATAACCATATGGCTCACCTGATGATCGGGCCAATTCTTGGCATAGGTGATCTTCATGGCAGGGTCTGCCATTTTGACGGTACTGATCTCCTATAAAAGTGTCATGTTGGAGAGAAAAACAATAGGGTACCCCCAGGTTGTGGTACCTTACCTGTGTGATCAGTTCCAACTAAAATGATAGAATGATGACCAAAATTTTAAAAATAAAAGATGAGTACTGCCCATTGGATGTGCAAATTGAACACGTTTGGAAAGTAGAACAAATGGGGAATGAATATTTAAAGGTATTTGCTTGCCACCTTGCAATCCAAGATAGACGAGGCCAACTTATTAGCTTGACCTCAATCTGACTAAAACTACTATAACTCTCAGCAGTAGGCTGATCTATTGACATGTACAAGTTGGTCTCCATTGCACAGGGTCAAACCACCTAAGTCAAATTTCCCACTTATGATTACCTATTGGTGCTACTCCAAACTTCACTTGAAAAGAATCCTTGTTATAAAACAGAAAAATATCAATTAAATAAATAATATACCGCATAGAAAAAGCATAGCAAGACCTAGTAAGAGTGATACCTACATGACTAGCAAGCATGTACCACAGCTAATAGTATGTGGCATCAACTGTTTCCAAATCACAACCTGGGAATATATTAAAGTAAGACAATGAAGCATAGGGTATAACGCACCACAAGATAAATGGCTTAAAGAACCAATTGATTGCTAAGAGAAAGTATAACTGGCCTGATGATTGGACCAGCCTATTCTCAGGCCAAGGCATCTACATGGTGGGACCCACCTCATGGACAACTTCATTTAACCATCCAATAAATGTCCACCAATTACGTTAAGAATGATTTACACCAGTTACCTGATGAGCATTAGCATTGATGTATTTTGAATCTGCCACCTAATATACAGAAAATAGATAGTTGGACCTGATTGATAATTCACCCTGCCTCAAATCTTTAGTGTGCACATACTCATGTTACGCAATTCTACCATTGATGTGCTGCTTTCTTTAAAGAGCGCATCAAATGAAAATTAGTACAGCCAAAACAGGGCATGACCCATCCATGATCTGTCCCAATAGTCCAAGGGTCAAGAAAGTTGAACCCCTAGGCTGCACTTGAACAAACTGAAAAGTGTGCATATGATCGCTGGCTAAGCATTGCCTATATTTCCTTCACAAAGCAAAGCATGCATTATTAACGGATCAAACAAAGATTTAAAAAAAATCAAGAATAAATCGTCAATCTAGCACTTGGAAAAAAAGATCCCATACTCAAAACACATGAGCCATAATGTTTTTAACTACTATTATATCTCTAAACAGTCTCGAAAAAGGCCACCCACTACCCAAAACAAAATCTCTCCACAAAGCATCCATAAAATTCACAAACAGAATGAATGCCATGTTGCATCTCTACTTTCAGTTTCGATATATCGCTAATGGTGGTGGTGGTGATTATGAAAACCAAAGGATAGAATTGATCTCTTATTGTTACTTGACAGTTCTATAACCATTTGAATGCTCTACTTTGGCATAGGCCTAAGGAACAAAATTTACTACAGAACTCTGTAACCATTCAAAATATTCTAAGCTATGCATATTACCATGTAGTGTAGACCACTCTACAATTCTCTAACTTTCTCTATAAAACTATATATTATTTCAGATGGCTCTGCAAACACACTGCTAAGTCTATTAAATGAGCCAAAGAAATGGTTGAATCCCTGCACTAGTTTTCACACTAGTGACATAACTCTAAATGGCACCAATCGAGTGGTCCTAAACTCCATCTTAATGACATGGAAGAGGAGTTTCACATTCATCCATCTCAAATGAGGCACTTAAATACAACCATCAGAACCATCTTTTTGCAGGATGAACCATATCTCTAAGAAAACAGTTATTAAAAAACCTAACTATCTGATTTGGATCAATGTAACTCACTCCATATTGGCCCTATATCAACTGTCATGAGTTTTGGTGGTGAGTGATACTGTATGTCAAAACCAATTTTTAATCCATTTGCCTACTTGTAGGGAAACTGATGCAAGTTGCCTAATTCAGGGCAAAGCTCACTCAACATAACACACAAGGATTAATTTAAGGAAAATAATTTAGGCAAGAAAGCCGGGCAATTCATATCAATGATGCCTATGTAGATAAGAATCGATGTTTCTAGCAGCTAGCTTGACTCTCCTTCTTCCAGCTGAGAGAAAGGAATCGATTGAAATCTCGAATCAAAGATAAAATGGATTTCAAGGCATAGATAATGAAATCAAAATCGATTCCAATTTTGAATTTCAGTTTTTTTTTTTTTTTTTTTTTTTTTTTAAATTAATCGCTCATAGGTGCATATATATCAGAAAATCCCCAATTTAAAAAACCCCAATTTGTAAAATCAGAAAATCCTCAATTTTAAAAGTCTTCAAATCCCCAACTAGTTAGGGATTGGACAAGACAAATTCCAAATGAGGAATTTGACAATACAAATCCCTAAAAAGGGATTCGACAATGCAAATCCCCAACTAGGGATTCGACAATACACATCCCCAATTAGGGATTTCTTATACAAATCCCTAATTAGGGATTCAACAATGCATATCCCTAATCAGGTATTATAAATTGCAAAAAGTAACAACGAGAAGGGAAAACGCTTACATCATACCTGAGAATCCGAGATTTACGAGCAGCAGAAGGCAAAACTGCAGCAGAGGGCCGAGGCGATAGAGAGAGAGAGGGCTAGGGTTTTGAGGGAGGGAGAGAGAGAGAGAGAGAGAGAGAGAGAGAGAGAGAGAGAGAGAGAGAGAGAGAGAGAGAGAGAGAGAGAGAGAGCGAGATGGAGATCGGGAGAGGGAGAGAGAGGGAGAGGGAGAGAGAGGGAGAGGCGGAGAGAGAGAGAGAGAGAGAGAGAGAGAGAGAGAGAGAGAGAGAGAGAGAGAGAGAGAGAGAGAGAGAGAGAGAGAGAGAGCAAGCGGAGAGGGAGAGGCAGAGGCAGAGAGAGATCGAGAGAGGGAGGGAGAGGGAAAGGCAGAGCGAGAGGGAGAGTAAGCGCGCGGAGAGGGAGAGGCAGGGAGAGATCGAGGGAGAGAGAGAGAGAGTCGGGATGGAGAGAGAGCGTCGGGAGGGGAAAAAAAGGGGTGGGGTTTTGGTACGCACGGTATTTATACCCTACCACTAACTGACGATTAATTTTAATTAGCGCCGTTAAAACAGCGACGCACATCGTCGTGTAAGCCGGCTTTTGTTGTAGTGCGTGTATGCATCAACCAAAGGTTGAGATTTGGACACATTGCTGGACCATCCACATGCCCAGATTTGGACAATTTTCTGGTCCATACAACGGTCCATATTTTGGTCAGGTTCGGGATACACTTTGGGACGATTTTATGTGTCAACATATGGGCCAGCAATAGGCTGGTTTGTGGACTTTTTAACGGTTCACAAATGAGTCAAAACGTAGGCCTTTTTAATGGTCTAATTGTGGACTGGTTTATGGGCCAAATCAAGGGTCGAAAATGGTCAGTTTCATGGCCAATCCAACACTCAAAAATTAAAATTTTTAAGGATCACAAATGGTTCAAAATTGGATAATCCTACGGACCATATAGTTGTCCAATTTGTGACAATTGACAGCTTAATGGGCCTCCTCGCAGTCCAACTTTTAGTATATTTGTAGACCATTTCAACGGTTCAATTTTGGGCTGATTTGTGGACCATTCAACGGTCCCAAATTGGACCGATTTCCGTGATTTTAAAACACCATACTGTGGATAGATTTTCAAGTTTATAATAATCAAAACTAGTGGACAAATATGCATGGATTGGAGAACATAAAATAGCGAGTGAATTAACATTAAAATTAGAAAATTTGACCCTTGATGCACAACATCGTCCAGATTTGACTCTTTGATCAATAAAGCAAGGGCCCAGATTGGGCCTCTGTCGACGCCCACACAATGGCCCGAAACACCCATTCATGGGTCCAAACGGGACAGATTCTCATAGTTTGGTCTTGGTTTAAATTGTAAATGGCATGGGACTTGGGAGTGAGTGGGGGGAGTGAATGAGATCGAGTGAAAGAGCAGGGAGAGGAAAGTGTGGGGGTTGTTATGCATACGTGTGGGATGGACACGTGTGTTGTGTGCATGTGAGATGTGTGAGATGTGCACAAATATGTGTAGTGTGTGTACATAGGGTGTGTAATGTATGAGTGTGTGAGATACATGTGTAGGATGGGTATTTAGAGTGACATAACGCATAGATGTGAATGTACTTGTGGGACACGTATGTAATACATGTGAAATGATGAACAAATGGCTGATGTTGCAAATACTTAACTAAGTATATGAATGTACGGAAGTTACATTTAATGGTTGGATGATGAGTTTAATAGATGGATAGATGATCTAATGGATGAACAGTCAATTAAATGGAAGAATGAATGAATGGGTGATTAGATACATTGATAGATAGGTAATTGGATGGATGATTTGATAAATGGATATGTAATTAAATGAATGGACGGATTTGTTAAATAAATTGATGGATGATAAAGAAATGCATGATTAAAAAAAAATGAACGGATGAATGCATAGTTGGATGCCTGAATATAAAGATGGGCGGTTTGAATTTTAAAAATATATATATATATTTATACCCCTAAATTTTGTTAGGGTCATTACAAGTCAAGCATATGTAATCGAGACCTTGAACTCCTCGCATGTCCTCATGTCTAAGGATTAATAACATCTAATACATCCTTAAGTTAATTATAATTCAAGCATGATGGGCCTCTTGGTTGAGGGCTTTGAACTTGATCCATCATTACAATTGCCTAATAGGACCCACATGAGGAGTCTATTTTTACGGCATACTCACACTCCTACGCAGGTTGGGCAAAGGTACATTGACTCATCATCATGCGTGATAGTGGAAACCTTCTATCCTGACTTGTCATGAGTCCTCTCACACAAGATGACTACACAATAATAATAAACTTAACCAAATGTCTATCATACAACTTATTAAGTAGTCGTGGAACACCATGGTACTGAAATCCACGAACTACAACTCTCCCTTGATCAGTGATCATTGTATCTATTTTTTTTATTACACGCACTCAAACGCCCACACAAACCACAGTGGGATTTCACCACAATGGGGTACTCAGACCCATGACCTCATGTTGAAACTCTTGTGAGTCTACAACTCGCAGTCAAACTATTAAGAAGCTTGAATTTCAAGGAACCATGTATAGGCAAAATAATAATAATAATAATAATCTTTGACCAAAGTGGATTGTGATCATGACCGCAAGAAGAGTAAGCCACCATCATGAGTTATGAATAAACAGTTCTATTTTTAAATTATTTGGTTAAAGTCACACTTACTATTCCTGTCGCTTTTTTAACCACTTACTTTTAAGGCCTGTTTTAGGGCCTGATTTGCTATAATTCATGTATATTGAAGGTAAAAACATAATTATGATTTTTCACAAGTGTATGGAAGGGAGGTGGAATTCCACCTCGAAAATCAGGTGAAATTTAAATTCGTAGCATGTGTTTTGGAGCCAAAACTTCATGGGACCACCATACTGCAGTGTTATATCCATGTCCTCCGTTCATTTTATTTTTATTTTTTCAACTCATTTTAGGGCATGAGCCCAAAAATGAGGTAAATCCAAAGCTTAAGTGGAACACACCACAGAAAATAGTGTGAATTAAATGATAACCATTGAAAACTTCATAGGGGCTATAGACATTTTGGATCAAGCTTATATTTGTCTTTTCCCTTCATCTCTGTCTGTGTGACCTTATTAAGGGGTTAGATCACAAATAAACTTTATGATATGCCCTACATAAGTTTCAATGGTGAGTCTCATTATTCTCATTGTTTCTTGTGGTGTGGTCCACCTGAGTTTTGGATCTACCTCATTTTTGTGCTATGCCCTAAAATTATTTGGACGACATAGATAAAACATATACATCATAGTGAGGCACACAGAGTTTTGCCACTTATTATTTTAGGGTCTCGTTTTTTTGACTCACCAAAAATGTTGACATTTTACATCCAATTTTACCAAGTAAAGTAATATACTGCTAAACTTCGGTCAAACTCCAGATAAATACAATAAATCAAACAGGCATGATGTGAAAAGGATACAAAATTAGTCCCTTCTGAAAGTATATTAACTTTCAAATAAGCCTTAAATCATATAATTCCGACACCATCTAAGTATGCATGACCATGTTTGAGGGTGTTCATAGCTGTGACAGGATTAAAGGATGTCCTTGTCACTTTTGATATTTTGTTAAAATAGATGATTAGGGTTAGAGGTTAGGATGTAGAATGGCGTGTTAACATAGATTGGAGTAAATTTTATTGTATTCCTACATGGCACTTTTTAATTACGGTTCTTAGTTAATAAAGGACCTCATTACATGTGAAAGGATTTTTTATCTACTTGTTTATGGGTTTTTCCCTAGCCTTCTTGTAGCACAAAGCCTATGATTTATTCTTTTGCTGATTAGATTCACGGAATTTTTAAATCCCTATGTTGAAGATTTGATCTACTAATGATTTCATGGCCCTTTCATTGATGAACTCTATATTAATTCACAATTAACATGATTGCCGAGTGTGAGGATCATCTATCTAGTATTTACTCCTATCATCACCATCCTCAACACACAAATCTAATTTTGCAATGCCTACTTAAGCTTCACTAATCTTTCATACTTATATCAAACTCATGCTCATAGAATGCAATGTTTGGTATTGCTGATTTTCTCCCACTTCAGATCTCCTTAATAGCATTATTTCCTCATTAGGTGCTTCTTCATCAGTGGGAATGTCTTGAGGAACCACTAATTGATCTCTCACTGCTCCTTCATATTAGTTGAGGGATGAGTATATCATTCTTTAAGTTGCATTGTTATGCATTTTACCATACTTTATAAATTTTGCATTCCTTATTCCAACCATCCTTTTCTATGAGAATAATTGTAGAACTTGAATCACTTTGACTTTTTAGGGTAGTCGATGATGTTAATACTGATGGTTCTAAGCTGAATTCTTTTTGTGAACCTATATATTCTTACTTTGTGAGGCATCCCAAATATGAAGGTGCCTAATGGCAGGCTTCCTTCCTATTCATATATCATATGGGGTTTCTTAATAGCTTATTTAGAAGACGATTACAAAAGTGAACCTTGGTCTTTAAGGCATCATTCCACAATGCTTTTAGCAAAGTTGAATTATTAACCTTGGACCCACCATGTCTTTAAGAGCCCAATTTTGTCTCTTAGCTATGACATTTTTCTTCAGTAGATTATGATATATTAAGCAATGGTGTTGTATTCTGGTATCTAGCAAATGGCCCTATATCATGACTTCTTGTCATATCAGTCATAGTATTCACCACCACGTTGAATTTGACAACTGTTCTTTTTTAGAGTTGATTCTTGACTTGATTTTATAAACTTCAAAGACATATTTTAATGTATTATTAAGCTTTGTGAGAATGGTCATCTACAAAGCTAAAAGCTATAGGAAATGAGCTACAAATATTTGTATATATCACATTTATGAGACTAACAACTTCTAATGGCACTTAACTTCCTTTTTTTCTATTTCGGAATAGTCACATATAAAGATAATAAACTACTTTTATACATTTCATGAAGTCTATAGGAAATGGACCACATATATTTATATATATCACCTCCACGGGATCAGAATTCCTAATGATACCCAACTTCCTTACTTTTTGTGTGTTTTTCCTTTATATGGTCTACACAAACTATCAAGTCTATGAAATATAAGGGACCTAAAATTCCCTCTCTTACAAGTCTTTCCATCCACTTGGCAGAGATGAGTCGTAAGGCATATGCATCATAACATCATTCAGAAATTTTCCTTCTTCAAGCTTCTTTTTATTTCAACATTAACATTGTCATTCACATGCATTGAATTAAGAGATTGGAGATATTTGATATTGAGATTTAACTAGTATTTGTTATTTACAAATGAACGAAAATAACACAAACTTTCCATTTAAAAATAAAAGGTATAACCAATATTCTCTAAACACAAAATGAAACCAGATTGTGCCTTGTAGGAACTACATAAAAAGTGTCAACATGAGCAGAATTGCCAGCCACAGTACAATGCCTCAAGGGCGAGCACCATCCAATGGCCTTTTGCCCTACCGATCATGCCATTTTTGTTCTCTAAGTCTTATCGGCAAAACAAAATGATGGCTATAAATTATAGTTTAGCCATCCGTTTATTTCAACCAGCCACTTGGGGAGTGAAAAGACTTGACTTTAAGGCTGGAACCGACACTATCTGAACAATGACCCACCTTATCAATAGCTCTGATTTCACACATGATACTTCCAACCCTATAATTTGATGTGGATGAGGATTCCCGCCCATAATGGATGGTGGGATATGTATGGAGTAGCATGTGTAGCAACTGTCACAAGCGAGTTCCTCTTACTTTTAGCTAGATGTGGAATGTGAAATAGTAGTTACGATAATCTTGGTAATATCAAATTGCACTCTCTAAGCAAAATGTTTTGTTTTTTCAGACACTAGAATTCAAACAGTACTATAAGAAAAAATAAAAATAAAAAAACATAAGGTCATCCAAACAACATTGCCAAATAAAACTGATTTCCGGAATATATGTTACAAACGTGTTTGTTTTCAGAAAATCATTTCAATACCATCATCCAAACAGGCCCTTATGTCACATGGGTGTTACCCATGCACACTCAATCACATCACGAGGGTCAGGCATTGAACAAGCCACTAAAATTCTGCTTCTCAAGTTTCAATCCAATATTTACCTCACATTCAAAATATAGTAGATGTGATTACCCTTCCCTCCAGTTCTGGCCACAAACGGAGATAAAACCTCCACAGCTCAAACAAAAAAAAAGCATCTGATCACACAAGCTTTTGACTTTCGCCTATGCCACTGCATCCCAATCTACCTTGAAAACTTCAAAACAATACAAACTTTCGAGGAATTTGACGTTGATCTCATACATAGTCACCATGACTAGCTAGATCTCTCCACGAGAGTCCACTAAAACTTCTCAGCAGGACTCCTCCAATGGAGGCATTTGCCCACGATCTAATTCCGCCAACCTCTCTTTAGGGCATGGAAGAAGGTTGATGACCATGAGCCACCTCCTATACTCCAAGCCATACAACTTACCATCAAAGGAGATGAAATGTGGGTATCTGTAGTTCATAAGACTGGCCCCTCCACATACAAGTCCCAGATGCAGGATCCTGAGTGACTTTGAGCCATGGAGCAGATCTAGACAGTCTGGATTATTTGGAGGTGTGGTCAAGATACCATCATAGAAATCTAAGATGCTAGATATCATTTGTTGTCCATTCTAGGAAGTTTCATATCGAACATTCGATTTTCAGATGCACTAAAGAATCTGTGTTTTCCAAGAATGAAATGTGGAGAATGATCCAAGGAACTTGAAGAGCTGGAAGATGGCGACATAGATTCTCAACTGCATGCCATGAGTGGCAAATGGAGCTGAACCTTCTGCTATCTGGTAGAGGTGGATGTTTCAAGATCAGTTCGAGAAGATGTTGGTGAAGATCTGACCATCGATTTATCGTTACTCACCATAGTCTTCTCCAATCATCTTCTCATTTCTCATATTTCTTATTCTTAAGTACTGAGCAAGAATTCTTCTTGCACACGCATGGTTTCATGTTGAGAAACCTTTTGCAATTTGCTTCTTCTTCATCCTTGATCTCATGTTTGGATATCTCCTTTTTTTTTCCAAAATTTCTGTATCGAGAATGGCATATATGAAAGAAAAGAAACGAATATGCAGTTACGCACAAGACAAAAATCTTCTACATTTGCCCTGTCCCACTGATTCAGCACTCCGAAGAACGCACCCTTCAATCACAACGAACCCAGTCGCAATGGGACTCAAGCAGCAAACCACTATGGAAGGGAAACCCATCAAGAACAATATGTCCTCTTCAAACCATGGCCAAGAGTCAAGAATCTGCTCGGTCATTGCCTCCATTGCTGACCATGCTTTGTCATGTTGCGTCCGCTGATGATGAGCCATGAGCATTCCTGACAAGCCACAAACACGATGGAGGAGGTAATCAAAGGGTGTGCGCTTGAGCACGGGGTCTTCAACATGGGCATGTGGATTGGGTTTATTTTGTTTGTTTTGTTTGTCATTTAATTAATCAAATTAAAAAACAAAAAACAAAAAACAAATTTGGGCTTTTCTCCGCATTGCCTAGCCCCCTGTTTCCCACAGCCTTGTCTGCTTTGTAGGGAATTTGTTTCTCTTACACATGGACATGCACTTTTTCATGTAAGCAATTCTCTAGAAACTATCCCAAAGAATTGTTCTTAAGCAACACTAAAGAGGCCCTTACACGTTAATGATAATGAGGTGTAATGAATTATCTTGCTTGCTCCTAAATAGGAAAACCTAAAGTGTACCATAGTATCATATTGGTCTCATGTATGACCTGTTAAACTATGATCCTCTTCAGGGGATGATGATGATGCACCGATTGTGATTCAAATCTATTCGCTTTTGAGATTCAACAGATTCTATTTTTACAAACTTGATCTATCAAGCTCATTAAAAGTAAACTTATAATATTTCATATACACTACATAAAATAAAATAAAACTATTAGCAGTAAAAATAAACCGTCCATTTAGTATAGAGCCTTACATAAAAATTTTGTAAATCATCATAGTCGTGTTGTATTTTACAATCTTCCTCTAACCCATCTCAATGACCCGATCTTGATTTAGTTGATTTTATGCCAACATTAATATTGTCATTTACTGGCATAATATTGTCATTTGCTAGTATCAGGTATTAAAATCTTAACTGGTATGTGTTGTTCACAAACAATCCAATACTCATAAAATTCAAATGATAAGAGAACATGAACTTTCCATTTCCAAAAAATAATATTAATAATAATAATAATCATATAACCAATATCATCTAAAGATGTACTGAAGTTAGATTGTACCTAATAGGAACTACATCAAAAGTGTCAACACATGCAGAAGTGCCAACCAGGCCACAAGCAAAGAGAGTAGATGCCTTACTATGTGTGGGCAGTTGCCAACATCATGTGAGTTCACCTTCCATTGAGGCATGTCTTTTGTGTGCAACCGGAGATTTCCATGGGGTACGTCATACTGTTTAGATCTTTTGCCCTAAAACTCATGCCCTTTTAATCCTGTAGTTAAGCCATCAATTTATTTCATCAACTAGCCATTTGAGGAGTGAAAAGGCTTGACTTTGAGACTAGAACCTAGAAGATCTAAACAATGACCCAACTGATCAAAAGCTCCAACATTACATGTGTGGTGCATCCATACCTACTATTTGATGTGGATTGGGATTGCCACCCAAAATCGATGGTGGAATATGCTTTGTATAGAGAATTATGTGTAGCAATTATCACACGTGAGTTACTCTTATTTTTAGCAAATGTGAAATAGTAATTAACTGTAGTGCTGAATATATACAGCAGTTTTGGAGTGTATCTTGTTGCATTCTGTAGGAAAAATGTTTTTTCAGACACTAGCATTCAAACAATATTTTAAATAAATAATAATAAAACAGACAATTTAATCCTAACAAAGTTCCCAAAAAAAAAAAAAAAAAAAAAAAGTTTTCAGCAACTATTCCTCATGGTATGTTCTATACATGTTTGTTTTCAGAAAATCATTTCAATACCATCATCCAAAAAAGCCCTTGCGTGTCACATGGGTGTTAACCAGAAAGGAGGACCCCATCCGACGACATCCACCAAATGGTCCATCATCGGGTGTGTTCCAAACATCCCTTCATCCACGTGAGCTTCAAACACGACCTTACGGTTAGCAAAACGACCGTATTCGAAACCGATCGGTAGTGCATCCCTGAGCGGCAGTTGGGGATCCAGGTCTCGCTTCGACCTATACTCCCGAACGGTGCTAGAGCCGGCCCCATCATCAGCCCTTCTTCTGGAATGAGTAGGGCGACTCGGCCCAGCTTCAGCATCATTAGTTTTCCTCTTTCCCATGAGAGAGAGGATGGAAGACAAGGAAAATATGGCCGTGACCAACTCGAAAAGAGCCATGGAGATGGAGGAAAGGGAGAGAGGGCTGACCTCTTTGGTTCTCCACAACCAACAGTCCCAACAGGTGTTGGAGAGACACGAATAACAAGAAATGAAGAAGGAACAAGGGAGAAACGGGATGGGTTTGAAGGTTGCACGAATTTGAGCTCCAAATGGGGGATATGAGAGCTCAAACGTGAAAGGGAAGGGTAGGGTAGGTGGCTAGGGCTGTTGTGATCAATGAGAGTGGGTGAGTTATGGAGGAAAATGGGGGATTGAGTGATTTAGGGGAATGGGTTGAGAGAAAAAAATCAGAAATGGAGGGGATGGGCGTTTGGAAGGGAAGATGTGAGAGGGAGGGGGGCTCCAGCCCTAAAAATCTTAAACCCCAGCCCAAACCGCACGCACCACACGATTGGGGAGGTCGGGCCGACCGTTCCCAGGCCCGGCCCCACACCAGATGGGCCACCTGACGGCAGTGCGCCGCGGTGACCGCGGCGCCGCCGTGGTCCGCCTTGGCCGGAGCCGCGCTGACGCGGTTGGGCCATTTTCCCCATGATCCCAAGGTGCCAAATGCACCTTGGTTCGACCCTGGGTCCCTTTGGATTTAAGTGGGGAGGCCCCCGACTCGATTCGGTTCCAGATCGGACGTTTCCGAGAAATTTCAGATCTGGACTGATCTTTTCTGATTTTTAACAACTGGATGTGGGTGGATAGTGATCTAGACACGTCAATAGACGGTCTAGAAGTGATTTGGGATCAATACGTGCGGTCAGGATCGAGTACAAACTCGATCAAGACGCACATTTTCTACGAACTTCGTCAAATGGCGAAATTGGAAATCCTAGGACTGTTTCTAAAATTTTCTCGCACCCTCCTAGGTTGTAATGCATCAGCGTACGTAGTGGGAACATAACTCAGGTCCGATTTAATCAAAATCATGCTCTGATACCAACTTGTAACGCCCTGAAAATCGGGGATCGAGTGTAACTCAACTCCCGAGTTCCAACGCATCACTTATGCAACATAATTAATGATGTTTAAATGTTGTCTATGTTAGAGCAATAAACATGAATGAGATTATACCAAAACAGTAATTCATACTCCAGATCAATTGTACAAAAGCAAGCAGAAGACTGAACTATATATATATGTATGTAAAGAAACAAAATAAACGTTTCGTTCTCCAGAGTATGAATCCATCTGAGTCACCATATACATGTCTGTTTTATAAATAAAATGTCAAAAATAAAACTAAGTACAATCCCTGTAAAAAAATCCGTCGGCCCTGGCAGCCTAGTCGAAGCCGCTAGAGAACTGCATATACGAGAACTCCTCCTGGTCCTCGTCATAATCAGGCTTCGCCTCCAGAGTTGTCGGCTCGCCTAAACCTGAGACAGAGTCTGGTTGGTGTGCGCAACACCGTCCCGTAACGTGGGAGTGAGTAGCTAACTCAGTGGAACAATAAGGCATAAGTTATCATGTTATCAATACGATCAAATAAGCAAGAATGATAAAGCAGTAAATCAAACACTCCTAGTTACTCTGATTAATGCAAGTATGAATGCAGGTATGATGGATGCCCTCACCGATATACTCCCTCATGCGACACTATCTCACGTTCGCGGCATGCTTACATCCCACAGTGTTCCACATCTTCCAGGCATATGCGATGCATGATGAGCATGATTACCGAGTTTTTAATTAATCCATTTCAAACAGCAGGGTTGGGAAACTAAGGTACCTCCCTTGTATCATTCCCAAACATGATGCATTCTAGGGTCGTCAGTCCTAGTTAATATCAGACGATGGTGTGTTTTCTAGGTCACCGCAGAGAGGTCGCTGTGGTCATTACGCACAAAGGTTGCACCACTCCCCCATCACCCCTTAAACGATTCATCACTATACAGAAACAGGCCTAGTTCATACTCTTTATATCGCGGCGAACCTGTAACAACCCGAATCTTCAAGACCCGAGTACACGACCCGTGTCCCAAAAACCCGAGTGTTAACCTTAAAGGATGGTCAGATATAATATTTTTCTTTTATCAGAGTAAGCAAATGAGCGTAGTGTGGACAAGTAGGCATAAAGGAAAATTTCATTATCATTCAAATATACAATAAAGCTGCCCATAATGACTTATACAAACCAATGTCTCTGAATTTAACAAGTACAAGGTTTATAAGAATTTAATACATGGAGAATAGAAGAAAGCATGTAAATATAAGCCGTAAGATCATGCAGCTCCTACAGGCAAGTACAAAGCATGCATCCCTAGCGATCGTACTTCGCTCCTCATCAAGTCTCGAACATGCATATCACTAAAGCCACCTGTACTACCTGTACGGTTGTATATTTGATGGATGAGTGGCCAACTCAGTGTGAATTCCCCTCAAGATTACACACCGCCGCATTAGGTAAGCATAGTTATAAAACATCCAGACAACCAAAACAGAGTAAATGCAGTCTTTTTAAATGCATGGATGCGTGAATGCAATCATCGCCCCGGGGATGCTCATCCGTGCGGACAAGCCGTCACCCATGCAATCATCGAACCTGGGAAACATCAACCAGTCGGAATCATCGAACCTGGAAAATATCAACCAGTCGGAACGTGCCATGTATGCATGATTAGCCAAGTCATTATTAGTCCATTTACAATCAGCCAATTTAGATAAGCTCAAAGGTCACTACGGGGAGCACATGGCCCAACAGAGGCGACAAATGGGCATAGTATCCCATGACTACCATCCCCGGCTCATGAGGCTACCATCTTAGGATGTTTAATGGAAACCCATCGACTAGTCGCCAATCATATTACAGTGTATGGGGCTTACCATCGCATGGTTGTACAGTGTAAAACATCGAACCCATATAGGAAAAATATCAAGTAAAACCACGTAGGGCGAGTATCAAAATATGCCACATAGGGCGAATATCAAAACCATACGATAAAGACCATGCTAAAAAAACCATTAGGTATAACAACCCTGGATGGTAGGCCCACATCAATGATCCATCTAGACCACCACTCAATAACCACTATGTTGAATGTCCATTACGATCACAACCAGTCAGGTTACATCCCAAGTATGGGTGTACATTTATAGGTGGGGGTTTCCCACTAATGTACCAGTTTAAAGTCCATAAGCAGTACACAAGCATGAACAAATATACAGGATGAACATTAAGCAGGCAATATAGCAATTCAAATTCCACCAGCTAACACATGCGATTATAAGAGAGAGATATCAATTATGAATTTAAATAAAAACTATAACTTAAGCTAATGAGAAGATGGAAAGCTCAAGGGGAAGAATCATCACCTTATACTTTGAACTGCCCACATTGTCGCTAGGACGCCCTTAGAGTCGAACCCTAACATGAATCGTAAGATCGTATGGTTAGATCAAAGTTCTACAAACTATCTATGGCCAAGATTATAATCTAAGGTTTGGATCACTTAAGTTTAGGGTTTCACCCTATAGTCTAGGTCTAGGCTTAGGTCTTGGGATTTGAACTTCTAGCTAATGGATAATTAATTGAAATGTTAATTTAATAATTATAAGATATTTATTAACATCAATGTTGCGGCTAATGTTAGCTAATGTAGCAATGATAATTTTCATGATTAGTATAATCTACTATCCATAATGATTATTTAGGATAAAATATATAATAATTCCATTTATTAATTGTAATTTGTTTATAATAACTAGATCTAGCATGATGACCTACTAATGGCTAACCATGGCTAATAATATTACTAGTTTTATGGTAATGATATAATTAATATTAATTAATGTGATGCTAAAAATCATTGTAATGAACAGAAATAGTATGTTCTAACGTCAATAATAATATTTTAAGAATGACGAATAAAATACTAATATTTTAATGATAATAACAATTTATATATCAATTAATATAAGTCCGGACAATTTCTAACTCAAGGTTATTCATATCTAATCGAGAAACTCTAAAAATGCTAATAATAGTAACAATGACAAATTGAAATAATACCAAACCTAGGACGAAAAGTGTGGCTCACCTAGTCGACTCAGTTCGAGTCGAGTTGACTCGAGTAGCAACACACCACCCCACCTATCTCTTTCTTCTTCTTCTTCTTCTCTCTCTCTCTCCCTCTTTTCTCAGCAATGCCCGAACCAGGCCCAACTCGACCTGACTTGGTCCAGTGAGTCGACGACTCACCTGACTCAGTAGCGAGTCGGTCTGATCCGACCTCTTCTTCCATTTCTTCTTGATTCCCCCTCTTCTCTACTCACTTTCTCTTTCTCTGGCCATCATGCTGGACCAACCAGGGTCTGGACTCGGCTCCACCCAGCGGCCAGCAGACTGACTTGGTCCCAAGCCGAGTCGACTCATGGTTTCTTCCTCTTCCTTCTCCCTCTTCTTGCTCTCACTTCCTTCTTTGCTTAGACCCCTACACCAAAGGCCAGGTTCTTTGGATCAAATCTCGCCCCATCTCGGGCCTCGGGAGCGAGCACCGCTCGGCCTCGGCCGAGTCGCAGGTGGTGCGGTAGATGCAACAAAGAAATGCGCATCTTCTTCCTCCGTTTTTCCCTTTTCTTTTCTTTCTCTTTCCTTTCTATCTCTTCCCCTACTTCTCTTTCTAGTTCAGCTGGGAAATTCCAGCAAGGATCGGATTGAGTCGGGTCGATACTCAGCACCCGACCCAGCTGACTTGGCCCGGTTTGGGTTGCTGCCGTAATGGCGGACGCTCCCACTCTCTCCTTCCCGTTTCTTCTCCCTTCCTTCCTTTTCTTTCTTTATCGCTTTCTTTCCCTCAGTCTCTCCCTCTGTTCCTCCTCATGTGATGGAACATCCGGCAATGGACGTCCAGCAGGCTTAACTCGACAGTGGATCGGGTCGAGGTGGCGTGGTGCACAGCCGCACTTTCCTCCTTCTTTCTTCTTCTTCCTTCTTCGTTTCTTTCTCTCTTTCTTTCTTTCTTTTTCTTTTCAGACACGTCCCACAAGCTTGGACGAGACCAAAACCAGCAGCAACCGACTGCTTCTTGGTGGAGAAGAAGACCGCCATTAATGGCAGATCTCGAGCGGAGGCTCCTTCCTCCGATCCAGCTTCTGTGGATGATTCGGATGGGCTCCATGGAGCTTTTAGACGACTGAAATCGAAGCTCAAGGAAGTTGGGAGGGGTTAGCTCGGTAGGTTTGCAAGGAGACGGAAACGACTGCCCTTCCTCACACATTCTCTTTATAAAGAGGAAACCTAGCATGGAGGGCTGGGATTGGTTTGAAATGGACGGTCGGGATGAGAGGATTTGCTCTCACGCGGATCGCTGAGCTGGACGTAAGACAGGTTTCCATTTTCGGTATTTTTGTGTTTTTGGGCTGTTTTGCTCTGGTTCTCGTGTGCCCACACGTGCAATGAAATCAGTTCTGTTAGTTGGGTTTTGGTCGAGCCTGCCCCATAAATCGGATAGACGGTTTGATCATGAAGATGGGTCCCACTGGTGGGCCACCATCAAAGCAAACGGACGTCACCGTTCGCTGGCAACACGAAGAGAGAGAGAGAAATCTCTCTATTAATGGAAATAGCGGGTCAGCCCGTTGCTGACCGAGCTGGCTTGGCTAGTGTACAGCGGGTGCACTACCCCTGGTGTACATGCAACAGATGTGTGGGGCCTATTGCGATGCTCGAGGAGAATCTACTCCGTCCATTTTGTTTTATAGTCTAATTGGGCCATCTAGACCGGAGATGAGATAGATCCAATGCTTAGGTGGGCCGTACTAACAAAACTGAGGTCTTTAAGTGTCGGTTACATCGATCTAATGGTCGGATCACCCTAAAACTGAACGTCAACGGTTAAAATGGTCTAAGGGACTATTTAAGCTAAGACTCAATGGTCATATTATGGATGTATGGCCTGTCTTGATTTTATAACACTAAATATTATGTTATACTATTTTTAATAATATTATTTACTATTATCATTATTATTATTATTATTATTATTATTATTATTATTATTATTATTATTTTCATTATTATTATTATTATTCTAAGTTGTTTATCATCGATTGTGATTTCGACTATCAATGGTTAAAATATCTTACAGGTGTCCAAGCACACCATCATATGCTTTTATTCAAATAATATATAAATTTTAATATTAATATATTATCATATATGTGCTATGGATCACATGTTTATTAGTATATAATTCACAATATGTAACATCAATATATATTTAATTAAAATCATCTTAGTATTGATTAGTGTTGTTAAGACATATAAAATCTTATTAAAATATCTAATAAATTTAGTACTCATATTCATAGAAGATATTTAGTACTACATCAGTATTTTATAATTTATTCATACATTGTAAAATTATTACTCATTATAATATTGTTTTCGTAATATTTTGTGTATGATAGTTATATACATATCATTTTAATATGAAACTTTAAAATTTACAAAATATATATAAATAACATTTCATGATACATATATTTAGGTTGTATTATCTCTTTTTTTTTTTTTTGTATTCTTATTGAATTAAATTAAACGGTAACACTCGAGTACTGGAAAGTACGGAGTGTTACAATCTACCCCCCTTAACAGAAATCTCGTCCCGAGATTTGTTATGTGCATCTCTAAACGTTAACTTTACAAATAGTAATTTCATTCTAATAGCGTACTCTATTTCTCGTTTGCAAAATCCCGTCCTGCACTGTTAACAAGGCATATTTAAATGTACCACATACCTTAAGAATCTAGCATACTAATTCTAATAATCATTGGAAACTGTTCTAGCATTAACTAACTCTAAAGATTTACTTAAAGGTCTATCTACATCAAATATCCTATCGCATTTACTAAGAGTTGGGCAACCACCAATGATAATACTCTACATTTCTCTTTATTTTCTTTTACTTCTAATGATAGTCCCTAGCTGTCCAAAGTGTATTACCAAATTTATTTATTTATTATTATTATTATTATTATTTTTTTCAACGTTCAAGGTAACACGAATAGATGGCCATAGTAGGTTTGAGCCCGATACATCCATCCTTTGCCTACGTAAAACAAAGGATTTTCTGTATCAGTCCCTAATCCTGGTGAATTTCGATCTTCTGCCTGATCAGGGCATTGAGATCATTGGAATCCGCTAGGATATGGGGTTCGGATCAAACCGAGTACACATCGCATACATATGATTGCATCAGTCCATGATCCCGATTATTCTAGACTCATGGGAAGATCCTGTAATCATCTAATAAGAGTGCCCGAAATCTATGTGAATAGACGTGAGCGACCATTACGCTTCCAGCGCGCACTCTGATTGTCAAAACACAAAACCTTAGGACCAAGGTTTCTACATGAAATCCAAGTTAAATTTTTTTTTTTTTTTTTTGTTAAATTTATCTAAGATCTTAAATATGGTCTTGATATGCTCAGCCTAAGGTTGAATAAAGTCTTACCCAAAATCCCATTACTTCACCTCTAATTACTAAAATCTTACCCAAAATCCTATTACTTCACCTCTAATTAATTCCATGTACTAGAATTTGTAGGAAACATCGATTCTAAGTAAAGAGATGTGTTAAGGAATTCAAATTACATTTCCCATTGCAATTTCTTTGTTTAGGGAGTGTTTATGTCCAACCTAATGTACAACATCGTGTAAGGAATCGTTTATGAAATCTAAGTTTGCTTCAAATGCTAAATATTGTGACGCCATTATTTCTAACTAACGAAATTCCTAAAAGAATTCAAAATTTGGGCCTCTAAGAATTATATTTTGGGAGTTAAGTTTGGGGAATGTTTTCACTTGGTCTTATGTACGTTGCAATGGTATTCGTCCACCCACAATATTTAGGTTTAGTTTCCAAGTTTAAGCAGCTACCCTGATATTTTACAATGGGGAACTAAGTTTTGTTTCTAACTTCAAATGACCAACTTAAAATGTTCAAGGGACTTAGGTTTCATTCCTAGGTCCTATAATTACCCAAACAATTCTCTAGGGAACCTAACATTTGAGCTTCTATATCCTCATTTCCTTCTTGTTTTGAGGGATTTCTAAGTAAGTTAAAGTCCAAAGGTTTAACTAAAACTTTCGAGGAAGCCTAAAGTTCAAATGACTAAATCTGAAATCTTCAAGGGGAAACTAGGAGCATTTCTAAGTTTCACAATCGTACAAACAAGTCTACATTGAGCTTATAATATCAAGTTTTTCACGTCCTCAATTTCTCCTAGCTACAAGGAGATTTCACCTAAGTTCAAATAGTTTTTCTAATAATTTCTAAGGGGACCTAGGTTTTGAATTTCTACGTTCTCAAATTGTTCTTCGCTCAAATGGAATTTTATATTGCCATCTAAGCCACTTCTAAGGGAACCTAAGTTTGGGGTTTCTATATTCACAATCATTCTTCTAAGTCTAGTGGAAAATTTCCTAAGTTCAAATTTCTAGTTTCATAACATCCAAATTTGAGACATTTAAGGCTTGTATAAGATCATTTCCCAAGGCCAAGTTTGTCCAAACTATGCTCTGATACCAACTGTAACAACCCGAATCTTCAGGACCCGAGTACACGACCCGTGTCCCAAAAACCCGAGTGTTAACCTTAAAGGATGGTCAGATATAATATTTTTCTTTTATCAGAGTAAGCAAATGAGCGTAGTGTGGACAAGTAGGCATAAAGGAAAATTTCATTATCATTCAAATATACAATAAAGCTGCCCATAATGACTTATACAAACCAATGTCTCTGAATTTAACAAGTACAAGGTTTATAAGAATTTAATACATGGAGAATAGAAGAAAGCATGTAAATATAAGCCGTAAGATCATGCAGCTCCTACAGGCAAGTACAGCCATGCATCCCTAGCGATCGTACCCTGCTCCTCATCAAGTCTGAACATGCATATCACTAAAGCCACCTGTACTACCTGTACGGTTGTATATTTGATGGATGAGTGGCCAACTCAGTGTGAATTCCCCTCAAGATTACACACCGCCGCATTAGGTAAGCATAGTTATAAAACATCCAGACAACCAAAACAGAGTAAATGCAGTCTTTTTAAATGCATGGATGCGTGAATGCAATCATCGCCCCGGGGATGCTCATCCGTGCGGACAGTGGGCCGTCACCCATGCAATCATCGAACCTGGGAAACATCAACCAGTCGGAATCATCGAACCTGGAAAATATCAACCAGTCGGAACGTGCCATGTATGCATGATTAGCCAAGTCATTATTAGTCCATTTACAATCACCCAATTTAGATAAGCTCAAAGGTCACTACGGGGAGCACATGGCCCAGCGTAGGCCGACAGCTCGGGCATAGTATCCCATGACTACCATCCCCGGCTCATGAGGCTACCATCTTAGGATGTTTAATGGAAACCCATCGACTAGTCGCCAATCATATTACAGTGTATGGGGCTTACCATCGCATGGTTGTACAGTGTAAAACATCGAACCCATATAGGAAAAATATCAAGTAAAACCACGTAGGGCGAGTATCAAAATATGCCACATAGGGCGAATATCAAAACCATACGATAAAGACCATGCTAAAAAAACCATTAGGTATAACAACCCTGGATGGTAGGCCCACATCAATGATCCATCTAGACCACCACTCAATAACCACTATGTTGAATGTCCATTACGATCACAACCAGTCAGGTTACATCCCAAGTATGGGTGTACATTTATAGGTGGGGGTTTCCCACTAATGTACCAGTTTAAAGTCCATAAGCAGTACACAAGCATGAACAAATATACAGGATGAACATTAAGCAGGCAATATAGCAATTCAAATTCCACCAGCTAACACATGCGATTATAAGAGAGAGATATCAATTATGAATTTAAATAAAAACTATAACTTAAGCTAATGAGAAGATGGAAAGCTCAAGGGGAAGAATCATCACCTTATACTTTGAACTGCCCACATTGTCGCTAGGACGCCCTTAGAGTCGAACCCTAACATGAATCGTAAGATCGTATGGTTAGATCAAAGTTCTACAAACTATCTATGGCCAAGATTATAATCTAAGGTTTGGATCACTTAAGTTTAGGGTTTCACCCTATAGTCTAGGTCTAGGCTTAGGTCTTGGGATTTGAACTTCTAGCTAATGGATAATTAATTGAAATGTTAATTTAATAATTATAAGATATTTATTAACATCAATGTTGCATGCTAATGTTAGCTAATGTAGCAATGATAATTTTCATGATTAGTATAATCTACTATCCATAATGATTATTTAGGATAAAATATATAATAATTCCATTTATTAATTGCAATTTGTTTATAATAACTAGATCTAGCATGATGACCTACTAATGGCTAACCATGGCTAATAATATTACTAGTTTTATGGTAATGATATAATTAATATTAATTAATGTGATGCTAAAAATCATTGTAATGAACAGAAATAGTATGTTCTAACGTCAATAATAATATTTTAAGAATGACGAATAAAATACTAATATTTTAATGATAATAACAATTTATATATCAATTAATATAAGTCTGGACAATTTCTAACGGTTATTCATATCTAATCGAGAAACTCTAAAAATGCTAATAATAGTAACAATGACAGTTGAAATAATACCAAACCCGACAGAAAGTGTGGCTCACCTAGTCGACTCGGTTCGAGTCGAGTTGACTCAGAGCAACACACCACCCCACCTATCTCTTTCTTCTTCTTCTTCTTCTCTCTCTCTCTCCTCTTTTCTCAAGAATGTCCCGAACCAGGCCCAACTCGACTCGACTTGACTTGTCCAAGGTGAGTCGACGACTCACCCGACTCAAGAGCGAGCCCGTCCGATCCGACCTCTTCTTCCATTTCTTCTTGATTCCCCCTCTTCTCTACTCACTTCCTCTTTCTCTAGCCATCATGCTTTGGACCAACCGTGTCCGGACTCGGCTCCACCCAATGCCGCAGATGACTTGGTCCCAAGCCGAGTCGACTCATGGTTTCTTCCTCTTCCTTCTCCCTCTTCTTGCTCTCACTTCCTTCTTTGCTTAGACCCCACACCACCAGGGTCAGTTCTTTGGATCAAATCTCGCCCATCTCGGCCTCGGTGGAGCGAGCACCCGCCGGCCTCGACCCGAGTCGCAGTGGGTGCGGTAGATGCAACAAGAAATGCATCTTCTTCCTCCGTTTTTCCCTTTTCTTTTCTTTCTCTTTCCTTTCTATCTCTTCCCCTACTTCTCTTTCTAGTTCACCGGGAAATTCCAAAGAAGGATCGGGACCGAGTCGGGCCGATACTCAAGACCCGACCCACCGACTTGGCCGGTTGGGTTCTTCTTGCCGTAATGGCGGACGCTCCCACTCTCTCCTTCCCGTTTTTCTCCCTTCCTTCCTTTTCTTTCTTTATCGCTTTCTTTCCCTCGCTCTCCCTCTGTTCCTCCTCATGTGATGGAACATCCCAAGCAATGGACGTCCAAAGAAGCTTAACTCGACAAAGGGATCGGGTCGAGGTGGCGTGGTGCACAGCCGCACTTTCCTCCTTCTTTCTTCTTCTTCCTTCTTCGTTTCTTTCTCTCTTTCTTTCTTTCTTTTTCTTTTCAGACACGTCCCACAAGCTTGGACGAGACCAAAACCAGCAGCAACCGACTGCTTCTTGGTGGAGAAGAAGACCGCCATTAATGGCAGATCTCGAGCGGAGGCTCCTTCCTCCGATCCAGCTTCTGTGGATGATTCGGATGGGCTCCATGGAGCTTTTAGACGACTGAAATCGAAGCTCAAGGAAGTTGGGAGGGTTAGCTCGGTGGGTTTGCAAGGAGACGGAAACGACTGCCCTTCCTCACACATTCTCTTTATAAAGAGGAAACCTAGCATGGAGGGCTGGGATTGGTTTGAAATGGACGGTCGGGATGAGAGGATTTGCTCTCACGCGGATCGCTGAGCTGGACGTAAGACAGGTTTCCATTTTCGGTATTTTTGTGTTTTTGGGCTGTTTTGCTCGGTTCTCGTGTGCCCACACGTGCAATGAAATCGTTCTGTTAGTTGGGTTTTGGTCGAGCCTGCCCCATAAATCGGATAGACGGTTTGATCATGAAGATGGGTCCCACTGGTGGGCCACCATCAAAGCAAACGGACGTCATCGTTCGCTGGCAACACGAAGAGAGAGAGAGAAATCTCTCTATTAATGGAAATAGCGGGTCACCCGTTGTCGACCGGTAAATGGCAAGCTAGGCTAGTGTACAGCGGGTGCACTACCCCGGTGTACATGCAACAGATGTGTGGGGCCTATTGCGATGCTCGAGGAGAATCTACTCCGTCCATTTTGTTTTATAGTCTAATTGGGCCATCTAGACCGGAGATGAGATAGATCCAATGCTTAGGTGGGCCGTACTAACAAAACTGAGGTCTTTAAGTGTCGGTTACATCGATCTAATGGTCGGATCACCCTAAAACTGAACGTCAACGGTTAAAATGGTCTAAGGGACTATTTAAGCTAAGACTCAATGGTCATATTATGGATGTATGGCCTGTCTTGATTTTATAACACTAAATATTATGTTATACTATTTTTAATAATATTATTTACTATTATCATTATTATTATTATTATTATTATTATTATTATTATTATTTTCATTATTATTATTATTATTCTAAGTTGTTTATCATCGATTGTGATTTCGACTATCAATGGTTAAAATATCTTACAGGTGTCCAAGCACACCATCATATGCTTTTATTCAAATAATATATAAATTTTAATATTAATATATTATCATATATGTGCTATGGATCACATGTTTATTAGTATATAATTCACAATATGTAACATCAATATATATTTAATTAAAATCATCTTAGTATTGATTAGTGTTGTTAAGTCATATAAAATCTTATTAAAATATCTAATAAATTTAGTACTCATATTCATAGAAGATATTTAGTACTACATCAGTACTTATAATTTATTCATACATTGTAAAATTATTACTCATTATAATATTGTTTTCGTAATATTTTGTGTATGATAGTTATATACATATCATTTTAATATGAAACTTTAAAATTTACAAAATATATATAAATAACATTTCATGATACATATATTTAGGTTGTATTATCTCTTTTTTTTTTTTTTGTATTCTTATTGAATTAAATTAAACGGTAACACTCGAGTACTGGAAAGTACGGGGTGTTACAGAACCCTAAGGCGCACTGCGACTTCAGAATATGCTCAGTCACTACAAAGGGCTGTCAGGGCTGTTACGCACAAAGGTTGCACCACTCTCCCATCACCTTATCAATGTAGGCTGACAGCGCGAATATAGTGTCTCATACCACCATAATCGGCTCACGAGTTTGGTTGCTCACTGGTCACTACGGGGAGGCACGTGGCCCCAGCGTAGGCCGTCAGCTCGACCACGGTGTCCCATACCACCATGCCCAGCTCATGAGTCTTAGCGAATCGAGGTACCATGGTTAACGGGATTTTCACTGGTAAGTTCGGTACCCTAGGTTCAAACATTAGCGACCAAACATGATGAACATACATAAGACACATGGGTTACTTGACGTGTTCGGCTGGCTCGAGCGCACAACAAGTTGGGCGATATGAAGCGCAAAAGCACCTCGCATGGCCAACCACTATCGCCAACCGAAGTACGACACGGGTTCGCCAACACATCATGTGTGGCGAAACGAATCTCAATCACAACTCCGAGTCTGATACCGGATGCCTGGACTATGGACATAGTCCCAAGCTCAATCAATTCCTAACCATAGCATGTGAAGTACAGCATGATAACATGGTAATTCAAGAACACTAGCAATCATGTTATAAAGCATGTCATAAAGCATGTTAATAAACAAGTTACAAAGCATAATCAAAAGCATGTTGTAAAGCACTATACAAATAGGGATACAAATACATATATTTCATAAGTGAGTGGTTAGAGTAAATAACCACATGGAGGGTATCATATGTAACTCTAAGGTAGTTGAGAATCCCATCTCAGCACCTACCTAAGGTTCTAACACTTAAGCACTTACATTCACAAGCAATTTTTACAAACACTTGGAATGCACTTTTTTTTTTCAACATACATGACGTATGTTAGAGAAAAGTACACTAGGGCTGTCCCTTTACCAAACTAGTATTTTATATGTATACATCATATTCATACAGCAAATAATCATGACAATTACATCAGCAAATTTTATACGTATAGGGTATTTTCTAGGATACCCAATTTCAACATACATAGTGTTTACAAGGGAACTTGTAATACGGCGATTCTTTTCGCCAAGAAATTAATTTATACGCACATAATATATTTATACAACAATTAATCATGACAAACACATTGCTAAAATATACATGTATACGGTACTTCTTACAATACCGTATTTCTACATACATGGTGTATATTAGTAAACATGTATTTAGGCGATCCCTTTCGCCAATTGAGTATTTTATCCATACATCATATATTCATACGACAATTAAACATGTCAAACACATTTCCATAAAAAATACGTATACGGTATTTTATACGAATACCTAGAGTATGTGAAATTCCAAATTCTACAATTCTAATCGAAACAGAAAACGGAAAGCACTTTGTATATGTGCAATTGCATGCAGATCATGAATCTACCATTATCTGACATTGAAAGCATTGAAAACCGCAACCTATACACCTAAAGTCCTCACCTTGCCCCTTGGAATCTCAACGAATCAGCAAGGTTGGATGAGCTTCCGTATTCGGGAGTTTTCTAGCCTAAAGAGTGAAATCGGTTAGCTATTTCACAACCTATAGCCTATACACCTCAAATCAGATCTAGGGTTAGGGTTTCTCATCTTAAAACGGAGTTGATATTGCCGGAAAAATGCCTGGAAAGAGGCGGTGCAGCCCGTGGGGTGATTTGCAACAGTAGGAGGAAGATTTTTCCACTTCTCCTAAGCTTTCTCTCTCTTTTCCTCTCTCTCTCTAGGGTTTTATCCCAAATTCGTATGGCTGTGAGAGGACTGTTCTAAGGCCCTTATATAGCCTAAAACCTCCCCGGAATATACTCCGGTTCAAGAGGTACGACTATTATAAGTAATTCGGCGCTTTTCCAGCTCAAAAGAGTGTTTCTGGCGGCCCCCCTTGAGCCAAATGTCAGACTTAAGCTCACAACTCATGGATCTACGTGGGATTACGTTTTCGACTCGATCGGATTCCCAGATCATACGGGGCGGACCACTTTCAGTTCAACGGTCAGTGGGCTACGATCCGAAATTCCAAGTACATGTAAATGTTCCTGAAATTTTTTCTGATCCGAGGGTGTAATTTGGTCTGATTCTGACGGTCTGGTTGCTTAATACTGATCTGCAACTGAATGGTGCCAGATCACTATTCAAGATATTTATTTTGTAAAAGAAAGAGTGGTTTTCACACTCCCTCGCTTTGGACGTGATCGAATGGCCGTGAGACATTGTCTAGACTTAATTTCCGAGATGGTTGTCGAGCCCAGCGAGGTGGTCCTAAGTCCTTAACTTCGTGTTAATCGGACTTCCGATGTGCGGTCTAGCCCTAATACAAAGTTCCAAGTCATTCCCGAGAATAGCCGGGTAATGAGTTTGATCATAGACTTTAGGGTAACCTAGCGTCAATGATTTTACAAGTTTTGGGTCTTGCAGATCGTATTTAAAGCGATTCCAACGGATTTCATGGCTAATCTAGTTTGGCACGTAGTTAACTTTGTTAAATTTCTAAAGGATTTAATCCTAAGCGATTTCTAGTCGAGGTAATACTCGAGCCCTTGTACGGAAATTTACGGGTCGTTACAATCTACCCCCCTTAAACAAAAATTTTGTCCTCGAAATTTGTACCTTTTCGTATTCCTCGAGAATCTGAGGGTAGTTCTTCCTGACCTCGGCCTCAGTCTCCCAAGTAGCTTCCTCCTCTGAATGATGTGTCCATAGTACCTTCACGAGTGGAATGACCTTGCTACGCAGTACCTGCTCCTTTCTGTCAAGGATACGCGTCAGGCGCAACTTATACGTAGCATCCTCGCTCAGCTGTACCTGCTCCCATCTGATGATATGTGAAGGATCAGGAACGTGCTTCTTCTTCAAAGATAGATACATGAAATACGTTGTGTACAGATACAAGTGGTGTGGGCAAAGCGAGACGATACGCCACATCACCCACGCGATCCAGTATCTGAAACAGACCAATAAACCTCGGCGTGAGCTTCCCTTTCTTCCCAAACCGAAGGACTCCCTTCATAGGGGAAACTCGGAGGAATACATGATCCCCGACCTCGAACTCAAGCGGTCGCCGCCTCGTATCGGCGTAACTCTTTTGCCTGCTCTGTGCTGTAAGTAGTCGACGCCTGATGATGTCGACCTTTTCTGTAGTCGCCTGAACCAACTCCGGGCCAATCAGACTACGCTCGCCAACTTCAGCCCAACAATGCGGTGCCCTGCAAGGATGACCATATAGGGCCTCATATGGCGTCATACCAATAGTCGCCTGAAAACTATTGTTGTAGGCGAACTCTGCGTAAGGGAGACAGTTATCCCAGCTGTCCTTGAAGTCCAACACACATGCCCATAACATATCCTCCAGAATCTGATTCACCTGCTCTGTCTGCCCATCAGTCTGAGGATGAAATGCCGTACTGAACTTCAACTTCACACCCATCGCCTCCTGGATATCAGTCTAAAAGATAGATGTGAACCGAGTGTCTCTGTCCGACACGATCTCAAGTGGAACTCCATGCAGATACACAATCTCTCTGATATACAATCTAGCTAGCTCGTCTGCAGAGTTTGTGACTCTGATAGGGAGAAAATGGGCCGACTTGGTCAACCGATCCACAATCACCCAAATGGAATCGTGTCCCTTCCTCGTCTTCGGCAGCCCAGATATGAAGTCCATGGAGATGAAGTCCCACTTCCACTCTGCTATGGGCATGGGCTGGAGGTCGGCGATGTTCTGCCTTGACCTGCTGGCACGTCAGACATCGAGACACAAACTCAGCGATGTGGGACTTCATGTTATCCTACCAATACGTCCGTCTCAAATTCCGGTACATCTTCGTGCTACCAGGATGCATCGCAAGCTTCGAGTTATGGGCAGACTCGAGAAGCTCGCGTCTCAAGTTAGGCATATCAGGAACGCATAGGCGGCCACGGAATCGTAGACCCCCATCAGAACCAACTCTCCACTCAGAGTCCTCGGCGTCGCTAGCTTACTCTCGAAGCTCAGACAGCCGCACATCGCCCTTCTGGGCCTCAATAACTCTGTCGTCAATAAGTGGTCGCACCCGAACGTGCGCAACACACTCAAATGGATCCTCCACAGTGAGTCTCTGCTCGAAGTCCCGCATGAACTCAACCATGTCCCACTCAGCTACCATCAACGGTGCCGCAAATGCTATAGCCTTCTTGCGGCTCAGCGCGTCTGCCACAAGGTTCGCCTTGCTAGGATGGTAGGAAACCTCGAACTTGAAGTCCTTCAAGGTCTCCATCCATCGGCGTTGTCTCATATTCAAGTCTCGCTGTGTGAATATGTACTTAAGGCTCTTGTGGTCGCAGAAAAGCTCGAACTCCTCTCCGTAGAGGTAATATCTCCAGAGCTTCAATGCAAAGATGACAGCTGCCAACTCTAGGTCGTGTGTAGGGTAATTCTCCTCGTGCTTCCTTAATTATCTCGAGGCATACGAAATCACCCTGTCCTTCTGCATCAGGACACAACCTAAACCAACGCGAGACGTGTCAGTATATATCGTGTATTTCTCCCCTTGCTCTGGCAATACTAGCACAGGGGCGGACGTCAACTTATCCTTCAGCTCCTTAAAAGTTGCTTCCGCCTTTTCATTCCAGGCGAACTTCAGGTCCTTCTGGGTCAACTGAGACAATGGCCTGGCAATCTTCAAGAAATTTCGAATGAAGCGCCTGTAATACCCAGCCAGACCAAGGAAACTCCTCACCTCGGTAACCGAACCAGGCTGCTGCCAATACTAAACCGCGGCTACTTTAGCAAGGTCCACTGCTATCCCATCCTTGGACACTACATGTTCGAGGAGCTTGACTTTCTCCTGCCAAAAGTCGCACTTTTTGTACTGTGCGAATAACTGGTTCTTCTCCAGTGTACCCAACACCGCTCTCAGGTGCTCCTCGTGCTCCTCCCGACTTATAGAGTATATCAAAATGTCATCAATAAAGACGATGACGAATCGGTACAGGAAGGGCCGAAATACCCGGTTCATCAGATCCATGAATACGGCTGGTGCGTTCGTAAGGCCGAACGACATCACCAGGAACTCATAGTGCCCAAAGCACGTCCTGAAGGCTGTCTTCTGCATGTCCTCATCTCTCACGCGCAACTGGTGGTACCTCGATTGTAGATCAATCTTCAAAAAATACTTCGTCCCCCTCAACTGATCAAATAGATCATCTATCCTGGGCAAATGATACTTGTTCTTCACTGTGACCTGGTTCAACCTACGGTAGTCAATACATAACCGTAGCGACCCGTCCTTCTTCTTCACAAATAGCACATGTGCTCCCCAAGGAGACACACTAGGTCGTATAAAACCCTTGTCTACCAGCTCGTCAATCTGTTTCCACCACTCCTCCATCCCACATGGAGGCATACGATAAGTCGGCAATGAGATGGGTGTCGCACCAGGCGTAAGATCAATTGTAAAATCGATCTCGCACCGAGGAGGTTAACCAGGAATAGTCTCAAACACGCCTGCAAATTCTCGAACCACCGGCGTATTTCTCAACGTCAGACCATCAATCGGCGCTAATAAAACAGTATAACAGTCAACACGGCAATGCCAACTGACCTGTACTGGAAATGTGAAAGCTGCACCGTCTGAGTCATAGGCCGTCACGACTCGAGTATCGCAATCTATTTCTGCTCTCATCTTCGAGAGCCAGTCCATACCGAGAATAACATCGTAGTGCCACAGCGAAGCAACGATGAGGTCGACGAGCACGGTGCGGCTACCCAAATCCACAGAGCAACCCTCACATAACCGTGCGATATCAGAAAAAGTACCAGTGGCTGTAGTAAGTCTCAGTCCCTTAGTAGGAATAGTACACATCATATAAGCACCTTAAGCATTCCACACATCATCATAACAAAAGAGGCTACATACTTTTCATTTACCCAAAATTGTCACAATACATAGAATACAGAGTTACATGAATCATGACAGAAATAACATGTAAGCCGATACGTCTACAACATCAAACACTTAAAACATACTACTATCTACTAGATCTTCTACATGAAAACATAAACCGCCTAACGCGGTAACCAAAAGAAACAACCACACACAACAACGTAGAAGACTAGGCATCCGAATCAGGCGATGGAGGAGGAGCATTCTTGTCCTGTAGACAACACAGGATGGCCTTCAAGGTGCGAGACACCTTGTTTGGCTTGGTTTGGACCCGCCCGACTTCCTGTCGCAGGGCGGCTTGGCCCTCCTCGAGACGTGCTAAACGCGCATCTATAGAAGCCCGATCGGTGCCCTGCTCCTGGGCCGCAGGAGGTGAACTCTCCTCAGTATCCTGGGCCGCAGGTTCCTCTTCCTGAATCTCATCACCGCCACCATCTTCGCTACCAGCCTCGAGGTCAACGCTCTCCTCACCGGCACTATCCGACTCATCGCCAGACTCGTCGAGCCGGGCTTGCCGCTGGCGAGGGCCGATCTTCATGTTGTTAAGTGTAGTCTCATTTATGACTCGGACTGGCGCATCCATACCTACTATTGACTCGGCCGATCTTCATGTTGCTAAGCTCCAACATTACATGTGTGGTGCATCCATACCTACTATTTGATGTGGATTGGGATTGCCACCCAAAATCGATGGTGGAATATGCTTTGTATAGAGAATTATGTGTAGCAATTATCACACGTGAGTTACTCTTATTTTTAGCAAATGTGAAATAGTAATTAACTGTAGTGCTGTATATATACAGCAGTTTTGGAGTGTATCTTGTTGCATTCTGTAGGAAAAATGTTTTTTCAGACACTAGCATTCAAACAATATTTTAAATAAATAATAATAAAACAAACAATTTAATCCTAACAAAGTTCCCAAAAAAAAAAAGTTTTCAGTAACTATTCCTCATGGTATGTTCTATACATGTTTGTTTTCAGAAAATCATTTCAATACCATCATCCAAAAAAGCCCTTGCGTGTCACATGGGTGTTAACCAGAAAGGCTTGCTCATATAATGAGGGTCAGATGTTGAACAAGCCACTGGAATTCTGCTCCCTAAGTTGAATTCGATGAAATACTTCCTCCCAGTCGGAATATAGTAGATGTGATTCCCTTTCCCTCCAGTTTTGGCTGCAGAAACAGAAATAGAACCTTGATGGGTCAAAAACAACATCCGATCGCCCAAGCTTTCAACCTTCACCCATGCCATAACATCCCAATCTAACTTGAAAACTTCAAACAAATACAAACATTGGAAGAATTTGACAGACTCGTCCTCCTGTGCGGTCACTATAACTAGCAATATCTCTCCACAAGATTCCACTAAAACTTCCTGATAGCAATCCTCCAATGGTGCAGTTGTCCATCATCTAATTCCACTAACCTCTCTTTAGGGTATGGAAGAAGGTCGATGACCACGAGCTCGCTCCAATGATTCAAGCTATATAACTTACCCTTGAAGTAGATGAACGGGAGGTAGTAATGGTTGTTCATAAGACTCTGGTTCCTCCACATACTGTCCCTTCCCAGATGCAGGATCCGGAGTGACTTTGAGTGATGGAGCAGAACTAGACAGTCGGGATTAGTTGGAGGCGATGTCAAGGTACCTCCATTGCAAAAAAAAATCTTTGCAATGTGGGAGACAAATACATTCTTTAGAGAAAGGATTTATAAGAAAATGCTTGTCACAATTATCATCCTCCGCTAAAAGCCAGCCTCCACAAGACGCCAGATAACGTTTGTCGCTCATTCTAGGAAGTTTTATATCGTACACTCGATTTTCGGATGGACTAAAGAATCTGTGTTTTTTCCTAGAATAGCATGTCTGGAGCATGATCCAAGGGAGTTGCGGAAGTGGAGGATGGAGACATTGCTTCTCGGCTTCATGCCATGAGCGGCAAACAGAGCTGAACATTCGACAGTCAGGTAGAGGTAGATGTCTCAATATCAGTTCAAGAAGAGGTTGGTGAAGATCTGACCATCGATATATCATTACATCACCATATTCTTCTTCAACTGTCTTCTCATTTCTCATCTTTTCTTTTATTTTAGTAAGTATTTGCCGAGAATTCTTCTTGTACATGCATGGTTTCATGTTTAGCAACCTTTTGCACGTTTGCTTCTTCTTCGCCCTTGATTTCATATTTGGAAATCTCCTTTTTTTCAAAAATTCTGTATTGAAAATTGGATATATGAAAGAAAGGAAACGAATATGTAGTTACATAAAAGACAAAAATCTCATATATAGAAGGAAAGAAGAGCTAATATTGAAATTGGACACTCTCGAGACTTCTATTTATTTCTTTTGTTCCCCCAGGAAGACTGCCATAATATCACAGGTTTCGAGTAGCAGTGGTCCATTTAAGGTGGCAAAAATGAATGATAATCCATTTCACTAGGTTTCCTAGGTAATGACTAAAACAAACAAACACATGATTCGGGAGGTTGCCTTTCTGGTTGAAATCATCCATCTCAAACGATCGTTAGGCAAGGTTGCTCAAGGAAGTACTCAACATCTTCATTCGATAGAATAAGCCCAAGGCCTGACTTCATTCTTGCCAAGTAAATTGAACCAAAAAAGGCCCCGAGTTTTGTGGGGCCCACTGTGTCCCTTGTTTGACATCCACTAGGCCCACAAGTGTGAGTCCTCAATTTATACTGTAATTCCAAAAATTAGGTCGATACAAAGCTATGGTGGGCCACACCAAAGGGAAATATGTAAAATCACACTTAAAACCTATAAGTTCAGGTGGTGTAGCATCAACTAGATAAGGTTGATTTTTCATCCTAGTGAGGTTCACCCGATAAATAGATTGGGTGGAATATACACACTATTGTATGCCCCACAAACAGGCAACTCATGGTTGGCATCATTCTCAACTACTTATGGTGTGGCCCACCCCACCCCACAAGTATGGCCCACCCCAATTGTGAATCAGACTGTATTTTGGCTGAACCTAACATCTAGAGTGGGGTGTCGCACATACACGCACATAGACACACACACACGGGCACACAAACACACACACACAATAGACAGGATTCTGGATCCATTAGGGCCCATTTGGAACATAGTTTTAAGACCCCTTTCTGATAAAATGAAATTTTCAGTTGATTTGGCTTTTCGGCACATTTTTTCGTTGAGTGGAGCTTCTCAGAGGGAATGCAAATGCACAAAAATAGAGTCTAGGATCTGGGGAACCACTGACCTCGATGGATCCCATGACTATGGAGCCCAATGTTATGAATGTGCTTTATATCCACACCGTGGATCTGTTTTACTAGCTCATCTTTGGCCATAAGCCCCAAGATGAAACTGATCCAGATCTCAGGTGGATCACACCATAGGAAACAATGGTGATTGAATGCCCACCATTACAGTGGACCTAGGAAGTTTTTAATGTGGTCGTTCAATCACCAGTTTTTCCTGTGGTAAGGTCCACTTAAGATTTGGATCTCCTTTATTTCTGGGGTCATATCCTCAAATGAGGGATGTGGATTGAGTACTACCCTACACATACCTAACTAGGAACAAACAGGTCTCTAAGGGACCACCATGATATATGGGTTTTATCCACACCGTGGATTCATTTTGCTAGTCCAAGTCCAAAAATGAGGCAGATCCAAGGTTAAAGTTGACCACATATTGGGGATTAAACACCCTTTGAAGGCTTCTTGACTTAAGAAATTCAGGGGTAAGAAATTAGGGATTCAGAGGATCCACTTGTAGAGATCAGAGAGATCTATGCTTGATTCATGAACTCAACTGGACTTCAAGTCCCATCTTCATCCAGTTGGAAGATATGTCACTAAAACTCAATCTGAACTTCCTTCGATCTAGTTTTCAAAGAGATGAAAGGTATACAAATCATAATGGATTCCATCACAAAACCATGCCCATGAGACAAAGTAAACAACAGAATTAAACTAATTAACAACCAATCAGATAGAAGTATGAATGTTAGGAAGGATTTCATCATCCAAGCATGTCCAGGGGGCAATGGTGAACAACAAGGCTTCCTAACTTCACAATCAAATAATGGAAAGGAAATACTCAAAGCTATCGCAGAGTTATTGTAATTTCAGTTACAACAACCCATTAAAAACTAGAAGCATTCCTATAATCAAACCAGAATCAATATCAATTCAAAAGTATGAATCCAAGTCATAGAATCAGTCCCATCATACCACAAGCTTCACCTCTTAGCCCTAGCTAAGAGGTTTAGCAAATCATGATGAAAAACACTCCAAACTTCAAATAAAACAGTAAAAAGAAAAGAAAACAAAAATCCTAAACTAATATCTCTCTCAGCCATTGATTGAATCCCCAATACAAAGAAAACCTATTATGTGTACTTTTTTTTTTTTGGTAATGTTTTGATTTATAAGTGTGTATTGATGTCTTTTTTAACAATCATCGAAGTTTCATTGTAAAATTCAACCAATGTCCCAATGTTTCCCCATGTTTCCAGCAACAACAATACATTACATGATACAAGCGATATATCCCATGTGATAACTAATATGTATCTGTATCCCAAGAATGCGATACGTAACGCGATACCAATATTTCGAACGCTGGATAAAATACATAAATCACGGTGGGCCCCAAAGAGTTTACTCAGTATGCAATCTGCTTCCAAAAACGATTCCGGTATATTCGTGAGTGAGGAGCCCACTGTAATACATCTTGCCCATCATTTGCCATCTCATTTTAGGATATGGATTAGGTACTACCTAGACATTCTTTGATGCCCACAATGATGTATGTATTTTATCCACACCGTCCGTTCATTTTGCCATATCATTTTAAGTATAAGCTCAAAAATGAGGCAGATCCAACGTTCAAGCAGACCACACCACGGAAAGTCAGCTGCAACAGGTTGGATGGTTAATTGCCATCCAACCTATTCATAAAGTTTTATAAAGTTACATAGACATGAAGGGAAGCTTGATCCAAAACTTCTATACGTTGTCTAACTGAATTGATGCAAGTATATTCGATGTCTATTCATATAATTTATAAATGTAAGAAGACGTGTGGAAACACAAGCGATACATTCAAAAGCAAAAGAAGAATCACTAGATTAAGTTACATGTTTGATTTGATTTTTTTTATTTTTTTATTTTTTAAAGATAACGATTTCTATATTGAAAAAGAAACGGATTACAAAAGCAGGGAGAATTAGCCCGCTGAGATAGTGAACAGATTACTCACCTACAAAAGACAAATTACATCCCTTTAGAGAAGCAACATTTGAAGCCCATTCCACAATCAAGAATTTCACCCTATTAACTAGAGAATCCGCCAAATTTGAGATATCTCTGAAGCATCTCCCATTTCTTTCTTCCCATACTGACCACCAAATAGCGAGGAGGGCCATTTTCCAAATCTCCTTTTTGTAGTTTCCTAGTTCGGCACCTTGCCATGTTGAGAGCAAACTCTCTGTAGATTCTGGAAAAGACCAATGAATACCAAAAAGGGGAAGAATAGCTGCCCATATATAATTGACAAGCGGGCAGTGAATGAACAAGTGGTGAACAGATTTTGCATTGGCTATGCAACACAGGCATACATTAGTGAGTATCATGCCCCTTTTTCTCAAGTTATCGACTGTCAGGACTTTCTTCATTCCAACTAACCATCCGAACACCACTATCTTTGGAGGGACTTTGAATTTCCAAACTCGCTCTATCAAGTTGTCGGGATTACGGAGGAGTCGGTTCTCATAAGATTGTATAGGGACTTAACCGAGAAGTGGCCAGCTTTGTCTAGTTTTCATACCAGGGAGTCTTCCTTAAACTGGTCCGGCTTGCAATTATTCATACGATTAAGAAGGGCCATATAGTCTTCAATCTCCCAGTCCTGGATATCTCTTCTACACACAAGATTCCATACAATATCTTCCCCCGCCACTGAGTAACAATCCGCAACTTTACTATTACGATTCAGATCTAACCGAAATAGGCTTGGAAATTCTTCTTTGAGGGTAGTTTCTCCCATCCATGCATCTTCCCATAAACGAATCTTTTGCCATCACCTAGAGCAAAGCCAATACCTTTAAGGACCCTATTCTTAATGGATGTCACGTCTCTCCACAAAGCAAAAGTTCTGTACCGCAACGAGTACTTTGTCCACCATCATCCCTCTAAATAACCATATTTGCTTTTGATTAGAGAGTTCCACAAAGTCCCATTTTCGGTCCCAAGCCTCCAAATCCATTTTCCTAAGAGGGCTCGATTCATTGTTTTGAGATCCTTTACCCCTGCTCCACCTTCTTTCCTCTCCTTGCACACCTCCTTCCAATCTAGCAGATGGAATTTCTTTTTCTCTTCTTTCCCTTGCCATAAGGAGTCTCGTCTGAGCCTTTCTAGAATTGAGAGAATCGAAGGCAGGCACTTAAATAGGGACATAAAGTATAAAGGTAAATTCAAGAGCACCGCTTTGATCAAAGTGAGTCGCCCACCCAAAGACAGATATCTGCATTTCCATCATGCAAGATATTTCTCGAACCTATTAATGACCTTGTCCCATAGAGATGTTGTGGGTTTACTGATACAAAGCGGGAGACCCACAAACATGGTAGGGAATCTACCCATAGGACAATCAAAATAATTAGCAAACTCTTGTATTTCGCAATCCTCCATATTCACTCCAAACATCTTTGACTTTCCCAAATTAACTTTCAAGCCCGATACTGTCTCAAAGCATCTGATAGTGGTGCGAAGCTTACTCACTTTCTCCTGGTCAGCTTCACAGAATATAAGCGTATCGTCTGCAAACTGAATGTGAGAGATGACTGTATTCATTCCTTTCACTCTAAGCCCGTTGATGGTGCCTTCTTCCTGACCTTTGCTCAACATTCTGGATAGGGCCTCCCCAACAATTAGAAAAAGAAAGGGAGATAGCAGATCACCTTGACGTAGACCCCTTGTGCTATTGAAGAAACCTTTGGGGGACCCATTGAGAAGAATCGAGAAGTAAGCAGAACCCACGCATTCCTTCATCCATGCTCTCCACTTGACCCCAAATCCCATACGCTGAAGCATATTCTATAAGAATCCCCAATCGATGTGATCATACGCTTTCTCAAGGTCTAGTTGCATATAAGGCGTTTAGAACCAAATTTATGACTTGAGTCCAAGCATTCAAATGCAATGAGGGGGCTATCAATGATTTGTCTTCCCGATATAAAAGCACTCTGATTGTCGGATATAATCTTTCCCATCACCCCTCTCAGCCTGAATGCCAGAACTTTAGCCAAAATATTATAAGGCCCCCCAAGTAAACTAATTGGTCTGAATTCTGTCAAGGATTCTGCTCCCGTATTTTTAGGAATGAGTGCTACAAAAGAGGCCCCAAGAGATTTAGAGATCCGCCCTCAATCATGGAACTCGTTCATGAAATCCATAACATCTTCCTTCTGAATATTCCAGAAAGTTTGGAAGAAGATCATTGGAAAACCATCAGGGCCGAGAGCCTTATCTCCATCTAGGGAGTCCACCACCCCTTTCACTTCTTCAATCGAAAAACGGGACTCTAGACCTTTGCGCTCTTCTTCTGAGATACAATCTATCTGAAGATGGTCTAGCTTAGGCCTTGGTGAAGTTTCTCCCTGAAGGAGAGTGCTAAAATACCGTATGAATTCTTCTGAGATTTTGTCCTTGTCTTCTATTCGAGTACCATTCACTACCATGTTGCTGATTTTGTTAGCTCTTGCATGTGTAGAAGCTATACTATGGAAGAATTTAGTATTTTTATCTCCTTCTTTGATCCATTTGCTTCGCGATTTTTTGCTTCCAAGAGATCTCATCTTCAAGCATCCTTGTTGAATATTGCTGAATCAGCTAGATTCTTCTGATCCCATCTGTTGTGGACATGTGGCCAACTTCAGCCATCGCATCTATTGCTTGAGTTTCCAGGTCCCTTTTTTGGAGGTCCGCTACTTTCCACCCCTTTATCTTTTCTTTAAGAAGTTTCAATTTGCAACCGAGTCTATAACCAGCGTAGCCCTCTACCTGAAAACCTACCTACCAATCTTTGATGAGTTGATGAAAACCTTCGATCAACAGCCAGGACGATTCAAATCTGAAAGGCTTTGGACCCCAGTTCTGATCTTCTACAGAGAGCAATAACAGGCAGTGATCAGAAATGGGTCTTGGAAGGGCAGTTTGAGACACCATCAGTAATGCTTCAAGCCAATCAGCCAAGATCAAGAATTTGTCCAATCTAGACAGAGTCGGGATCGTTCGTTGGTTGGACCAAGTGAATCTGGCTCCAAGTAGAGTAAGATCCAGAAGTTCCTGATCTTCAATCCAGTGCGAAAAGCATCGCATAGCAGCGGTGACCCTCCCCCTTATAGATTTCTCTTCTGCATAGCGCGTAACATTAAAATCTCCTCCCAGGCACCAGGGGCCATTGAAATTCCGCCGCACTGCCTTCAACTAGTCCCAAAACACACTCCTTTTATCCTCCTGATTAGGGCCATAAACAGCAGTGATTAGGCATCTAAAATTAGAGCATACCTCTCTTAGAATAACCGACACTGCGAATTCTCCTTTCCAGCTTCGCTCCATGGCCCAAGCTGCCGACTTCCATGCCAGAAGAATACCTCCTGCACTACCTTTGGCGTCTACAGTAGCCCATTCCACATCTCTCTCTTTCCAAAGGGATCCCATAAGTTTCTCATTGAAATTTCGAACCTTAGTTTCCTGCAGGCAAATCACATCTGCCTTACATCTGCCACATATATCTTTAAGGATTCTTCTCTTCTGTTTAGACCCCACCCCTCTGACGTTCCATGATAGGATCTTCATCTAGGTACCGATCTAGCGCTTAATTCTTTCTTGCCGCCTTCTACATAAGTTCCACTAATTTGGTTGGGGCTAGATATTAGGTTGTGAAGTTCCCTGTCGCTGCTTGATTTAGGTGGGAAATTCCTTGGCGATCTAACTTGAATCAAAGGTCTGCCACGAGACTCTATACACTGGAACAGAGCTATATAGTCCTCTAGATGATCACCAAAGGAAAGACCAATAGATCTTCCTACATGTCCCATGGCATCCCTGATCCATCTTTTCTTTTGGATGGTGTTGACCAAGTTTGCCCGTTGAACTTCCAGCTCCGCCCTTGGCACGTTTTCTTAGAATATAGCTTCATTTGGTTCACCCATCCTTATCTGTAATGGCTCTGCTTCTATAATATCTTCCCTCATCCGCTCCTAAAATAGCGTAACCAGAGCTTGATCAGACATCGCATCTCTGGACACCATGGAACTGGGTGAGGAGAGGGTACCCGCATCTTTTAAAGACTGGCCATCAAAGTTGTAGGCGAAGGCATCATCTCCATCCATAAAGCGAGGGGAAGAATCTGCTTCGAACTGGATATCCGGAGGTACTGCTGCGAATAAACCAGTCTTCTCAGAATTCAAATCTTGCAAGGGCAGATTTATCTTCCAGACCTTCCGAGGTAGAGTCGGTGGATCCCCGATTGGAGATATGATTTCTGCATGGATAACTTCCTTATTTAGTATATGAGAGAGAAGACGGCAATCAGATAATGGAATCGCATTAAGCGATAGATCGAGATTAAGAGAGGCCCGGGTTGACAGTTCCGAAGTATCCAACTCAGACCTCAAAAACAAAACCCGAGTTAAGGATCGAGTCCCGAACCTTTCTTAAGACGTGGGAAAGTTCCTTCTCGAACTTGAGACCGGGATCCGAAAAAGCGATCGAGTCCCAAACCTCTCTAATATTGATACCTTTGCCACAGAAGCTACCACGCGTGCCGATGCACTCGATAATCTTGCAACCGCCCTTGGCCGTTCGGACAACAGGCATGGGCTGGATACGTGGCAATGTATCGACCGTCCGCGTGTAGAGGAGATAAAGATGAGTTGATTGAGCTCGGATGGTGTAACCATCCGACGAAGGGAGGACACGCATCACGCGATCCGCTAAAGGTTTGTCGAAATCGACACTTCCTCCAGCAGGGTTGAGACGTGTTCCCTAAAAGATCTGGTGCTCCCGAGATGGACAGGAGCTGTGCACCTTCTTCCACCGCTTCTCTTGCCATAGGTAACATTGGTTCTCCCCCTCTGAGTCTCCAGATATCGCCCCAGTGAGCGATTGGGGCGTCCTTTGTCTCCATTTGGATCGACAGTAGAAAGTTTAGATCAACTGCATAGATTTGAATGAATGGAGGAACTGCCTCTCCCTTCTTTCTTCTTACCCTAACCCTTATGACCCCCCGTTTCTTCTCCTAACTGTATTTTGGGATCCAGTTAGATGAAGTTTCCCAGCCTAGATGCCGCTGCTAGAAAGAAATCTTCGTTCCAAAGCTCCAAGGGAACCGACCAGATTAGCATCCACACGTCCTCTGTTCCAAACGCCAAAAATTCCTCCCAACTAAGGATTTTGATCATTGGGCCATCTTTATGCAGCGCGCCCACCATGACCAGGAGGTCCGTATTGGCTCCTGGGTATAATCTAATCCATAGCTCATTGAAGCCTATGGGTCTAATGTTATAGGTATGAGGCGGGAATCTACAACACTCATCTACCCGGCATCTAACTTGAGCAATCAACGAACCTTCTTTGGTGATCGCCATGACGGAATCCCGTAGGGACTCCCTGGATTGATTGATCGTGTCGTGGTTGATGCGGATTGAGGTGTCCTCCCCTTCTTTCACAAAATCAGGTCCTTCCCCCATTTTCATCTTTCTGATGCTCTCAGCTGAATGTAGTCGACCGTGATTTGGGTTAGCTCCCCCTTTGGCGTTGATAAGTACTTCTTTGAAGGAAGATGAGCGCTGCCGGAAAGCATGTTCTTAGTACGTGTTCTTCTGCTTCGTTGAGATATTCGTCAATCTTGTCTTTTGTCATCCCAATTTGTGCATGTGCTCGGGTCCAAATCTAGCCTTCTGGACTACCAGCTTTACACCCCCCAAAACTTCCGCCATGCAGCTCACGGATGGCCCTGAAGAGTTCGTCCTCAAAGCTCATTCTTACCTAGGTGAAGCCCCTGTAGAACCCATTATCTTTATTCCTTGGTAAAACAACATCCATCACCGTTCCTGCTCTTCCAAACACTCTTGAGAAATTGATGGGCAGCCACCCCTCAAGAAAACCCTTCACGAATAGTGTTCGATAACTTGCAACATCCCTTTTGTGTTGTATCCTTGTGCCTTTACAAGTCGGGACATTGATCCATTCTCCTCCTTCCCCTCCCGAGATGGGTTGCAAAGCTACTATTCCTTCAATCTCTCCGGCCATCTTTAGTCCGACTTATAGAATCCCTTCTTCCCGCTGACCACTCGGCCGATTCATCGCCTTCCGCTCACAGCAATCGCCTTCCGCTCATCGTCCTCCGCTCACAGCTTGCTAGGCCAAAGAAACCTTTTGATGTTTGATTTGAAGTTTGGACACAGATTACAAACAATTTGCAAGAAATTGAGAAATTTTGATTTTTTTTCAATTTTCTGCATATCTTCCCATCTCCAAATCTCAAAATCGAAGCTCTCAATCCATGATTTTTCATGTTTTATTCATGCAAAACATGAAAAATCATGGATTTGTAATAATTTGATACTAATTTAACATGATTTACAGAAAATAAAATGATCGAAATTCAAATATGCTCACCAGATTGAACATGTGGGATATATCGCACTACTTGTGCATTTCGTATCACACTGGTGGAATACAAGATAAATCGTAGGATATATCGGCCGATATCGTCGATATTTAAAACACTAATTTTATCCACTTTGTTTGTCCATTTTATGAGATAATTTTGGGGCTTGGGCCCAAAAACGATGCATATCCAAAGCTCAAGTGGACCACACCACAGCAAACAATGTGAATTAAATATCTACCATTGAAAAAAAATTAGCGGTCACAGAAGTTTTTGATCAAGATGATATTTGTTTTTTTACCCTCCATCCATGTCTGTGTGATATTATGAACCGGTTGGATGACAAAAAAACATCACTGTGGGCCCTAGGAAGGTTTCAACTGTAGAAATCATGATTCTCATTGTTTCCTGTGATATGATCCACTTGAGCTTTGGATATGTTTCAATTTTGGACTCAGCCCTAAAATGAGCTTGAAAAATGTATGGACAACGTGGATAAACCACATAGGTGGGCCAAACAGAGTTTGGTCATAAAAGCGTACTGAGTAACTCAGTACGCAATCCGATTTCATCGTGTTTGACTTCCTAAGCCCAAAAGGCACAAAGTCAAATCCAAATAGATTTACATATCCCTAAAGAAATCCACTTCTATATTTGCTCTGTCCTACCAATTCAGCATTCCCAGGTACGCACCCTTCAATCAGTGGAACAAGCCACTACCATGATGTCCTCGAATCGAGCATCTGCTCGGTAATCGTCCTCTATAGCCCACCATGCTTCCGCAGGTTGCGTCCGCTGATGATGAGCCATGGGCATTCGTGAGAAGCGACAAGCACGATGGAGGAAGTAATCAAAGGGTGCGAGCTTGCAAAGCACATGGCCTTCAATCAAGATGAACGTGTTGATCAGGTTTCTTGGTAATCCAACCTCATGATCCAAGGTGATGGAGATTCACATTAGTTTTGCTTTGATACCAATCGAAGTTGAAGAATAGAAAAATACGCCATATTAAAATTCCTAAGATCAATGTTACCTCCAATTACAAAGCTCTTCTTTGCATTGGGATGAAGGTAGGCCCGCCAAAGACATTTATTCTCAAACCATAGATGGGATTATCTGGTGAACTCGTTTACTTAGGAGTAGGGCCCGCCTAGGGTTTCAGAGGAGGAGACAAACATCCCACCTTTATTTATAAGCCTCCCATCTGATTAGGACGCGGATTGCGTGTGGGGAAGTTCATGCGCTCAGAAGGGAAGCAGATTGACTGGTGCACCGTACACCACCGACCTGGCTGGTGACTTGATGTCACCAAGTTCTCTGGACTTGTTCGTCTTAAGGCTTACGCCGGAAAATAAGATATATCGAAAGGAGAATTTGTGACTGTACGACCCATTTATGGCCTATTTATGAGACCAAGCCCACCTCATTTTCCTTTGGGAGAATACGCCCCAGCTGTACGGACGCATTGCGAAAGGTCGAAAATGCCCCTGCTCCTTCCTCCAAGCGCATCGGCTGGTGCTCGAAGACCAGCCTTGACGCTCGTCGAACTCTTACGAACGGTTCAAAAAAATAGATCAACGTTACGTGGGCCCCACAGTTATGTATTTATTATATCCAAAACGTTCATCCATATTTCAAGATCATTTCGGAGCATTATCCCAAAAAAAAAAAAATCATATCCAAAGATCAACTAGACCACACCACAAAGAGCAGCAGACGTTCAATTCCCCACTGCCTTTTAAAGTGTGGTCCATTTGATAGTTAGATCTATCCTATTTTCCGTCTCAAGATTTAATATGAGCTCACCAAATAAATGGACGGTTTGGATATAACATAGACTTCATGATGGGACCAAAAAAAAAAAAACTTTTTGTAAAGTCATTTGCTACGGTCAGACCTATCGCAACGGATTATAACTGTAGCCATAGATACCCAGTCCGTAGTCATAGAGGTCTAAACCGGGGTGGGCGCTCCGAACTAGTGGCACCCGCGCCACTTGCTAGAGCGTCCGGCATGGCCATGCCGATCTGGCGGGGCCATGCCCAGCTGGGGGGCCGTATAGCTACGGATTATAACCGTAGCCATTGACCATAGTGCAAAATTTTTTATTTTTATTATTATTTTTTTTTTTACATAGAGAACTTTATTCCACCTATAATTTTCTCTAACACATATTTATATAAATATTTATATATAAGCATATAATTTTTTTTTTCTCTTTTTTCATTTATTTCTTTATTCATTTGACAAGAATATCTTCTAAACTAAAATTAGTTACTTGATGTACCCTATGGGCCTATTTAGCTGGGCAGACTGGATGGTATTAGAGTGGATTGTATGGATTTCAAGGTAATAATAGCTGCGTCAATGGATTGGTGCAAGATTTATGGGATTGCTATATCCCGGGATTGCTATATCGGGTCTGTTTGGCACGCCCGGCCAATCCGGGGATTAAACCTTCCAATCCCTTTCAATCCCCCGAACCAAACAAGTCCCAGGCATTTTTGAAGGGATTAGGGTGGATTGGATGGGATTTAAGGGCCTGTTTGGCCGGGCGAATCCCATGGGATTAAGAGGGATGGGATGGATTTTTAAGGTAATGATGGTGGTGTCAGTGGATTGGTTTAAGATCCATGGGATTGTTATATCCCGGAACAAGTTCACTGGGTCTGTTTGGCACGCCGGGCATATCCTGGAATTTTACCTTCCACTCCTTCCAACCAAGGGATGGGATCAATTTTAAGGTAATGATGGTGATGTCAGTGGATTGTTTTAAGATCCATGGGATTACTTATATCCCAGGACAAGTTCACAAGGTATGTTTGGCTCATCATGCATATCCCGGGATCTCGCAATCCCATTCCTCCTAATACCGTGGGATTGGTTAGGCCAAACAGGCCATAAAGGTAATGATGGTGATGTCAGTGGATTGTCTTAAGATCCATGGGATTGCTATCTCCCGAGATCAGGACCTCGTGTCTGTTTGGCTCGCCTAGCCAATCCTATGATCTATCTTCCAATCCCTTCCAATCTCATCCAATCTACGCGGCCAAACAGGCCCTATATGATTTTGGGGTAGGAGAAGCTACTTTAACCAACCAACCTAGTTATTTTCCAAGATTCCATTAGGTCGATAGTCGAAAATTCATTTCATTCACTTAGCGATCAATTTCATTGATGACCGCGAATCAACACGGAATAGGCGGGATCGGGATCGGGTTTAAGTTTGGGTTTTCAAGTTTAGGTTTACATTTAGGTTAGGGAGGTGAGATTAGGATTAGGTGTAGGTTTAGGTTTAGGGATTTGAGAATACGTTTAGGTTTTAGGTTTTAGGTTTTAGGTTTAAGTTAAGGTTATAGGTCATAGGTTTAGGTTTAGGTTTTAGGTTTAGGTTAAAGTTATAGGTTTAGGTTTGGGTTTAGGTTTTAGGTTATAGGTTATAGGTTTAGGGATTTAAGAATAGGTTTAGATTATAGGTTATAGGTTAAGGTTTAGGTTATAAGTTAAGGCTAAGGTTTAGGTTTAGGTTTAGGTTATAGGTTTAGGTTAAGGTTATAGGTTTAGGTTTGGGTTTAGGTTTTAGGTTATAGGTTATAGGTTTAAGTTTAGGTTATAGGTTTAGGGATTTAAGAATAGGTTTAGATTATAGGTTATAGGTTATAGGTTTGGGTTTAGGTTTTAAGCTATAGGTTATAGGTTTAAGTTTAGGTTATAGGTTTAGGGATTTAAGAATAGGTTTAGATTATAGGTTATAGGTTAAGGTTTAGGTTATAGGTTTAGGTTTAGGTTTAGGCTAAGGTTTAGGTTTAGGTTTAGGTTATAGATTATAGGTTATAGATTTAAGGAATTGAGAATAGGTTAAGGTTTAGGTTTAGGTTATAGGTTACAGGTTATTGATGTTTTATTTAAACCAACACGATTTAAATGATTTTTAAACTCGCAAGTATACGAATCAGATGCAGATACGGTAAGTATTACGAGATCGTTCCCACAAGGACTGGTCGTCACAATTCAAATCTATGACTCTCCTTAATTAATCCAACAAATAATGAACTAAACTACTAAGCACAATTTTAGGAAAAAAAACAATTAAGAACAGGGAAGAAAATTCAATCAGAGAGAGAGCACTAGGACCTTCGAATCCACCCCTAATTATCCTAACCCTTGTATTGTCTGTTGATTCACCTTGATCTAGATTGATACCACTGATATAGAGAAAGCACAATCTGTGTCCTAAATCAGGCATACAGACTATCTAATTCCTTTAAGCAATGCCATGAACAACATATCCCATGTCCTTGGTCGGGTACATGGAATGTACATTCATTAAAGCACCCTGTTTCTTCCTCTATGGGAAACCTGTTCTTGATCAGACCCAAGCACCTATAATAAGCATCCAAACAACATCCATATATATACTTTAATCAAGTTCATAGATGGAGAAGTATAGAATTTAAACCCATAAAGCCCACTTAGAGAAAGAGACAAATTAATTAATATTCAAAGTAAATTAACCAATACAAGAGCTAATTAAATTAGGGGCTTCATCTCAGCCCTAGCTGAGAGATTAGTAACCCATAAAATCCATCAAAAAAAGATTAAATAAAATTCATAAAAGAACGTCAAACCAAACAATCTCTCTCTTTCTTCTTTCTTCTCTTTCTTCTCTTTCTTCTCTCCCTTGCTCTAGATCTGGAATTCCCTGGTTTTCAATGAATTTCCCACGTCCATAATCCCTCTTTTATAGTTGTTGGAGAGTTGGGGTCGGTGGCAGAGTCGTAGAAGGACTCGGAGTACAAATTTTTGCAGCCGTGATCGGTGGGCCCCACGGAGGTATTTTCTGGAAAATCCACCCCGTCCATTGGATTCAGGACGAAATTTCAGTCAAAAATGGGTAGTTTTGAAGGTCCATTAGCGCAGCCCACAGAAAAAATCTCAAAAAACTCAGTTTTGAACGTCACGAGACCGCCTGTTTGTGGCCTCTGTACCGCACACGTCTGTACGCATGGGAAAGGAATGTCAACATGGTTTTGTAGTTCTCAACGCCCTCTACACGATGGACGGCTTGGATCGGCCGTACGGGTGACGTACAGGGCCCACTAAATTCTGCAAAAACTGGCAGCGTCCGTGCGTTTCGCGGACGCCAAACCGACGCTGCGATGATGCTGGGGTCCATTATTGGACTTTTCACAGGAATCCACGCCGTCCATTAGTTTCAGCTCGAAAAATCAGTAGGAATTGACTGGTTTTAGGGTGGATTCGGTGCAGCCCACGCGACTTTTATTCCACCGTCCGTCCGATGTTTGAATGGCTGGGATTTGATCTCTGCTTTCCTTTAAATTTTTGCCACCTAGGCAATGTTAATGGTCTTCATTTAGACCTGATGAATGGCCCAGATCCTGCATTTGGCCGATGTGTGGGGCCCACAACTGAGGATCGCAGTCGGACGGCGGAAGACGCTGTAACGCGTTTTGTGTTTTTTACGAAGAAGGCGCGATCAACGTCTCGCTGACCGCCTTAGCCGGTCTGGTGCACGGCCGTAGCCGTGTACGCATGGTGTACATGCATCATATATGGGACCCTTTGTGATGTTTTTGAGAGATCCGTCCCATTCATCATGTTTCTCAATTTATTTAAACCGTCTAGGTAAATTTTGAAGAAGTTCCAGATATCAGGTGGGCCCCAAAGTGAAGATTAATAGGCTGATCTGTCCGTTGGACCACTTCCCGAGATCCTCAATGGCTGAAATTTAATATGTACGGTTAATTTACGGCCCTCATCACATGTATGAAGTTTCGAGTTGATCGGATGGCGGGAACCATGTGATCTTGCATTCTGGACCCTTTTCGGGCCCCTTTGGCTTGCTTTCCTCAGATCCCAGGCGTGTAAAATCTTCATTATTGGTTTTCTGGGGTCCATCCCGTGCTCTGGTAATTTTGGAGTGCCAAATCCATGTTTTTAACATCATCTTCCAATTAATGCTCCTGATTTCATCCTGTGACAGAAATACAATTAAAATCCGATGTTAGGCCTTATCATGTGCATAAATAGGGCAATAATCGGGATCTGATATGCCATAATTGACTCTGATCAGTTATAGGTTTAGGTTTGGGTTTAAGTTTAAGGTTTAAGGTTAAAGGTTTAGGTTTAGGTTATAGGTTAAAGGTTTAGGTTTTGGGATTTGAGAATAGGTTTAGGTTAAGGTTATAAGTTTAGGTTAAAGGTTTAGGTTAATATTATAGGTTTGATTGTGAAGTGAGGCGATTGGACTGCGAAATGCGCGGAACTGACCATGAAGTGAAGGGTCATCACCGCGAAATGCGTTGTAATCACCGTGAATCAACACAGAATATGCGGGAATGACCGTGATATGCATGGAAATGGGGGTGAAGTGAGGCGATTGGACAGTAAAATGCGTAGAAATGACAGTGAAGTGAAGGGTCATCACCGCGAAATGCATCGAAATCACCGTGAATCAACACGGAATGACCGTGATATGCATGGAAATAATTATGAAGTGAGGTGATTGGACCACAAAATGAGTGGAACTTACCGTGATGTGAAGGGTCATGACCGCGAAATGTGTCGAAATCACCGTGAATCAACACGAAATATGCGGGAATGACCGTGATATGCATGGAAATGGTGGTGAAGTGAAGCGATTGGACCGCGAAATACGCGGAACTGACCCTGAAGTGAAGATGTGTCACCGTGAAATGCATCGAAATCACCGTGAATCAACATAGAAAAGGCGGGAATGACCGTGATATGCATGAAATGGGGGTGAAGTAAAGCGATTGGAACGCAAAATACGCGGAATTGACCGTGAAGTGAAGACGTGTCACCGCAAAATGCGTCGAAATCACCGTGAATCAACATGGAAAAGGCCGAAATAACCGTGATATGCATGAAAATGGGGGTGAAGTGAAGCGATTGGACCGCGAAATATGCAGAACTGACCGTGAAGTGAAGACATGTCACCGCGAAATGCTTCGAAATCACTGTGAATCAACACGGAAAAGGCGGGAATGACAGTGATATGCATGAAAATGGGGGTGAAGTGAAGCGATTGGACCGTGAAATATGCGAAACTGACCGTGAAGTTAAGATGTGTCACCGCGAAATACGCTGAAATCACCGTGAATCAACACGAAAAAGGCGGGAATGACCGTGATATGCATGGAAATGGGGGTGAAGTGAATCGATTGGACCGCGAAATACGCGAAACTAACCGTGAAGTGAAGACGTGTCATCGTGAAATGCGTCGAAATCACCGTGAATCAACATGAAAAAGGCAAGAATGACCGTGATATGCATGAAAATAGGGGTGAAGGGAAGCGAATGGACCGCGAAATGCGCGGGACTGACCGTGAAGTGAACTGACCGTGTTGATTCACGGTGATTTTGACACATTTCGCAGTGATGACCATTCACTTTACGGTCAGTCCCACGCTTTTTGCGGTCCATTCGCTTCCCTTCACCCCCATTTCCATGCATATCATGGTCATTCTCGCCTTTTCCGTGTTGATTCACGGTGATTTTGACGCATTTTGCGGTGACACGTCTTCACTTCACGGTCAGTCCCACGCATTTCGCGGTCCATTCGCTTCCCTTCACCCCCATTTCCATGCATATCATGGTCATTCTCACCTTTTTCGTGTTGATTCACGGAGATTTCGACGCATTTCGTGGTGACACATCTTCACTCATGGTCGGTCCCGTGCATTTCGCAGTCCATTCGCTTCACTTCACCCCCATTTTCATGCATATCACGGTTATTCCCGCCTTTTCCGTGTTGATTCACGGTGATTTTGACGCATTTTGCGATGACACGTCTTCACTTCATGGTCAGTCCCGTGCATTTTGCGGTCTATTTGCTTCCCTTCACCCCCATTTTCATACATATCACGGTCATTCTCGCCTTTTTCGTGTTGATTCATGATGATTTTGACGCATTTCACCGTGACATGTCTTCACTTCACGGTCAGTCCCGCGTATTTCGCAGTCCATTCGCTTCACTTCACCCCCATTTCCATGCATATCATGGTCATTCCCGCCTTTTTCGTGTTGATTCATGGTAATTTCGATGTATTTCGCGGTGACATGTCTTCACTTCACGGTCAGTCCTGCGCATTTCGCGATTCATTCACTTCCCTTCACCCCCATTTCCATGCATATCACCGTCATTCTCACCTTTTCCGTGTTGATTCACGGTAATTTCGACGCATTTCTCGGTGACACATCTTCACTTCATGGTCAGTCCCGCTCATTTCGCAGTCCATTCGCTTCACTTCACCCCCATTTTCATGAATTTTACGGTCATTCCCGCCTATTCCGTGTTGATTCACGATCATTTCGGTGCATTTCACGGTCATGCCCCTTCACTTCACGGTCATTTTCGCACATTTCACTGTCCAATTGCCTCACTTTGCGGTCATTTCCATGCATACCACGGTCATTCCCGCGTATTCCGTGTTAATTCACGGACATTTCGACACATTTTACGGTCATGCCCCTTCACTTCACGGTCATTTCTGCGCATTTAACGGTCCAATCGCCTCACTTCATGCTCATTTCTATGCATATCACGGTTATTCCCGCCTATTCTGTGTTGATTCACGGTCATTTTGGCGCATTTCATGGTCATGTCCCTTCACTTCACGGTCATTTCTGCACATTTCACGGTCCAATCGCTGCACTTCACGGTCATTTTCATGCATATCACGGTCATTCCCGCTTATTTTGTGTTGATTCACGGTCATTTCAGTGCATTTCACGGTCACGCCCCTTCACTTCACGGTCATTTCCGTGCATTTCAAGGTCCAATCGCCTCACTTCACGGTCATTTCCATGCATACCACGGTCATTCCCGCCTATTCCGTGTTGATTCATAGTCATTTTGGCGCATTTCACGGTCATGCCCCTTCACTTCACGGTCATTTCCGTGCATTTCAAGGTCCAACCGCCTCACTTCGCGGTCATTTCCATGCATACCACAGTTATTCTCGCCTATTCCGTGTTGATTCATGGTCATTTCGGTGCATTCACGGTCATGCCTCTTCACTTCACAGTCATTTCCACGCATTTCGCGGTCCAATCGCTTCACTTCATGGTCATTTCTGCGCATTTCACGGTCATGCCCCTTCACTTCACGGTCATTTTCGGCGATTCCGTTTTATTTCACGGTCATTTCCATGCATTTCCCGGTTAATTCCCTTCATGGTCATTTCCATGCACTTCACGATAATTTTCATGCATTTCACAGTCATTGACCTGATGGAATCTTGGAAAATAACCAGGTTGGTTGGCTAAAGTAGCTTCTCCTACCCCAAAATCATATAGGGTTCATCGAGTAACTAATTTTGGTTTGGAAGATATACTTTTTAAATGAATAAAGAAATAAATGAAAAAAAGAGAGGAAAATTTTTTTATATGCTTATATATGCATATTTAAATAAATATGTGTTTGAGAAAATTGTAGGTATAATAAAGTTCTCCATGTAAAAAATAAAATTAAAAAAAATAAAAATAAAAATAAAAAATTTTGCATAGGCATCTATGGCTACCGCTATAATCCGTAGCCATAGGGGGCCTACAGATGGGCGTGGCCACGCCGGATCGGCGTGGCTCCACCAGATATGTCAACAAGTGGCGCGGGCGCTGTTAGTTCGGCGCGCCCACCCTGATAGTCCTCTATGGCTACGGATTTTAGTAGCTATGGCTACGATTATAATCCGTAGCCAAATCTCCCTGTATAAAATAATAATAATAATAAATATATAAAAATCTAGTTTTTTTGTTTTTATTTTTGTTTTTTGGGTCCCATCATGAGGTCTATGTTATATCCAAACCATCCATCTATTTGATGAGCTTATATTAAGGCTTGAGACGGAAAATAAGACAGATCTAACAATCAAGTGGACCACACTGTGAAAGGCAATGGGGAATTGAACGTCTACCATTGAAACCCTTTTAGGGGTCATAGAGGTTTTGGATCATTATGAAAATTTTTTTTCCTCTTCATCCAGGTCTTTGTGACCTTATGAATAGATTGGATGGAAAATAAATGTCATGGTGGGCCTTAAAAAAGTTTTAACGGTGAAAACCAATTTTCCCGCTGCTCTTTGTGGTGAGGTCCAGTTGATCTTTGGATATGATTTTATTTTTTTTTTGGTTAATGCTCCGAAATGATCTCGAAATATGGATGAACGTTGTATATATAATAAATACATAACTGTGGGGCCCATGTAACGTTGATCACTTTTGAACCGTTCGTATGACTCGGAGTTCGAGGAGCGTCAGCGCTCGTCTTCCCGCTTGAAGGAAAAGGCAGGGCATTTTCGACCTTTGGCAAGGCGTCCGTATAGCTGGGGCGTATTCTCGCAAGGGAAAATGAGGTGGGCTTAGTTTCCTAATTGGGCCATAAATGGGTTGTACAGTCGCAAAGTTCTCATATCGAAATATCAAGTGAACCACATTGCAAAAATCAGTGGAGAATTGAACGTCTACCATTGAAACCTTTTTGGGGATCACAAGAATTTTTTACCAATATGTTACCTGTTTTCACCTTATGAACAGATTAGATGAAAAATAAACGTTATGATAAGCCTTAAGAATGTTTTAAAGGTGAGAATCATTGTCCCACTTGGTGTGTTCTACTTAAACTTTGGATAGAACTCATTTTTGGCATTAAGAAATAAAATGATCTCTCCAAAAGGATGAATGGTGTGGATATATTAAATGTACCATTGTATGGGCCATGTAAATTTGATATCCTTTGAACCGGTCGTACAACTCGGAGCACGAGGAGCGTTAGCGCTCGTAATCGGACTTCACGTACCCACGCCAGGTGTGGTACACCACTCAATCCACTTCCGCTCAGAAGAAGCCAGAAGGGCAGAGTGATGTTTGCGAGAAATTCACCCCCACGTCCCCTTTTTCAACTATTATTTGACCATAAGTTTAAAAAAATGAGGCAGATCGAAAACTCCTGTGAGCCGCACGACAGAAAAAAGTAGGTAGGTAAATGCCCCGGTCGGAACTTCGCTGATCCACGTCCAAACCGGTCAAAAGAACGTTTCTGTTAGATGAATTGATAACGTAAACGTATTAACTTGATCCAAAACTTATTTAGCCCAAAGAATGTTTCTAATTGTACACATTCAATGACGTGGCCCTCTTGAGTTTTTGATATGTCTCTTTTTTTTTTCTCCTAACGTAAGATGAGCCGGAAAAGGGATGAACAGTGTGGATTTCCCACAAACATCACATTGGCCCCACCTACTTTTGCAGAGCCATTGGCTCTAAGGTTAATCAAAATGTCCATCTTATTATAAAAATGGGTTTATTAATGAAGTAGACTCAAGGTCTACTTTAATTATATATTTCGCAACTATTAAAATATATTTTTTTAGATTTGACCCAATGTGAAAATTTTTTATACCGAAAATGGCCATGAATGTCTTCTTAACCACTTCAAAGTGTTTATAGGCCCTAACTTACTGTGAGGCCGTACATGTGAAATGTCCACAATTGAATCCTCCATTGGGTCCACTATATGGGTCATCTATGCCGTTTATAAGGTCGCATGTGTCTGGATGAGGGGACAACACAAATTTCAGCCCAATTGAAAATGCTCATTGGCCCACATAGTCTAGTGGTCCAAATTTAAATCCCACTGCTTCCTAATATGTTGTCCATCCCTGAGTTGGGTCCTACTGATTCTTTGGCTCATGTCCTAATATTATTACACAAATATTATGAACGGCGTGGATTGGACTAAGACTTCACTGTGGGCCTGTAGTTGGCAAATGATGACAAGGGACATGAAAGAGCCCCAACCCATGAAATGACGCTTGAAGAGGTGGTTAGAGTACGCATACCACCTTCTCATTTGTACTCGGTGACCTTTTGGCAATTTCCTCGACATTTGTCTCTATAGCACACGATTCTTCCGCCACCCCTCTCATCACCTCGGATCACCATCTTAACTAATTCTACTTTTACAAGTTTTTACCACCTCCAGCTTTCTCGCCACATCGGAGGTGTTTATGGCTCAATGGATATGAATATGTACTGAGGGAGGTCCACGAATGTGTCTACGAAAATCATTCGGGAGGAAGGGCCCAAGCACATAAAGGTAATCTAACAAGGATACTATTGACCCACAATCTTGACTGGGAGAATATTTACAGTCGCATTGTTATCAACCAGGACCCTAGTAACCGGACATCCTTCTAAGTAAGCAGAGATGTACAATAGCTTTAGATGTTAAGTCATAGTGTGAGTAGGTCTTTCTATGACTACTTTTTTGAAAGGTATGTCTGGCTCAATAGAAACTGTCAAAAGAACTATGTTTTATGATTATAAGGCGACTAAGTTATTCCACATCGCATTCCATCTTACTAGGTTGAGATGGTTTAGCCTGCAAACTCAATGGTAGGGTGAGTACCATATTACAATCCAATACCACAGGTGGAAGCGATCCAAACTGAAATAGCGAATTCGGACATTGCCCCCCAGGCATTTCTGAATTCGGTCGCTCTTCAATACTTTCGACTGCAAGTAAACCATGTGGAGTATCTTTTATCAAAACTTCCCTCCTTCCATCAAGGTGTTGAGTGTGAAATATTACATATTTCTCCCTATTTATACCTTGATTTTATAAACATGATAGTGTTAAATTGATTTAATTATCATGCTTTTATGTGCGAGGTGATTTCGAGAGTTTAAGGTGAAATTGATGCTAAAAGGAAGATTTATGTTCAAAAGATTATTAAATGAAGATTCGAAGATTTGGAAGTCATTAATAAAGAATTCACATGCCAAAGATCTAAGAAAACCAAGTGAGGAATGAAGAGAATCAAACATTTGAAGTGAAAAAAAAATGAATCCTAAAACTGTCCTAAAAACAAACATATTCCTAAAATTGTTCTGAAAAAATATATTCTGAAACTTGGAGTCTATTTTAATTATGCAGAGTGAAGTAATTTTGAAAAACAGCGCAGAGTGAAGTTTAATTTAGCAAACTGCGCAGAGTGAAGTTTAATTTAGCAAACTGCGGAGAGCGCGTAAATTTGAGGCGGTTTCTAGATTTTTCCAACTAGGTGCGAAAGTTAGAGTTCCACAACTATATATAGGATTCCTTAGGATGCTCTAAACCATCTTCTAGGGTTTGGAAAGGTCTCAAGGAGCATAGCACAAGGGTGGAACAGCCGCTAAAGAGTTTTTCCTCCCTGGTTCATTTTTCATGCTTTGTTTAAGAGATTTAGTTTCAATCATGTCTATGGTTGGCTAAACCTCTTAACTCCTGTCACTCCCCAGACTCGGTAACCGGACTCACAAAGAACTCAATAGCCGATTCTAGCTGCAACAGCTTCTGTAATACCTCATTTTCGGCTCATGAGGCAGGTTCCGATCCTGGGATCCTACAAGGAGGATTTACATAACTGTAAAACCATTTCCAATATGAGCATACCCAAAATCACAACATGTAAATCTCGAAAATAACAAAGGGACACATTACAAAATCCATTATAAATTTGAACTTTATAGTTACATAAGGTTCAAAAAGACATACATAAGATAATAGAAGAAAGAGGGAAAGGTTTGTAACACTAGGGTCCTCAGTGCAACTCTAATCCAAGCTCTGCTCTTACGATGCTGACTTAGGATCTTCTGCACGCATCAATCGTGCATAAACTTATAGAAGCTTAGAGGGTGGTGAAAGTATGTGATAATGGTACATAGAAGAATAATAGGAGACACAGGAAGGGAAATATGATCAATAACAGTATCAGTGGCCTTACCAAGGCTTATCATGAATACAATGCAAAGAGTATTAGGCGTCATACCAAGGCGATGCATAAAGGGGCTTAAGTAGCCAATACGAATGCAATGCGAAGTGATGTTAGTGCTCATATCCAATCCACATATCAATACATTTCCATCATAAGGAAATCACCGGGGTCAATTACACTACTGAATGACTGCCACTCTCCAGACCTGCACAATCAAACAAGCGTAAGAGACCTCATTACCCGCCTGTAGACAGTCAATCACCAATAAGGCTCGACGGCAACGAATTCATTTACGAGCTGGTTAGACTCAGCCTAGCAATGCCTTCTTACACCAGGTGGGTAAGGCCACACCCCTACCCAACCAACTATACGATAGTGGGAGTCGCGGCCTAACGGTATAAGGCCCTCATACATTCATAGTTTCCACTCGGTCACAGCATTGGAGCAGATCCTTAGTACCATGGAAGTTTTGGGAATTTCACCCATGAGCATCTTATGCACCCAATATATCAAGTAATATTTCTGGTATCCACACATACGGCCATCCACGAATGTCCCTGTGGAGGCAAGGCCCTGATGAAGCAAGGGCGGTATCATCATGAAATGTGATGCCAATGCATGAGTCACGCATACAGATCATGCACTAGCTTCAAGCACTCGATGTGCACAAGGGGAGAAACTTCATCCCTCTATCATATCAACCCAATGACCACACACAATGCAATCCATTGACGTAGATGGGTCATAATGGTGTAAGTACGCTACGCGGCGATGATGGCGTAGAACATATTCCTCCTTCCCAAGGAGGGACAAGGTTTAGATATATAGACATGTACTCTAAGGAGAAGTCCTCTAGTGGGGGCCCAATACTTCGGGGTAACCCACAAGTTAAGAGGGTTATAAAAGCCCAAGGAAGAAGCAGTCATAATAAGGGTCCAAGGTGGGCCTTCAACCACCTATAAGAACCCTATGAGCCTACCTTAAGGCCACCAAGGAGGACATCCAAACTCAACTGGGTCTCAAAAGATAGCCCGCTACCTATACGCATATAAAGCAAAGCCCAAGGTTTAAGCAATTTATGGCCTGGTGGGCTATACACCAAGTCCCAACACATAGGCAACATGGTGGGTCCTCAAGCAAGGTTTTGGGCCCAACCATAAGGGTCATGAGGCCACTCATTGTGGTGGGCCTAATGGGCAGCCCATTATTCCAACCATATGGCATTTCTTATGTTTGAAACAAGTGAGTTGGGCCTTACCTCTTGACCCAAGTATGGGGTTAATTTAATAGGCAACCAAGGGCCCAGCTACTTGAGTATTTTGGGCTATAAAATCCATCACAATAGTATGTATGGGCCCAAAGGTCAGGGGCCTATCAAGAAAGTTACAGGATAATGGGCCTTAGGGACCCAACAAATAACTATGAATATTAGTCTAATGAAAACCCAATTGGAATGGGCCTTAAGAGTGCACTAATTAAGCCCAAAATCTGATTAGAAATAGGGCAAGATATGTATAAGAATATCTCCCAAATCTGGTGGGTCATGCTGCCCCAAAACATACATTTATGGGCAGCAATTTTGGACCTATTGCTGAAATTCCAGCCCATCCACTATCTGGGCTTGCTAGAAATTCAATAATAATAAATTTATACAATTATTTTAGTCCCTGGTGACCCACACATGTCACAGAGGGTCCCACCAGATGAGAGGAGTGGATAAAACACATAAATTAGGCAGGCCATGCTGCTAGACTGGATGTCCAGCAGCAGTCCAATGGGCTGGGAGTCCCATGGTGGACGGTACAAGGGGCTGGGACGTCCCCTCCCCCCCTAACACATCAAGGTGGGTCCCACATGTGGGCATCCCACATGGGAGATGGGCCACACACATGGGGTCCACAATGTGGATGGTGGCATGGATGAAACATACATTATAGTGGGCCTTAGGAGGATGGACGGTCAACCCATGGCTGAACGCCAGCCCTACTGGAACGTCCAGCTATGGACTGCCATTCCAGCAGCCATACATCATTCTTTTGAGGTGAAAGTGGTGGCCCACACCCCCAAGATGGGTCCCAACATGATGGGCCTCAAGATGGGCTATTTGGAGAGCCATAAGCCCAAGCAAATCATGGAGGAACTTCATGGACAACAAGGTAGGAATTAAAATTTTGCTGGATAAAAATGTTGCTGTCCATACAATGTTTATCCAATAAGGTGGGCCCAAACTTTATCTAGGATGGGAGGAATGAATGGTTAGTATTTTTCTCATAAAATACAGCAAGGTGGGGTCTACAAAAGTGGCCCACCACTCAAGGAATCAAGCTGGAATTTGTGTTTTCCCCTCATTCATAAGGGTTGGACGGTCCAGCAAGGTGGACCGCCCACCCCTATGGGCCCTCCTTTTTGGGTGCTATCGTATGGACAATCTGAGGTGTGGTCCATCACACTTCAAGGTGGGGTCTACTCCAAAATATACCCCACAATAAGAAGAAAAACAGTAGAAATCATGGACCAATCCCATGTTAAACATCAACTACAATAGTCCATTCAAACAGTCCAGATTTTTGGACAGCTATATATGGCTGGACATACCAGCCCATATATGAAAATATTCATCAAATTCAGGGTGATGTGGCCTTCCTTAGTGGGCCCCACACATGTCCAGATCAAGGCCTCAAGCCAAGGCACTTGCATGCATTAAATAAAGTACCCAAAAATCATGAAATGGGAGGTAGGGGCGTCCCACCATTGCTGGATTTTCTAAACGTCTTAGGCCCACCAAGTGGGTCACACATATCATCATCCAACATAAGAGAAAAGAGAGAGAGAAGGACAATCCGGCCATGGGGGTAGGGCCCCGCCACTAACGAGCCCTCCCAAGAACAATCACACCCATAGATCTACATTGGTTTGTACTTATAACATACAACTAATACATGCATGGTCTATATTTACAATGGATGGCTAGGACGCCATCCCAACATGATGTTTAAGGTCTAGATGACCTTAGAATAGTGTAGATCATGAGATACATCATGATGGAGTCCATGGAGAATGGCCCCATCATGGAACATGGCATGCATGTAGGATGGGCCAAAGGGCCACATCCATGAGATCAAATAGGATCCTCACCATGGATTGGTGGGTCCTATATGATCCATTCATGAAGAAATAAGAAGATTAAGGGATAGAAAAGAAATCAGCAAAAATATAGTCACCCACATGCAAACCAAGCTCTCAAACTTCCACGCCATATAGATCTTGGACCAATGAAGAGGTTTTGATAGTTGAGATGAGTTTTTAATGGTGGGATTAGAGGGATTTTGGAGCTTTGAGGGTTGGAGAGATGGGGGATTTTGGGACGTTGGGAGAGGGATTTTTTATAGCATGGAGAGAATGAGAGGAGGGAGAGAAATAAAGAGAGAGAGAGAGAAAGAGCAACAATTTCTTTGTAAGGAGTAATGATTGCCTATGGGAGGAGAAACCAAAGCGACAGGCTTAGGGTAGGCTTTGGTGGTGTGTGGGGTTGGGTAGTGTTAGCTATGGAATTTTTATGTGGTGTGTGTAGTGTGCTTTAGAACTTGTGCTAAGGGTGTGGTCACATGCATTATATCTAAGTGGGCCACATGATTAAGGGTCATACAATGAAATGTTCATAACTTTTGATCTATATATCGGATGGACGCACAAGATGTATCATCGGAACCGCAACGACGATGCGAATAAGATGGCATAGGTCTTGGGCCAATCCGAGTTGGGTCAATGTGACCGGACTTAAGGATGACTGTAAACACTATTTAAGGGTCGCTGGGATTCGATCGGTAAGACCGCGGGACCAAGAGAAATGAAATGCATACCTATATACACACATGCACACATACAACTTGGGTCGGGTCTTATAGCTAGGGCTAAGAGGTAAAGCTTGTAGCGTGTTGGGATGTTTATTTTGCTTTGTTCTTGTTCTTATTGAACTTCGTTGATTTTTAGTTTGATATTAAAGGAATATTTTCAATTTTCTATAATTTATTGTGACTTAAATTACGATAGATGTTGTGATAGCTTTGGTTATCTTCTTTTCCTGTTTTGAGATAGTGAGATTAGTAAATCTCATTGTTTACCATTGTCTCCTGAGCATGGTAGGGTGATGGAATCCCTTTCAATCTTCACAATTCTCCTCCATTGAGAATTAGGTCGATGAAAAGTTTAGATTTGATTTAAATTGTTTTATCTTCTAATTGGATAGGATAGGACTCCAATTCCAATTGTATTTATTGAATCAAGCAAGGTAGCATCTTAATACCTACAAGTGGATCCTTGACACCCTAGTTTCTACATTTAAATGATAGTTTAAACATTATTTATAATTACTCTCTTTTATTCCAAAATTCAGATTTAGATCTTTTTTTAGTTATAGTTCTTTTCAGAATACGTACAAGTTTAGTCTCTGTGGATTTGACCTCGTTCTCACGAGTTATTATGTAACGCCCCGTGTTTTCAGGACCCGAGTATATAACCCGTTTCCCAAAAACCCGAGTGTTAGCTTATAAAATCCAGTGTAAATTTGAACCATTTATCATTAATCAGAGTTAACAGCAACGAATCTAGAATAAACCATGTATTGTATAAAGATATTCTGATCATTCTAAAATTTTAAATGTAGCACCCATACAGGACTTATACAATCTCAAATAACAAAGTTCAAGTAAGTGAAAATATGAGTCTATCAACTAATAGTGGAGATCAATGTGGGCTGCAAAGACCCCGCCTAACTCCCTAGCTACTCGATCTGCTCCAGCACCGTAGTGGACAACATCGGCTCGCCCTATACCTGCATCAACTGTACGGTTTGATAGCATCAATGGCTATCGCAGTGAGGAGCACCCTCCAAGATTGCACACTCATCATTCATAATCAATAAAGAATACCAATCATAAATTTAGATATATCAAACAGAGCAATTTATAATCATGAGCATGCCTATAAAAATTAAGTCAACCAACACAATCTCATCATAAGCAAGGTATAATAGCAGTTACAATGCAAGGAACATGTTCAGATAACCAAACAATCAAACATACGATTTTCTGTTGCGCCTGAAATCTCATTGTACGTGAACTCCGCAAGATGGTTAGAAAATCGACAAAGCGAACTTCGGCTCCACCCGGAAATCATGGTACAAGTAGAATTCACAAGACGAATAGAAAATCCCCCTTTAAACCCCCACTTCACCCGGGAATCATGTCGTACGTGAACTCCGCAAGATGGCTAGAAAAATCGACAAAGCGAACTTCAGCTCCACCCGGAAATCATGGTACGAATGAACACCACAGATGAAGAGACAAACAACATACAAACCCTAAACCACCCAGAAATCATGTCGTACGTGAACTCCGCAAGATGGCTAGAAAATCGACAAAGCGAACTTCGGCTCCACCTGAAAATCATGGTATGGCTGAACTCCGCAAGATGGATAGGAAACAACAGGGTATGAGAACATACCCAACAACCCACAAAGGGCAACAATAGGTCATCAAAGCCACGAGGGCAAATATACGATCCAAGCCACATAGGCGATGTGCGGTCTAAGCCACATAGGTAAATGTGCGATTCAAGCCGTGTAAAGCAAATGTGGACCGCAAGATCACAAGTCCAAGGTAAGTTCCATTCAGTTCATCATTCAAGCACAAGTGGTAGCATATAAATAAATTAATACATATACAATAAAGGATAGCATGTTATCAGCGAGCCATTCATGCATAACGCAATTTAAAAGAAACGTTTATCTTCCAACACATGAATTCACTATACCACAAGTTAGCATATTCGAATGTAAAGTAAGAAACTCAGTTAAGGGATTCATGTCATCATCTATATTTAGATTGATGAAATCAAGTGGGAAGCTCAAAGGGTGAGTCCTCACCTCGATCAAGTAATCTAGTTGTGTGGCCCGCTAGATAGCACGAGTGAAATCTGATAGAGTCAAGTCTAGTCAATAAACATGCGATCATGACCCAATCAAAACATCATGGAAGATGGTTAGTACTTAGGTCCTATGCTCAATATGCTAAGTTAAAAAAAAAACTCATTTAGTAACTAATGAATGTAGATGAGTTTTGATTTACCTTTGATTTACACCACCTGGCAGCTACCAGGTTAGAGTAGGTCAACCCAATCTCGACCCAACTCCACCGAGTCGACTTGACCGGTACAACCAAAATCTCCAAACCTTTCTTCTTCTCTTTTTCTTTCTTTTCTTCTTTCTTCTCTTATTTTCTTCTTTCTCTCACTCCCTCTCTCTTTTTCTGTTGCTGGGACGTCCCACGGCAACCTGGACCGAGTCAAATCCCGACTCGGCAGTGAGTTGACTCAGCTGCCAACTCTCCCTCTCTCTCTCTCTCTCTCTCTCTCTCTCTCTCTCTCTCTTCCTCGCACCGCCCTTCTCCTTTTCTTTCTTGCTATCTTCTTTCTTTTATTTTCATTGGAATGCCCAAAAATGTCTGGACTAGGCCACTCGACCCAGTCAACTCAGTCAGAAACTGAGTCGACTCGGTTTCAGCTGAACAGCAGCCCCACGCTGTCTCTCTCTCATTCCTCCTTCTCCCTTCTCTGATGACCAAACAGGTCAGCAACTGATCCCACAAGCTGACTCACAGTGAGTCGGTGGAATGGGACTCGGGCAGCAACCCAGCGGCACCACACCTTTCTCACGTTCTTCTTTCTTTCTTCTTCCCTCTTTCACTCTCTTTCTTCCCTGCTTCTCTGGAGACCTAGCAGCGGCCCAACCAAGTTGTTTAACTCAGTTGCGGCCCACTGAGTTCAGAGGGATGATGGGTTTTCGGGTTGTACTTGACGGTGGCGTGCATGGTGCGGCAGCGACAACAACAGCTGCACCTCTCTCCCTTCTTCCTTCTTCTTTTCTTTCTGTTTTTTTTCTTCTTCTTCTTCTTCCCTCCTTGATTCAGCGTTCCAGAAGGCCCAACCGAACCCGGACTCGGCCTAGACTCGGACTGAATCAGCGCAGTCAGGTAGAGAAGATGGGTCAGTCGGTAATGGCAAATCCAAATCTGATGAACCTGGCTTCGATCCGCTCCGTAGGATCGATTCTACTCGATCCCAGCATGCTTCCTGACCATTATTTTTAAAGCTTCAACGAGTTTTTCTTGACGGGTTCAAAAATAGGAGGAAACGGGTGATTTTCCTTTCGAGCTGTTGTAAGAGGTGAAGATGGACTACCCCTGCACGATCCTTCTCCTCTTAAGCACGCCCTATCTCCCCCAGCACCGTCAGATGGAGGACACACGGCCAGGATCGAATCCGTGGCAGGGAGAAATCCGTTGGCGCACAAAACCAGTCGCGGTTTTGCTTGTTGGCGTCGGTTTTCTACAGGAAACTAGATCCACGGGAGCAGGAATGAATGGCTGAGATCAGCCTAAATGAAAGGCTAGGATGGATGGACGTACAGGCACACGGATCGCCAACATGGAGAAAAATAGGTCTTTCCGTTTTTGGAAAGAAAAGAAGCACAAACAGCTTGCTTGTGCCTGTGATTGTCGTCTCGTGTGTGAGAGATAGTGGGGAAATTTGGGCAGGATTTGCATGGTTTCAAGTCTTCTACAACATGGACGGTTCAGATCGTGGGACTGACCCATGATGGTGGGCCAAAATTCGAACAAACGAACGGCTATCCATCCGTTCAAAAACACCAGGGCGCGGGAGAAAGAAAAGAAGGGATTTCCTTCTTTAAGAAATTTCGGTCAGAGCTGCTCTGACCGGTCTCCATGTTCCAAAGGCACAATGTACGGCCGCACGTATCGATGTGCACACGCAATGCAGAGTGGGGTCCACAAGATGTGTCGTGATCTGATCCACTCCGGCCATGCATTTTGCCACATCAATTTAGGGCTCGTCTTGAAGAATGAGGTGGATCCATAGCTTAGGTGGGCCATACACGCCACATTTGTGTTGAATTGGTGGTTTGTGCGGCCCATGGTATTCTTAAGTGAAATCCGGCCCGTCCATTAGTTCCAAAATACTATAGACTAAGTAATAATAAATGTAACATACATACAACTTATATTACATTTATATTTTGTATTAATGATTATTTATTTACTTTAAAATATTATATATATATATATAAATATTAATTATCGAAAGTGTACTATAATTAATTTATGTAATATTCTCATACATTCATTATAATAATATTGGTAATGGTAAGTAATGTTTTAGATTACATTATAAATATATATTTTTCATATATATATATATATTTATTTATTTGTTTAGTTATAATACATTCGTATATAGTTAGAGTTATAAAATGTAAATGTTAATTGATATACATTGATTATATAATAATGTGTTGGTCTACAATTTGGTTCGTATATAGTTTAAATAATATACATGATTTAAATAATTTAAGTAACATACGTATTCCTACAAATAATTATAAAATATATATACAATTAAAATGAGTTTACCGTTGCTTACAAAATCACTAAATCGAGTTTGTAATTCTAATTTAGGTCGTCATGGTAACACCCGAGTATTGAAAAGTACGGGGTGTTACATATTACTACATCACAACCCTACACTTATGGTTGTGAACAAGTTTTTGGTGTCGTTGCTGAGGACTACGACTACGTTTTTCAGGATGTAATTAGTATTAGAATTAGGTTAAGATTATGATTTATTTTTCTGCTATGTTTTTAGGTTAGGATTTTTTATGAAATTATTTTTAGAAACTAATATTGTTTTCTGTTTTGTAGGATTCCTAACATAGCAACTCTTATTTGGTAATTTTGTTACAATCCTCTCTCTTATTTTTTTAGATCTCTTATTTGTTTTTATTTTCTAGTTTTCTTTTTAGGTTTAATTGTTTAGTTATTTGACGGTTGTGCGTGTTTCATGCCCAAGTGAGTTCGTGAGAACACTCAACATCTCTTGAGTGAAGGAGGATTAGTCGAAGGGTTGTCTATCCATCAAAGGATTAGACACCACTTGAGATCCTCTCAGTTAATTGAAGTGATGGATGCAAATCAACCTCAACCTCAACCTCAACCACCAGTTGAGGAAGTTCAAGATGAAAACGAGGTGCATATGCACCCCCACCTCGTACTCTATGCAATTATTTACAACTGGCGGGGGTGAGTATACCTTCCTACATGGTCTTTCCACTTAATATAGGAAATATGGATATCAAACTTGGAGTGATACAACTCCTTCCTAAGTTTCATGGACTAGATTCTGAAAGTCCGTATTTGCACATCAAGGAGTTTGATGAGATAATCGCTATATTACACTTTCCAAACGTGTTTGAGGACACGATGCAACTTAAATTGTTTCTTTTTTTTATTATTATTGAAAGAGAATACTAAGACGTGGATGCACTCCTTAAAGCCAAGATCCATCGGCACGTGGGCAGAAGAGGCCTCATGAGGATATGGTTGAAAAATTCAAGCAAAACCAAGAGTTATTTAACCAGAATACAATACAAGCATTCCAGGATATTAAAACAACAATGAGAATGTTTGCATCGTCCATCAACGGATTAAGTCACACTTAGCGAGTGGGGAGAAAGGGATGTTTCCAGCCCAACCTCTCCCCAATCTAAAGCCACAATGTGAAATTAGTGACCCAAGCTCTTCAAATCAAATGGAGCAAGCCAAGTTTATCACTACTCTCAGGAGTGGAAAGACAATAGACAAATCTATTCCGATAAGGGCTAAAAAGCCTAAGGACCCCGAAGAAGATAAGAATGATAGACCTAGCATTACTCCACATGGGTTAAAACCGGAACCTCAAAGTAAGACGATTGCGCCATTCCCTCAATGGTTGATTGCACCAAAACCTCTATCTAATTCTTAGGATATTCTAGAGGTGCTTAAACAAGTGAAGGTCAACATCCCTCTACTGGATGTTGTTAAACAAATTCCTTCATATGCCAAATTTCTGAAAGATCTATGCACTACCAAAAGACGGCAAAACATACAAAAGAAAATTTTTTTGACAGAAAAAGTGAGTGTCATCCTCAAGCAAGATGTGCTACAAAAATACAAAGATCCTGGTAGCCCAACCATCACTTGTGTAATTGGGAATTACCGGATTGAGCATGCACTTCTTAACTTGAGGGCGAGTATAAATTTGATTCCTTACTCGGTCTACGAATAACTGGGTCTTTGTGAATTAAAACCCACCCAGACCACGTTACAACTTGTTGATCGATCGGTTCGTGTACCGAGAGGAATGATCGAGGATGTGTTGGTCCAATTTGATAAATTCTACTACTCGGTAGATTTTATTATTCTGGATACTCAACCTATCATGGATGTGAGCACTCAGATACTCGTCATTCTTGGTCGCTCATTCCTTGCTACATCAAATGTTATCATTAATTGTAGGAATGAGATTATGATCTATCTTTTGGAAATATGACATTGGAGCTCAACATCTTTTTCAATATGAGCAAACAGTCAAAAGATGATGATACCCATGACATTAACATTATTGATTCTTTCGTAGAAGATAGAGCACTTTTAACTCTATACTCTGACACTCTAGAGACATGTTGGCCCACTCCCCTGATGTAACACCCTAGATTTTTGCCAACCTGGAGTTAGATGTCCTTAGGCAAGGGGTTGATCCTAACCCCTTATTAACTTCTCAAACCTCAAATCCTTTAGAAATTAAACGAGAATTACCTAAGTGCTAAACTATAGTACCTATGAAATTAGCACTAATCACTTTAAATATGATCTGCAAGACCCAAAACTTGTAGAATCATTGACGCTAGGTTACCCTAAAATCTAGGATCAATCTCATTACACAGATGCTCTCGGGAGCACATTGAAACCCGTATCGGATCAGGACAGCACGTCAAAAGTCCGATGACCACGAGACTAAGCGCTTAGGACCGCCTTGCTGGGCTTGACAACCATCTCGAAAATCAAATCCAGATAGTGTCCCAAAGCCATTTGCTTGAGCCCGGAGCGAAGAGTGTGAGAAAACGTGGTTTCCTTTAGAAATTAAATCTAATTTAAGTAATCTAAGACTTGTCACTGGCAGGCTAAGTATAAGGATTCAGACCGTCAGAATCTGATCCAAATACACCCTTGGATCAAGAGAAATTTCATACACAGGTCAGTGTACTTATAGCCCTGATCGGTGTTCGTGGACCGTTGAACTGAAACTGGTCCTCCACGTGCGATCTGAAAACCCGACTGGAATGAAAACTTAACTCGACCTAGATCCATAGTCAGGGAGCTTAAGTCTGACCTTTGGCTCAAGGGGATGCTCCAAAAGTGCTCCGTTAAGCCGAAACAGATGGGTTTTGGCTGTAACCTAAGTATACCTTGGCCTTGGGGTCATTCCCATCAGTTTTGGGCCTATATAAGGACCTTAAGCCCTCACTCTCTCATCCCAAACGAATTTGGAAAACCCTAGGAGTGAGAAGAGAGGAAAGAGAGAGAAAGAGAGAGAGAGAGAGAGAGTTGGAGTTCATCCCTGGGATTCCATCCCATCCTTCCTCAGGCTGAATCAGTTCTTTCGTACCACTCTACCGGCGATACCAATCTCGTTCTTAGGTAAGAAATTCAACCCTTAACCTATTTTAGGATTTCAAATAGTTGAAATGATGAAATAGTTAACCTAGTTCATGTTATAGGTTGCAAATCCGCCGTTGACAAAGACTTAATGTCTAAAACGACTCCGTTACGCATTTATTGGCGTAAGGTCGGACTTTAAACATATAGGTTATGGTTTTCAAGGCTTTTAATGTCAGTTAATAATATATTACTGACGTGGATGCTATTGCACACGTACAAAGTGCTGTCCATTTCATTTTTCAGATATACGTTACCTATGTTGAATATACTGTATTCCTCGTATTTGTAGAAATACCGTATACGTATGAAATATGGATTTGTGCTTGCCATGATTAATTGTTGTCTATGTATGCTAGATGCATGTGTATCAACTTCTGGGTGAACGGATTAGCCTAATACCTGTTATATTCACATACGTCGTATATGTACAAGTTGTAGCCTAAGTGTTTGTGAAAATATCTAAGTGAGTATAAACTATGCATTAGTGTACGCCATGACTAACCATCATGGATATGTGCTTGTTGTATAGGCGGCAATCCTTTGACGAAAGGCCTTGCCCTAATACGTATTCTAACTACTACATACCATGTATGATGTAATGTGCAGACTAAGTGTATGTAAAAATGTCTGTATGAGTAAGTGCTTATAAATTCTTCTCTAATTGAGCATTGAGATAGGATTATCAACTACCGTAACGATGTGTATGATTTCCTCCATGTACCGTATATTGGTGTCTGTTTATCTATGTAATGCATTGTATAAATTCATGTTTAAGTTATATTCCATAAAATGCAAAAACAAAGCCGTGAAGGGTGATGGGAGAGTGGAGTAATGATTCCGTGCAACAACCCTGGCAGCCCTAAAGTAGATATTATTGGACCTTTGATTATATGATTTGCAATCTTGATCATAACCGCTTTAACTATCTTATAGAATATTTTGCTGTAATTGAATGTGATTGGGGCTATTGTATAGTCCAGGCAATCGGTAATAGGCTTTGATTTTGTGGCTGAGGTCATTTCGCCACAAAAGACACGTTCGATGAATCCGAGTCATACGATGGTTGTCGACAGTGGTACCTTGTCAGTTACTTCAGCGTATGCTCATACCAGTCGAACTTGTCCAATAAACCGATGGGCCTATTGTACTTTCACCATATTTGGACGCTACTGCTTGAACCTAAGGTACTAAACTTACTAGTGAAACCCCGTTAACCTTGGTACCTCGATCCGCTAAGACTCATGAGCCGGACATGGTGGTATGGGATACCGTGGTCGAGCTGTCGGCATACGCTGGGGTGACGAGCCTCCCCGTAGTGACCAATGAGCAACCCAAACTCGTAAGCCGAATACGGTAGTATGGGACACTGTATTCGAGCTGTCAGCCTACACTGTTTTGATGACAAAGCCATGATGGGTGATGGAGGAGTGGTGTAACGATTCCGTGCAACAGCTCTGGCAGCCCTAGACGTGTCCTTTGTAGTGACTTCGAGCGTACTCTGAGTCTACATGGAGGCGACAACCCTTTCATAGCAACAAGAGTATAAACTAGGCCTGCACTGATTTGGCGACGAGCCATTTATAGTGACCTAGAACCACAGCATCGTATGATACTAACTAGGACTGACGACCTTAGAATGGATCATTGTTTGGGAAATAACATAAGGGAGGTACCTTAGTTTCCCAATCCTGCTGTATGAAAAGGACTAATAAGAACTTGGTAATCATATGCATGCACCGCATTACGCGTGCGTTCAGGCGTAGCAGGTCAAGCACTGAGGCAATGTTGTTCATGCGTGAACGTGAGATGAAGTCATTGAGGGAGCGTAAGCGAGGGCATGCATCATACATTCATACCATTCTTGCATTAACAATAGTACTTAGGGATGTGTGATTTACTGCTTTATCATTACTGCTTGACTGAATTGATAACATGTTAACCTTTGCTTTATTGTTCCACTGAGTTGATCACTCACTTCCACATTACGGGACAGTGTTGTACACACCAACTAGACCCTGTTTGAGTTTCAGATGATGGTGATGCTTGCGAAGCGGAGCCGGACTTTTATGATGATGAGAAGGGTTTCTCCTTTATACAGCTATCAGGCGGGTCTATGTAGACCATCTTCTGATCGACGGGATTATAGGGATTACTTTAGTTTGCACTTTTGGAATACCCATGTATATTCCTTTTGTTCATTTTGGTGTATATATGTCTATATTTAACCTGGTAACATGTTCATACTCTGGAGACTTACAACAGTTTATATATGTTATATATCTATCACAGTCTTCCGCTTGCGTAATTTAACTATCTCTGGAGTATAATATGCTATTTTGGTATAATCCCATTCATGTTTCAATGCACTCATCATAATCAGCATTATCTATGTTGCATAAGTGATGCATTGGAACTCGGGAGCTGAGCTTTGCTCGACCCCCAATTTTCAGGGCGTTACACCTGATTTGGATGACCACATAATTAAGGAGATGGATGTCATGCTTGATGCTACGCCGGTACTTAAAGTTAACCGGTGGAGGCCACAATTTGAAGAATCACCCCAAACTAATGTAGTGCCTCTACCGTCTAGTCTCAAAGCGCCGAAGCTTGACCTAAAACCTTTACCCTCTGATATTAAATATATCTATTTAGGTCATGATGAGACATATATGGTGGTGATTTCTTCCCTCCTTGAGCAAGAACAGGAGAGTATGTTTCTCTCTACTCTCATTGAGTATAAAGGAACCCTTGGATGGTCAATTGCGGACCTCAAGAGAATTGACCCTTTGATACTCACCGCATTCATCTTGATGATAATGCGAAGACCTCCCAACAACCATAACATCGATTAAATCCAAACATGAAAGAAGTGGTTAAGGCCGAGGTACTTAAGTTGTTGGATGTGGGTATCATATACCCGATATCCGATAGCTAATAGGTGAGTCCAACTCAGGTGGTTCCTAAGAAGTTCGAAATCACCATCGTATCCAATGCTGATAATGAACTTGTGCCAACTAGAGTTACTACTGATTCGAGAATGTGCATTGACTACAGAAAGTTGAATACCGTCACGAGGAAGGACCACTTTCTTTTGCCCTTCATTGATCAAATCTTGGAAAGGCTAGCCGGTCACTCTTACTATTGCTTCCTTGACGGATATTTCGGCTACAATCAGAAAGAGATAGCCATTGAAGATCAAGAAAAGACCACTTTCACATGCCCCTTTAGCACCTTTGCTTACCGAATAATGCCATTCGGACTATGTAATGCCCCTGCCACTTTTTAGCGATGCATGTTAAGTATATTTTCTGACACAATGGGGCAATATTTAGAGGTCTTCATGGATGACCTCTCTGTCTTTGGTCAATCCTTCAGCGAGTGTTTGGAAAATCTGAAAATTGTGCTGAAGCAATGTGAGAAAAAGTATTTGGTACTAAATTGGGAGAAGTGTCATTTCATGGTTCATAAGGGAATTGTTCTTGGACATATCATCTCATCTAAGGGAATTGAGGTAGATAAGGCTAAAATTGATCTTATCTCTAACCTACCTCCACCCAAGAGCATACGAGACGTGTGATCCTTCTTAGGATACGCTAAATTTTACAGACGATTCATAAAGGAATTTAGTCATCTCTCTCGTCCTTTATGCAATCTACTTCAAAAAGATGTACCATACGGGTGGATTGAGCAATGCCAGGAAGCTTTCACTAAGCTCAAGGGCATATTAAGTATTGCAACTATTATGCAGCCACCCAATTGAGCATTCCTTTTGAGATTATTTGTGATGCCTCTGACTATGCTACTGGAGCGGTGTTAGGACAAAGAAAAGAAAAGAAGCCCTACGTTATTCACTATGCAAGTAAAACTCTAAATCCTACCAAAGTGAACTACTCTACTATGGAGAAGGAACTCTTAGCCGTAGTATTTACTTTGGATAATTTTAAGTCCTACTTGATCGAATCTAAGATCATCATCTACACTGATCATGTGGCGTTGAAGTACATTCTCTCTAAGAATGATGTTAAGCTCCGCTTGATGAGATGGATCCTCATATTCCAGGAATTTGATCTGGAAATAAGGGACAAAAATGGAGTAGAGGATGTAGTGGCTGACCATCTTTCGAGACTTGATCTCCTTGATTCCCTTGAAACGCCACCTATAAATGATATGTTCTCTGATGAATAATTGTTTAAACTCTCCCAATTACCTTGGCTTGCTGACATTGCTAATTATCTTGCCATGGGTTTCACGCCGACTCATTGAAATGCGCAAGATAAGAAAAAATTCTTCACCAAGGTTCGTAAGTTCTTTTGGGATGACCCGTATTTATTCAAATATTGCCCAGACTAAATTCCAAGAAGATATGTGCCAAACAATGAACACCAAAGTGTCATATCCTTCTGTCATTCACAGGCCTGTGGTGGTCACTTTTCTGCTAAAAAGACAACAGCTAAAATTCTGCAATGTGGCTTTTACCGGCTCACTATGTTCAAGGACACTCACAAGTTTTGCAAAGCTTGTTAGCGTTGTCAAAAATTGGGTGCATTGTCCTGTCGAAATATGATGCCTCTGAATCCCATTCTTATCATTGAAGCATTCAATTGCTGGGACGTTGATTTCATGGGGTCATTCCCCCAATCCTTTGGGAATTTGTACATTTTGCTAGCAGTAGACTATATCACTAAGTGCGTTGAAGCGATCCCGTAACGGAACAATGACCATCGTACGGTTATTCGATTTTTAAAAGAAAATATCCTTTGCCGATTCAGAATGCCTTGGACCATCATTAGACATGAAGGTTTACACTTCTGTAATAGGCCATTTGAAAACTTGATCAAGAAATATGACATCTCTCATAAAGTGAGCACTCCATACCACCCGCAGACAAGTGGGTAAGCTGAGATTTCCAACAGGGAAATTAAACACATTCTAGAGAAAACAATTAACCCTAACTGTAAGGATTGGTCAATCCATTTGACCGATGCTTTATGGGCATACCATACAGTTTTTAAGACCCCATTGGAATGCCTCCCTTTAGACTCGTCTATGGGAAAGCTTGCCACTTGCGTGTAGAGTTGGAACATAGAGCCTAATAGGCTATTAAAAATCTGAACTTCAATTTGGACAATGCTGGTTTACTGTGCAAACTACAGTTGAATGAACTTGAGGAAATCCGAAATGACACATACTAGAACTCAAGAATTTACAAGGACAGGATGAAGGTGTTCCATGACAGAAACATCCTTCGGAAATCATTCATAACCGGTTAAAAAGTCCTTCTATACAATTCTCAGTTACACCTTTTTCCTGGTAAACTCCGATCTCGATGGACCGCCCTTTCACTGTTACTAATGTCTATCCACATGTGGCCATTGAGATAAAGAATCCAACGAATGGCCATGTTTTAAAAGTGAATGGACATCCTTTAAAGCCATTTGTTGAGAAATTTGATTCAAAGGATATGTCCATGCCTCTGACTGATCCTGTGTACCAGGATTGATCTCCTAGTCTAATGGAGGTGTAGCTAGCTTTTATTGTTTTAGTAAGATTTAGGATTAGGATAGTTTGCTTTCAGTTTATTTGAGTCTTTGTGCTAACCCATCTTTACATTGAGAACCTTGGAAAAGCTTTAATCCTCTTTCTTCAAGTATTACCTTTCCATCACTTTTCATTTCTTTTCATTGTCACATATGCATTACATGCTTCTTTTTTTTTTTACATCGACGACAATGTAGATTTTAGGTCGGGGGTGTGAATTAGGTAAACTAATTAGTGTTTTCTTAGTTCTGAGTTTTTTTTTTTGAAATTTTCAATGTTTCAAGTTGAAATCTATTTGGAAAATGAAAAATTGTGTATGTAAAGAATGTTTTGAGTATGATGATAAGATTGAAATTAAATTTTGAATTGTTGGAGTTTGATCAACTAAGTAGTTTATCACCTACAGTTCTTACACTCAATTGATTAAGAGAAAGTTTGAATATCATGTTAATCTAAGTCATAAGACACGTTCAAGTTGTTTTCTGGGAATTATGCTAGAATTTCTGATTGTTAGTATGTGAAGCATTGATAAATGATTGTGAATTAAGTCTAGAGAATTTTATCCACCTCAAAAGATGAAAAGAATTAGTAAAAAAAAAAAATCAATGAGATCGACAAAAAGGTCATATATGATGAAAAGAATGTAAAAGAATGGAAAGTCTTAAAAGAATGAATAAATAAAAAGCGACCGTCGATATAAAATCAAAAATTGGAAAAAGAAAGCAAAGGGGATAAGTTCATAATCAGTACTTGATTATTCAATTAATCTTAAGGTGATGATCATGGATGATATTATGTAATGATAGTATGCTTTTATGGAAAGTAAATTGAAATTCACTAAGCACATTGGGAAAACTTGATATATGAACTTATGCTCTAGATTGATTGATGAAGAATCTACTTAAGTGATTGCTCGTTTGATTTGGCTCTAGGTTTACAAATTTTCACTCTCGCTTCTTTGGATTATACTCATTTATACTTGTTTATATAAATGATTATTTTCTTGAAGAACTTTGAACATTGAGAATTGAAGATTGCTTCACGCATGTTTTGCTCGGGACTAGCAAAATGATGGTTGGGGGGTGTGTTGAGTGTGAAATATTACATATTTCCTCCTATTTATACCTTGATTTTATAAACATGATAGTACTTAATCGATTTAATTATGCATGTTTTCATGTGCGAGGTGATTTTGAGAGCTTAAGGTGAAATTGATATTAAAAGGAAGATTTATGTTCAAAAGATTACTAAAGGAAGATTTGGAGATTTGAAAGTCATTAATGAATGATTCACATGCAAAAGATCTAAGAAAATTAAGTGAGAAATGAAGAGAATTAAAGATTTGAAGTGAAGAAAATGAATCCTGAAATTGTCCTGAAAACAAACATATTCTTAAAAATGTTTTAAAAAAACATATTCTGAAACTTATAGTCTATTTTAGTTGTGTAGAGTGAAGTAATTTTGGAAAACTGCGCAAAGTGAAGTTTAATTTAGGAAACTGCGGGGAGTGTGTAAATTTAAGGCGATTTCTAGATTTTTCCAACTAGGTGCGAAAGTTGGAGTTCCACAATTATAAATATGACTCTCTAAGATGCTCCAAAGCATCTTCTAGGGTTTGAAAAAGTCTCCAGGAGCATAGCACAAGGTTGGAGCAGCCGCCAAAGAGTTTTTCTTCTTCCCTAGTTTATTTTTCATGCTTTGTTCAAGAAATTTAATTTCAATCATGTCTATGGTTGGCTAAACATCTTAGCTAGGGCTAAGAGGTAAAGCTTGTAGCGTGTTGGGATGTTTATTTTACTTTGTTCTTGTTCCTATTGAACTTCATTGATTTCTAGTTTGAGATTAAATGAATATTTTTAGTTTTCTATGATTTGTCGTTACTCAAATTACAATAGATGTTGTGATAGCTTTGGATATCTTCTTTTCCTATTTTGAGATGTGAGATTGGTAAATCTCATTGCTCACCATCATCTCTTGGACATGGTAGGGTGATGGAATCTCTTCCAATCTTCACAATTCTTCTCTATTGAGAAGTAGGTAAATGAAAAGTTCAGATTTGATTTAAATTGTTTTATCTTTCAATTGGATAGGATATGAATACAGTTCCAATTGTGTTTATTGAATCAAGCAAGGTAGCATCTTAATAGCTACAAGTGGATCCTTGACACCATTTCCACTTTTAATTGATTGTTTAAACATTATTCACAATTACTCTCTTTTATTCCAGAATTCAGATTTAGATCTTCTTCTAGTTCTAGTTCTAGTTCTTTTTAAAATACGTACAAGTTTAGTCCCTGTGGATTCGACCTCATTCTCGCGAGATATTACTACATCGCGACCCTACACTTGGGGTTGTGAACACGAGGATGGGTGAAGTTTTATCTAACGATTTTGCTTTTATAAGTTCTTTGATTTTTTATTTTTTTTTAAATCATCATATGAAAAGCACTCATCGTTAAGGTATCCTATCAATTCTTCATTGTTAAGTTGATGTCTTTCTTTGGTTGACTTGTGTGGATCGGGTTTCATTGTTAAATCCACCATGTTCACAGCTATCTGCTCATCTCCTGGCTGCAAAATCATCAACATCGGCTGTGATCACATTACCATTTTATAATACCTATTGCTTATAGCTGTCAATTCTCTTCACTTGGCAGCCTGTTGCCTTTGCCAATGTTGTTCCTAGGTGCGAGTCATCCCTTCTGGTATGGTTAGAAATTTAGGTTGTGTAACCCTTCTCTGGATCCGTTATTCGGCAAGGAGAGATTTAACCATCATTCGTCCTAGTATTGGAGCTAGTCAAGAGTGGTCAGTAGAAGACTAAAATGTTCTCTGCTGACAAAAAATTTTTCCATCTTTTTCTTTAGCCATGGTTTAGTTCAGTCATTCGCTTAGGTATTCAGTTGAGGAAACTGCCTAGTTGACCGAATTGACCTTGCACATTGGTCGCACAAGTATGGCTCATGGTAAGTTGGCAACGCTGCTTCTAGCTGTATTTCTACTCTCATAGCTGCTCGTCATGTCATCTTGGATCTTCTTTTGGGTTGTCATACCACGTCCTGGTCATCACTGGACCCAATTTTGACTTTTTATAGTGGTCAAATCAATTTCCGAGGATCGATTATGGCCATGCTAATATTCATATTGGTTGGAAATGGATTGGTTTCAATTAGCATAGCTTCTATCTCTTTTTGAGGAAATTTTAACAATCCCTGCTTAATATTGTCCTAGACGAAATTCCTGAAAACAATACATTTGTTAGTGGAGTGAGACCAACTTCCATGCCACTTACAATACTCGGTCTTTTTCAACTCTTTGACAGTAGATATTTTATGATCAGTAGGAATTTTAATAAAGTTCTCTATCAATATTATATCAAAGATTACATCGACTTGGGTGGTATCAAAGTTATACATCCTTTGAGGTTTCTGTGTGGTCGGCGCAGTCGCCTCTATTTTAACCAACACCGAACAAATGAATGGTTGTTTAGGCACTGCTTCGACCACTGCCACATCATTATTAGGATCATAGTATTATGTCCCAATCGATGAATTCTTTTATTCCGTTCCCTCATAAAGAAGAGCTTTGTACTGCGATACCTTTCTAGTTAAATCATAAAGATCAACAAACTTTGTTTCAGTAAACTTTGTACGAAGTTTGTATTCCAGTCCATCCTAGGCCAGTTGTACGAATTCGGCCTCAGTCGTGACTACTTTGCATCGACTTTTCGCTCTTTGAAACTGAGTGATATAGTTTCGACCGACTCTCTAATTAACTATAGGAAACGAGCAAGGTCAATCATAAAAATCTCCCAGTTTGTGTAAAAGAACTAGGTATATAACTTCTCCTTCATTTCTTTCCATGTTTAAATAGAGTTTGGTAACAAAATAGAGTATCAAGTGAAAGCTACCGCAGTTAAGGAATGACCAAATAATTGCAATTTGTAATAGTTGTTGTTAGTCAATTCACCACATTGCATGGTAAATTGACATATATGTTATATGGTCGATTGACCAGTATCACCTGTAAATAGTGTTAATGTCATGCCCCAAACTCCGAAAATGGGCTCACAAAATTCCCGATCACCGAATCCAGCATCGACAACCTTCATAGTGCCCCATTCTCGGATCCCGGCACTCATATGCCAGATTCCAATCCTTGGATCCTACAAGGAGGATTTTCAGTATATATTTTTTTTTTTGTAATGGAGCATAACCACAAGCATAACCAAGTCACAAAACAACATCAACACATATCCACTATATCAAAAACTTTAAGTACAATGAGTAAAGGGAAATATAAGGTGATCAAAAGGCTCCAAAATAGTCTGATACGAGCTCCTGTCTTAGTGCTGCTGCGATCCAATGTCACCTGCATGCAACGGTCATGCATGAGCTTACAAAAGCTTAGAGGGTGGTGTAAGTGTGTGCACAAGGTGAGTGTCAAGTATACAAAATCAGAGTAATGCAAAAATATGTGGGTAAGTCCATGAATACTATCAGCCGTACCAAGGCTATGTGATGCAAGGCATGAATGTTATCGGCAATACCAAGGCCATGCGATGCGAGGCTTACGCAGCCAAATGTCATATGCGAGATGCAAAGTAAGCATGCCAGTCCTCATCAAGTACACATATCAGTATAGTTTCTTTATAGGATATCATCAGGGTCTAATACACTTCACACTGACTGCCGCCTCCCTAGCCTCACAGCCCAGTAAGTGGACTAGACCACACTATTTGCCTGACCAATAGTCTGTCAATACCTACCCGGCTTATTTGTGAGCTGGTCAAACTCAGCCTAGCTTACAACCCCCTCACTCGGGCGGATAAGGCCACACCCCCTTCCAACCGACCACAACACAGTGGGAGACGCGACCTACTGGTATTCAGCACTCATGTGTCCACTTGGTCTAGACGTTGGAGCATCTCCTGGTATCAAAAAAGTTCTGGGACTTTCACCCAAGGATATCCTAAGTGCCCACAGTGTTAGAACCAAGTATTTCCAGTATCTGATACAACCATCCACGATATACCTGTGGAGGCCACGACCCTGATGTCGCAAGGGTGTACAATGATCATGTCACACATATGCGAGATGCATGAGTCACACTGTCCAGTCATGCAACAATCTCGCGCGTATCACGCGCTCATGTGGGTAACTCCTATCAGTGAGTCCCATAAATAGTCTGCCCAATGATATATGATATGATCAGTCACCACTCATATCAAGCATACATATAATGCATATGGGCATGAGTCATGGAATTATACTAAGCATGTTACAAGGTGATGAACTATTCTCACAACGAAGATGGGCCTAGATGGCCTACACACAACAAGTATGGGCCTATCAATGGGCCCTAAGGAGAGTTACGATGCGGACATTTAACCAACATTGTTCTTACAATGTGGGTGTCAAACCATCATTGCTCCCAAGGCATAGCCCGCCGTAAACATCATTACATAAACCACGGTGGAATCACACATTACAATGGGCCTTATGTACATCCCGTTGGGCCTCGACCCATGGGCCTTTGATACATCAAATGGGCCGTATCACATGGACTATATATATCAAGGTGGGCCTCAACAGACGAACCACAAATACATCAAGATGAGCCTCAATAATGGACCTCATATATATCAAGGTGGGCCGCGTCAATGGACCTCATATATCACATCGGGCCTTATCCAATGGGCCGAATAATGGGCCAAGTCAAAATGGGCCGAGTTGAATGGGCCAATTCAAATAGGCCGAACCCAACTCATCTATTTTTAGAAATCAATATATATATATATATATATACATATATATATATATATGAATTATATCAAAAGATCAATTGGAGCGTACTCCAAATAACAGTGGTGACAATGATTTCCACCATTAAAATTCTCAAGGCCTACCATAACATTTATTTTCTATCCAATCTGATCATAAGGTCACACAGACCTGAATTAAGAGGAAAAAAACAAATTTTCTAATGATTAAAAACTTCTGTGATAATAAAAAAGTTTCAATGGCAGATGCTCAATCCCACAGCTTTTTGTTGTGTGGTCCACTTGATAGGCAGATCTGCCTCATTTTGTCTCAAGCCTTAAGGCTAGCTCGCCAACTGGATGGATGGTTTAGATGTAACCCATACATCAAGGGTGGGGTCCACCGGCCGTCCAGCGGATGGACGACCCAACCAAAATGGCTGGACGACATTGATAAAACATATACATCAAATGGGTGGGTCCCACCGTCTAGTGGTGTGGACGATGTGGATACATGTAACGTCTCAAAAAAATCTGTACAAAGACCCGAGTACCACCTCAGGCAAAAATCACTCAGGACCAAATCTTTTAGAATTAGATGAAAATAACTAAGTGTCAAACTAGATTAGCTATGAAATTAGCTTGAACCACTTTAAATACAAACTACAAGATCTAAAACTTGTAGAATCATTAACGCTACATTACCCTATAATCTAGGATCAATCTTAAAACCCAGTTGCTCTCGGGAGCACCTTGAAACTCCGCATCAGACCTGGACCGCACGTCGAAAGTTCGATGACTACGAAACTAAATCGTTATGACCACTTTACTAGACTTAACATCCACCTCGAAAATCAAGTCCTAATAATACCCAGAAACACACAACTTGAGTCCAGAGCGAAGTGTGTGAGAAATCCGAATATCTTTAGGAAATAAACTGGGACTTAATTGAATTGAGTCGTTTCGCTTGTAGGCCAAATCTAAGGTTTCAAACCGTCGAAATCTGATCCAATTATACCCTTGGATCAGGGGAAATTTCTAACACATGTCAGTGTACTTGTGGCCTTGATCGAATACCGGTGACTGTTGAACTGAAACAGGTCCGCCACGGCCGATCTGTAAATCCGATCGGACCGAAAACTTAACTCGACCTAGATCCAATATCTGGGAGCTTAAGTCCAACCGCATGCAGAAAAGGGGCCTCCAGAAGTGCTCCGTTGGATCCGAACAGATGCCCTTTGAATATAACCTAAGTATACAATGGCCCTGGGGCCATTTCTATCAGTTTTGGGCCTATATAAGTGGCTTAACCTACCTCTCTCTCATTCCATACGAATTTGAAAAACCTAGGAGAGAGAAAAGAGCAAAGAGAGAAGGAAAGAGAGAGAAAGTGAGAGGGAAAGTGGGAGAGAGTTCTTGGGATTCTATCCCGCCGCTTCACGTACCTAACTGCCACTTTTGTATCGCTATTCCAGCAATTTCGACGCCGTTCTTAGGTAAGAAAACCTAACCCTAATTTGTTTTAGGGTTTTAAATAGTGTAAGTGATGAAATAGCTAACCTATTTCATACTGTAGGTTGCCGTTGTGCCGTAGACAAAGGCTCGGTATACGAACTGAGTTCGATACTTGTTTATCGGCGAAAGGTGCAGACTGTAAACGTTTAGGTTATGGTTTTCAAGGCTTTCAATGTCGGTTAATGATTTATAACTGATGTGGGTGCCATTTCACATGCTAAATGCGATGCCTGTTTCACTTTACAAATATATATGAACTATGTTGAATATAGTGTATTCCATGTGTTTGTTGATATGACTGAATGAGTACGAAATTTGGATTCGTGCTTGCCATGATTATTCATCGTGAATATATGGCCGTTATGCATGTGACAACTCCTTGGTGAAAGGATTTGTCCTAATTCCTACTATCGCCAACATACGTTACGTATGTTGTAGTGTGTAGTCTAAGTGTTTGTAAAAATGTCTAAATGGATATGGAATTTAGATTTGTGCTTGCCATGATTATTAACTATGAATATATGCTCGTTGTGTATATGGCATCTCCTTTGTAAAAGGGCGTGCCAGGATATGTGTTATAACTAGCCTAATACGTGTATGTTGAAATGTGTAGAGTAAGTGTTTGATAAAATGCCTAAATGAGGAAATGCTTGTTTAAATGTGATATAAGAGCATTGAGATGAGATCCTCAACTCCCTTACCTATAGTTATAGTTTCCATTATGTAACTTCTCTTACTATTACATGATTTATGGATGAAATGTCGATATATGTTAACACGAACGCTACATGTTTGTTAAAATGCTCAAATGAGATCTTTATATGGTTTGGTTGTCACATGCTGCACTTGACTATTCAAATGTGTATGGAATTGTTTTAGAGTGCGTTTGGGACTATGGTATACTCCTGGTAATCGGTAACAAGCCCTGGTTTGGTGGCTGAGGTTGCTTCACCACACTGAACGTGTTCGATGAATCTGAGTCGAACTTGGGTTGTCGATAGTGGTTAGGCCACATGGAATGCTTACGCACTTCATGTCGATTAACTTGAGGTGTGCTCGTACCAGTCGATCTCGTCAAGTAACCCGATTGACCTGATGTATGTTCACCATGTATGGACACTACTGCTTGAACCTAAGGTACCAAACTCACCAGTGAAAATCCCGTTAACCTTAGTACCTCGATCCGCTAAGACTCATGAGCTGGACATGGTGGTATGGGACACCGTGGTAGAGCTGTCGGCCTACACTGGGACGACGAGCCTCCCCGTAGTGTCCAGTGAGCAACACAGCCTCGTGAGCCAAATACGGTGGTATGAAACACTGTATTCGAGCTGTCGGCCTACACTGATAAGGTGACGAGCCCTTTGTAGTGACCTCGAGCATAATCTGAGACTGCGTAGAGGCGACGAGCCTTTCCGTAGCAACAAGAGTATAAACTAGGCCTACACTGATCAGGTGATGAGCCCTTTGTAGTGACCTAGAACTGCAACACCGTATGAGATTTACCAGGACTGACGACCCTAGAATGGATCATTGTTTGAGAATTGATATAAGGGAGGTACCTTAGTTTTCCAATCCTACTGTATGAAAAAGACTAATAAGAACTTGAAAATCATGCTCATGCACCGCATTGCATGTGTTGTTTGGCGTTGGGTAGAGCACTAAGGAAGTGACTGACATGTCGCGACCGTGAGATGAAGATCACAGAGGGAGTGCAGGCGAGGGCATGCATCATTAGTACATAACATTCGTGCATTAAGTAGAGTTCTTAGGAATGCTTGTTGTATTGTTTTATCATTACTACTTGACTGAATTGATAACATGTTAACCTTTGCTTTATAACTCCACTGAGTTTATCACTCACTCTCACGTTACAGGACAGTATTGTACACACCAACCAGACTCTGTCTTAGTTGCAGGTGGTGGCAATGCCGGACTTCGAGGATGACGAGGAGACATTCTCCTACATGCAGTTTTCAGGCGAGTTCTTGTGAGTCGTGTCTTGATCAATGGGGATTTTTAGGATGTTGGCTAGATGACATTACACCTTTTGTATATTTTGGAATTGTACATGTAATTATTTAACCTGGTAACAAAATCACACTTCGGAGACGTATTGCAGTTCATATATCTTAGACATGTATTACAGTCTTCCGCTTGCAATCTCACTTGTCTCTGGAGTATGATATGCTGTTTTAGTATGATCCCATTCATGTTTCATGCACTAATATGGACAACATTTAATCATCATTATCTATGTTTCATAAGTGATGCGTTGGAACTCGGGAGCTGGGCTTATACTCGACCCCCGATTTTCATGGCGTTATAATACAACACATACATCATGGAATGGGTCCCACCGTCCAGTGGCGTGGATGGTGTGGATAAAACACATACACCATGGTGGGGCCAGCGCTGGGACCCACGGTCCCTGGCCGTTCATGCCACAGCAGCGCAGGACGCTACTACGCGTCCATGGACGTTAGCAACAGCACCTGCTACTTATATATATACAGTTTTTCTGTAATTTTTCACAGGTGGGGCCCACATCAGGAGAATCTACCCCATCCACTGGATTCTATGGCTCAAGACAGACCCATCAAGCCCAATATTCGATGTGTTTTGGCGTATAGAAACATCAATGGGGATTTTAACGGTAAAAACAATTGTTTTCTATGAAATGGCCCTCTAGATAATTGGATTGGCCTCATTTTTCAGCTCAACGCCTAAAATGAGTAGGGGAATGGGATGGACGGTGTGGATTAGATCAGTGCATCAAGGTGGGTACTGTATGAGCGGCCCACCCAAAAAGTTTAGAATCAAGGTGATATTTTTTTGTTAGTACAATCCACTAGTCTATTCACACTTCACTACGTCCAGTGTCCAAGGACGCTTGATGGTGTGAATATAACTCATCCATGTGGGTCCCACATGGACGTGGCCCATTTGATTTGTATCAATCTAATATTTGTGTTTTCCCATCGCCATAAGGTAGGCCCACATGGTTTGGACGATGTAGATCTAACACGTCCATCAAGTGGGCCCCATGAAGGTGGACAACTTGGATAAATTGCATACACCATGGGGCCAACAACAAGGGAAAATAGAGAGAGAAAGAGAGAGAGAGAGAGAGAGAGATCGAGTGATGGAGGGACCCCGACACTATGGACCCACCCTTCCATGATTTATAACATACATCAAGTGGGTCTCATTACATATGGGCCCACCGATCAAAATCAACGGTAGATATCCTTTCTCCACCAAAATGTAAGGTCTAGATGACCCTATCCATGCAAGGAAAATAAACATCAGATGGGGTCCATGGAGAATGGCCCCATCATGGAATGATCATGAGAATCAAGGTGGCCCATCGACCACACCTAGGGTCCAAAGTGAGATCCATACCATCAATCGGTAGGCCTCACTTGGCGCATCATCAAAGCATGAAACCTAGGCCTATAGAACACCCACCGTTCGATCTTCTTGGTCCGATGGAACTCCAATCTTCTTGTGTCTCACTTTGATGGAGGGTGATGAGAAATGAAAGGCTAGGATGATGGATCTTGGGGTGAGAAGTGGCCACACACACACTTTTCACTCTTGGAGGTGCTTGGACGTGCATCTCTTTGGTTGCTTGGAAAATGTGTAACGCCCTGAAAATCGGGGGTCGAGCAGAAGCTCGGCTCCCGAGTTCCAATGCATCACTTATGCAACATAGATAACGATAATTATATATATGTTGTTCAAATTAGTGCATTAAACATGAATGGGATTATACCAAAATAACAGATCATACTCCAGAGACAGTTAAATTATGCAAGCGGAAGACTGTGATTGATATATAAAATATATAAACTATTATAAGTCTCCAGAGTGTGAGCATGTTACCAGGTTAAATATATACCTATATACTCCAAAAATGAATAAAATAGATATACAAGGGTGTTCCAAAAGTACAAATTAACAAGTGGAATGACATCTAATTAGCAACCCTGTAACCCCGTCGATCAGAACATGGCTCACATGAACCCGCCTGAAAGCAACATATAGGAGAAACTCTCCTCATCATCATAAAAGTCAGGCTCTGCTTCACGAGCATCACCATCATCTGAAACTACAATCAGGGCCTGGTTGGTGTGTACAACACCGTCCCGTAATATGGGAGTGAGTAGCTAACTCAATGGAACAATGAAGCACATGTTAACATGTTATCAATTCAATCAAGCAGTAATGATAAAGTAGTAAATCACACATCCCCAAGTACTCTTGTTAATGCAAGAATGGTATGTATGTATGATGCATGCCCTCACTTGCACTCCCTCAGCGACTCCTTACATTCGCGGCATGCCACACTCCCTCAGTGCTTGACCATCAACGCCAAATGCACACATATGCGGTGCATGAACGTGATTACCAAGTTCTTTATTAGTCATTTTCATACAGCAAGATTGGAAAACTAAGGTACCTCCCTTATATCACTTTCCAAACAAGGATCCATTCTAGGGTCGTCAGTCTTAGTAAATCTCATACGATGATATGGTTCTAGGTCACTGCAGAGGGCTTGTCACCTTATCAATGCAGGCCTAGTTATACTCTAGTTACTACGGAGAGGATCGTCGCCTCAACACAAGTTCAGAGTATGCTCGAGGTCACTACACCAACGTGTCATCCGGGGCTGACGTAATCGCAACACCCCTTCAGATATTGTCCAACCAACAAGTATCAGAGTGCGCAGCGGTGGTTTTGTTTGGCAATGGCCCATATGAGACTCACGCACAACGTGTCTTCTGATCAGTGTAGATCGATAGCTCGAATACAGTATCCCATACCACCATATTCGGCTCACGAGTCTGGTTGCTCACTGGTCACTACGGGAAGGCTCGTCGCCATAACATAGGCTGACAGCTCGACCACGATGTCCCATACCACCATGTCTGGCTCATGAGTCTTAGCGGATCACGGTACCAAGGTTAACAGGGATTTCATTGATGAGTTTGGTACCCTAGGTTCAAGCAGTAGTGTCCAAACATGGTTAACATACATCAGTCAATCGGGTTATTTGACAAGCTCGACTAGCACGAGCGCACATCAAATTGATCGACATGAAGTGCATAAGCACTCCGTGTGGCCTAACCACTGTCGTCAACCGATATATGACTTGGATTCGTCAGACACATCTCATGTGGCGAAACAACGTCAGCCACTAATTCAAGGCTTGTTACCGATTGCCTGGACTATACAATAGCCCCAATCACATTCAAGTATAGATAGTTAAAGCAATAATGGATTAAGATTTCAAATCACACAATCAAAGTTTGATATTGTCTGCTTAGGGCTATCAGGGCTGTTACACGGAATCGTTACACCACTCCCCCATCACCCATAACAGATTTTATGGAATACAACTTAAATATGGATTTAAACATATGCATTATATAGAGAAACAAACATTATAATAGACGGTATATGGAGGAAAACAGACACATAGTTAAAGGAGTTAAGAATCATATCTCAACACCCTTATACATTATAATTTACTAACTACTACTCATTCAGACATTCCAATAAACACTTTAGACTACATATATCAATATACATGACATATGTTGATCACATAGATATTAGGCCAAATCCTTTCACTAGGGAGCTGCCCCATGTATAACACGCGTGCACCCACGGCGGATAATCATGGTAAGCATGAATCCAAGTTCCATATTCATTTGAACATTTTCACAAACACTTGGGCTACACATTTTAACATATATATCGTATATTGGCCGTAGCGTGATTTAGGGCAAGTCCTTTCACTAGGGAGTTGTCGCATACGTACAAGCATATAGTCACGACAGATAATCATGTTAAGCACAAAACTGTATTTCATATGTATACGGTATTTTCTACAAATACGAGGAATGCAGTATATTCAACATAGTTAACGTATAACCGAAAAATGAAACGGACAGCACTTTGTACATGTGCAATAGCATCCACGTCAGTAATATATCATTAATTGACATTGAACGCCTTGAAAACATAACATATACGTTTAAAGTCCGCACCTTACACCGTAGAAGCATAAAGAACTGATAGAATCGATAAGCCTTTGTCTACGGTGATTTAGCAACCTACAATATGACTCAGATTAGTTATTTCATAACTCACACTACTTGGAACTCGAGCACGTAGATCGGCAGGGTAGAATAGCAGAAAGATTCTCCCACAACTCTTACACTTTCTCTCTCTTTTCTCTCTTCTCTCTCCTAGGGTTTCTCTTAAATTCGTATGGGTTGAATGAGAGAGGGTTTAAGGTCCTTATATAGGCTGAAAACTCACTAAATTAGACCCAGGGTCATGGTATACCTAGGTTATGTCCAAATACGGACTGTTCCATCTCAACGGAGCACTTCTAGAGCCCCCCCTTGAGCCAAAGGTCAGACTTAAGCTCTCTTATGTTGGATCTAGGTTGACCTAAGTTTTCAATCCGATCAGATTCGTAGATCACACGTGGCGAACCAGTTTCAGTTCAACAGTCACCGAAACTCGATCAGGGTTACAAGTGCACTACCATGTATAAGAAATTTCTCCTGATCCGAGGGTGTATTTGGGTCAGATTCTGACGGTCTGATTGCTTATATCAGGCCCGCAAGCGATAAGTCTCAGATTACTTAAATGAGATTTGATTTCTAAAGAAAACCACATTTTCTCTCACTCTTCGCTCCGGGCTCAAGCGAATTACATCGGAACACTATCTGGACTTGATTTTCGAGATGGTTGTCAAGCTCAGCAAGGCGATCCTAAACGCTTAGTCTCGTGGTCATCGGACTTTCGACGTGCGGTCCAGATCCGATACGGAGTTTCAATGTGCTCCCGAGAGTAACTGGGTAATGAGATTGATCCTAAATTTTAGGGTAACATAGTGTCAATGATTCTACACGTTTTGGGTCTTGCAGATCGTATTTAAAGTGATTAGTGCTGATTTCGCATGGAATCTAGTTTAACACTTAGGTAATTCTCGTGTAATTTCTAAAGGATTTGAGGTTTGAGAAGGTAATAAGGGGTTAGGATCAACCCCTTGCCTAAGGACATCTAACTCTAGGTTGGCAAAAATCTGGGGCGTTACAAAATATGAAGAGAAAGAGAGAGAAATGGTAGTTGTAAGGGAGAGGTGATGGATGTGAGTTGATAGGTGTACTTGACTTGAGAGTTGACTTGGTAAGTTGCTTGACTTGGGGAGAAAGAAAGCATGGGTTGTGTACTTTGATTGATCGATTGATTAATGGGATGGGTTGTGGAGATTCTCTTGGGTTCGTAAATGTGTAGCATTTCTTAGAAATAAACGCGGGCCCACATCTCCTGAGCAGGGTATCTAATCGGTGTGCAAGACGGCGACGGTGCGGTCGCAATGGTACAAGTCTCGAATTGAGCTGACTCAGATCTACAGGATATGACTTAGGGTAGCGTACAAACGTCTATTATAAGTTGCAGGTTACCAAAATTCGTTAGGAAGGATCATGGGAGTCGATGGAATAGTACGGACTAAGATACGGGCCTTACAGTTAAAGTTAGGTTGATAATTCCTTGGTTATGGATATTGCCAATTGATCCATTTAGGATCAGGTTTATGGTGGACGAGAGTGGTAGTTCGGCCAAAAACTTAACCTGCCACTTCCCGGACCATTTGGATAATTTGGTCACAATCCAAACGGTGAGGTTCGGCCATTGGAGGTGGTTCAAAGCCTATCGGGTATTGTTCCCCATTGTAAGGCCAATTTATAGGGAAAGGTTGCCCCCCAGATATTCCCTAATTCCTAACCTCTGGAATAAAATTCTTGTTCTCCCACTTAAATCATCTTATCTCAGTAGGAGGAGGAGAGGTCTGCACTTCTTATACTGAACAAGGGTGTGTGTTCCTTTATAACAGAGGTGTTACCGGTACTGGCTATTTGGTGCCAAGTTTTTGACATAACTTGTCTCAATAGTTTGCTGAGGAACAACAGGCTAAGGTACAACATGCATTCTTTCAACAAAAATGACCATCGTCCGATTTAAACTCTAAGTTTGACTGCCCATTGTTCACCACCCCAAGTGTAGGGTCGCGATGTAGTAATAATCTCGGTAAGACCGAAGTCGAATCCACAGGGACTAATCTCGTGTGTTTTCTAAGAGCAACTAGAACTAGAACTAAAACTAGAAGAAGATGAAAATCTAATCTAGAATATCTAAGAGAATAATTGTGAAAAACTTAATATATAAAAACTTGTAAATTCAAAAGTAGGAAACTAGGGCTTCCAAGAATCCACTTCTAGAGATCAGGGAGATCTATTCTTGATTCATGAACACAACTGAAATCAAAGTCCCATCTTCATCCAATTGGAAGATATCTTATTAAAAATCAAATCTGAACTTCCTTTGATTTAGTTCTCAATGGGTGAGAGATATGAGAACTAGAAGTGATTCCATCACAAAACCATGCCCATGAGACAAAGCAAACAACAAAGTTTACCAATCCACAACCAATCTGCGAGAATTGTGAAAGTTAGGGAGGATACCATCATCCAACCATGACCAGGGGACAATGGTGAACAACAGGATTTCCTAAAATCACAATCTCAATAATGAAAAGAACATACTCAAAGCTATCACAGATCCATTGTAATTTAAGTCACAATAAATCATTAAAAACTAAAAGTATTTCTTATAATCAAACTAAAATCAAAGATAGTTCAACTTAAACATGAATCAAAGCCATAGAAAACATCCCATCATACTACAAGTTTTACCTCTTAGCCTTATTTAAGAGGTTTAGCCAACCATAGACATGATTGAACTAGAATCTCTAAAAAAACATAATAAAAACAACTAGGAAATGGAAGAAAGAAAAACTCTCGAAGATGATGGCCGCTCCACGCTCTTTCTCTCGATCTCTCTTCTTGCGTTTCTCCCCTTGCTCACGTTCTCCTCTTTTTTCCTTTATAGGCGTCCTCTCCTTAGGTCGGCTGGACGTGCGTAATCGGTGAACCTTACACAGCAACAGGTTTGCTCAGCAATAAAACCGCGGATCGCATCTAGCGCAACCAAATTAGCAAAAAGAAAATCCTATTGTGGGATCTGTTCTGACCCGCCTTCTTGGGCTTGGTCAAATTCCTATGGGAGAGGTTTAAACAGTCAGGATCATTGGTCCGATCCTGATCACGATCTCACAACAGCCCGGAACATCCGAGTTTCTCGGACGCTGTTACGTGCATTTTATATTAGCGTGTCTTACACTGTTGGAGTTGGTGGGGCCCACTCGTTGACCTTTCAGTGGATCGAAATCGCTCATTAGATTCGTAGGGTCGAGTTATGCCATTATTTAAGATTTGAGTTGGATCTGAGTTCTTGGTGGGCCACACTACTAATCGACGTGGTGTTATGGTTTAAGGAGTTAAGTCCAAAATTGAGGCATATCCAGAGATCAGGTGGGCCCCAAATCAATGATTTATGTTGATCTTTTCATTGGACCACTTCCACAAAGATCCAAGGGCTGTAATTTTACGTGTACGGTTACTTTATGATACTTAGGTCGGAGATAAGGTTTCGTGTCAAGGTCGGAGATAAGGTTTCGTGTCAAACAGATGGTGGGAACCCTGAGATCTTACATTCAGGACGATTGTTAGGCTTCCTTATCTTCAATTCTTCGATTCTCTTCCATCATCACTTGGTTTCCTTAGATCTTTGGCCTGTGAATTCTTCAATCTCGGTCTTCTTAGATCCATCCCTTGCCTTGGTGATTTAAGCATCAAATCCATGCCTTTAGTGCCTTTTTCAATCCAAGCTCTTTAATTCATTTTGCAATGCAAACAAGATTAAAATAAAATATTAAGCATTATCATGTGCATAAAACCAAGTAATAGATAGAGTCTAATATGCAAGATTTAACCCTCAATACCCATCCACCTATTGAAAGTTTCAGACTGATTTTGTGAATGCTCCACGTGAGCTCGTGACTATTCTACAATATGCGGAATCTCCATTTACATATCACATAACCGAGCTAACATTATCTCAAGAAAATCAGTCCGAGATGAAGGTGCTCTATTTGGGTTTGAGGGATTGGGTGTTAGGTTTAGCAATAAGTCAAGTGCTTGTTGCACCTGCATTTCCTTCTCTTGTGCAGGAGATTCACTAGTGCTAGAAGTATTTCGACCTCTTCAGCTCATATTTAAAGTGCGAATCATAGTGAAATTTGATGTGTTTTGCACTATAAATATTTAGCAACTGGGTAGTTCAGGGACCCACCAGGCATGCCAAAAATTATTCTTTTTCCATGGTCGATGCACAATAAAGATTTATGACAACTTGGGTGTTTTGAGTCCCACTAGGTGTGCCAAGAATGGTTAGGCTCTCAGTTTGGTTTTGGTCACATGTTGTCACGCCCCAAACTCGAAAACCGGGCTCACAAAATTTTCGATTACCGAATCCGGTGTCGACAGCCTCCATAGTACCCCATTCTCGGCTCTCAGAGCCTATACACCAGATTCTGATCCTGAGATCCTATAAGGAGAATTTTTTTGGTACATTACCTCGTAAAAAGCATAACCACAAGTATACTCAAACCACAAAGGCAACATCATCACCCCATATCCACTAATATCAAAACTTTTAAGTACAATGCATAAAAGGAAATACAATAACAATATCGGAAGCTCCAGAAGTCCGCTGCATGCTCTAAGCTCAATGCTGTCGCGACCTAACACTACCTACACACATCTATCGTGCATAAGCATATAGAAAGTTTAGAGGGTGGTGTAAGTGTGTGCGTAAGATAAGTGTCAAGCACACAATATATCAGAGCAAGTGGAAATACTAACAAGTCCATAAAATATCATCAACCTTATCTAGGATATGCGATGCAAAAACATAATAAGCTAATGACATATACTGAGAAAGTAATGTAGGTCGACTGAGCCAAATATCAGATACTAAGGATGCAATACAATATGCAATTATGAAGAGCTACGAATACCATCAGCCTCATCTAGGCCATATAAATGTAGAAACATAGCAACCCAAAATGTCATATGTCGTGGATGTAATGCAATATGCAGTGCGAATGAAATGACTAAGCTGGAGTGTGAAGTCGGGATGATAGTACGTAGTATCGCAGGCTATGGGGTCCATTACAAGAGACTTCTATCCAAACTAGTCCCATACCTAAATTTGGATAGTCAGAGTCAATGTGGTAAACTCCTGATCTCAGGTTAGTCGCGCGCCCTAACCGAAATCCTGGCATTGCGAAGGTACATGTAACTATTAGTTGCAGACTACCAGCTCGAGTGGATAGTGAATGAATGAATGAATGGTTAAAATGTTGAGTATGCAACTCCTACTCAATAAATTCACATATCAGTATTGTACATCTTTGGGATCATTACTAGGGTCTAGTACACTCTAAGCTAGTTATCGCCCCGACCGGCAGCGTAGCCCAGTGAGTGGAAAAGACCTCACTACCCGTCTGCCAGTAGTATACCAATGCCTACCCGGCTCGTTGATAGTGGACCCATTTGGGAGCTGGCCAAACTCAGCCTAGCTTACAGCCCCCTCACTCGGGCGGATAAGGCCACACCCCCTCCCAACCGACCACGACACGGTGGGAGACACGACCTACTGGTATTCGACACTCGGGCGCTCATGTATCCACTCGGTCTAGATGTTGGGGCGTCTCCTGGCTATGGAGGTTTATGGACTTTCACCCACGGACATCCAAAGTGCCCAGATGCTCAAACCAAACACTTTTTGTGTCCAATTTAGCCATCCACGACATGCCTGTGGAGGCTACGGTCCTGATGTCACTAGGGTGTACAGTAATCAGAACACACAATTGAAGATGCATGAGTCATACAATCCAGTCATGCATCAGTCATACGCATACCGTGCGCTCATGTGAGATAATCTCCGCCTATCAGGGAGTCTCATAACAACCTGCCCAATGACATATGTAATGGTCAACCACGTCTCATAATAAACATGCAATTGATACGTATAGGCATGTATCATGATGCTATTCTGTCACATAGTCATAATCAGTATCAACAATCGGTACCGATAATCGACATCGATAATCGGCCCATATAATTGGCTTGATAATCGGCCTCAACGATCAGCCTCGACAATCGAAATCGGCCTTGATAATCGAATCGGCCTCGATAATCGGAATCGGTCTCGATAATCAGAATCAGCCTCAAGAATTGGAATCGGCCTCGACAATCGGAATTAGCCTCGACAATCGGAATTGACCTCGACAATCGGCCTCAACAATAAGAATCTGCCTTGGCCTCGACAATAAGAATCGGAATCGGCCTCGATAATCAGAATCGGCCTAACAAAGGGCCTAAGGGAAGGTCACAATGTGGACATTTAACCATCATCGCTCATCAATGTGGACATTTAACCATCATTGCTCCCAAGGAGTGGCTCACATAAAGCTAAATGTATCGTGGGCCCATGGTCTCACGCAAGGACCTAATACACATCACTATGGGCCTCACACAAAGGGCCTAATATACATCATGATAGGCCTCATTCATGGGTCATATAAACATTACGTTGGGTATTATATCTGGGCCGCGTATACATCACAATGGGCCTCATACCTGGACCACAAATACATCATAATGGGGCGCAACAATGGGCCTCTAATGCATCACTATGAGCCCTAATCTATGGGCCTTAATACATCACAATAGGCCATAACCCATGAGCCTCAAATATATCATAATGGGCCTCATATACATCTAGTGGGCCGCATCAATGGGCCACAGCAATGGGCCACATCAATGGGCCTAATACACGTCAAGTGGGCCACATTAACGGATCGCACCAATGGGCCTCATATACATCAAGTGAGCTGTATCAACGGGCCGCACCAATGGGCCTCATATACATCAAGTGGGTCGTATCAACGGACCGCACTAATGGGCCTCATACATGTCAAGTGAGCCACATCAACGGGCTGCACCAATGGGCCTCATATACATTAAGTGGGCCGCACCAATGGGCCTCATACACATCAAGTGAGCCGTATCAAAATGGGCCTCATATACATCAAGTGGTCCGCATCAATGGGCTGCACCAATGGGCCTCATACACATCAAGTGGGTTGCATCTCCCGGGCCTAATATACATCGTAACGGGCCTTGTATACATCAAGTCGGGCCTCATCATATGGGTCTCACATACATCGTAATGGGCCGTATCTCATGGGCTTAATACACATCACAATGGACCGCATTACATGGCCTCATATGCATCGTAATGGGCCTCTCATACGGGCCTAATACACATCACAATGGCCGCATATACATCATAATGGGCCTCAGCACATGGGCCATATACAATCCCAATGGGCCATATCTCATGGGCCTAATATACATCACAGTGGGCCCCAACACATGTTCCGGGTATACATCATATTGGGCCTCAAACATAGCCTTATACAAATCAAATGCGCCTTACACATGGGCCTCATATACAAATCAGATTGGGGTGGCCTTGCACATTCCAAATGGGCCCCATCAGATGACGATTTGGATCAAACATGTACATTACGTGGGAGCCACATGGATAGACGATATGAACATACAACACATATATTATGGTTGCCCCACGGGCCGGACGGAGTGGATACAACATCTTCATCAAGGTTGGCCCCACGTCCCACGCCAGAAACGGATGGACGGCGTGAGAGTAAAACACAGATCATAGGTAGGCTCCATCGTCCAGACCCCTGGACGGTGGAAGATATGAATTAATAGAAAAATATATATCTATATAACATAGGTGGGTCCACATGTGTGGGACCCACCAGTTTTGATAAAGCTGATGTTTGTGGTTTCACTTCATCCAGCATCCCACAGTACTGCACCATCTAGATGGATGGTGTAGATGTAGAATATAAATATATAAATATCAAGGTGGGTCCCACGTGGGGCCCACCATAATATTATTTAAATATACTATTATATTATACTACATATATATATAGTCATGCTCCCCTGCGCACCTACGCACGTGCCCACTTTGCACACGTGCCATGTGTGTCTAATCTGAACGGTCCATGTGATGCGGAATCTCATGAAACCTTATAAGACAAATTTTCAACCAGATCTAAAATTCTGGTGGGTCATAGCAAAGAGAAATGCAAATCAAGGGAGGAAATTGTTTTCATTTTTCATGGCCCATCAAAGTTTTAGATCAAAGTAAAACTTGGGCCCGGAGGGTTTCACGAGGTGCTGCTTCACATGAACGGTTCAGATTTCGGATCCACATCACGTATGGTGGGTTCTCAAAAAAGTTCATACGTAGTACGTACGTACTGGTTAGCAGGTGAGCGTTTTCGTGTGTATATATATATATATATATATATATATATATATATATATATGGGGATCGTGTAGGCTACATCACACGTGGACAGAGCATGCATTAGTGGGCTCCACCATCTGGTCAGGAAAAATGGATGGACGGTGTGGATGGAATCACACCTCACGGTGGTCCACGGTGCTTGCGGCTGCACACATAGCAGCTATTGCAGCGGCTATTGGCCCACCGTCCATCAGACGGACGGTGGGGATTTGACCCATACATCACGGTGTGGATCTCACACATTCGACCAAGGTGGATCTCACCGTCCATCGTTCTGGACGGTGTAAATACACCAGATACATCAGGGTGGGGTCCACAGATGTGACCCACCAGCAAAAAGGATGGACGGTGTGTATACAACACACGCGTCATGAGGGTCCCACTGATCTGGATGGTCTGTCAGCGGGGTGTCCACCGTCCAGACTATGAACAGTATGGATACAACGTATACATCATGCGTGGGCCCACGTACACGTGGCCCACAAGGTAGAATCAAGTTGATATTTGTATTTACCTTTGTCTGGGCTGTCCATCGTCCGGTGATGGACGGTGTGGATTTCTCACATACAGGAAAGTGGGCTCCACTGTGATGGATGGCATGGATATAACACACGCATCAGGTGGGCCACACGACACCAAAAAGAGAGAGAGAGAAAGAGAGAGAGACAGGATGGAGAGACATGAGAAGGGGAGGGTCCCCGCCACTATGGGCCTTCCCTATACAATGTATACATCAAGTGGGTCCCAAATCATGTGGACCCTAAAATCACAAAATCATCCACTATTGGATCTCTTCTTCCTTCTTCCGCCAATGCATGCTAAAGCTCCAAAGGAATTTCAACGGTTGAGATGGACTTAGATGGTGGGATTGGGTGGTAGGAAGGTGGGCCACACTAGCTCTCTCCCATGGAGCTTGGACGTGGGTTGCTTGGGAGAATGAGAGAGAGATGAGAGAGGTTGTAAGAGAGAGAGTGAAGGGTGAGTGATGGGTGAGGGATGAGTGAAAGGTGAGGGGTGTACTTGACATGTATGGGTGGAGAGAGAGAGTTAACTTTAGGGGTTGCTTTTGGGGATGAGACTTGTACTTGATTGATGAGATTGATGGGACATGCTCTCTTGGGTTTTGTAACGCGCGACGTTTTCCTCGAACTGAACGCGGGCCCACATCTCTTGGCCCGGGTATCGCCTTAGGGTGCGAGACACGACGTCAGAACCATGGAGACGACGCGGTCGCAAGGATATAAGTCTTAGGTCGAGCTGACTCTAGAATACGGGATACAACTCAGGATCGCACGCAAATGTCGGTTACAGATCACAGGTTGCCGGAATTTGACCGGGAGGACCGCAGAAGCCTACGGAACGGTACGGGCTAGGATACGAGTCTCACACATGTGGTACATGTGGCCAAGCTAGAACCAACCGTGCAACTTCATTCTAACCGAACAACTTGATCCCAAGTGTCAAAATAAGCAGATACGTACATTAGATCATATATAATCGAAATCTGAGAAGATCAATCGCCTATTCGGCCACTCGTAAATTGTAACATGTTAGGATTTATGCTGTGGAATCACACAGATATGGATCTAGGATAGGAATCCAAGAGCACCAACCAAACACAAGAGAACACAAAGATTTAACGTGGAAAACTCTTATGGGAAAAAATCATGGCACAAAGAGATAGAAATTCCACTATGAAAAGCACAGATTACAAAGATAGAGGACTTACCCAGCTTGAGCAATCCTCAAACCTCTCCTTTTCTTCACCCCATGAAACCCTAAAACCCTTTTAGAAATCCTAGAATGCCTTAGAATTCCCTTAGAATACCTTCTAGTTCTGTATACAACCCTTTATATAGCTTTAGAAATAAATAGAACCGAAATAGGAAATAAAAATTGCAGAATATGCGTTTCCGCAAACAAATCTGCGTAAACCTTCGATGACATCGAACTACCTTCGATGTCATCAAAGAATGACAAAAACAGTCCAGCGACCGGGGCTAAAAAACTTGAAAATACTCAATGGCATCGAGTAGCTTAGATGTCATCGAGTTGGCTTCGATGACATCAAAGCCTGCTCGATGTCATTGAACAGTGCAAAACCAGATTTAAGACATCTCTCTACAATAATCGCCACCATGTCTTCAATCTTCACATATGTAGCTTCTTGTCATCTTCTCTTATCTCTGCCTCGCATCATAGCTTCTTCAGTATTTCTCGTGAATACTCCATCCTCCTTTTACGCCATTGCCAAGCCCAGAGAAGTTGCATAGAACTTGAACTTCTCAAAAGATAAGACGTAGTCTTTTGTACCTCGAATGTATCGAAGTAACCATCTCACCGCCTCCCAATGTTGCTTGCCGAAGTATTTGCTCACAACACCAATTGCCTATGAAATAACCAGTCTAATATAGACCATGGCATACACTGCCAAGCGCATTCGAATAACGCTCATGAGACATCCTGCTTTTCCTCATTTATTTTGGGACATTGTCCTGAGGAAAGCTTGAAGTGAGACGCATAGGGAATGCTCACCGGCTTTACCTAGTCCATCGTATACTTGATCAATACCTACTCAAGATATTCTACCTGAAATAACCAAAGCCTGCACCTCTTCCAGTCTCTATGAGTATCAATGCCGAGAACCATCTTTACAGCCCCCAAATCATTCTTCTCGAATGTCCCAGTTAACCGAGCCTACAGTATATTGATTTCAGACATGTCATGATTGGCAATCTACATGTCATCAACATACAATTCCAGGATGATGAACATGCCATCACTCAATGTCTTGCTGTAACGCCCCGGATTTTGAGGGTCGAGCAAAGCTCAACTCTCGAGATCCGTCGCATCACTTATGCAACATAGATAATGGTGATTAAATGTTGTCCATATTAGTGTCTTAAACATGAGTAAGATTACACCAAAACATCATATCATACTCCAGAGCTAATTAAATTAAGCAAGCAGAAGACTGAGATAGATATATAAGGTATATACATGTTTCACAACCTCCAGAGTATGATCATATAACCGGACTGAAATTTATATATGTATTGTTTCAAAAGTTACAAAATATCAAAATGTAAATATCCAACTAATCCATGTATCCTTGTAATCCCATCGAAGCAGCGCGAGGTCTACATAGACCCGCCTGAGAACTGCATGTAGGAGAATTCCTCCTCTTCGTCATAGAAGTCCGCCTCCACCTCGTAAGTTGTATCATCATCTGCAACTACAAAAGAGTCTGGTTAGTATTTTAAAACATCGTCCCAGAGTGGGAGTGAGTGATCAACTCAGTGGTACTATAAGGCAAAGGTTAACATGTTATCAATTCAGTCAAGCAGTAATGATAAAGCAATGCAACAATCATATCCTAAGTACTCTTGTTAATGCAGGAATGGTATGTTGTAATGATGCATGTCCTCGCCTGTACTCCCTTAGTGATATCATCTCACAATCGCGCATGGCAAACTCCCTAAACGTACGCTTCCTCGCCAAAGCACATGCAATGTGGTGCATGATCGTATTAGCCAAGTTTTTATTTAGGCTTATTCATACAGCAGATTCGGGAAGCTAAGGTACTTCCTTTTTTTATCATTTACCCAAGCAAGGATCCATCTAGGGTCGTCAATCTTAGTTAAGCACATACGATAGGCAAGTTATAGGGCATCACCCCTGATAAAAATAGTGGAGAGGCAAGTTCAAGAGTTTACACTCGAGGTTGCTACGGGAGGCTCGTTACCTCAGTGTAGGCTTAATTTATACTCGAGGTCACTAAAAGAGGCTCGTCACCTGATCTTAGGCCGACAACTCGAATACAGTGTCCCATACCACCGTATTCGGCTCACGAGTTTGGGTTGCTCACTGGTCACTACGGGGAGGCTCGTCACCCCAGTGTAGGCCGACAGCTCGACCACGGTGTCCCATACCACCATGCAGGCCTCATGAGTCTTAGCGGATCGTGGTACCAAGGTCGAAATGGGGTTTACATTAGTAAGTGGTACCTTAGATTCAAGCAGTAGCGTCCATACATGGTAAACACACATTAGGCCAAGCGGGTTACTTGACAAGTTCGATTGGTACGGGCGCACGCTAAATTAATCGACATGGAGTGCATACGCACTCCTTGTGGCCTAACCACTTTCAATAATCACCGTACAACTTAAATTCATCGAACGTATCCGTTGTGGCGAGACTAGTTCGGCCACTCGATCAGAAACCGTTACCGATTGCGTGGACTACGTAGTAGCCCCAATCATACTCAAAGGCAACAGGAAACCACATGTGATAGTCATAACTGTATTGAACAAACAATTCAAACACTATAATCATTTGAGCATTTTATAAAACACATAACGAACATATTATCATACACATGTATTTCACACATAAATTACGTATCAGAATTTAAGTTACATGAAGGAATTTATACATATAGCTAAGGTAGTTGAGAATCCTATCTCAACACCCTTGGTGAGTACAATTCATCAAACACTCACTCATTCAGACATTTTATCAAACACTTAGACTACACATTTCAACATACATGAAGTAAATTAGTTATAACGTATATTAGGGCAAATTCTTTCATAAAGGAATTATCATACATATAACAATCATGTATTCTAAGTTAATAGTCATGGCAAGCACAAGTCATAATTTCATTTTCATTCACACATTTCAACAAACACATGGAATGCACTATATTTTCAACATAGTTCATATATGTGTGGTATATGGAAAACATCGTATCTAAGTGCTTGTGGCAACAATCAAGTTAGTCATAAATAATTAATTGATATTGAAAGCCTTGAAAACCATAACTTAAACGTTTATAGTCTGCACCTTTCATCGGTATACTCGTATCGAACTCGGTTCAAATCCTACGTCTCCATTTACAGCACAACGTCTACCTAAATCCTGAAATAGGTTAGCTATTTCACTGATTCCTCTATTTGGATTTCTAAAACAGATTAGGGTTAGGATATCTTACCCAAATCGAAGTTGGAATCGACGGTGTAGCGAAACGGGAGAGATGATTCGGTACGTGAAGTAGTGAGAGTGAATCCTAACAATGATCTACTAATTGCTCACTCTTCTCCTCACTCTTTTCTCCTCTTTTCTCTCTTCTCTCTTCTAAGGTTAGAGAAATTCGTATGGAATGAGAGAGCGGTGGGTTAAGGGCTTTAAATAGGCCCAGAAGTGATGTCAATGGCCCCAGGGCCATGGTATACTTAAGATATAGCCAAAGGGCGGCTGTTTCTGACAAATAGGGCTCATTCGGAGGTCCATTACCTGTCTATGTCACAGAGTAAATTCCTTAACAATGGATCTAGGCCAGGATGCGATTTCAGCACATTTGGATAGGCCGATCGACCGTGGAGGACCCATGTCAGTTCAACGGTCGTCATCACTCGAACAGAGCCACAAGTATACCGATATGTGCAAAGAAATTTTCCTGATCCAAGGGTATAGTTTGGTCAGAAACTGACAGTCTGAAACCTTCAATTTTTTCCGTAAGCGAATGGCCCAATTCACTTAAGTTTTGGTTCGTTTTCTAGAGATATTCGCGTTTCTCACACACTTCGCTTAGGGCTCAAGTTGTGTGTTTCTGGATACTATTTGGTGGATAATATTTGGACTCAATTCCCACGATGGTTGTCAAGCCCAGTAAGGTGGTTATAACCTTATAGTTTCACGGTCATCGGACTTTTGACGCATGGTCCAAGTCCGATACGGAGTTTCAATGTGCTCCCGAGAGCAACTTGGTATAGAGATTGCTCCTAGGTTTTTGGGTAATGTTGAGTTGGTGATTCTATTAGTTTTGGGTCTTGCAGTTCATATTAGATAGTGGTCTAAACTAATTCACTGATTAATTTAGTTTAGTACTTAATTAGTTTTCATCTAATTTTCACATAATTTGGTCCTTACTGATTTCTGCCTGAGGTGGTACTCGGGTCATTGTATGGATTTTTTCGAGACATTACAATCTAACCCCCCTTAAAGAAAAATTTCGTCTCCGAAATTAGTACCTTTTCGTACCCCTCGAGAATCTAAGGGTAGTTCTTACAGACCTCAGCTTCTGTTTCCCAAGTAGCCTCTTCCTCAGTGTGGTGTGTCCACAACACCTTCACAAGCGGGATAACTTTACTGCACAACACCTGTTCCTTTCTGTCTAGAATACGTGTCGGTCGCAGTATATAGTAGCATCTTCACTCAACTGTACCTGCTCCCATTTGGTAATGTGGGAAGGATCAGAAATGTATTTCTTCAGCATCGATACGTGAAATACGTTATGCACGCCTGTGAGTGGTGTGGGCAAAGTAAGGCGATATGCTACCACACCCACTCGGTCAAAAATCTGGAACGGACCAATAAATCGTGGCGCGAGTTTTCCCTTCTTGCTAAATCGAAGGACTCCCTTCATGGGGGAACCTTAAGAAACACATGGTCCCCAACCTCAAACTCTAGCCCTCGTCATCTGGCATCGGCGTAGCTTTTCTGTCTGCTCTGGGCCGTAAGGAGTCAATGCCTGATAATGTCGATCTTCTCTGAGGTCTCATGTACCAACTTTGGGCCAATCAAACTCTTCTCACCAACCTCTGCCCAATAATGCGGTACTTGACATGGACGCCCATACAGTGCTTCGTAGGGAGCTGTGCCAATACTCGTTTGAAAGTTGTTGTTATAAGCGAACTATGCATAAGAAAGACAGTCATCCCAACTGTCCTTGAAATCGAGCACACATGCCCGCAACATATCTTCTAACACTTGATTTACCCGTTCCGTCTGCCCATCCTTCTGTGGATGGAACGCGATACTGAACTTCAGTTTTACTCTCATTGCTTCTTGGATACGAGTCTGAAGAGAGACGTGAATCGCGTGTCTCGATCCGAAACAATCTTCATAGGAACTCCATGAAGATGTACTATTTTCTTGATGTATAGTCTGGCCAAATCATCTGCTGAGTTTGAAACTCTAATCGGGAGGAAGTGAACTGATTTCGTCAATCGGTCCACAATCACCCAAATGGAGTCATGTCCCTTCCTCATCTTTGGTAGCCCAAAAATGAAATACATAGATATGAAATCCCATTTTCACTCAGTTATGGGCATAGGTTGAAGTAAACCAGGAGGTCGTCGATGCTCGGCCTTAACCCGCTGGGACGTGAGACAACAGGACACAAAGTCTGCTATGTAGGCCTTCATGTTATTCCACCAGTACGAACGTTTCATATCTCGATACATCTTTGTACTACTAGGATGCATCGCCATCTTCAAATTGTGAGCAGTTTCAAGAACTTTCCTTCTTAAGTTATGAAGATTTGGGACGCATAAGCGGCCACGATAACGTAAACCCCCATCTGAACCAACTCTCCATTGGGACTCTTCACTGTGGCTTGCACGCTCTCTCATCTTCACCAACAGCTCATCTTCTTTCTGTACCGCAATGATCCGGTCATCAATAAAAGGCTGCACGCGGATATGTACGACACTCTCGAAAGGCTCCTCTATTGTAAGCTTTTGTTCGAAGTCTCGTACGAACTGTACCATATTCCATTCTTCTATCATCAGCGGAGCTGTAAATTCTACTGTAAGGTTTCAAGGTTTCCATCCATCGTCGTTACCCCATATTCAGGTCTCTCTGCGTGAATATGTACTTAAGGCTCTTGTAGTCGAAAAAGAGCTCGAACTCCTCTCCGCAGTGGTAATGTCTCCAGAGCTTTAATGCGAAGATAACTGCTACCAATTCCAGGTCGTGCGTGGGGTATTTTTTTTCATGTTTCCTCAATTGTCGTGATGCATAGGCAATCACCCTGTCCTTCTACATAAGGACACAACCCAAACCAACACAAGACGCGTCGGTGTATATAGTATAACTGACCCCTTGCTCTGACAATACTAGCATGGGTGTGGATGTCAGCTTGTCCTTCAATTCCTAAAAGACTGCTTCTGCTTTCTCATTCCAAGCAAACTTGAGATCTTTTCGAGTGAGTTGGGACAACGGTTTGGCTATCTTGGAAAAGTCCTTGATGAATCGGCGATAGTAGCCAGCCAGTCCAAGGAAACTCCTCACTTCTGTTACTGAACCGGGCTGCTCCCAATCCTATACTGCGGTCACCTTAGCAAGGTCTACGACAATACCTTCCTTGGACACCACGTGTTCCAGAAACTTGACTTCTTCCTTCCAGAAGTCGCATTTTTGGTACTGAGCAAATAATTGATTCTTCCTGAGAATATCGAAGATTGCTCGTAGGTGCTCTTCATGATCTTTCAGACTCTCGAGTATATCAAAATGTCATCTATAAACACGAGGACGAATCGGTACAGGTATGGCCGAAATACCCGGTTCATGAGGTCCATGAACACAGCTGTTGCATTTGTAAGTTCAAATGACATCATAAGGAATTCATAGTGCCCAAAACTAGTTCTGAACGACGTTTTCTGCACATCTTCATCCCTGACGTGCAACTGATGATACCCGAACCGCAAGTCAAATATTTGAGAAATAATGTACCCCTTTCAACTGGTGGAACAAATCATCTATCCTGGGCAAAGGATACTTGTTCTTCATTGTCACTTGGTTCAACCTGCGATAATCAATACACAATCGCAGCGATCCGTCTTTCTTCTTTACAAACAATACAGGTGCTCCCCAAGGAGACACGCTAGGCCTTATAAAACCTGAATCTAACAGATCATTGATCTGTCTCTTCAATCCTCCATTTCACATGGAGGCATGCGATACGTCGGTAGAGAAATGGGTGTCGCACTAGGCACAAGGTCAATAGTAAAGTCGATCTCGCACCAAGGAGGTAGTGCAGGTATCGTTCTGAACACGTCCTTGAAATCTTGGACTAAAGGGGTGTAATGCCCCAAATTTTCAAGACCTGAATACACGATTATTTTTCAAAAACTCGAGTGTTAACCTTAAAGGATGGTCAAAGTCGAGTATATTTTTTTTTCTTTTATCTTTCATCAGAGTAAGCAGATGAGTGTAGAACGAACAAGTAAGCATAAAGGGAAATTTCAATTTCATTTAGAGTATACAAGAGAGTGCCCATAATGACTTATACAAACCAATGTCCCCATTCGTACAATTACAAAATGAAATAATATTACATGTGAAATAAAATAAATTATAACAAATTTGGGATATGAAATCCTGTAACAACTCTTAGCAATTACAATAATGCATCCTTGTCAATCATAACTTGTTCCTCATCAATATAAACAAGAATGTCACCTGGGCCACCTGTGCTACGTTTATATATTTGATGGATGAGTGACCAACTTAGTGTGAATTCCCCTTAAGATTACTCACCGTCACATTAGGTAAGAAATAGTGTAAAAGATCCAGGCAGGCAAAACAGATTAAATACAGTCTTATTATATGCATGAATGCATGAATGCAATCATCGGCCCCGGTAAAACATCCAGACGGCCTATGTCCCGGGTAAAACATCTGGACGGACATTGGGGTCGTCACCCAAGGATGTGACTGATCATAGCGTAATACTCAGCGTATCGCATGGGCATGATGATCCAAGTCATCATCATTAATCGAATGACTGGTCATTAGCGCAACACTCAGCGTAATCGCATGGGCATAATGATCCAAGCCATCGTAAATATGTCATGTATGCATGATTAGCCAAGTCATTATTAGTCCATTTACACACAGCAGATTTAATAAGCTCAAAAGTCACTACGGGGAGCGCATGGCCCAGCGTAGGCCGACGGCACGGGCATAGTGTCCCATGACCACCATCACCAGCCCATGAGGCTACCATCTTAGGATGTTTAATGAAAATCTGTCGACTAGTGGCCAATTATATTACAGTATATGAGGCTTACCATCGCATGGTTGCACAGTATAAAACATCAAACCCATCTAGGGCAAGTACAAAAAAAAAATCACATAGGGCGAGTATCAAAATATGCCACATAGGGCCGATATCAAAACCATACGATAAAGACCATCCTTAAAAACCTTTGGGCACAACAACCCTAGATGGTAAGCTCACATCAATGATCCATCTAGACCACCACTCAATAACCACCAAGTCGAAGGTCCATTACGATCACAATTAGTCAAGTTACATCCCAAGTATGAGTGTACATTCATATGTGAGAATTTTCCACTAATGTACCAGTTTAAGTTCCATAAGCAATCCACAAGCATGAACAATTATACAGGATAATCAGAAAGCATGTAATATAACAATTCAATTTCTACCAGCTAATACATGTGATTATAAAGGGAGATATCAATTATGAATTTAAATAAAAACTATAACTTAAGCTAATGGGAAAATGGAAAGCTCAAGGGGAAGAATCATCACCTTATACTTTGAATCGTCTACGTCATCGCTAGGAAGTGCGTGCGCCTTTAAGGTCGACCCTACCACGAGTTATGAAATTGTACAATTAGATTCGAGTCACATGCACTCATGGCCTAAGGTTTGAATTGGTTATCCTTAGGATTTGACGTATAATTAAGGTTTCATCCTAGAGTTTAGATTTAGACTAGATCTTTAAGGTTGAACCCTAGTGGTGTGTAATTATTTATAATGTTAATTTAATAGTTATAAAATATTTACTAACATTAGTGTTATAGTTAATATTAGTTAATAATCATTATGATGATAATTAATATTATGATATACTATCTATGATAAGACAACGCATTAACATTTAATAATGATATCATTTTAATTTCTTGTATATAATAACTATCATTAAAATAGATAATTTACTAATGGTCATGCATCCTAATATTTAACAACCCTATTAATAATGGAAATGGTAACAATGTTAATTTAATAATTAGAAAATAATTATTAACATTAATGTTACAATTAATATTAGTTAATGTAGCAAAATAATCATTATGGTGACACCAACTACTATCCAAATGAATATTTAAGAATAATAAACAGGATACTACTATTTAATAATTGTAATTTATTTATAATAGACAGTTATAGCACAAATAACCTACTAATGTTCTAAATGGAAATCCCAATGCAATGTATGAGAGGAAACGCACCTATAGTTGGTTCAACTCGGATCAACTCAGTTTAGTACCCAAGTTGACTCGGCTCAACTCAACTCTCCCTCGCTCTCTCTTTCTTCTTCTCCTTCCTTTCTTCTTCTCTTCCTTTTGCTGGAACGTCTAGCCACACCTGGACTAGACCCAGGCTCCACTCAACTCAGCTCAACTGAGTTGACCGAGCTCACTGATCAGCGAGTCAACTCAGCCCGATCAGCTCAGTGCTTCCAAGCACCCCCATTCCTCTCTCTATTCTCTTCCTCATTCCCTTTCTTTCCTCCTTCCCTCTTCACTCTCTTTATTTGGAAATGGCAGGTCAGCCTGCTTTGACCGAGGTCTCCAGGTCTAGTGCCCCTTAGGTGCATGTCCTGTTGTGCACGTGAGGCCCGAGAGTGGGGTCCACAGTGGTGTTTGTGGGAAATCCACTCCGTCCATTCAGTTTGGGGAGGCCTATCAAGGCCTATCCTAGAAAATTAGGCAGATCTAATTCCTAAGTGGGGCCCACAACTTGATTCACATCCATTAAGTGTCAACTACGTTAATTCAACGGTCGGATCAATTTCAGATCGAGCACCAACGGTCCAAAGGTCCTAATGGATCATTTTTAAGACTTTTCATCATTTATTACTAAACAGTCCTAATATTAATATAGGCTTCATTACTTGTAAATTACTTGTAATTAAAATAATTAAAATCTTATATAATTTCAATATTAACTTACTACTAATTACATGTTATTGTTCACACATTCATTAACATATATAATTCATAATATATAATATCATATGTAATTAAAATCACATTTGTATTTGATGATATTGTTAAATAATATACAATTCCATAAAAATATTCAATGCTACATTATAATTTGACTTTATGTTGCGAAATCAGCATTTATTATGTTTATTTAATATGATATTATTTTCATAATGTCCTATATACATTAAGTACATACGTATCATTTTAGCATGAAATTTTAAATCTTTACAAAGTACATACGTTTCATAGTGTATATATTTAGGTTGCATTATATATATATATATATATATATATATATATATATATATATATATATGTATTTATATTAAATTAGCCTACATGGTAACACTCGAGTACTGGAAAGTACGGGGTGTTACAAGGGGTGTCGCCAAGTGTCGGACCATCGACGTTCTCTAGCAAGGTAGCATAACAATTAATGTGGTAGTACTAACTGACCTGAACTGGGAAAGTAAAGATCATGCCCTTAGGTCCATGGGCTGTCACCACTCTGGTATCGCAATCGATCTCTGCCTTCATCTCGATGAGTCAATCCATACCGAGGATGACATCGTAATGACACAGCGGGGCAACAATCAGGTCAACGAGTATTGTTATGCTTCGTAAGTCTATCGAGCAACCCTTACAAATCTTGGTAGTGTTTGAGAAGGCCCCTGTGGCGGTAAGGAGTCTCATCCCAACTATAGGAGTAGTTTCCAACACTAGTCACTTGACTGCTGCACATGATATTATCGAAATAGTGGACCCAGTGTCCACCAATAGGAAGACTGGTATACCTTTGATATGTGTTGTGACTTCGAAAGCCAATGGTGATGCAGTTGCTATCTCGGATGCCTCAGCTGCAAGTGAGTGCACCCAAGCTTGTTGAGGACGATCCGACTGCACTGCCATAGGTCAGTGAGGCAGCCTATTATGAGGTACATTTGGCCTATAGAAAGGCTATGTTGGCGGTGCTGATCGTAGAGGTGGAGCTAAGATAGCTTGTGGTATCTGACGGTTGATTTTCTGAGGAGGCGTGAAGCCGTTGTCCCTCATCTTGGTAAAGCAATAAGTGTCCGTATGGCCCAACCTTTTACAGTAGGTGCACCACAAATCTGATCGCCTCAGCTGGGTCGGTGAAGCCGTAAACCTAGGAGGCGAATCTGCATTAGCCTCTTGCCGAGGAACGGTCTGCTCGGTAAATCAGGTCGAGGCCTCGGACCCATGGGTACACATGTACGGGATAGTCTATCCCCATCCTGCTCAGCTCGTATGGACATGTTCACTAGCTCAGCATAATTGAGAATGCTAGCATAACACATCTTCGTGCGGATATCGGGCCGCAGACCATCTGAGAAATGACGCATCTTCATCAGCTCATTTGATAGGATCAAAGGACCGTATCTGGCCAACTCTATAAATTTGTTCTCATATTCCGACACGGTCATCCCTCCCTGTCGGAGGTGAAGAAACTCTCCCTCCTTTCCATTACGGTAAGTGAGGGGGAAGTACTTCCCATGAAAGCGCATCTCAAATGCATTCCAGGTCCACATGTGACCTAAAGGAACTGTCCGTAGGATGCTGTCCCACCATAGACTAGCCTCCTTCTTGAACATGTAAGTGACCAGCTCAACCTGCTCTGCCTCAGTGTAGTGCAGCGGCTTCAGCATCTTAGAGATGCGATCAAGCCAATATTCGGCTTCCTCGGGTCTGTGAGTGCCGTAAAGGTGGAAGGTCGGAAACGCTGGAAGCGCTCAAAAAGACTGTTGGCATTCGTATTTCTAGCCGGATGCACAGGTGGTGCAGGCGGGACCACGTTCATGTTCTGGGCAAGGGCCCCCACAAAAGTGGTCCAAATCTGCTACTGCTGCTACATTAGAAGCATCATCTGCTCCAACCTATCAAGAGGGGGAGCCGCCTGAGGCATGTGTGGCGTCGAGGTAGACGCATGATTCTGTTCTAGAACTGATGGTGCAAAAGGTGTCGGCTCATTGGTGGGGCCAGTGGACGGCTGTGAGTCTGGCATAGTGTCACTATCAGGGCCCAAACTGGGGTCCGTGTGGCTATTGCTTAGGGGAGGTGCCCCGTCAAATGATCCGCCAAGTGCAAGACGTGTTGTATTCTGAGTGGCTTTCAGAGGCATTCCCTATACACAACATAGGGTGCAACATGTGTAAGATTTAGCATAACAATACTCAATTTCTCAAGCATTCTACACATTTCATGATAAAAGGAGCTTCATGCATTTCATTTAATCAAAATTGTCAAAATAAATGAGATGTAGTCTTACATGGATCATGACAGAAGATGCATGTGAGCTAATTTAATAAAATCTTTAAACACTAAACACACCAACAACCAACTAAGCCTACTAAGGCTATTACAAAAGGAAACAAGAAATAAGAAAAACCCAAAGACGACTACATCCAATGACTAGTCGTCTGACTCTGGTGATGGTGGAGGAGCACCTTTGTCCGATATACAGCACAGGAGAGTCTTCAGAGTGTGGGACATTCTCTTAAATTTCTATTTCAAATAGGCCTGACTCTCCTTGACCCCATGTCTCAAGGCGGCCTGATTCTCCTCAATCCGAGCCATGCGGGCTTCTAAGGCAGCCTGATCATGGCAGTCGTCATGTGTAGCAGTAGGAGGGCCCCCATCAGAGTCTTGGGCCTCCTCTTCTTGCTCTTCCTGCTCTTCATCATCACTTCCCTCTTCATCATTGCCTTCCCCCACACTTCCTTCCTCTATTTCTTCTTCCTCCTCTTGTTCATTACTTTCTTCCTCTTCCTCAATCTCATTCCCATACTCATCAAGTCGGGCTTGATGTTGTCGCAGCCCAATTTTCATATTGTTAAGTGTAGTGTCATTAATGAAGTGGATCGGCGTAAGCTCATCCATGTTAAGTCTGTAGCCGAAATCACGAGTAATCTTGCATATAAGTCGGCCGAATGGGAGTGAAATATCTCTCCTAACAGCGTGTGCGGTCTGGATTATCTGTAGCAGGGCGAACGTAAGCAGACACAGCTTATCTCCCTGCCCAACTCTGTACAGGAAGTCCACCATCAAACGTGTGCATTCGGTACGGTTGCTCCACCTATGATACACATTGTATGTGAATATGTGGTAGAGTAGGCAGAAATCTGCCATCATCTTAGTCGATGGGAGGCAATTGCCTCGCTTCCAGTGAACCAGTTGGCCACAAAGAAACCACGTGCAGCGATCTCTTTCTAGCACACTAGTGAGGTGAGATTCACTAGCATATACCTCACCACGTTCAATCCCCATAATTCGGGCCATCACACTTACATCAACTATGGCTTCCCGCCTTCCCACAGGGATAGTGAACTATAGAGGCTCTAGTAGTGGATCCCGTATGTGGGCATAGAAGGCTCGGATAGTGATTTCACACACATGAGACTTGCCTTCAAATATGGGACCCCACCCGGAGTCCAACAGGAGGTCCATCACCGGATATAGCCCAAATATCCTTTCGTCAACATGTGCTTCAAAGACAACTTTACGGCCCTGAAACCTACCAAGTCCGATGCCAGGTGGTAGAGATCTTTTGAGTGAAATTTGGGGATCGAGATCCTGCTTCATTCTTCGCTCTCGTTCGACGCTAGCGCTAGCCTCGGCGCTTTTCTGCTTCCTTGGACGGGTAGGGCGGCTAGGCCCGGCTTCATCCGCGAGCGCCCTCTTCTTTTCCATAAGGGAAAGGAGTGTGGAGAGCGAGAATATGGCGGCAACTAGCTCAAAGAGCGCCATGAAAGTAGAAAAGAGCTTGGATATTAAAGTGAATGAGAAGGTTTGGAAATTTTGAGACATAAAGATGGGTTTGTGTGCTCAAATGAGGAGAAATAAGGGGGATGGAAGGTTATTGTAGATAGGTTTGAGAGAATGGTGGAGGTGGGTGCAAGAGATGGAAGAAGATGAAGCTTGGTGTGTATGGAAGGGAGATTTGGAGGAGAAAATCAGATTTTTGGGAGGGTTTGAGAGCTAGGAGAGAGGTAGAATGAACAAAGGGGAGTAAGGGGACCCCAAATAAAGTGGTCCCACACGAAAATGGGCCCCACATGCATGTGGGAAGGACGGTGAGCCGCAGGACCCGTGGGCCCGCCACGGCTCGCTGGAGGTGGGCGCGGTGCCGCCGCGCCACCCCGGGACAGTGGAGGGCCCCCCCCGGTGCGAGGGACCCTCTAGTTCCCCCCGTTTCGTGTGGTTTGGGCCCTTGTGCCCGTTTGAGGCAGTTTTGAAACCCATCGTGCATATATTCACACCTTTTGGCGTGATTTAAGTTTGGTATTCGTCGAAAAATAACTCAAACCCGTCGATTGACGGTCTAAGAGGAGATTGAGAACATTTCACGTGATCTTAGATGCATACGGGGTGCATCTCAATTGTCAATTTCACCCGTTAGTGAAACTGAGAATTCTACGTTTGTTTCTACATATTTTCACCCCCACCTAAGTCAAAGTACGTCAGTGTGCATCGTGTTATCATAACGCAGGTCCAGTTTAATCCAAATCATGCTCTGATACCAACTTGTAACGTCCCGGATTTCGAGGGTTGAGCAAAGCTTAACTCCCGAGATCATCACTTATGCAACATAGATAATGATGATTAAATGTTGTCCATATTAGTGTCTTAAATATGAGTGGGATTATACTAAAACAGCATATCATACTCCAGAGATAATTAAATTAAGCAAGCGGAAGACTGAGATAGATATATAAGGTATATACATGTTTCACAACCTCCAGAGTAAATGATCATATAACCGGACTGAAATTTATACATGTATTGTTTCAAAAGTTACAAAATATCAAAATGTAAATGTTCAACTAATCCATGTATCCCTGTAATCCCATCGAAGCAACGCGAAGTCAACATAGACCCGCACGAGAGCTGCATGTTTGAGAATTCCTCCTCTTCGTCATAGAAGTCCGGCTCCGCCTCGTAAGTTGTATCATCATCTGCAACTACAAAAGAGTCTGGTTGGTATTTTAAAACACCATCCCAGAGTGGGAGTGAGTGATCAACTCAATGGTACTATAAGGCAAAGGTTAACATGTTATCAATTCAGTCGAGCAGTAATGATAAAGCAATACAACAATCATATCCTAAGTACTCTTGTTAATGCAGGAATGATATGCTGTAATGATGCGTGCCCTCGCCTGCACTCCCTCAGCGACATCATCTCACGATCGAGCATGACAAACTCCCTAAACGTGCGCTTCCTCGTCAAAGCACATGCAATATGGTGCATGATCATGTTAGCCAACTTCTTATTTAGGCTTATTCATGCAGCAGATTCGAGAAGCTAAGGTACCTCCCTTTTTATCATTTACCCAAGCAAGGATCCATCTAGGGTCGTCAATCCTAGTTAACCACATATGATAGGTAAGTTGTAGGGCATCACTCCTGATAAAAACAGTGGATAGGCAAGTTCAAGAGTTTACACTCGAGGTCGCTACAGGAGGCTCGTCACCTCGGCGTAGGCCTAATTTATACTCGATGTCACTACGAGAGGCTCGTCACTTGATCGTAGGCTGACAACTCGAATACAGTGTTCCATACCACCGTATTTGGCTCACGAGTTTGAGTTGCTCACTGGTCGCTACGGGAAGGCTCATCACCCCAGCATAGGCCGACAGCTCGACCACGGTGTACTATGCCACCATGCACGGCTCATGAGTCTTAACGGATCGTGGTACCAAGGTTGAAACGGGCTTTACATTGGTAGGTGGTACCTTAGATTCAAGCAATAGCATCCATACATGGTAAACACACGTTAGGCCAATCGGGTTACTTGACAAGTTCGATTGGTACGAGCGCACGCTAAATTAATCGACATGGAGTGCATACGTACTCTTTGTGGCCCAACCACTGTCGATAATCACCGTACAACTCGGATTCATCGAATGTATTCGTTGTAGCGAGACTAGTTCGACCACTCAATCGGAAACCATTACCGATTGCCTGGACTACGTAGTAGTCCCAATCACACTCAAAGGCAACGGGAAACCACATGTGATAGTCATAACTGTATTGAACAAATAATGCAAACACTACAATCATTTGAGCATTTTATAAAACACATAACGAACATATCGCCATACATATGTATTTCACACATAAATTACGTATTAGAATTTAAGTTACATGAAGGAATTTATACATATAGCTAAGGTAGTTGAGAATCCTATCTCAACACTCTTAGTGAGCACAATTCATCAAACACTCACTCATTCAGACATTTTATCAAACACTTAAACTACACATTTCAACATACATGAAGTAAATTAGTTATAACGTATATTAGAGCAAATCCTTTCATAAAGGAGTTGTCATACATATAACAATCACGTATTCTACGTTAATGGTCATGGCAAGCACAAGTCACCATGAGCCCCACTTGTTCAAATCTGCAAACTGAAAAAACATAAAGGAGATGTCCCGAATCTCAGCCTGGCCATTGGATAGCACCTCAGTTTAAAAACAGTATACATCAAGGTTTAAGAGAGGGAAGGAATCATCAGGTCCTAAATCCTAGTGGATCAAGGTGTAAATATTGTTGTATATGCACCCATTCTTTATAAGTGGGGCCCATGGTTTGGTGATCTAAATTGTTGATTTGATGGGTCCCTAGTGTGGATGGGTGATGCCCCAAAAAAAAAATCTCCATGTGATGGGTGGTCCATATCAAGGAGGCCCCACATGATTGAAGGTGGGGCCCATATTATGGATGGTCCACATCAAAAGTGAGTGGGTCCCTAGAGGCCAGATGAGTCGATCTGAGTTGCTAACTCCTATGACCATGGGTAGAAGACTAGCCGGCCTTCTCAAGTGGACTGGACCTGTGCTTGGAAACTTACAAACCTCCATCTGATCCAGTTCTGTCCTTATGCAGCACAAGACCTGTCTTTTTGGAAAGGTTCCCGTTTTCCGTTTGAATGTCGACCGTCGGTGTATTTCTCTTCTTGACCATCTGTTTGCATGATGCAAATAGCAAAGTTAGAATTGTCCAATCAGAGAGAGACTTTGGGCAGGGTTCATCCACAATGGTACCCAACAGATCTATGATCTGGATCATTGATTGACGAATTCCACTCCTGCAGACTGAAATCCCAATCAAGCTGCAGATTTTCTTGGGTGAAAATTCACATGTTTCCTTGTTGATGAGGATCCAAACTGTTAATTTGGTGGGCCCTACCTTGGATGTGGGATTCACCACAAATCCTTCAAACTGGAACATACCAACCCTTCTATATGGTAGTCTACAAATAGACGGCTAGGATCAGGAAGGGATCTTCATGACCCAATAACTGACGTGGGGTAAATGCTGCAATGGATCACCACCATCAATCTAGTGGGGCCTTGCCATGAATGACCTGCGGACGGATATCAAACAATCCCACGATCCTATCAATATGGATGGTAACCTTCTAATGGATGGTTGAGATGATAATTTGTTCGACAGGAAAGTGGACAACCTGCATCATCTGATCAGTGTGAGATTTTCTGGAAAGTGTCATCTACAAACAGGATCCACTGGATAGACAGTTCAATGTCTGACGTGATGGACAATCCACATCCAATGTGGGCCCCACATTACGAATAACCCGGATCGAAGTTAGGCCTCATAAGGTGGATGCTCCATGTTAAAGGTAGGCCCCACGCGGTGGACGGTTCATATTGAAGATAAGACGAAGGTGGATCTAGCATAATGAACAGTCCGTATTGAAGGTCAGCCCCACTTGTTGGATGATGGATATTATGGGTGGGACAAACAAACTTGAGAGATTAGTAGTCGTGTGATGTTAGAATCCAAACATACTTTTTGTATATATGTATATTATTTATCAAATATATTTATCCACTGAATAAGTAGAAACCACAGTGAGTTAATTGAGGGTGTAAATACATGAATTAGTGGTAGCAGCACTGTGTTTCAATGGGGCTGAAAGTTGGGCGGGTTTAACCCGACCGACCCGTGACATTGGGTTGGGCTTGGGCAGGATGTATCGGGTTTGGTCTCGGGCTTGGGCCATATAAACACTGAATGCTTGCCTCCAAGTGCAGAGGTTCGTAAGTAGTATCCCGTGAAGACAGGATCGATCCCACAGGGAGATGAATTATGAGAGGAAAAAAAATCAAATGCTAAACAAACTAAGTAATAAAAATTAATCCGATGATTTGATTTTGGGATTTTTGAATGGATGTAATTCAATTGAATAAAATAACACCCAAGCTTCAAAGTTCTACACATACGTTAATGTTCCAAAATCATGATGACTTGGATAACACAACTAGGATCTGAGCACTATGGTCAGCCTAGTCAGAAAATAAAACAGTTTAAGTATTTTAATAAATGATATAAAATATTAGAAAATTATGGATTTGCACCATTGACATATATTCTCAAGCGTCAATGATTTTAAGTATTCAATATTTATATGATAATGAATATCAAAGAAATATAACAGGTTGAGAACCTCTCCTATCTAGGAAATTTGATTGATCTAGGGTAAGCCTATCCATCAATGTGGATCTCATATGATGGAAACATATGGATCTCACAAGAGAAAAAAAAAAAAAAAAAAAAAAAAAAAAAAAAAAAAAATCCTAAATAATAGATAACATACATACACCATTATTCTCATCATTAAAACAATCAGTCATCATAATCTTAAAGAAACATTCAACCCATGTGCTTCCCTTCTAGCTTGGGCTAGAAGGAATTTAGAAAAACATAATTAAATTGCAGAAAAAAGCAATAAGAAATAAAGAAAGAAAATGCAAATAGAAAAGATCTTTAAAAAAAAAAACTTATAAAGCTTTAATAAAACTAAAAACTCTTTAAAAACCCTAAACTTTGCTCTTGAATGCTTTGAATAATGTTTAAGAATGCCCTAGGAACCCCTATTTATAAGTAGGGAACTCCAATTTTCGTATAAAGTTAAAAAAAAAATCCTAGAAATCGCCTCAAATATACGTATTTTTCTAAAACAGACTTCTCGCTGCATAGTTCGTTTAAAACAGACTTTCTGCTGCGAAATTTTCCAAAATAGACTTCACAGCTTTAGAATACACTTTTTCAGGACGATTTCAGCATTCTTCACTTTAAATCTTCAATTTTCTTTATTCTTCACTCGATTTTCTTGGATCTTTAGCATGTGAATTCTTCAATCTTGGTTTCCTAAGATCCATCTCTTGCCTTGGTAATTCTCGAGCATCAAAATTATGCTTTTAACACTATTTTTCAATCCAAACACTTAAATTCACCTTGCAACACATACGTGAGTAAAATAGAATATTAAGCGGATTTATGTTCGTAAAACCAAGATATAAACGGGGAAAATTATACAATATTTGAGTCTCAATACACCCCCCAACCAACATTTTGCTAGTCCTGAGCCAAATAAGCGAAAATAAATAAATAAATAAATAAAAATAAAAACTAATTTTAGAAACAAAATTAAAACGAAAAAAAAAAATTCTAACTACACCACTTTCGCAGGTAATCTCGATTGCATTTAGCATATGCAGCAAGCCTTTAAACCCCTAGGTTTCCCCTAGTGGACGAGTTATAATCTCGTGAGGGTTTCCATAAATGTTACCCACAAATATTAAAAACATGAAAAATGGTTCAACATTCTAAAATTTATACAATTATGCCTCCATTCATCATATGAATTCCAAAACAAAACAATACTTACCCTAAGTCTGAAGTTAGTTAGAATCTCAATTTCCTAATTCATCACATCCTTGAGTTTAGAGACCTAATCAAAATTTAGAATAGTTATGATCAAATATCCTTAGGTGCTCCGTGACACTAGTCTAACTTTGAGAAATATGCATGTTCTCTATCCTAACTCCTTTCAATCATTCCAAGAGTATGAAATCTCTAGCTATCTCATTTTTTTATGTCATTTCTTCTTTTATCATCATATCCTCATTATTATAAACCACTCTTAGATGAAGATTCCCACCGGGTTTACTTCATAACCTAAGGTATCGTACTTGTAATGGTAACAGTAATGGATACTTAGGTATCCTTACTCCAGATTACTGACACGATTGTTATGGTCATTGCATTTATGCTCTGTAATAAAAGTTTCTTTTTTTCATCACTTTTTTTCTTCAATATTCTCTTTTTTAAGCATATATCAATGATACTCATTCATTCAACCTTGTTTAAATCAAAAGTTGTTATTCTAGTTCACATATCATATTCCTCACTTAGTTGGCTAGGGTGTATTGTGAATTCAGTACATCAAATTACAACTCACCTTAAACTAGTGATTAGATAATTGAACTCAAGTATATAATTTTCAGTTGTCGGAATTCTAACTACTATCAACCTAGAATAAATATTAACTTTGCCTTTGGAATTCACAGAATATTATGTTCACATTCTTGTATATAAAAATATTATTTTGAAAATGTTGAATTTTTTTTCCATAAACCTAACTAAAAAATAATAATAATAAAAAAAAAACCTAAAAATAATAAAATAAACTGAAAAAAAATAAAATAAAAAAATAAAATAAAAATCACATGGATGACTATCCACACCCCCCAACCTAAAATCTACATTGTCCCCAATGTAATGATAATGTAATGCAGAGAATAATAAAAATAAAAGAAATGGTAGATAGTACCTACCATAAAAAACTCACCTGCTAGGTGACACTAAAAAAAGTTGAATGTGATACTACACAAATGCTCCGTCAGACTAGGAGCATCAATCTGAATATTCTGGCCCATGAAGAGGGAAGGACTCCTCTCACAAATGAAAGTTTTCCACATAAGGCTTCAATCTCTGACCATTAACCTTGTACACATTACCATTACGTGGATTCTCAATTTCAACAGCCCCATGAGTATAAACATTCTTCACAATAAAGGGGCCTGTCCATCTTGATCTTAACTTTCCCGGAAAGAACTGGAGACGGGAATTGTACAATAGGACCTTTTGCTGAGGTTCAAAATTCTTCCTCAGGATATTTTTGTCATGAAAAGCTTTGGTCCTCTCTTTGTAGATTTTAGAATTTTCATAGGAGTCTCTCCTCAGCTCCTCTAATTCATTCAACTCTAATTTCCTTTGTCCACTTGCTTGATCCATATCAAAGTTTAATTTCTTTATTGCCCAGTAGGCTCTATGTTCCAATTCCACAGGCAAGTGGCAAGCCTTCCCATACACCAATCTGTATGGAGACATTCCAATCGGGGTCTTATAAGCAGTCCTATAAGCCCATAAAGCGTCGGATAGTCTGAGGGACCAATCCTTCCTATCTGGCCTTATAGTTTTCTCTAAAATGTGTTTGATTTCTCGATTAGAAATCTCAGCTTGCCCACTCGTTTGTGGGTGGTATGGGGTACTCACTTTATGCTTGATGCCATATTTCTTCATCAAAGCCTCAAATGTCCTATTGCAAAAGTGAGACCCACCATCACTAATGATGGCCTTTGGAGTTCCAAATCTAGAAAAAAAAATTTCCTTGAGGAATCGTATGACCACTTTGTTGTCATTGGTCCTACTTGGAACTGCCTCAATCCACTTTGAAACATAGTCCACACCAACCAATATATAAAGAAATCCAAAAGAAGTTGGAAATTGGCCCATAAAATCAAAACCCCAACAATCAAAAATCTCCAATGGTAAAATTGGGGATAAATGCATCATATTGCGCCGGGACACTCTTCCCAACCTTTGACATCTATCACAAGCAACACAGAAAGCATGGGTGTCTTTAAACATGGTAGGCCAGTAAAAACCACACTGCAGGATTTTTGCAGTAGTTTTCTTAGCAGAAAAGTGGCCACCACATGCTTCCATGTGGCAAAAAGAAATAACACTCTGAACTTCATCATCTGGAACACAACGTCTAAAAATTTGATCAGTCCCATATTTATATAAATACGGGTCATCCCAGAAGAAGTTCCTAACCTCGGTTTCAAAACGCTTCCTATCTTGTGACTTCCAATGATATGACATTTTTTCCATTAGTTCACTATATCCGCATACCAAGGCAATTTGGAGATCGCAAATAATTGTTCATCAGGAAAAGTGTCCTGGATATGCATCTCCTTAGTGGAATCATCTAACACCAATCTGGAAAGGTGATCGGCCACTACATTTTCTACTCCTTTCTTATCTTTTATCTCTAAGTTAAATTCTTGGAGTAGGAGGATCCATCTCAAAAGTCTCGGCTTTGTATCCTTCTTAGACAGCAAATATTTCAAAGCCGAGTGGTCCGTGAAAATGACCACTTCAGATCCCAGCAAGTAGGACCTAAACTTATCCAAAGCAAAAAACTACTGCAAGTAACTCTTTTTCAGTTGTTGAGTAGTTTACTTGGGCCGAGTTTAGAGTTCTACTCGCATAGTGAATAACGTAGGGCTGTTTACCTTTCCTTTGACCCAAAACAGCCCCTATGGCATAATCACTTGCATCGCACATTAGTTCAAAAGGAAGTGTCCAATCTGGTGGACGCATGATAGGTGCAGTAGTAAGAGATGATTTAATTTTATTAAAGGCATTTGCACACTCATCTGTCCACTTAAATGGAACATCCTTTTGAAGAAGATTAGTCAAGGGTCTAGTAATGACACTAAAGTCCTTCATGAATCTTCTATAAAAACCAGCATGCCCTATAAGTGATCTAATATCTCTAACAGTTCGGGGGATAGGTAGATTAGCTATAATGTCGAGTTTTGAGCGATCTACCTCGATTCCATTTTTTGAGATAACATGACCCAAAACAATTCCCTTTTGAATCATGAAATGACATTTCTCCCAATTTAAGACAAGGTGTTTCTCTTCACACCTAGATAAGACGAGATAAATTGTTGAGGCATTCCTTAAAACTACTCCCAAATACAGAGAAGTCGTCCATGAAAACCTCAAGAAACTTCCCAACCATATTTGAAAAAATACTTAACATACACCGTTAGAAAGTTGCTGGAGCGTTACACAATCCAAATGGCATCCGTTTGAAAGAAAATGTGCCAAATGGACAAGTGAACGTGGTTTTCTCTTGGTCTTCCAGGGCTATCTCTATTTGGTTATATCCAGAATATCCATCAAGAAAACTATAGAAGGAGTGACCTGCTACCCTCTCTAAAACTTGATCAATGAATGGTAGAGGGAAATGATCCTTCTTTGTAACCTAGTTTAATTTTCTATAGTCAATGCAAACACGCCAACCTGTGGTGACACGTATTGGTATGAGTTCATTATTAAAATTATGCACAATAGTTATTCCGGATTTCTTTAGAACTACTTGAGTTGGACTCACCCAAACACTATCGGATATTGGGTAGATGATTCCCACATCCAACAATTTGATCACCTCATTTTTTACAACTTCTATCATGTTTGGATTGAGACGCCTTTGAGGTTGTCTAATTGGTTTGGCGTCCTCATCAAGGTAGATCCGATGGGTGCATATGGAAGGGCTTATACCCTTAATGTCAGAAATGGCCAAGCCCAAGGCTCCTTTGTGGTCCCTTAGAACATTCAACAATTTAATCTCTTGATCCTTGTCTAAAAATGAAGAGATCACCACGGGATAAGTTTTATTTTCACCTAAGTATACATATTTAAGCTTATTTGGTAGTGGTTTTAAATCAAGCTTTGGAACATTGATTGGTGATGACAGAGGTCGCGAGTCCTCGATAGATAGGATTTGAGTGCGCGGTCTCCATTGGTACATACCAATGTCTTGGGTGGTAGTGCTCTCATTATCATCACAAATTTCAGCAAGCACTTTTTCTAAATCAAAATTTTTCAAGTCCCCAATGACTTGAATAAATTCCTTAGTCAGACTAGGTTCCAATTCCTCTTCTTCTATCAAGCAGTTCATGAAATTCAACTCATGGATTTCATTATTATCAATGGGCTGCTTACATAGATTAAAAATATTTAACTCTAGAGTCATGTTACCAAAAAACAAGTTCATCATTCTATTCCTGCAATTTATGATTGCATTTGAAGTTGCTAGGAATGGGCGGCCTAAAATGATGGGAACTTGAGCGCTAGCATTTACACATGGTTCAGTGTCTAATACAATAAAATCCACGAGGAAGTAGAATTTATCCACTTGGACTAGTACGTCCTCCAAAATTCCCCTTGGTACCTTAATGGAGCGGTCAACGAGTTAGAGTATAATCGTGGTTGGTTTAAGCTTACCTAACCCCATTTGTTTGTAAACCGAATAAGGTACTAAGTTGACACTTGCACCCAAATCTAGCAAAGCATGCTCAATTTGGAAATTCCCAATAATACAAGGAATAGTGGGACATCCCAGGTCTTTGTATTTGGGTACAACCCTTTGTTGAATGATAGCACTCACTTTCTCAGTAAGGAAGGCCTTTTTGTGCACATTTAATTTCCTCTTTACAATGCACAAGTCCTTGAGATATTTAGCATATGATGGAATTTATCTAATGGCATCAAGCAGAGGAATATTGACAGTAACCTTTTGGAGCACATCCAACACCTCTTGATATTTCATGAGGACAGTCGGATTCTGAAGTCTAGATGGGAATGGAACTGGAGGCTTATATGACTTAGTCTCTTTATCCTTTTATTGTTGCGGCTTTTAAACTATAGTTGGTTCATCATTTTCTTGAGACAGTGGCTCATCCTCCAGTATTTCTACCAGTTGCATTATCTTGTTATCGACTTCTTTTCCACTTCTTAAGGTAATGATGCCCTTAGCTTGTTCATGATGTAGCTCACTTGGATTTGAGTCTCCAATGAAATGTGTGTTTCTAGGGTTTGGCACAGGTTGAGAAGGAAGTGTGCCCTTTTCCCTAGTATTTAGTTGAGTCTCAATCTTAGCCACAACTGTTTTTAATTCCTAATTTGATTGGATTAAAGACTGATTCATTTGAGCTTGAGAGTTCATGAATGCGGTCAATGCATCCTCCATAGATGATCGCTTTGGCGGGGCCATATATGGTGCATTGTTAGGTGCCCCAAAGAAGTTGTTTTGTGGAGGCATTTGAGGTTCATTGGGCACATTAATTTGTGGTTTATTCCTCCAACTAAGATTAGGATGGTTACGCCAATTTGGATTATACGTGTTTCCCATTGGTTGTATAACTGACCTTTAGTAGTTATTTATAGCATTTGCTTGATCATGCTCATGCGTGATATTTTGTACAACTGAGATTAATGAACAATCTTTTGTATCATGGTCTGTACCACCACAAATGCTACAAAAATTACTTAAGGAAGTGTTTTCTTTAACCATATCAACCTTCCTAATTTTCAAGGCTTCGACCTTTCTAGCCAATGCAGCGAATTTTGCATTAAGGTCGTCTTCCTCTCTTAGAACATACATCCCCGCTTTCTCTCTAGGACTGGGTTTAATTTGGTCTGATTTAGCAGAGACATCCCATGTCTGCGTATTCTCTGCTAACATATCTAGAAAATCCCAAGCCTCATTATGATCTTTGTCAAGAAAGGTTCCACCACACATCATCTCTATGAACTGACGAGTATCCATGGTGATCCCCTTTCGAAAAGCATCAATCATGTGCCATGGTTCATAACCATGATGTGGACAAGTAATTAGAAGGTCTTTGAAGCGCTCCCAAGCTTGAAAAAATAGTTCATTCCCCTTTTGGGAGAATGACATGATTTCTTGTTTCAGTGCATTTGTTTTGTGCTCGGGAAAGAACTTTTTCAAAAACTCTCTACTTAAAGCTTGCCATGAAGTGATGGTATTAGGTCTTAGAGAGTTGAGCCATGCTTTGGCCCGATCCTTTAGAGAAAATGAGAATAACCTAAGCTTAAGTACATCCCTATTGCCATTGTTTACTTGCAACGTTGCAATTACTTCCTTAAAGTCCTTGAGGTGCAAGTATGGGCTTTCAGAATCCAAGCCATGAAATTTAGGAATTATTTGAATCACACCTGGTTTAAAATCAATGTTTCCTATGTAAGCAGGAAACACTATGCAAGATGGTAAAGTTGATCTCTCAGGGTGTAAATGTTCACGTAAAGTCCGTGGTTGGTTTAACACATTCCTATGAACTTCATTTTCATCCTCAAGAGGAGGATTAAATTGATTTTCTCTATTTTGATTTATAGTTGAATCTAGCAGATTTGGATTAGGATTATCAACTGGGTCTGCCATGGAATCCAAATGATGTTGAGTGCTTCTTTTAAGTGAATGATTAAGGCCTGGAACTAGTCCCCCTTCAGAGGAGAGTCGATTGTTTTGATCCCTATTCCAACGGGACATAAACCATCCACACCACACAACAAATACCACTAATTAAACTAGCAAGTATGATACTTAAAATAAAAATAAAAACTTAAATCAACAACCCAGGCGGCAGGGCCGACCATAAGGGTTCAGTCCACAAAGCAAAAAAATAAATCAACAACCCAGGCGGCAAGGCCAACCATGAGGGTTCAGTCCACAAAGCAAAAAAAATAAATTAACAAATAAATAAAATAAAAGTAAAACTAATGCAGAAATTAAACTATGCTAATCTGGAAAATAGATTCAGCGGATGATCTTTGTGATCAAACAACAACTATAGGACAACCATAGCACTTGGGTGATGAAATCCCAAGCAGGGCAACCTTATGTCACAGTTAGTGCTTGAAAGACCCAACTGAATTTATTTTCAAAGAAGAAAAAAAATAAAATAAAATAAAATCTACAGAAAACTTGGAGGGTTTAGAAGAGAACTTACCTTAGGAAAAAACAAAAACTTACCTTAGCTATATTGCACAGATTTGATCTCTCTCAGTCTCTCCCCGGCAACGGCGCCAAAAACTTGATTGCTTGCCTCCAAGTGCAGAGGTTCGTAAGTAGTATCCCGTGAACACAGGGTCGATCTCACAGGGAGATGAATTATGAGAGGAAAAAAAATCAAATGCTAAACAAACTAAGTAATAAAAATTAATCTGATGATTTGATTTTGGAATTTTTGAATGGATGTAATTCAATTGAATAAAATAACACCCAAGCTTCAAAGTTCCACACATACATTAATGTTCCAAAATCATGATGACTTGGATAACACAACTAGAATCTGAGCACTATGGTCAGCCTAGTCGGAAAATAAAACAGTTTAAGTATTTTAATTAATGATATAAAATATTAGAAAATTATGAATTTGCACCATTGACATATATTCTCAAGCGTCAGTGATTTTAAGTATTTAATATCTATAGGATAATGAATATCAAAGAAATATAACAGGTTGAGAACCTCTCCTATCTAGGAAATCTGATTGATCTAGGGTAAGCCTATTCATCAATGTGGATCTCATATGATGGAAACATATGGATCTCACAAGAGGATAAAAAAACAAAACCTAAATAATAGATAACATGCATACACCATTCTTCTCATCATTAAAATAATCAATCATCATAATCTTAAAGAAACATTAAACCCATGTGCTTCCCTTCTAGCTTGGGCTAGAAGGAACTTAGAAAAATATAATTAAATTGCAGAAAAAACCAACAAGAAATAAAGAAAGAAAATGCAAATAGAAAAGATCTAAAAAAAAAAATAACTTATAAAGCTTTAATAAAACTAAAAACTCTTTAAAAACCCTAAACTTTGCTATTGAATGCTTTGAATAATGTTTAAGAATGCCCTAGGAACCCCTATTTATAAGTAGGGAACTCCAATTTTCGTATAAAGTTAAAAAACCCTATAAATCGCCTCAAATATACGTATTTTTCCAAAACAGACTTCTCGCTGTATAGTTCGTTTAAAACAGATTTTCTGCTGCGCAATTTCCCAAAATAGACTTCACAGCTTCAGAATACACTTTTTCAGGACGATTTCAGCATTCTTCACTTCAAATCTTCAATTTTCTTTATTCTTCACTCGATTTTCTTGGATCTTTGGCATGTGAATTCTTCAATCTTGGTCTCCTATGATCCATCTCTTGCCTTGGTAATTCTCGAGCATCAAAATTATGCTTTTAATACCATTTTTCAATCCAAACACTTAAATTCACCTTGCAACACATACATGAGTAAAATAGAATATTAAGCGGATTTATGTTCGTAAAACCAAGATATAAACGGGGAAAATTATACAATATTTGAGTCTCAACAAACACCAACCCAATAAAACTTGGGTTGGGCTTAGGTTGTGGTCTCGGGTTGCCCGACCCTACCTGAACCCAATCAATATATAAGTTCCTTATAAATTTCTACTTTCTTGCTTTCTTTCCTCGTGGATTCAAGAAGTCCATGTGAGGATTCCAGAGAAGCTCCGTGGATTCGGAGTAGTTATCCTTGAGGAAGACAGTGATCGACCTCATCACATTCATCCCTATGTTAGGATATCTTCTAGATTTACCATTTTCAAAAATTGGGGATGCCTGTATATTTCTAGTGCCGCGGTGACTGGTTCTTACATTTTTCTATCGCTTCATAGTGTCCAGTTGCATAGTTTTACTTCTTTTTCTTGTTAGTTTAATTGTAAGTACTTGCATCCCTGTCGAAGATTAATAAACAAGAATATACGATGGGGCCCTGCTCATCAGCATTCATCCAGTTTGCTGGTAAACAGAATTCCCTCCATTTGGAAATAAATTTTCTGATGGCTATCGTTGTGGTTTATGGGTACCCCCCAAACCTCCTTGGATGATCATAATCCTTCAAAATTTGGGCTTTCTCAATTGGTTCTCGACTTTTGGGTGCCAAATATCCAAGTGTTAGGACTGTCCAATCTTGGAGGGATCTACTGCATCCATAAACCAATGAGAATGTGGAATCAAATCAATAGTTTGGATCGCTGAACTGTGGGCCTTGCAAGCAGGAAATTCTGTATGTTATCAAAAGTTTAACTTGCTAATTCTATAGTTAAAAAGCTTTAAACTATCTAATGAACATGACCTATAATCAGTGGGTAAAGAAGTAGCATAAACGCCAGAGTATCTAAGTTTAGTTGTATAATCATCACATCTATTAGCTTGATATGCCCACCTCCTGAAATCTCCATCATCAGGAAATCCATCCTTCATCAGTTTAGTTTTATTTGATAAATAGCAGAAAATTTTGCAAATACAAGCATGAGTAGATATTATTTACTTGATATTACCAATATTCCCTACTTTAATGCTAGGTGTTTTACCTTAAATTGTAACCTAAATGACCATAAGTAATTAATCATAGCCTCAATTGTCATACCATTTCTTCTTAAAGAAGAAGATGAAGAAGAAAAACTGCTGCTTCCATTTTAATATCAATGAGTTCTTCTATGTTGGTGGTTGTAGAAGGTTTGCTGGAGCAATGGCTGTTAGCCAGACCGCGCAGATTTCTCTTGCTGTGGCAGCATTTGGCTCACTGGCCTTCATTCTTGGATTAATTGCTGAAAATAAAAAGGTAATTTTCTAAATTACTGAGGTCCTGCCTGGTAGAACCTCCCAAAGAAAAAAAGAAAAGAAAAAAGAGTTCATCTCATTTTAGTTAATCATAATTTTGAATAGAGATCTTGATTGCTGGTTATCAAGATGATTTCTAATACATATTACGTTTAACCAAGATGAGATGAACTCATTTTTAGGCGTATGGCTAGTAACTTGCACTATTAAACTTTGTATCATGCATGTGTCATACCTTCTGAAGTTCTTTTTGCTTCTTAACTCCTATGAAAAGCCTTTATACTCTTCTCTGTGGAGAAGATTTTCATCCTTAGGAGTCATGCGAAATTGTATAGCTAAAGCCTTAAGTAGAAGTGAAAGATCAGAAATCTTTTGAAAGGTGTATTACTCAATTTTCTAGCTACGAGTAGAAGTGTAAGATCAGGAATCTTTTGAAAGGTGCGTTATCCAATCTGCTAACTACTCTGTACAGGTACAAGATATTATTGGAAGTGTATTATTATGTGAATATTGTAAGTATGAAGTATTTTTAACATAGCATGCAATAAATTGAATTGATGAATATTGTATGAGCACTCCCACTAGGCAAGAAAGAAAAGCTTCACCATGATTTTGTTAAAGATGTTGTGTCAACAAATTTTCTGGCATGGCATTCTTTAAAACTGTATAATTTCCTTGCCATATAGTCTTTAACTTTCTTAATTATGTATTGTGGATCAATATCTTTAATACACAGTTACTGTTAACTAAAATGAGATGAACTCATTTTTTGGTGTCTACCAAACAGGGATCAATCTTTCCTAGTATTTTACTTACCAAAGAAGAAAATTCTTTACTAACATTTGGATCATTGTTAGCTTCCTTGAAGCATCTTGTTCTTAGTCCCTTGTATAAGTGGATGCTGTCATTCATTGTCCACCACATAAATCCATGTCATACTATAAATTGCGGAAGGGATGGTCCTTCCTGTGCAGCTTTAGATTTTGTAAACTTAATACTAATTTTATACTCTGCTTCTATCAAGGAATATTATGGGCTTTTGTACTCTTCATTTGCCTATGAATTCTATCAAATAAGAATCACATTGATCATGAGTTGTTTGTGAATGGATTTCAATCTACATTTGTGTTTTGAATTGTTATGGCATATTGAATTATTAAGGGAATGCTCTTCATTTATCAATGAACTTGAGTAACTTTGTCCTTTTGTGAAATGCTGTCCCTTCTTTCTTTTTTGCTCCCTAATTGTCCCTTTTTTTTTCTTGGCAGCCTGCTGCTGGAACTCCAATCCATGGAAAAGATGTAGTAATTTGAAAATATCCGTCTGATCCAACAGTTGCTTTGGGGAGCTTATCTGTAGTAGCTCTCTTTGTTTCTACCATTCTTGGCTTGGTTTCTATGTTCTACCCCTACAAAGGCAAATCTGTTCCAACTGATGCTTTGTTCAGGAGCACAACCTTGGTTGTGTTCTTTGTTATTGCAGTGTAAGTGCTTTCATCTAATTCTTCAAGCTGACCAACTTGACTTCATCTTGGTAACTTTTACTTGTATTCCCTGGTTGTACTTCCATGTTGATGATTTTTTTTTGAGAATTCAGTGATTAATTAAACATAGTAGTACAAAAAGAAATAGATACAAAAGATTAGAATTTTTTATTGAGGTAAATAAAGATCACTAGTTGTGGGTTGTTGAGAGGAGAAGATTTGTGACTGGGTAGGGGTCAGGTAGTGGAAGCAGTTGGCAACCCACATATCATTTGGCTACCTTACTTTTATATCTATCTATTCATTTATCTTTCACCAGGCAACCATGACAATTCCTCTTATTTTTATGCGACCAGTGAAAGAGGATTCTTGAAGCCAACTCCAATGATGGTAATGATGATGTCTATCCCTGCAGAAATGACAATTGTAACGTTACAATTGCCATCTTCACTAGCTGAACTTCCTACTGTGGTGACATCAATTTCCCCTCCAAAGATAACTAAACTATCATGCATATGGGCTCTGAGCAAAAACTTTTCTTATCACTAAACATCTAAGTACTTCCTCAAAGCCCATTCTATATTCTGTATTGTACCATGAGGAACGTTACTCATTGATTTCAACAAATGTTGAAACATCCTAAGATTGTTATGTATTTTCACTATGTTTATTTCTCAATGTTGTGATCAGGTCTGTTTCTGTGCTGGCTGAAGCGATGATGATCTGAGCATCCGTAACTAAAGGCCTTCACCGTGTCCGGAATGTGCACCACAACCTTGAGACAGGGTGCCCCACTGCCAAGACTGGACTTTTTGGTGGTGCTGCCTTTCTAGCCCTTGATGCAGCGCTCTTCTGGTTGGTTTGCCAAATGCTGACACTCAATGCCTGAGATGACTACTTAGAAGAGGAGGACCCAAAAGGTGAGTATGGTCAAGTTCTTTCAACCGACTACGAAAATAGAGCTGGGACTCAGCACAAAGTCAAAAATATCAATGAAGAAGAGTTGAATGCTTGCATTGATATGACTCTGTTGAAAGTTCTAGTTGTTTATAAATATACATGTTTGCGGATCCTTTTGCTTCCTTTATATATATATATATATATATATATATATATATATATATATATATATATATATATATATATATATATATATATATAGTCTTGGCTGCCTTTTAGTAGTAAAGTTGGAGTGTATACCATGATCCCAGGTCTTAAGGAGGTAGCCAGGAGGAATTTTGAGATTCCATTAACGTCGGCCCATGTTTGGTCATCCAAACCGAAGATCTGATGAGGATCAACTTGTGAGTGGGTCCCTAGAGGCGGGATGAGTCGATCTGAGTTGCTGAGTCCTGTGACCATGGGTAGAAGACTAGCCAGCCTTCTCAAGTGGACTGGCCCTGTGCTTGGAAACTTACAAACCTCCATCAGATCCAGTTCTGCCCTTATGCAGCACATGACCTGTCTTTCTGGAAACGTTCCCGTTTTCAGTTGAATGTCGACCGTTGGTGTATTTCTCTTCTTGACCGTATGTTTGCAGTATGCAAATAGCAAGGTTAGAATTGTCCGGTCAGAGGGAAACTTTGGGCATTGTCCATCCACAATGGGACCCAACAGACCTATGATTTGGATCATTGATTGACGAATTCCAATCCTGCAGACTGAAATCCCAATCAAGCTGCAGATTTTCTTGGGTGAAAATTCATATGTTTCCTTGTTGATGAGGATCCAAATTGTTAATTTGGTGGGCCCTACCTTGGATGTGGGATTCACCACAAATCCTTCAAACTGGAAGATACCAACCCTTTGATATGGTGGTCTACAAATGGACGGCTAGGATCAGGAAGGGATTTTCATGGCCCAATAACTGACATGGGGTAAATGGCGCAATGGATCACCACCATCAATCTAGTGGGGCCTTGCCATGAATGACCTGCGGATGGATATCAAAGAATCCCACGATCCTATCAATATGGATGGTAACCTTCTAATGGATGGTTGAGATGATAATTTGTTCAACAGGAAAGTGGACAACCTCCATCATCTGCTCAGTGTGAGATTTTCTGAAAAGTGTCATCTAGAAACAGGATCCACTAGATAGACAGTTCAATGTCCGACATGATGGACAATCCACATCCAATGTGGGCCCCGCATTACGGATAACCCAGATCCAAGTTAGGCCTCATAAGGTAGATGCTCGGCATTGAAGGTAGGCCCCATGCGGTGGACAGTAGGGCTGAAAGTTGGGTGGGTTCAACCTGAACGAGTTGGGCTTGGGCAGGATGTATCGAGTCCAATCTCAGGCTTGGGCTATACAAACACCGACCCGATAAAACTTGGGTCGGGCTCGGGTTGAGGTCTTGGGTTGCCCGACTCAACCCAAACCCGATCAATATATAAGTTATTAATAAATTATAATTGAGTGTGGATCGTTTGTGTTGAAAAAGGCATAGGAAATTCCAGTGTTGTTGGGTCTCATTGGTCCACATCATTTCTGATGACTTGAGCTAATAAGATATGCCAGATTTTTCTCTCCCAAATAGATTGCGTGCTACACAGCATGACTTTTAAAGAAATAGTAGTCTCATATTTTAGCTTGTTTGTTTAGAAAAAAATGAAGTCCTATAGTATAAATAACTACATGTATAATTAATAAAATTATAGATAAAAAATTAAGACGTGTATTGAAATACAATAGACTATTGTAATAATGAAAATATTATCATGTATCCACCCGACCAACCCGACTGAGCTCGCTTGTGTTGGGCTTGGGTTGAGAATTCTTAGCCTGAGGTTGGGTTGGGGTTGAGGTACAAGAACCTTGGGTTGGGCTAGGGTTGAGCACCAACCCGACCCAACCCAACCTGCCCGACTTTCAACCCCAGTGGACATTGTGTGTCTATATATATATAAGGTTCTATATGGTCGAGCTCATGGGAACTCCCCATGAGATCGAGCTATGTGGGCCCCACCGTGAACATCTACACCTCAATCAGATGCACCATTCCATGGTGGGCATGGGGCTTAAAAATCAAGTCAATTCGTGACTTGTGTGGGCCACACCACATACAAAAGTTGATAGGGGTTACCCTCCATTAAAACATTCATAATCATTTTTTTTTTGGCCCACCGAGATGTGGTTCATAAATCCAGCCCATCCATTATGTGTGTCCCACTTGGATGAGGGGTCAGACCAAGTTTCAGATGCATCCAAATTTCAGGTGGGCCCCACAAAGTGTTTTTATATGTTTTAGGAAGGTCTTCACATGATTTTAGATGATATGGCCCACCTGAGTTCCGTATACGGCTGATTTTTGGTATATCACATAATTTAAAGGGGACCCATCAAATGAATGGTGTTGATGTTCAACACGCATCACGGTGGGGCCCACACAGCTCGACCTTATGGGAAATTTTATATATATATATATATATATATATATATATATATATATATATATATATATATATATATATATATATAATGCAGTCGAGCTCATGGGAATTTCCTATAAGGTCAAGCTGTGTGGGCCCCACTGTGATGCATGTCGAACATCAACACCGTGCATTTGATGGGTCCCCTTTAAATTATGGGATATCCCAAAAATCAGACATATAAGGAACTCATACCATCTAAAATCATGTCAAGGCATGACTAAAACATATAAAAGCACTTGGTGGGGCCCACGTGAAATTTAGATGCGTCTGAAACTTGGTTTGACCTCTCATCCAAGTGGGACACACATAATGGATGGTCTGGATTTGTGAACTAGTTCTCAGTGAGCCCAACAAATGATTATGAATGTTTTAATGGAGGGTAACCCCTCTCAACTTTTGTATGTGGTGTGGCCCACACAAGTCATGGATTAACTTTATTTTTAAGCCCTAGGCCCACCATGGAATGGTGCATCTAACTGATGGGGTAGACGTTCAACACGCGTCACGGTGGACCCACACAACTCAACCTCATGGGAAGTTCCCATGAGCTCGACCGCATAGAACCTTTTCCATATATATATATATATATATATATATATATATATATATATATATATATATATATATATATATATATATATATATATCAAACATATTTAACCACTGAAAAACTAAGTTAATTAAGGCTCTAAATACATGAGTTAGTGGTAGCAGCACTGTGTTTCAATGTTGAAGTCATGGGTTGGATATACCATATGAAATAAGAATGGAAATGTGATGAGATTCTAGTGAAATATTTATAATAGACTTCAATACTTACACACCTCCACTTTCCTCACCAATCTCTACTCTCCGCATCTACTTCACCCACCTCCACTTTCCTCACCAATCTCTACTCGCCACATCTACTTCACCCACCTCCACTTTCCTCACTCATCTCTGTTTTTCACACATATTTTTACCTTCCTCAACTGCATTTACTTTCCAAACTTTATTCACGTTTATTTTACTCACCATCTTTACTCTTCCTATCTAATTCCACTAAATTCAAAGCAGTTTTAACCTTCTTCTTAGGCACATGTTTGAAATCTATAAATAGGTTACAGAAATATCTTTAAACAAAAAAATTCATTGCTTTTTGTAAAGACCTCAAAAAGCAAAAATGTGAACTAAGAATTTCTTGAAGAGAGAGGCGTTTGGTAACATTTTTTTCCTTTCTCATTTAGAAGTTTTTCTCACATTTTTTTCTTCATAATATTAATATTCTTTTACACAAAGTATCTTATAGTCATCCAACATGAAACAACTTATATTAATTTTAAGATATATACAATAACATTATTAATTTAGAACTTATTTAACATCAATTTTAGATATCTTAGCTTTTAAATATTTTTTCTTGTGTAGGGAATGCAGATCAAAAAATCTATATGCAATTGAGATGTTGGAGTAAACTGAGAAAAGGTAAACTTGGTGATTCTTTCAATGCTATTTAATTTAATTTAATTTATATTATTTATATTTTATTAGTTGTTTATTCACATATGGTTATATGGTTATGTTCATTATTTTTTATATGATATCATATCTCCCACTTAATGATGGTAGAAGCCTAATTTTTTTATTAATCTCATTTATGTGGGATCACAAAATTCATGGTTTGGATGACATGTACACAACATGTTTGGCCCCACAAGAAAACAATAGTCATTCATGTTGTAGATGGGCTGGATTCTTTTGGGTATCCCACATTCATGGTGGACGACCATGATGTACTTTCTAGATTCCATCCAAATCCAGGGAGGCATAACTTATTTCAAGTAAAAGAAGTTCTGGTGTGCAATTAGAATGTCTCGTTCGTAGGTACCTTCTCACGTCAATAGGCAATTTATTAAAGAGACTACTCTATCGCATTCCTTCCACGGGAGTGAATTCGATTAAGTGACATCTATTTTGCAGCAGATTTTAGAACACGGGTACAAAAATTAAGAACATTCAATTCTTAAATAAAAACACCACGGGAAATAGTGGCGATACACCATTAAAAACTTCTTTTGAGTTATAAAAGTTCTGGATCAAGCTTATATTTGTGTTCTATTTCCAGTCACGTGACCTTATCAATAGATTGAATGGCAAATAAACATTAGGGTGGCCCATGAAATTTTTTTAATAGTGGTGTTCCATCACCACTGTTTTATTTAGTGTGGTCCATCTGAGATTAGGATTTGCTTTATTTTTTTTTGCCCATGCACCCTAAAATGAGCTGAAAAATATATGAATGACAAGGATATGCAACACTGGTGGCCCCACAGGCCTAAACAAACTCAATGCTATCTTGAACTAGCTCTCTACTTCCACAACTAACTGAATATGCTCTCTACTTCCACTAGGACACAACCATTCGTTGATTCAGCTTGAAAGAGATGCACCACATGCTAAAATTACCTTGATATAGAGATACTAAGTTTTCAAATAAGAAGATCTACAGTAGTTTTACATGCGGAAAGAAAGATGTGCACCAGGCAATTATAACAAGTTAAAATAAAAAAATTATTCGGTATAATATCACACCATACAAGGTAACAGACAACAGGATAAGATTAGAATATTTCCCTGGATGCTCGAACCCTTGACCGGGTATTGAAACTCCTGAGAGTCTACCACCGGAACAAGAGTGAGAATCCAATGAAATATCTTTAATAATGAGCCAAATACGTAAACCAATCAGTAGACCATACATTAATTATTGCACATGCGATGCAATTTTGGGTTCACAAATGGTTCTTTTGGTGGTATTTTCCTTAATTTATTATTTATTATTTATTTAATGAATTTTAATTTTTTTCATTGCTTGTGTCACTGTAAAAAAAGAGATATTTTAGTCATGTTTTCTTTAAATAAAATTATATGACTGATGTTATAACATTTAGCCCAAAATTTATAATTGATGTAAGGCCTAGATTATTTATAAGGTTCTTATATATATATATATATATATATATATATATATATATATATATATATATATATATATATATATATATATATATATAAAATAAACAGAAACGACCTAACAACCTTTGGGACTTTTTTATCTTTTCTATTAGCTTTGGGTTAGAATATATGCAATGGTATATTTGCACACGTGGGGGTGTATGACTTAGGCCATCAAAAGTAAACTGATGAAAGCATTGATTATTAGCTAGTTATTGTATTTATTTTTTTTCTTTTTAAGTGTAAGAATTTTTATTTATTGGATTTGGTCTGTTTGGGCATGATTTAGTCTTACGGTTTGATATAACTACTTAATGATTCTCATTCATTAGCTACACTAATAAATAAGAGTAATTTCTGGTTTAATCTAAACTGATTCTCATAATTTCGACCAATTTAATTGAAATTATTTGCGTTCAAGTTTGCAATTTCTGGTAATTTAGAATTGCCTGCTATCGTCCATCACATTTTGCCAGAGTATCAAAGTATCTCTCATTGAACAGGAAGTTCTGGTACATTCAAGTTGGCCGGGGCCACTGATGTTTGTGTACCATCCAACCTGTCCATCAGTTACACCACCTATCACTACAAGAAAACTGGTCTTTACTGGCTGTCAAAACCGCTGGCAAATGCCCAGAAAACCGCCAGCAAATCCTTTGCCCGCGGTAAGCTAACAGCCGGTAAAGGCTTTACCGGCGGTCAGCACCTTTACTAACAATTGTGTTGGACGCCGCTAAATCGCCTTTTTGCTACACTTCCAAAAAATTGGTCAAAAGCTACGGATAAAATCCCTAGCTAAAAGTGACTACCACAGTGCGAACATAGCCATGGGTAACGTATTCTGGAAAAATTTGCTACGGATTAAATCCATAGCTATAAGTACGATGCCACCGAAAATCCGTAGCAATAGAGAAAATCTTTCATGTCAAGCAGTAAAAAAAAAAAAAAAGAAAAGAAGAAAAAGGTGACCCACATGCATCCTAGTTTTTTTTTTTTTTTTAACACCATTCTAAGCAGCTAACATACCTTGGTTAATGTCAATGATCACCTTGTTGCCAATGATTGCCATTGTTTCCAAGGAAGTCGTTTCTTCTATCGATCTTTGATGAGTTGTGCAGCAGTAAAAGGCATCAGCACCAATATTTCGGAGTCCTTCAGCAGGTTCAGGCCTTCGATGATATTAAGGTTCACCACATGAGCAGAGGTTCTCTGTTTTGTCTACCAGAAGCTCAATCTTCTCACCACGGTCTAGAACCTGCACAAAGGGAGATTACAATGGGTTTATGTTGTTCTGCACATCACAAGATTTAAATAATTTGGGGGCTTCAAAAGACAGGACTGATGGCTGAAGATGTATCAGTGGGGTGCTAACTGATGGCTGAGATGAGTTAAGAGCAGAATTGAGACACTAGTACCAGAACATTAGATGAGACACATTCAGTTGACAAGGCAGTTTTGGCAACAATCGACTGAAAATTCCAGTTGTCCGAGGTTCATCTACAGGGGGCGCATAACTTTCAGGAAGAAAGTAGTTGTCCACATTCATTATATCTGCGGCCAGCCAACTGCCCAGTTACACAATCACCCAATTTATTCAATAGTAAATTAAATTCATTAATTACTAATGAGATTCATTATGAAGTTCAGTTGACAGTGGTTAAACAGTGTTAGCTGTAAGTGTCCAATTGAGAGCATTCATTATGTCTGAATATGAAATTCGGTGAAGTCAACGAAAATGAAGCATCTCTTTATATTTGATGTGAATAGCAGAGAAAAAGTAAACTAAATTAGACTAATGACTTCTGCATATAAGAAGTCATAGTTTCCAGGCTAAGAAACAAATGTCATTTTTCTTTGTTAGCTGCTGGTTGAATTGGTTATTGTGGGAGGGAAGTTTGAGCCAGAGGTGTGGTTTCTGGATTGGCTTGTTCGGTTTGGGGTCCCCTCATGTTTTCATTAACAAATTGAAGAAGAACCAATCATAACTTTCAGCTGTGAACTTTGAAGCTACAGTACATACGAACCAAAAGGTAGTTGAACTTTGAAAAAAATCTGGTCCAATCAAACACAAGAATTAGTTTGGTGAACAACACATCCATTGTGCTAAAACAAAGCCAAATCCAAGTCGGATAGTTCAAATTGATTCCCTAACCAGAGAAAACTATACCACATTCCAATATGAAATAACTTTGAGATATTCAGTGATCATTCTTTTAAAACCTGTAAGAACCAGACAGTCAAGCCAGTTATCGACTGGAACCATCCACTAAAATAGGCCAACTCAGTAGGAACCCACCTCAACTACGTGGGCAACTGTTTAAAAAGGAAAAAAAGTCATGAGTCAAGGGTCAAACTCATAATTTTATAGTATGAGCAGATCTTTTGTAACCTTCTTAAATTCACATTCAATTTAAAAGAGGATTTTATTTGGCCCACGCATTGCATACAAAAAGAATCATTTGTCAGAAAGTGTTCTACAAAAACAATGAAACATTTTGCAAAGAATCCATACTTCATGAACCAAAGTAGATCTCATAAAACTGAACCCGACTTACCCAACCCGAGTTTGGGTCATATTGGACATTTGCATCGGCAGATCGCATCAAGTCTCCTAACCAAGAGGCTCATCATAAAACAATAATGCATTTCAAATGGGAGGTCTTGAAGCAACAATAATCTATAAATAGTCTAAAAGTATAATTTTAGATTAGTGCAAATTTCCTAGTAATAAGAATCTTAGATGCAGAAATATCCATAAAAATGAAACAATTTGGTAAAATAAAGTTCTAGCTAACAAAATTTATGGATAATGCCAACATAAATCCTATAAAAAAAAAAAAAAAAAAAATCCACAGAACAGTTGGTTACAAGAACTATAAAATATACTTCCCTTAAAAGAAAAGAATGAGAGAAAACATGATTTGGAAAGGATGAAAAGATGGGAAAAAAAAATCTTAATCAAGGTAGCAACAAATAATGGCTTTAGTAGTGGCAGTAACACAAACCTTAATGATTTGATCCTTAGAGGCAGTTAGCACCCAGTCACCATTTTGATTCCCCTTGACATAGAGCACGGTATTTTTATGACCATGGCTACAAAAGATATGCAAAAACAACCATGAAGTATCCAATTATCAACTGAAAAAAAAAATGGCATGGCAACCGTGAAGAACCATTCTTGGTCGGAGTCTCAAAATTGAGGGAATTATTGAATTACTCATTGAAGATACCTTGCAGCTTCCTCTTTGAAAATCTTCAAAGGCTGTTTGTCAAGCAAAGCAAATAGCTCCCCACCTGGGCGAAAATCTGTTATCAAACAGACATGTGCAGAAGTCTGTGGAGTAAAAGAAAACTGTCAGTATATAGGATAGCATGAAACAGCATGCAGGCATGAAATATGTCTAATATAGGATAGCATGAAACACAAGCATCATCATCATCATCATCATCATCATCAACAACAACAATAACAACAACAACAACAACGAGCTAACTTAAACAACATTACCAAATACATCATTTGGCCAGTTAAGAAGGACAAGGCACACCTGACCAAATGACAAGAAGAAATGAACACATACATGGCCTAGCCATCTAGCCTTTACACATTGCAGGCCTTCGAGAACTATTCTCCCATGACAGAAGCTTACACCACAAACCATGTATATAGCCCAAGGAGACCGGGAGAATGGAACAACCTGGAACTGCCTGTTGGCAGTAAGTTCAAACACCATCATCATTTTGCTGTTGAGGAATGCTTTCAAAGAAAATGGTGGAGGTCCATCCTGCCAATTCACAAGAAGAAAGTTTTGACGGAGAAAGTAAGTAGGCACTTGCAAAGTCGCATATTCCATGATTCTGAGAATCAACTAACTAATGGCTACAACATTTTGTCAAACAGAACTTAATTTAGCAATAGCATCAGAAAGAATAAAACACAGATAAATTCACTGTGATTAACATAAGGATGATCACTTACCATGTAGCCAAATAATTTGAGACATTTTTTCTCCGGTTGGTCAAAATTTTAATAAAAAGATCCCATTCTACTGGTATACTAAAATTCTCACAAATTGCTTCTGTAGAAGCATTCATTGAAGGTCTATTAGAATCTTTCTTCGAGTCATTGAGGATTGTTCTTGTTGAAATCATCTCATATATGACACTGAACATCAACAAGGTTCAATATCTGCATGTTGGAAAGAAGGCCCAAAACCAGTTAGAGATCAATCAATATCTACAAAGGTAACATGTGCAGTAGCAAAGTATCCATCAATGATGAGAACCCTGTAAAGAGATGAGATTGATTGGCATTCTAATTAGTTTCACAAGCTTTTAATTAGATCTGTTGATAAACTAATTTGGGAAATGTTCTAGCAAATGTGAACTTCTAAAGAAGAAATATTAGCTATGCATAGCATGTTCCATTAGGCGCGTATATGGGAAAAGCATCAGGATGTTTTTGGGGATTTTGGGTGAAGTCTAATGGGAAAAGCATCAGGAACCTGCCCATGATTGCTTCCAAGGTCCAAGCAGAGGAGTGCTGATATTTAAAACATATCCCCCCTCCAGCGTGCACTATGAGCACAACTTCCACAACATCAACGTCAGGTAATGAATGCTCAGAGCAAGGTGAAACAAGATCTGATGGCCAAGATGTAATCACCTGAATGCCTGTGAAACGGCCTTTCATTAGCTCCGCCAGGTTCTGCATGCTTCCAGGAAAATCTTCATAGATTTCAATGACCCTTTTAATACTATCGATCAAAGACAAAAGATCTGTTGCAAATTCCCAATCTGCTTTCTGCAAAACACATGCATCTCTTCCTATAAAGATCAGGAAATACATACAACAGATGATTTTGGAGTCTCTGCGTCTTAACAGATAGATGATAAAGGTAAATTCATCTTTTAATTGGAGAAAGGAATATTGGAGAAAACCTTTGACAAATTCAGGTTCAAAGACATCCCACTGGCCAAAGGGAAAGCCAACTCCCCATCAATTGCTTCTGGGGAACCAATATATGATCCGCCTAACCAATTTGCCTGAACAAGTTTGATAAGAGAAACTGTGAAATATGAACGACATGTTAAAGACTTCAGAGAGCTTAATAGCGTCGGCAATGAAAGGAACCAAGATAAGTTGCACTAATGAGATCATGGAGTTCTGTATCAAAGAAAACAACATCACTTTCAACCCCTACACGGTGGTCTAGTGAAATTATAGAAAGCTCATCTTCATCTGTAACAAACTCAAGGGTTAACCAGCCATCAACAGAATAGTTGCAGCCAAAAAAGAAAGGGTAGAGAGTTCATGGAGACAGATTTTTCTGAAGTTCAAATACCTGAAATTTCAATTTCAGCTTTACTTGAATCAATAAGAACCTTCCCACTAAAGGCACCGCCGACTCGGAAATTTGATTGGTCAAGCAACGACAATGTATCTGTAGATGAAGGAAACTTCATAAAATCACTGACTGCAGAAAACAATGCGACTGATGTAAGCACTTAAAGGTCTCAAGTTTGTGAACCTTTGATTCCTCCAATTTCCAGCATGAAAACAGTACGTGGCCTATCAAATGGATTGGGCAAGAGAACCTCACCCAACTGCAACAACAAAAAAAAAAAAAGTAATCAACCATATATATAGAGCAAGTTCAAAATCAATATGCAAAAATCAGCATGAATTATAACACTAAACCTTTCTTGAAGACTCAGCCGGAAGAGAAGCAGGTGGAGCAAAACCGAGCAAGACTGATACAGCAGCAGCAACTTCAGATAGTGATATCAAATCAGACTGTCGCAAGATACGGATCTCAACAATTAGATTATGCTACATAGCATTGGATTTAAGAAAGTGCAAGCCACCAACAAAATAAATGACATAAAGGAAATCCTGATGACGGTTGCACTGAAGCAAAACACTGGACGCTAGGTTGGAATGTGGATGCCATGGGTTGCAAAATGTCTTGAATGAGCAAAATAACTCTCCAAAAAAAGACCACTTTTAATAGAAAAAGCCCAAATCCAAGAGCATTTAGAAAAATCATTTTGAGAGAAAAACAGAAAGAAACTTGAATCTACAAATTTACAGATCAGGAGACAAAACCTTTGTTTCTCACCCAAAAGAAAAGAAAGGAACATGCATTTCTGGGATGAAAATATCAATGAAAGAACTGACAAAGAACCAAAGAGAGAGAAGCATATTGATTTTTGTCATATTATCTCATATTAAGTCAGCCCCATGTCTGGTTAGAGATCCACAAGAGAGAGAAGCATACTAGATTAGCTCAACCAGTAGCTATTAAAAACACAAATGAATCTCTAAAAATATTAAGTCAACCCCATGTCTGGCTAAAGATCCACATTTGTGTATTATTTTCAGATAGACATTCGCCTATCCATGGTTTTTTTTTTTTTCTTTTTTTTTTTTTTGTCCTTTATAATTATTCAAGCCAGATAAGCTCTAGTTGATTATCTGGAGGTATTATATGCTTTGATTGGTTAGAGAGGACTCTAATTCAAGATTTTGCCCTTAGCATACAAATTTATTCTTCACTTGTTAACTCATCTTCAATTGTTGTTGTTGTTTTCTTTTTTTTTTTTACTTTTTTTTTTCTCCCTTTTTATGCTTTTTTCTTAAGACTATTTTCAATTGGATATTCAAAAGATTTTGGGACTGCTGATTTAGAGAGACTATGGGACCATTGAAACTCCATTAGTTTAAAGGTTTTTGTCTTCCCTATGTTGTTGAAGATCTACTACGTTCAACATATATTTCATAGGCCACAAAATGAAGATCACAAGACAATCTTACCCACAAACTGAAGATCACTGCAAAATTTTCTACCCAGGTGCCACTATCACTTTGAATTGTGTTTTTGATTTGTGCTCCTGCTCCTGCCTCCTAGCTGTTCATACTTGCTAACATTTTGAAGCTGAAGCTTCTCCATTCCCATGCTCAAATCAGTTCCTGCTTACCTTCACACTTTGTGATTACTTGCGCACCAACAAAAAGACCAGTTATAAACATTACCGTGGGCTCTACCTGTGGAAGTATGGAGCTTCCAATAGAGAAAAGAATGGTTACCATTCAGTTCTAACCTACAAAACAAATCTTAGCCATTAGCCACTGTTCCAGGTTAATCCACAGATACATATGCTCCAAATATCAATCTTATGGTAAGAGATGATTACATACTTGTAAAAAGTGGACGAAGCTGGATAGAGTGGGGTTTAGATGCGCATATGTTATCTGAGGTACTACTAGAGTAGCATTCAAAATCCATGCAACAACTACTGCATATGTTATCTGAGGATGGAGAAAAATTGTGAGTTCGACAAGGGAAAACACAAATGAAAGAACATGTGAGAAATTATAGTTCTATTCCACAAAGCAACAATGTTAAATATAACAATATGAAGGCCATTTCTTACCTGTTCCACTTTACTACCATTTTCTCATCCAGCTCCAGCCATGACTATTTTAACTACTGCTGCATCAACATTCGCCTTTCATGGGATCAAGAATAGAAATTATACTGGGTTTTGCTCACGCTCGTACTTACACACTTGGAGCAACTTACAAATTGAATATGATAATAGATCCTTAATGTATAAAATCAAGCAAGAGACACCTTAATAACAATGGCTTACTAGCTGATGTCGAAGCACTTGGTCATTTCCATAGCAGGCAAAGTGGCATTCCCCCTAGCCATGGAGAAGTAGACATCAAACCCAGTCTTCTTGGATGAACCCAAATGGTTTTCTTTTCATGAGAGGCAAGTCGTAACATTGGTGCACCATCCTCCTCCCTAAGAGAGAAAAAGGAACATGATTTTAATCATGCAACATCTGCACCTACTCTATAAGTGAATTAAATACCTCCACAGATGAAATACACAAGAAATTCAAACCAATTTTCAGGAAAAACAAAAACAGTTGGACTGATAAAACAGTATAGCATCAACAAAATAATTTGTGGAATTCCCTGAAATTTTCACAAGCACAATGGTCATGACAAGCTCCAGTATACTATATATTACCAGACATAGCTACATCTAATTACCTAATTATCTAGATATGGATTTCGCTAGAGTGACATCACAAGCACCAGGAAGAAACACTAATTACATCAATTATATCAAATTTCTTTACAAAGTATCAATCTTATTAGCATTTATGCAGTGAAAACTCTCAACTAATCCAGTTAAGATCAATTACAAATGGCAGGGAAGAAATATAGTGGATTAAAACTGTGAGAGAGTACAGAATTCAATCACAAAACTCTTCAATGGGAGTATATACAACTCACAATTTCCATGGAACTGGAAAGAGATAGGAGTGTGGAAGTTCAATCACCTCAAAAGGCAGTGCATCTGCTGCCAAAGCACGATCATCAACAACGAGGGGATTCAGACCATCTGAAGAAGTAAGTTCATGAATACCTGCCAAAAGTGGCTGCCAGCGTCTCAGAATGGCAATAAATGGAGGTAAAATAGTCACTCTTTTGCTGATGGATGAGCCACAATGCAGAATTAACCATAAATAATCGATTTCCCAATTAACAAGGACTTCAAATTTGAGCTGATATCTATAAATGCATCATATAGATACCTTCTGGAGGGCAATGGGAATTGCTGGGCCTTTTCCTTTTGCAAAGCCCACAACTCCATGATAGTTGCCACAAGCTAACATGGCAGTGTACTTGACCACTTGTCCTCCCTGAAACATGAAGTGAGGAGAAAGATCACATACAATAGAGAAATGAATTTTATTCCTAAGAAAGAACCCAAATAAAAGAGAAAGGAGCATCACCTTTGTAACTTTGCAAGTCCGATTTAAATTGATTAGTTTCATATCAAAACCCTGCCATTATTCCAGAAAAAAATTAGAAGTTCTCAAGAAGAATGAAGTACACAAAAGGTTGGTGCAACAAATGAATGACTTGCAGCTTAGATAAAAAGGTTTCACAAAGAATTATAGAGAAAAATTCTGAAGCAGAGCTTGTAAGCACAGGTGAAAAAGAATCATATCAACTAAAATACAATGCAATTAAAGATGAAATAGATGGCTATAGCAAGCATCCATCATAGGAAGCATGAAGAGATAATAGGAAAGCGATTTTTGCCAGAGGGCTTACACAGATGTCTATGTTGACAGTGTACCGTTGGCAAGTTAATCTTAAATAAAGCAGAAATGGTAAATGTGGTAATGAAATAGCCATCCCCAAATGGGAATTTGACTTGAAAAGCTTGGAATTGCAAGTAGAGGTTGATCATTGTCATGAACTAAAAGGGGCCAACCTCCATTTTGGTCATTTCCTGTTAACTGATGAATTATAGTGACGGGTCCAATATTGCATCAGGCAATTTGACATAGAAAAATAGAACCACCCAAAAAGATATCAGGCTCAAGGTATTACACTGCATTTGGATGCTCAATCGGATTGAAATGCAACAACTCAATTAAAAAAGATGGCTATGATTGAAGAGGGTGTAGTCCCACACCATTCAGTATGAGAGACTAAGACTCCATACTGAATAGAAATAATATTCCTAACATTTGTACCAATATCTCCAACTTTAAAACATATTCCAAGAAGAATTTCTAACATATTGAATCACATGGTCTCTTCTTTCCTTTTTTTGCTCGTGTATTGTGTAGATATTGCTCCTCTATATTCCAAATCTATTGTGTAGCTTACCTTAATTAAGATATAAGTTACATCCTCAAAGGAAATCATATATTCCTCAGTCAGATTCTTGACATTAGATGCCCTTAGATGCCCCTCAGAATATAGTTCAATTTCACCTAATAGAGCAAACACAAAACATAAGTTCATAATATAATGGATATAGACTAGAAATAGTGCACTAAAATGTTTGTGGGACCAATATCCATAATCACTGGAAATAATATTCAGGTCTTGTTATGGCAATAGAATAGACTAGCCTATTAGGCTCCAAGTCCCGGCCACATAGGATTGAGCTTGGACCTAATATAGAATGAATTCTTTTTCCTGAATGATTCGGGGCAAGAGAGCATGAAATGGAGGCCAACGATCCATGAGGCTAAACATCACCAGAAAAATATGAATGAATTCCCTTCCAGAAAAATATGAATGACAATAAAATGGGGAGCCAAAGTTTTTAAAAAATTAAAAGAACAGAAGGAAAAGAAAAGAAAGTGCACTCTAACCTTATCTGATGGTTGCACCCAATATCATTTCATGCTTATCAAATTGGATCTCGACAAATTTACTGAAACGACTGCACCAATATAATCAAGAGGGCAATCAATACAGTACAAACGTTCCGTAATTTTAGGAAAAGTAGGATGATCATAGAGTAAAATATCAATTCAAATTCTTCAGATATGAAAGATGCACATGGCATTTTAAAGAAATTCCAGAAAGATTAATGATTAAAAAAAAAAAAAACACTATACATCTATATACCCACAACCATACGCTCAAAACTATGATGTGCTAGATTTCAAAAAGGCAAAAGACATTACATAATTTCTTAATGAAATGTACACTTGGAACAATATCTCACCGGGTAATGCAAGTCCCTGAAGAAAGGGAACAAATACCAAAAAAAAAAAAAAGAAAGAGCAAAACATGAGAATAATATTGTCAGAATACAGTATTGGACTCTGAAGTTATTTACATCAACAGTGATGAAAACAAGTTCAGCAGTGTATATGAATCATGAAAAAGAGAGTTATGGAAGCCTATGGTTTAAAAAGGCGTGAGGCAGAGGCAAGCCATAAGCTTCATGATAACCTTTTCTTTCTAATTTGATTAGGAAATTGAAGAACAATAGCAATAATAAATTAAAGAAGATCGGAATTAAAGTTTAAAATAATTTGCATAACCCTCAACCTCATGTGAGAAAGCATGCATAGCATTTCTCCTTCAAATCATTATGTTCACAGCTATAATAGTAGGGTCACTTTAAGGGTAACTTTGACATTGGTAAGTTTTAAGGAACAAATTATTTGGCAGCAAGACACGCCTCTTACAAAACATGTGCCCTTCTAAAGGAAAATGTTTGAGAAAGGAAAGCAAGTTTGACTGACATGTCATAGGATATTATAAAGAGGAAATTTCAATAATGATTGCAATTGAATGTGAAAACAGTAATAATTAAATATCCACAAAATAAGATACAAATATCCTCAAGCTAGAAGATTAAGACCAGTGCTTTGCTAAATGTCACTGGTAAAGATTAAGACAATGTTGTGTTTACTAAAATCCAAAATGTAACCTATAGACTTGCAAATAGGGGCAAGACCAACTTACCAAAGCACACAAAACATATATATGGGTACAAGCAACTGCACTTTTACCCAACATTTTTTAGTTTTTTTAATGGCAATCTAATGGCAACATAACTTTTATTGAAGAAAAGAACAAAGCTGAAATGGCTCTACATGCCAGATAAAGGTGGATGATGAGAGATCATCCAAAGAGGAGGACTGAATCAGGCCCCACAAAGGAACAAACCTTTTCACATCCATACAGCTACTAAGCTCAAATTTTCAGTTTTTTTATTGATTGAATTTCTCCTTAAGCTTGATAGAAGTATGTTTTTACCCCTTAATATCTGTTAATTTGAGCTGATTGAACTGATTTGTTTAAGTTCTGAAGGCTTCCATGAATTGGTGTGAGTGTGTAAAAAAAATGTAGGAGGGCTTTTGGAGGCCCTTACTGCTACAATACGTTGTGGGAGGGTTTTTAAGTCAATGCATCAATGCTTAAATAAAGTTAATCACTGTATACTGTTGTTGCAGTCATGAAGTAGCATCCATCGGGAGACCATTCGCTTGTAACAGAGCATTCTGCCTTTGTTATTCCAAGCAACTTTTTCTCAGAATAGTCCCAAAAAGCCTGAAAAAACAGAATTAATATACAATAACAAAGGAAAAGAAAAACATTGACGGATAAATATTCTGAACTGAGAAAAGAATATCCACAGTTCAGCAAGTGACACATTGCAAATAAAATCCTATAACATATAAGAGGGAAGACAGGCAGCTTTTGAGCAAAGATCAACTAATGATTTAGCACCTTCAACCAAAGGAAAAGGTTCACACATGGTGTTGTGGATGCACCCGCTGCTTGTTTCCATATCCCTCTTAAGAAGGCACTTTGGGTGACTAAAATGCCCTCTAGAAAGGTGATGTGGAGCCAGCAATGGGCATGCAAAATAAGGCAAAAGTATTGCCAGAAAACCTCTTGGCCAAAATAGAATGATACTGATTTTATAATGTGTCCAAGATCTGCGCAGCAGTTAGGCAATATCCATTTCAGGTATTAGGTAACAATAGAGAAATTTCAATAAGATGACTCAAAGCCACACCAGGAAAACTAGAATTATTTCAATTGGGCTCTGAACTCCCAAGCCTGTTAATGAAGAACTACTAAATTCAAATCTGCTGCAGCGTATTCAGAAAAAGAATGGAAAGAACATTTTTTTTTTTTTCTGAAATCCTGCTGAGGACCTCAAAACCTTATAATCTCTGCCTGAAAACTTGAAATCAACAGAATAATCAAATCTCTGTGAAAAGAAAGGAAGAAAGAGAAAAGGAAATAAATAAATAAATAAATAAATAAAGAAGGGCAACACAAAATCACAAGAAAAATGGAGCAGCAGGTTGTAACAAATCATAGAGAAATAGATACACGATTCAGATTGTAAATATTTAGATTGTACCAGAAAAATATCACAGGGAAGTAAAAAAAGAAAAGAAAAACACAAAAACATAGGGATGAAAAAGGCAATTGAGTTTCAAAATCACACAAAATCCTGCAGCTGTTGTTGAGACTGCCACAAGGTACTGTGAAACCAATTGGATGAAATCAACCTTAGCAGGTCAGAGATGAAATCTGGAATATGATGATCTGCTTAAATGGGGATCTACGATGAAAATAGCCCAAACCATATGAACGTGTTTCGATCACTAAGAATAAGCTATTCATATGAATGGTTTGGAACATCGAATAGGGCTCAAGCATACGAATGGTTTAGGTCAATGAAAATCAGCCCAAATATATGTGAATGAATGGTTTGGATGAATGAAAATCACCCTAAATATATATATGATTAGTTCGGATCGATTAAAATCCGCCCAAATATATCATCAGCATACTGGATCACTACATAGGAGGTCAGTAACAAAAGAGGATAAACCTTCAAATATCACTGTGCTTGGATTGATGAAAATGACCCATACCATATGAGGAAGGCCTTATATCACTAAATATAGCCCCAATCAGATGAATGGCTTGAAACATCAAAATAGGGGACCGATCATATGAACGATTTGAAAAAATGGAAATGAACCCAATCATATCAATAGGATAGATCACTACATGCAACGGATAGATCATTAGGGATTTCGGATTTCAATCCCCAAATCAGAAAATTAGGGATTTCGGATTTCGATCCCCAAATCAGAAATTTAGGGATTTCGGATTATGATCCCCAAATCAGATATTTAGGGATTTCGGTTTATGATCCCCAAATCAGATATTTAGGGATTTCGGATTTTGATCCCCAAATCAGAAAATTAGGGATTTCGGATTTCGATCCCGAAATTAGAAAACTAGGGATTTCGGATTTCGATTCCAAAATCGACAGTTGGGGATTTTGATTCCCAACTACAGTAATTGATGATTTTAGAATTCCCATATCAGGAATTGAAAATCTCAAAATCCAATTAGGGATTTCAAAATCAACTCGTCACAATCAAAATTTTGATCAAGGACTTCCGATTCGATTGTTCCTAAAAAAATGTTTTAAAAAATGCTCAAATTGATATGAATAGATAAGGAGAGAGAGAGAGAGAGAGGAAGTTACCTGATGTTGCAGATGCTCCTTGATGTGCTAAACCAAAGAAAAGAAGAAAATAAAAGAGGGAGAGAGAGACACAGAGAGTGAGGGAGCAGAAGATCGAGTGGAGAGGGAGAGGAAGAGGGAGAGAGAGATCAAGCGAGAGGGAGAGGCAGAGAGAGAGAGAGAGAGAGAGAGAGAGAGAGAGAGGGGGGGGGGGTAGATCGAGAGGAAAGGGAGAAGCGCAGAGAGAGAGAGAGAGAGAGAGAGAGAGAGAGAGAGTCGGCGCGAGCGGGGAGAGGGAAAGGGTGAAATGAGACAGAAATCGAGTGGTTTTTTTTTTTAGGTTTTAAATGCACCCTTTGCTTGCCGCCGATTATACCAGCCGCCAGCAAAGGGTTCCCCAAGGGTCGGCAATTCCTTAGTTTCTTGTAGTGTATGTTAGGTCCAGAATCAAAATTAAAAAGCGGCAACGACATTAGAAACTATATTATTCTTCTTTTATGTGTGCATGAGGATGTGCATATGCCATCCAAACTGTTCATCAGGTGCAGTTGACAAGGATGAAGTAATCAGCTCAATCCAAAACCTTGGTGTGCCACAACATGTGAATTTTTGGAGGTTTTAGGTGTTGATTTTATACTGTTTCCTATCGTGTGGCTCATCTGAGTTTTGGATCAGCCCAAGGCACAACTGGTAGACGGATTAGATACTACACGAACATCAAGGTCTGCCCCCATGGAAACTGGCTTGCAGGGAACTTTCCATATATTGGATTATTCACCTAGTTGAAGTAATTTGACATTCTCATCAATTCAACATCACATACAATGCCCATTTAATCAACTATAATCCATGTTCTTGAAAGTGGCTATGTAAACAGCTTGTAGTGGTATGATGCGCAGCTATTGTGCCATGTTATGGGTATAAACGGCATTCCAGTTATATAAATATATAACGGATGTTACGATGGGTATGACGGGTTTGAACTAGTAAGCTATACAACATTTTAAGCTCTGGTCATTTCATTTTAACCTGTTTATATTTAGTTCCTTGGTTCACCCTCACTTAACGGTGTATATGCATTATTTTTACATGACAAGAAGCTTCAAACTCTTGAGACTGCTATGGGATTAAATATGATTGAATAAGCTTAATTTTTTGGTCATGGTACATCTACACTAGTACACATAATTTCGACAGTTTAATTTAAGGCTGCGTTTGGATGCCTATAAGTTTTTTAAGTTGTAAGTTACGGGTAACCTACTTACATGTGAAAGAAAGTTGCAAGTAATCCTGTTTGGGTGTGAGCTGTTACTAACTTACATGTAACTTAGTTTATGTGTTTGGATAACCTGTAAGTTAGTTACAGGTAAGATGTTTTATATTCACACAAACATGAGTTTGGAGTACGGAATTGTTTAAAAATTAAATTGTCACATAGAAAAGTTTGGATAAAAGTATGTAATTTTATTAAGCCCATTTATATGACTAGTTGAACTGATTCTTAAGCTAAACTAATCATTAGGTGAGAAATATTATTTTTATTATAAAATATAAGTCTGAGTAAAAGCTTTCATACATCATACCAATCGGAAAACTGTAAATTTTATTATAAAAGTTGTATGTTCACATGGTACGGCCTATCCGAGCTTTTAATTGGGCTTTATTTTCTATGTATTCTATTCATCTTAGAGATTTGCACTTAATTAATATGTTTAATGAAAGATGCATACTATAGTGGCCCAAACACACACCTATGGTTAAGATCACATCCCTATTATTGAATGTGGTGCGGTCCATCTGGTCATAAATTTAATTAATTTTTAGCATTATATCTAACATTGACACGCATGATAGATTAGAACCAAATAGATTGATTTAATTTTACATATATAACATGCTGGGTCTTATATACTTGGGTGTTTTATGCTATACCTGGAGGATTTGAGTTTCCCCACAAGCGGGTATATGTGTATGTGTGTGTGTGTATGTATACGTGTGTGTATAAGTATGTATATGTATATGTGTGTACGTATATGTATATATATGTATATGTACATATATACATATACATATATGTATATGTATATGTATATGTATATGTATGTATATGCGTATGTGTATATATGTATATGTATATGCATATGTATATGTGTGTATATGTTTTGGATCAAGGTTATATTTCATTTTTCCCTTCATCCATGTTTGTATGATCTTAGGAACAGGTTGGATAACAAATAAACATCACCGTGAGGCCTAGCAAGGTTTCAATGGTGGAAATCATTATTCCCACTATTTCCTGTGATATGATCCACTTGAGTTCTGGATTTGCTTCAATTTTGGTCCCAACCCCTTAAATGAGCAGGAAAAATGGATGGACGGCATGGATAAATCATATACATTCATCGTAGGCCCAATTGAGTTTACTTAGTACGATAAGAGATCCGATTTTCTTTGTCAACGGGTTGGATGGGAAATCGGATTGCATACGGAGTTTACTTAGTACGCTCTTATCGTACTAAGTAATCTCAGTTAGGCCCACCTTGAATGTATGTAGTCTATCCACGCCATCCATCCGTTTTTTCATCTAATTTAAAGGGTTAAGCCCAAAATTGAAGCATATACAAAGATGAAGTGGATCATACCATAGGAAACAGTTGGTACAATGATTTCCACCTATGAAACCTTTCTATGCCTCACGGTCATGTTTATTTGTCATCCAACCTGTTTATAAGATTATAAAAACATGGATGAACAGAAAACAAAAATATAAGCTTGATTCAAATCTTCTGTGGCCCTAAGAAAATTTCAGCGGTAGAAATTCAAGTCAACTGTTTCCTGTGGTGTGGTCCATTTGAAAATTGTATTTTGGGCTCAAGCCCTAAAATTATCTGGGAAAATGGATGGACGGAGCGGATAAAATACATTAATCATGGTGGACCTCAAAGAGTTTACTCAGTATGCTAAGCGCAGTGAGTTACTCACTAGGCAAACCGCTTCCGTTGGATGGAAAATAAATATTTCAGTGGACCCATGTTTTTAACAGTAGGAATTTAGTTAAGATTGTTTCTTGTGGTGTGGCCCACTTGAGATTTGGATCAGCTTCATTTTTTGGATCATATCCTAAAATGAGCTTTCAATACGGATGGACGGTGTGGATGTAAGGAAAGTACATCACTGGGCCCCGCAGTTAGGCATCTGAAACCGCCCCTGCCAAACAGCCCCGTTCCGCGCATGGAAAAACGAGCAAGGGTTAGAGCTTACTTGCCAGAGCAGCGAGAGGGAAGAAGACGCTGAGAGAGAGAGAGAGAAGGAGACGTTGGGGCAAAGCAGGTAGGTGCAGCACTTTCAATGCAGCTGCATTTCCACCACCCTCTCCCAAATTTGAAATGGATAGCCGTTGCCTGTAACAAAGTAACCTGTGACTTGAAAAACACCTAATCCCTCTGTTGCATTTCTTGCAATCTTACCTGATGGAAAGTTACAGGTTGAGACTTTGTTACCTGTAACATTTCTCCCCCAAACACAAACTGTAAGAAAGTCACCTGTAACTTTCTTACATTTTACGCAAGTTACAGGCATCCAAACGGCCCCTAAATTAGTAGCATTTATAACTTCTTAAGTGATTTCATAGACAGTTGATGAGATAGTCATTCTAGCCATTAGAGGTCTTTTTCTTTTTCTTTTTTTTAGAAAACAAATTCAAATAAATGTTAAACCGTTCTGTCATCATACAAGAAGAAGACTGATATTCTATTTTCCGAGCTGTAACCATATTCAAAGACCACAAAGAACACATTAAAATCCATAGCAATCTTTTTCTTTTCTCTCTCTTTCTTTTCCATCTGTGGGTAGTGAGTAAAGTTAATTCAACATAGCAAGAGAAATCATACACTGTTCTTAATGATCCTCCGCCGCGCCAAGAATCTCGAGACTGCTGGAGTGAGAGCGATGGTGATTGGGACCCGGATGGGGAATAGGGCCTTGTTGCAGATGACTGCTAGCGCAAGCGCACCCCCGCTCAAAGCCGCGAATTCGGCAGTCCGATTCTTCTTCTTCTCAGGAATGGGAGGCGGCAGGTCGTCAATGATGAGACCGTCGATAGAGTGGGCGGGTGGGTCTTGGCCCGGGTCTGGTTTGGAGGAGCTGGAGAGGCCGATCTTGTCGAAGAGGGACTCAACGTCGACGTTGTTCTTGATTGCAACATAGAGGCCGGTGATGGAAGCGGCTGAGACAGAGAAGTGTACGCCGAGTGCCACCTTTCCATACTTCTTCATCAGCTCACGGAAGTGCCCGCCGGTTGTAGCCATTTCAGAGAGACAGACACAGACCCGACAGAGAGATACGAAGCTTTTACAGTTTTTGTTTGGGAAAGGGTTTTAGGGTTTTAGGCTGGGACTAACAGGAATGAAAATTTCGAGGTTAGAACCGTCCCATCAGAGAGATACACTGGGCAGAGTCCGTCCGCAATGGGACCAGACAGACCTATGATATGGATCATTGTTCGATGAATTCAACTCCTGCAAAACTGAAATCCTAATTAAACTAAGGATTTTCTTCGGTGAAAAACTGAAAATTCATGTTTACTGGTTAATGAGGATCCAAACCGTTAATTTGGTGGGCTTTATCTTAGATGTGGGATTCACCAGAAATCTTTCGATCTGGAAGATACAACCCTTTGATACGGTGGCTTACAAATAGACGGCTAGGATCTGTAAGGGATTTTCATGGCCCGATAACTGACATGGTATAAATGGTGCAATGGATCCCCACCATTAATCTAGTCCCGCGGATGGAAATCAACCCAATCCGACGATCCTTTCCATATGGATGGTGACCTTTTAATGGATGGTTGAGAAGATAACTCGTTCAACAGAAAAACTGGTGAACCGGAGTACTAGTCATTGTGAGATTTTCTGAAAAATGCCATCTAGAAACAGGATCCACTAGATGGACGGTCCACATCCAATGTCCGACATAAGGACAGTACACATCCAAAGTGGGTCCCACATGATGGACAGCCCACATTCAAGGTGGGCCCCTCATGATGGATAGCTCAAATCCAAGGTGGGCCTCCCAAGGTAGATGCTTCGCATGATGGATAGTTCATGTTGAGGACAGCCTAGATGGGCCAGCATAATGAACAGTTCACATCAAAGGTTGTCTTTAAACTACACTTTTGTTAGATGGTAACCATTAACAAATCCTTAAAGAGTTCATTCTTTCAATATAATCAGCTGACTAAGTAGATGATAACCTCTAACAAATCCTTAAATAGTTCATTCTTTCTATATTATTAGTGCGCCAGCTGAAGGTAAAGACCAGGCCATTCATCACTGGCTTTGCAATGTCTTGGATAATGCGTCTAAATTTCAAGCACAGATACAGCCATGAGCCAAGCTTCAGGGTTCGCCTGCTCTGCTGGATGAACGCTAGTGTTAGTGTAGTTAGAGCTAGGCACAAACCAAACCAGCCGAGGGCTCGGCTTAGATTAGTTTGAAAAAGAATTTTAAATTGTTCGACTTGATTTAGCTCGGTTTGTTTTGGCTCTTAGATTGTATGCACACTATTTCCCTGTGTTATGATCCACTTGAGCTTTAGATATTATTCAATTTTAGAATTATGTACTAAAATAATATGTAAAAATGAATGAACAATGTGGATAATACATATACATTACGATGTGGATAATATATAATACAAATTTATTATTATTATTTTTTTTTACACACTCACACACACACCCCCACACACGGACACACTCACTCCCTACACCTAGGGAATTTCACCCCCCTATGGATACTCGAACCCTGGAACGGGAGTTGAAACTCCAAGGAGTCTACCACCCGTCCAAGAGTAAGGATCCATATATAATACAAATATATGAATGCACACCATTTCCTATTGTTTGGTTCACTTGAGCTTTGGATATGATTCAATTTTAGATTGTCTTAAAATGATATGTAAAAATGGATGAAATGGCATAGATATCTTGTAATATTACTTTATAATGTTATTTTTATATATAAAAAAGTTCATATATTATTTATATTGTTTATTTATTTTTAAAAAAAAAACGAGTTGACCCTATTCCAATTCGGCCGAACTCGACAAGGATATTTGGTACAAACAAAATCAAGCTCAAGCCCATATAATTTGGACCAAACCAAGTTTCAAACAATAAAAATAGGGTGGAAATTTAACACTTGTAAAGTTTGAAAAGATTGTGTCACGTAAACCAGCCAAACTAAACTTGGGTCAAACTCGGTTCAATTTGGCTTGTAGTGTTCAGCACTAAGTGTAGAACCATTCTAAAATGTTGTTGACTCATTTTGACCACACATGGAAATGAGGTAGAGCCACCAGGACCATACCATTATAAGTCCCATTTCTCTAAAATCACTTTTGGGAAGCAATCCTAACCATCCAATAAGTGGTTGTCAGATAGCTTGTGAGTAGTTCATATTCAAATGGAAAAATAAGATGGCCAATAAATTTTAGGTTATGATCATGGATGGGTTGACGATTCGGATGGTCTAGGTTGTCATATAACTATTCTATGGACATGGTGGAAGGATAGGGATGGCAGCGCGGCTTGGTGTCACGCCCCAGACTCGGTAACTGGACTCACAAGGAACCCGATGGCCGGTTCTGGTCACAACAGCCTCCATAGTGCCCATTCTCGGCTCCTAAGGCAGGTTCTGATCCTGAGATCCTACGAGGAGGATTTCCATAACAGTATAATCATTTTCAATACAAGCATACCCAAGATTACAGCAAGTATATCTGAGAATAACCAAGGCACACATCACAAAATCCACTAAGAATTTGAACATTTACAAACTTACATAAGGTCCAAAATGACATACATAAGATAATAGGAAAAGGGAGAAAAGTCAGCAACACTGGGTCCTTAAAGCTCAGCTCTAATCCACGCTCTGCCGCTCTACGACACCTACCTAAGATCACCTGCACGCATCAATCGTGCATAAGCTTATAGAAACTTAGAGGGTGGTGTAAGTGTGTGACAATGGTGTACAGAAGAATAGTAGGAGATGCAACAATGGAAACATGCTCAATGAGAATATCACTAGCATTACCAAGGCTTATCATGAATACATTGTAATGAGTACTGGACGCCATATCAAGGCAATACATGAAGGGGCTTACACAGCCAATGCTAATGTGATGCAAGTAATGCCAGTGCTCATAACCAAACCATATGTCAAGTATATTTTCAATCATAAGGAAATCACCAGGGTCCATTACACTGCTAAATTGTTGCTGCTCTACAGACCTTGCACAGTCAAACGAGCGTAAGAGACCTCACTATCCGCCTGTGGACAATCAATCACCAACAAGGCCTGAAGGTAGCGGACCCATTTACGAGCTGGTCAGACTCAGCCTAGCAATGCCTCCTCACACCAGGCAGGTAAGGCCACACCCCTATCCAACCGACTACGCGACAGTGGGAGTCGCGGCCTAACGGTATAAGGCTCTCGTGCGCTCATAGTTTCTACTCGATCACAGCGTTGGAGTAGATCCTTGGTACCATAGAAGTTTTGAGAATTTCACCCATGGGCATCCTATGCACCCGGTATACTCAAGTAATATTTTCGGTGTCCACACATATGACCATCCACAAATATCCCTGTGGAGGCGAGCCCCAATGAAGCAAGGGCGGTATCATCATGAAGTGTGATGCTAATGCATGAGTCACACATACAATCATGCACTAGCTACAGCCACTCAATGTGCACGAGGGAAGAAACATCATCCCTCAATGACCACCACACAATGCAAGCAATTCATACAGATGATGTATACGGGTCACAAAATGTAAGTATGCTACCTGTGGGGTGTGGAATCCTTCATCCTAAGAAGGGTCTAGGTCTAGGCACATAGACAGGTATTTCAAGAAGAAGAAGTCCTTAGTGGGGGCCCAGTACTTTGGGACGACCCACAACTAAGAGAGTCATGACCCTAAAGAGGAACGGTCCTAGTCAGGCCCAAGGTGGGCCTTTAACCAACTATAAAGGCCTCAATGGGCCTACCTTAGGGCCACCAAGGAGGACATCCAACCTCAACTGGGTCCCAAAAGGTAGCACGCTACGCATATGATAAGAGATCTAAGGCCCAAACAATATATGGTCTAATGGGCAATACTCCAAGCCCAAATCATAGGCCATGGAGTGGGCCCTTAAGTGAGGTTTGGGCCCAACCATAAGGATCATGGGTTCACTCATTGTGGTGGGCCTAATAGGCAGCCCATTATCCTAACATATGGGAAATCCTTATATTTAACACAAGTAAGTTGGGCCTCACACGTAACGCCCTGAAAATCGGGGGGCGAGCATAACTCAACTCCCGAGTTCCAACGCATCACTTATGCAACATAAATAATGATGATTGAATGTTGTCCGTGTTAGTGCCTTAAAGATGAATGAGATTAAGCCAGAACAGCATATCATACTCCAGAGACAATTAAATTACGCAAGCGGAAGACTGTGATAGATATATAAAATGTATAAACTGTTGTAAGTCTCCATAGTGTAAACATATTATCAGGTTAAATATATTAATGTATACTCCAAAAATGGATAAAATGAATATACAATGGTGTTGCAAAAGAGCAAACTAAAGTGTAATGATATCTAATCAGCAACCCCGTAACCCCGTCGATCAGAAGATGGTTTACATAGACTCGCCTGATAGCTGCATAAAGGAGAAATCCTCCTCATCATCATAAAAGTCTGGCTCCACTTCACAAGCATCGCCATCATCTGAAACTTATACAGGGTCTGGTTGATGTGTACAACACCGTCCCATAATGTAGGAGTGAGTGATCGACTCAGTGGAACAATAAAGCAAAGTTTAACATGTTATCAATTCAGTCAAGCAGTAATGATAAAGCAGTAAATCACACATCCCTAAGTACTCTTGTTAATGCAAGAATAGTATGAATGTATGATGCATGCCCTCGCCTATGCTCCCTCAGCGACTTCATCTCACGTTCGCTCATGAACAACACTGCCTTAGTGCTTAACCTGTTACGCCTGAACGCACGCGCAATGCAGTGCATGCATATGATTACCAAGTTCTTATTAGTCCTTTTCATACAGCAGGGTTGGAAAAATAAGGTACCTCCCTTATATCATTCCTAAACAAGGATCCATTCTAGGGTCGTCAATCCTAATAAATCTCATACAATGATGCGATTCTAGGTCGCTGCAAAGAGCTCGTCGCCAAATCAGTACAGGCCTAATGTATACTCTAGATACTACAGAAGGGTTGTCGCCTCCACGTAGAATCAGAGTATGCTCGATGTTACTACAAAGGGCTCGACACCAATCAATGTAGGCCGACAGCTCGAATGCAGTGTCTCAAACCACCATATTCAGCTCACGAGTTTGGGTTGCTCACTGGTCACTACGGGGAGGCTCGTCGCCCCAGCGTAGGCCGACAGCTCGACCACAGTGTCCCATACCACCATGTCCGGCTCATGAGTCTTAGCGGATTAAGGTACCAAGGTTAACGGGGTTTCACTGGTAAGTTTGGTACCTTAGGTTCAAGCAGTAGCGTCCAAACATGGTGAACACACAATAGGCCTATCGGTTTATTAGACAAGTTTGACTGGTACGAGCGTACGCTAAAGTAACCGATAAAGTACCACTGTTGATAACCATCGTATGACTCGGATTCATCGAAAGTGTCTTTTGTGGCGAAATGACCTCAGCCACAAAATCAAGGCTTGTTACCGATTGCCTGGACTATACAATAGGCCCAATCACATTCAATTACAACAAAATATCCTAAAAGATAGTTAAAGCAGTTATGAATCAAGATTGCAAATCATATAATCAAAGGTTCGATAATGTCCGCTTTAGAGCTGCCAGGGCCGTTGCACGGAATCGTTACACCACTCCCCCATCACCCTTCACAGCTTTGTTTTTACAACTTAAACATGAATTTATACATATGCATTACATAGATAAACAAATATCATAATATACGGTACATGGAGGAAATCATACACATCGTTAAAGTAGTTGAGAATCCTATCTCAACGCCCAATTAGAGAAGAATTTAGAAGCACTTACTCATATAAACATTTTTACATACACTTAGTCTGCACATTACATCATACATGGTATGTAGTAGTTAGAATATATATTAGGGCAAGTCCTTTCATCAAAGGATTGCCGCCTATACAACAAGCACATATCCACGATGGTTAGTCGTGGCGTACACTAATGCATAATTTATACTCACTTAGACATTTCACAAACACTTAGGCTACAACTTGTACATACACGACGTATGTTAATATAACAGGTATTAGGCTAATCCGTTCACCCAGAAGTTGATACACATGCATCTAGCATACATAGACAGCAATTAATCATGGCAAGAATAAATCCGTATTTCATACGTATACGGTATTTTCTACAAATACGAGGAATATAGTATATTCAACATAGTTAACGTATATCTGAAAAATGAAACGGACAGCACTTTGTACATGTAAAATAGCATCCACGTCAGTAATATATCATTAACTGACATTGAAAGCCTTGAAAATCATAACCTATATGTCCGCACCTTTCGCCGTATAAGTGTAACGAATTCGTTTTAGACGTTAAGTCTTTGTCAACGGCACCAGAACAACCTATAACAGGGAATAGGTTAGTTATTTCATAACCTACACTATTAGAAACCCTAAAACAGCTTAGGGTTAGGTTTTCTTATGTACGAACAAGATCCGTATCGCTGGTAGAGCGGTATGGAAGAGCTGATTCAGCCCGTGGAAGGATGTGATTGAATCCCAGGGATGAACTCCAACTCTCTCTCTCTCTTTCTCTCTTTCCTCTCTTCTCTCTCCTAGGGTTTCCCAAATTCGTATGGGATGAGAGAGTGAGGGCTTAAGGCTCTTATATAGGCCCAGAACTGATGGAAATGGCCCCAGGGCCAAGGTATACTTAGGTTATAGCCAAAGTGCATCGGTTTTAGCTTAACGGAGCATTTCTGGAGCCCCCCTTGAGCCTAAGGTCGGACTTAAGCTCACTGACCATGGATCTAGGGGAAGTTAAGTTTTCAGTTCGATCGGTTTTACAGATCGCCCGTGGCGGACCAGTTTCAGTTCAACGGTCCACGATCACCAATCAGGGCCACAAGTACACTGACCTGTGTATGAAATTTCTCCTGATCTGAGGGTGTATTTGGGTCAGATTCTGACAGTCTGAATCCTTATATTCGGCTCGCAAGTGACAAGTCTCAGATTAATTTAATTTCTAAAGGAAACCACGTTTTCTCACACACTCCACTCCTGGCTCAAGCGAATAGTCCCGGGACACAATCTGGATTTGATTTCCGAGATGGTTGTCAAGCCCACAAAGGCTGTCGTACGCGTTTAGTCTCGTAGTCATCGGACTTTCGACGTGCGGTCCAGATCCGATACAGAGTTCAATGTGCTCCCGAAAGCAACTGGGTAATGAGATTGATCCTAGATTTTAGGGTAACCTAGCGTCAATGATTTTACAAGTTTTGGGTCTTGCAGATCGTATTTAAAGTGGATTAAGTGGATTTCGTAACTAATCTAGTTTAGCACTTAGTTAATTTTGTCTAATTCCTAAAGGATTTGGTCCTATTTGATTTTCTGCCTGAGGTGGTACTTGGGCCTTTGTAGTTTGTATATAAAGTGATCCCAGCTATGAATACTTAACTAAATCTCACCCTAATTACAACAAAATAAGGTCCTGGGGCAGTTATACGTCCAAGGGCGTCCATTACCAAGTTGGGAAAAATCCGGGATGTTACAATCTACCCCCCTTAAAAATAATTTCGTCCCCGAAATTGCCTAAGGGTAGTAAGTAAAGATTTTATTATTCCTCTTGCTCAAGTTTTACTGATTTCAAGTTTATATGCGTGATAGGGTGTATACTATCAATGCTAATCTAACTCATTTTAGTCTACCCTCCTTAAAAGTTGTTTCGCCCTGCAGTTGGCTAAGGCTTCTATTAAATTCGTATTCAACGAGCATAGTTGTAGATACACTGACCTTGGCTATTGTAGTTCAGTTCGTATCCATTATTAGGCCTATTCTATAATATGAATTAGTTTAACACTTAAATCCTATTATTGACGATCCTATTTAATGACCTAACCCTATGTATAACCTGGATCAATTTCCTTCGATCTTGGGCTAGTGGGGCATGGGTCCACCACGCTTCCGCTACGCCACTTTGATCTAATGGATGTATAGACTGACTTAACTAGATTAGGCTCATAATGTACTACCACCCTTAAAAATTATTTTCACCCTCAAGGCTCAAGGATCTATGTCCTGATCTGTATGTCGGAACAAGGTGTAATTTGGGACCTATCCTCAACATGAAATGGGAAACGATCTCTCAATACATTGGTCTTCCTTTCATCGATGAGGTATATTATGGCATTGGTACCTATAGTTATAAAAAGGAGCTAAAATGATGTTTGTTGAGTTTATGGCAAGATGCCTAATTCTACTAAGGAGTTTTGTCACGGTCCAGACTTACCCTCTTTAATCATGTCTAGTTTAATACTGTAAGATAATCCATACATTATTAGGACATAAGGAAGTTGGATAAAATAGGTTAACGGGCAGACTATCCTACTAAGTGCATATGCACAATATGTATGCCAGAATGGTCTGTAATTCGGGACCTAATTCCTAACTGTCTGTTGCCCATTTGAGAAATTTCTTGGGCCTAAAAAGGAAAAGCTCTAGTGGCTATATATTTTTAACCCTTCTCAAAGACGAAGTAATAAACTTTGGGTGTAAGTAGTAGAGACAACACGAAAGGAAAGTTGTGTAATAGATCTGAGCTAGATACATAGACCTTCTGCCTCGTGAGGACAGAAAATTTGTCGTATCAGTTCTTAATCCTAGTTGATCCCGATCTTCTGCTTGATCAGAGCATTGAGTTCATTAGTAACTACCAGGATTAAGAATTCAATTCAAACCGTGAATACCTCGCTTATATATAGTTCTCTACTCCGTGTTCCCGATTGTAATAAGCCCTTGAGAAGACAATCCTAGGGGGTATGTTGTTTTGATCTAATATTAAATCAGAGGAATATATAACTTTCCTCTAAGCGTGAATAGTTTCTAAATTAAAACAACTTTTCTAAGAGTTATTAAAAAAGCTTAAAAGTATTAGGGGGATTCAATAAAGGAATGAGATCTCACTCCAACCTAATCAAGCCAACTAACTAAATCTATCTTTCAATTGTTTTAGTATAATCAGTGTTTTACATTCCTTAGTATAACTAACCAATAGTTGTAATCCATAGTCTATGCTTATACGCTAGATGATTTCATACCCTTTCTAATACAGGAAATTGTTTATCGCTTAGGGTCAAACGTTGTCAGATTGGAATGGAGTTGCACGAACTTGAAACTCGAGCACTACACACATGCTCATACTAGCTAAGAAAGTCTCAGGGTTCACATTATCAATTTATTGAATTTCCCATACTGTCAGGTCTTTCGAAATCTAGGAGTACCACTCTAGGTCCAAAACTCTATGGGCCTATTTGGCCAGTGGTCTTAAGTTGTATTAAATGAGACTGCATTGCTAATCCCACTCAGGATTGGGAATAACATGTTTGGAAGGAGTGTGAGATGGGATTAAAATTAATTTTATAGGCTTTAGAAAAATGAGCCTTGTGTTGGAAAGTGTGAGATGGGATTTCCAAATCCCATGATGAGAAATTTTCAAGTGTCATTTGAAAGGAAATCCCGGGATATACTCTTCATTGCATACATTCCAAACCTGGTGTTAGAAACCATGGGATACACCCAATCTAGGGACAATACCTTACACATACATTTATTGTTACTTTTACAATTTCATCCACCTTAATCTCACCGAATGTAGTTGGCCGAACGGCCCTAAATGTCCTAACATTTGGAGGGTGTGAAGGTTATGGGACACAAAAATGTGGGTTAGTGGGTTTACACAAATTTAAGACTCAAATGGGGAAGAATGAAGAGGGTAGGTAGCAAGGGAGAAGGGTCTTGACAGGGTGATAGGTGTGGTGCACGAAAATGAAAGAGGAAGAGGTTAGAGGGGCGATTTTTTATGAAAAATCTGAAGTTTGGGAGAGAAAGGAGAGCTTGGGGGGTGGTTTGTGAAGGAGGGGTGTGTTTGGAAGGGTTTTAATCAAAAACTCATACATCAGGGGGCCACACTACACCCCAAATGCGATCGACCCGGTCGGCTCGCCCAGCCGAGCCCATTTGGCGGCGAGGCCTCGCCGAACCGGCGAGGTCCTCGCTGACCTCTGGAGGTTCTGGCGAGGGCTCGCCATTTGGGCGAGGTCCTCCCCCCTGGACTCTAAAAAAATGTGGGTCCCACCCTGGGTCCCCCCTGAAAGTACCCCGTTTGGCCCTCGACTATGTTTTGAGCCGTTTCGGGTCACTTTGGGTAATTTCTGATGGATACTCTCATTTACCAACTGTTAAAGGCTGTGATGGGGTAATTTGTGGTCTAGACCCATCGTTTGACGGTCTAGGGGTGATCCGGGATCGTCTCATGCGATCACGGATGGATACGGACCCAAACAAAATGGTCGATTTCGGTGAACTTCGCCAATTAGCAAAATCGGGGAAACCTAAGTTCATTTATACATTTCTCTCGCACCCACCTAAGTTGAAATGCGTCAGCGTACGTCGTGTGACCATAACCCAGGTCCGGTTTAATCCAAATCATGCTCTAATACCATCTTGTAACGCCCTAAAAATCGAGGGTCAAGCATAAACTCAACTCCCGAGTTCCAACGCATCACTTATGCAACATAGATAATGATGATTGAATGTTGTCCATGTTAGTGCCTTAAAGATGAATTGGATTAAGCCAGAACAACATATCATACTCCAGAGATAGTTAAATTACGCAAGTGGAAGATTGTGATAAATATATAAAATGTATAAACTGTTGTAAGTCTCCAGAGTGTGAACATGTTACCGGGTTAAATATATCAATGTATACTCCAAAAATGGACAAAATGAATATACAAGGGTATTCCAAAAGAGCAAACTAAAGTATAATGTCATCTAATTAGCAACCCTGTAACCCTGTCGATCAGAAGATGGTCTACATAGACTCGCCTGATAGCTGCATAAAGGAGAAACCCTCCTGATCATCATAAAAGTCCGGCTCCACTTCGCAAGCATCTCCATCATCTGAAACTCAAACAGGGTCTGGTTGGTGTGTACAACACCATCCCATAACGTGAGAGTGAGTGATCAACTCAGTGGAACAATAAAGCAAAGGTTAACATGTTATCAATTCAGTCAAGCAGTAATGATAAAGCAGTAAATCACACATCACTAAGTACTCTTGTTAATGTAAGAATGGTATGAATATATGATGCATGCCCTCGCCTACGCTCCCTCAGCTACTTTATCTCACGTTAGCGCATGAACAACACTGCCTCAGTGCTTGACCTACTACGCCTGAACGCACACGTAATGCAGTGCATGCATATGATTACCAAGTTCTTATTAGTCTTTTTTATACAGCAGGGTTGGAAAACTAAGGTACTTCCCTTATATCATTCCTAAAGGAGATCCATTCTAAGGTCGTCAGTCCTAGTAAATCTCATACGATGATGCGGTTCTAGGTCACTGCAAAGGGCTCGTCGCCAAATTAGTACAGGCCTAGTGTATACTCTAGATACTAAGGAAGGGTTGTCGCCTCCACATAGAATTAGAGTATGCTCGAGGTCACTACAAAGGGCTCGTCACCAATCAGTGTAGGCCGACAGCTCGAATACAGTGTCTCATACAACCATATTCGGCTCACGAGTCTAGGTTGTTCATTGGTCACTACAGGGAGGCTCATCGCCCCAGCGTAGGCCGACAGCTCGACCACAGTGTCTCATACCACCATGTCCGGCTCATGAGTCTTAGCGGATCGAGGTACTAAGGTTAACGGGGTTTCACTAGTAAGTTTGGTACCTTAGGTTCAAGCAGTAGGATCCAAACATGGTAAACACACAATAGGCCCATCGGTTTATTAGACAAGTTTGACTGGTACAAGTGTACGCTGAAGTAACTGACAAGGTACTACTGTCGACAACCACGTACGACTCGGATTTAACGAATATGTTTTTTATGGCGAAATAACCTCAGCCACAAAATTAAGGCCTGTTACCAATTGCCTGGACTATACAATAGCCCCAATCACATTCAATTACAACAAAATATCCTAGAAGATAGTTAAAGTAGTTATGAATCAAGATTATAAATCATATAATCAAAGGTCCGATAATGTCCGCTTTAGGGCTGCCAGGGATATTGCACGGAATCGTTACACCACTCCCCCATCACCCTTCACGGCTTTATTTTTACAACTTAAACATGAATTTATACATATCATTACATAGATAAACAGACATCATAATATACAGTACATGGAGGAAATCATACACATCGTTAGGGTAGTTGAGAATCCTATCTCAACGCCCAATTAGAGAAGAATTTAGAAGCACTTACTCATACAGACATTTTTACATACACTTAGTCTGCACATTACATCATACATGGTATGTAGTAGTTAGAATACGTATTAGGGTAAGTCCTTTCGTCAAAGGATTGCCGCCTATACAACAAGCACATATCCACGATGGTTAATCGTGGCTAATGCATAGTTTATACTCATTTAGACATTTTCACTCACTTAGACATTTTCACAAACACTTAGGCTACAACTTGTACATACACGACGCTTGTTAATATAACAGGTATTAGGCTAATCCGCTCACCCAAAAGTTGATACACATGCATCTAGCATACATAGACAGCAATTAATCATGGCAAGAATAAATTTGTATTTGATACGTATACGGTATTTTCTATAAATACGAGGAATACAGTATATTTAACATAGTTAACGTATATCTGAAAAACGAAACGGACAGCACTTTGTACATATGCAATAGCATCCACGTCAGTAATATATCATTAACTGACATTGAAAGCCTTGAAAACCATAACCTATACGTTTAAAGTCCGCACCTTTCACCATAGAAGCGTAACGAATTCGTTTTAGACGTTAAGTCTTTGTCAACGGCACCAGAACAACTTATAACAGGGAATAGGTTAGTTATTTCATAATCTATACTATTAGAAACCCTAAAACAGCTTAGGGTTAGGTTTTCTTACATACGAACGGGATCGGTATCATCGGTAGAGTGGTACCGAAGAGCTGATTCAGCCCATGGAAGGATGAGATTGAATTCCAGGGATGAACTCCAACTCTATCTCTCTCTCTCTCTCTCTCTCTCTCTCTCTCTCTCTCTCTTTCTCTCTCTCTCTTTCCTCTCTTCTCTCTCCAAGGGTTTCTCAAATTTGTATGGGATGAGAGAGTGAGGGCTTAAGGCTCTTATATAGGCCTAGAACTGATGGAAGTGGCCCCATGGCCAATGTATACTTAGGTTATAGCTAAAGTGCATCTGTTTTAGCTCAACGGAGCATTTCTGGAGCCCCCCCTTGAGTGTAAGGTCGGACTTAAGCTCACTGACCATGGATCTAGGAGAAGTTAAGTTTTCAGTCCGATCGGATTTACAGATCGCTCGTGGCAGACCAGTTTCAGTTCAACGGTCCACAATCACCAATCAAGGCCACAAGTACAATAACCTGTGTATGAAATTTCTCTTGATCCGAGGGTGTATTTGGGTCAGATTCTGACAGTCTGAATCCTTATATTCAGCCCGCAAGCGACAAGTCTCAGATTGATTTAATTTCTAAAGGAAACCACATTTTCTCACACACTCCACTCCTGGCTCAAGTGAATAGTCCCGGGACACAATCTGGATTTGATTTCCGAGATGGTTGTCAAGCCCAGCAAGGCGGTCCTACGCGTATGATTTTCTGCCTAAGGTGGTACTTGTGCCTTTGTAGTTTGTATATAAAGTGATCCCAACTATTTATACTTAACTAAATCATGCCCTAATTACAACAAAATAAGGTCCTGGGGCAGTTCTATGTCCAAGGGTGTCTATTGCCAAGTTGGGAAAAATCCGAGATGTTACATCATATCTCGGCCCAAGTATGGATTTATTATAGTGGGCAAGCAAGGGCCCAATTACTTAAGTATTTAGCATATAAGACCCATCACAATGCCATGGTATTATGGGACCCAAGGGTCCAACGGGCCTATTAGAAGTTCCAGCCCAACCAAGGCTATAAGGCCCATTAATTAACTAGAAGACTAGCCCAAGAGGAATCCAATTGGAATGGGCCTTTAATCTTGCACTAATTAAGCCCAAAAATAAAATTAAAATGGCAAGATACTGACTTAAATCCTCCTCAAATCTAGTGGGCCATACTGCCCCAAAACAGACATTTATGGGGTGGCAACATTGGGCCCATTGCTGAATTTCCAGCCTACCCGCTTTTTGGGTTTGTTGGAGTCCAGCAAATAAATTAATTTATAATATTTATTTTCTGATGGCCCACATACATCACTGTGGGTCCCACCAGATGAGAGGGAAATGTTTAACACACATTAGAAATGGGCCATGCTTCTGGAATACAGGTCCAGCAACAGCCCAAGGTAAGGGCGTCCCATGGTGGGTAGTATTACGGGCCTAGGTATTTGGCCCAATACTGACCTAAATTTGCAGGCCGCACTACGGTCAGCTCGAATGTCTGTTAGATCTAAAATTTTGTAGAGTGCCACTTCCATGGGTGGACCAAACCTCCACAAAATTTCAGAATTTTTGGATATCTAGAAATATTTTAATTAATTTAAATAAATCAATCTATCCTGAAAAATAGGACTGATCTGGACACCACATTATAGTGGGCTGGTCCAACCACCACCATGGTGTGTACAGGTGTACATTGGCCCCAAAATTTGGTATGTGGATCCTACCATGGGTGGGCCACATTCATGTAAATTTTTAGAATTTTTAGACACCAAAAAGTATTTTAATAAATTCCGAACTTATAATCTGTCCAGGGTGAAATGTTGCTGGAAATAATTGTCCTGAATTTGGGCCATCCAAATGAATGGGTTCTGGGCCTCCAAAATTTCTGAAATTTGGACCCAAGGTCCCTCATCAAGTCTACAACAAGGTGGGACCTAGAAATATGGCCCACCTTCTTAGAAAATATTTTTAAAATTTTATTTTTTTATGGAACTATACTGCTGGACTGCACAACAGAAATTTTTGAAAGCCCACTATGTTGGCCCACCCTTTTGGATGATCAAATGGGGTCCACTGGGGCGGAAATTTGGTATGGTTGTAGGTGGGTCATGCAGCTACAAGAATCACATATAAATTTGTATCAATCTTCCCATCAAATCCCAGAAATTAGGCCCTAAGATGACCCAAAAATCTATCCAGACAGTTTCTGGACAACAACATTACATTGGAATAAAATAATTTTAATCAGTAATTAAAATGGGTTTTAATCCTAGAAAATTATAGGATGGACCACCCTAGTGGGCCCCACAAATATCTAGATAATCCTACCATACAAAACACCTTTGCATGTGTCCCAATTAGTTGAATTTTGGGGATACATGTCATAGGATGGGATGTCATGGGTGTCCTCTCCTTTTTAGGTGGCTGGATTTTTTTGTTGGCCCATAAGGTGGGCCACACACTATGATCAAGGATGGGAATAAGGGAAAAGAAGAAAAGGAAGGGAAATCCAACCATACGGAAGGGCTCCTCCACTATTGAACCCTCTCAAGAAAATCCAACCACACATCATACACCAATATACATATACATTATGAATCTCATACATGCATGACTAAAAATTAAAATGGATGGTGGGGATACCATCCCCACCATAAAATGAAGGTTTAGATGACCTTAGAATGATTTGGATCATGAGATACATCATGATGGGGTCTATGGAGAATGGCCCTATCATAGAACAATGCATGCATGTAGGATGGGCCAAAGGCCACATCCAAGGGATCAAATGGGATCCCCACCATGGATTGGTGGGTCCCACATGTTCCATACATGAACAAATAGAAGGATCAAGATAGAGAAGAAAGATCAGTAAGTTATAAACACCCACCTTCAAATCAAGCTCTCAATCTCCCACACAAGATAGATCTTGGACCAAGGAAGAAGGTTTAATGGCTAGGATGGATTTCTAAAGGTGGGATTGAGGGATTTTGAAGCTTCAAGAGACTGGAGTAATAGATGAAAATGGGATGTTTGGGAGAGAAAATTGCTGGAATGAAGAAAATGAGGAGAGAGAGCGAGAGAGAGAGAGAGAGAGAGAGAGAGAGAGAGAGAGAGAGAGATAGTAATGATTTATTTGTAAGAAAAGAAATGATTATCTTGGGGAGGAGAAACCAAAGTTGCTAGGGGTAGGGTAGGTTTGGGTGATGTGTGAGGTCTTGGTAGTGTGAGTTATGGAGATTCAAGTGGTGTGTGTAGTGTATATTGGAACTTGTGCAAAAGAGGGAGTGTGGGCCACATGCACCACTCCAAAGTGGGCCACATGATCAAAATCAAAGGTCATAGATAAAACGTACATAACTTTTGATCTATATATCGGATGGGTGCACAAGACGCGTCATTGGAACCGCAACGACGATGCGAACAAGATAGCATAGGTCTTGGGCCGGTCCGAGTCAAGTCAACGTGACTGGACTCAAGGATGACCGCAAACGCTACCCAAAGGTCACGGGTCGTCGGGATTCTACCGGTAGGACCGCGAGACCATGATAAATAAAATGCATACCTACAACACACATGCACACGCAAGAACTCGGGTCGAGTCTTACACTTGGGCTCCTAAGCTAGGCCCGAGGGCTGGACCTAAGCTTTTCATCTAGGCCTGATGTCTGGTCCAGGGCCAATGATGAATGGGCTAGCAGCACAGTCATAAAGTGTGCCACTATTATACAATAAGAATGGACAGTTCCAAATCATCTATAGGATGAGACTAGTCATAAAGAGCCTAAAAATGAATCAGACCCTAGACTCAAGTGAACCACACCATGAGAAACAGTGGGCCCAAAGAAGTTTTGGATTGAAAAAGGGTTAATGTGGGTTAGGGTTTTCCTTTCCCTTTATCTATTTATATTAAGAAAGTGTTACCAAAATAATATGGTAGTTTCCAGGACTAGCCAATACTATGTACCTTCACTCTAATTAGGCATTTTCATCGCCACTGTTTCTGTAGGGTGTCTCCATTTGATCTTGGATCTGACTTATTTTTGAGCTTTCGACCTAAAATGAGCCGGAGAAAATGATGGACGGAGTAACTTTTACATGGACATCACAGTGGGCCACATAGAGCTCCATTTTATACGAAACTCAGCCCAGCGGTGTTTGTAGGCCATGACAAACCGGTGGGTTGAATTACAAATCTAGGCCCATCTAATAACCAGTTTCGGCCATTGATGAATTCTGATCATTGGACCAATCTCTAACTATGAGCCCCAGTGGGGCAATGATCATAAGTAGGATCCGATAAGGGTGACTTATCATTTGTGACCGTCCATCTAATTATCCATAATGGCAATAGGGAAATGATTTAAAATTGACAGAGATTGGGTGATGAGGGTGCGGTTTCGGTGGATCCCTGATGGTGGAGACCATCGTGATCTATGTTCCTTACATCCGCTCCGTCCATCCGGTTTGAAAGCTCATTTTAGGACGTTGTTTAAAAATTGAAGCAGATCCAAACATCTGGTGACCGCACCACAGGAAACAGTGGTAATTAAATACCCAACTCCGGGGGGGGGGGGGGGTGGAGGATAGGGTCACAGATACCTGGATGAAGGGACCACACAAATATCAGCTTGATTTAAAACTTTTTGGCCCACAATAAAATTTTAATGGTTAATCACCACTGTTTCCTGTTTTGTGGTCCACCTGAGATTTGGATCTGCTTAATTTTTTTGTTCATGCCCCTATAATGAGCTTCCAAAACAGATGGACGGCGTGGATGTAAGGAACATATATCACGGTAGGCTCCACAGTCAGGGATCCACTAAAGCCGTGCCCGGGTGATTCTATCCATCGGTTCAATGACCCTTGAATCGAGGGTTGAAAACTAAAATCTTTAACTGTCAAATATTCAATGGTGAAATTTTAAGAAAACTGATGGTTGGGGTAGTTTTAAGTAATTTTGTGTGGACCATAAAGATAATTTCTAATGGGTGAGAGTTGTTTTCTCAGGGACTCTCTCTATGGAACTTCTAGATGAATGGTCTGCGAAATCAGGTGATAGGGGCAGATATGATCAATGATGCACTGGAGATGATACGGCAGAGTGAGAAGAACCGCACTCGATGGCAATAGATGAACCACAACCGTCCATCTAGTTTCTCATTTTCGGATTGAATAAGGTAAGAAAACTACTTAGATTAGGCGATCATATTTGTGGGATCAGTGGAATGAATTTGCACTAATCCATCAAATCAAGATTGAAAACACTAATTCCTGTCAAAATCCAAAGCCACTTATCAGTGTATTTGTTGGGGAGAAAATATGCTAAGTCCAGAGACTCGGATATAGAGCGGACCAATCCTACTGAAACTGCCCCGAATTTCCGAGGCAGACGTTAGGTCCGAGACAAGACTATAAAATGGAGAGAATGAGACGAATTAAGTTAGTTCGGTTGACGGGCTAGCAACGTCAGCAAATGCCGGCTGAGGCATAAAAATCCATTTCCGTAAAGCCGGCTGAGACTCACCTGATTGAGTCGGAATCAGCCGAGCCGAATGAAAGAGAGATGGTGTAAATAAAAACACCATTCCGGAAATCTCGCAAAAGGATCCCCAATCCCGATGGACTCGGGATCGGATGGAAACCAGAAGCAGGCCGAAATCAAATCTCCACGATATCAGGAATAGAATCTCTACACGGCAGGATTCTCCTACATCTATAAATAAAGGACCTCCATTTCACTGAAAGGTACGGAACTCAAAATCCTCAAAACGCCTTCTTTTTAACCTGCAAAGTGGACTTAAGCATTGGAGGTTCCCCGGGTCAGAACTAGGGTCTTCGTTCGGTTTATCTTTTGTGCAGGTGGTGAGCTTAAGAGAAGGCGCACCATAAATTTACATCAACAGTTTGGCGTCGTTTGTGGGAATCGTACAAAAAGTCATTTCCTCATATTCCAATTGACAAATTAGAAATTTGTTCATATGGTGATGACTAGAAGGATGGTTCAAGAAGAAGAATTGAATGAGGTCGTGGTTATAGGACCAGCGGGCGCGAGTGCAGTCCCGGTAATCCCCAACCTGCCCAACAACCGCCAGGGTTCCGTGACGTAATGAGCAACATCTGTTGCAACCAACAATCAGCGGAACCGTAACAATGGGCGGTTGGATCGGGAGGTTCAGGAAATACGATTCGATATGAATGTGATGAAGCAGATGTTGGAACAGATGTATCATCAACAAATGCAGCCGCCTCTGCAAGGGCCGGCAGCACATGTCCCAACACCAGCAGTCGATCCTTAACCTTCTGCTCCGCGATCATTCCATCAACTGAGTCAGCCCCAGGGTGCACCCGAGCTAGCGCCGGCTAATTCGGCCACAGCCGTCTTTCCCCCTACCGATCTTCGACATGAAATAGATCGGAGGAGGTGCAGCCGACCTCCAGTTGAAGGTACGGCAGACAGTGATGAACTTTGGAAAGTTGATATCCAAGATTTCAAAAGGGAAGTACGGGAAGAAATGGCGAAAGAGATGGCGGACATGAAACAGGGTCGGAATATACATCCGACCAAATCTGAGGTAAAAGCATCTCCTTTCGTGGATGAAGTAATGCAGGCTCGGTTACCAGAAAGGTTTCGATTACCTCAAATTACTCCCTTCGCTGGGAAGACCGACCCAACCGAGCATATTGAATGGTTTAGAACTTACATCACTACGCCAAAACAGCGAAAAAAGGACGGTCCAAAACCGTCTCAAATGACCAAAAAGGACGGTCATGGACCGTCGCATAGGCCGTCAAATTTTGACGTGTCTTATTTTTTAAAGAACGGTTGAAAACCGTCATTCTTATTGACGAAAAAAAGACGGTCATGGACCGTCCTAAAAAAGGACGGTCATAGACCGTCCTTAAAATGGACTGTCATGGACCGTCTCTTATGATCCTAAAAAGGACAGCCATAGACCGTCCTTTAAAAGGACTGTTATGGACCGTCCTTAACAAGGACTGTCATGGACCGTCTCTTATGAGCCTTCAAAGGACGGCCATGGACCGTCCTTTAAACAGACGGTCATAGACCGTCCTTAAAAAGGACTGTCATGGACCGTCTCTTATGAGCCTTCAAAGGATGGTTATAGACCATCCTTTAAAAGGACGGTCATGGACCGTCACTGCTATAGGCCGTCTCTTATGACCCTTAAAGGACATTTTCAAATTCGACCTGTTACAGTATTCTCCCTGACACCTGTTATACAAACTACGTAAATCCAAACTGTTTCATCACATTCACATTCACCTGTTTCATCCAAACAGGACCGATATACACCTGTTTCATTCACATTCACCTGTTTCATCCAAACAGGACTGATATACACCTGTTTCATTCACATACGTAAATCTAAACTATTTCATCACATTCACATTCACCTGTTTCATCCAAACACGACTGATATACACCTGTTTCATCCAAACAGGACTGACATACACCTGATATACACCTATTTCATCCAAACAGGACTGATATACACATGTTTCATTCACATTCACCTGTTTCATCCAAACAGGACTAATATACACCTGTTTCATCACATTCACATTCACCTGTTTCATCCAAACAGGACTGATATACACCTGTTTCATTCACATTCACCTGTTTAATCCAAATAGGACTGATATACACCTGTTGCATTCACATACACCTGTTTCATCTAAACAGGACTGATATACACCTGTTTCATCCAAACAAAACTGACATACACCTGTTTCATTCACATTCACCTATTTCATCCAAACAGGACTGATATACACCTGTTTCATTCACATTCACCTGTTTTATCCAAACAGGACTGATATACACCTGTTTCATCACACTCACATCCATCTAAACCCAAACTACGTAAATCCATCCAAACATAAACTACATCCATCCAAACACAAACAATCTTATCCACAATACATTATTCATCCACGCATAATACATATAAAGTTTAACTTCATAAGTAAAAAAAGAAGGAAAAAAAAAAATCAGCAACAATTTTCTTTTTGTGTCTTTCATCTAATAAAAAAATATTCAACCATCAAAACATTATAATTCAGAATCATGAAAAATTGCAGAAACTTCATCCAAAAAAGTGAGCACTTTTTTAAAATAAAACTGATCATTAAAATAAACCTAATATGAGCAAATAATGCAAAAAAGTGTTTCAATTAATAAAAACAACAACAAAAATTAAAGCTTTGTAAAAAGGGGCATGTGTTAAAAGGGATACATTCTTGTTTATTGTCTTATGATTGGGCTACATTATTACAGCAATCGGGTTCAGGTTCAGTATCGGGTTTAGGTTTGGGTTTTCAAGTTTAGGTTTAGGATTAGGTGTAGGTCTAAGTTTAAGGATTTGAGAATACATTCAGGTTTTAGTTTTAGGTTATAGGTTATAGGTTTAGGTTTTAAGTTTAGGTTAAGGTTTAGGTTTAGGGAATTGAGAATAGGTTAAGGTTTAGGTTTAGGAAATCGGGTTCGGGTTCGAGATCGGGTTTAGGTTTGGGTTTTCAAGTTTAGGTTTAGGTTAGAGAGTTGAGATTAGGATTAGGTGTAGGTTTAGGTTTAGGGATTTGAGAACATTTAGGTTTTAGGTTTATTTTTAGGTTTTAGGTATTGGTTAAGGTTTAGGTTTTAGGTTTAGGTTAAGGTTAGGTTATAGGTTATAAGTTTAGGTTTTAGGACATAGGTTTTGGTTTTAAGATTATAGGTTTAGGTTAAGGTTAAGGTTTTAAGGTCTTATAAGTTATAGGTTTAGGGAATTGAGGATATGTTAAGGTTTAGGTTTAGGAAATCGGGTTCGGGTTTGGGATCGGGTTTAGGTTTGGGTTTTCAAGTTTAGGTTCAGGTTTAGGTTAGGGAGTCGAGATTAGGATTAGGTGTAGGTTTAGGTTTAGGGATTTGAAAATAGGTTAAGGTTTAGGTTTAGGAATTCGAGTTCGGGTTCGCGATTGGGTTTAGGTTTGGGTTTTCAAGTTTAGGTTTAGGTTTAGGTTAAGGTTAGGGAGTTTAGATTAGGATTAGGTGTAGGTTTAAGTTTAGGGATTTGAGAATAGGTTAAGGTTTAGGTTTAGGAAATCGGGTTCGGGTTCGGGATCGGCTTTTAGGTTTGGGTTTTCAAGTTTAGGTTTACGTTTAGGTTAGGGAGTTGAGATTAGGATTAGGTGTAGGTTTAGGTTTAGAGATTTGAGAATGCATTTAGGTTTTAGGTCATAAGTTTTGGTTTAGGTTAAGGTTATAGGTTTAGGTTAAGGTTTAGGTTTAGGTTTAGGTTTAGGTTATAAGTTATAGGTTTAGGGAATTGAGAATAGGTTAAGGTTTAGGTTTAGGAAATCGGGTTCGGGTTAAGGATCGGGTTTAGGTTTAGGTTAGGGAGTTGAGATTAGGATTAGGTGTAGGTGTAGGTTTAGGTTTAGGGATTTGAGAATACATTTAGGTTTTAGGTTTATTTTTAGGTTTTAGGTATTGGTTAAGGTTTAGGTTTTAGGTTTAGGTTAAGGTTAGGTTATAGGTTATAAGTTTAGGTTTTAGGACATAGGTTTTGGTTTTAAGGTTATAGGTTTAGGTTAAGGTTAAGGTTTTAAGGTCTTATAAGCTATAGGTTTAGGGAATTGAGAATATGTTAAGGTTTAGGTTTAGGAAATCGGGTTCGGGTTCGGGATCGGGTTTAGGTTTTGGATTTTCAAGTTTAGGTTCGGGTTTTCAAGTTTAGGTTCAAGTTTAGGTTAGGGAGTCGAGATTACGATTAGGTGTAGGTTTAGGTTTAGGGATTTGAAAATAGGTTAAGGTTTAGGTTTAGGAATTCGGGTTCGGGTTCGGGATTGGGTTTAGGTTTGGGTTTTCAAGTTTAGGTTTAGGTTTAGGTTAGGGAGTTTAGATTTAGGATTAGGTGTAGGTTTAAGTTTAGGGATTTGAGAATAGGTTAAGGTTTAGGTTTAGGAAATCGGGTTCGGGTTCGGGATCGGGTTTTAGGTTTGGGTTTTCAAGTTTAGGTTTAGGTTTAGGTTAGGGAGTTGAGATTAGGATTAGGTGTAGGTTTAGGTTTAGAGATTTGAGAATACATTTAGGTTTTAGGTCATAAGTTTTGGTTTAGGTTTAGGAATTCGGGTTTGGGTTCGGGATTGGGTTTAGGTTTGGGTTTTCAAGTTTAGGTTTAGGTTTAGGTTAGGGAGTTTAGATTAGGATTAGGTGTAGGTTTAAGTTTTAAGGATTTGAGAATAGGTTAAGGTTTAGGTTTAGGAAATCGGGTTCGAGTTCGGGATCGGGTTTTAGGTTTGGGTTTTCAAGTTTAGGTTTAGGTTTAGGTTAGGGAGTTGAGATTAGGATAAGGTGTAGGTTTAGGTTTAGAGATTTGAGAATACATTTAGGTTTTAGGTCATAAGTTTTGGTTTAGGTTAAGGTTATAGGTTTAGGTTAAGGTTTAGGTTAAGGTTTAGGTTTAGGTTACAAGCTATAGGTTTAGGGAATTGAGAATAGGTTAAGGTTTAGGTTTAGGAAATCGGGTTCGGGTTCGGGATCGGGTTTAGGTTTAGATTAGGGAGTTGAGATTAGGATTAGGTGTAGGTGTAGGTTTAGGTTTAGGGATTTGAAAATACATTTAGGTTTTAGGTTTTTTTTTAGTTTTAGGTATTGGTTAAGGTTTAGGTTTTAGGGTTTTAAGGTTATAGGTTTAGGTTAAGGTTAAGGTTAAGGTTTTAAGGTCTTATAAGCTATAGGTTTAGGGAATGAGAATATGTTAAGGTTTAGGTTTAGGAAATCGGGTTCGGATCGGGTTTAGGTTTGGGTTTTCAAGTTTAAGTTCGAGGTTTAGGTTAGGGAGTCGAGATTAGGATTATGTGTAGGTTTAGGTTTAGGGATTTGAAAATAGGTTAAGGTTTAGGTTTAGGAATCGGGTTCGGGATTGGGTTTAGGTTTGGGTTTTCAAGTTTAGGTTTAGGTTTAGGTTAGAGAGTTTAGATTAGGATTAGGTGTAGGTTTAAGTTTAGGGATTTGAGAATAAGTTAAGGTTTAGGTTTAGAAATCGGGTTCGGGTTCGGGATCGGGTTTTAGGTTTGGGTTTTCAAGTTTAGGTTTAGGTTTAAGTTAGGGAGTTGAGATTAGGATTAGGTGTAGGTTTAGGTTTAGAGATTTGAGAATACATTTAGGTTTTAGGTCATAAGTTTTGGTTTAGGTTAAGATTATAGGTTTAGGTTAAGGTTTAGGTTTAGGTTTAGGTTATAAGCTATAGGTTTAGGGAATTGAGAATAGGTTAAGGTTTAGGTTTAGGAAATCGGGTTTGGGTTCGGGATCGGGTTTAGGTTTAGGTTAGGGAGTTGAGATTAGGATTAGGTGTAGGTTTAGGTTTAGGGATTTAAGAATACATTTAGGCTTTAGGTTTATTTTTAGGTTTTAGGTATTAGTTAAGGTTTAGATTTTAGGTTTAGGTTAAGGTTGGGTTATAGGTTATAAGTTTAGGTTTTAGGACATAGGTTTTGGTTTTAAGGTTATAGGTTTAGGTTAAGGTTAAGGTTTTAAGGTCTTATAAGCTATAGGTTTAGGGAATTAAGAATATGTTAAGGTTTAGGTTTAGGAAATCAAGTTCAGGTTCGGGATCGGGTTTAAGTTTGGGTTTTCAAGTTTAGGTTCAGGTTTAGGTTAGGGAGTCGAGATTAGGATTAGGTGTAGGTTTAGGTTTAGGGATTTGAAAATAGGTTAAGGTTTAGGTTTAGAAATTGAGTTCGGGTTCGGGATTGGGTTTAGGTTTGGGTTTTCAAGTTTAGGTTTAGGTTTAGGTTAGGGAGTTTAGATTAGGATTAGGTGTAGGTCTAAGTTTAGGGATTTGAGAATAGGTTAAGGTTTAGGTTTAGGAAATCGGGTTCGGGTTCGGGTTCTGGATCGGGTTTTAGGTTTGGGTTTTCAAGTTTAGGTTTAGGTTTAGGTTAGGGAGTTGAGATTAGGATTAGGTGTAGGTTTAGGTTTAGATATTTGAGAATACATTTAGGTTTTAGGTCTAAAGTTTTGGTTTAGGTTAAGATTATGGGTTTAGGTTTAGGTTTAGGTTTAGGTTTAGGTTATAAGCTATAGGTTTAGGGAATTGAGAATAGGTTAAGGTTTAGGTTTAGGTTATAAGCTATAGGTTTAGGGAATTGAGAATAGGTTAAGGTTTAGGTTAAGGAATTCGGGTTCGGGTTCGGGTTCGGGATCGGGTTTAGGTTTGGGTTTTCAAGTTTAGGTTTAGGTTTAGGTTTAGGTTAGGGAGTTGAGATTAGGATTAGGTGTAGGTTTAGGTTTAGGGATTTGAGAATATATTTAGGTTTTAGGTTTAGGTTTAGGTTTTAAGTTATTGGTGTTTAGATTTTAGGTTTAGGTTAAGGTTAGGTTATAAGTTTAGGTTATAGGTTATAGGTTAAGGTTTTAGGTCATAGGTTTTGGTTTTAAGGTTATAGGTTTAGGTTAAGGTTAAGGTTTTAGGACTTATAAGCTATAGGTTTAGGTAATTGAGAATATGTTAAGGTTTAGGTTTATGAAATCGGGTTCGGGTTTAGGTTTGGGTTTTCAAGTTTAGGTTTAGGTTTAGGTTAGGGAATTGAGATTAGGATTATGTGTAGGTTTAGGTTTAAGGATTTGAAAATAGGTTAAGGTTTAGGTTTAGGAATTGTTCGGGTTCGGGATTGGGTTTAGGTTTGGGTTTTCAAGTTTAGGTTTAGTTTAGGGAGTTTAGATTAGGATTAGGTGTAGGTTTAAGTTTAGGAATTTGAGAATAGGTTAAGGTTTAGGTTTAGGAAGGGTTCGGGTTCGGGATCGGGTTTTAGGTTTGGGTTTTCAAGTTTAGGTTTAGGTTTAGGTTTGGGAGTTGAGATTAGGATTAGGTGCGAGGTTTAGGTTTAGAGATTTGAGAATACATTTAGGTTTTAGGTCATAGGTTTTGGTTTAGGTTAAGGTTATAGGTTTAGGTTAAGGTTTTGGTTTAGGTTATAAGCTATAGGTTTAGGGAATTGAGAATAGGTTAAGGTTTAGGTTTAGGGAATCGGGATCGGGTTTAGGTTTGTGTTTTCAAGTTTAGTTTTAGGTTTAGGTTGGACTTGAGATTAGGATTAGGTGTAGGTTTAAGTTTAGGGATTTGAGAATACATTTAGGTTTTAGGTTTAGGTTTAGGTCGTAGGTTATTGGTTAAGGTTTAGGTTTTAGGTTTAGGTTAAGGTTTAGGTTTTAGGTTTAGGTTAAGGTTAGTTTATAGGTTATAAGTTTAGGTTATAGGTCATAGGTTTTGGTTTTAAGGTTATAGGTTTAGGTCTTATAAGCTATAGGTTTAGGGAATTGAGAATATGTTAAGGTTTAGGTTTAGGAAATCGGGTTCGGGTTCGGGATCGGGTTTAGGTTTGGGTTTTCAAGTTTAGGTTTATGTTTAGGTTAGGGAGTTGAGATTAGGATTAGGTGTAGGTTTAGGTTTTAGGTTAAGGTTTAGGTTAAGGTTAGGTTATAGGTTATAAGTTTAGGTTATAGGTTATAGGTTAAGGTTTTAGGTCATAGGTTTTGGTTTTGGTTAAGGTTATAGGTTTAGGTTTATGTTTAGGTTAGGTTTAGGTTTAGGTTATAAACTATAGGTTTAGAGAATTGAGAATAGGTTAAGGTTTAGGTTTAGGAAATTGGGTTTGGGTTCAGGATCGCGTTTAGGTTTGGGTTTTCAAGTTTAGGTTTAGGTTTAGGTTAGGGAGTTGAGATCAGAATTAGGTGTAGGTTTAGGTTTAGGGATTTGAGAATACATTTAGGTTTCAAGGTTTGGGTTTTCAAGTTTAGGTTTAGCTTTAGGTTTAGGTTAGGGAGTTGAGATTAGGATTAGGTGTAGGTTTAAGTTTAGGGATTTGAGAATACGTTAAGCTTTAAGTATAGGAAATCAGGTTCAGGTTCAAGATCGGGTTTAGGTTTGGCTTTTAGGTTTAGGTTTAGGTTTAGGTTTAGGTTATAAGCTATAGGTTTAGGGAATTGAGAATAGGTTAGGGTTTAGGTTATAAGTAAGGTTTAGGTTTAGGTATAGGCTTAAGTTATAGGTTATAGGTTATATGTTTAAGTTAAGGTTTAGGAATTTGGGTTCGGGTTTGGGTTTGGGTTTGGGTTTAGGTTATAGGTTTAGGTTTTGGTTTTGGTTTTGGTTTTGGTTTAGGTTATAGGTTTTGATTTAAGTTTAGGTTATAGGTTATGGGATTTGAGAATGGGTTCGGGTTTAGGTTATAGGTTTTGGTTTTGGTTATAGGTTTTGGTTTAGGTAATAGGTTATAGGTTTAGGTTTAGGTTACTGAGTTTTGGGATTTGAGAATAGGTTTAGGTTAAGGTCTTAAGTTTAGGTTTAGGAAATCGAGATCGGGTTCGGGTTCGGGTTTAGTTTTGGGTTTTCAAGTTTAGGTTTAGGTTTAGGTTAGGGAGTTGAGATTAGGATTAGGTGTAGGTTTAGGTGTAGGTTTAGGGTTAAGGTTATAAGTTTAAGTTAGGTTGTAGGTTTAGGTTAAGATTTAGGGATTTGAGTTTAGGTTTAAGTTATAGGTTTAACTTTAGTTTTAGGTTTTAGGTTTAGGTATAGGCTTAGGTTATAGGTTATAGGTTATAGGTTATATGTTTAGGTTAAGGTTTAGGAATTCGGGTTCGGGTTTGGGTTTGGATTCAGGTTTAGGCTATAGGTTTTGAGATTTAAGAATAGTTTTAGGTTATAAGTATAGGTTTAGGTTTGGATTCAGGTTAAGGAGTAGATTAGGATTAGGTGTAGGTTTAGGTTTAGGGATTTTCTAGTATTATCTACTATTGAACCTAGTATTATCTACTACATACTAGTAATGTACAACCAATATGGGGCACCATACCATATGCTACAAGAATTTCATGTTCCCCTAAACAAGGTATCCTCCATTGATAACATATATATATATATTATAAGTTTTTTATTTTCATTTACATTCCCAAATACATGCATCATCCATCCAAGAAAATTGAAATAAGTACTGTCAATCTATGACTAACAATTGAACAGGAAAATCATGCATCTTATCTTACCGACTTATGTTTCTTTTCACCTTTGTAACTCTCATATTTGTTGCAGCTACTAGTTCACCATCAGTGGTCTCCCTAACCAAATCTTTGTGCAGTCCCTCCATTTGAAGCAGTGGCTGAAGTTACAAGAAGTAGGACTGATTAGTCTTTCCATATTTTGAAAAAAATCAAATTCTTTATTTTGACTGCAAGTCTACTTATAATTATCATTGGCTTTTAATCTATTTATTATAAAAATCTTAAATATCACCCAATAGTGCTCCTTTGATAAATGTCTTGTTTGGAACAAATAATTTCGGTAAAACTCTTTTATGTTTTTTCAATCCATCTTCCATTTTCTTCTTAATAAGAAAATCCATATTTACTAATATTCCCATTTTTCTATTTTTCAAAAGAACGAGTTCAGTTAAAATTTACTAATAAGAAAATCCAGATTTCCACTATTGAAACCTTCCTAGGGTCTAAAGTAATTTTTATTTGTCATCCAACTTGTTGAAAATCCAGATTTCCACTATTGAAAATCCAGATTTCCACTATTGATCCAAAACTTCTTTGGCCTCCAAAAAATTTTCAATGGTAGATGTTCAATCAAACTGTTTCATGTGCTGTAATACTTTCATATTCTCATACATGCCTAAGTTGGATTGATGTTGTGGAGATGTTTTCCTTGTAATGTTTTCCTAATGGACGGTCCAGATGGGTGATGTGGAGGCCAACTGATCCAAATGCAAGTTGATATGTGGAAAGTTTTCCATGCACTTGTACCATGGGAAAATTTTCCATTTGAGATTATAAGTCTATATCATGTACTTGACTCATTTGAACAGTATGTATTCTTCAAAAGTTAACCAACCAAACATCATGGATGGAAGTTGAAGTCGGATAAATCCATTGCCCAATAGATAATGTAAACTACCATAATATTTATTTTATAAGTATTCAACAAGAGAAGCAACTATAGGCTTTTGCAGTGTAATGAATAAAGAAGGCTGTGATAGGAAACCTGGTGTTGAATGTTAAAAAGTAAAAAAGTAGGAACTAAACTGTTACAATTTCCATAATTCCTTTTCAAGAAAAGAAACCTAAATGAATACAATTGAATTATGAAGTAAATGGGTGATATCCTGAACCTGAAAATGCCACCGTCTTTCATTAGATATTTGAAGAATAGTAACCCGCAAACAATCCCTTGAACTGTGTATTGTTCACCTCATGAATATCAATGAGCTTATAAAGTTGCTGGACCAACTTGTCGATGGATTCATCGTCCCTGGAACAACTGTTGTAATTCGAGAGATTCCCTCCTTTTCTGCCGGACCAACAGCTAGACTCTGATTGTCAAAAGCAATGATGAGCACCAGACAAATGTATGGAATGAGGAAGAATAACAAATGAAACAGTGAAATGAGACAAACAGACCTGAATGTTATAGCCTCTACGAGAAAAAACGCCTATAACTATATTGAGAACTCACAGACGATGATCATTACAAGCAAAGATAACGTGTGTAATTGGAGACCACTTGACTGAAGTAATGTAGATTGGATATTAGATTTCATTCTATTTGAGAAAAAATGGAGATTTAAACCTATGATATTGCATCCAAGGAGTCAACCACACACCAACCACCACAAACAGTCTTTCGCAGCAATGCAGTAAGAACCAATGTTTCAAAACAATGTTAAGCAACACAGAGTCTTCACCGTAATGTTGACTAGATATCAGAAATCGTTTAATATTTGAGGAAAAAATGAAGATTAAAACCGATGATGCAAAGGCCGGTAGAGTTTGATTAAAACCGTAATGTTAACTGTTACAACCGATGAAGATTAAAACCGTAATGTTAACTGTTACAATTGCCAGATCTGGTAGAGTTTACAAGGATTTTAACTCACACTTGCAAGTAGCAAAGGCCGCAGGTGTCATGTCATTTGATCTCATGCCCAACACAAGACCAATCAACACTTCCAATGTATGATAACACAACCAAAATAACTGACGATTTTATCAATTTCTAGTCTCAAGATTATTCTGTACTTCAATATATTCATGCTAAATGACTAAAAAATGTGCAACACAACCTACACCTCAGTTGGGAAAATGAAGCATTAAAGAAATCTCTCGCCAACTTCAATAAATCTCTTCAAATCTATAGAAAGGAAAATGCATCACATGATGAAATGATCAGAGACTAGTGTTTGTTCATGGAAAGAAGCATTGAAAATGTAGTTCACCTAAATCATGAGTCAACTGTCATGTGCGTTTAAGTGCCGAGATGGATAACTAACCCATATATGATGACCTGCAAACAAATGATTAATAGTTCACCACTGAGAAATCAAGCACACATATCTCCAACCATTTAAACACATTGTTGGAAATCTAGCAAGCAATTCAAGATCCAAATTTTCAAAAGCCATTTTGGCAACAAGAGAGGTGTATAGTGCACACTGAGCACGCAACATGGGTATTTCCCTAGAAATAAAGACGGCCATCCAAATCAAATTTCTCCTGGTCCAGGCCATCCACATGTAGGCCTACCAGATAAACGGCTCTGATCACAGAATATAGGTCCAAAACATCATGGAGATCATTCAGACTACATTCCACAGACTGCTACCCATATCTAAATCCATACACCCCCCCCACCCAATATATATATATATATATAACACAATTTACACTACCAACCCATCTCAAAACCCAAAACCCAAAACTGCAACAGAAGGAAAAAAAAATCAAATCAAATCAAATTGGAAAAATTAAAAACCTCCCCAAAATTCCAAGAATTCAGGAACGAGAGAGAGAGAGAGAGAGAGAGAGAGAGAGAGAGAGAGAGAGAGGGAGAGTGAAAAGACGAAAATAACCTGGGGAATGAGCATAATCCCAATGGTGAGGCCTGCCATGAGATCGACCTGAAGGTATTCCCACCATCTGTAGGTCCGGATCCAACGGAAGCAAGGTAAAAAGAGCTCGATCCAGTCTGTCCACGTCATCCGCTCCAAACCCGACCGCCATCTGTCGGTCCAAGGGACGGAAAGAGAGGAGGAAGGAGAAGACGAGGAAGGGTGTTGGAATGGGATTACCTTCACTTGCCGGTTTTGCATATTACAAACCGGAAGACGAGCGATGGCTTCCCGCCCGTCATCCAGGGAGGCAGTCTCCACCGAGTTCAGTCGACGTTAGAATGAGAAGAGGGAGAGAAAAGAGGGCGTTGGAAATGAGACGAGGGAACTAGAATTAAATCCATCCCTCTTTCAAAATGAAATGTTTGCTTCAAATCCGCTAAGTTGTGAGTTTTCCATAATTTAGCACATTAACTACATTGATAGCCCTACATTTAAGGGACCATTTAATAGATGATTAAGATAGTTTTATATAATAAAAAGTTTAAATATTAACTATTAATAACTAGACCCATTATTTAGATGGTCTGGATAACTCTATATATCATTGCCATATTATTAAAAATGAGTCACCACTATTTTACATTAAACACAAAACTCACACAATGTTTATAACACCAAATGACGTCACTTGCCCTTTAGATCTGGTATGGCTCTGTGGGCCCCACCATGATTTGTGTCAAACATCTACTCCATCAGTTAGATGAAACATTCCATGCTGGGCTTAGTTATTAAAAATCAAATCAATATGTGACTTGTGTGGGCCACACCACATACAAAAGTTGAGAAGGGTTACCCTCCATTAAAACATTCATAATTATTTTTTGGGCCTACAGAGATGTGGTTAACAAATCCAGCCCATCCATTATGTGTGTGTCACTTGGACGAGGGGTCATACCAAGTTTCAGATGCATCCAAATTTCATGTGGGGCCTCACCAAGTACTTTTATATGTTTTAGGCATGTCTTTACATGATTTTAGATGGTATGGCCCACTCGAGTTCCGTATACTGCTGATTTTTGGGATATCCCATAATTTAAAGGGGACCCATCAAATGCACGGTGTTGATTTTTGACACACGTCATGGTGTGACCCACACAGCTCGACCTCATGGGAGAGTTCCCATGATCTCGACGTACAGAACCTTTTCCATATATATATATATGGACTCGAGCTGATTTTAACGTCCCATGAGGTCAAGCTGTGTGGGCCCCATCGTGATGCGTTTCAAACATCAACACTATCAGTTAGATGCACCATTCCATCGTGGGCCTAGGTCTCAAAAATCAAGTCAATCCGTGACTTTTGTGGGCCACACCACATACAGAAGTTGAGAGGTGCCGTGCACCATTAAAACATTTATAACCATTTTTTTGGGCCCACCGAGATGTGGTTTGCAAATCCAGCCCATCCATTATGTGTGTCCCACTTGTATGAGGGTTCAAACGAAGTTTCAAGCGCATGCAAATTTCAGGTGGGCTCCACCAAGTGCTTTTATATGTTTTAGCATGTCTTCACATGATTTTAAATGGTATAGCCCACTTGAGTTCCGTATATGGCTGATTTTTGGGATATCCCATAATTTAAAGGGGACGCATCAAATGCACGGTGTTGATGTTCGAAACGCATCACGGTGAGGCCCACACAGCTCAACCTCATGGGACGTTAAAATCAGCTCAAGCTCATTGTACCTTGTTCCCCTTATTTGTGGTGTGGTCCATTTAATTAATCTTTGGATATGAATTATTTTTTGGACAATTCTTTAAAATGATCTCAAAAAATGGATGAATAGTGTGGGTTGATCTCGAATTTTCGGTAAATCCAAAACTCAAGTGGACCATGCCACACGAAACAGTGTGGAATAATGATTTCCACCGTTGATACCTTCCTTGGGCCCATAGTAATGTTTATTTGACATCCAACATGTTCATAATATCAAAAAGATATGAATGAAGAGAAAACACAAAAAGATATGAATTATTGTGGGCCAACTTTGTGGTCCATTTAATCTCTTTACTTGCCTCATGTTTAGAAAGTACATGAGATCATGGTGAGAGAAGAATACTAGAAAATAGTAACAAAAGAAATCGTATAAAAATGTTCAAGGCTATTTTCGTTTCAAAATTTTGAAAAAAAGTAGTATAAAAAATGTTCAAGGTCATTTTTGTCTCAAAAATTTGAAAAAATAGAAATCGTATAAAAAATGTTCAAGGCCATTTTCGTCTCAAATTTTTTTTAAAAAAAATCGTATAAAGAATGTTTAAGGCCATTTTCGTCTCAAAAATCTGAAAAAAAAAAAAGAAATCATATAAAAAATGTTCAAGGCCATTATCGTCTCAAAAAATTGAAAAGGTGTTCCATTTGTACGGAACAAAAAACCGAATACTTAGAGCCCTTACTTGTGGCAGACGAATGAACAACAAAAAGACAAAATCTAGTAATGGATTCTGTTAAGGAAGAAAAAGGCTCAATTAATAAACATCTAAGATAGTATAATCATATAAATTTTAGTTAAAGGTCAATCAATGGTCTATTCCACAAGATTAAATTTCTCACATCAGCTTAGATCCAAAACTTCTGTGAATATTATTTTTAATGGTGGACGTTCAATCCCCACTTTGTAGTCCACTTAAGCCTTCGACCCGCCCCATTTTTTAGTTAATATCTTAAAATGATCCGAGAAAAGCGTTGAACGATATGGAGAAAGTCAATCCATGACTTGGGTGGCCCAAGAGCTTAAAAATAAAGTCAATCCATGACTTGGGTGGGTCACACCAAACAATATAGTAGAGAGGGGTTTCCTTAAAAAATTCATAATCATATATTGGGCCTGCCTAAATGTGATTCACATATCCAATCCACTCATTATGTGTGTCCCACTTGGATGAGGGCTCAGACCAATTTTCAGCCACATCCAAAACTCATGTGGGCCCCACCAAGTGCTTTTATATTTTTTAGGATGTCTTCACATAGTATTAGATGGTATGGCCCACTTGAGTTTCGTATATAGATGATTTTTGAGATATCTCATAACCTAAAGGGGACACATCAAAGCCATGGTGTTGATGTTCGACACATATCATGATGGGGCACACAAAACTTACTAACATCAATTCTTAAGTTCTCACGAGGTCACTAAGTTGGGTTACAATTTTGACCAGAATATTTGGCCCATTTTACATGTCTGGTCCGTTCACTCTATTTTACTGATCAATACCCTCAATTTGAGTAGTTACTCGCCTCAATCAGTTTACATATGAGAAAGATATTAGGCATACAAGATTGATCACACAATTTCAGTGAAATTTGATTTAAACATCCAGAGTTATTTATTCTTCAATCTGAACTGATTAGATTATCCAAAAATGATTAAAGGTTCAACTAATGGATGTGCCTAATAATTTAGTAATTTTATTTTTCACAGATAAATTTCATTTTCCATTTAAAAATAACATATTTTTTTTTTCAAAATGTATATATTTTTTCTCTTTTAACAAAATATCATTTTTATTATAAAATATTCACTTTTGTTATCTAACTTTTCAATTTTTCTTGTCAAAATACAAAATCTAATTTTCTTTTTTTAAAAAATATATATTTTAATTTGTCAATTTTTTCACAAATTTGTTTAAAATCTATAAATTTTCTTTTTCAAAATATCATTTTTTTTTAATTTCACTTTTGTTATATAAGTTTTCAATTTTTCTTGTCAAAATAAAAAATCTAGTTTTCTTTTTTTTTTTTAATATTTTTTTTTACAATTTGTCGATTTTTTCACAATTTTGTTTAATTTTTAAAATTTTTTTTTCAAAATATCATTTTTTAATCAAAATCTTATTATATAATTTTTAATTTTTTTTGTCAAAATACAAAATCTAGTTTTCTTTTTTAAAAAATATATATATTTTTACAATTTGTCAATTTTTTCACAATTTTGTTTAATTTTTTATATTTTCTTTTTCAAAATATCATTTTTTTTTATTGAAATCTTTTTTTTTTCAAAGTTATCAACATTATTCAAAGTTCTTAATTTTTTTTTTCAAAATGTAGAATTTTATAAAATCAATTTTTTTTTTTTTTTAACATTGTTAATTATTTTTTCTAAACTTCTTAACTATTTTCTAGAGACGGTTAAGGACCGTCTCTAATACAGACGGTCTTCTGCGGTCCTAGAAGATGGTTAAGGACCGTCTTTAATGGAGACGGTCAGTAACAGTCGCTAATAGAGACGGTCATTGACAGTCTCTAATAGAGACGGTCTATGACAGTCTCTAATAGAGACGGTCTTTGACAGTCTCTAATAGAGACGGTTTTTGACAGGGCAATAAGACGACTAAGGACCATCTCTAATAGAGACGGGTCTTTAACAGTCTCAAATTACAAGTAAAAGATGGCCACTGACCGTCTCTAATACAGACGGCCACTGACCGTCTCAGATGACCACATATAAGACGGTCATTGACCGTCTCTAATACGGACGGTCTTTGACCGTCTCAGATGACGTATATAAGACAGTCAAAGACCGTCTTATATTGTTTGCGGACGCAGAACATTTAAAGACGATATTAGGGACGGTCAGGAGCCGTCCCTAATTTTAGAGACGGTTTACGGCCGTCTCTAAAGCGTCTTTAAACCAAGCAATTTTAGAGACGGTCTAGAACTGTCTCTAAATCTGTCATTTATTTCCATTTTTCACGTAGTGCATGGAGCTACACAACGCCTCGGATGTCGTGATGTATCGAGCCTTCTCTCTTACATTAACCGACGTAGCTCGGCTTTGGTTCAAACAGCTGAAACCGAAGTCCATTAGTTCCTTCGTCGAGCTCAGCGATGCCTTCCTCACCAACTTCATTGGTGGAAAGAAGAAACTGAAGCCCCCCGCATACTTGAACAATATAGTTCAGAAGCAGGGAGAGCTACTAAAAGATTACATCAAGCGCTTCAACTTCGAATTTCTTCAGGTTCGAAAACATTCGGAAGAAACAGCACTCAATGCGCTCATACAAGGAGTCAAAGACAAACCAATCCTGGCGTCCCTAGACAAAAACCTGCCAGAGACTCTAGCAGAGTTTATGGCTCGCTCGGATAAATATGCGAACGCGGAAGAAATGCGACTCATGCGTGAGTCGGCCTAGAATGCAAAATCCTCGGTCAAAGAGTTGGCCAAAAAAGAAGTCGACTCGACTGGAGGAAAGAAGCATAAAGATGCATGATCAGGCACGCGATGAGCGAAGGTCGGGCAAACGACCAGATCGACGATTTTCTACATATACCCCTCTGAATAAGACTCAGGAGCAGGTGCTGATGGAAATCAAAAGTGAAGGTTTTGTCAACTGGCTCGACAAGCTCCGGAGTAATCCTAATCGGTGGAATAAGGACAAGTATTGCCATTATCATCGTGATCATGGGCATAACACAAGTGATTGCTACCACCTAAAGGAAGAAATCGAACGACTCATAAAAGAGGGTCGACTCAAAGAACATGTGGTGAAAGTCGGAACTGTTGCAGAACGTCCGAGCGAAAATGTGCCTACAGAAGAAATCCGAACTATTGTCGGTGGTCCCCAAGGCAGAGGTGATTCAAACAATGCCCGGAAGAACCATGCTAGAAGCCTCGGCCGACTTGAATCTGAGCTTATGATTATAACTCAACCTTCAAAGGAAAAGAAAATGGAGAAATACTGCATCTCATTTACAGAGGAAGATGCCCGGGGTATCTATCACCCCCACGATGATGCTTTAGTTGTCACCCTTACCATCGTAAACCGAAAAGTATTCCATATACTCGTCGACACGGGTTCATCTGCAGATGTATTGTTCACTCACGTGTTCGATAAGATTGGGGTTGAACGGTTGGCATTGCGTCCGGTTCGGACCCCATTGATCGGGTTTTCTGGTGGACAGTTACTCCCTGAGGGGATTGCGTCATTGCCATTAACTGCTGGAAATATCCTGCATCAAACGACAATTACGGTCGATTTCTTGATCGTCGACCAATCATCGGTCTACAACGCCATACTCAGTCGACCTTCCTTAAGTCTCCTCCAGACCGTGGTATCTACATACCACCTTTCCATAAAATTTTTGACTGAGTTGGGAGTAAGAATCGTCAAAGGAGACCAACAAGACGCGAGACGTTATTATGTGACAGCTGTAAGAGCTCTAACTGAAATATCGATGATCGAGTTGCTAGATCCCCGGGTAGAGACTCATGAACGAGGGCGACCAGTTGAAGATCTTATCTCGGTACCCTTGGTTGAGACTGATGGATCTAGAACAGTACAAATTGGCTCGTCTTTGCAATCACCCCTGAAGGATAAGTTGATAACACTGCTCCGAAGATATGCTGATGTGTTTGCATGGTGCCATGAAGATATGCCAGGGATCGACCCGTCAGTGATCACTCACCGACTCAATATCGATCCGACCTATCAACCAATCCGATAGAAGCGACGACCACTCGGCCCCGAAAGATGCACTATCGTCGAAGAAGAGGTCAGCAAGCTCCTGAAGGCAAAATTCATAGAAGAGATATACTATCCAGAATGGGTAGCTAATGTTGTACTTGTGAAAAAAGCCAATGAGAAGTGGCGAGTCTGTATTGACTATACCGACTTAAATAAAGCGTGCCCAAAGGATAGCTTTCCTCTTCCTAGGATAGACCAATTGGTAGATAGTACTGCGGGGCACGAACTTCTTAGCTTCATGGATGCATACTCAGGGTATAATCAAATTGTAATGCATCAATCTGATAAATCAAAAACTATCTTTGTCACTGATAAAGGCCTTTATTATTACCGAGTGATGCCATTTGGTTTGAAAAATGCTGGTGTAACTTATCAAAGATTAATGAATAAAATCTTTGCTCAGCTGATCGGCCGAACCATAGAAGTATATATTAATGACATGCTCGTCAAAAGTGTGCACGCGACCGACCATATAGCTGACTTAGAAGAGATGTTCCTTATCTTATGTAAATTCCAAATGAAGCTGAATCCGAGCAAATGCGCATTTGGAGTAAGCTCGGGAAAGTTCCTTGGTTTCTTGGTGAGTTAGCGAGGAATAGAGGCGAACCTAAAGAAAATTAAAGCCCTCCTCGACATGGAATCTCCGAAAATGGTTAAAGACGTTCAAAGGCTGACTAGACCAGTAGCTGCTCTTAATTGCTTCTTATCCAGAGCCACGGATAAATGTCTCCCGTTCTTCAAACAATTGAAGGGACGACAAACAATGGATTGGACGGAAGAGTGCGAGACAGCATTCCAGCAGCTAAAGTCTTATCTCGGATATGCAGCTCTCTTATCAAAACCTGAGCCAGGAGAAGCTCTGTTACTGTATCTAACAGTATCCGAGGCAGCGGTCAGCTCGACCTTGATACGAGAACACGAAGGAAAGCAATTGCCGGTCTACTACGTCAGTAAAGCATTATTACCAGTAGAAACAAGATACCCACTCTTGAAAAAGGTGGCCCTAGTTCTGGTAGTCTCCTCGCGCCGACTTCAACCGTATTTCCAAGCCCATACTATTGTCGTTATGACTGATCTCCCACTACGTCAAATTCTATAGAAACCGGAGGCTTCCGGCCAACTCACGAAATGGGTGATCGAACTCAGCGAATTTGACATTCAGTATAAGCCGAAAGCAGCAATCAAAGGGTAAGCCGTGACCAACTTCATCGCTGAAGTAACACCACAAACCAATCCGTCAGATCAACAGGTGACCGAGCGCATTAAAGAATCGACTACTGCTTCTCCCGAATCACTGCACAACCTCATTCCATGGAAGCTGTTTGTCGACGGCTCCTCCAATTCTAAGGCAAGCGGGGCAGGAGTAGTTCTGTAGACTCCTGATCACACCTACGTGTAGTATGCCTTAAGACTTGGATTTTAAGCTTCAAACAATACAGTCGAATATGAAGCATTATTACTCGGCCTCCGACTTGCGGCCAGCATGGGTGTTACGCACCTAAATGTTTTCAGTGACTCTCAGTTGGTTGTCAACCAAGTTACCAGTGTATATCAAACACGGAAAGAGCAATTAAAAGCATACATGGAAAAAACTAAAGAGCTGATCAGCAACTTTCGGTTCTGTGCCATCACTCGGATTCCTCTGATAGAAAATGCCAAAGCCGACTTATTAGCAAAACTCGCCTCAGTCGACGAAGATGACATACCCAGGTCCGTTCCAATCGAGTACATCACTAGACCAAGTTTTAATGAACCAGTTAGCTCGGCGATCCACATAATTGACTCGAAACCTTCCTGGCTTGATCTGATCGTCCAATACCTTGACAAGGGAGAACTTCCTGAAGATCGAGCTGAGGCGAGACGGTTGAAAATCTGAGCCTCCCATTATACCATACTCAGCGGGACTTTATATAAGAAAGGTTATTATGCTCCATTGCTGTGATGCCTAAACTCTAGTGAAGTCGACTATGTGCTACGAGAGATTCACGAAGGGATTTGCGGGAACCATTCAGGAGGACGATCACTCGTGCATAAGGTCTACGTCAGGGATATTACTGGCCGACTATCCAACATGATGCTTGTAGGCTCGCTCAGAGATGCAACAAATGTCAGTGATTCGAGGTTATTCCGAGACAACCTCCCGAAGCACTGACTCCCATGACAGGTCCTTGGCCTTTCGCACAATGGAGAATCGATATCATAGGACCACTTCCTATGGGAAAAGGCCAGACCAAGTTTGTTGTGGTGGCCGTGAGCTATTTTACGAAGTGGGCCGAGGCTGAACCACTAGCAAAAATAACTAAACAGAAAATCACTGATTTTGTATGGAAAAATATCGTCTGTCGGTTTGGGGTACCTCATACCATTATTACCGACAATGGAAAATAGTTTGATAATAGGAACTTTCGCGAGATGTGTGACAACCTCAGGATCAGAAACATATATTCATTGCCCCACCATCCTCAGACGAACGGACAGGTCAAATCGGTCAATAAGATCATCAAACAGCATCTCCGAACCAAGCTTGACTGAGCCAAAGGAGCATGGGCTGAAGAACTCCTGAAAATACTATGGGAATATCGAACTATAACTCGAACTGCCACAGGAGAAACTCCTTTCTCCCTTGCTTATGGCTCGAAAGCCGTCACTCCCGTCGAGATCGGGTTGCCTTCAGCTCGAGTAAGCTCATTCAATGCAGAAGATAATAAAGAACTCTTAGCATTCGGACTGGATCTTGTGGACGAACAAAGAGAAATGGCTCGGCTACATGTGGAAGCTCGACAACGACAGGTAGCTTAGTTTTATAATACCCGAGTCAAGGTCAGACGTTTTTAAGTGGGAGATATGGTTCTCCGAAAAACGTTCTTCAATACGAAGGAAGTTGGCTCTAGTACATTGGGACCCAACTGGGAAGGACCTTATAGCGTCTAAAGTACCATTTGACCGGGAACGTATCGTTTAGAAGACCTGAATGGACAACTACTGCCCCATCCTTGGAACGCTGAAAATCTTAAGATTTACTACCCATAGCTCGGTATTCAAAGCATGAGAGATTCTAAAGTCGAAAAACATATAAGCCGAGTCATATAAATAAGACTAAGTAAATTCTTTTATCTGTCAAAGTATTTTTATATCGGATTACATTCTAAAATCCATTACAACGTTGTCTCAAGAAAATAAGAAAGGCAAAACCAAAGCAGAGATAGTCAAGGATGACACTATGCTGGTGTGAGTGCCAAACAAGGAGCTGATGATGGTACCGACCCAAAAATGGAGTTGATGATGGTAGCAACCCAAAAAAGGAGCTGATGATGGTACCGAACAAAAATGAAGCTCGGCTAGTGCTCCTTGGCCGGAACAACTCTCGAAGCAGTCCCAGAGGCACCAACCTCGCCTCTAGTAGTAGTGTTGGTAGCGGCGTCAGTAGGACTATGTAACACCCTGGTCCTCAAAACCTGAGGATAGTCGCTCGAGTATGAGAACCCGAGTATTACGTTATGAGGTGCACTAACATACATCTAAATAGCGGCAAATTTCATATCATAAAGTAAGGCAACATTGTATAAACTAAGGATATCAAGAGTAACAACAAGGAAGCTTAATACATGTAAATGGGAATAAAGCGAAATCTCACAATAAGGGAAATATTTTATTATAGTTCAAGCAAAATACAAAATTTAAAATACAAAAGCAGGTAAATCCTAAAGTATCAATTGAGCTCCAACGGCTCAACAACATTAACTTAAAACTCTTCCTCGCCAAAGTCCACCACAATCGTCCCTGGAATCCTATCATAGGGTTCTCCACCTGTCCCTCATACCTGCGTCTATTTGGTGCAAACGCACGATTGGGTGAGTGAAAACTCTGTGGGAACTTCCCGCAAGGATTCATGCATATCATATCATTCCAAAACAGTTTAAATCAATATATTCAAATTACAAGGAGACAAATCGTGAAATTATAAATAAATATACGGATGTATGAATGTATGCTCAAGTCACAGATCTGGGGATGCACATCCAGCTGTCAAACAAATGGGTCGCCCAAGGCAAACTAGTCACCCGGAAAAATACTTAAGGGTACACCCGAGGAGAACTAGTTTCCCGAAAAAGACCATGCAGACCTCCCGCAGTAGATCATCTACCTGAAAAAAGCTATGTAAGAGAGTGCACCCAAGGATATCTCCTGGAAAAATACATGGGGTACGCCCAAGGAGTATCTAATCCCGAAAAAACTATATGAAAATAAAGAGCACCCAAAGTAGCACAAACGCACATGCTCTGTGAGTTCAACTGAAGTGTTAGAACTTTCAGTAAATCGAATAGAGTGTGGCTTACATTGAAAACTCAGAAAAGCTCATATGTCATGCTTGAATGTTATGCATCATGATACTCATGGACACTTCATAGGGTTAACAAGCATGCTTTCATAAACACGACTAAAGCTCACAGTCTTTTAATTAGAATATGAATCATCTACACATGAGTTCAATATAAATCCATTTGCTTTCTCAAGGTCTAAAGGAGGTCCACAATATGGCATTTCAAGCATGTTAAATTAATAACAAATTTGTCCCACATTTCTCATGGAAGATAACATTCCGTACATAACCTTGGTTTGTAAAATGAAATGAAATGAAATATCATGATCTTGTCATCATTAGTAGGACCATGCCCAAGATCAAGTAATTTCTAAAATAGCATAGAAAGTGCAAGGCTAAATCTTAATTACATGGTTAATAGATATAGGATTTGAGTAATGACAAATAAAGTAACAACTCATTTTCATCACTAGGAAATAGGAATAAGAGAAATAAGTTACTAGTTATATTATTCTAAACTTTAATGCACATTAGATTCAAAATAAAATGAGTCCAGCATGTGTAGGGAGTAATGGGACAATTTAACCATTTATAAGATGGATGGAAACAAGGTTCCTTACCTCATGTTATAACTAGTAGAGATGTACATGTAATTAAGCAATTTCAAATGTGGCAGGAAGAGTGTAATAAAAACTCCTATAAAATGAATTAGAGCAACAAAGTCTAAACATTCATTCATGATTGTCAATATTAATAAATGATTCCAAGGAGTGAAATCAACATATGCACAATTATAACATTTCTACACATTATGCTTAAAGCTAGCTTTAGAACTCAATGAAATGGATGAAACAATGTGGGATGTCCCTCACCTAGGTTGAATGAGGTGAGTCTATGAGTTACTGGTTTGAGATTGATTGAAGGAAGATGTCTTTCACGTATATCCACTGCAAACAGCCCCTGACTAGAGTATTATAGCATCTTAGTGAGTTAGTAACGAGTTGACTCGGATGGGTTTTCAACTAACAATTTGTCGAGTCCGATTCAAGAGTCTTGTTAGCCTCAGGGTTAGATTGAAGGTTTGTTGAACCCAATGCTTCTCAGAATCATGCACAACTGGCTGGAGTCAGTTGTACTCGGTCGAAAAACTGACCGAGTCAGCTCGACCATGAGTATCGAGTTGACTCAGTGGGGTAAAACGGTCGGGTTAGCCCCGAACTGGGCAGATCTGGAAGGCCCTCGAATGGGCTCGAGTTTAACTAGGCGAGCTGCTACTAGACCCAACCGAGTCAGGGTTTTTAGGTCAAAAGAAAACTGAGTCACTGACTCAGTAATGGTTAGACTCGATCGAGCCCTTCTTTGCTTAGTAGCACACAGTGCTGGGAAGGGATCTGCGATTGATTTGATATGCTGATCCTGTCTCAGGACCAACCGATCATGGCCACGGTTTCAGATCAGGGACCACACTTCAAAATGTCGAGATGAGTCACTGATCTCGTGACTGAGTCGAAGAGACTGTGAACCCAGTCGATTGAGGGGGGTTGGAAACTGAAAATAACCGAGGCAAAGATGCATGGTTACCTGACCAGGGCACTATGTGGATGATGCAAGGGGCCAGGATGCATCGGAATTAGTGTTGGACTCGGCCCAAGATCGCAGCAACATGAACTGAGTCAACCGACTCCGTGGAGCAAGGGAGAACGCCGCATGACCTCTCTCCCTCTCTCCCAGATTTTCTCTCTTCTTCTCTCATTTTCTGCCTTCTTCCACTCCTTCTTCCTCACTGCTCCTCTCTCCCTCTCGCACCGTTCATCCAGCCAGACTCTAGACTCGGCCGCGACTCAAACTGAGTCAACCAGTCGTGGTGCGGCCTCAAAACGGCGCCCTTTCTCTATTCCTCTCTTTATTTTTCTCTTTTCTCTCTTTTTGAATCCGTTGCCCTAAAAGGAAAGAGGGTTATTTATACCCTCATAGACGTCTAGAATGACCGACAACTAATCCACTGATTACTTACAAGCTTTATCCGTTAATCACAATTAAGAAGGAGAGATCGCCGTTGATATCGTTGAGAACTGTTAGCGTGGTTGAGATCGGATGTTATGGATGGATATCTGAGACCATGAGCCACCAGATGGGTGGATTAGATCAAGGAATGGGGTCCATTTGAAGGAATTGGGTTTTTCGAATGAATGGGGGAAGATGATGGCCATGATCATGGCAGATTCTGATTGAGTGGGTCATCCCCCGATCTGAGGCACTTGGATGGTGTGGATAGGTCCCAGTGTCATTGTGGGAACCATCGAACGGATGGCTACAAACGTATTCAATTAGGATTTAGTTTCAACTCACGGCGGCGATTTTCTTGTTGTAAAGAAAGCCCTAAAGTCTACGTGGATTGAAAGGCATGGATTTACTGAGGTGGAGGGTTAGGATGAGAGGAAGAATCCCGCATGTGCGCAGCCAGCCTGGCAGCGCAATGGAAATTCTATTTTGGGAAATACACTCGCACTCACTCTACTTGCGCTCGTGTTCGTGTACACACATGTTTGTAGTTTCAAGTGAAATCAACAGGGTTTTGATCACTACGTTCCCAGCTCCATGATGGACGGTTTGGATCATCCTAGATGATCATGATGGTGGTCCTAATTTTAAATGGACGGACGTCGTTCGTCCCTGGCAGAAAAGAAGGAAAGGAGAGAGAAAACTCTCTTTTTCAAATAAAACTCGAGTCAGCTCGGTCAAACCAAGCTGATTGGTCTAGTGCTGCGCGAGTACACTCGATGGTATACACTCACACTGTGAGCGTGGGGTTCCTAATGGTGTTTTGAAAGATCCAAGCCATTCAGTGAGCTCTACTAGTCCTTTTTGGGTCTCATTTAATAGATGGGGTAGATCTATAGATAAGGTGGGCCATGCTTCTAAATTTTAACTTAGATCGTGGGTTTCTTTTGGTTTGATGGTCAGATTATTCTGAAATTTATCATCAACGGTGGTAAGGGTCTACAGGGTCATTTAACTAGAATCAATGGCTAGATTAAGGATTTTATGGCCTAATGCATATTTATAATATTTATTTTTCCTTTTTCAATATTTTTGGTATCATTATTATTTTTATCTAAGCTGTCTATGTGAGTAGTATCCTTGTCAGTACTATTTATCAATTCCATCATCCTCCTATCGGGCTTCGATTAAAATGATTATAGTATTTTAATTTGAAAGTGGCCCACAATACATGAGTCTTAATGTGTGGTACTCGATTAATTTAAAATTAATGGTTGAATTTAAAATTTGATATCATAATTATTGAAACTCAACAATAATATTTAATGAAGGTGAACCACGTAAGTTATTTGTATTATCACACAACTTGCTAATCTGGTTTATAATATTAACACCTGAGCACATAAAAATACGGGGTGTTACAGACTGACACTTGGATCCCCGGAACCCGAGTCACCTCCATCAAATCACGAGAGATCAAGAGTTGGGAAAGCCTCTTTCATTTCTTTGATACATTCTATGTATCCACCTTGGAATAGGCGATCTCTCTCTTCCTCGAATTCCTTAAACTCGAGGAATTCTTGTATAGCCCGATCCCTGGCCTTCTCGGCCTCCTGGGCCTCCTCTTGAGCTTTCTCATGAGCCCCGTCGCTTCGAGTTTCGCCCAAGCCAGTGTTCCTTCGCAAGAAGCATGAGTTGTGAGAATTCACCGATTCTCTTCCTCGGCTGCAGACAGCAACGACAATACTCGAGCGACTTCGGCTTGTGCGCCATCAGTAGCTTTCCTGGCAAAAGTTGCCTCGGCTTTAGCATCTTCAGCAGCTTTTCGAGCAAGAGCCGCCTCATCGGTCAGGAAGTCGACCCGAGTCTCGACGATCTCGCTTCGTCCTTCTGCCTCGGCTAATAAATTCTGAAGCCTTTGGGCCGAGGATAACTCCTTGTAAGCCTTGACTAAGCAGGAAGCAAGCTGTAAAAGACGTGCATAAAGTCATGATAGATGATTGAAACAAGAAGCAACAAAAGAATTGAAAGGTAGAGAGAGAGGTCTCTTGCCTCAAAGAGCACCTTCGCCACATGACCAACGGTTTACGTCATGGGGATGTTGTAGAGGCTGGCAAAGTCTTTTTCACTCCCGTGAGCTATAGCCCAGGGAACCATCCCCGACATAACTGCTTGAAAGGGTGACGGTTCCTGTTGAGTCGTCTCCCCTCTGGAAGATTCAGCCCTCGTCTCCTCTCTCTGCCTCGGGACCTCTTCTGTAATAGGTCCTGACTCAGAAGCTGCCCGAGGTTCAACGGCTACCGCGTCCTCCACTTCCGCCCTCTCTTCCAGGTTAGAAAGTACAACCACAGTAGGGGCAGAGGAACTTACGGGTTCCTTCTCCTTCGACGCCGTCTTCTGCTTCTTGGACGGCCGAGGTACCGATAGAAGGATTGATCGCGGAGGAGTCTTGACTTTGAAAACCGGTTTAAGGGGAGGCCGAGCCCCAGTCATGTCTGAAGGAACCAGCCTAAGAAAGGGCCGAGCTTCAGCTAAATTTGATAGAAGAGTCAAACAAGTCATACAAAATTCAAGAAAGACATGAAGACGCAGTAAGGGTTACCTGTGACAGTCGAGTCTAAACCCGTAAGATGAAGGCGTTCCGGCTGTAGGAGTACCTTCCAGGACTGATCTTTCGGACTTAATGCTCTCAAGTCCTTGATCCGAGCTAAAGCACTGGATCCAAGCTTCTGTCTCTTCTTTGGAATATCTGCTAAACATAAGTTCGTCAGACTCAAAGCAAAAAAAAGAGAGAGAGAAAAAGGGGAAAGGAAATGCCGAGTCACCTGCTTTACTAAACGCCCGAGGAACATGAGCCTCGTATAGCCCGGATTCGGCCGTCTCCTAGTGACCACATGCCCAGAACCAGCGTTCTCTCCAATGTTTGTTTGAAGTGGGAGGGTCAATTATTAAAGAGCCACCCTTACCCCGCCAAGCGCTCAATATGTAAAAGCTAAGATAATTTGGGTTTACTCGCACTTGATATAAGTGGAGGAATTCATCGACTGTCAATGGAGGCTGTTCTAACTCAGCCCACAACACCGCACACTCGAATAAGTTCCTCCACCCATTAGGAACTATTTTTCCAGGAGCAGTCCGGATACGAGAAAGAAAGTTCCAAACAATGGGCTGAAGGGGCAGACGTAACCCACATTGCATTGAGACTTGAAAAATCACGACCGCCCCAGCAGGGGGATGGTCGGGTAAATCATTCGGACGAGGAAGGTAAATTATAACCGAGTCTGAGACGTGATATCCAATTCAAATTCTGTCCAAGTCTGCCTCAGTCAAAACTGAGGGAATTGGACCACTCAGTTCATCCTCTGACTCCTCTCCTTCGCTGCCTGAGTGAGGGGCTTGCGCTGACTCACCAATAGGAGCCGACCCAGAGGGTTCCTTTAGCAATCACAATTTCCTCTTCTTCTTCTTCTTCTTCTTCCAACAAATCCATTAGAAGATTGGGTCTCCCTGGGCGTGTTATCAGAGATGATCCGCCACGCGAAGGACCGACCGAAGCGGGATGCTCTGCCGGAGCTCTGGTGGCCCTCTTAGATAGGAATGTAGCATTGGTGTAGACAACAATCTCCACCAATAAAGAAGGTGATTCCGCAACGTTCCAAAAACGCTGCGCTTCGCCCTCTCACCAGAATTTCCCTCCCGGGGGCTCTGAGAGCCGTGCATTTTTGTTAATTAAAAAGGGGAGGGAGGAACTCACCGGAGAGAATATGGAGAACGATGACAATGAGGAAGAAAATGGCAGGAGTGAAGACGGAAATGGTGGAATGCAAAGCTGACAGCAAGAAAGGAGAGGGGGAAAAAGAGAAGGAAAATGAAAAGGAAGCAAAGCGCGGAAAGGGTAGCAGCGAAAATGCGAAACGAGTGCCCTTCCCTTCCTTTTATAGCCTTGCCATGTGGTTACGGCAATTAATGGGGAGACGAATCGACGCTTGCATCGACTCCCCCGCTCGCCACATGGTGCACGCCGACTGATGACGGTAACACTCTCGCCATGCGTCCGACGCTCATAAGCGGAAGAAACGACCTGATGGTTATTTGCACGTACGACCTCGGGCAGCGAACCGTCTCCCATTGGGAACGACAGAAAAGACATTAAATGCATTATCATTAACTCAAACTTAGCAGTGAACCGACCTAAAGACTCATTATTTCGTAATGCCGTACGAGACACATGGAGTAAGGGGGCTTACTGTTGGGGAGAAAATATGCTAAGTCCAGAGACTCGGATATGGAGCGGACCAATCCTACTGAAACTGCCCTGGATTTCTGAGGCAGGTGTTAGGTCCGAGACAAGACTATAAAATGGAGAGAATGAGACAAATTAAGTTAGCTCGGTTGACGAGCTAGCAACGTCAGCAAATGCCGACTGAGGCATAAAAATCCATTTCCGTAAAGCTAGCTGAGACTCACCTGATTGAGTCGGAATCGGCCAAGCCGAATGAAGGAGAGATGGTGTAAATAAAAACACCATCCCAGAAATCTCGCAAAAGGATCCATGATCTCGATGGACTTGAGATCGAATGGAGACTAGAAGCGGGCTGAAATCAAATCTCCACGATATCAGGAATAGAATCTCTACACGGCAGGATTCTCCTGCATCTATAAATAAAGGACCTCCATTTCACTGAAAGGTACGGAACTTAAAATCCTCAAAATGCCTTCTTTTTAACCTGCAAAGCGGACTTAAGCATCGGAGGTTCCCCGGGTCAGAACCAGGGTCTTCGTTCGGTTTATCTTTTGTGCAGGTGGTGAGCTTAAGAGAAGGCACACCATAAATTTACATCAACAGTATTCAAATCCTTGTACATCTTGAAAATCAATAAGTTATAAATCAATAACTTTGACTAGATGAGAAATCACAGCTAAGAGGCCAAATCATGAATTTACAAATATTTAATTATTAGTAAATTGAATTTTATAAGAGTTCTTATTAAAGGCTGCTTGGATTTCATCAAATAAGTTACTTTTTTTTGTGACAACAATAGATGAATAACTTATTTAAGATAAGTTTTGTTTATGATTAATTATAAGTAGCTTTTTTTATTTAAAGTTACTTAATCACTTCAGTTTAATTAGTAGAAATCAAGATAAGCGATTTTAAGGCATAAGTAGCTTATCTTAATTTCTATTTATTAAACTGAAGTGATTAAGTTACTTTAAGTAAAAAAGTTACTTGTAATTGATCTTACGCTAAATTTATTTATTTATTATTATAAGTAGAAAAGATATTATTTAGTGGTATCCAAACAGGCCTAAATGTTATAATAATTCATTTGATTTTTCATTTCCGAAAGAAATATAGGCGAATGATTTTTCATTTCCTAAGTAGCACATTATAACTTACCCATTTTTGTATTTTTGCCTCAGAAAGCAGTTCGAAAAGGATTGACGTAAATTTGCGGGCCTCACTGTGATTTATGTAACATATCCACACCATTTATCCATTTTGCTGAAACATTTCGAGGCATGAGTCCGAAAATGAAGTAGACCCAAAGCTCAAATGGCCCACACCATATATAGGAAACAGTGGTTGTAAAATGTCCACAGTTGAAAGTATTTTCTTCCACGAGCTCACAAGATTGTTTATTTATCATCTAACTAGTTCATAAGGTAACACAAATATGGATAAAGGGAAACACAAATATAGGCTTGATCCAAAACTTCTAGGGCCTTCAAGTAATTTTTAATGATAGACATCCAATTCCCGTTGTTTCTTATGACATGGTCCACCTGATCTTTGGATTTGCCTTAATTTTGGGCTCATGCCGTAAAATAAGCTGACAGAACAGATGAAGTGCATAGATAAACCACATACATCACAGTGGCCCCACATGAAATTTGCACCCTTTCATTTTAGGGCTAAAAAAGCAAGGTGTCAACCTCTGTATTGAAAATGGTGGGGAGTGTGAGGGGCCACACTTTGATGTTGGCCATCCATCATGTGAAGCCCACTCCATCCATTATGTAGGCCCACCTTAACGTGGACCATTCATTGTGTGGAGCCCCACCTTCAATATGTGCATGTGGACCTACCTTTGATGTCAATTGACATTACGTGGGCCCACCTTAGTGACCATCATCCATCATGTGGGTCCCACCTTTGATGTGGATTGCACATCAAATGGGACCCACTTGATGTGCATGTTCAGTCATTCTAGGCAACACTTTGATGCGAGTCACCTATCATTTGGGGCCCACCTTTGATGTGAACTACTCATTATATGGGCCTACCTTGATGTGGGGCCCCATGTTCAATGTGAGTCATTAATCATGAGGGGCCCACCTTTGATGTCCACCATCCATCATGTGGGACTCAACCTTTAATATGGTCATTCATCATGTGGGCCCACCTTTAATGTCAACCTTCCCTCTTATGGTCTCACATTAAATGTCCACCACCCATCATGTGCAGTCCCACCTTTGATGTGGACCATCCACCAGGTAGGGCTTGCTTGAGGTGGATTGTTCATTGCGTGGGGCCACACTTTGATGCATGCCATTCATCATGTGAGGCTCACTTTTGATGTGACCGTGCATTATGTGGGCCCTCCTTTGATGTGGACCATTCATCATGTGGGGCCATCTTCAATACTAGTCATTCATCACGTCGGCCTATCTCAAAGAAATTGTAAAGAAAATAGAAGAGGGTAAGATGAGCATTACTTGAAAAGTTTAATGATATGGTTATCCAAAAATTAGTTAAAATATCTATCTACTAGAGCTAAATAAGCTTTGTTTAAACAAGTAACCCCTCCCTAATTTATTAAATTGAACTTATTTACTAATTTATAAACAAATAAGCATTACGATTATAGACTTTTACCAAATAATTTAAAAGCTTATATATATATATATATATATATATATATATGAAATAAATCAATAATCTTTTATTTGTAGAGATGCCAGATGCCCCCTAACTTTGAGTGCATGCGCGAGTCATTGTTGTGTAATTTGAGAGAGCAGGAGCCACCATGCAAATGACTAGTTGGTGGTTACGCGTGAATCTAATCGAGGGTGTCAACAGGTCAGGCTGGGTTTGTGCATTAGCTACTTGGGGTTTACGAACCCCAAACCCCAGTATCTCATCACTCGCTGTCTTCTGAAAACCATAACTTTCTCATCGTTAATCAACGATCACTGTCATTTCTCTGTCTCTCTCTCTCTACATGACATATGCAGTCGATGGATGGCAGGTTTTTAGAGGAACCCGCTGTCCACGATGGGCCCACCACAGATCAGTGACCCAAACTGCTGGGAGTTGATGCGGCCACGACCCAAGAATGCCGATGTGAAAATCCTGACCTTTCATCTCGTTGCCTGCAAGCAGATGGTCACGAACAAAACTACAGCATCGGTCCGCACAAAAACACCCAGTTTTAGTGGCTCAGATCTTCCCATCTCGAATCTTTATGGGACATTGTCCATCGAGAGCTTTGCATGGTACACACTGTTTTATTCTATTTTTATTCTCAATTTCTATCCATACTTGGGTAATCCAGGTCATTGTTCTGCTGCAGTGTCACGCCCCAGACTCGGTAACCAGACTCACAAGGAACCCGATGGCCGGTTTTAGCCGCAACAGCCTCCGTAGTACCCCATTCTCGGCTCCTAAGGCAGGTTCCGATCCTGGGATCCTACATGGAGGATTTTCATAATAGTATAATCATTTCCAATACGAGCATACCCAAAATCACAGCAAGTATATCTGAGAATAACTAAGGCACACATCACAAAATCCACTATGAATTTGAACATTTACAAGCTTATATAAGGTTCAAAAGGACATATATAAGATAATAGGAAAAGAGAGAAAAGTCAGCAACACTGTGTCCTCAAGCTCAGCTCTAATCCACGCTCTGCCGCTCTACGACACCTGCCTAGGATCACCTGCACAGATCAATCGTGCATAAGCTTATAGAAGCTTAGCGGGTGGTATAAGTAAGTGACTATAGTACGCAGAGGAATGATAAGAGGTACGAGAAGAGAAACATGCTCAATGACAATATCACAAGCCTTACCAAGGCTTATCATGAATACGATGCAATGCATGAAGGGGTTTATATAGCCGATGCTAATGCGATGCAAGTAATGTCACTACTCATATCCAAACCACATGTCAAGTACATTTTCAATTATAAAGAAATCACCGGGGTCCATTACATTGCTGAATGACTGCCACTCTACAGATCTCACACAATCAAACGAGCGTAAGAGACCTCACTACCCACCCACCTATAAATAGCCAATCACCAGCAAGGGCTGATGGTAGCGGACCCATTTACGAGCTAGTCAGACTCAACCTAGCAGTGCCTCCTCACACCAGGTAGTAAGGCCACACCCTTATCCAACCGACTACAGGACAGTGGGAGTTACGGCCTAATGGTATAAAGCCCTCATGCGGTCATAGTTTCTACTCGGTCACGGCGTTGGAGCAGATCCTTGGTACCTGGAAGTTTTGAGAATTTCACCCATGGGCATCCTATGCACCCAGTATGCTCAAGTAATATTTTCGTTGTCCACACATACGGCCATCCACGAATGTCCTATGGAGGTAAGGCCCTGATGAAGCAAGGGCGGTATCATCATGAAATACGATGCCAATGCATGAGTCACACATACAAATCATGCACTAGCTGCAGGCACACAATGTGCACGAGGGGAGAAACTCCATCCCTCAATGACCACTATACAATGCAATCAATTCATATAGATGATGCATATGGGTCACAATGATGTAAGTGTGCTACCTATAGAATGTATTCCTCCTTCCCAAGGAGGGACAAGGACAAGATCTATGGACAAGTACTCTAAGGAGAAATGAAGTTCTCTTAGTGGGGGCCCAACAATTTGGGATGATCCACAAGCTAGGGGAGTCCTAAGGCCTCAAAAAGGAAATGGGCTTAACAATGTCTAAGGTGGGCCTTCAACCACCTATAAGGGCCTTAGGGGCCTACCTTAGGGCCACCAAGGAGGATATCTAACCTCAACTGGGTCCCAAAAGGGTAGCCTGCTACGTATGTAAAGAAAAGTCCAAGGCACAATCAATCCATGGCCTAGTGGGCCATACACTAAGCCTAATACATAGGCAACCTAGTAGGCCCTTAAGCAAGGTTAGGGCCCAACCATAAGGGTCATGGGTTCACTCATTGTAGAGGGCCTAATAGGCAGCCCATTATCCCAACATATGGGAAATCCTTATATTTAACACAAGTAAGTTGGGCCTCACATCTCTGCCCATGTATGAATTTATTATAGTGGGCAAGTAAGGGGCCCAACTACTTGAGTATTTGGCCCATAAGACCCATCACAATGGTATCGTAAATATAGGACCCAAGTGTCTAACGGGCCTATCAAAAGTTCCAGCCCAACCAAGGCTATAAGGCCCATTAATTAACTAAAAGACTAGCCCAAGAAGAATCCAATTGGAATGGGCCTTTAATCATGCACTAATTAAGTCCAAAAATAAAATTAAAATGGTAAGATAACTGACTTAAATCCTCCTCAAATCTAGTGGTTCATACTGCCCCAAAACAATATCTATAAGTAACAATTGTTGGGCTCATTACCAAATTCCAGCTCACCCATTTTTCTAGGTTGGTTGGAATCCAACAAAAAAAATATTTTATAGTAGATGAAATTTCTGATGGCCCACATATATAACAATGGGTCCCACTAGATGAGAGGGGAATGCACAACACACATTAGAAGTGGGTCTTGCTGTTGGAATAAAGGTCCAGCAACAGCCCAAGGTAGGGGCGTCCTATAATGGATAGTCCTACGTGCCTGGGTATTTGGCCCAAAACAGATCCAAATTTGCAGGTCACACCACGGTCATTACAGGGGCCCGATGGCCCTGAAAATTTACAAGATGGTTTTTCTATAGGTGGGTCAAACTCTACAAAATTTTGCAATTTTTAGATAACTAGAAGTATTTTAATTTATTTTTAGAATACAGTTTGTCCAGAAAATCAGACTGACCTGGACGTCCCAATGTAGTGGGCTAGTCCAGCCCTTGCCACAGTGTCTACAGGGGTCTGTTGACCCTATAATTTGGTATGTCGGTCCTACCATAGGTAGGACACCCCCTGTAAATTTTCATGATTTTTAAATACCTAGAAGTATTTTAATTAAATTCAGAATTACAGTCTGACATGGGTAAAATGTTGCTAGAATTATAACTATCCCTATGTTTGAGACCACATGGGGTGGGCCTAAACTTGTCCAAACCCCTGGAAAATTGGTGGGAAGGGTGGTCCTACTCATAGATAGCAAGTGGGGTCCACTGGGGTAGCCCACTTATTCCAGAAACTCAGGTAAAAATGCTCATTCCCAACTTATAGTGTTGCTGAATTGTCCAGAAATTTCTGGACAGTTAGCCCACTTTAGCCCATCCCATGGGTCTCAATCATAGGAGAAATGGTGTGGGTATCATTCCACATCAAAGTGGGATCCACACACAACAAAACCCCTAAAGATATTTGGGGTAGAAAGGTCTGCAAATAGGTTTAAACAATAACTTAAAACTCATGCTCCAATCGGGCCCGAAATCTGGATAGCAACATAGTCTATCTATATTTCAGCCCATACAAATTAATTAAAATATTTATGGCCCTAATTCAACATGTGGGGTCCACCTTGATAGGTTAACAAAATTCCAGACTCATGAGTTCACTCAGACTCCCATGAAAAAGATATTTTGGAGGCCACCCAAACCATGCATGCATGGTGGGCTTGGACGTCTAATCAAGGCGGGCTTGGACATCCCATCTAACTAAGGGTCTGAGATGTTGTTGACCTCTCCTTGTTGGACCACTTATCATCAGAAGAGAGAAAGGGAGAAGGAAGAAGTAAATCGGTCATTGGTGGAAGGTCACGCCACTAATGGACCTTCCACTCCACAATCCACACCATCCACTATGTATACACTTATATGCAAGCTATTATGCATCAAGATAACTTGCTGGAGGGTAGGGACACCCTCCCGACATGCATACAAACGCCTAGATGGCCTATGAGATGCAAGAATAAATGAGAAGGTATCATGGTGGGTCCATAAAGAATGGCCCACCATAAAAGGAAATGAGTAGGATCTAGACCCATGACCTTCATCTTAGGAGCCATGTAGGACCTCCACCATGGGTTGGTGGGTCCTACATGCTTCCATGCAAGCAAGAGAAGAAAAGGGAGAAGAAGAAGGAAGAAAGTCTTCTAGAGTGCACCCACATTAATGGATCCTACTCCAAAGTTACATCAATCTACTCTTCATACTCCAAGGGACATGTTTCAATGGGTGAGATGGATTGTTGAAGGTTAGATGGGAGGGGATTAGAGGGAGAAGGGGCTGGATAGAAGGAGAAGGTGGGGATATGTGGAGGTGTTGTTAGGAGAAGAGAGTAGAGAGAAATGAGAGGGAGAAAAGAGAAATTGCTAAAAAAGAGAGAGAGAGAGAGAGAGTCATCATGAGTTCTCTCTCCTAGGATAGGCAAATCCATCATGAAACTAGAGTGATATTAACAATGCTCATAGACTCATAGGCTTGGGGTAGGGATGGGTAGTGTGTGGGTAGTGGGTAGTGTAGAGGATGGGGTTTAGGTAGTGTGTGGGTGGTGTGTGTTGGAATTTACATAAAAGTGGGTGGCCATCTTGAAAAGCGTGCCCTCCACATTAGGTGGGCCATATGATCATGATCAAGGGTAAGAAATGAAAAGCCTACATATTATGATCTACATATCGGATGGACGCACAAGACGCAGTGTTGGAACTGCAATGACAAAGTGGACAAGATGACATAGGTCTCAGCTCGATCCGAGTCCGGTCTACGTGACCGGACTCAAGGATGATCGCAAACACAGTCTGAGGGTCGCGGATCGCTGGAATTCGACCGGTAGGACCACGGGACCACAAGAAATGAAATGCATACTCACACACACACATGCACATATGCGAACTGGGTCGGGTCTTACAATCCTCCCCTCTAAGAAAGAAATTTTGTCCTCAAAATTAATAAAATCAGAGTAATTAATAATGCATAAATATTATATATATATATCAATCATCATCAATCACAAGAGAAGGCAATACAAGCGATCAATCATCGAACAAATGGGGATAACGCTCTCTAATCTCGGCTTCGCGTTCCCAAGATGCCTCGGCCTTTGAATGATGACCCCATTACACCTTCATGAAGGGAATGACCTTGGTCCTGAGGACCTGCTCCTTCTGATCTAGAATTCGAATCGGCTGCTCAATGTAAGAAACATCCTCATGGACCTCGAGTGGCTGCCAATCAATCACAGGAATAGTGTCCGACCCACACTTCCGCAACATAGAAATATGAAACATGTCATGGATCGTGGACAACTCAGGAGGTAAGGCAAGCCTATAGGCCACAGCACCTAAGCGCTCGGTAATCTCAAAAGGTCTAATAAATCTAGGGGTGAGCTTGCCCTTCACACTAAAGTGAACCATCATAGGCGAGACCTTAAGATATACCATATCCCCGACTGCGAACTCGAGGGGTCGACACCGACGATCAACAAAACTCTTCTGCCAGCTCTGAGTTGTGTGCATCCTCTACCTAATAACATTAATAGCCTCTTACGTCTGCTGCATAAGGTCGGGACCTAAGGGATGACGCTCTCCTACCTCGGTCCAACAACTAGGAGATCTGCACGGCCTACCATAAAGTGCCTCAAAAGGAGCCATACCGATAGTCGCTTGATAGTTGTTGTTGTACACGAACTCGGCGAGGTGCATATGCTCATCCCAACTGCCCACAAAGTAGATCACACAAGCTCTGAGCATATCCTCAAGGATCTGGTTGACCCTTTCAGTCTACCCATCCGTCTGTGGATGATAAGCGGTGCTGAGATGCAAAGTGACCCCCAGCGCCTACTGGAAACTCCTCCAAAATTGAGACATAAATCTGGATTCTCGGTGTGAAATGATTGAAACTGGGATACCGTGCAGTCTCACTATCTCCTCAATAAACACCTTTACAAGCCGGTCCATAGACCAGGAAGTACGTATTGGAATAAAATGAGCCGACTTCGTCAGACGATCGACGATAACCCAGATGGTATCATGACCGCGCTGAGTCCTTGACAAACCTGCGATGAAGTCTATCGATACGTGCTCTCACTTCCACTCTGGAACACTCAACGACTGCAAGGGATCAAGGGGTCTCTGGTGATCGGCATTGCCACTCTGGCATGTGTCACACTCGGCCACAAAACTAGCTATCTGGCACTTCATCCCCTACCAAAAATATTGCCTCCTCATATCACGATACATCTTCATAGAGCTTGGGTGAATAGTAAGTCTCGATTGATGTGCCTTGGTCATCAAATCACTACGCAACTCTAGCACATCCGGGACACACAATCGGCCTCTAAAGCGTAATCCACCATCGGAACCAATCTGCCAATCTGACTGCTCCACGGATGCGGCCTTTGCTCGGTACTCTTGAAGTAACTAGTCCGTCTGCTGAACCTCTATCACCCTAGCCACCAAAGAAGGTTGAATCGACAAGCTCGAAAGCTGAACAATGGAAGACTACAGACCGAACTCAAAGTCAAACTCTGAAACATCCTTCTTCTTCACAAACAATACCGAGGCTCCCCAAGGCGAACTGTTGGGACGAATGAAACCTAACTCCCGGAGCTCATCCAACTGTTCCTGCAGTTCCCTCAACTCCAACGGTGCCATCCGGTAGGGGGCCTTCGAGATAGGCACGGTACCGAGCACCAGATTAATTTGAAACTTCACCTCTTGATGTGGCGGCAAACCCGGGATCTCCTGGAACACATCCAGGTACTCGCAAATAATGGGCAGCTGCTCGATACACTCTACCACAGAATCCTCGACGACAAAAGCCAAGAAACTAGATAACGGCTCTCCCTTGGGCTCAGCGACAAACTGGAATACTGACAAGCCGGGAATGTGAAACGTAACTGTCCTAGCAGCACAGTCTAAGACGGCACAATACTCTGCAAGCCAGTCCATACTCAAAATAACATCAAAGCCTTCCATCGGCATCATGAACAGATCAGCGGGAAGAAACATCTCGCCCACTAACACCGGGCAAGAAGGACAGCGATGAGTCAACATAAAAGACTTTCCTATGGTAGTCGAGACTGCCAACGTCTCAGACACGGACTCTGATGGAATACCGGTCGATCGGTAAAACTGCTCGGCCACAAAAGAATGGGAGGCACCAGAATCAAATAAAACATGAGCAATGCAGGAAGAAATAAAAAGAATACCCTTGACAACTCCACCGGTCGATGACTGCGAGTCCTGGCCTGGTGCTTGCTTGCAAAATAAAAGCAGCCCTGAGCTGGTAGGGGAAGCAAACCAGAAGACCGAGGGTCCTGAGTTTGCGCCTGCTGGGCTGCTATACACACTCGACCTAGGGACTGAACATACAGATATCCCCTCTGCTGGTGCTGCTACTATCTCTGCTGGGGAGGTCTGCCTGGCTGCCTCTGTTGCTGAGGAAGAGCCCTAGGAGCAGGGGCTAAAAGCTATGCTCTCCGCTGCTGGTGAGGAAGACGAGGAGGAGGCAACCGCGGTGGCCTTTGCTGCTGAATGGGGAAAGGGCACTCACGCCTCCGATGCCCGGCCTATCTACAACCGAAGTAAACACCAGAAAATGGGCCGAAAGATGGAGCAGTTGGCGGTGCTGATGACGATGAAGAGGCTATTGACTGAGCCGCAGGCTACCGATACCCTGATCTGCCCCTCCTCCTCTGCTGACGGTGCTGACTGGAACTGCCGGCTGTGCACTCTTCTTCCGGTCTCCATTAGAACTCTGCTCTCTCGATCTCTGGGTTATAGCCCATCCTCCTTATAAACTAGTGCCTGATGCACAACCTGGTCTAACGTCTCCAAGCAATGCCCCACCACACGACTGCGAAGGGCAGGACAAGCCACTCACAAAACGACAGGCTCTCATCTTCTCATCGTTGGTGAGATGAGGAACAAATCTAGACAAGGTCAAGAAACAGGCCTCATACTGAGATACGGTCAAATCTCCCTGAACCGCGGTCTCAAACTCGATCACCCTCTGGATCTGAACGTGCTCGGAGAAGAATTTTTGGTCAAAACGGACCATGAATTCCTCCCATGTCCAAATAAACTAGGGCCCGACCATCTTGGATACGGATGACCACCAATGACGGGCCTCGCCCTGAAGCAGATAGGTTGCAAGGGATACTCTGATCCGTATGACACTGTATATTATAAAAAATCCTCGCAACCTCAATGCTCCAAACCTCAGCGGCAGAAGGGTCAGGGTCACCACTAAACCTCGTGGGATCATGTTGACGGAACTCTCTGGCTATCACACTAGCACGTGGTAAGTTAAACTACCCAAAAACCTCAACGGTAGCTAGCAGATGGGTTTGCAATGTAGTGGCAACAAGCTGCATCAACTGTTGGAAATGCTCAGCTCCCATGGGTACTGTTGGAACGACAGGGGCGGCACTCGCCTCAGGCGAAGGCATGGGTGCGGCCGACGGGGTAGGAGCCTCTATAACTAGAACAACAGGCTAAGGAGGGGGAACCGGTGGGGGAGCTGGAGCAACTGAAGGAACGGGCACTACAGGCTTAACTGGAGGAATAGGCTGGATTGGGACCTATGGAATCGGATCCTCAACAATGGGGCATGATGTGCTCAAGTAGGACGGGTATCTCGGGCGCCACGTCCATGGGCACCACGGCCACGGGTGCCATGTCTAGGCGGCATCATCTACAAAATTACGATGATATAAGGAATCGGGACAATTACAGGCTCGATGCAGAGTGAAAGGAAAGGTCTCGGGATACTACTTGTCCTATGATCTCGGCAGACATGCGATGTTATCTTAAGTCATTCCAGAAGTACTTGCTACACTCTGATACCAACTCCCGTCACGCTCTAGACTCGGTAACCGGACTCACAAGGAACCCGATGGATGGTTCTGGCCGCAACAGCCTCCGTAGTACCCCATTGTCAGCTCCTAACGCAGGTTCCGATCCTGGGATTCTACAAGGAAGATTTTCATAACAGTATAATCATTTCCAATACAAGCATACCCAAGATCACATCAAGTATATCTGAGAATAACCAAGGCACACATCACAAAATCCACTATGAATTTGAACATTTATAAGCTTACATAAGATCCAAAAGGATATACATAAGATAATAGGAAACGAGAGAAAAGTCAGTAACACTGGGTCCTCAAGCTTAGCTCTAATCCATGCTTTGCCGCTCTACGACACCTGCCTAGGATCACCTGCACGCATCAATCGTGCGTAAGCTTATAGAAGCTTAGAGGGTGGTGTAAGTGTGTGAAAATGGTGTACAGAAGAATAGTAGGAGATGCAAGAAGGGAAACATGCTCAATGGGAATATCACTAGCCTTATCAAGGCTTATCATGAATACGATGCGATGAGTACTGGACGCTATACCAAGGCAATGCATGAAAGGGCTTGTATAGACAATGCTAATGCGATGCAAGTAATGCCAGTGCTCATATCCAAACCACAAGTTAAGTACATTTCCAATCATAAGGAAATCACCGGGGTCCATTACACTGCTGGATGACTGCCACTCTACAGACCTCGCATAGTCAAATGAGTGTAAGAGACCTCACTACCCGCCTGTGGACAGCCAATCACTAGCAAGGCCTAATGGTAGCGGACCCATTTACGAGCTGGTCAAACTCAGCCTAGCAGTGCCTCCTCACACCAGGCGGGTAAGGCCACACCCTTATCCAACCGACTACACGACAGTGAGAGTCGCGACCTAACGGTATAAGGCCCTCGTGCGCTCATAGTTTCTACCAGGTCACAGTGTTGGAGCAGATCCTTGGTACCATGGAAGTTTTGGAAATTTCACCCATAGGCATCCTATGCACCTGGTATGCTCAAGTAATATTTTCGGTGTTCACACACACGACCATCCACGAATGTCCTGTGAAGGCAAGGTCCTGATGAAACAAGGGCGGTATCATCATGAAATACGATGTCAATGCATGGGTCATACATACAAATCATGCACTAGCTGCAGGCACAAGAGGAGAGAAACTCCATCCCTCAATGACCACCATACAATGCAATCAATTCATACAGATGATGCATATGGGTCACAATGATGTAAGTGTGCTACCTATAGAATGTATTCCTCCTTCCCAAGGAAGGACAAGGACAAGATCTATGGACAAGTACTCTACGGAGTAATGAAGTTCTCTTAGTGGGGGCCCAACAATTTGGGATGACCTACAAGCTAGGGGAGTCCTAAGGCCTTAAAAAGGAAACGGGCCTAACAAGGTCCAAGGTGGCCCTTCAACCACCTATAAGGGCCTTAGGGGCCTACCTTAGGGCCACCAAGGAGGACATCTAACCTCAACTGGGTCCCAAAAGGATAGCCTGCTACGTATGTAAAGAAAAGTCCAAGGCCCAATCAATTCATGGCCTAGTGGGCCATACACTAAGCCCAATACATAGGCAACCTGGTAAGCCCTTAAGCAAGATTAAGGCCCCAACCATAAGGGTCATGGGTTCACTCATTGTGATGGGCCTAATGGACAGCCCATTATCCCAACATATGAGAAATCTTTATATTTAACACAAGTAAGTTGGGCCTCACATCTCGACCTAAGTATGAATTTATCATAGTGGGCAAGCAAGGGCCCAACTACTTGAGTATTTGGCTCATAAGACCCACCACAATGGCATGGTAAATATAGGACCCAAGGGTCCAACGGGCCTATCAAAAGTTTCAGCCTAACCAAGGCTATAAGGCCCATTAATTAACTAGAAGACTAGTCCAAGAAGAATCCAATTGGAATGGGCCTTTAATCATGCACTAATTAAACCCAAAAATAAAACTAAAATGGTAAGATAACTGACTTAAATTCTCCTCAAATCTAGTGGGCCATACTGCCCAAAATAACATCTATAGGCAACAATTATTGGGCTCATTACCAAATTCCAGCCCACCCATTTTTCTGGGTTAGTTGGAATCCAACAATAAAAAAAATATTTTATAGTAGATGAATTTCCTGATGGCCCACATGCATAACAGTGGGTCCCACCAAATGATAGGGGAATTCACAACACACATTAGAAGTGGGCCTAGCTACTGGAATACAGGCCCAGCAACAGCCTAAGGTAAGGGCGTCCCATGGTGGGTAGTCCTACGTGCTTGGATATTTGGCCCAAAACTGACCCAAATTTGCAGGTCACACCATGGTCAGTACAGGGGCCCGATTGGCCTGAAAATTTGCAGGATGGTCTATCCATTGGAGGGCGACAATTTCACAAAATTTCACGATTTTTGGATAAGTAGAAGTATTTTAATTTATTTTTAGAAAACAGTCTGCCCAAAAAATCGGACTGACCTGGATGTCCTAATGTGGTGGGCCAGTCCAGACTTGCCACGGTGTCTACAGGGGTCTGTTGACCCTAACATTTGGTAAGTGGGTCCTACCATGGGTGGGACACCTCCCTTTAAATTTTTATGATTTTTGGATACCTAGAAGTATTTTAATTAAATTCAGAATTATAGTATATTATGGGTGAAACGTTACTGGAATTATAACTGTCCCTATGTTTGGGACCACATGGGGTGGGCCTAATGTCACACCATAGACTCGGTAACCAGACTCACAAGGAACCCGATGGCTAGTTTTGGCCACAACAGCCTCTATAGTACCCTATTCTCGGCTCCTGAGGCAGGTTCTGATCCTGGGATTCTACAAGGAGGATTTTTGTAACAATATAATCATTACCAACATGAGCATACCCAAGATCACTGCAAGTATATCTGAGAATAACAAGGTGCACATCACAAAATCCACTAAGAATTTAAACTTTTACAATCATTCACAAGGTCCAAAAGGATATACATGAGATAAAAAGAAAAGAGAAAGGTCAGCAACACTGGAGTCCTCAAGCTCAGCTCTACTCCAAGCTCTACCGCTACAATACCTGCCTAGGATCACCTGCACCTATCAATGTGCGTAAGCTTATAGAAGCTTAGAGGGTGGTGTAAGTGTGTGATATTGGTGTACATAAGAATAGTAGGAGATGCAAGAAGGGAAACATGCTCAATGAGAATATCACTAGCCTTACCAAGGCTTATCATGAATACGATGCGATGAGTACTGGACGCCATATCAAGGCAATGCATGAAAGGGCTTGTATAGCTAATGCTAATGCGATGCAAGTAACATCAGTACTCATATCCAAACCACAAGTTAAGTACATTTCCAATCATAAGGAAATCATTGGGGTCCATTACACTGCTGGATGACTGCCACTCTACAGACCCCACACAGTCAAACGAGTGTAAGAGACCTCACTACCCGCATGTGGACAGCCAATCACTAGCAAGGCCTGAAGGTAACAGACCCATTTATGAGCTGGTCAGACTCAGCCTAGCGATGCCTCCTCACACCAGGAAGGTAAGGCCACACCCTTATCCAACCGACTACACGACAGTGGGAGTTGCGGCTTAACGGTATAAGGCCCTCGTGCGCTCATGTACTCCACCCGGTCACGGCGTTGGAGCAGATCCTTGGTACCATGGAGGTTTTGAGAATTTCACCTATGGGCATCTTATGCACCCGGTATGCTCAACTAATATTTTCAGTATCTACACATATGGCCATCCACGAATATTCCTATGAAGGTAAGGCCCTGATGAAGTAAGGGCGGATATCCACATGCTATGCAATGTCAGATGCATGAATCACACAATCACCCATGCTTCAATCCCAAGCATCCATCGTGCTCCAGAGGAAAAAACTCCACCCCTCGGGGAGATGCCAACATGTCCTATACAATGACACAACCATGGCCAATCATACCTCAACCAAGCATGCATATGATGCGTATGGGAGTGGCCATGAAGATGAATAGGGTCACAATGAGGTGAAGATGAACTCTCTACCTAACCATAAAGGGTCTAGGCACTTAACCAATTCCTCATAAGGAATACAACCTCTAGTGGGGGGCCCATTTTCCTGAGGTAGCCCACGAGACTAAGCATACAAATTACGGGCCTAAATAATATAGAGATAGGCCTAGCAAGGGATTAAGGTGGGCATTCAACCACAGTTAGAGGGAGGGTCCAAAATGGGGACATTCAACCACCATTTCCCCAAGACATAACCAACCATGATCCATATAGCTACAAGGCCCAAGGCCCACATGCAAACCACATACATAAGCCCCACATAAAGGCATGAGGAAAAAGGGTCAAATACTACCTTCAACAACATGGGCCTAAAGAGGGGAATCAAAGCCCAAGGTCCAAGTCCCAATGGCCATAGGACTCATACATTTAGTTGAACTTAATGGGCAGCCCATGAGCACAAAAACACGACTTAAAAATAAGTTTAAGTTGGGTGAAATGGGCCCCACTACATCAGCCCAATAACTAACAATTTAAGTGGGCAACCAAGGGCCCAATACCACCTTTATCTTAGCCCATAAGTCCATCAAAATGGTGGAAGTCAGCCCTACATGTGGCTGGGCCAAGCTGGGATGTTCCAGCCCAATCTGGGCCCAATAGGAAGTCCTAAAATCTGGTTCATATTTGGGTCTCACAATGATCATTAATGGAGACCCAAAAAAAAGCATTAATTAATGCCCAAGAATATTCTAAAATATAAGGGAGTAATAAATACCCCAATTCTTCAATATGGTGGGCCCCATATAAACTGAGATGGGCCCCACAGGAGACATCCACCAAGGGTGAGCCCTTCCACGTGGGCCACCCAAGGATGGAGGACAGCATGGATGAAACACACCGTCATGGTAAACCTGCACGCTGGGACGGCCAGCCTCAAGCTGGACGTCCCTAGCTGGACGTCCTGCATGGACCGCTGGTCCAGCTCAATGGGCCTCACAATCATAGCCCCAATGGGCCCTAGAACATCAGAGATGGGTCCCCAACTAATCATACACAAAGCCCAACTGGCTGGGGCCCAAAAGTTCTGAAATAATAAAGGGGACAACAATGTACAGGAAATTTCTGCAATTCATGTTACTGTCCTAAATTTGGGCACTCCATTGGAGTGGGTCCAGGGCCTCTAAAATTCTGAAAATTGAGGGCCAAGGTCCCTCATCATACATAAAATAAGAGGAAACCCAAAAAAGTGGCCCACCATCAGAGGAAATATTTTTGAATTATGGTTTTTATCAAGGCATATTGCTAGACTGCACAGCAGAAAAATCTGGCAGTCCAACCTTCTTGGCCCATTATTTTGGATGCCTAAATGGGGTCGGTTTGGGCTGAAATTTTACAGAGTGATACTTATATAGGTGAGCCACACCTCCACAAAATTTTAGAATTTTTGGATATTTCTAAGTATTTTAATTCATTTAAAGAAATCAATCTATCCTGAAAATCGGACTGATCTAGACACCATATTGTAGTGGGCCGGTCCAGCCACCACCATGGTGTGTACCATTAGCCCCAAAAATTTTTAGGTGGGTCCTACTATGGGTGGGTCACCTCCTTGTAAATTTTTAGAATTTTTAGACACCCAGAAGTATTTTAATAAATTTTGGAATTCCAACCTATCCAGGGTGGAATGTTGCTGGAACAGTGCAGAAAATCTAGACTGTTCACCCCAGTTAGACCATACCTTTAGGACCCCAATGAAGGTCAGATGGGACTGAAATTTGGGAGACATCAAGATGAGATCCCCACCTTTTAGAAAAGTATATTTGATGGGTACAAAAGGTCCCCCAATCAGTCCTAAATTCAAGCCCAAGTCCAGCAAAAATCTGTCCAGAAGTTTTTGGACAGCAATACATGGCTGGACACATCAGCCTATATCTCAATAATTTTAGCCATAAAAAGGGTGTGTGGCCTTCTTCAATGGGCCCCACATAAGTCCAGATAACAAATTAAGACTAGGACACTAGCATGCATTGATTAAGGTGTCCAAAGATCATGGAGTTGGGTAGTAAGGGCGTCCCACCTTGCTGGGATTTTATTTTTATTTATTTTGGGGCATCCTAGGCCCACTAAATGGACCACACACACAACATCATCCACACATCAGAGAAAAGAGAAGAAGAAAAGAGAGTAATCTGGCCATGGGGGTAGGGCCCCGCCACTAATGGGCTCTCCCAAGAGTCAATCTCAACCATACAACAATGTTACTTGAACATGCAACATTAAACTAATGCATACATGATCTATGACTAGAATGGGTGGTTGGGATGTCATCCCAACCTGAGTTCTAGGGTCTAGATGCCCTTGAAATAAGGTGGATGATACAATACATAATGATGGGGTCCATGAAGAATGGCCCCATCATATTTCATGATATGCATGTAGGATGGGCCAAAAGGCCATATCCATGGGGTCAAATGGGGTCTCCACCATGGATTGGTGGGCCCCATATGATCCACACAAAAGAAATAAGAAGATTTAAGGGTAGAAAATTATATCAGCAAGATCATAGTTACCTACTTGTGATCTCACTCCCAAACTTCTACTCCATGAAGCTCTTGGAGCAAGGAATGGATTTCAATGGTAGAGATCTAATTCAAATGGAGGGATTGGGAGTATGATGGGGGTAAGGGGGTAGGAGAAGAGAGGGAGATGGAAGGAAAGTTGCTGAAAATTCTAACAATAGAGGGAAATGAGAGGGAGGGAGAGAATAAAGAGAGAGAAAAATGTCATCATATTTTGTAAGGGAGGGAGGAGATTACAATGTTTAAGCTTTTAGACTAGGCTTGGGTGGTGTTTGTTGAGATGGGTGGTGTTTTCATAGGATTTGTGTGGTGTGTATGTAGTGTGTATGGGGACTTGTGCCATGGAGGTGGTCCTCATGCATTTGCACAAAAGTGGGCCATATGATAAAGGGCCATATCATATAATGCTCATAACTTTTGATCCATAAGTTGGATGGGCGCACAATACACGTCGTTGGAATCGCAGCGACGATGCGAACAAGATGGCATAGGTCTCGGGTCGATCCTATTTGGGTATACGTGACCGGACTCAAGGATGACCACAAACACAATCCGAGGGTCGCAGGTCATCCGAATTCGACCGGTAGGACAGCGAGACCATGATGAACAAGATGCATACTCACACATACACATGCACACATTAGAACTAGGGTCGGGTCTCAACCTAAACTTGTCCAAACCCCTGAAAAATTGGTGGCAAGGGTGGTCCTACTCATGGACAACAAGTGGGGTCCACTGGGGTGGCCCACTTATTCCAGAAACTCAGGTAAAAATACTCATTCCGAACTTACAGTGTTGTTGAACTGTCCAAAAATTTCTGGACAGTTAGCCCACTTTGGCCCATCTCATGGGTCTCAATCATAAGAGAAATGGTGTGGGTCCCATTCCACATCAAAGTGGGATCTACACACAACAAAACCCCTAAAGATATTTGGGGTAGAAAGGCTTACAAACAGGTCTAAACAATAACTCAAAACTCATGCTCCAACCGGGCCTGAAATTTGGATAGCAACATAGGCTATCCATATTTCAAGCCATACAAATTAATTAAAGGATTTATGGCCCTGATTCAACATGTAGGGTTCACCTTGATAGGTTAACAAAATTTCAGACCCATGAGTTCACTCAGACCCCCATGAAAAAGACATTTTGGAGGCCACCCAAACCATGCATGCATGGTGGGCTTGGACGTCTAATCAAGGCTGGCTTGGACATCCCATCTAACTAAGGGTCTGAGATGTTGCTGAGCTCTCCTTGTTGGACCACTTATCATCAGAAGAGAGAAAGGGAGAAGGAAGAAGTAAATGGGTCATTGGTGGAAGGTCACGCCACTAATAGACCTTCCGCTCCACAATCCACACCATCCACTATGTATACACTTATATGCAAGCTATTATGCATCAAGATAATTTGCTAGAGGGTAGGGACACCTCCCTACATGCATGCAAAGGCCTAGATAGCCTATGAGATGCAAGAATAAAGGAGAAGGCATCATGGTGGGTCCATAGAGAATGGCCCACCATGGAAGGAAATGAGTAGGATCTAGACCCATGACCTTCATCCTAGGAGCCATGTAGGACCTCCACCATGGGTTGGTGGGTCCTACATGCTTCCATGCAAGCAAAAGAAGAAAATGGAGAAGAAGAAAGAAATTCTTCTAGAGTGCACCCACCTTAATGGATCCTACTCCAAAGCTACATCAATCTACTCTTCATGCTCCAAGGGACATGTTTCAATGGGCGAGATAGATTGTTGAAGGTTAGATGGGAGGGGATTAGAGGGAGAAGAGGCTGAATAGAAGGAGAAGGTGGGGACATGTGGAGGTGTTGCTAGGAGAAGAGAGAGAAGAGAGTAAAGAGGGAGAGAAGAGAAATTGCTAAAAGAGAGAGAGAGAGTCATCATGAGTTCTCTCCTAGGATAGGCAAATTCGTCCTGAAACTAGGGTGATATAAATAATGCTCATAGACTCATAGGCTTGGGGTAAGGATGGGTAGTGTGTGGGTAGTGGGTGGTGAAGAGGATGGGGTTGAGGTAGTGTGTGGGTGGTGTGTGTTGGAATTTAAATAAAAGTGGGTGGCCATCTTGAAAAACATGCCCTCCACACTAGGTGGGCCACATGATCATGATCAAGGGCTAGAAATGAAAAGCCTATATATTATGATCTACACGTCGGATGGATGCACAAGACGCGGCATTGGAACCGCAACGACGAAGTGGACAAGATGTCATAGGTCGCGGCTCGATCCAAGTCGGGTCTACGTGACCGGACTCAAGGATGACCGCAAACACAATTCGAGGGTCGTGGGTCATCAGAATTCGATCGGTAAGACAGCGGGACTACAAGAAATGAAATGCATACTCACACACACACATGCACATATGCGAACTCAGATTGGGTCTTACATGTGGCCCTCCCTAAACGGACCATGCCTCAAATATCTCTGAGATTGGAACATCCTATCCCACAATTCTGTCAAACATACTGTTCTATCATCGATTATTTTCATTCTTGAATTGTCCCTGTTTGTTGAATTTCTGTGTTTAATGTAAGCAGCATTCGAAATTTGAGAAAACATAATACAGAAGAAATGGGAGAAGCTGATGACAGTGGAAGATTGAAGAAAATAGTATTTGTGACTACGGGCACAACTTGTTTTGATGCTCTCGTCAAAGTGGTGGACTCTCAGCTACTTAAAGAAGAATTGTTCAGGAAAGGCTACACCGATCTTCTCATTCAAATAGGTCATAGAACATATACTCCCTCAAAGGTATCTGATCGACCTTCACATGTTTGAACTTTTGTTTTGCTTTTGCCATCTCTTCGCAAACTCAAATTAGTTTTAGGGGTCATTTGGATGCCTATAAATCATTTACAGCCTGTCCTGTTTGGCTGTAAGATGTAAATGATTGTCTGTGTTTGGATAGCCTATAAATTGTTTAAGCCCTGTATATGGAGAGCCTGTAAATGAAATCACAGCTTTTTGCCTGTAAATCAAATGGGGCTAAAAGCTGTAAATGATTTACAGCCTGTAAACCATTTACAGGCATTTTTCAACATCCAAACACAGACTGTAAACCATTTACATGCATCCAAATGACCCCTTACGAGGAAGCCTCAATGAAATCGCCAGCCCATTTTTTTTATAATAAATTTAATTGTGTATGCATATAGAATGGTGCCATCAGTGTGTTGACGATCATGAACATGTGTGTGTAAGTAAACTAATAGAGCAATTAAAGATGGAATTGGATCTGCTGAGATAGATAAGAATACATACCAATTTTGAGGATCAAGTACCAGCCAAGATGCTCTAGTTTTGCATATTGTTCTTCAATTAGCAGACAATAATAGGAAATAATGAGTAAAATTGGATATATGTTCTGATTCACAACACAAAATATCTTAAGGAGTCAAACTAAAGTGTATGTAAAAGAATTAGTCTCCTAGGTTTTGAATCCCATTTCAGGAACAAAGAATAACTAATTCAATCAACATATATATATATATGAAATAAATCAATAATCTTTTATTTGTAGAGATGCCAGACGCCCCCTAACTTTGAGTGCATGAGCAAACCATTATTGTGTAATTTGAGAGAGCAGGAGCCACCATGCAAATGACTAGTTGGTGGTTACGCGTGAATCCAATCAAGGGTGTCAACAGGTCAGGCTGGGTTTGTGCATTACTAATGCCTGTCTACTATGTGGGCCCCATAGCCACGGCACGCTTTGCAGGGACCATGCCCCAAGTTTCTTCGATATAAGAGTAGCTGCTTGGGGTTTACGAACCCTAAACCCCAGTATCTCATCACTCCCTGTCTTCTTAAAACCATAACTTTCTCATCGTCAATCAATGATCACTGTCATTTGTATGTCTCTCTCTCTCTCTACATGGCGTATGCGGTCGATGGATGACATGTTTTCAGAGGAATGCGCTGTCCACGATGGGCCCACCATAGATCAATGATCTAGACTGCTGGGAGTTGGATGCGACCATGACCCAAGAATGCCGATGAGGAAAATCCTGACCTTTCATCTTGTTACCTGCAAGCAGATGTTCACGAACAAAACTATAGCATTGTTTCGCACAAAAACGCCCAGTTTTAGTGGCTCAGATCTTCCCATCTTGAATCTTTATGGGGCATTGTCCATCGAGGGCTTTGCACGGTACAGACTATTTTATTTTCAATTTCTATCCATACTTGGATAATCCAGGCCATTATTCTGCTGCGGCCCACCCCGAACGGATCATGCCTCAAATATCTATAAGATTGGAACATCCTATCCCACAATTCTGTCAAACGGGTGATTCTGTCATCGATTATTTTCATTCTTGAATTATTCCTGTTTGTTGAATTTCTGTGTTCAATGTAAGCAGCATTCGAAATTTGAGAAAACATACTCCAGAAGAAATGGGAGAAGCTGTTGACAGTGGAAGATTGAAGAAAATAGTATTTGTGACTGTGGGCACAACTTGTTTTGACGCTCTCGTCAAAGTGGTAGGCTCTTAACTACTTAAAGAAGAATTGTTCAGGAAAGGCTACACCAATCTTCTCATTCAAATAGGTCGTGGAACATATACTCCCTCAAAGGTATCTGATCCACCTTCACATGTTTGAACTTTTGTTCTGCTTTTGCCATCTCTTCACAAACTCAAACTAGTTTTAGGGATCGTTGGGATGCATGTAAATCATTTACAGCCTGTCCTGTTTGGCTGTAAGATGTAAATGATTGTCTGTGTTTGGATAACCTGTAAATTGTTTAAGTCCTGTGTTTGGATAGCCTGTAAATGAAATCACAGCTTTTTGCCTGTAAATCAAATGAGGCTGAAAGCTGTAAATGATTTACAGGCTATAAATCATTTACAGGCATTTTTCAACATCCAAACACAGACTGTAAACCATTTACAGGCATCCAAATGATCCCTTACGAGGAAGCCTCAATGAAATCACCAGCCCATTTTTTTAAAAATAAATTTAATTGTGTATGCATATAGAATGGCGCCATCAGTGTGTTGACGATGACGAACATGTGTGTGTAAGTAGACTGATAGAGCAATCAAAGATGGAATTGGATCTGCTGAGATAGATACGAATACATACCAATTTTGAGGATCAAGTACCAGCCAGGATGCTCTAGTTTTGCATATTCTTCTTCAATTAGTAGACAATAATAGGAAATAATAAGTAAAATTGGATATATGTTCTGATTCACAACACAAAATATCTCAAGGAGTTAAACCAAAGTGTATGTAAAAGAATTAGTCTCCTAGGCTTTGAATCGCATTTCAGGAGTCAAAGAATAACATGGATGATATTGCGTCGACCCGCTTCATAAATGATACTACGCTCAACAACATGGGGATCGGTCCTCGACAACATCAAGCCCGACTTGACGAGTATGGGGATGAGACAGAAAGTGAAGAGGAATAAAGTAATGAGATAGAGGAAGAGAGTGAAGAAGAAGGCAGAGATGAGTTAGAGGAAGAAGGCAAAGAAGAGGAAGGGCAGGAAGAGGAAGAAGAGGAGGCCTAAGACACTGATGAGGGTTCTCCTCCTGCTACATATGAGCACGACAGTGATCGGCAGCTATAGAAGCCCGCCTGGCTCAGATCGAGGAGGGCCAGGTTGCCCTGCGACAGGAGGTCAAAGAGACCCGAGCCAAGCTTGAAGAGAATCAGGCCTTTGTGAAGCAGAAATTTAACAAAGTATCTCGCACCTTGAGGGCTATCTTGTGCTGTATGCAGGACAAGGGTGCACCACCACCATCGCTAGATTCAAACGACTAGTCATATTTGTAGTCGTCTTTAGGTCTTGTTTGTTTTCCTTATTCTCTATGTTACAGCCTTGATAGGCTTAGTAGTGTGGTAGACTAGTTGGTATGTTTAGTCTTTAAAAGCTTGTTTAAATTAGCTCACATGCATCTTCTGTCATAATCCATGTAAGACTATATCTCATGTATTGTGACTATTTTGGTACATGAAATGCATGAAGTTCCTTTTGGTTTGGAATGTAAATGATGTTTGGATGAGTGTATGATCTTATGTTAAGTCTTACACGTGGTACACCCTATGTTGAATGTAAGAAATGCCACCTAAGAACAAGCGGAGCACGGCATGTCATTCACTGGGTGAATCGTCTGACGGGGTACCTCCCCTAAGCGATAGCCATACGGACCCTAGTTTGGGCCCGACTTACGAGACCATGCCAGATTCTCAGGGAGGGATGACAGTGGTAGAGTACGAGAACAGGTTCACGAAGCTGGCCAGATATGCTCCCCTGATATTAGCAGACCAACCGATGCGAATGTGACGGTTTTCTGAGGGTCTACGACCCGAGATACGCTCGAAGATGTGCTATGCTAGTATATCTAGCTATGCTGAGCTAGTGAACATGTCTTTGCAAGATGAGTAAGACGGGGACAGGCCATCCCATACACATGTACCTATTGTTCCTAGGACGCGACCAGATTTGCCAAGCAGGCCGTTCCTCTGCAAGATGCCCCGTGCATACTCGCTTCCTAGACTTACAGTTCCACGAGCCCCGACAAGGCGATCAGACTTGTGGTGCACTTACTACAAGAGGTCGAGCCATTCTGACACTTATTGTTTCACCAGGATGAGGGACAATGGCTTCTCGTCGCCTCAGAGGATCAATTGCTAGCTTTCTCAAGCTATTGCAGCCTCACCTCTACGGTCGGCACCAGCGCATCCATCTTTCGGCCGTCTGCACCTCATTTTAGGCTACCTTAATGACTTATGGTACCGTAGCCAAACCGTTCTCAACAGGCTCGTGTGCACTCACTTATAGCTGAGGCATCCGAGTCAGTAGTTACAACACCGATGGCTTTCGAAGTCACCCCACATGTCCAAAGTACTCCAGTCTTCTTATTGGTGGACACCGGGTCCACTATCTCCATCATATCATGCGCAACAGTCAATCGACTAGCGTTGGATACAACTCCTACGAAGGGAGTGAGAATCCTTATCACTAAAGGGACCTTTTTCAGACGTTACCCGGATTTGTAAGGATTGCTCCATAGATTTGGGTAGCAGGACAGTGCTTGTTGACCTGATTGTTGCCCGACTATAGCATTACGATGTTATCCTCGGTATGGATTGGCTCACCGAGATGAAGATAGAGATTGATTACGATGCCAGAGTAGTGACAACCTGTACACCCGAGGGCACGGCCTTTTCTTTTCCAGTTCAGGTCAGTTAGCCCTGTTACGAGAGTTGTTATGCTTCCTTATTGGCAAACATTGATGGCCCGACCCTTGGAAGCACTCCAGTGGTTCAGGATTTTGAGGACGTGTTCAAGATGATACCTCGATTACCTCCCTGGTGCGAGATCGATTTTACTATCGACCTTATGCCTGGTGCGACACCCATCTCATTACCTGCGTATCGCATGCCTCCATGTGAGATGGAGGAATTGAGGAGATAGATTGATGACCTGTTGGGTTCAGGTTTCATCAACCTAGTGTATCTCCTTGGAGAACACCCGTGTTGTTTGTGAAGAAGAAAGATGGATCTCTGCGATTGTGTATTGATTATTGTAGGCTGAACCAAGTGACGATGAGGAATAAATATCCTTTGCCCAGGATAGATGACCTATTTGATCAGTTGAAAGGGGCGCAGTATTTATCAAAGATCGACTTGCAGTCAGGGTATCACCAGTTGCGCGTCAGGGATGAGGACGTGTAGAAGACGGCTTTCAGGACCAGCTTTAGGCACTACGAGTTTCTTGTGATGTCATTTGGACTCACAAATGCACTAGCCGTGTTCATGGACTTGATGAACCAGGTGTTTCAACCATATCTATTCTGATTCATCATTGTGTTTATAGATGACATCCTGATATACTCCAAGAGTCGGGAAGATCATGAGGAGCACCTGCGAGCAGTCTTTGATACTCTCAGGAAGAACTAGTTGTTTGCACAGTACAAGAAGTGCGACTTCTGGAAAGAAGAAGTCAAGTTCTTGGGACATGTGGTGTCCAAGGAAGGGATAACTGTGGACCTTGCTACAGTAGCCGCAGTCCAGGACTGGGAGCAGCCCAGTTCGGTTACCGAAGTGAGGAGCTTTCTTGGCCTAGCAGGTTACTATTGTCGCTTCATTCGGGACTTTTCCAAGATAACCAAACCATTATTCTAGCTCACTCGGAAAGATCTCAAGTTCGTCTGGAATGAGAAAGCAGAAGCAGCTTTTTAGGAGCTGAAGGACAAGTTGACGTCCGCCCCTGTGCTAGTATTGTCAGAGCAAGGGGTCAAGTATACCATCTACACTGACGCTTCTTATGTTAGCTTGAGTTGTGTCCTTATGCAGAAGGACAAAGTGATTGCCTATGCATCGTGATAGTTGAGAAAACACGAGGAGAATTACCCTACACACGACATGGAGTTAGTGGCCGTCATCTTTGCACTGAAGGTCTGAAGACATTACCTCTATGGAGAGGAGTTCGATCTCTTTTGTGACCACAAGAGCCTCAGATACATATTCACACAAAGAGACTTGAATATGAGGCAACGACGATGATGAAAACCTTGAAAGACTTCAAGTTCAAGGTTTCCTACCATCCTGGCAAGGCGAACCTTCTAGCAGATGCGTTGTGTCACGCTCCAAACCTGGAAATTGGATTCACAAGAATCCGGATCATCGAGTTCGGTGTCGACAGCCTCAGTAGTACCCCATTCTCAGCTCCTAGCATTCATATGCTAGATTCCGATCCTAGGATCCTACAAGGAGTATTTTCAGAATGAATTTTTTTTTGTAATGGAGCATAACCACAAGTATACCCAATTCACAAAGGCAACATCATCATCACATATCTACTAATATAATCAATTGAATACAATGCTGAAAGGGAAATACATATATCGAAATCAAAGCTCCAGAAGATAGCTGCACGCTCCAAGCTCAATGCTGCTACAACCTAATGCCACCTGCACGCATCTATCGTACATAAGCTTATAGAAAGCTTAAAGGGTGGTGAAAATGTGTGTAAGGTAAGTGTTAAGTATACAATAAAGCCCATAAATCATACATCATCGGGATAGGCAGAAATACTGACAAGATCAGGAATCATACGATGAAATTATACAATATCAGAGTAAGCGGAAATATACTGGTAAGTCCATGAATCATTCAATAACAGAATACGTAATGTGGATCGGCTATGCAAATGTGGAAGCCAAATATCAGATGTCAATGATGCGATGCAATATGCAAATCCTTCTAAGTCCGTCTAAGCCATATAAGTGCAAAAACATAGTAACTCAAAATGCTAAGTACTGCGGATGCAATGTAATATGCGGTGCAAATGAAATGACCATGCTAGAATGTGAAGTCGGGAGATAGTATGTAGTATCGCAGGCTACGGGGTCCAGCACAAGGGACTTCTATCTAAACCAGTCCCATACATAAATTTGGATAGTCTAACTCAACGTGGTAAACTCCTGATCTCAAGTTAGTCACGCGCCCAACCGAAATCCTGGCTATATGAAGGTACACGTAACAAATAGTTACGCACCACCAGCCCGAGTGGATAGTGAATGAATGAATGAATGAATATGCAATTCCTGCTCAATAAGTCCACATATCAGTACTGTTGCTCTCTGAGAAAATCACCGGGGTCAATTACACTCCACACCGACTGCCTCCTCCCTAGCTGCATAGCCCAGTGAGTGGAAGAGACATCATTATCTGCCTAGCCAGTAATCTGTCAATACCTACTCGGCTCATCGATAGCGAACCCATTTATGAGCTGGTCATACTCAGCCTAGCTTATAGCCCCCTCATTTAGGCGGACAAGGCCACACCCCCTTCCAACTGACCACGACACGGTGGGAAACACGGCCTCATGGTATAAGCACTAGAGCTCATATTTCACTCGGTTCAGATGTTGGAGCATCTCCTGGTACCAAGGAGGTTCTGGGATTTTCACCCAAGGACATTCTACGTGCCCACAGTGCTAGAACCAAGCATTTCCGGTGTCCCATCTGGCCATCCATGATGTGTCTGTAGAGGCCACGACCTTAATGTCGTTAGGGCGTACAATGATCAAGTCACATATATGTGAGATGTATGCGTCACACTATCCAGTCATGCAGCAATCCTACTCGTACGGTGTGATAATGTGGGCACTCTGTCTCATAAGGAGTCCCGTAAATAGTCTACCCAATGACATATGCTATGATCAAACATTCCTCATATCAGACATGCATATGATGCGTATGGGCATGAATTATGGAGTTATACTAAGCATTTTATATGGTGATGAACTATCCTCACAACGAAGATGGGCCTTGATGGCCTGCACGGGCCTATCAATGGGCCTTAGGGAGAGTTATAATGCAAACATTTAACCAACATTATTCTTATAATGTGGACGTCAAACCAATATTGCTCCCAAGGCATGGCCCACCATAAATGTCATTACATAACCCATGGTGGAATCACACAATGGAATAGACCTTGTATACATCCCATTGGGCCTCGACCCATGGGCCTCAAATACATCAAATAGGCCTCATCATATGGTCCTCATATATGTTAAGGTGGGCCTCAACAACGGGCCTCATACACATCACGGTGGGCCTTGAATACATCATAATGGGCCTCAACCCATGGGCCCTAAATACATTACAATGGGCCTTAACTCATGGGCTCCAAATACATCACAATGGGCCTCTCACACAGTCCCAAAATACATTACAATAGGCAGCATCTCATGGGCCTCAAATATATCATAAAGGGCTCCATTACTTGACCTCATATACATCGCTATGGGTTGTATCATGGTGAGGCCCACATCTAGAAAATGGACGGACAGCACGGCTGAAACACATACGCATGGTGGGGTCCACGTCCCAACCAAGGATGGATGGTTTGGAACTACCTCATATCAGGCCCACTGTCCCGGACAAATGGACAGTGGGGAATGGAATACATACATCAAGGTGAGCCTCACAGATGGCCACAAAACACATCAAAGTGGGCCTCAATGGATGATCATATCACGGAGTGGTCTGCCGTGATGCGTTTGAGATCCAACCAAATTCATAAGTTAACATAGAGCTAGACGAAGTGAAAGTAAAATATAAGCTTAATTGGAAGCTAATGTGGCTCCTAAGAGGTTTGAACGGTGAATGTCACTGTCTCCACTATTTTCAATGGTGGGGTCCACTTGAACCTTAGATCTGACTCATTTTTAGTCTCGAGCCTGCAAGACAAGCTTGCCAAATGGTTGGACGGTTTGGATGCAACACATGCATCATGGTGGGTCCCATAGGGATGGACGGCATAGATGAAGTACATACCTCATGGTGGGGTCCACACTAATGGAAGGTGTGGATTTCAAAACATACATCAGTGGTCCCACATGGGGCCCACCATAACATGTATCACCATCCAATCTATTTAATAAGGTCACAAAGACCAAAAACAAATAATAAATAAATATTATATTTATCCAAAACTTGTGGAACCAGGGAGGTTCCAATGGCAGACGTTCAATCTCCATTACTTTTTGCTGTGTGGTCCACTTGACGGGCAGATCTGCCTCATTAGTCTCAAGCCTTAAGGCTAGCCCGCTATCTGGATGGACGGTTTAGATGTAACCCATACATCATACATTAAGAGTGGGGTCCACTGACCATCCAACAACCCAGGAAATGGCTGGACGACATAGATAAAACACATACGTCATTGGTGGGGCCTACTAGCTATCCAGCAACTGGACGACATTGATAAAACAAATACATGGTGGGTTCCACCGTCCACTACCGTGGACGGTGTGAATAAAACTCATACATCATTGTGGGTCCTACATGAGGCCCATCATAACGTTTATTTTCCATCCATCCTGCCCATACGGTCACAAGGACCCGGATGAAGAGGAAAAACAAATTTCATACTGATTCAAAACTTCTGTGATACCCAAAAAAAGGGTTTCAATGGATGACAGTCAATCACTGTTGTTTCCTGAGACGTGGGCCACCTGAGCTCCTAGTACGGTTGGATTTTGGAGGGCCCACTGCCCAAATGGGGCTCCCTCAAATGCATGGTGCTAATGCTAACACAGATCACGGTGGGGCCCACGGTTGAGACCGTGGTCCCTGTCTCTATCGTCCATGGCACCGTCCTCTGCTAAGAGCAGCAGCAGACGCTGCTGTTGGTTTTATTATTATTTATTTTTATTTTGAAAAACTAGTTTTCTCATGGTTTTTCCTAGGTAGGGCCCACATCAGTAAAATCCACCCCATCCATTGAATTCCAAGACTCAAGACGGACCAAACAAGTCTAATATACGATGTGTTTTGGCGGTTTAGAAAAATCAAGGTGGATTTCAATGGTAACAACCACTGTTTTCAACGCTATGGCCTACCAGAAAATCAGATTGACTTCATTTTTCCTCTCAACGCCTAAAATGAAATGGGGAACGGGATAGATGGCGTGGATTAAAACCATACATAAAGGTGGGGCCTGCATGAGCAGCCCACTCCAAGGCTTGAACCAAGCCAATATTTTTGGTTTCATTTCATGTCCAGCGTCCAGAGACGCTGGATGGCTTGGCCATAACACATGCATTTAAGGTGGGCCTTGCTCAGGTGGGCCACCAAATGCACAAATGGTGTGGATACAACACATATATAAAGTGGGCCCCACCTACAGGAAGCTTGGATAAAATATATGCTTCATGGTGGGGTCCATCTGGGTGGGTGTTAGTGCTATGATTTCATATCCCTTTGGTTGTCAAATTTTGTAGTGCCAAAACCTATATGTCTTGTACTTCTTGTGTTTCTTGTTTGTGACTACACACTGCTTCAAGACAAGATCATGGATGAAGAATGTTTTCAAGACAAGATCATAAATGAAGAATGTTTGCAAGACATGTCATGGATGAAGTCTACAAGAATAGAAGACTTCAAGTTTGCTTCTAACAAGTGCAAGATTAGAAGACTTCATCAAGACAAGTCAAGAAAGTACCAAGCTCTAGAAAGCTGTCAACTTGATTCAATCTTTTCCTTCAAGATCATCTGAGAATACAGACCTTCAAGACTTCAATGTTCATCTCACTTCAAGGTTTGTTTGACCTTAGATTGACCTTAGGTTGGTCTGTATGATAGGTCATTCTGGATACATAATCCGAATATTTTAATATGCTTGTTATGACTATTCTAAGACCAGTCCTAGAAATCTTAAGACCAGTCCTAGCTTTGCTTCGACCAGTCTTAGGTTTCTCGGACCGGTCCTAGGTTGTTCTGATTTTCTGGATTTTCCTGGTTGTCCTACGACCAGTCCTGGACTTTCTTCGACCAGTCCTGGGAAGTTCTACGACTCATCCTTCGACCGGTCGTAGTCCTACGACTCAAACTCCAGCGACCTATCTATGGTCCTACGACCAGTCGTAGATGACTCACGACCGGTCGTAGGTTACCTAAGACTAGTCGTGAGAACAACTAATCTAATCCCGCGGAAATCTTTCAAAATCTTTGATGCTACGACCGGTCCTAGGGATCCTAAGACCAGTCGAAGATGGGATTTTTCAGGCTATAAATAATGCACGAATTTCAGAGTTTATTCATTCCATTCCATTCAATTCAAGCGATTTAAGGCTATACTCTGAGATAAGTTGTGATTATTTTTTAAGCTATTGTGCATATTTAATATTCCTTTTGATAGCATTATTCTATTGTGATTTTGATCCACATTCCAATCTCATTTAGAAAAGAGGAATTTGTGATATTCCTTCTTCTGGGATCAAAATCAAATAGACCTTGCTTTTCTTGATTTAATCTAAAATCAATTAGACATAAAACCATTCTTTAAGTGAGTATTGGACATTGAACAACGTATCATACATCTACTCCGATTGGTTCTACTAGGCTACTTCAAAAGGAGATCCAGGTATTTTACTTTGTAATTTACTTTCTCTGGTTTTGTTTGAGATTTGCCAGAAAAATCTCATTGTATTGGTTATCTGAGGAGAGCCAGAAAACTCAGATTGTGGGGGTTTTTGGATTGTGTAAGCCCGAGATAAAAAGACATAATTGTGAAGGTTTTGGGTGAACCTGTGAAAACCTATTTTTGAGTGCATGCTAATATCCCCTGTGTGAGGATATTAGGAGTGGAGTAGCATTCTGTGTGGCTGTTGGCTAACAGTTGGTGAACACACAGGCGAACCACTATATATCGTTGTGTTGTGGATGTGCTTGATTTCTTTATTCATTTATTCCTTCAGTATTGTGGATTGCTTTTGTGGATGAATGTTGTAATTTTCATTTCAAGCAAGTGTGGTTGAATGGTGTAATAACTTAGGATTTATTTCTGTAAGTTATTCTTGATTTATTTTTCATATCATTTGTGATTGCTAGATTGTTCTAGAAATAAGGTTGTCCTACCATAAGCCATTGGTTTTTGGTGTAAGGTTGTCCTTAGAACTGATTTAGTATCATTCTCATATTTCATGTGCTTTGAGATTGTTATTATTTCAGCATTGTTATTTATATCTTTTATTATTCCGTTGTTTTAAGTTTTATTTGGCATTGCCCTATTCACCCCCCCTCTAGGGCATATAGCTAGGCCCTTTCAGTGGGCCACACGGCCACATCATCACACACAATAACAAATGAAAAGGAGAGGGAGAGAGAGAGAACGAGTGATGGAGGGACCCCGACATTCTGGGCCCTCCCTTCCATGATTTACAATATACATCAAGTGGGTCCCATTACATATGGGCCCACCGATCAAAATCGACGGTGGGGATCCTTTCTCCACCCAAAATGAAAGGTCTAGATGACCCTATTTATGCAAGAAAAATAAACATCATGATGGGGTCCATGGAGAATGACTCCATCATGGAATGATCATAAGAATCAAGGTGGGCCATCATCCACACGTAGGGTCCAAAGTGAGATCCATACTATCAATCGATAGGCCTCACTTGGCCCATTATAAAAACTTGAAATCTAGTCTCATAGAAACACCCACCTTAGATCTCTTCTTCCTTCTTCCACTAATGCATGCTAGAGCTCCAAAGGAACAATTTCAACATTTGAGATGGTCATTAGAGGGTAGGATGGGATGATAAGAAGGTGGGCCACACTAGCTTCTCCTCTTGAAAGCCATGGACGTCCACCACTTTACTTGAAAAATGTGAATGAGAAAGAGATAGAAAGAGGGGTGATTGTAAGGGAGAGGTGAGAGATGGGTGATGAATGTGAGGTGAGTGATGGATGTGAGGTGATGGTGTATTTGACATGTATGGGTGTGTAAGAGAGAGGGTGAGAGAGAGTTGACTTTGGGGTTGCTTGTACTTGACATGAGGTGATTGATTGATTGATTAATGGGACATGTTGTAGAGATTCTCTTGGGATTGCAAACGTGCAGCATTTTCTCGAACAGAACGCTGGTCCACATCTCCCTGCCAGGGTATCGGATCGGTACGTAATACGCGGTGTCGGAATAGTGGAGACGGCGCGGTTGCACTGGTACAAGTCTCGAGTCAAGCTGACTCTAAAATACGGGATATGACTAAGGGTTACACGCAAATTCTATCATAGGTCACGGGTTACCAAAATTCAATGGGAAGGATCGCGGGAGTCGACGGAATAGTACAGATTAGGATACGGGTCCTACACATTGAGCTGCAAGAAGACTATAGCATTCGCGGCTCCGTTGATGATAGAAGAGTGGAATATGGTAGAGTTCGTGCTAGATTTTGAGCAAAAGCTTACGGTAGAGGAGCCGTTTGAGAGCGTCGCACACGTTCGGGTGCAGCCACTCATTAATGATAGGATCATTGCGGCTCAGAAAGACGATGAGCTATTGGTAAAGATGAGAGAGCAGGTGAGTGACAGTGAAGACTTTGAATGGAGGGTTGGCTTAGATGGAGGTTTGAGGTATCGTGGCCACCTATGCGTCCCAAATCTTCATGACTTGAGAAGGGAAGTTCTAGAAGCCGCTCACGGTTCGAAGATGGTGATGCATCCTGGTAGTACAAAGATGTATCGAGATATGAAGAGGTCGTACTGGTGGGACAACATGAAGGCCCACATAGCAGATTATGTGTCTCGTTGTCTCACGTGCCAGTAGGTCAAGACAGAGCATTGTCGACCTCTTGGACTGCTTCAGCCCATGCCCATAGCTGAATAAAAATGGGATTTCATCTCTATGGATTTTATCTCAGGACTACCGAAGACGAGCAGGAGACATGACTCCATATGGATTATTGTGGACCGGTTGATGAAATCGGCTTATTTTCTCCTTATTAGAGTTTCGAACTCAGCAAGCGATTTGGTCAAGCTGTACATCAAGGAGATAATACGTCTGCATAGATTTCCTATGGAGATTGTGTCGGACCAAGACACGCGATTCACATTTATCTTCTGGACTCGTATCCAGGAAGCAATGGGTGTGAAACTGAAATTCAGTATTACGTTCCACCCACAGACTGAAGGGCAGATGGAACGGGTAAATCAGGTGTTGGAAGATATGCTGCAAGCCTGTGTGCTTGATTTCAAGGACAGTTGGGATGACTGTCTTCCTTATACAGAGTTCGCTTATAACAACAGCTTCCAGGGGAGTATTGGCATGACTCCTTACGAGGCCTTGTATGGGTGCCCCTGTCGAGCACCGTATTGTTGGGCAGAGGTTGGTGAGAAGAGTTTGATTGGCCTAGAGTTAGTACAGGCGACCTCAAAGAAGATCGACATTATCAGGCGTTGACTTTTTGCAGCACAGAGCAGACAGAAGAGCTACGCCGATACGAAGTGGCGACAGCTAGAGTTTGAGGTTGGGGACCACGTGTTTCTTAAGGTTTCCCCCATGAAGGGAGTCCTTCAGTTTGGCAAGAAGGGGAAGCTCACGCCGAGATTCATTGCCCATTACAGATACTAGACCGAGTGGGTGTGGTAGCGTACTGCCTTGCTTTGCCCACACCACTCGCAGGCTTGCACAACGTATTTCATGTATTTATACTGAAGAAATACGTTCCTGATCCTTCCCACATTATCAAGTGGGAGCAGGTGCAGTTGACTGAGGATGCTACTTATGTACTGCGACCAATGTATATCCTAGATGGGAAGGATCAGGTGTTGTGCAATAAAGTGATTCTACTTGTGAAGGTACTGTGGACGCATCACACTGAGGAAGAGGTTACTTGGGAAACAGAAGCCGAGGTCCGTAAGAACTACCCTCAGATTCTCGAGGAGTACGAATAGGTACTAATTTCGGGGACAAAATTTTTCTTTAAGGGAGGTAGATTGTAACGTCTCAGAAAAATCCGTACAAAGACTCGAGTACCACCTCAGGTAGAAATCACTCAGGACCAAATCCTTTAGAAATTAGACGAGAATTAACTAAGTACTAAACTAGATTATCTGTGAAATTTGGTCTAACCACTTTCAATATGAACTACAAGACCCAAAACTAGCAGAATCGCTAATGCTACATTACCTAGAAACGTAGGATCAATCTCTAAACCTAGTTGCTCTCGGGAGTACATTGAAACTTCGTATCGGACCTGGACCACGTGTCGAAAGTCCGATTACCGCGAAACTATACAGTTATGACCGCCTTACTGGGCTTAACAATCATCTCGAAAATTAAATCCAAATAGTATTCAGAAACGCACAACTTGAGCCCAGAGCGAAGTGTGTGAAAACGCGAATATCTTTAGGAAATGAACTAAGACTTGAGTAATTTGGGCCATCCACTTGCAGGCCAGATCTAAGGTTTAAGACCGTCAGAATCCGACCCAAATACACCCTCAAATCAGGAAAATTTTCCTACACAGGTCAGTGTACTTGTGGCCCTGATCGAGTGACGATGACCGTTGAACTGAAACTGGTCCGCCACGGTCGATTCCCAAATTCGATCAGACTACAAACTTAACCTGACCTAAATCCAATGTCAGGAAACTTTCTCTGGATTGTATGTAGAAAAGGGGCCTCCAGATGAGCTCCGTTGGCCTGAAACAGCCAACTTTTGGCTATAACCTAAGTATATCATGGCCTTGGGGCCATTGAGTTCAGTTCTAGGCCTATATAAAGACCTAAACCCACCCCTCTCTCATTTCATACGAATTTCAAATCCTAGGAGAGAGAAAAGAGAGAAAAGAGAAGGAAAGAGTAAGGAGAAGAGAGAGAGAGAGAGAGAGAGTTAGGGATAGTTGCTGGGATTCATCCCTGCCACTCCACGTGTCGGAACACTGCTTCCGTGTCCCGATACCAGCGATTCCGATTCCGTTATTGGGTAAGAAATCCTAATCCTAACCTGTTTTAGATATCCAAATAGGAAGATGGGCGAAATAGCTAACCTATTTCATGATTCAGGTAGTCGTTGATCCGTAGAGAAAGACTTAGTGTAAAACTGAGTTCGATACGAGTCTACCGGTGGAATGTGCAGACTATAAACGTTTAAGTTATGGTTTTCAAGGCTCTCAATGTTAGTTAATGCTTTTTGACTGACTTGATTGCTATCACATGTACTTAGATGCGATTTTTTCTTGCACATTATACATATACATATATATATATATAAACTATGTTGAATATAGTGTATTCCATGTGTTTGTTGAAATGTTTGAATGAATATGAAATTAGGATTTATGCTTGTCATGATTATTAAGTGTGAAAATATGATTGTTGTACTTGTGGTAACTCCTTTGTGAAAGGATTTGTTCTAATATATGTTATAACTAGGATATTACATGTATGTTGTAATATGTAGTCTAAGTGTTTGATAAAAATGCCTGAATGAGTAATTGTCTGATGAAATGCATGTTTTTAGGGTGTTGAGATGAGATTCTCAATTACCTTAACTATTTGAATAGATTTCCCCATGTAAGCTATATTGGGCTTAGTGAAGCATGTGTGAAATGTTTATGTATGATAACATGTGCACTATGTGTTTGTTAAAATGTTTAAATGAGATTTATATTTGAATTAGTTGTCACATGCTGCTTTAACTGCACGTATGGATGCCTATCGTATTTGAGTATGATTGGGACTACGACGTAGTCCAGGCAATTGGTAACGGTTTCCGATTGAGTGGCTGAATTAGTTTCGCTACAATAGATACGTTCGATGAATCCGAGTCGTACGATGATCGTCGACAGTGGTTAGGCTACGTGGAGTTGCTTACGCGCTCCATGTCGACTAATTCAGCATACGCTCGTACTAGTCGAACTTGTTACATAACCCGATTGGCCCAATGTATGTTCACCATGTATGGACGTTACAGCTTGAATTTAAGGTACCAACTTACTAGTGCAAAGCCCGTTTAACCTTGGTACCTCGATCTGCTAAGACTCATAAGCCGGGCATGGTGGTATGGGACACCGTGGTCGAGCTGTCGGCCTACGCTGGGGTGACGAGCCTCCTCGTAGTGTCCAGTGAGCAACTCAAAACTCATGAGCCGAATACGGTGGTATGGGACACTATATTCGAGCCGTCGGCCTACGCTAAGGTGATGAGCATTTCCCGTAGTGACCTCGAGTATAAACGAATGCCTACGTTGAGGTAACGATCCTCTTCGTAGTGACCTGAACTTACCTGTCCACTGCTTTTAAATCAAGGGTGACGTTGCCCTATAACTTGCCTATCGTATGTGATTAACTAGGATTGATGACCCTAGATGGATCATCGTTTGGGTCAACGATGTAAAAAGGAGGTACCTTAGCTTCCCGAACCTGCTGTATGAATGAGTCAAATTAAGAACTTGGCTAATCATGCACATGCACCGCATTTGCATGTGCCTTTGGTGTTGGAGTTGAGCACAGAGGAAGGGGTGCATACCGCGATTGTGAGATGATGTCGCAGAGGAAGTGTAGGCGAGGGCATACATCATTAACTCATATCATCCTTGCATTAACCAGAGTACATAGGAATGCTTGTTGTATTGCTTTATTATTACTGCTTGACTGAATTGATAACATGTTAACCTTTGCCTTATAGGTCCACTGAGTTGATCACTCACTCTCACTCTGGGACGGTGTTTTAAAACACCAACTAGACTCCGTTGTAGTTTCAGGTGATATCGAGGCCTACGATGCAGAACCTGATTTTTATGATGACGGGGAGTTCTTCTATTTGCAACTCTCTGACGGGTCTATATAGACCTGGAGTTCCATGTCGGGGCTACAGGGATATGGATAGTTGAACATTACACTTTATCATTTTGTAATTTTGAAAACTATACATGTAATATATTTAACCTGGTAATATGATCATACTCTGGAGACCTACAACAATGTATATGGTATATATATCTATCACAGTCTTCCACTTGCTTAAATTTAATTGTCTCTAGAGTATGATATACTGATTTAGCTTAATCTCATTCATGTTTATTGCACTAATACATACAACATTAAATCATCATTTTCTGTGTTGCATAAGTGTGCGTTAGAACTCGAGAGTTGGGCTCCTGCTCGACCCCCAATTTTCAGGGTGTTATAAGTTGGTATCAAAGCATGATTTGGATTAAACTGGACCTAGGTTATGGTCACACGATGTACACTAACGTACTTTATTTAGGAGGGAGCGGGGAAACATAGGAACAGTCGTAGGATTCCCGGTTTCGCCGATCGGCGAAATGGACCGTTGAAATCTGACCCGTATGCATCGGTGATCATGTGAAATGATCCCGATTCCTTTCCAGACCGTCAATCGACGAGTTTAGACCATAATTCGATGTATTCTACACTCAAATACTCTGAAAAGCGTGAGTACGCATTAGTTGGGACCTGAAACCACTTCAAACAGTCGAGGAGGCCCAAACCACGCAAATTGGTGGGACTAAGGGGGTCCCCCATACACCTCAGGCACCCCGGGAGGGGGTGGCCACCACCCAGGGGCGGCGGCACCACGCCAGGTCCAGCGGACCGCGGCGATGCCCTACCGACCGTGATGCACCGCACATGGGTCCAACGAGCCGCGGTGGGCACCCGCAGGTCCGGCAGCCAGCCGCCCTCCAAACATGTGTGGGGCCCACCAAATTCGTGTGGGGCCCTTTATTTACACCCCTTTGCCCTTTTTTCTTCATTTCACCCCTCCCAAGCTCTTAACATTCCTCAAAAACTTCCTTTTCTCTCTTAAATCTTCATCTTTGTTGAGGCATAAAAAAATATATTCCATGTCCAGGGGTATTTCGGTAATTTTCATGTCCGGGGTATTTTGGTAATTTCTATGTTCAGGGGCATTTTGGTAATTTCCATGTCCAGGGATATTTTGGTAATTTTCATGTTCGGGGGTATTTTGGTAATTTCCATGTCCAGGGGTATTTTGGTAATTTTCATGTCCGGGGGTATTTTGGTAATTTCTATGTCCAAGGGTATTTTGGTAATTTCCATGTCCGAGGGTATTTTAGTAATTTCCATGTCCAAGGGTATTTTGGTAAAAATCTATATCAAGGGATAGTTTAGGTATTTTGGTAAAACTCCATATCAAGGGGTAGTTTAAGTATTTTGGTAAAATTTCATCTCCAAGGGTAGTTTAGGTATTTCAGTAAAAAAAAGTATTGAAAAGGGTAGTTTGGTAAAAGAGTGTAAGAGATGTTATTTTAAGGGAAATAAGGTGGTACACCACCATTTAAGAAGAAGCTTGGTGGTCACCATGGTTTAAGGAGAGAGGTTATTCATATGTGAAGTGATAGGTGGTGGTGATCACCGCTCAGTAAGAGTGGTAGGGCTTATAAATACCCCTTCCCAGCTTCATTTGAAGGGGTTGGATCGGTGAGATCAGTTGGTGGGCCAAAAGGGAGAGAGAAGTAAGGCAAGAGAATGAAAGAAAAAAGACTTTGCGCGGAACCACGCAACCGAAGTGGTTTGCGCGGACCCGCGCAATTGAAGTTGCTGACATGCTACCGCGCAAAGCTAAAGGAGATGGCTTTCACATCATTTTCTAAGGGAGTTTGGAGAACACACTTTGCGCGGGACCGCGCAACGAGAATGGGAGAATTCCCATACGCCTATATGCCCGGAAATGCTGTCCGAAGGAGTGTTACCTTTGCACGGGACCGCGCAAACCTCCAAGGGAAGCCATAACTTTGGTTGTACGTAAGCAGAGGAAGAAAACGTCTTTCCTCCCGCTGTGCTGCTCGTGAGGCCTATTGTGGCTGCCTTTTGGAAGATCCACACCGTCCACCGTCTTCCTCTCAATATTTCGACCGTAAAAGACTGGTTTTTATCAACCGATGATGTGGCCCACCAAGATAATCAAGCTACGATGTCAGCTCAACGGTCCGTTTGCAATCGCCATAGTGGTCATATGAATGAGCGTCGCCGCCAAAGCTCAACATGGCCTCGATGGGTTTTTCGACCTCAACCTGATGGACTGCTCAGATCCTTCATTTGAGGCACGAGTGTGGCCCACAACAAAGAGACGGAAACTCTGTTTTTGACATAGTCGACGTACGTCGACTCTGTGAAATTCGGTGGGCCCCATATCAACAGAGATAAAGAAATCTACTCCGTCCATTGAATTCACGACGGAAAACCACTAAGGAAAGATCATTTTTGAAGTAAAATCAGTACGGCCAGCTAGGTTATCTACTCCGTCGTCCATTACACATTCAACGGTTAAGATCTTGAAATAGACTGCATGGAGACAAAAGGACATCTAGGCAAGGGTAATTTCCATTTTTTGAAGAGTATGGACGGCTCTGATCATTCGATGGAGCAGTGAGTGGGCCACACTACACAAAAAACGGCGAGCCTGGTAAGAACGCTGTTGTGTTTTCATGAAATGAAGAAGAAGAGTCGGTCAGCAGGTGCTGACCGACTTTGGCTATAACGGTGCACGGCTTGTGCACTTTTGCTTCATGCACATGCAATGTACATGCGGCTCCAACGTGACGTTCGTTGTAAATCTGCTCCGTCATCCTCTTTGCCATTACGTTTAGCACGTTGAGATCGAGTTTGAAGTATATCCAGATGACAGGCGGGCCCCAAATCATGATCTCAGGGGCTGATTTATTAGTTTGGCCATTTCTACAAAGACTCGGGAGCTGAAATTTGACGTGTATGGCTAATTTGTGGTTCTAATGCTGCACATAAAGTTTCGGGCTGAACGGACGGTGACAACCTCGTGATCTTACATTCTGGGAGACTTTTTAGGCCCGTCTGATGTGATCGGCCTGATTTCTGTGGGTCCTGGCTACACTTCAACGGACTTCTTCATTTTTAAGGAAGAATGACCGGAAGGATGCTCCATCTCATTGAAGACTGGCTGATCAAATCAGCAATTCCTCCCAAGTATTGGGAGATGACCGAAATAGCGCCGTTATGCTGCCGAAATTTCTATCTCATTGAAGACTGGTTGATCATATCAACAATTCCTCCTAAGTCCTAGGAGATGACTGAAATAGGCATCGGAATGCTGCTGAAATTTCCATAAGACTATCTTGTCTACTTTGATTGATTGTATTTTGTTTTCAGAATCAAGGGAATCAGAGGATGTAAATAAACTCAAAATAAAATGTGATCAATGTTCTCTTATTCTTTCTTTGTTATCATTGAATAAATCCCCCAAATCAAACATATTTTGTTTTCTTGTCGAAACAAAATGGCGACTCTGCTGGGGAATTATTATTCGATGGTAACTTAGAAAATATTCAGAGAACATTCATCACTTTTTGGCGTCTGTAAAGATGTCAAAATGGCGACTCTCAGTGGGAACATCCTCCCCTTCATCTCTAAAAGCAAAGTACAATTTTATTTAAATAAATTTATTAACATTCTGTTATGAATGACAGGTATACCATAACGACCTTTCTCTTGTCCAACGGATTTCCACCAAAAAATATCAGAGAAGATCAAATCAGTTTCAATCAAAGTCAGACGATGCCAAGGACAATGATGATTCGATCAAGCTGATGACGACATCTGAGATTTGGTGAAAAGAATATTAGCCTGCCAAGAACGGATAATAGTACATTAGAACGACTACCGTGAACAACAATGAACCCTGAGGAAAATCCTCAGATGAAAAGTTAGTTCGATTGAATCAGACGTTGCTCGCAAATAAGTAGATGAATCAGTTAATGAATAAACGAATTCATCGGTCAATAGAGAACCCTAGGGGCATCATCACCACTTGACAGAATAAAGATCAAGTTAAAATTGCAATTTACAAAGGGTCAAAGTGAAGTTGCTCAAACTCTCATATGAATCAGCTGCTTTAAGGTTTTAAAAGAGTAGCAGTAGATACTGCCAAAGAAAGAAAGCAAAACGAAAGTAAAGAGTTGAGAGTCTGCTAAAGAGAGCATCGACGATTTTACAAATAAGAAAGTACAGAAAGGGTTCGGACAATTTGAAGACTAAATGAAATATACATTTGAAGAAGACGGCATACTCCTTATGATTGCTAGTTGCAGAGAAAGTCGAATTGTCACGGCTAAACAAAGAAGAAAAGAAGAATGGGCAAGAAGAAAACAATACAACATGTTGACATAGAAAAATTACAATGTTTTGATTCAGAAGATTCACGGCACAATTATTCAGGGGGCAAGATAAGCAGTCTCAGAATGCCAACAAAGTCTCAGAATGACAAAATCTCAGAATCCCAAGTGAGGTAATCGTTGATTCTTCGAGATGATAATTGTTTATGATAATTGTCCATATCAATTTTTGTAAGTTAAAGTTCAGGCAAAATTAAGCATTGTGATTGATATCAAGCATTGGCGATTGTCACCGACAATTTGAGGAACAAAAGGACTGCGAAAGACAAAATCAAGTATTCTCCCTTATGCGAATGAATTAAAGCACAAATTTTCAATTGACTTCGAATTCCAGGAGAAACTCAGGAAACACAATTGATGAAGAAAGAAAAGTGAATGGCTTGAAGAACAAGTTATAGAAGACGATTGATAAAGGCGAAATTATTAAGGTGTACGACATAAAAGAAGAAATAAAAGTACACAAGCCTGATTAGTTCGAGACCGGGGGCAAAGTTAATCTTGAACAAAAGTATGAAATGATGCGGCGTAAGTATATTTATTAAAGGTCGCGACATCGTGATTTTGATTAGGAAGATTTTCAGAGCAATGCTTCCTAATCAAAAGGGGGCAAGACAGGTAAGTAAGAACGATTTCCAGAGCAATGCTTCCTAATCAAAAGGGGGCAAGACAGGTAAGTAAGAACTGTGAATTATATTTCTCACCTTAGAATGTATTTCTTTTATATTTGAATGAAATGCAGGCTTTCAAGCATATTCAGTCATCGCCAAATGAAAAGCGTCAATGATTATCGCCAAGCTTTCAAGCATATTCAATCATTGCCAAATGAAAAGCGTCAATGATTATTGTAAAAATAAGACAAACAAGAAAGCGCCAAAGATAATCGCCAAATGAAAAGTGTTGATGATCATCGATTATCGCCAAAATTAGCACTTTCAAGTCATTTCTAAAACAAGACAGGCCTTCAAGCATTTAAAGCCATCAAGTCGTCACTAAATGGAAAGCGTTAATGATCGTTATCAAGCGTTAATGATCGCTATCAAGCGTTGATGATCGTTGCCAAGCGCCAATGACAATCGCAAAAGAAAAAGTCAATCGCCAAAATTAGCAATTATCGCTGTCATCATCAATCGCCAAAATTAATTCTCGGAATTCTCGGAATATTATTAGCAGTGACGAAATATCAATTATGGATTTTCAGAATATTATCAGCAGCGACGAAATATCAATTATTGATTCTCGGAACATTATCGACAGCGGCGAAATATTAATTATTGATTCTCAAAACATTATCAACAGCAGTGAAATATCAATTATGAATTCACCATACATGATAGTGAAATAAGCAGTGGAATAAGCCTAAATTGGCCAACCGCACAAATCTTATGACAGCGATGACAAATGATCATTTAAGGCAGCCTAGTCAAGCCTATACGGCCAACTACGCATAAGACCTACAAGGCCCTAAATTGGCCTGCCCGAAATCGGCGGTAAACTATAATTGCTCCTTGAGCCCATTGCCCGAAATCGGCGATAAACTATAATTGCTCCTTGAGCCCATTGCCCGAAATCGACGATAAACTATAATTACTCCTTGAGCCCATTGCCCGAAATCGGCGGTAAACTATAATTGCTCTTGAGCCCATTGCCCGAAATCGGTGGTAAACTATAATTGCTCTTTGAGCCCCGTGTCAAGTCCAGTCCAGTGTCAAGTCCAGTTCAGTCGTCTGGTCGAGTCAAGTTCAGTCAAGTCAAGTTCAGTATTGTCCAAGTCAAAGTATGGCCAGTCAAAGTGCATTAGCACCATTGCTCAAAAGCATCAAATATGCTCAAAAGCATCAATTATGTGTAGCATTCAAAATGCTGCAGATGCATATTAAATATGCTCAAACATGTGATTGCCTGATGAAAATTTTAAATGTTAAATAAAATATATGCAAAAATGCGTTTCTCTTGAATCAGGTTCAAATTACAACAACAGTAAATGCCTTCAAGATATTGGCAATTATCTATTTAAAAGTTCAAAATCTTCGAGATCAATTATGAGTCTTCTATTACAATATATATTTGTTCTGCTGACAAGAACCGTAAAGTCTTTTTATCTCTTGCCTTCTTGTTATAAAGAAATATTATTACGCAAGATTCTCAAAAGCAGCAAAGAATGAATTAGCGAAGAATCATCCTTTTCTCTCTCGGATAATCTAAAGATTCAGATATATTCTTTAAAGGAGTAGCAAAATTATCCATCCATCAGGAATATCTGCAAGTTTCACTTCAGATATATTATTTTCTAAAGAAATCTTTATGTGAAGATTGACCGGGAAAGGGGGCAGAATCTATGCCTTGGTCTTCAAAGTTATCTATGCCTTGATCTTCAAAGTTATCTATGCCTTGGTCTTTCTGATAATCTCTTATGCAATATAGAGGAATTCATATGTCGGGAATTATATAATCCGATGCCATAACTCCTCATTGTTTTAAACAGCGATATTGCAAGTTTCCAAGTACCAGATCTGATGAAGACAAAGGACAAGCGAAATCTTCATCAATAACTTCTATGACCTTTGAAAATTATTTAATGAAAATTGAAAAAGAACTCTTGTCTATTTTTCAATTTTTCAGAATCAACAAAGATCCAAGGAAAAGTTTATGAAGAAATGCTAAAGAAACACAAGCTAGAAACAACTCAGCAATTAAACCTTTGGAGTTGGAAACGATGTCTCCAGAAGCACGATTTAATGAGCAAAGAATGTAATGCGAAGCACGATGATAGAGCGAATATCACAATCAGCCTAAAAGAGAAGAGAAGTTTTCAATATAAATTTCAAAATTATCAATGCTTCATAAAGCTGAATTGAAAAATTATAATGTCTTGAGATACTAATTTCGACCAATTTGGCAAGAAAGATCATCATTTGAAAGATTAGATTATACAGATCATGAATAAAGGAAACAATCAAAAGGGTTGCTGCGGTAGGAGCAATGGAGTTGATCAAAGACACCGTTGCAGAATTGAAGGAAAAAGTCGCTGGAGTTGATCAAAGAGATTGTTGTTGTTGAAAGATAGTTCTCTAATCAAGTTGCTCAAAGACAAAGTCGTCACAGCTGTTGCAGATATGTGTTTCGATGAAAAGAGAACTTCATCTTTTCTAGTGAAGAATCCGCTCAACACTATTGGCTGGGGGCATTCCAGTCTTCTGTTCGAACGCCATCATTCAAATCTTCTGTTCGAACGTAATCAATCAAGTCTTCCGTTCGAGCACAATCATCAAGTCTTCTAGTCGAGCACAATCATCAAGTATTCTTTTCAAACACCATCATTCAAATCTTTTGTTCAAGCACAATCAATCGGTCTTCCGTTTGAACGTGATCAATCAAGTCTTCCGTTTGAGCACAATCATCAAGTCTTCTGTTCGAGTGCAATCATCAAGTCTTCCATTTGAGCAGGGATCATTCAAATCTTACGGTCGAGCGCGAGCATTCCAGTCTTCTGATCGAACGCAATCATTTGATTTTCTGGTCAAAGATAATCATCCAGTCTTCCATGCAAGCATGATCATCTAATCATTCTTCAGTTGCAGTTCATTCAAGATTCTTCAGGCGGAGGAAGATCAATCCTCCATTTGATTTTAGGAATCAATCAAAGAAGGATCGAGGGGGCATCTGTTGAGCATAAAAAAATATATTCCATGTCCAGGGGTATTTCGGTAATTTTCATGTCCAGGGGTATTTTGGTAATTTTCATGTTCAGGGGCATTTTGGTAATTTCCATGTCCAGGGGTATTTTGGTAATTTCCATGTCCGGGGGTATTTCGGTAATTTCCATGTCTAGGGGTATTTTGGTAATTTCCATGTCCGGGGGTATTTCGGTAATTTCCATGTCCAGGGGTATTTTGGTAAAAATCCATATCAAGGGGTAGTTTAGGTATTTTGGTAAAATTCCATCTCCAAGGGTAGTTTAGGTATTTCAGTAAAAAAAGTATTAAAAAGGGTGGTTTGGTAAAAGAGTGCAAGAGATGTCATTTTAAGGGAAATAAGGTGGTACACCACCATTTAAGAAGAAGCTTGGTAGTCACCATGGTTTAAGGAGAGAGGTTATTCATATGTGAAGTGATAGGTGGTGGTGATCACTACTCTGTAAGAGTGGTGGGGCCTATAAATACCCCTTCCCAGCTTCATTTGAAGGGGTTGGATCGGTGAGATCAGTTGGTGGGCCAAAAGGGAGAGAGAAGTAAGGCAAGAGAAGGAAAGAAGAAAGACTTTGCACGGAACCGCGCAACCGAAGTGGTTTGCGCAGACCCGCGCAATTGAAGTTGCTGACATGCAACCGCGCAAAGCTAAAGGAGATAGCTTTCACGTCATTTTCTAAGGGAGTTTGGAGAACACACTTTGCATGGGACCGCGCAACGAGAATGGGAGAATTCCCATACGCCTATATGCCCGGAAATGCTGTCCGAAGGAGTGTTACCTTTGCGCGGGACCGCGCAAACCTCCAAGGGAAGCCATAACTTTGATTGTACGTAAGCAGAGGAAGAAAACGTCTTTCCTCCTGCTGTGCTGCTCGTGAGGCCTATTGTGGCTGCCTTTTGGAAGATCCACACCGTCCACCGTCTTCCTCTCAATATTTCAACCGTAAAAAACTGGTTTTTATCAACCGATGATGTGGTCCACCAAGATAATCAAGCTACGATGTCAGCTCAACGGTCCGTTTGCAATCGTCATAGTGGTCATATGAATGAGCGTCGCCGCCAAAGCTCAACATGGCCTCGATGGGTTTTTCGGCCTCAACCTGATGGACGACTCAGATCCTTCATTTGAGGCACGAGTGTGGCCCACAACAAAGAGACGGAAACTCTGTTTTTGATAGAGTCGACGTACGTCGACTCTGTGAAATTTGGTGGGCCCCATATCAACATAGATGAAGAAATCTACTCCGTCCATTGAATTCACGACGGAAAACCACCAAGGAAAGATCATTTTTGAAGTAAAATCAGTACGGCCAGCTAGGTTATCTACTCCGCCGTCCATTACACATTCAACAGTTAAGATCTTGAAATAGACTGCATGGAGACAAAAGGACATCTAGGCAAGGGCAATTTCCATTTTTTGAAGAGTATGGACGGATCTGATCATTCGATGGAGCAGTGAGTGGCCCACACTACACAAAAAACGGCGAGCCTGGTAAGAACGTTGTTGCGTTTTCATGAAATGAAGAAGAAGAGTCGGTCAGCAGGTGCTGACCGACTTTGGCTATAACGGTGCACGGCTTGTGCACTTTTGCTTCATGGACATGCAATGTACATGCGGCTCCAACGTGACGTTCGTTGTAAATATGCTCCGTCATCCTCTTTGCCATTACGTTTAGCGTGTTGAGACCGAGTTTGAAGTATATCCAGATGACAGGCGGGCCCCAAATCATGATCTCAGGGGCTGATTTATTAGTTTAACCATTTCTACAAGGACTCAGGAGCTTAAATTTGACGTGTATGGCTAATTTGTGGTTCTAATGCTGCACATAAAGTTTCGGGCTGAACGGACGGTGACAACCTCGTGATCTTATATTCTGGGAGACTTTTTAGGCCCGTCTGATGTGATCGGCCTGATTTTTGTGGGTCCTGGCTACACTTCAACGGACTTCTTCATTTTTAAGGAAGAATGACCGGAAGGATGCTCCATTTCATTGAAGACTGGCTGATCAAATCAGCAATTCCTCCCAAGTATTGGGAGATGACCGAAAATAAGCCATGTTTATCTTTATTGAAATTTCTATCTCATTGAAGACTGGTTGATCATATCAACAATTCCTCCTAAGTCCTAGGAGATGACTGAAATAGGCGTCGGAATGCTGCTGAAATTTCCATAAGACTATCTTGTCTACTTTGATTGATTGTATTTTGTTTTCAGAATCAAGGGAATCAGAGGATGTAAATGAACTCAAAATAAAATGTGATCAATGTTCTCTTATTCTTTCTTTGTTATCATTGAATAAATCCCCCAAATCAAATACATTTTGTTTTCTTGTCGAAACAATCTTATACTTCATCTTCTTCATTTTCTTCAATACACATACACTCACCACTATTTCTCTCAAAAACCCATCTCCTACCACTTTCTATCTCCCTATTCCTTCTCATTTGAGCACACAAGTCCCTCCTCGTGTCACGCCCCAGATTCAGTATCCTAACTCACATGAAACCCGATGGCCGGTTCTGGCCGTAACAGCCTCTGTAGTACCCCATTCTCGGCTCATGAGGCAGGTTCCGATCCTGGGATCCTACAAGGAGGATTTTCATAATAGTATAATCATTTTCCAATATGAGCATACCCAAGATCACAGTAAGTACATCTGAGAATAACAAATGGCACACATCACAAAATCCACTAAGAATTTGAACTTTTACAGGTTTACATCAAGTTCAAAAGAACATACATAAGGTAATAAGAAAAGAGAGAGAAATTAGCAACACTGGAGTCCTCACTGCTCAGCTCTAATCTACGCTCTGCCGCTCTACGACACTTGCCTAGGCTCACCTGTACGCATCAATTGTGCATAAGCTTATAGAAGTTTAGAGGGTGGTGTAAGTGTGTGACAATGGTGCACAAAAGAATAGTAGGAGATGCAACAATGGAAACATGCTCAATGAGAATATCACTAGCTTTACCAAGGCTTATCATGAATACGATGTGATGAGTACTGGACGCCATACGCAGGCAATACATAAAGGGGTTTACACAGCCAATGCTAATGTGATACAAGTAATGCTAGTGCTCATAACCAAATCATATATGTCAAGTATATTTCCAATCATAAGAAAATCACCGGGGTCCATTACACTGCTGAATGACTACCACTCTACAGACCCCGCATAGTCAAACGAGCGTAAGAGACCTCACTACCCACCTGTGGACAGTCAATCACCAACAAGGCCTGAAGGCAACAGACCCATTTACGAGCTGGTCAGACTCAACTTAGCAATGCCTCCTCACACCAGGCAAGTAAGGCCACACCCCTATTCAACCGACTACACGACAGTGGGAGTCGCGGCCTAACGGTATAAGGCCCTCGTGCGCTCGTAGTTTCTACTCGGTCACGGTGTTGGAGTAGATCCTTGGTACCATAGAAGTTTTAGAAATTTCACTTATGGGTATCCTATGCACCCGGTATGCTCAAGCAATATTTTTAGTGTCCACTCATACGACCATCCACGAATATCCTTGTGGAGGCAAGGCCCTGATTGTCACGCCCCAAACCTGAAAATCGGATTCACAGGAATCCCGATCGCCGAATCCAGTGCGACAGCATCCGTAGTACCCCATTTCGGCTCCTAGTGTCTATACGCTAGATTCCGATCCTGAGATCCTACAAGGAGGATTTTTTTTTTAAACTTACATTTAACTCGTAATAAGCATAACCACAAGATTACCCAATTCACAAAGGCAACATCATCATCACATATCCACTAATATAATCATTTGAGTACAATGCTGAAAGGGAAATACATAAATCGAAAATCAAGCTCCAGAAGACCGCTACACGCTCCAAGCTCAACACTGTTGCAACCTAACATCACCTGCATGCATCTATCGTGCATAAGCTTATAGAAAGCTTAGAGGGTGGTGTAAGTGTGTGTACAAGGTAAGTGACAAGTATTCAACGCAATGTTATAATCATACAATGTCGAAATAAGCGTAAGGTCATGAATTATATGTTATCACAGTAAACGAAAATACTGACAAGTCCATGAGTCAAGCAATATCAGAATACGCAATACAGATCAACTATACAAATGAGGAACATATCAGAATACGTGATACAGATCAACTATACAAATAAGGAATCATAAAAAGTCAAATATCAGATGTCGTATCTAAACTATATAAATGCAGAAATATAGGTAACCCAAAATGTCATATGCCGCGAATGTAATGCGATATACGGTGCGAATGGAATGACTATGCTGGAGTATGAAGTCGGGATGATAGTATGTAGTATCGCAGGCTTTGGGGTCTATCATAAAGGACTTCTATCCAAACCATCCTATACTTAAATTTGGATAGTCAGACTCAATGTGGTAAACTCCTGATCTCAGGTTAGTCGGGCACCCCAACCGAAATCCTGGCCATTACAAAGGTACATGTAACAAATAGTTGTGCACCACCAGCCCGAGTGGATAGTGAATGAATGAATGAATAAGTATGCAACTCCTACTCAATACGTCCACATATCAGTACTGTTCATCTCTAGGATCATCACCGGGGTTTAGTACACTCCTAATGGCACTGCCCCTCTCTTAGCAGCACAGTCCAAGTGAGTGTAAGAAACCTCACTATCCGGCTGGCCAATAGTCTATCAATACCTATCCGGCACGTCGATAGCGGACCCATTTACGAGCTAGTCAAACTCAGCCTAGCTATGCTCCCTACCCTCGGGCGGGTAAAGCCACACCCCCTCCCAACCAACCATGACACAGTGGGAGACGCGACCTCCTGGTATTCGGCACTCGGGCGCTCATGTATGTATTCGGTCTCGACGTTGGGGCGTCCTCTGGTACCAAGAGGATTTAGAAATTTTCATCCAGGGCCATCTATGGCAGCCTGATGTTAGAACAAATTTTCGGTGCCCCATCTGGCTATCCATGATATGCCTGTGGAGGCTACGGCCCTGATGTCGCTAGGGTGTACAGTAATCATAATGCAAGATGCATGAGTCATGCAATCCAGTCATGCATCAATCCTACACATACCATATGCTCATGTGAGATAACCTTCGCCTATCATGGAGTCTCATAACAATATGCTTAGTGACATATGCAATGATCAACCATATCTCATAACAAACATGCAGATGATGCGTATGGGTATGTATCATGATGCTATGCTGTCACATACTCATAATCGGTATCAATAACCGACATCGACAATCGACCTCGACAATGTTGACATTTAACCAACATTGCCCTCGAGGAATGACCCTCGTAGATCCTAACATATAGTGGACCCATGACCTCACACAAGGGCCAAATATACAACACCATAGGCCTCACTCAAGAGCTTAATACACATCACGATGAGCCTTTCACATGGGCCTAATATACATCACAATGGGCTCCATCGCTTGACCCTCAAATGCATCACAATGAGCCTCATCACATAGACCTCATATTCATCACATTAGGCTTAAAACACGGGCCGAATATATTTCACAATGGGCCTCAACTACGAGTTGCATATACACCATGTAGGTCCCGACAATCGGCCTCGACAAATGAAATTGACCTCGACAATCAAAATCGACACTCGGACTCGGACTCGGCCTCGACAATCGCAGTCGACCTCGATACTTGACCTTGACAATCAGGATCGATCGATAATCAGAGTTGGCAAATCGATCACGTCAATCGGAATCGACAATCGGCCATGACAATCGGGATCGATCGATAATCAGAATCGACAAATCGGTCACGACAATCGGGATCGATCGATCATCAGAGTCGGAAAATCGATCACGTCAATCAGAATCGGCAATCGGCCATGACAATCGGAATCGATCGATAATCAGAATCAGCAAATCGGTCACGTCAATCAGAATCGGCAATCGGCCATGACAATCGGGATCGATCAATAATCAGAATCGGCAAATCAGTCACGACAATCGGGATCGATCGATAATCAAAGTCGGTAAATCGGTCACATCAATCAAGAATCGGCAATCGGCTATGATAATCGGAATCGATCGATAATCAGAATCGGCAAATTGGTCATGTCAATCGGAATCGGCAATCGACCACGACAATTGGGATCGATCGATAATCAGAATCAGTAAATTGGTCACGACAATCGGGATCGATCGATAATCAGAGTTGGCAAATCGGTCACATCAATCGGAATCGACAATCGGCCACGACAATCGGGATGGATCGATAATCAGAGTCGGCAAATCTGTCACGACAATCGGGATCGATTGATAATCAGAGTTGGTAAATCGGTCACGTCAATCAGAATCGGTAATCGACTATGACAATCGGAATCGATTGATAATCAGAATCGGCAAATCGGTCACGTCAATTGGAATTGGCAATCAGCCACGACAATCGAGATCGATCAATAATCAGAATCGGCAAATCAGTCACGACAATCGGGATCGATCGATAATTAGAGTCGGCAAATCGGTCATGACAATCGGAATCGGTAATTGGCCATGACAATCGGGATTGATCGATAATCAGAATCGGCAAATCGGTCACGACAACTGGGATCGATCGATAATCAGAATCGACAAATCGGTCATGACAAACGGGATCGATCGATAATCAAAGTCGGTAAATCGGTCAAGACAATCGGGATCGATCGATAATCAGAATTGGCAGATCGGTCACGTCAATCGGAATCAGCAATCGGCCATGACAATCGGGATCAGCCTAACAAAGGGCCTAAGGGAAGGCCATAGTGTGGACATTTAACCATCACTGCCCATCACTGTGGACATTCAACCAACATTGCTCCCAAGGAATGGCCCACATAAGGCCGAACATACAATGGGCCCACAACCTTGCACATGGGCCTAATATACATCGTCATGGGCCTCATTCAAGGGCCCCAAATACATCAAATGGGCTGAATCATATGGGCCAAAAATACGTCATAATGGGCCTTAGCACATGGGCCATAAGTTCATCACATCAGGCCTTGCCCATGGGCCTCGAATGCATCACAACGGGCCTCGCCCATGGGTCTCGAATACATCACAATGGGCCACAACCCATGGGTCTCATATACATCAAATGGTCCGCACTATATGGGCCTCATATACATTAAATGGGCTGCATCACATGGTCCGCACCAATGGGCCAATATACCTCAAGTGTGCCGCATCATATGGACCTAAAATACAACTCAATGGGCTAAGCCAAAAAGGGCCACAAATACATAACAGGCGGACCCTGCACATGGGCCTAATATACATAACAGGTGGGCTCTGCACATGGGCCTTATCATATCAAGTTGGGCTGCATCAATGGGCCGCACCAATGGATCTCATAACATCAAGTGGGCTGCGTTAATGGGCCGCACCAATGGGCCTCATATACAACAAGTGGGCAGCACCAATGGGTCGCACCAATGGGCCTCGTAAACGTCAAGTGGGCCGCATTAATGGGCCACACTAATGGGCGTCATACACATCAAGTGGGCTGCATTAATGGGCTGCACATATATCAAAGTGGGCCTCAAGCGGGAGTTTGGATTACATCTAAAATCATTTCAATAGTTGCAAGTGCAACATGTATATCACTATACACTACCATAGATCTATGGGGTACATGGCCCACTAATGATGATCAGCACTGTCCAAACATTTTCCATGTAAATCAGTATCATCTAAACATTGTCTATGTAAAATCTGCACTGTCCAAACATTGGACAGTACCAATCTGGTCCAACACCGTCCAGATGGTTTGGACGGTGCGGATGAAACAAATATATGACGGTCGGTCCTACCAACACCGTTCAGGAATGGTCGGTGTGGATTTACAATGCATATATAAAGGAGGGACCCACAGAACTTGCTGATGTCATTCCAGTAGCTACCTGCTGCTAGATGGACCGTCTTGATAAAACACATATGTGGTGTGGGTCCCACACAACGTGTGAGGCTGGATGACCTGGATCACCACAGTCCCACCCACTAGACGATGGGATAAAACTCATACATCATATCTAGCCACACGTATGGGCGCCGCAAGTACCAGGCAGGTATGTCCAGCCAATCCTCTTCTCATTAAGTGGTCCCACGTGGAGTCCACCATGATATAATATAAAATTATATATTACAAATATAATATGAAATTATATATTATAATATATACCATATACGTATATAGAAAAAGAACCGTCCAGGTTCTGGACGTCCGTTGATGGACGGACTGGATGTAATATATACATCAGTGGCTCCACATAGCTGCTGACGTCTTCTCAGCATGGCAGCCACACCGCGGGGGCCCACCGTCCAGATGATGGACGGCTGGGATACAACCACTACACCAAAATCGCGAATCTGGAATGTTTGGGATTTTGTTTCAAAAACGGCTCTAAGCCGTTTTCTCATTCAAAACGGTTATGAACCGTACTACAATTTGTTATTGTTTTATCCACTGTTTTGTTGATGTGTCCCAATCGAGTGTTGGATATTCTTAGTTTTCATTATTTGGATCTATCGTTTTATTGTAAAACATATGGACGGAATGGATTCGATTAGAACCCTCTCAGTGGACCCCACAAGCCCACGCGTCACATTACTTTAGATCTACCGCAGACTACCGAACCATTTCCACCCTTACATTACGCCAAAACCCTACGCTCATTTCGCATTCGTCTCCCTCACCCTCTATCGATCTCCTTCCCCCTCTCCCTCTCTCAATCTCCCTCTCTTTCGATCACCCTCTCCCGATCTCAACCCGCTCTCTCAATCTCCCTCTCCCGATCTCAACCCTCTCTCTCTCTCTCTCGATCTCCTTCTCCTTCGATCTCCTTCTCCCTCTCCCTCTTCCGATCTCGACCCTCTCTCTCTCTCTCTCTCTCTCTCTCTCTCTCTCTCTCGATCTCCCTCTCACTCTCCCTCCCTCTCCCAGTCCGACTCTAAATCTGACAGTCCCCCCACACAGTATTGTAGAAGCAGCAGCAGCAGCTCTGTATGGGGTGTATTGCAGCTCTGAAAGATGACATGCAGAAAGACGCCATCGACTGCGCTCTCTCCGTTCACTTCCTTCCCCATTTTGCCCTTCATCTTTTCATCTTTTTACCTTCTTGTCCTTCCTAACATTTTTTCTTTTCTGCTGGGAAAATCGGATTCTTTCTGGCTATTGAGAAGCACGGCGTTGAGAAGGACATTGCCGAGTACATCAAGAAGGAGTTCGATAAGAAGTATGGCGCCACCTCGCATTGCATCGTTGGGCGCAATTTTGGTATTTTCTCTGGCATTTTTCGTTCTAATTCTTCTATCCTTTCTTTTTTGGGTCTTGCTTGTTCATGTTTCCTCGATCTGTCCTTCGTTTGCTTGTTTTATGTTTTTGGGTGTATTTATGTCTGCAATGTGTTTGTAGAATTGACTCAGAGAGTGGATTTTGAAATTTTGTTACCTGCATTGGGTGTTGATTATATGTAAGTGTTGTATGGGTGCCTTTTCTACACTTTTGTGGATAGAATACATGCCAATATGGCACGTGTGCGAGATCAGAGCTTTCCGTCAGGTGGGCCACACTGTTTGGGTGTCCTTGCCGGCAGATCAGGCCGTTTGACTCCTCAGGTGGGATAAAGTGTACAAAACAAATCAGTGGCTAGAAAAATTTTGTTTTAGGCATTTGTTTGTTTTGCATGTCTTGTGCCTACCACATGAATGAAATCAACCTGATTTTTAAGCCAAAAGATCCAACCAGTGTGGTGTACCTGATGGGGATCTCATACAAGTGTGCCACATAGGCATATGTGTCTGTGCACGTATCGGAGATTCTCTACACATGTGGGCGTAGCTAACCTCTCAGCTTCTTTCACTGATCCCATGCATTCAGAGAGAGATGTTAGAAGAATACAAATTGATGAAGAGGTAGATGTCTGTATGGGAGGATATTTTGGGTGATTTTATTATAGAAGTCTGTACACATTGTGTCTTGACCATCCGTTGGATAGAAATGTGTGGGCCTTGGGCATTAAGATATTCATTGGAGTTTCTTGTGCCTCTTTTGATTGTTTTTGGCTCTCTGTAGTGTAATTTTTGGCATTGATTCCTTGCCTCCGCTGTGCCTTCAACAAAATTCCATTGCCTTTCAAAGAAAAGAAAAGAAAAGAAAAAATCAGTTTGATGCCTTATTTCTCGAGCCATATTCTAAGTTGCCATTGCATATTGTAGGGACAAATGTAGATCCAGTGACCTTCAATCCATTAAAACGTGCCACAGAATCTCCCACAGAAAGCAGGTTTAATATTCATCATTGAGTTTTAAGTGAAACATCCAGGCAATTCCTAGTTATAGTGAATGTGTTTACCCATCAAATTTCACAGGAAAGTATGGGAAGATCCCCAAAGAACTGAAGAGAAAAGGTCAAGTTTATCAAAAGAGTTTTATGCATCTGTTTGTAGCCATAGCATGCCTATCTGAATCTAGCTCATTTTGTGATTGGGGCTTTGTACACGTAATGGATACCAAGAGGCTACAGATAATCCTAGAAAATGGGATTCCAATTGTTAGCAATCAGGTAATGGAAACACTTTCAGTTTCTCTAAGATTTAAGCTATGTTTGGATGTATTGAATTGTGAATTTTCAGTTTTACTCAAACTCAACTTGTAGTCTTGTTCCTTTCAAGTCAAATGATTTTGAAGTTGTTTAGGTATGAGTACCTTATTTTGGTAGCTGGCGGCATTGGATTAGAGAGAAAAAGACCTGCCTGCCAAAACATGTATTGATCGTTTGGGCCATGAAGAAATCTAAAGAGTTTTCTCTTCTTTCCACTGTCAATGCGGAATCCATCTCTGCCCATCTTTTTCTGATAGCTTGAATCTAGATATTCAAACTTACATCACTCAAGAATCAGAGCCTCCGTTGGTAGGTGTGGACTGTCCATCTTTAGATGCATTTTCAACAAGGGCAATGAGACATACACCCTAATTTTTTTCTATACATGAACCCTTTTTTTTTTTTTTCTACTACTGCTATTAGAATAGCACCAAAAAACTCTTTCCAAATACCAAAACATTAGAAAGAAAGGGGTGTGTATCAAAAAGAGAGGGTGTAATATCAGCTCGCTTTTGAAGTAATTTACAAAATGGATACTGCAATACAATCTCCTTTCTAATTTCAGGAAGAGGGTATGCTTTACAAGAGCAGGGATTGTCCATCTTTTCCGGTGGCCAGTGGATGTCTCATGTCCAGTTTGGTTGGTACCGGGAACAATATCTGGTCCGGAGCTTACTTCACTATATCAACACTTGGGTTTGTTATTCTTTTGGGCCTCTTGGATGCATTTTACATAAAACCTTTTCATATATCTTCTTGGTGGTATCAAGGACTTCTGTTCGTTGTATGCATGATTGCGGGCATTGTCATGTTCGGAGGTCTGGTGGTCTTCTTTTGGAATCACTGGGAAAGAAGTGTTTCGAGTTATGAAAAAATGGATGGTGATGGTGGTTATGATGACGACAAGAGTAAATTAACACAGTATAATGAACCAAAAATGCAAACTGATGCAAGTCGAACCAATCTTACCGGATCGATGACCACACGATATGGGTGTAGGCCAAACTTCCAAGGTACCAATCCGGCCTCTCTTTTTTAATTCAAAGAAATCATGTTGGGAACTTAGGAATTATATGATTCTCAATGCACAATATACTCAAGTTTTTGGTTTGTACAAGTGGGGCCTACAGATCCCTGGTCCAAAAAAATTAGTATGTTGAGTACCACCATGGATAGACAATGACCGGAAAGTTTCTGATATTGGAAGATCCTACACCCTAATATTGGGCCTTTCTGTCAGTTGAATGTGGACCTTTGGTGTATTTCTCTTCTTAGCCATCTATTTATAGGCCATGATTGAAAGGTTAGGATTTTCTTGTCAAGATGATTTTTGGGGCATGGTCCATTCTCAGCAGTGTCTACAATGACAGCGATTTGGACCTCTGAACCATGACCTCACTTATACAGACCAGACATTGCATTGAGTATCCTCAGCAGAAGGATCTTACAGTTCCTCTTAAGAATATTAATAGATCTTCTATAGTTGTCTCAAAATGGCATTTTCTTAATTACAATGACTGTCATGCTGGCAAATTCATATAGTGGCGTGATATTATTGAATGATTGCTTATATCATGTAAATATCAGTTTAAAATGTCATGAAATATGGAACAAGATATCCAGATTCCTAGATAAATTTAAACGCATTGGAACTATATCAAATGTAAAGAAATAATACCAATAAACAAGAAAAATAAATCTGATTCTTTTCTTTCTTTTTTTATTTTATTTTATTTTATGTTAGCCATGTTAATGGTTGTGAGATGAATGACATCCATCTTGTACGTCCAATGCAGAATGTTTCTTAGAAAATGGAGAATCCTTGCTGTATATACGATGAAAGTTTGAAAAATGCCATGATTACATTTCAGTAGCATTTATCGAGTGGATTGGAATAGATGTGAGACTTCAAATCTGAGATGGTGAACTTACTCAGAGACTTCAAATCTGAGATGAGCTGATGCAATTCAAGGCTATACCCAGGCTCTTATGATGGCCAGCACATATCCTCCATCTATACAGTATATAGTGAAGCAATGGCTATACCGAGGTTCTTATGATGGGCCAGCACATATCCTCTATCTATACATTATACAAGGAAACAATGGTAGGGACCCATGCAGGTACTGAAGATACATGTATATATTACATGCAAAAATAAGGCATTGTTAGGCCAGTGGAAGGTAAGATTTCATTTCATTCCATAAAATGTTTACTTCTAATCCTGTAGTTAAAGTTAGCATTCTTTTAATGATGCAATTGAATGAAAATTTAAAAATTTTAAATCTAACCTCAACTCAGAGTACTAGTTTATTCGACATTGATCCATGATCCAGACTGTTTGTTGGGTTGTCCTGCAGTGAATTGGCCATTGTAGGAAAACCTTGTTGATTGGCGATGATGTAAAATAGTCATGCAAGAAGCCTAAGAAGATGGGTGAGCCAAGAAAGCCCTTGAATTCCTCGAAGAAGATAAAGAAGAAATTTACATCTAAGGAGGAGGCCCTTGTGATGAACAATGCTGCTCTCGCGGTTTCAGTTGCTGCTCCTGAGAAGGCCTTGAAGGCAAACGATGCCTCTCATGCAGCTCTTATTGCCTCTTCTGAAAAGAAGAAGGCTCCTATTGTTACTCCTAAGGCCAAGAGTAGAAGGCTAAAACGCATGTGGGAAAGAAGGAAACCGATTCTGACGAAAGGATTTCTGGGTTCATTTTCATGTGCAATGGAAAAACAAAACCGGAATGCTATCGCTATCGTGTCTTTAGCCTTCCTTTAGGAAAGGCAGAGATTGTGAAGAAAATCAAGGGAGGCTCAAAGCTTTTCCTTTTTGACTTTAACTTGAAGCTTCTTTATGGTATATACCAGGCAACAGGTAATGGCGGGAAGAATTTGGAACCATCTGCTTTTGGAGGGGCATATCCTGCACAAGTGAAATTTCATATTTACGAGGATTGCTTGCCTCTGCCTGAGAGTTCTTTCAAACATGTGATCCAGGAGAACTACCAGGGGAAGTTCAAATTCAAATCTGAGCTTAGTTCTCAGCAGGTCAAGAAGCTGATTTCCTTGTTTTGGCCGATCCCGACCCAGCAAATGTCAACCGCGAGGCTTGTTCTCAATGATCGACGCCCAGCACCAGCCTGTCTGCCAGCTCCAGAGGAGCCCTATGGGCGCCTGGCACATGCCCCACCAGCCCATCTTCCAGCTCCAGAGGAGTCCTACAGGCACCTGGTGCATGCCCCACTAGCCCGTCTGCCAGTTCCAGAGGAGCTATATGGGCACTTGGCACGTCCCTCCAACCATTGAGCCACCTCGACATGCCCATCGACAAGTGGGCCTTCAACATCATGACCAGTATGCCCCACATCATGATCATTATGAAACAAGTGCTCCACCAATCATGGAGCCATCTTGGCATGTTCCTCCTGCTGACTAATATGAAACAACAATGCACCTGGCACGTGCCCCACCACCAGTGGACTCTCGAAATGTTCTGCCAGTAGGCCCGCATTGATATCCGTCGACCGTACACCTAGACCAGGCCGGCATTGATATCCGCACTGATTGTTGGGTCCTGCAGGTTGTGGAGACGGTGGTCGCTCTACAGGAGGCTGGATGTTTCACAGTTGTTCTGGAATGTGTGCCTGCACCTGTAGCTGCAGCTGCTACCTCAGGAAGGCATTGGAGCTGGCCCTTTCTGCAGTTGCCAGGTTAGTTGATTTTCAACCTTTCTGCTATAATAATACCATCATGAAGGCATCTTTCTTTTTTTTCATTTCTTCCTTTTATTGTTGGAAGAGAGTGGATTCATTTGTTACTCTGGCGAAGCATGATACTCCATACACTTGCACATAAAAATTGTTCACACGACATGTACCTCAAATTAGATTGTCCAAATAGTGGGAATGTTTGATCAATATATCCTGACCACAAATTAATTCCTCTTTGTGGAATTCAAAATGTAAAATGATGGGATCTATGGTTAACGGGTGGCCATTGGATTTCCACAGACCTTGTTTTTATTTGTTGTTGTTAATAGTGTTGCTGCTACTAATATATTATTTCTATATTCAGTTGACTCAGCCTAGTCAAGGTCAAGCAGGCACAACGAAAATGTTACCCATCTGTTGCAACTAGAGGTGGTGCAGTGATATGGCCAATCAACTAGTAATGGCTTAACGATGTAGTAGTTTGGCTGGCTTTTCACAGTATTTCCAGCCCTGCAACTTAAGCTGCATTTGGTTGATATTTCACACCAAATTAGATTGATTAAACTCTTACCTTCTGCATGTGTATTTATGTAGTATGTTTGCATTCACTCCCTCAGTACTAAATCTATTGGTAAGGGTGTGGAAAGCCAATCTTTACAACCTGTCAAAGGGCCACCCCCACTATGAAGACCCCCCTGTATGTTTTTTGTTTTCTTATTTTCTTGATTGGCTTCATATGCATGTACGTCAACGTGGAATTTGTTTGCATTTCTTTTGTTTCGTTTGTAGCCTTGCAACTTGCAAGTTAGAAGCTGAAGCTTGGACTGTCCGTTTTCTTTCATTTCCATCATGAAAATGCACCGTAATTCTATCTGCACATTCGCAACAAGGAAGCCTAGTGACATTTGATGTTTGGTGATGAAAGATACAGCCGGCCGTTATCATTACCGAATAGCTTGGTCTCAACATGTGAGTTTTTTGTATAATTGCATGACATTCTGCATATATGATGAAAAACAAAGGATTCCTTAAATCCTTATATTCTTTAGAATTTACTAAGGGGCTGTTTGATTTTTAATTTCCGCAGGTAAATACATGGAATTACCTGATTATTGCTTACTACACTTGTTTGAAAGTCACCGGGAATTACGTTTCGAAAATCGGGCCATACAAATGTTGTTATTACTGATTTAAATATGTGGGCCCCACCATGATATATATGACTTATCCACACCATCCATCTTTTAAAAAAATACATTTTAAGGCATGAGCCCAAAAATGAGGAAAATCAGAAGCTCAAATGGACCACACCTTAGGAAACAATGATCATTAAAATGTCAATGGTTGAAAGTTGTTTTCTCCCTAGGGCCCACAGTGATTTTATTTGTCATCCAACCCGTTAATAAGGTCACACAGTCATCGATAAAGTGGAAACAAAAATATCAGTTTGATCCAAAACTTCTGGGGTCTTCAAGATGCTTTCAATGGTAGGAGTTCAATCCCCATTGTTTACAGCTGTGTGGTCTACTTAATCTTTAGATCTGCCTCTTTTTTTGGCTCATGCCCTAAAATGAGTTGGCTAAAGGGATGGGCGGTGTGGATAATACACAAACATCAAGGTGGGCCCCATGATTTAACTTCTTTCTCATCGGGTGATGTGGAGAGTGCTATAAATGAAAGGTGGCGGTCAAATCACCTTGGAAATCCAACCGGTAACACGTTAGGTAAATAATTATTACCCATTTACCTGGAATTACCTCTGTAATTGGAAAATCAAACAGGCCCTAAGAGTCTGTGGTTTTTATCTTTTGTCATGGCAAAGATTTCTATGTGAATGTTTATTATTTGCTTGAGATATCAAGTCTCTTGCAGCATCAATGCCAGAAAAGAAAGTAACATCTATTTATTTGTAACATCAATTTATTTTCCAATACAGGTCGCAACATCCTTAAGTTCTATTGATTGTTTCGTGTTGCAATCTAGCTCTTCAATTTTCACTTGGCATGGAAACTTAAGTACATCTAAGCAACAACAGTTGGCAGCAAAAATTGCTGAATTTTTGAAGGTATGTTCTTTATAATGTAACCTGTATATGCATCTTTCATTCCTTCCTGGTTTTTAACTCTCGGGTGTCTAGAAGCTATTGTCCTACCATCGGTTGTGGTTTGTTTGAAGTTCTAGACAGTTTTCTTTGGGTAGTGGAGGAGTTCGTCTCTGCAGAGCTTTACTTGTCTTGAATTTCTTACCAGGATGTGCATCTTTCATCACCAAAGAAAACATTATAGCTTATCTGTTAAGACCAACTTCAGTATCAGGGTGTCTTTTGTGAGACTTCAAATTTCATGGACGGTTCTTTCTCCTGCTATCAGTTATTAATTGGTTTGCTTGTAGCTTATAATTCTCTTTAATGTTTTAGCCCGGTGTTGCTTTGAAACATGCTAAGGAGGGAACAAAGAGCTCTGCATTCTGGTTTGTACTTGGAGGGAAGCAAAGTTACACGAGCAAAAAGAGTGCTCAAGAGACTGTTAGAGATCCCCATTTGTACACGTTTTCATCCAATAAAGGTGCTGGTTCTCCATATTACTAGTTCTAGCTTTGAGTATTTGAAACTGTTGGATGAAGCTGATCTCTTTTGACTCTTTATTCTTGACCCCATGCTGGTGCCAAGGAAAGTTTGAGGTATGTTCCCAATTCACTTTTAGTGGAATTCTTATTTTCTCTGTTTATACCAGTTGCTTATTTTATAGCATTCTTCCCTCTTTTTTTTGGTGGCAGGTTACCGAGGTTTACAACTTCTCTCAAGATGATCTATTGACTGAGGATATGTTGATACTACCTCAAATTTGTTTCAGAATTGACCTACCTCAAATTGTAACATACGCATTCATATGATACAACTTTTTACGAATGTCTGACTTCTTTAAATTGCGAATTGGCCACAATTTTATTTTAGCATTCGCAAAGCTACAGAATCTTTTTCATCTTAACTTCTTCAGGTATTAGGTCCACTCGGCAACAAGGCTGGGGAGAATCTTGTAGGAAATGCTATATTTCGCTGGCAGAGGTGGAGACAGATTACTTTCTTCAGTTGCTATTCTAGTGCAAAATATTAGGTCGTGTTTGTATGCACCATTGAATTGAATTGCAAATATTAGGCCGTGTTTGTATGCAAAATATTATGTCCTTCTCTACTTCCATTTAATCCAACTGATAAGTGAACGGCTCCAACTTATATTGACAGCGAAGCAAAAATGCATCGTGTTAGCTAAGGTGCACCAGAGCAGGTAATGTTGCCATTACCTTTGTGGTTTTCTTGTTACTAACAACTCTAATGTCAGTGGCTAGTCAGTTGCTTATCCTCCTTGGGCAATGGTTTTGCATATTCTGAAACCTGCACACAATAAGTCAGCCAATGTGCAGAGAATAAACGCTGCGATTAGCAAGTTTGCAGATAGAAGACTTTGATCACTTACTATAGCATTCCAGGTAAAACTACTCTCCCAATCCTGTTTTCTTTTGCTAATGTATTCTGTCGCTGCATGATTAATCCATTGTGTTTGTCGTTTTTCATTCATCTTTGACTATATGTAGGAGGCTCCAGAGGGAAGCAAATATAGTCCGAGAGGTCCATGTAAATTCATCGATCTCATGCCTCTCTTTGATCTTCCCTGGCATGAGAGTACAGAAACAATCAGGCACACTCGGCATAAATCTTGTAATAATCACAGGTATCCAATTTTCTGCTGGCTTGTGAAATTAGTCCTGTAGCATGCTAACTTTTTATGCTCTAGTGAAGCTAGTGTCAGAACTCTAAAAGGATACAAAACAACATTAAAGAAGCTAAAATAGTTGTAAAGAACTAGAAGTTTACAACTACTTTCTTGTGCACTGTTTTCTTTAATGCGGTCAACTGTTCTGAAGAGCTATCATGATTACAGTTCTATTAACAGTGTATGCAGATTTCAGTGATAGACAATCAATTAGTCTGTCTCTGTGTGCGTCCAATTAAGAATGGGCAATGCCATTCTGTGAAGAGATGCCTGCCAAACTCGCTGAAATGTCATCTTCCTTTTACTCTTCCTTTGGCTCCCAATGATTTGTTTCTTTCTTCTCTTTTGATGTTTGGCAGTGCCAACATCTCAGTGGGAGTGAAAGAAGACCTGTTGGTGATGACAGGAATGCACATAGTTGCTGACATATTTTGTGTCGGTTGTGGGTCAATCGTGGGGTGGAAATATGTAAGCTTGGGGGGCAAGGCTTTAGCATTATGGTCCATGTATATATTAAAACAATGGTTGGTTAATGACTTTGCTTTCAGGAGGCCGCACAAGTTCATTTTATGTTTTCATCATGGATGTATCCTAAATAAGTTCTCTACTATGTTAGACATGCCGTCATTCACTATGTTAAACTTATTTTACCTTTTCTTTGATGATGCACTAACAGATAAATCCAAAAAGCAACTCATAATTTTACATCAGTGATTGGGCAAGGGGCATTTGGTCCTGTTTACAAGGCTCAGATGTCGACTGGCAAGACAGTTGCAGTTAAAGTGCCACTAATTCCAAGCGACTTTCAAACAGAGGTAATTCTGGTTAATACCTTTGGCCTTATAAACTGTTTATAGAAAGTACTACTGTTAGGGTTGTCAACAGGTTGCATCCTAGACTAATAGACTTTGGGTTTACTGGGTTTGGGTACCCATCAGGTCTTTGAACATAGGTTTCTAGTTGTTTGGGTTGGCCCAAGTCAAATGAGAAAATTTACATGGTCAATGGATGTATTAGATTGCACACATATGCCGCTTTGACATGTGTAGTGTGTAAACGAGGTCTCTTACAAGGCTCAGATGTCGACTGGCAAGACAGTTGCAGTTAAAGTGCCACTAATTCCAAGCGACTATCAAACAGAGGTAATTCTGGTTAATACCTTTGGCCTTATAAACTGTTTATAGAAAGTACTACTGTTAGGGTTGTCAACAGGTTGGGTCCTAGACTACCTATACTAGACTAATAGACTTTGGGTTTACTGGGTTTGGGTACCCATCAGGTCTTTGAACATAGGTTTCTAGTTGTTTGGGTTGGCCCAGGTCAAATGAGAAAATTTACATGGTCAATGGATGTATTAGATTGCACGCATATGCCGCTTTGACACGTGTAGTGTGTAAACGAGGTCTCTTACATGCATGTGGCTTATGAAACCTTATTCCATTGTTGTTGGGGAGTGTAATGTTGTATTGGCTATTTGCCAAATAAAAATAAAAATTGTAGTATATATTTAGGAGTAAGTAGATAAGGTGGATATGGTTGCATTTTAAGTGGCATGATATTTGTTTGGATTATTTAAGTTCGAGCTTTCAACTGACAGGACTTCTAGTTTATATTTTATTGCTAGCATTCCATTTGGATTGCTGGACAGCCAAATTATTCAAAAATTTCCTTTTACTTGTCTAATTCTTAGAATAATTTTGGTATATTTTCTTCTCTCTTCCTCGAACTCTGTTTGCGCTTCAGTTGAATAGATGTGTATGCATTTTATTTGGAAACTCTTGCCAGCAAGTTGATTCTGGAAGTCTTTCAGTCCTGAAAAATGCAAAAATGCAAAAAATACAAAATTCTTAGAAGCCACTTGTTCAACTATCTTACTTCCCAATCTCATAAAGCATTAGTTAATGATTTCTATTCATGTACAGGTTTGAGGAGCAAGAGGCTCCTGTTTCCAGGCATGCCCTTGAATCATTTCTACCAAAGAGAGAAGTGGGATTTCCTTTATTATTTTTGTAGGTTAGGCAGGATTTCTTGGCAATCACATGCTTTGCTGCTGTTTGTTTCCTTGCTCTGCTGCTTTTAGGCTTTGCCGTTTGGTTTTTCAGCAATTGTGCTCTCAGGTTTGGCTAAATTTTCAATTCAAGCTAAAATTAGCTGCCTTTGTTGAATCTCTGATCACTTCCTTGTCAAAGGTTTCTCAACCCTTGGGGTGGAGAACTACAATAGGCACTTACATTCTTTTAACTTCCAGGTCCATCTATAAAATGAGATTCATAGTTGATTGATCCATTGTATGGAAATCGATTAGGTGGTGGCCTTAGATTCAAGTACTTTAGACTCTGTTGCATCTGCTTTTGTAACCATTGGTGGTACCTGAACTAGTACCCAAAGCAAACTAAATGGACATGAATTAAAAATATGAAATGATACTGAATTCACTTTAGTTGCACCACCACTATCAAATATCAAATATCAACAGACATTCAAGACATTTGCTCTATATGGATCGTGTGTGCCTTGGATAAATAACTTGGCATTTCACAGTGATTGATTGATTCTAAATTGTTTGGAATCTTATATGATTTGTGATATTTGGGATATTTTGATAAACATGATGCATAGGTGCAGACGTGCAGTATATGCCTTTTGTTAATGTTTGGAGCAATCAATAGTCGTGAAGCTAGTTCCATTACATTAACTAGAATTCTTTGCTTGCTTTACTCCTATTCTTAGGAAATGGTGAAGGGTAGGAAGCTAATCTTCTCATTTGATGCAACAAAGAAAGATCGCTTTGGTGTACTCCCACGATATGCAAAAGATGAGCTCCAAATTAGAAGGTTTGAGCTCCCAAATTGCTTTTATCTTCCATAATGGTGAGTTTTTTTTTTTTTTTTCCTTGAACAGACCAACAACAATGCCTCGGGAAACATTTCAAGCTTACTATGCCTGATGTGCAATTTGCATCATAATCCTATATGTCATATCAAGTAGGGTTAATTGGCCCGGGCACTAAAGGGTCCCAGATGTGTGTTTATGTTTCTAGTCCTTTGTAAAATGCTCCCATTCTTCAATCTTGATCATTGGTCGAGAGACTTTCTTTTTCACTCGGTTACCAATTAACTTCAATTTCTGTAGTTATTTATATTCATAGGTGGGAAGCGCCTTGTTCCTATGGGTCTAGGAGATTATGATCAATGCATTGAGGGAGCTTCACATGCCATCTCCGCAAAGCTATAATTTAAAGTGCTAGCCTTTATTGTAGCTTATTTTGTAAATTTGATTTTGCAATGAAACATCTTCAAGCACGTTATTTTCTCATGTTTTTCTTTGGATTAATCTTTATTTTGATGGTATGTAATAAACTTCTGTTTATTTATTTCCCTTGATCTTAAATTGTGTGTTTATCTGGGTTTAAAATTGTTACTAAAATTCCATCCTAAAATCTGATAGTTGGCAACCTTTAAGAAGGTCTAAAACCGTTTTTAAAAATTGTTCTCAAAATGACCGTTGGCACCGGAAGGGTTTAAAACCGTTTCTATTTTTCTGCGACGCCTCATTTAGGAACGGTTTTAAACTATTCCTGAAGCATTTAGGAACGGTAAAAACCGTTCCTAAATGACGATTTTGGTGTAGTGAACATATACATCATGACCGTGGGTCCACGTCCCAAACGGACGGACAGCGTGGATTTAAACGCCTACAACAAGGGGTCCCACCCCACACGTGTGGGTGGATCCCATCCCAATCTACGAGAAAATGGATGAACGGTAGGATATAACTCATGCCCTGAGATGGGGCCAGTGGGACCCACTGTCCAGACCTGGTGGACGATGAGGGATTAATACATACATCATGGTGTCCCTCACAGCTGCACAACAGATGGATGGCTGGGATTTAACCCACGCCTCGTGATGGGACCACAGATTGGAGGCATAAATACAGCAGTTATTGCTGCTGTAAATGTACATTAGCTAGTCTGCTTTCCACAGCAGATGGGTCCCACATGGGTCCCACGTGACATACATACAAATCATGTAATATAATATACACATATATTATATTATAATAATTTCTTTTGTTTCTTCTCTTTTCTTTTCTTTTTGTAATAGCTCCAGCGTCCAGGCCTAGACGGCCTGGACAGCCACCACGTCAGGGGGGTGGGGTCCATGAATGGACGGTATAGATAAAACACACACACCCCACGTGGGTCCCACACACACGTGGCCCACCTAGTAGGGATCAAACTGATGCTGGTGGCTTCCTAAGGTTCGAACTAGTCCGAATGTACAACTAGAATGGGCCCCAACCATGATAATGAGGTGGGCCCCGCTTGGTCAGCGGTGTGGCCCACAAAATGGACACCGGCGTGGATAAAATACATTCATCATGGTGGGCCACACACATCAAGAGAGAGAGAGAGAGAGTTAGAACGGTGATGATGGGAGGAGCTCCGCCACTATGAGCTCCTCTATGATACAATGCATACATCAAGATGGGTCCCACCATATGTGGACCTTCAAATCATCAAAAACACCAACTAAAATCACCCACCTTCAAAACTACTCCTTCCGCACTAGGGTGATCTAGCTCCAAGGAGAAAGAATCAATGGTTGAGATTGGATTTTAAAGGTTGGATGATGGGGTATGAAGCTTCATGGTGGGTGGAAAAATGGAGGAAAAACCTGGCCGTTGGGAGTTCTTGAGATTGCTTGGAGAATGAGAGAGAGATGAGAGAGAGAGAGTGATGTAAGAGAAGTGATGGGAGAGAGGGATGGTGAGGTGATAGGAAAGTTAACTTTTTGGGGTTACTTTTGTACTTGGGAATGAGAAGAGTAATGGGTTGAGTGATGGGTGTAATTTTGACAAGTGAAGTGATTGATGGATTGATGTGACATTTGATGTAATTGATGGGACATTCCCTTGGGATTTGCAACGTGCGGCATTTTCCTCGAACTGAACGCGGGTCCACATCTCCTGGCCCAGTTATCACCTCGGTGCCCGAGACGCGGTGTCGGAACCGCAACGACAGTGCGGTTGCAATGATACAAGTCTTGGGTTGAGCCGACTCTGGAATACGGGACACGACTTAGGATTGCGCGCAAACGTCGAATACAGGTCAAGGGTTGCCAGAATTCGACCGGAAGGGCCGCGGAAGCCTACAGAACAGTACAGGCTAGGACACGGTTGTTACAGTGATGACGTAAGGGAGGTATCATCATGAAATGTTATGTCAATGCATGAGTCACACACACAGATCATGCACTAGCTGCAGGCACACAATATGCACAAGGGGAGAAACTCCATCCTTCAATAACCACCATACAATGCAATCAATTCATACAGATGATGCATATGGGTCATAATGATGTAAGTGTGCTACCTGTAGAATGTATTCATCCGTCCTAAGGAGGAAAAAAGTCTAGGTACATAGATAGGTACTAAGAAGAAGCGAAGTCCTCTAGTGGGGACCCAATACTTTGGGATAACCCACAAGCTAGGAGAATCATAAAGCCTCAAGGAGGAAACGAGCCTAACAAGGTCCAAGGTGGGCCTTCAACCACTTATAAGGGCCTTATGGGCCTACCTTAGGGCCACCAAGGAGGACATCTAACTTCAACTGGGTCGCAAAAAGGTAGGCTACTACGTTTGTAAAGAAAAGTCTAAGGCCCAAATCAATCTATGGCCTAGTGGGCCATACACTAAGCCCAATACATAGGCAACCTGGTGGGCCCTTAAGCCAGGTTAGGGCCCGACCATAAGGGTCATGGGTTCACTCATTGTGGTGGGCCTAATGGGTAGCCCATTATCCCAACATATCGGAAATCCTTATATTTAACATAAGTAAGTTGCGCCTCACATCTTAGCCCAAGTATAGATTTATTATAGTGGGCAAGCAAGGGCCCAACTACTTGAGTATTTGACCCATAAGACCCATCACATTGTTATGGTAAATATAGGACACAAGGGTCCAACGGGCCTATTAAAAGTTCCAGCCCAACCAAGGCTATAAGGCCTATTAATTGACTAAAAGACTAGCCCAAGAAGAATCCAATTGGAATGGAACTTTAATCATGCACTAATTAAGCCCAAAATTAAATTTAAATGGTAAGATAACTGACTAATCCATCCTCAAATCTGGTGGGCTATGCTGTTCCAGAATAAACTCTTATGGGTAGCAATATTAAGCCCATTACCAAATTCCAGCCCACCCATTTTCTTAGGTTATATTTAATCCCTAATGGACCACACACATCACTGTGGGTCCCACCAGATGAGAGGTGGATGCACAACACATAATATAAGTGGGTCATGCTGCTGGAATACAGGCCCAGCAACAGCCCAAGGTAGGGGCGTCCCATGGTGGTTAGTCCTACGGGCCTGGGTATCTAGCCCAAAACTGATCCAAATTTGCAGGCCGTATCACGGTCAGCTCAAATGTCCGTTGGGTCTGAAATTTTGTAGGGTGACACGTCCATAGGTGTACCACACTCACAAAATTTTAGAATTTTTGAATATTCCTAAGTATTTTAATTAATTTAAACAAAACAGTCTGTCCAGAAAATTGGACTGACCTGGACGTCCCAACGTAGTAGGCCAGTCCGGCCCTAGCCATAGTGTGCAAAATATTCCGTTGGTCCCAAAATTTTTTAGGTGGGTCCCACCATAAGTGTACCACATCTCTGTAAATTTTCATAATTTTTGGATATTCAAAAGTATTTTAATAAATTCAGGAGTTACCATGTGTCCAGGGTGGAATGTTGCTGGAATATAACTGTGCTAAATTTGGGCCATCTAATTGGTGGGTTCTAGGCCTTCAAAATTTCTGAAATTTGGACCTAAGGTCCCTCATTAAGTCTACAACAAGGTGGGACCCAGAAATATAGTCCACCTTCTTAGGAAGTATTTTTAAAACTTTGTTTTTCATGGGACTATGATGCTGGACTGCATAGCAGAAATTTCTGGCAGTCCAGTATATTGGCCCACCCTTTTGGATGCCCAAATGGGGTCCATTGGCTCTAAAATTTTGCAGGTAGGTCCTAACATTGGAGGGAAACTCCCCTAAAAAATTTTAGAATTTTTGGGATAGTAAAAATATTTTATTTAACTCCTGCAATTTATGGATAGATAGGTATTCCTGAAGAAATCTACTATATAAAAAAAAAATGTTGTTGGAAATGTGATTGTCCCTATGTTTGGGACCACATGGGGTGGGCCTGGACCCACCCAAACCCTTGGAAAATTGGGGAAAAGGTGACGCTACATCTAAACAACAAGTGGGATCCACTGGGGTGGCCCACTTATTCCAGAAACTCAGGTAAAAATGCTCATTTCCAACTTATAGTGTTGCTGAACTGTCCAGAAATTTCTGGACAGTTAGCCCACTTTGGCCCATCCCATGGGTCTCAATCATAGGGAAAATGGTGTGGGCCCCATTTCACATCAAAGTGGGGTCCATGCACTACAAAATTTCCAAGAAAATTTGGGAGAAAAGGACATACAAATAGATCAAACATTAGCTTAAAAGTCATGTTCCAACTGGGTCTGAATTATGGCAGCAACATATGCTGTCCATATTTCGGCCCATATAAATAAATCCAAGGGTTTAATACCCTGATCCATCCAATGGGGTCTACCCTAATGGGTTAGAAAAATTTCAAATCCATTAGTGCATTAAAATCTCCATGAAAAATCAAGTTTGGAGGCCACACAACCCATGCATGTATGGTGGGCCTGGACGTCCAACAAGGTGGGCTTGGACGTCCCATCTCCCCGATGGATCTAAGATGTTGCTGACCTTCTTGGTGGGCCACACCACATCAGAAATAAATAGAAGAAAAAGGAGAGAAGGGGAGAGAGAAGGAGAAACATCCGACCATTGGTGGAAGGTCCCGCCAGTAATGGACCTTCCATACTACAATCCATGCCATCCACATGTACATATGTTACATGCAAGCTATTATTCATCAAGAAAAGTTGCTAGAGGGTGGGGACACCTTTTCCTACTATGCATGCAAAGACCTAAATGGTTTATGAGATACTAGAATGAAGAGAAAGTACATCATAGTGGGTCCATGGAGAATGACCCACCATGGAAGGAATAAGCAAGATCTAGGCCCATGACCTCCATCCTAGGAGCCATGTAGGATCTCAACCATGGATTAGTGGGTCCTACATGCTTCCATGCATGTAACAAAAGGAAAGGGAGAAAGGGAAGAAGAAGAAGCACCCACCTTAATGGATCCTACTTCAAAGTTACATTAATCTACTCTTCATGCTCCAAGGGACATGTTTCAATGGGTGAGATGGATTGTTGAAGGTTAGATGGGAGGGGATTAGAGGGAGAAGGGGCTGGATAGAAAGAGAAGGTGGGGACATGTGGAGGTGTTGCTAGGAGAAGAGAGAGAAGAGAGTAGAGAGAAAGGAGAAGGAGAGAAGAGAAATTGCTAGAAAAGAGAGAGAAAGAGAGTCATCATGAGTTCTCTCTCCTAGGATAGGCAAATCCATCATGAAACTAGGGTGATATAAACAATGCTCATAGACTCATAGGCTTGGGGTAGGGATGGGTAGTGGGTAGTGGGTGGTGTAGTGGATAAGGTTTAGGTAGTGTGTGGGTAGTGTGTGTTGGAATTTGCATAAAAATGGGTGGCCATCTTGAAACGTGCCCTTCACACTAGGTGGGCCACATGATCATGATCAAGGGCTAGAAATGAAAAACCTACATATTATGATCTACACATCAGATGGACGCACAAGACGCGGTGTTGGAATCGCAACGAGGAAGCGGACAAGATGACATAGGTCTCGGCTCAATTCGAGTCTAGTCTACATGACCGGACTCAAGGACGACTATAAACACAATTCGAGAGTCGCAGGTCACCGGAATTTGACCGGTAGGATCGCAAGACCATGATGAACAGGATGCACACCCACATACACACATGCACACATGCGAACTCGGGTCAGGTCTCACACCTTGTATCTCATAAACTCCAAAAACCACCAACCTATCTCAACTTACAAGCTTTTCCAACCCTATGGCCCTCTTTAAGACAGTGGCCATCATCTTCTCGCTCTCCACACTCCTTTCTCTCATGGAAAGAGGAGGGCGTCCACCGACGAAGCCGGGCCTAGCCGCCCTACCCGTTCAAGGAAGAAGGCGGGCGCGAAAGCTAGCACAAGCACTGTCCAAGAGTGAAGGTCAAAGCAAGATCTCGATCCCCAAATTTCACTAGAAAGAGTTCTACCGGTGGGCATCGAACATGGTCGGTTTGGTGGCCGTAGGGTTGTATTTGAAGCTCATGTAGCTGAAAGGCTATCTAGACTGTATCCAGTGATGGACCTCCTATTGGACACCTGGTGGGGTCCCATATTCGAGGGCAAGTCTCATGCATGTGAGAATACTGTTAAAACATTCTATGCCCGCATTCAGGATCCACTACTGAAGCCTCTACAGTTCACTATTTTTGTAGGAAGGCGGGACACAATAGTCAACGTAGGCGTGATAGCCCGAATCATGGGGATTCCGCGTGAAGAGGTACACACTAGCGAGAAGAACCTCAAGAGTATGCGAGAAAGAGATCGCCGTACGCGATATCTTTGTGGCCAACTAGTTCACTGGACGGGAGGCAATTGCCTCCCATCGATGAAATTAACAGATGATTTCCACTTGCTTCACTACATTTTCACATATAATGTATATCCAAGGTGGGGCAATCGTACCGAATGCACTCGTTTGATGGTAGACTTCCTATATAGAGTTGGGCAATGAGACAAATTGTGTCCGTCTACGTTCGCTCTACTATAGATAATTCAGACTATACTCTCTGTTAGGACGGATGTTCACTTCCATTTGGCCGGCTTATATGTAAGGTTGCTCGAGAGATCAGCTACAGACTTAACATGGATGATATTACGCCGATCTGCTTCATAAATGATACTACGCTCAACAACATGGGGATCGGCCCTCGACAACATCAAGCCTGACTTGACGAGTATGGGGATGAGACAAAAAGGGAAGAAAAAGAAAGTAATGAGATAGAGTAAGAGAGTGAGGAAGAAGGCAGACATGAGTTAGAGGAAGAAGGCGAAGAAGAGGAAGGGCAGGAAGAGGAAGAAGAGGAGGACCAAGACACTGATGAAGGCTCTCCTCCTGCTACAGCACGACAGTGATTGGGCTACTATATAAGCCTGCCTCGCTCAGATCGAGGAGGGCCAGGTTGCCCTGAGACAGGAGGTCAAAGAGACCCGAGCCAAGCTTGAAGAGAATCAGGCCTTCGTGAAGCGAAAATTTTGTAAGTGTTATGGTCTCATACTCCTTTGGTTGTCAAATTTTGATGTGTCAAAACATCTATCTGTGTCTTGTGCTTGTATGATGATTTATATTCAAGACACTGCTTAAACATTTCAAGAAGCTACAAGTTGAACTTTTCAAGAAGTTACATGTTGAAGTCTCAAGAAGCTACAATGATGTTCAAGTCTTAAGAAACAACTCATGACTTCAATACTAATAAGCAATGCATGAAGTAGTTGTTATGCTGATGAAGATCTCAAATTTGAAGCTACAACATGTTCAAGATCTCAAGCCTGATATGGTTCAAACAATCTACATTCGTTGAATGGTTGAAGTTCAATGTCCATACGACATGATTCAGGTTTGAATGACCTTAGGTTGACCCTTTAAGTAGGTCATTTTGGATATATAAATCAAATATTTATTTTACATAAGTTTGGTCTATTCTACGACCAGTCCTAGCTCTTGTTCGACCAGTCCTGGCATTGGTTCGACTAGTCCAAGAAATTCCACGACCAGTCCTAAGTAGTTGAAGATTTTTCAGAATTTTTGGTACGCCCACGACCAGTCCTGGAGGTCCTTCGACCGGTCGTAGGTTGGCTTCGACTCGTCCACGACCAGTCGTAGAGCTACGACTCAAAGTCCAGCAACGTAATCTATGGTCCTACGACTAGTCGTAAGGATCTACGACCAGTCGTAGGTGACCCACGACCAGTCGTAGGATACTCACGACCAGTAGTGGAATGACTTTCAAAGATCGCGCTCAATATTTCAAAAATCTGTTAGAGCTATGACCAGTTGAAGGTTTCTAAGACCAGTCGTAGGAACGATTTTTGCTTCTATAAATTGAACACGAAATTCAGAGTTTTCACACTTCAACTCTATTCAATTCAAGAATTTTCAAGTGATCACTCTGAGATAAGTCTGTGTTTATTTTAAGCTACATTGTGCTTATTTAATATTCCTTTTTACTAGCTTATTTAATTTGATTTTGTTTCTATATTCCAATCTTATTTGAAAAGAGGAATTATCTTATTCCTTCTTCTTGGAATCAAAATCAAATACAGCTACGCCCAACAAGTTAAATCTAAAATCTATTAGAATTTAGAACCTTATGAATGTGAGTATTGGAAATTGAACTTTGACATTCAATCATCTACTCCGATTGGTTCTACCGGGCTGCTAAGAAAAGGAGAAATCCAGGTATTTTACAATTCTGTAAAATTTATTTACTTTGGTTTTGTTTGAGGTTGAGCGAGAAAAATCTCATTGTCTTGGTTTTGTTTGAGGTTGAGCGGAAAAATCTCATTGTATTGGTTATCCGAGGAAAACCGAAAACTCGAAAAAGAGGGTTTTTGAATTGTGTAAGCCCAAGTGAAAAAGACACAATTGTAAAGGTTTTTGGTGAACTGTGAAAACCTATTTCATAGTGAACGCTAATATCCCCCGTGAGAGGATATTAGAGTGGAGTAACTACGTGTGGTCATGTTGAAAGACAAGCTGGTGTACACACAAGTGAACCACTATAACTCTTTGACTTGTGGATTGAATACTTGCTTAATTTTCATATCTTTTATCATTCGATTGTGTGGAATGTACAAGTGGATGTGAATGTTGTAACTATTTACATTTCAAGCAAGTGTGGGGATTGTTGTAATAATTTAGATCTATACTTCTGCATTTAATTTCAATTCCTTGCTATTTCATTTACTTATATTAAAATTGAGTCCTTGATTCAAAAGAGGTTCTAGAAATAAGGTTGTCCTACCATAAGCCCTTGTTTATTATGGTGTAAGGTTGTCCTTAGAACTGAATTTGTATCAATCTCTCAATACTTATTTATCAAGGTGATTTAAATTTAGCATTGTGAATTGATTCATAATTGTAAGGATATTGGTTTACTTTATTTCCGCTGATTTTATTTTAAATTTGGCATAGTCCTATTCACCCCCCCCCCCCTCTAGGACATATAGCTTGGCCTTTTCAAATTTAACAAAGTATCTCGTACCTTGAGGGCTATCCTGTGCTGTATGCAGGACAAGGGTGTACTGCCACTATCGCTAGATTCAGACGACTAGTCATACTTGTAGTCATCTTTAGGTCTTCTTTGTTTTCCTTGTTCTCTATGTTACATCCTTAATAGGCTTAGTAGTGGGGTAGACTAGTTGGTATGTTTAGTGTTTAAAAGCTTCTTTACATTAGCTCACATGCATCTTCTGTCGTAATCCATGTAAGACTATATCTCATGTATTATGACAATTTTGGTAAATGAAATGCATGAAGTTCCTTTTGGTTTAGAATGTGAATGATGTTTGGATGAGTGTATGATCTTATGCTAAGTCTTAAACGTGGTACACCCTATGTTGAATGTAGGGAATGCCACCTAAGAATATGCGGAGCATGACACGTCTTTCACTAGGCGAATCATCTAACCGGGCACCTCCCCTAAGCGATAACCATATGGACTCCAGTTTGGGCCCGACTCACGAGACCATACCGGATTCTCTGTCGGCCACTAGCCCCACCACTGGGCCGACACCTATGGCACCATCTGTTGTACCACCTGTTACACCATCAGTTCCTGAGCAGAACCGTGCATCTACCTCGACGCCTCATATGCCTCAGGCAGCTCCTCCTCTTGATAGGTTGGAGCAAATGATGCTCTTAATGCAGTAACAGCAACAGCAGCAGCAACAGTTTTTTGCCACCATCGCAGGGGTCTTTGCCCAAAGTATGGGTGTGGTTCCACCTGCACCACTTGTGCACCCTGCTGGAAACATGGGTGCTAGCGGCCAATTTAAGTAATTTCAGCACTTCCGACCTCATACTTTTGCAGGTACTCACCGATCCGAGGAGGCCGAGTATTAGCTTGACCGCATCTCTAAGATGCTGAAGCTGTTGCACTGCACTGAGGCAGAGCAGGTGGAATTGGTCACTTACATGTTTGAGAAGGAGGCTAGCCTCTGATGGGACAGCGTCCTTCGAACCATAGTCGTCGGATACGTATGGACGTGGGAGGCCTTTGAGACGTACTTCCACGAGAAGTATTTCCCTCTCACGTACCACCATGAGGAGGGAAAGTTTCTTCGCCTCCGTCAGGGAGGGATGACAGTGCAGAGTACGAGAACAGGTTCATGGAGTTGGCCAGATATGCTCCCCTGATATTAGCAAACCAGCCGATGCGAATGCGGCAGTTTTATGAGGGTCTGCGACCCGAGATACGTTTGAAGATGTGTTGCGCTAGCATACCCAGCTATGCTGAGCTAGTGAACATGTCTTTACGATCTGAGCAGGATGGGGATAGACTGTCCCGTACACGTGTGCCTATGGTTCTTAGGCAGCGATCAGATTTGTCGAGCAGTGATGAGGGTTGAATATTGCATATTAGACCCCGACTATTACCTGCTTTTACCAACATGATAATGCTTAACGGAATATTTTAATTGTGTTTTTGTTGCAGTGTAATTAAGAGCGTTAATTGAAAAAGAGTATTAAAAGTGGAAATTTGATGCTCCAAAGTCATCAGAGCAAGGGACGAACTTCAGAGAACCAAGATCAATGGATTTACACAGTAGGGATCCGAGAAAATCAAGCTGTTCACTTTAAAGAGGCCCAAAATTGGTCCAGAATGTAAGATCACATGGTTTTCGCCATCCGATAAGTTCGAAACTTCATACATGTGATGAGGGCCATAAATTAACTGTACATATTAAACTTCAGCCATTGAAGATCTAGGGAAGTGGCCCAACGGACGGATTAGCCCCTAGTATCATGATTTGCGGCCCGCCTGAGATCTGGATATGCTTCAAACTTGGGTTTAACCCATTAAATGAGGTGCTAAAATGAAAGGATGGAGCGGATTACAGATACAAGTATCCGTCGGACCCACACATACATTGAATGTGCAACATGCATAGATGCACCGGACGTGCACCAAGAAACCCAAAAGTCGGTTAGCAGGCGCTGACCGACTCTCCTTCTCAAACTCAAATACGGCAGTTGCCGTTTGCAATTTTTGAAACTGACCTATGGTCATCAGTTGCGGGCCGCATACATTGCTCAAACGGACAATCCAAGCCGTTCATCAGATCCACATGAAGTCTAGTATCACTGCCTAGGTGGCAGATTTGCAAATGATCATCAGGAGTGAAATCCAACCATTCAATAACAGAATGAACGGTGAAGCAAGATATTCTGTGGGCCACGCCAAAACCAATATAAAACCACCTATCTCTTACTGATTTTTCGCCACGAGTTGAATGAACGGCGTGGATTTCTTAACAAATGCTGAAAATGTGCCCCACCATCATCGCAGCGGAAGAAATCCGTGTCCCTGTTTCGCAGCCCCACGCAGCCCGACTTTTGCGATCTATGGTATGATCTCAGTGTTGATCAGATGGAAGATCTGATCCGTCCATTGTGTAGCTCATCTAAAAAGGCCCTGAAGAACGGTGTTTATTTGAAAACTGATCAAGGAAAGTGGGCCATTTGATGTTCATTTTCTGCTGCGAACAAAAAAGAACTTTCGCATGCTGCTGCGTACGCAGTCGGCTATGCACCGATTCCAGCACTACCAACCGACTGGGGCAGTTTATAAGAGAGAGAAAGAAAGAAGAGGCGAGGGGGGAGACAGATCCAGAACTTGAGAGATATCCAGAACCGGAGCAGATCCAGAGAAGAAGAAAGAGAAGAAAGGAAGAGAGAAAGGAGGATGTTTTTATTTTATCAATCTTATTTTTTTGTCTCCCTACTTGAATTTATGGATTGCTAATCTCTCAGCTAGGGCTGAGATGAAACCCCTAATTTGAATATCCATTGTTATATGTTGAATTTACTTTAATTAGATTGGTTTGTTTTTTTCTCTAGCATGCTTGATTGGGTTAAATTCTGTACTTCTCCATCTATGAACTTGACCAAAGTCTATATATGGATGTTGTCTGGATGCTTATTCTAGGTGCTTGTGTCTGATCATGAACAGGTTTCCTATAAAGGAAGAAACAGGGTACTTTAATGAATTATACATTCTATGTGCCCGACCAAGGACATGGGATGTGTTGTTCATTGCATTGCTTTAGGAGATTAGACATTCTGTATGCCCGACTAAGGACACAGATTGTGCTTTCTTTATATAAGTTGTATCAATCTAGATTAGGTTGAATCAACAGATAAAACAAGGGATAGGATAATTAGGAGTGGATTCGAAAGTCCTAGTGCTCTCTCTGATTGAATTTTCTTCCCTGTTCTCAATTATTTTTCATAGAATTGTGCTTAGTAATTTACTCAATTATTTGTTGGATTAGTTAAGGAGAATCATAGATTTGAATTGTGACTACCAGTCCTCGTGGAAACGATCTCGTAATACATACTGTATCTACATCTTATTCGTATACTTGCAAGTTTAAAAATCATTTAAATCATGTTGGTTTAAATAAAACATCAAGCAGACCGTTCCTCGGCAAGAGGCCCTGTGCTGACTAACCTCCCAGACTTACAGCTCCACCAGCCTCGACGAGGCGATCAGACTTGTGGTGCACTTACTGCAAGAGGTCGGGCCATTCTAACATATATTGTTTCACCAAGATGAGGGACAACGACTTCTCGCCGCCTCAAAGGATCAATCGCCAGCTTCCTCAAGCTATTGCAGCCCCACCTCTACAGTCGGCACCAGCTCATCCATCTTTTCGGCAGCCTGCACCTCATTTTAGGCTGCCTCAACAGCCTATGGTATCGCAGCCGAACCGTTCTCAACAGGCTTGTGTGCACTCACTTATAGCTGAGGCATCCGAGGCAGCAGTTACAGCACCGATGGCTTTCAAAGTCACCGCACATGTCCAAGGTACGTCAGTCTTCTTATTAGTGAACACCGGGTCCACTATCTCCATCATATCATGCGCAGCAGTCAAGTGACTAGCGTTGGATACAGCTCCTACGAAGAGAGTGAGAATCCTTACCGTTATAGGGACCTTTTCAGACATTACCCGGATTTGTAAGGATTGCTCCATAGATTTGGGTAGCAAGACAGTGCTTGTTGACCTGATTGTTGCCCCGCTATGACATTACGACGTTATTCTCAGTATGGATTGGCTCACCGAGATGAAGGCAGAGATTGATTACGATGCCAGAGTGGTGACAGCAGGTACACCCGAGGGCACAGCCTTTTCTTTTCCAGTTCAGGTCAGTTGGCCTTGCCGCGAGAGTTGTTATGCTTCCTTATTGGCAAACATTGATGACCCGACCCATGGAAGCACTCCAGTGGTTTAGGATTTTGAGGACGTGTTCAGGACGATACCTCGATTACCTCCTTGACATGAGATCAATTTTACTATCGACCTTATGCCTGGTGCGACACCCATCTCATTACCCACGTATCGCATGCTTCCATGTGAGATTGAGGAATTGAGGAGACAGATTGATGACATGTTGGGTTCAGGTTTCATACGACCAAGTGTATCTCCTTGGGGAGCACCCGTGTTGTTTGTGAAGAAGAAAGATGGATCTCTGCCATTGTGTATTAATTATTGCAGGCTAAACCAAGCGATGGTGAGGAAGAAATATCCTTTGCCCAGGATAGATGACCTATTCGATCATTTGAAAGGGGCACATATTTATCGAAGATCGACTTGCAATCAGGGTATCACCAGTTACGCGTCAGGGATGAGGACGTGAAGAAGACGGCTTTCAGGACCAGCTTTGGGCACTACGAGTTTCTTGTGATATCATTTGGACTCACAAATGCACTAGCCGTGTTCATGGACTTGATGAACCAGGTGTTTCGGCCGTATCTATTCTGATTCATCATCGTGTTTATAATGACATCCTGATATACTCTAAGAGTAGGGAAGATCATAAGGAGCACCTGCGAGTAGTCTTTGATACTCTCAGGAAGAACAAGTTGTTTGCACAATACAAGAAGTGCGACTTCTGGAAAGAAAAAGTTAAGTTCTTGGGACATGTGGTGTCCAAGGAAGGGATAGTTGTGGACCTTGCTAAGGTAGCCGCAGTCCAGGACTGGGAGCAGCCCGGTTCTGTTACTGAAGTGTGAAGCTTTCTTGGCTTGGCAGGTTACTATCGTCGCTTCATTCGGGACTTTTCCAAGATAGCTAGACCATTATCCTAGGTCACTCGGAAAGATCTTAAGTTCGCCTAGAATGAGAAAGCAGAAGCAGCTTTTCAGGAGCTAAAGGACAAGTTGATATCCGCCCCTGTGCTAGTATTACCAGAGCAAGGGGTCCAGTATACCATCCACACCGACGTTTCTCGTGTTGGCTTGGGTTGTGTCCTTATGCAGAAGGATAGGGTGATTGCCTATGCATCGCGGCAGTTGAGGAAACACGAGGAGAACTACCGTACAAACGACCTGGAGTTAGCGGCTGTCATCTTTGTACTGAAGCTCTGGAGACATTACCTTTATGGAGAGGAGTTCGAGCTCTCTTGCAACCACAAGAGCCTCAAATACATATTCACACAGAGACACTTGAATATGAGGTAACGGCGATGGATGGAAACCTTGAAAGACTTCAAGTTTGAGGTCCCTACCATCCTGGCAAGGCCAACCTTATGGCAGATGCGTTGAGCCGCAAGAAGACTATAGCATTTGCAGCTCCGTTGAGAATAGAAGAGTGGAATATGGTAGAGTTTTTGCAGGATTTTGAGCAGAAGCTTACGGTAGAGGAGCCGTTCGAGAGCGTCGCACATGTTCGGGTGCACCCACTCATTGATGACAGGATCATTGCGACTCAAAAAGACGATGAGAGAGAAGGTGAGCGACAGTGAAGACTTTGAATGGAGGGTTGGCTTAGATGGAGGTTTGAGGTATCGTAGTCGCCTATGCATCCCAAATCTTCATGACTTGAGAAGGGAAATTCTAGAAGCCTCTCACGGTTCGAAGATGGTGATGCATCCTGGTAGTACGAAGATGTATCGAAACATGAAGATGTCGTACTGGTGGGACAACATGAAGGCCCACATAGCAGATTATGAGTGCGGTTATTTCACGTGCCAGTAAGTCAAGGCAGAGCATCACCGACTTCCTGGACTACTTCAGCCCATGCCCATAGCTGAATAGAAATGGGATTTCATCTCTATAGATTTTATCTCAGGGCTACCGAAGACGAGGAAGGGACATGACTCCATATGGGTGATTGTGGACTGGTTGACGAAATTGACTCATTAGAGTTTCGAACTCAACAAATGATTTGGCTAAGCTGTACATCAAGGAGATAGTACGTCTGCATGGAGTTCCTATGGAGATCGTATCAGACTGAGACACGCGATTCACATATATCTTTTAAACTCGTATCTAGGAAGCAACGGGTGTGAAACTGAAGTTCAGTACCGCGTTCCACCCACAGAATGACGGGCAGACGGAACGGGTAAATCAGGTGTTGGAAGATATGCTACGAGCCTGTGTGCTTGATTTCAAGGACAGTTGGGATGACTGTCTTCCTTATGCAGAGTTCGCTTATAGCAACAGCTTCCAGACGAGTATTGGCATGGCTCCTTATGAGGCCTTGTATGGGCGCCCTTGTCAAGCACTGCATTGCTGGGCAGAGGTTGGTGAGAAGAGTTTGATTGGCCCAAAGTTAGTATAAGCGACCTCAGAGAAGATCGACATTATCAGGCATCAACTTCTTGCAGCGCAAAGTAGACAGAAGAGCTACACCGATACGAGGCGGTGACAACAAGAGTTTGAAGTCGGGGACCACGTGTTTCTCAAGGTTTCCCCCATGAAGGGAGTCCTTCGGTTTGGCAAGAAGGGGAAGCTCACGTCGAGATTCATTGGCCCATTACAGATACTAGACCAAGTGGGTGTGGTAGCGTACCACCTTGCTTTGCCCACACCACTCGCAGACGTGCACAACATATTTCATGTATCTATGTTAAAGAAATACATTCCTGATCCTTCCCACATTATCAAGTGGGAGCAGGTGCAGTTGACTGAGGATGCTACTTATATACTGCGACCAACGTGTATCCTAAATAGGAAGGAGCAGGTGCTGCGCAGTAAAGTGATTCCACTTGTGAAGGTACTGTGAACGCATCACATCAAGGAAGAGGCTACTTGGGAAATAGAAGCCGAGGTCCATAAGAACTACCCTCAGATTCTCGAGGAGTACGAACAGGTACTAATTTTGGGGATAAAAATTTTCTCTAAGGGGGGTAGATTGTAACGTCTCAGAAAAATCCGTACACAGACCCGAGTACCACCTCAGGCAGAAATCACTCAAGACCAAATCCTTTAGAAATTAGACGAGAATTAACTAAGTGCTAAACTAGATTATCTGTGAAATTTGCTCTAACCACTTTAAATATGAACCGCAAGACCCAAAACTAGCAGAATTACTAACGTTACATTACCTAAAAACCTAGGATCAATATCTAAACTTAGTTGCTCTCGGGAGCACATTGAAACTTCGTATCGGACCTGGACCGCGTGTCGAAAGTCCGATTACCGCGAAACTATACGGTTATGACCGCCTTACTGAGCTTGACAACCATTTCGGAAATCAAATCCAAATAGTATCCAGAAATGCACAACTTGAGCCCGGAGTGAAGTGTGTGAGAAACGTGAATATCTTTAGGAAATAAACTCAGACTTAAGTAATTTGGGCCGTCCACTTGCAGGCCAAATTTAAGGTTTCAAACCGTCAGAATCTGACCCAAATACACCTTGGATCAGGAAAATTTTCCTACACAGGTCAGTTCAATTCTGGGCCTATATAAAGACCTAAACTCGCCCCTCTCATTCCATACGAATTTCAAACCCTAGGAGAGAGAAGAGAGAGATAAGAGAAGGAAAGAGTAAGGAGAAGAGAGAGAGTTAGGGATAGTTGCTGGGATTCATCCTTGCCACTCCATGTGTCGGAACACCGCTTCCGTGTTGCAATACCAGCTATTCCGATTCCGTTATTGGGTAAGAAATCCTAACCCTAACTTGTTTTAAATATCCAAATAGGAAGATCAGAGAAATAACTAACCTATTTCTTGATTCAAGTAGCCGTTGCGCCGTAGAGAAAGACTTAGTGTACAAACTGAGTTCAATATGAGTCTATCGGTGGAAGGTACAGACTATAAACGGTTAGGTTATAGTTTTCAAGGCTCTTAATGTCAGTTAATGATTTATGACTGACTTGATTGCTATCACATGTACTTAGATGCGATGTTTTCTCGCGTATTATACATATATATGAACTATGTTGATTATAGTGTATTCCATGTGTTTATTGAAATGTTTGAATGAATATGGAATTAGGATTTGTGCTTGTCATGATTATTAAGTGTGAAAATATGATTGTTGTACTTATGGCAACTCCTTTGTGAAAGGATTTGTTCTAATATATGTTATAACTAGCACATTACATGTATGTTGTAATATGTAGTCTAAGGGGCTGTTTGATTTTCAATTTCCGACGGTAAATACACGGAAATACATAAATATTACTTACTCCGCGCGTTTAAAACTAGCCGGGGAATTACGTTTCGAAAATCGGTCCATACAAACCCTTTTATTACTGATTTAAATATGTGGGCCCCACCATGATACATGTGAGTTATCCACACCATCTATCCTTTTAAAAAGTATGTTTTAAGGCATGAGCTCAAAAATTAGGAAAATCAAAAGCTCAACTGCACCACACCATAGGAAACAATGATCATTAAGACGTTAATGGTTGAAAGTTGTTTTCTCCCTTGGGCCCACATTGATGCTTATTCGTCATCCAACCCGTTCATAACGTCACACAGTCGTGGATAAAGTGGAAACAAAAATATCAGTTTGATTTAAAACTTATGGGTCCTCAAGAAGCTTTCAATGGTAGGAATTCAATTCCCACAGTTTCCTGTGGTGTGGTCCTCTTGATCTTTGGATTTGCCTCATTTTTTAGCTCATGCCTTAAAATGAGTTGGCTAAAGGGATGAACGGTGTGGATAAGACACAAACATCATGGTGGGCCCCACGATTTAAAAATTTTCTCCTCAAGTGATGTGAGGAGTGCTATAAATGAAAGGTAGCGGTCAACATCACCTTGGAAATCTAACCGGAAATGTAAGGGTAAGTAATTATTACCCATTTACATTGAATTACCTCTGTAATTAGAAAATCAAACCGACCCTAAGTGTTTGATAAAAATGCCTAAATGAGTAATTGTCTGATGAAATGCATATATTTAGGGTGTTGAGATGAGATTCTCAATTACTTTAACTATTTGAATTGATTTCCCCATGTAAGCTATATTGAGCTTAGTGATGCATGTGTGAAATGTTTATGTATGATAACATGTGCACTGTGTGTTTGTTAAAATGTTTAAATGAGATTTATATTTGAATTAGTTGCCGCATGCTGCTTTAACTATCACGTATGGATGTCTATCGTATTTGAGTATGATTGGGACTACGACGTAGTCCAGGCAATCGGTAATGGTTTTTGATCGAGTAGTTGAATAGTTTCACCACAACAAATACGTTCGATGAATCCGAGTTGTACGATGATCATCGACAGTGGTTAGGTCATGCGGAGTTGCTTACGCGCTCCATGTCGACTAATTTAGCATACGCTCATACCAGTCGAACTTGTCATGCAACCCGATTGGCCCAATGTATGTTCACCATGTATGGACACTACTGCTTGAATCTAAGGTACCAACTTACCAGTGCAAAGACCGTTTAACCTTGGTACCTAGATCCGTTAAGACTCATGAGCCGGGCATGGTGGTATGGGACACCGTGGTCGAGTTGTCGGCTTACGGTAGGGTGACGAGCCTCCCCATAGTGTCCAGTGAGCAACCTAAAACTCGTGAGCCGAATATGGTGGTGTGGGACACTGTATTAGAGCTGCCGGCTTACGCTAAGGTGACGAGCCTTTTCCATAGTGACCTTGAGTATAAATGAAGGCCTATGCTGATGTCACGCCCCAAACCCGGTAATCGGATTCACAGGAATCCCGATCCTGAATCCGGTGCCGATAACCTCCGTAGTATCCCATTCTCGACTCCTAGTGTCCATACGCCAGTTTTCAATCCTGGGATCTTATAAGGAGGATTTTTTTTTCAATGTACATTTAACTCGTAATAAGCATAACCACAAGATTACCCAATTCACAATGGCAACATCATCATCACATATCCACTAATATAATCATTTGAGTACAATGCTGATAAGAAAATACATAAATCGAAAATCGAGCTCCAGAAGACCGCTGCACGCTCTAAGCTCAACATTGCTGCAACCTAACATCACCTGCACGTATCTATCGTACATAAGCTTATAGAAAGCTTAGAGGGTGGTGTAAGTGTGTGCACAAGTTAAGTGCCAAGTATTTAATACAATGCCATCATCATACAATACCGAAAATACTGAAAATCCATAAATCGTACAATATCGGAATAAGCAGAAATACTGACAAGATCATGAATTATCAGAGTAAGCAGAAATACTGACAAGATCATAAATCATACGATAACAAAGTAAGCAGAAATACGGACAAGTCCATGAGTCAATCAATATCAAAATATGCAATATAGGACATTTATGCAAATGAGGAGTCATAAAGAGCCAAATATCAGATGCCAAGGATGCAATGCAATATGCAATTCTCGATGAGTTCACGAATAACGTCAGCTGTATCTAGACTATATAAATGCAGAAACACTGCAACCCAAAATGCTATATGTTGCGGATGTAATGCAATATGCGGTGCGAATGGAATGACCAAACTGGAGTGTGAAGTCGGGATGATAGTACGTAGTATCGCAGGCTATGAAGTTTAAGACCCGTATCCTAACTTGTACTGTTCCATAGGCTTCCACGGTCATCCCGGTAGAATTTTGCTACCCATGATTGGTTATCAGCGTTTGCGTATGACCCTGTGACATATCCCGTATATCTGAGTCGGATCGACCCGAGACTTGTACTAGTGTGACCGCCCCATGCCGCGGTTCCGATGTCGTGTCATGCACGCCAATGCGGTACCCTGGCCAGGAGATGTGGGCCGGCGTTCAGTTCGAGGAAAACACTGCATGTTGCAATGTTGAGAGAATCCATCACATCAATCCCATCAATTCCATCAATCAAAGTACACATCACACTCCATCACTCACCCATTCCCAAGTACAACCACCCCTCCCTTAAAGTCAACTCTCTCTTACACAAGTACACATCACACCCATCTCTCTCTCTTACACCTCTCCCTCTCATCTCCCTCATTCTCCAAAAAAAAAAAAAAACTAGCAACCAATGTCTCACCCCCATGAGAGCTTGATGTGGCCCACCTTCCTACCACCCAATCCAACCCTTAGATCATCATCTCAACCGTCAAAATTGTCCCCTTAGAGTTCTAGATTGCATAAGCGAAAGAAGGAGTTGATCTAGAGGTGGGTGCTCCTCTCTCTCTCTCTTTCTCATTTTTATGTGATGTGTGGCCCACTCGGATGGACCCCACCTTCATGTATGTCTTATCCAAACCATCCAAGTCATGCGAACCCTACGTTATGGTGGCGGAAAAGCACAAGTATCAGATTGATTCAAATCAGGTGGGCCATGTTCATGTGGGACCCACCTTGATGAGATGTGGGCCACGTCCATGTGGGGCCCACCACGATGCATGTGTTTATCCATGTCGTCTAGCGTCTCTGGACACTGGATGGGTGAGGCCAACATGGAGTGCGTGTACTGACATGGGTGTGTACTAACGAGCTAACACAAAAAAATAATAATATTATTATTATTAATATAAGGTATTTGGATGGGTCGCTTATGCAGGCCCCACCTTGATGTATGTAGATAATCCACGCCGTCTATTTCGTTGCTTAGCCCATTTTAGGCATTGAGCCAAAATTTGAGACCAATTTGATAATCAAGTGAGCCATACCATAGGAAATAGTAGGGTTATCCGTTAAAACCCACCTTGATATTTTTATCTGCCAAAACACGCTACATATTGGGCTTGATGGGTCTGTCTTGAGCCATGGAATCCAACGGCCGGGTCGGATTCCCTTGATGCAGGTCCCACCTGAGAAAAACCTCAGAAAAACTACTTTTCAAAAAAATTAATATATATATATATATATATATCATATGCAGCAGCGCCTGCTGCTGCAGCGTCAGCAGCACGGGACGCTGCTACGCCTTGGACGAGAGAGGCAGGGACCATTGGGTCCCAGCCGTGGGCCCCACCATGATGTGTACCACACATCAACACCGTGCATTTTGATGGGGCCCCTTAGGGCTGTGATCCCTCCAAAAATTAGCCATGTACAACACTTAGGTGGCCCACGTCATAGGAAACAGTGAGATTGAACATGTGTCATTGAAACCTTTTGTCACAGAAGTTTTGGAGCTTTATGAAATTTGTCTTTCCTCTTCATCCAGGGTCTGTGTGACCTTACCAATGTTTGATGAGAAATAAATGTTATGGTGGGCCACACTTGTGGGACCCATATGATTTATTCCAAAGATCAGCACCGTCCAGAGCTTCCAACAGTCTGGACGGTGGCTTCTTCTTTTTTTTAGCTCCTGTATGATATATTATATTATATAAATATAATATAATATAATATATATACTATAATATATATGGTGGTGGGCCCTACGTGGGACCCACCTGTACACAAATCGTCAACAGCGGCTGACGTTGCATCTGCTGTGGGGCTCGCCTGCTGTGGGGCCCACCCGATGTATGTATAAATCACGTCGTCTATGAGACCCACCATGATGCATGTGTTGCATCCAAGCCGTCCAACCATTTTGAAAGCACGTCTTAAGGCTTGAGACCAAAAATAGGACAGATTTATAGTTCAAGTAGACCCCACCTTGTGTGATGTGTTGTACACACATGTGACACGTGTGATAGTGGGACCCTTGTGAGCTCTGTTTCATCCACACTGTCAGCACGTGCACCAGTGGGATGGCCCACCATGTGAAAATCCACCATGATGAAAGTGTTTTGTCTACGCCACCCACGCTGTCCATCTGTTGAAAGACCCACCGTGATGTATGTTTTGTAATCCACACCGTCCACATATCTGGACGGTAATAGACAATGTTTGGATGGTGTTGTCCAATGTTTGGATGCGTTGATTTGCATGGACAATGTTTGGACGGTGCCGATTTACGTGAATAATGTTTGGATGGTGCTGATTTACCTGAGTAAAGTTTGGACAGTGCTGATCATCGTTAGTGGGCCATGTGCCCCATGGAATGATAGTGTGCAATGATACACGTGTTACATGTACAACTATTGAAATGACATTGGTGCGGCCCATGTGATGAGGCCCACCTTGATATATTTTGTGGCCCATTTGTCGGGCCCACTTTGATGTATTTTGTGGCCCATTTTTTGGGCCCATCCTGATGTAATTTGTGGCCCATTTGTCGGGCCCATCTTGATGTATTTTGTGGCCCATTTGTCGGGCCTACTTTGATGTATTTTGTGGCCCATTTGTCGGGCCCACTTTGATGTATTTTGTGACTCATTTGTTAGGCCCACTTTGATGTATTTTGTGGCCCATTTGTCGAGCCCATCTTGATGTATTTTGTGGCCTATTTGTTGGACCCACTTTGATGTACTTTGTGGCCCATCCGTCAAGCCCACTTTGATGTATTTTGTGGTCCATTCAAGTGCCCACCTTGATATACTTGTGACCAATCTGTGTGGCCTACCTTGATGTATTTATGAGGCTCATTAGTACGGCCCAATGATGCAGCCCACTTGTTGTACATGAGGCCCTTTGGTGCAGCCCATTAACACAGCTCAACTTGATATGATAAGGCCCAGGTGCAGAGCCCACCTGTTACGTATATTAGGCCTATGTGTAGGGCCCACATGTCATGTATTTGAGGCCCATGAGCAGGACCCACCTGTTGTGTATATGAGGCCCTAAGAAGTGGTCCAATGTGATGCACATGTAGCCCTTGTATGAGGCCCATTGCGATGTATATTAGGCCTTTGTGTGAGGCCACGGGCCCACTGTATGTTCGGCCCTATGTGGGCCACTCCTTGGGAGCAATGTTGGTTAAATATCCACACTGATGGGTCGTGATGGTTAAATGTCCATATTGTGACCTTCCTTTAGGCCTGGTTAAGCCCATTTTCATCATTCTCTAGTGGGTTACCCCAAACGAATGGGCCCCATTGATATTGCTTAGACCATCATCGGCCATCCATCTATAAACCCCGTCTTGAGGCCGATTCCGATTGATGTGGCCAATTTACCAATTGCCGAAAATCGATCGAGGACGATTATCGATCGATTCCAATTGACCTGGCCGATTTAGCGATTCCGATTGTCGTGGCCCATTTGATATATATGAGGCCGAGTATCGAGGCTGATTCCGAGTGTCGATTCCAATTGTTAAGGCCGATTTCGAGTGCCGAGGCCGATTGTCGAGACCTATATGATATATATGCGACCCATAGTTGAGGCCTATTGTGATGTGTATTCAGCCCGTGTTTAAGGCATAATGTGATGAATATGAGGTCTATGTAATGAGGCCCATTATGATGTATTCAAGGCCCACTGTGATGTATTCGTGGCCCATGGGCAAGGCCCATTGTAATGTGTATTAGGCCCATGATGCATGACCTATTTGATGTATTCGAGACCCATGTGCAAAGCCCACATGTCATGTATTTGAGGCCCATGAGCAGGCCCCACCTATTGTGTATATGTAGCCCTTGAGTAATGCCCATTGTGTTATATATTAAGCCTTTGTGTGAGGCCGTGGGCCCATTATATGTTTGGCTCTATGTGGGTCATTCCTTGGAGGGAATGTTGGTTAAATGTCCACATTGTCGAGGCTGATTGTCGATGCCGGATATTGATACCGATTATGAGTATGTGACAACATAGCATCATGATACATGCTCATATGCATCATCTGCATGTTTGTTATGAGATGTGGTCGATCACTGCATATGTCATTGGGCAGGTTGTTATAAGACTCCCTGATAGGCGAAGGTTATCTCACATGAGTACACGGCATATACAGGATTGATGTATGATTGAATTGTATGACTCATGCATCACGCATTTTAAAATATGATTACTGTACGCCTTAGCGATATCAGGGTCGTAGCCTCCACAGGCATATCGTGGATGGCCAGATGGACACCAGAAATATTTGGTTCTAGCATACGGGAGCCATAGATGTCCCTGGGTGAAAATTTCTAAACCTCTGTGGCCAGGAGATGCCCCAATGTCGAGACCGAGTGGATGTATATGAGCGCATGAGGGTTGTATACCAGTAGGCCGCGTCTCCCAATGTGTCGTGGTCGGTTGGGAGAAGGTGTGACCTTACCCGCCTGAGTGAGGGGGCAATGTGTAACTTGAGTTTGACCAGCTTGAGAAATGGGTCTACTATCGACGAGCCGGGCCCAATATTGGCAGGCAGATAGTGAAGTCTCTTTCACTTACCCAGTTGTGCGCTCGGATAGGGGCGACAAGCTGGCGTAGAGTGTAATAGACCCCCGTGATGATCCTAGAGATAAACAGTACTGATATGTGGACTTATTGAGCAGGAGTTGCATACTCATTCATTCATTCATTCACTATCCACTCGGGCTGGTGGTGCGTAACTATTTGTTATGTGTACCTTCGTAATGACCAGGATTTCGGTTGGGGTGCACGACTAACCTGAAATCAGGATTTTACCACATTAAGTCTGACTATCCAAATTTAGGTATGGGACTAGTTTGGATAGAAGTCCCTTGTGATGGACCCTATAGCCTGCGATACTATGTACTATCATCCTGATTTCACACTCTAGCATGGTCATTCCATTCGCACTGCATATTGCATTACATTCGCAGCATATGACATTTTGGGTTACCTATGTTTCTGCATTCATATGGTTTAGATACGGTATCTGATATTTGACTCTTTATGACTCCTCATTTGTATAATTGATTTGTATTATATACTTTGATATTGTTCCTCATTTGTATAGTTGATCTGTATTGCGCATTCTGATATTGCTTGACTCATAGACTTGTCAGTATTTTCGCTTACTCTGATAATATATGATTCATGACCTTGCGCCCATTTCAATATTGTATGATTATAACATTGTGTTGAATACTTAGCACTCACCTTGTGCACACACTTACACCACCCTCTAAGCTTTCTATAAGCTTATGCATGATAGATTGTGTGCAGGTGATGTTAGGCTACAACATTGTTGAGCTTGGAGCGTGCAGCGGTCTTCTGGAGCTTGATTTTCGATTTATGTATTTCTGTTTCAGCATTGTACTCAAATGATTATATTAGTGGATATGTGATGATGATGTTATCTTTGTGAATTTGGGCAATCTTGTGGTTATGCTTATTACGAGTTAAACGTATAAAAAAAATCCTCCTTGTAGGATCCCAGGATCGAAATCTGGCATATGGATGCTAGGAGCAGAGAATGGGGTACTACGGAGGCTGCGATTAGAAATTTTGTGAGCCTAGTTTCGGAGTTCGGGGCGTGACAGGGTCCATCACAAGGGGCTTCTATCCAAACCAGTCTCATACCTAAATATGGATAGTCAGACTCGATGTGGTAAACTCCTGATTTTAGGTTAGTCGCGCGCCCCAACCGAAATCCTGGCCATTGCGAAGGTACATGTAATAAATAGTTGTGCACCACCAGCCCGAGTGGATAATGAATGAATGAGTATGCAACTCCTGGTCAATAAGTCTATATATCAGTACAGTTCATCTTTGAGATCATCACTAGGGTTTAGTACACTCCAAATGACACTGTCCCTCTCCCAACAACACAGTCCAAGTGAGCGTAAGAAACCTCACTATCCACCTGGCCAATAGTCTGTCAATACCTATCCGGCACATTGATAGCGGACCCATTTACGAGCTGGTCAAACTCAGCCTAGCTATGCCCCCTACCCTGGGGCGGGTAAGGCCACACCCCCTCCTAACCGACCATGACACAGTGGGAGACGCGACCTCCTGGTATTCGGCACTCGGGCGCTCATGTATCCACTCGGTCTCGATATTGGGGCATCCTCTGGTACCAAGAGGGTTTTAGGGATTTTCACTCAAGGCTATCTATGGTAGCCTGATGCTCGAACAAATTTTCGGTGCCCCGTCTAGCCATCCACGATATGCCTGTGGAAGCTACGGCCCTGATGTCGCTAAGGCGTACAGAAATCATAATGCAAGATGCATGAGTCATACAATCCAGTCACGCATCAATCCTGCGCATACCATGCGCACATGTGAGATAACCTCCGCCTATCAGGGAGTCTCATAACAACATGCTCAATGACATATGCAATGATCAACCACATCTCATAACAAACATGCAGATGATGCGTATGGGCATGTATCATGATGTTATGCTGTCACATACTCATAATCGGTATCAATAACTGGCATCGACAATTGACCTCGACAATATGGACATTTAACCAACATTGCCCTCGAGGAATGGCCCTCATAGATCCTAACATATAGTGGACCCATGACCTCACATTAGGGCCACATATACAACACTATGGGCCTCACTCAAGAGCTTAATACACATCATGATAGGCCTTTCACATGGGCCTAACATACATCACAATGGGCTTCATTGCCTGACCCTCAAATGCATCACAATGGGCCTCATCACATAGACCTCACATTCATCACTTTAGGCTCAAAACACAGGCCGAATATACATCATAATGGGCCTCAACTATGAGTCGCATATACACCACATAGATCTCGACAATCAGCCTCGATACTTGGCCTCAACAATCGGGATAGATCGATAATCAGAATAGGCAAATCGGTCACGACAATCGGGATCGATCGATAATCAGATTCGATAAATCGGTCACGACAATTGGGGTCGATCGATAATCAGAGTCGGCAAATCGGTCACGTCAGTTGGAATCGACAATCGGCCACGACAATTGGGATCGATCGATAATCAGAATCGGCAAATCGGTCATGACAATCGGGATCAATCGATAATCAGAGTCGGCAAATCGGTAACAACAATTGGGATCGATCAATAATCAGATTCGCCAAGTTGGTCACCACAATCAGGATCGATCGATAATCAAAGTCGGCGAATTGGTCACATCAATCGGAATCGACAATCGAGATCGATCGATAATCAGAATCGGCAAATCGGTCACGACAATCGAGATCGATCGATAATCAGAGTCGGAAAATCAGTCACGACAATCGGGATTGATCGATAATCAAGTCGACAATCGGTCACGTCAATCAGAATCGACAATCGGCCATGACAATCAAAATCGATCGATAATCAAAATCGGCAAATCGGTCACGACAATCGGGATCGATCGATAATCAGGGTCGGCAAATCAGTCATGACAATCGGAATCGATCGATAATCGGCCTTGATAATTGGAATTAGCAATCGACCACAATAATTGGAATCAATCAATAATCAGCCTCGATAATTGGAATTGGCAATCGGCCATGACAATCGGAATCGACAATCGGTCACGATAATCAGCCACGATCGTTAATTGGCAATCAGCCACGACAATCAGAATGGATCAATAATCGACCTCGATAATCGGCCGAACAAGGCTTAAAGGATAGTCACAATGTGGACATTCAACCATCATCGCCCATCAATGTGGACATTTAACCAACATTGCTCCCAAGGAGTGGCCCACATAGAGGTGAACATAAAGTGGGCCCATGGCCTCGCACAAAGGCCTAATACACATCGTTATGGGGCCGCATCACATGGGCCTCAAATACATCATATGGACCACAACCCATGGGCTTCAAATACACAATAGGTGAGCTCTACACATGGGCCTTGTACACATTAAGTGGGCTACATTAATGGGCCTCGATTACATCACAATGGGCCACATCATATGGGCCGAAAATATATCACAATGGGCCACGATATATGGGTCGGAATTACATTACAATGAGCCACTCTAATGGGCCATAAATACACAATAGGCGAGCCCCATCACTTGGGCCAAAAATACAAACAGGTGGGCCCTGCATATGGGCCAAAAGTACATCATAATGGGCCGTATCAATGGGCTGCACCAATGGGCCATCATATGCATCGAGTGGGCCTTAACCCATGAGCCCGAAACACATCTCAATGGGCCTTAACCCATGGGTCACAAATACATCAAATGGGTCATGTCACATGGGCCTCATATATATATCAAGGTGGGCCTCAACGGATGGCCACAAATACATCAAGATGGGCCTCATCACATGGGCCTCAAACACATCTCAATGGGCCTTTACCCATGGGCTCCAAATACATCAAGATGGGCCTTATGAATGGGCCGCTCCAATGGGCCTCATATACATCAAGTGGGCCACATCAACTATAGTATTCATCGATATTTTTAAAAATCATTTTAGAGCATTTCCACGAGAATAATTCATATTGACAGATCATCTGGACCACACCAAAAATAATAGTGGTGATAATGATTTCCACCGTTAAATTCCGGTGGGCCCTACCATAGGGTTTATTTCCCATCCAGCCTATTCATAAGGCCACAAAGACATATATCATATTGGTTCAAAACTTCTACAATCCCAAAAGGGGTTTCAATGGTGGGAGTTCAATTCACTGTTTTCTGTAGTGAGGTCCATCTGATAATTGGATTTGTCTTATATTTTTAGTCTCAAGCCTTGTCACAGCTAGCCAAATGGATGGACGGCTGGATGCAGCACATCCATCAGTAGTGGGCCCCTGATGCCATCGTCTAAATGGACAGGTGGATAAAACGCATACATTTATGGTGGGTCCACCTGTCCAGCGTACTGGACAGTGTGTCATAACCCACGCGTCAAGGTGGCCCCACGTCCACACACAGATGGGCAATAGGGATACAACATAGCATCATGGTGGGGTCGTACCTGGCACGCCAAACCCACCCTGATATTTATATAGAATATTATATTATATTATATAATAATATATATTATCATGTATATGTGTGTGCGTGTGTGAGAGGGAGTGGGAGTGGGAGTGTCAGCGCTGTCAGCGTCCAGAGACGCTGGACGGATGACTGATGGTGGGGTACACCGTCCTGGCCAATGGACGGTTGGATGAAACCACACATCATGGTGGGGCACACATCACTTGCTGGCGTTGGTCGGTTATATAGCTGGTGCGTGGTAGCCCAGCTAATCCGTTTCCACCATGAGTGGGCCCCGAGTGGGACCCATCATAACGTTTATTTGCCATCCAATCTGTTAATAAGATCACATAGACCCGGATGAATAGGAAAAATAAATTTCATAGTGATCCAAAACTTCTGGGACCCACACAAGGTCTCAATGGCAGACGCTCAGTCCCATTGTTCCCTGCCGTGTGGGCCACCTGAGCTGAGTATAGGGCTGATTTTTTGGGGGATCACAGCCCTAAGGGGCCCCATCAAAATGCATGGTGTTGATGTGTGGTACACATCATGGTGGGGCCCACGGCTGGGACTGTGGGTCCCTACCTGTCTGTCCGTCAGTAGCGCAAGACGCTGCCTGCACGTCCTCAGGCAGCAGCATCATCTTGTGTTGTTTATTTATTTATTTATTTATTTATTTTAAATGTTTTCTTGAGGTTTTCACAGGTGGGGCCCGCATCAGGGGAATCCGACCCAGCCATTGGTTTCCATGACTCAGGATAGAGCCATCAAGCCTAATATTGGGTATGTTTCGGTGTGTAGAAAGGTTAAAGTAGATTTTAACGGTGAAATCTACTGTTTTCTACGCTATGGCCCGCCAGATAATCAGAATGGCTTCGTTTTTTGGCTCAACGCCTAAAATAAGTTGAGAAATGGAATGGACGGCATGGATTTGATCTGTACATCAAGGTGGGGCCTACGTGAGTGGTTCACCCAAAAACTTAAATATAATATATATATATATATATATATATATATTATTTTGTTAGCTGTTAGTACACACCCATGTCAGTACACGCACTCCATGTTAGCCACTCCCTGCCTCACATCTAGCATCCAGGGACACTGGACGACATGGATAAACGCAGCATCATGGTGGGTCCCACATGTACATGGCCCACATTTCATCAAGGTGGGTCCCACCTGAACGTGGCCCACTTAATTTGAATCAATCAAATACTTGTGTTTTCCACCACCATAAAGTAGGGTCCACATGACTTGGACGGTTTGGATAAGACATACGTCAAGGTGGGGTCCATCCAAGTGGGCCACACATCAAACAAAAATGAAAGAGAGAGAGAGAGAGAGAGAGAGAGAGAGAGAGAGAGAGAGAAGCACCCACCTCTAGATCTACTCCATCAATCCCTCGGGTCCTCAAGTCTTCTACGATTTTTTTCAATGGCGGAGATGGGCTTCTAATGGCTGGATTGAAGGAGATATAAGGTGAAAGAGGGCTAGCCATGGAGATGGGTTGGGGCGTCCATGGCTTCTTAGTTGTTAGGGGAGATGAGAAAATGAGGAAGGAAAGACAGAAGAAGAAGTTATAACTTGTCATAATGGTGGAAGGCCATCATAAATGCCTAGGTAAGGGGAGGTGTTAACTTAAAAAGAGGAGCCATTAATACTTGTGTAAGGGCATGACATCACTCACCTAGGGAATGGTGCCATAAGGATAGGTGGGTCCCACAATGTGCGGTCCGTAGCCATTATAATGCGCGGGCCACAACTTATGATCTAAGAATCGCATTGGTGCACAAGACATGACATTGGAACCGCGGCGACAATGCGGTCATGACGGTATAAGTTTTGAGTCGAGCCGACTCAGATATACTGGAGACGACTCAAGATCGCACGCAAATGCCGATAACAAATCGCGGGTCGTCGGAATTTGACCGGAAGGACCGCGGAAGCCTACGGAACGGTACAGTATAAGATACGGGTCTTATAGCTGAGGTGACGAGCCTCTTCGTAGTGACCTGAACTTGCCTATCCACTGCTTTTAAATCAGGGGTGACGTTGCCCTATAACTTACCTATCGTATGTGATTAACTAGGATTAACGACCCTAGATGGATCATCGTTTGGGTCAACGATATAAAAGGAAGGTACCTTAGCTTCCCGAACCTGCTGTATGAATGAGTCAAATTAAGAACTTGGCTAATCATGCACATGCACCGCATTTGCATGTGCTTTGGTGTTGGAGTTGAGCATAGAGGAAGGGGTGCATGCCGCGATCGTGAGATGATGTCGCAGAGGGAGTGTAGGCGAGGGCATGCATCATTAACTCATATCATCCTTACATTAACCAGAGTACCTAGGAATGCTTGTTGTATTGCTTTATCATACTACTTGACTGAATTGATAACATGTTAACCTCTGCCTTATAGCTCCACTGAGTTGATCACTCACTCCCACTCTGGGACAGTGTTTAAAACACCAACAAGACTCTGTTATAGTTTCAGATGATGTTGAGGCCTACGAGGCGGAACCTGACTTTTATGATGACAAGGAGGAAATCTCATATTTGCAACTATCTGGCGGGTCTATGTAGACCTGGAGTTGCGTGTCGGGGTTACAGGGATATGGATAGTTGAACATTGCACTTTATCATTTTGTAATTTTGGGAACTATACATATAATATATTTAACCTGGTAACATGATCACACTCTAGAGACCTACAACAATGTATATGGTATATATATCTATCACAGTCTTCCGCTTGCTTAAATTAATCGTCTTTAGAGTATGATATGTTGATTTAGCTTAATCTCATTCACGTTTATTACACTAACACAGACAACATTAAATCATCATTTTCTATGTTGCATAAGTGATGCGTTAGAACTTGGGAGTTAGGCTCCTGCTCAACCCCCGATTTTTAAGGCGTTACAAAATATCTCTGAAATTGGAACATCCTATCCCACAATTTTGTCAAACAGGCGACTCTGCCATCGATTATTTTCATTCTTGAATTTTTCATGTTTGTTGAATTTCTGTGTTCAATGTAAGCAGCATTCGAAATTTGAGAAAACATACTCCAGAAAAAAAGGGAGAAGCTAATGACAGTGGAAGATCGAAGAAAATAGTATTTGTGACTGTGAGCGTAACTTGTTTTGATGCTCTCGTCAAAGTGGTAGACTCTCAGCTACTTAAAGAAGAATTATTTAGGAAAGGCTACACCGATCTTCTCATTCAAATAGGTCGTGGAACATATACTCCCTTAAAGGTATCTGATCCACCTTCACATGTTTGAACTTTTGTTCTACTTTTGTAATCTCTTCGCAAACTCAAATTAGTTTAGGGGTCATTTGGATGCCTGTAAATCATTTACAGCCTGTCCTGTTTGGCTGTAAGATGTAAATGATTGTCTGTGTTTAGATAGCATGTAAATTGTTTAAGTCCTATGTTTGGATAGCCTGTAAATCAAATGGGGCTGAAAGTTGTAAATTATTTGCAGCCTGTAAACCATTTACAAGCATTTTTCAACATCCAAACACATACTGTAAACCATTTACAGGCATCCAAACGACCCCTTACGAGGAAGCCTCAATGAAATCACCAACCCATTTTTTTAAAATAAATTTAATCGTGTATGCATATAGAATGGTGCCATCAGTGTGTTGACGATAATGAACATGTGTTTGTAAGTAAACTGATAGAGCAATCAAAGATGGAATTGGATCTGCTTAGTTAGATAAGAATACATACTAATTTTGAGGATCAAGTACCAGCCAGGATGCTCCAGTTTTGCATATTCTTCTTCAATTAGCAGACAATAATAGGAAATAATGAGTAAAATTGGATATATGTTCTGATTCACAACACAAAATATCTCAATGAGTCAAACTAAAGTGTATGTAAAAGAATCAGTCTCCTAGGTTTTGAATCCCATTTCAGGAACAAAGAATAACTAATTCAATCAACATATATATATATATATATATATATATATATGAAATAAATCAATAATCTTTTATTTGTAGAGATGCCAGACACCCCCTAACTTTAAGTGCATGAGTGAGCCATTGTTGTGTAATTTGAGAGAGCAAGAGCCACCATGCAAATGACTAGTTGGTGGTTACGCGTGAATCCAATCAAGGGTGTCAACAGGGCAGGTTGTGTTTGTGCATTACTAACGCCTGTCTACTATGTGGGCCCCATAGCCACGACACGCTTTGCAAGGGCTATGCCCCAAGTTTCTTCGATGCAAGAGTAGCTGCTTGAGGTTTACGAACCCCAAACCCCAGTATCTCATCACTCCCTGTCTTCTGAAAACCATAACTTTCTCCTCGTCAATCAACGATCGCTGTCATTTGTATGTCTCTCTCTCTCTACATGGCGTATGCGATCGAGGGATGACAGGTTTTTAGAGGAACCCGCTGTCCACGATGGGCCCACCACAGATCAGTGATCCAGACTACTAGGAGTTGGATGCGGCCATGACCCAAGAATGCAGATGCGAAAATCTCGACTTTTCATCTCGTTGCCTGCAAGCAGATGGTCACGAACAAAATTACAGCATCGGTCCGCACAAAAAGCCCAGTTTTAGTGGCTCAGACTTCCCATCTCGAATCTTTATGGCGCATTGTCCATCGAGGACTTTGCACGGTACACACTATTTTATTCTATTTTTATTTTCGATTTCTATCCATACTTGGGTAATCCAGGCCATTGTTCTGCTGCGGCCCACCCCGAATGGACCATGCCCCAAATATCTCTGAGATTAGAACATCCTATCCCACAATTTTATCAAACAGGCGATTCTGTCATCAATTATTTTCATTCTTGAATTGTTCCTATTTGTTGAATTTCTGTGTTCAATGTAAGCAGCATTCGAAATTTGAGAAAACATACTCCAGAAGAAATGGGAGAAGCTGATGACAGTGGAAGACTAAAGAAAATAGTATTTGTGACTGTGGGCATAACTTGTTTTGATGCTCTCGTCAAAGTGGTAAACTCTCAGCTACTTAAAGAATAATTGTTGAGGAAAGGCTATACCGATCTTCTCATTCAAATAGGTCGCGGAACATATACTTCATAAAAGGTATCTGATCCACTTTTACATATTTGAACTTTTGTTCTGCTTTTATCATCTCTTCGCAAACTCAAATTATTTTTAGGGGTGGATGTATATAAATTATTTACAGCTTGTCCTGTTTCGCTGTAAGATGTAAATGATTGTCTGTGTTTGGATAGCCTATAAATTGTTTAAGTCTTGTAAATGGAGAGCCTGTAAATGAAATCATAGCTTTTTGCCTGTAAATCAAATGAAATTTGAAAGTCAGAATGATTTACAACAGTAAACCATTTACAGGCATTTTTCAACATCCAAACACAGACTGTAAACCATTTACAGGCATCCAAACGACCCCTTACGAGGAAGCCTCAATGAAATCACCAGCCCTTTTAAAAAAAAAAAAAAAATTTAATCGTGTATGCATATAGAATGGTGTCATTAGTGTGTTGACGATGATGAACATGTGTGTGTAAGTAGACTGATAGAGCAATCAAAGATGGAATTGGATCTGCTGAGTTAAATAAGAATACATACCAATTTTGAGGATCTGTTATTATTAACTAATAATAATATGTCAACATATAAAATAACTATAATGTAAATTATATATTAATAATTATAATAACATAACACACTATAAATTAATACATACATATTAAAATAATGTATCATTATAAATTTATTAATATACATATAAATATATATAATAAATAATATAATTTACATAATTGTGCATACATTTATAATATTATATTATAATATATAAATTAAACTTTTATATTAATGTTTTTATATTTATTAAAAATTACAGGTTTATCAGTGTTTTAACATTATGAGTGTATTATATTTTAAAAATCATTTATTACGTGTTTTATTTATATATAAATAACATTTAAAGTTAATATAAGTATTTAAGTGTGTTAAATTATTAAATTTTAAAATATTAATGTATGTATATAGATAAAATATTTAAATTAAATTATTATAACAAATTAATTGTAATTTTTAATATTAACACAATTATAGTTATTTGTATTGGTCATTTTATGTATATATTTTATATCAATGTATATTTTCAATTAAGTTGAATGATAAAATAATTAAAATATGTTCATATGTGTCGTATTTTAATATTTGTTTTATTATATAAATAAATATAATGTAAGTAATGATAGATTTAAATTATAACATTATTATTAATTATTTGCATATTCAATAAAATAAAATATAATTATAATAATAATAGTACAATTTTCAAGTGTATGAATATATATAAATTGTTATTTTTATTATATTAACGATGATAATATTAATTATTTGATATTATTATTTAACATAAATACAAGTAATTATTAATCTGTATGTATAAGTTTTATATAATATTATTATATGAATATAATTATATATAATAATGTATATATGTATTAGTGTTACAATCATTTACATTATTAATGATTATTAATTATATAATAAAATATATCATAATTTGTTATAAAGTCAATAATTATTAAATATATTTTATATAGAATGTTGCTTTTTATAATATATTTCTATAGTATATAATAAAATAATTTATTCATATTTACACAATATATATTTTGACAATATTTTAAAATATATAATCATTATAAATAGTTAGACAATGATTATAGAGGTCACAAACAATTATGTATTATAATAATGTTTAATTTATTAAATACATACAATGTATAATTAATAAAGTCTTATTATTTGTTAATATATATATATATATATATTAATATGACTTTAAAAAAATTAATGATATTATTGTAAATATTAAATTAACAAAAGATATATGAAAATATGTCAAATGTTAATTAGTAATATATGTCATATATTCATGATATTAGTAGTATATAAATTTATAATGATTATAAGAATATGAATAGGTGTCATTTTCAAATTTTGATTATGTAAGACATTATAATGTTTCAAACATAATTTATTTAATATTACAAATAAAATATATATTACGGTAAAATTATTTACATGTATAAAGTATAAATAGTATATAAGGTTAATTATGATCATGTTTTTAGAGTATTAAAATATATATTAAATATATGATAATTTTTTAATACAAAAATAAGTATATAAATGATTATAGTTTGATTAACATAAGCTTAAATACTGTATTAGTAATATTTTATAATACATAATAATGTTAACAGTATAAAATTTGTGTACATATGTAAGAGATGAAATTTTTACAAATATATATATATATATATATATATATATATATATATATATATATATATATATATACAGTAATGTAAAGAGATTATAATTAACTGCATAAAGTTAATATGATACATGATATTATACAAAAAGATATATAAATGTATAAAAGAAAATTACATTAAAAGAGTAATGTATCAAATGAAGTTTATATAATTTACATTAATGTAAAATGTTAAAAAGAATGATTTATATTCAAACTGAACATATTTAATGTTATTATGTTGTAGTTTATATTAGAATATAATATAAAGTAAATATACATATAGAGCATCAATATTATTATAATTATGTGTAAATTATGATATACAATATTATTAATTACTATTAAAATTAAATACATGTGATAATATATATATATATATATATATATATATATATATTGCGTATATAATATAATAATTAAAGCTAATGATGTTCAATGTATGTGTGTGTTAAATAGTATTGCGTAATAAAATGAAATATAAAATTAGTGTATGCAATATTATTATCTTATATTATTATAATTATTTAAATTATGATAAATGTGTTTTAATATATATATATATATATATATATATATATATATATATACACACACACACACACACATATATATTGAAAGTGCACCTACTAGTGCCCTGGGTTGTCAAGTTACGTGAATGGTGAGTTAAACAAGCGTCTGCCTCGACCGGATGTGTGAAAGCTCGCAATAGGTAAATAATAACCTCACATCCCATGTCCCAAAACCCCAGGTGATTTAAACCCTTAAAACAAGATATACATCTTAGAGTTTTTGTGGTGAGAAAACTTTTTACAAAATAGGAAAATCTCTAAGTCTTTCTCGCGCACCCTCGATATGATCGACCTATTCTGTCGATGTCCTCAATACCTTAACGATATTATCAATAAGAGGACCAAAAGTGTCCAGCAACTAAATATTCATCTAGACGGATTTATCGATGTATCGATACACTTATTGATATCATCGATAAAAGCACTAAACATATCTAGCAACTTCATAACATATCTGGACGAATTATCGATGTATCGATACACATATCGATATCATCGATATTCAAAATTCGAGTCCATCGAGAGTGGCTCGATAAGATTGACAGATAGTTTTTCGACGCCCCTATTTTTCAAAGAAAATCTCAAAACTCTTCGATAGAATCGATGCTCTTCCGATATTATCTGAATTCAAATATCGATAACATTGGAAGTCCATCGATGATATCGATCATGGGCGCGTACTTCTTACAGCAGATATTCCAAGTTGCTCTTTAACTATGATCGGGGGCCCTTCGATTTAATCGATATTCAAATATCGATGATATCGACACTAGATCGATTGCATCGAACAAAGCCATAAACTATCTAGCAAGTTTAAAGATAAATTAGCTAGAATTATCGATGTCTCGACTCTGATCTCGATATCATCGACATTCAAATTCCGATGATCTCGAAGGTTCCCTTGATCATTCATGAAAACCTGAAATATTTTCAAAGTCAAGTCTCTCTCATTTTTCATGTGTCGATGGATCGATCCTGTCATCGATGGAATCGGAATTCGAAATCCGATGACATCGACAACTGTCTCGATTCATCGACCTATTGGTAAGAAGTTTCAAAAGCGTCATCGAGCAGACCATCGATGCTATCGAGAGTATACGCTCGATGATATCGAACCTACTCGATGATATCGAACTCTGTCATAAATGTGACCGTTTTATATCCGTTGGAACTTTTTACCTTTATATAGAGGACTTGTCCTTTGTTGCTGTAAGAGAGAAAAGAGAGAGCTTTTGTGTGTTTCAACTTACATCTTATACCTAAAGCCTTTCTCTCGAGGGAGTTCATCCTCCAATCCACCCTCACCATTGATATTAAATAGAGTAGATTGGGGAATGAACTTCTGTATTCAAGGATCCTTCAGCTACCACCTTAATGAAAAATCATTAATCTGGGATGCCTTGAATGCATAAGAGAGGAACTACTCTATCTTCCTTATAGGAAAATCTTTAGAGAGTAGGATTTCATCTCACCCTTGACCTAACCCGAAGCCGAGCATCAGTATATCATCTTGCGTTGCGGATCAAGGGAGCTAAAGACTCTTCGTCAACAAGGAGGAGGAGATCTTCGGCATTGTGCTTAACGGGACTCATCAACTTATCTGTAAGTATCTAGAGTCCAAAGGACACTTGTGATCGTTCCTTTCTAGGTCTTGGTATTAAGTGGTTCTCACCCTTTGAAGTCCTCAAGGAGGCCTCCGGCGGGAGTGTTATCACGCCTCAGACTCAGTAACCGGACTCACAAGGATCCCGATGACCGGTTCTGAACGCAACAGCCTCCATAATACCCCATTCTCGGCTCCTGAGGCAGGTTCCGATCCTGGGATCTTATAAGGAGGATTTTCATAACAGTATAATCATTCCAATACGAGCATACCCAAGATCACAACAAGAACATCTGAGAATAACAAAGGCACACATCGCAAAATCCACTATAATTTTGAACTTTTACAATCATCCATAAGGTCCAAAAGGACATACATGAGATAAAAGGAAAAGAGAGAAGGGTCAGCAACACTGGAGTCCTCAAATGCTCAGCTCTACTCCATGCTCTACTGCTATGTCGCTTGCCTAGGGTATCCTACAGGCATCAATCGTACATAAGCTTATAGAAGCTTAGAGGGTGGTGTAGGTGTGTGATAATGGTGCATAGAAGAGTAGTAGGAGATACAAGGAGAGAAGCATGATCAATGAGAATATCACTAGCCTTACCCAGACTTATCATGAATAAGATGTAATGAGTACTGGGTGCCATGCCAAGGCAATGCATGAAGGGGCTTATACAACCAATGCTAATGCAGTGCAAGTAATGTCAGTGCTCATATCCAAATCACAAATCATGTACATTTCCGATCATAAGGAAATCACCGGGGTCCATTACACTACTAAATGACTGTCGCTCTACAGACCCCGCACAGTCAAACGAGCGTAAGGGACCTCACTACCCGCCCGTGGACAGCCAATCACCAATAAGGCCTAAAGGTAGCAGACCCATTTACGAGCTGGTCAGACTCAGCCTAACAATGCCTCCTCACATCAGGCAGGTAAGGCAACACCCCTATCAAACCGACTACACGACAGTCAGAGTCACGGCCTAATGGTATAAGGCCCTCATGTGCTCATATATTCTACCCGGTCACGGCGTTGGAGTAGATACTTAGTACCATGGAAGTTTTGAGAATTTCACCCATGGGCATCCTATGCACCCGGTATGCTCAATTAATATTTCCGGTGTCCACACATACGGCCATCCACGAATACCCCTATGGAGGCAAGGCCCTAATGAAGTAAGGGCGGATATCCATAAGCTATGCAATGTCAGATGCATGAATCACACAATCACCCATGCATCAATCCCAAGCATCTATCTCTCGGGGAGATACCGACATGTCCTACACAATGACACAACCATGGCCAATCATACCTCAACCAAGCATGCATATGATGCATATGGGAGTGGGCCATGAAGATGAATAGGGGTGCTAATGAGGTGAAGATGAACTCTCTACCTAACCATGAAGGGTCTAGGTACTTAACCAATTCCTCATAAGGAATACAACCTCTGGTGGGGGTCCATATACCTGGGGTAGCCCACGAGACTAAGGAGAACAATGATATGGATCTAAATAGATGAAACGAGCCTAGCAAGGATCTATGGTGGGCCTTTAACCATCAATAGAAGCCCATGGGCCTACCTTAGGGCCACTAATGTGGACATCCAACCACAATTGGTCCCCAAGAGGTAGTCCATCTCTAATTGATTATGGATCAAGGCCCAAGGCCCACACAACATTAGAAATAAGAAATGGACAGCCATTACATACCACATACATTCATGTTAGGCTTCAGAAAGGCGGCCTAAGGCCTAACTAAAACATGGGTCCAAGGGGAACACATATAGCCCAACCCATATATACCACTATGGGCCCATAGGGGAAAGATTAGGGCCCAACATAAGGGCCACTAATCCCATATATTGTGGTGGCCTAGTGGGTAGCTCATTGCTCAAATCACATGGGCAAATGTCATGCTTTAGTCAAGTAAGTTAGGCCTACAACCCGGCCCAAGTATAGAGTTGATTTGGTGGGCAACCAAGGGCCCATATACTTGTGTAGTCCGGCCCACTAATCCAACACAATAGTATAGTAAAAATAGCCCATGAGTTCAATGGGCCTATCTGGAAAGTTCCAGCCCAATTGGGCCTAAAGAGTTCAACAACTAGCTACATTCATGAACCCAATTAAATCAACTGTGGTAGGCCTCAAAAGTGCATTTATTAAGCCCAACATTTAAGGAACTAAATGTATAAATTATTACCTCTAAGATTCTTCACAATGTGTTGGGCCCCACTCCTTAAAATTTCAGCCCAAAGGCCAAGCATAATTATGATATGTTGTTGTCCTAAATTTGGGCACTCCTTTGGAGTGGGCCCAGGGCCTATAAAACTCTAGGAATTGAGGGCCAAGGTCCCTCATCATGCATACAATAAGAGGAAACCCAAAAGGTGGCCTACCATCAGAGGAAACATTTTTGAATTATAATTTTTATTAAGGCATATTGCTGGACTGCACAGCAGAAAATCCTGGCAAGCTAACCATCTTGGCCCATTCTTTTGGATGCCCAAATGAGGTCAGTTGGGGCTGAAATTTTACAGAGTGATACTTCCATAGGTGGGCCACACCCCCAAAAAATTTCAGAATTTTTTAATATTTCTAAGTATTCTATTTAATTTAAACAATACAGTCTATCCAAAAATCGGATAGACCTAGATGTCCCAACGTGGTGGGCCAGTCCGGCCCTCGCCACGGTGTGTACAGGGGTCCATTGGCTATGAAACTTGGTAGGTAGGTCTCACCATAGGTGGAAAATAACTCTACAAAATTTTAAAATTTTTAGACATTTAAAAATATTTTAATTTATTTAAAGAAATCAATCTATCCTGAAAATCGAACTGATCTGGACACCATATTGTAATGGGCCGGTCCAGCCACCACCATGGTGTGTACAGGTGTCCATTAGCCCTAAATTTTGTAGGTTGGTCCTACCATGAGTGAACTACCTCCCTGTAAATTTTTATAATTTTTAGACACCTAAAATTATTTTAATAAATTTCGGAATTCCAACCTGTCCAGGGTGGAATGTTGCTGGAACAGTGCAGAAAATTCAGACTGTCCACCTCACTTGGACCACACCTTTGAGATCCCAATGAAGGTCAGATGGGGCTAAAATTTGGTATGATTGTAGGTGGGTCATAAGGCTACAAGAATCACATATTATTTTGTTTTAGTATTTCCACCAAAGACCCATAAATCAGGCCCCAAGGTGGCCCAAAAATTTGTCCAGGCAGATTTGGACAGCAACATGTAATAGAAATGATTAAAATATAAACATAGTTTTCCATGGGATTTAACCTCAGGAATTTGTGTAGTGGACCACCCCAGTGGGCCCCACAAATGTCCAAACCTTCCCCATCATCCAATACCCCTTGCATGTGTCCCATTTAGGTGGATTTTGGGGCCACATGTCTAAGGATGGACCGCTATGGGCGTCTAAGCTCTATGGTTAGTCTGGATTTTTGTTGGCCTACAAGGTGGGCCACACATGCAAGATCAGGATTCTACCATAAAGAAAAATAAAATAAAATAAAATAAATAAAGAATCGGCCACAAGAGGAGGGGCTCTGCCACATTGAGGCCCTCCCCTTCATCAATCACACCATACATTCCTTCTATTCATATGTTACAACAAAGATCCACCACATGCATGTTCTAGATTCAAGATCAATGGTTAGGATTTCATCCCAACCATAATCTTAGGGTCTAGATGACCTATCATGCTATGGAATCCAAGTAATCCTCCATGATGAGGGCCTATAGAGGGGAAACCCCATGCATGAACATGCATGCATCAAATAGGCCATTTGGCCACAACTAAAGGGTGATGTAGGATCTCCACTATGGATTGGTGGGTCCTACACTTCCCATAAAAGAGATCTAAGGATATGAGAATAGAAATCCTAAGTCTTAGGAGTACACCCACCTTATATTGCTCCAAACTTGGACCTCCTAGTTCCTAGTGCACCAAGGGATGTATATCAATGGGTGAGATTGGATTTAGATGGTTAGATTTAGAGGATTAAAGGGAAAATGGGGCTGGAGAAGAGAGGAAGATGGAAGAGAAGTTGCTGGAGAAGAAGAGAAGAGAGAAATGAGAGGGAAAGAGAGGGAAAAGCTTTTTAAGGGAAGTAATCATAACCTATGGTGACAATAACAATGTTGTTAGGGTAGGTTAGGTGTGGGTAGTGTTTAGGGTAGGTAGTGTTTATTCCATGCAATAGTGTAGTGTATGTGTGTGTGGTGTGCATGGGAAATTATGCCATGAAAGTGGTCCACATGCATTTGTATAAAAAGTGGGTCACATGATGAAATGCTCATAACTTTTGATCCATAGGTCAGATTAACGCACAAGACGCGTCGTTCGGACCGCAACGACGATACGAGTGAGATGGCATATGTCTTGGGTCGATCCGAGTCGGGTCTACGTAACTGAACTCAAGGTGACTGCAAACACAATCCGAGGGTCGTGGGTCGCCGGAATTCAACCGGTAGGACCGCGAGACCATGATGAATAAGATATATACTCACACACACACATGCACATATGGGAACTAGGGTCGGGTCTCACAAGTGTACGTAGTAGGTGCATAGTGTGGACCCTTGCTCTTGTGTAGGGCATAAACTGTTAGGTCCTTGTGTAGGTCCTTGACCTGTGTGGTCTAAAATCTAGGTGCATTGTGTGAACCCTTGCTCTATAGAGAGCATAAACATCTGGTTAGGAGTGAACCAATAAAACTCTGAGTTTGAGGTGAACCGCGTAAAATCTCTGTAAAGGTTGAAGGTAAACCTGATTTAAAACCTTAGGTTAGAGGTGAACCTTGGGAAACCTCCTTAGTGAAATCCGGTACACTTAAGGGCTGAGTGCGGCAGCCGGGAGTGGAGTAGACTTATCATCGAACCACTATAAATGACTGTGTCTATGATTGCGTTTCTATATATGTGATTCATGTTAATGCATTCATATTCATATGTCTGATCACATCTCACACATATACACAGTCATATCCAACATAGACTAAGCTGTATATTGTTATATCTTGATTAATTTGTGATTGGATCCTCTACTTGGCTTGGAAGCCAGTAGAATTACATTTGAGTAATCCTAAAAATTGCATACATCATAGGATTAGAGTAATATGATTTTTAAATAAATCATAAATCTTTAAAAAGTCCTATTCACCCCCCTCTAGGACGTATTGACATATTCCGACTTCAACTCAAGTGGTCTTCACCGCTATTTCATATATATATATACATATATATATATAATAAGTATGCATATATTTAATAAGTGAAGTAATATTGATGAAATATATAGTTACGATTGTATTAAATGTATTTATATACATAAAAAATATATTACAAGGACTATTTAATGAATGATAAAATATAATGGATAGTGTACATATTGTGTGTTTAATGAATAATATTATGTTATTAAAATGAATTGGTCCTATAAGTACCAGCCAAGATGCTCCAGTTTTGCATATTATTCTTCAATTAGCAGACAACAATAGGAAATAATAAGTAAAATTAGATATATGTTCTGATTCACAACACAAAATATTTCAAGGAGTCAAACCAAAGCGTATGTAAAAGAATCAGTCTCTTAGGTTTTGAATCCAACTTGGACAACTTTGACCTATTTGAAAAAAAGGAAAAAGAAAAAAAGAAGAAGAGGAAACAATTTGACAAGTGGACAAGACTTGATCAAGTCCTCAATGAGAACCTACTAACACCTTTCTTCTTCTTCTTCTTCCTTCATTTTGTTGGCTAGGTGCGGCCATAACCTTTAAGCACACGGGTCAAAAAAGATTGTGTGCTTCTCAATTTCTCCAGTATTACTGCGAACCTCCTAATTCTCTGCCCCCTTCAAATAGAAATGATGCACACTTCAACCTTAGGAGAGAGAAGGAGATGCCCATGTCCAATCAGTTGGATGGTTAGTTTATTGTCATACTGGCAGATAATTTCCATCCTGTGTGTGTGATATACATCCTTAAAAGGTTGGCCTATGGTGAGTATCCCATTTGGACAGCTAGTTTACCATCTTACTACGGATAATTTCCATCCTATCATGTGTGTGTGACATTTAACCCATATAAAAGGTCGGCCCTACTTAAGATCTTATGTAACGCCCCGTGTTTGCAGGACCCTAGTATATGACTCGTTTCCTAAAAACTTGAGTGTTAACCTTAAAGGATGGTCAAATTTGAGTGTATTTTTTTTCCTTCATCCTTTGTCAGAGTAAGCAAATGAGCGTAGTATGGACAAATCAAGCATAAAGAAAGGTTCGTATTATCATTTGAATATGCAAGAGTTGCTCATAATGACTTATACAAACCAATGTCCTCATTCTTGCAAATGCAAAATAAAATAACATTATATATGAAACAAGGTAAGCTGCAACAATATTGAACTATGAAATCCTGTAGCAGTGTGAGACCCGACCTGAGTTCTCATGTGTGCATGGGTGTGCATAGTGTGCATTTCGTTCATTTTGGTCCCGCGGTCCTACCGGTCGAATCCCGGTGACTCGCGACCCTTTGATTGTGTTGCAGTCATCCTTAAGTTTAGTCATATAGACCAGACTCGGATTGACCTGAGACACATGTCATCTTGTCCGTATCGGCGCCGCGATTCTAATGTCACGTCCCATGCGTTAATCCGACGTGTACATCTCAAGTTATGAGCATTTCATCATGTGGCCCACTTTTTGTACAAATGCATGTGGACCCCACTCCTCTTGGCACAAGTTCCCATGCACACCACCCACACACACTACAATTCCCATGGAATAAACACTACCCACCCTACACACACCACCCAAAAGCCTACTCTACCCTACAACCTTGTTTTCTCCTCCCATAGGTAATTATTTTTTTTCTTACAAACAAATGATTTCTCTCTCTCTCTCTCTATCTCCTTATCTCTCTCCGTCCTTCTCATTCTCTCCATGGCCAGCAATTCCTCCATTTTCTCCAGCCCCTTCTCCCTAAAATACCTCCTCATCTACCCCTTTTCACTTGATCTTAGCCATTGATCCATGTTGCTTGGAGCCTCTAGATGATGGTGATGAAAGTTTCAAGGTTGATCTAGGTGGGTGCTCTTAGATCCTTCTTCATTTCTTTCTTAGGAGCTTGTGGGACCCATCAAGTGGTGATGGAGGTCCCTCATGTCTCCATGGTTGAGACCAATGGCCCTTTTTCCTTGCATGCATGATCCATGGATGGGGCCATTCTCATGGACCCCATCATAGCATTTTCCTTTTATGCATGTCATTTTTCTCTCTTGTGGCTGGATTATTTTTATTTTTTATTATTCTATTCTTGATTTCCTGATGTGTGTGGCCCACTTAGTGGCCTCGGAATATCCAAATCGTCCAAGTAAAGTGGACGCCCATGGCTGTCCATTCCTGGGACATTGGCACTCTATTTGCTCCATTTTGGGCACATGCAATGGGTTTCATGGAGGGGGTATGGTCTAGATGTTTGTGGGGCCCACTGGGGTGGTCCAGACTCGATAACCGGACTCACAAGGAACCCGATGGCCGGTTCTGACTGCAATAGCCTCCGTAGTACCCCATTCTCGGCTCCTGAGGCAGGTTCCGATCCTGGGATCCTACAAGGAGGATTTTCATAACAGTATAATCATTACCAATACGAGCATACCCAAGATCACAGTAAGTACATCTGGAAGTAACAAAGGATACATATCACAAAATTCACTAAGAATTTGAACTTTTACAAGATTACATCAGGTCCGAAAGGACATACATAAGATAATGGGAAAAGAGAGAAAAGAGTCAGCAACACTGGAGTCCTCAAGCTCAACTCTACTCCACGCTCTACTGCTATGACGTCTGCCTAGGATCTCCTGCACGCATCAATCGTGCATAAGCTTATAGAAAGCTTAGAGGGTGGTGAAAGTGGGAGATAATAGTGCTCAGAAGATGATAGAGAATGCAGAAGGGAGTCATGATTAATACCAATACCACTAACCTTACCAAGGCTATCATGAATGCAAGAAACTATACCAAGGCAGTACGATAATGCAAGAAGCCATACCAAGGCTATATAATGCAATGAGTACTGTAATACAATGAGTACTGTAATGCGATGAGTATTGTAATGCGATGAGTACTGTAATGCATTATGAGGCTTACACAGCCGATGCAAATACAATGTGAAGTAATGTCAGTGCTCATATCCAATCCACATATCAAGTACATTTCTATCATAAGGAAATCACTGGGGTCCATTACACTGTTAGATGACTGCCGCTCTACAGACCCCGCATAGTCAAACGAGTATAAGAGACCTCACTACCCTGCCTGCGGACAGCCAATCACCAGCAAGGCCTGAAGGTAGTGGACCCATTCACGAGCTAGTCAAACTCAGCCTAGCAATGCCCCCTTACATCAGGCGAGTAAGGTCACACCCCTATCCAACCGACTACACGACAGTGGGAGTCGCGGCCTAACGGTATAAGGCCCTCATGCGCTCATATATACCACCCGGTCACGCCGTTGGAGCAGATCCTGGTACCATGGAAGTTTTAAAAATTTCACCCATGGGCATCCTATGCACCCGGTATGCTTAAGTAACATTTCTGGTGTCCAAACATGGCCATCCATGATGTATCTATAGAGGCTACAACCCTGATGAAGCAAGGGCAATAATGCTCATATGCTATATAATGTCATATGCATGAATCACACAATCAACCATGCATCAATCCCAAGCATCCAACGTGCTCAAGAGGGAATACTACGTCCCTCGAGAATGCAACATGCAATGCCCAATGGCACAATCATAACCACACACACAGTGTCATCCAAGCATACAATGATGCACATGGGCCATGAAGATGGGTTTAGATGCATTATGTAGCGATATACAAAGTAGTACACTCCTCCTATCCAAGAAGGGACCAAGACTAGGTATTTAGACAATATCTATAAGAAATCTCACCTCTAGTGGGGGCTCATTTATCTGGGGTAGCCCACGAGACTAAGCATACAACTACATGTCTAAGTAACACAGAAGTGAGTCTAGCAAGAGTTTAAGATGAGCATCTAATGACATTTAGATACAAACGGGCCTATAGGGGTCCATAATAGGGACATTTAACCACCATTCCCCAAGAGGCATCTCAACCATGAACTATATGGATACAAGGCCCAAGGCCCTACATTCAAGATAAGAACACAGGTAACCACATACATACATTCCTCATAATAGGCCATAAAAAGATACAATACCACTTTTAACAACATGGGCCCAAGAGAGAAATTAAGGCCCAAGGCTCAATTTCCAATGGCCATAGAATCCATGCATTAAGATGGACTTGGTGGGCAGCCCGCATACACAATATACGGCCCAAAATAAGTTTAAGTTTGGATGATGAAATGGGCCCAACTACATCAGCCCAATAACTAACAATTTAAGTGGGCAACCAATGGCCCAATACTATCCTTATCTTAGCCCACAAGTCTATCAAAACGGTAGAAGTTGGCTTAATATATGGTTGGGCCAAGCTGGGACGTCCCAACCCACTCTGGGCTCATGGGATGCCCCAAAAATCTGATCTAAGATGGGGTCCTCATGTGATCACTAAAGGTGACCCAAAAATGCATTTATTAAGCCCAAAGATTATAAGAAAACATAAGCATGCAACACGCACACAAGTTCTCAATATGGTGGGTCCCATGTCCAACTAAAGTCTCAACTATAACAATGTACATTTAAGGTCCTTTGATAAACTTTTGGCCCGTTTAACTTCCTGGGTCTGCTAAGGTCCGAAAATTACTTAACTATATGGGAATAATCTCATGAAGGCCAACTATACTCACTGGGGGACCCCACCAGATGGAGAGTGTGTATAAATCATGAAAAGATCAAGTGGGCCTGTTACTGGGTTGTGAGTCCAGCAGCAACCCAAGGCAGAGAGTGCTTCCATAATCGAGCGATCCAAGGCTTGAACGGCCTAGACTAATCATGTGTTAAGGTAGGTTCCACATACATACACATTGAGCCTTAAACAAATGGCCTAGGGTCTATGGTGGGCCTTTAACCATCCATAGAGAAACCTATGGGCCTACCTTAGGATCACCCAGGAGGACATCCAACCTCAACTGGTTTCTAAGAGGTAGCCCGCTACTACTCGAGTATGGAATAAGGCCCAAGGCCTAAGCAATCCATAGCCTAGTGGGCCATACACTAAGCCCAATACTTAGGTAGCATGGTGGGCCCTTAAGAAAGGTTTGGGCCCAACCATAAAGGTCATAAATCCATAGATTGTGGTGGGCTTCATGGGCAGCCCAGTAATTCATTTACATGGGCAAGTTTCACATTTAACACAAGTGAGTTGGGCCTCACTTTTAGCCCAAGTACAGGGTCAGTTTAGTGGGCAGCCAAGGGTCCAACCTCTTGTGTATTATTACCCCTAAGCCCATCACAATAGATAGGAGAGTATAGGCCCAAGATCAATGGGCCTATTCAAAAGAACTGAGTCCACAAGGCCTACTTGCTAATACAAACATGCATATAATATATCACATAATGGGCCCAAAAGAAATGGGCCAAACAAAAGCCATCCAATTCATACATTATGATGGACTTGAAGGCAGCCCGTAAACCCAAGAATACACATGGGCAAGGCCTATACTGACAGTGTGGGCCTTGCCACACCAGCCCAAAGATTTAGCAAGGTCCCCACAATATACATTTATGCAGGCCTTGCAAGTCAGCCCACAATTAAGCACTTCATGAGGGCATCAAGGCTAATAAATGCACATGATCAGCTTGTAGATGGCCCATTGGGCCCGTGAATCAATAAGGTCAGCCCTTGCACAATCTTGGGCTCAAGGGATAGGTTTCCAGGCCATTGGGCCTATAAAGCTATCAAAAATTCTGTTAAGGTTAGCCCACAAACCACCACAAAAGTGGGCCTCAAGGGGCACTAATTAAGCCCAAAATGTCTAAGGAATGAGAACAAAGAGTGTGTGCAACACTCCCTTAAATCTAGTGGACCGCCACGGCTCCAAAAGATCAACTATGCACAAATTTGGGCCCCTTGCTAGAATTCCAGCCCACCCACTTTCTGGGCCTGCTGGAGTCCAGAAATTTATTTAATTTAAATGGGTTACTGACCCATGGTGACCCACACATATTACAGTGGGTCCCACCAGATAAGAAGGGGGATATACAATACTTACTTCAAGTGGGCCATGCCGTTAGAATGCAGGCCCAACAGCCCAAGGTAGGGGCATGCCATGGTGGTTAGTCATTTGGGCCTGGGTATTTGGCCCAAAACTGACCTAATTTACAAGTCATACCACGGTCAGTCCAGGGGCCTGATGGCCCTGAAAATTTGTAGGATTTTCCTTCCATAGGTGGACCACAACCTCACAAAATTTCAGAATTTTTGGACATCTAAAAATAATTTAATTAATTTGAATAAGACAAGCTGTCCAGAAAATCGGACTGACCTGGACGTCCCAACATGGTGGGCCAGTTCGGGCCTTATCACAGTGTGCACAGGGGTCCATTAGACCTGAAATTTGGTAGGTAGGTCTTACCATGAGTTTACTACCTCTCTGTAAATTTTCATAATTTTTGGATACTTAGAAATATTTTAATTAATTTAAAGAATACAATCTGTCCAGGGTGAAATATTGCTGGAATATAACTGTCCTGAATTTGGGCCACCAAATGGGTGGGTTCTGGGCCTCCAAAATTCTTGAAATTTGGACCCAAGGTCTCTCATCAATCTTACAACAAGGTGGGACCTGGAAATATAGCCCACCTTCTGAGAAATTTTTTTTTTAATTTATTTTTATGAAACTATGCTGCTGGACTGCATGGCAGAAATTTCTGGCAGCCAACTATATTGGCCCACCCATTTGGATGCCCAAATGGGGTCCATTGGCCCTAAAATTTTGCAGGTAGTCCCTACCATGGGTGGGACACCTCTCTGCAAAATTTTATAATTTTTATGATAGTAAAAGAATTTTATTTAACTCCTACAATTTATGGACAGCAAGGTATTTCAAAAAAATTCTGCTGCTGAAACAATGCTGCTGCTCCTGATTTGTGCACCCCATTAGAGTGGGCCCAGGTCTGCCAAATTTTAAGAAAATGTAGGACAAACATCCCTACACAAGTATACAACAAGGTGGGGTCCACAAAGGTGGCCCACCATTTCAGAAACAGACTGATAATTATGTTTGTACAGCAAGCACAGTTGCTAGACAGTCCAGAAAATCTGGACTATCCACCCTCCTTAGCCCACTCTTTTGGGTGATCAAACAGGGACGGATGAGGGTAAAATTTGGGGAACATCTAGGTGGGATCCCCAACTTTAAGAGGTATATATCAAATGGGACCAAACACTCCACCAATCATACACAAAACTGAGCTCAAGACAGCTCAAAAATCTGTCCAGATGGCTTTTGGACAGCAACATAATACTGAATTAAAATAATTATAATCACTATAAAAAAAAGAAATCAATTCATGGAAATTGTGGTATGGACCACCCCAGTGGGCCCCACAAACATCCAGAGCATACCCCCTCCATGAAACCCATTGCATGTGCCCAAAATGGAGCAAATAGAGTGCCAATGTCCCAGGAATGGACAGCCATGGGCGTCCACTTTGCTTGGACGGTTTGGATATTCCGAGGCCACTAAGTGGGCCACACACATCAAGAAATCAAGAATAGAATAATGGAAAATAAAAATAATCCAGCCACAAGAGAGAAAAATGACATGCATCAAAGGAAAATGCTATGATGGGGTCCATGGAGAATGGCCCCATCCATGGATCATGCATGCAAGGAAAAAGGGCCATTGGCCTCCACCATGGAGACATGAGGGACCTCCATCACCACTTGATGGGTCCCACAAGCTCCTAAGAAAGAAATGAAGAAGGATCTAAGAGCACCCACCTAGATCAACCTTGAAACTTACATCACCATCATCTAGAGGCTCCAAGCAACATGGATCAATGGCTAAGATCAAGTGAGAAGGGGTAGATGAGGAGGTATTTTAGGGAGAAGGGGCTGGAGAAAATGGAGGAATTGTTGGCCATGGAGAGAATGAGGAGGGAGAGAGATAAGGAGATAGAGAGAGAGAGAGAGAGAAATCATTTGTTTGTAAGAAAAGAAATAATTACCTATGGGAGGAGAAAACAAGGTTGTAGGGTAGAGTAGGCTTTTGGGTGGTGTGTGTGGGGTGGGTAGTGTTTATTCTATGGGAATTGTAGTGTGTGTGGGGTGGGTAGTGTTTATTCTATGGGAATTGTAGTGTGTGTGGGTGGTGTGCATGGGAACTTGTGCCAAGAGGAGTGGGGTCCACATGCATTTGTACAAAAAGTGGGCCACATGATGAAATGCTCATAACTTGAGATGTACACGTCGGATTAACGCATGGGACGCGACATTAGAATCGCGGCGCCGATACGGACAAGGTGACATGTGTCTCGGGTCAATCCAAGTCGGGTCTATGTGACCAAACTTAAGGATGACTGCAACACAATCCAAGGGTCGCGAGTCGCCGGGATTCGACCGATAGGACCGCGGGACCAAAATGAACGAAATGCACACTTATGCACACACATGCACACATGAGAACTCAGGTCGGATCTCACAATCCTCCCCACCAACAAAGAAATTTTGTCCTTGAAATTACAAAACTGAGATAATGAAATGTATAACATCATCATATATATCAATCATCAATCAAGAAAAGACAACACAAGCAGTATGTGCAATCAATCATCGAATAAATGGGGATAACGCTCCCTAATCTCGGTAAACCTATGATGAAATCCATCAATACACTCTCCTACTTCCACTTTGGGACACTCAACGACTGCAAGGGACTAGGGGGGCCTCAGATGATCGGCCTTGACACGCTGACAAGCATCACACTTAGCCACAAAACTAGCAATCTAGCCTACCATCCCTAACCAGAAACACTGCCTAGACAACAAAACAAGCTCAACATTGGCAATACAAGACTATTTAGCCAATAAGACATCTCACCAACCAAAACGGAATACGATAATATCATCGGCCTAACACAGGGATCTTCCCAAAAAGTGTCGATACTGACAATCTCTTATGGCAGACTCTAATGACAATCTGAGTGAACAAAAGCCCTTGGATACAAAAAGGGTGTGATGCACCAAAACACAAGACTTACTTACAGAGACAAGAAGAATACCCATAACAACTCCCCTAATAACTAAGGGTCCTGATGAGTAGCGCAAAATCAAGCCTGAGGTGGCTGGGGAGGTGTCTGTCTCTTCTGCATCTGCGATCTCTGCTGCTACTGCAGTAGCTGCGAAGGTCCATCCTGCTGATGGGGACACTCGCGCCTATGGTGTCCCATCTGCCCACATCCATAGCAAATGCCAGTAAACGGCCTAGAAGAAGGAGCTGCTGTATGCGATGCTGATGCTCTAGTGGCTCGATAGGTTACACACCTCTGCCGCTGTCGATGCTGCTGGGAGCTACCGGAGGGGGCCTGCCTCTTCCGGCGTCTCCTTTGATCACGAACCCTCTGTGAACTGGTCCACTCGGCCTCGCCCTGAAGTAGAAATACCGCCAACGGAGCACGCTGCAGAGTCAAATCTCACAAAAGGGGACTCGCACGCTCCTGTTTCGCCTGTCTAGGCGCCTCAGGAACAGGCTGACGGGTTTGAAGAACATCAGTGATGACCTGCATCAACTGCTGGAGATGCTCAGCTCCTATAGGAAACGTCAGATAAGCAGGGGTAGCTGTAAGTGTTATGGTCTTATACTCCTTTGGTTGTCAAATTTTGATGTGTCAAAACATCTATCTGTGTCCTATGCTTGTATGATGATTTATATGAATTCAAGACACTGCATAAACACTTCAAGAAGCTACAAGTTGAAGTCTCAAGAAGCTACAATGTTGATGTTCAAGACTAAACAACTCATGACTGCAAGACTAATAAGCAATGCGTGAAGTAGTTGTTATGCTAATGAAGATCTCAAGTTTGAAGCTACAACAAGTTCAAGATCTCAAGCCTGATATGGTTCAAACAATCTACATTCGTTGAATGGTTGAAGTTCAATGTCCATACGACATGATTCAGGTTTAAATGACCTTAGGTTGACCCTTTAAGTAGGTCACTTTGGATACATAATTCAAATATTTATTATACATAAGTTTGGTCTATTCTACGACCAGTCCTAGCTCTTGTTCGACCAGTCCTGGCATTGGTTCGACCAGTCCAAGAAATTCCACGACCAGTCGTAGGGTACTCACGACCAGTTGTGGAACGACTTTCAGAGATCGCGCTTAATTTTTCAAAAATCTGTTAGAGCTACGACCAGTCCTAGGTTTCTAAGACCAGTCGTAGGAACGATTTTTTGCTTCTATAAATTGAACACGAAATTCAGAGTTTTTTACACTTCAATTTTATTCTATTCAAGAATTTTCAAGTGATCACTCTGAGATAAGTCTGTGTTTATTTTAAGCTACATTGTGCTTATTTAATATTCCTTTTTGCTAGCTTATTTAATTTGATTTTGTTTCTATATTCCAATCTTATCTGAAAAGAGGAATTATATTATTCCTTCTTCTTGGAATCAAAATCAAATATAGCTACGCCCAACGAATTAAATCTAAAATCTATTAGAATTTAGAACCTTATGAATGAGAGTATTGGAAATTGAACTTTGACATTCAATCATCTACTCCGATTGGTTCTACCGGGCTGCTAAGAAAAGGAGAAATCCAGGTATTTTACATTTCTGTAAAATCTATTTACTTTTGGTTTTGTTTGAGGTTGAGCCAGAAAAATCTCATTGTATTGGTTGTCTGAGGAAAACCAGAAAACTCAGAAAAGAGGGGTTTTTGAATTGTGTAAGCCCAAGTGAAAAAGACACAATTGTAAAGGTTTTTGGTGAACCTGTGAAAACCGAGTTGATAGTGAACGCTAATATCCCCTGTGTGAGGATATTAGGAGTGGAGTAGCTTTTTGTGTGGCTGTTGAAAAACAGTTGGTGTACACACAGGCGAACCACTATAACTCTGTCTTGTGGATTGAATGCTTGCTTAATTTTCATATCTTTTATCATTCGATTGTGTGGAATGTACAAGTGGATGTGAATGTTGTAACTATTTACATTTCAAGCAAGTGTGGGGATTGTTGTAATAATTTAGATCTATACTTCTGCATTTAATTTCAATTCCTTGCTATTTCAATTACTTATATTAAATTGAGTCCTTGATTCAAAAGAGGTTCTAGAAATAAGGTTGTTCTTAGAACTGAATTTGTATCAATCTCTCAATACTTATTTATCAAGGTGATTTAAATTTAGCATTGTGAATTGATTCATAATTGTAAGGATATTGGTTTACTTTATTTTCGCTGATTTTATTTTAAATTTGGCATAGTCCTATTCACCCCCCCCCTCCCCCCCCCCTCTCTAGGACATTTAGCTTGGCCTTTTCAAGTGGTATCAGAGCCTAATAGCTCATATTTGTTGCTTTTTATTTGGATTTATTTCCTGAGCTAACGATCTAAGCTATATAAAAAGATGTCAAATTTTGATAGCCTTTCAGTTACTAGGCCTCCACCTTTTGATGGCTCCAACTATGCCTATTGGAAAGCCAGAATGAGGATCTTCCTCAAATCAATGGATGAAAGTGTGTGGCAAGCCACAGTGACTGAATGGAATCCTCCTATCATGGAAGTATCTGGTGTTGATGGTTCAAAATCTATGAAAATTACACCGTATTTCCAATGGACCACACTTCAGAAAAATGAGAGTAGTGCTAATGCTAAAGCACTAAATGCATCATTACACTATCACCGGATGAGTTCAAAAGAATCATATCCTGTGATACTGCAAAGCAAGCCTGGGATATTTTAGAAATGACACACGAAGGTACATCAATTGTCAAGAAATCTAAAGTCCAACTCCTCACAACTAAATTTGAAGAAATTCATATGGAGGAAAATGAAATGTTTATGGACTTTTATACTAGATTGAATGACATTGTAAACTCAATGTGGGGTCTTGGCGATAAGATTCCAAAAAGTAAAGTGTGTGCAAAAATACTACGCTCTCTTCCTGAACGGTTCAATTCTAAGGTAACCGCAATCTAGGAACTTCGTGATACAGATAATATGAAGGTAGAAGAATTAGTTGGTTCTTTACAAACCTATGAATTAAGTTTTAAAGCTCCTAAAGGTAAATCTATTGTTTTGAAGTCATCTAAAAGTATTACTCAAGAAAATTCAGATTCAGAAAAGTCTGAAGATGATATGGCCCTTTTAGTGAAAAAGTTTTATAAGATTTTCAAAAGTAAGAAAAGAGTTGATTTTCAAAAGGCAAATGAAAAGAAACGTTCTAAACCTAAGTCTAAAACTTGGAAGTCATTGAAAGATAGTCAATGTTACAACTGTCAAGAATATGAGCATTTAGCAAACAAATGTCCTAAAAAGGACAGATCCAAGAGGAAGGGTATGTTGGCTACTTGGGATGAATCGTCTGATTCTGAAGCCTCTTCTGAATCAGAAAATTCAGAAACCGAGTCGGGTAGTGAACTTAAGGGCCTTATGACTCTAGCCAAGTTTACCTTTTCCGATCACGATGATTCAACAAGTGAAGAAAATTTGGATAGTGATCATGAATATGATGAAGATCTTCAAGATGCTTACAATGCCTTATATAAGGAAAGTTGTAAAATTGCTGTTAAACTTAAACTTCAAAAAGAAAAGTTTTTTAAACTTAAAGAATGTTTTGAAACCCTTGTTTTAGAAAAATCTCAAATTTCATATTGTTTTGAAAAATCAAAGTGTGATCTAGAATTCAAAACCTCCCAAATTGAAAATTTGAAATCTGAAAATGAGAAACTTAAAAATGAAGTATCTTCTCTTCTGAGTTTGAAGGACACATGGAGATATGCCCAAGGTGATCCAAAATTAGAAAAATTATTATCCGGATCAAGAAAATGTGGCGATCGATCCAGGTTGGGTTATGATAAAAACACATCTCCTAAATAGAAGATTACTCGTTCCAATTTTGTGAAAGGAGAGACTTCTAACTCAAAAGGAAAAGATACTAGTCAAGTTTTTTCTAAAAATACAAAAACTCTTCAAAAACACAAAAGCAGCTATATAAATTTCAAAAATCAGATTCGAAACCCACTTGCTGAAAAAATTGTTGATTTACTTAAGGAGCTATTAAAATCTAACTCAGTAGGTCATTCTTACAACTATAAACAAAAGAAGACCAATTATTCTCCTAAACCCAAAACAGTACTGAAATGGGTTCCTAAGGTTGCTTGTTTGGTTGCTCACACTGCTTTCAAAGCTACAAGCCATTCAAAATGGTACCTAGACAGTGGATGCTCCAGGACATATGACAAAGCGACAAAGCTCTATTCACCGATCTTAAAGATATGACTGATGGGTCACACATTTGGTGATGGTAGCAACTGCAAGATAATTGGCAAAGGTACGGTCCAACTCTATAACCTTCCCTTATTTAAAAATGTTTTATATGTTGAGGGTTTAAAACACAACCTGTTGAGCATATCTCAAATATGCGATAACAACCATAATGTTAAGTTTTCTAATCAAGGTTGTGAAATTATAAACGAAAAGGGTTCTGTAATATTAACTGGTCACAGAACTTCTGAAAACTACTATATTGTAAGCAATGGTAGTTCATCTAAACAATCGTGCTACATGGTCCATACCGATGAGACAGAATTATGGCATAAACGCCTTAGACATGTTCACTACAGAAATTTATATAGATTGAGCAAAAGTGAACTAATTAAAGGTCTACTTAAGATGCAAAAAGTAGACAAGATTTGTGGTGAATGCCAGTATGGTAAACAAACTAGGAGCTCTCACAAAAAGGTGAACTCCAATATCACCACAAGACTACTCGAGCTTCTCCACATGGATCTTATAGGACTAACAAGAACGGAAAGTCGAGGTGGCAAAAAGTACATCTTAGTTATTGTAGATGATTACACAAGATATACTTGGGTTTCATTCTTGAGAGATAAATCAGAAACCCTTGATGAAGTGAAAAAGATTATAAAACGGATTCAAATTGAAAAATGTTCTCAAGTCAGCAAGATCCGTAGTGATCATGGATCCGAATTCGAAAATAGCGGTTTTGAGAAACTTTGTAGCGATCAGGGAATATCGCATGAATTCTCTGCACCTAAAACTCCTCAACAAAATGGAATTGTCGAGAGGAAGAATAGAGTGCTTCAAGAAATGGGAAATGTTATGTTAAATAGCATGAAGCTCCCTAGGAATCTCTGGGCTGAAGCAGTGAATACAGCCTGCTACATTATTAACCGTGTTTATATTTGTAAAACTAATAATAAAACGGCTTATGAAATGTGGTTTGAGAAAAAGCCTTCTGTCAAATACTTTCGAGTTTTTGGCAGCAAGTGTTATATTTTGCGTGACCGTGAAAATTTGGGAAAGTTCGACACTAAAAGTGATGAAGGGATCTTTTTAGGATATTCTTTAAACAGTCGTGCATATCGAGTTTTGAACAACAGGACCGGTGTGATTCAAGAGTCAATAAATGTTGTGATTGACGATCTTTTGAATACACCTGTCCCTAGTTCAGATAATGATGAAGTTCTTATACTTGAAAAACAAGAAATCTCATCAAGTGAAACTAATCCAGAATTAAGGACTGTTAAAGATCATCCAACTTCTCAAATACTTGAAACCCTCTCACCGTGTGCGCACTCGTAGACAATTAGAGGACATATGTAACTACGTATGCTTTACATCCCAGATTGAACCGGTTAACGTAAAAGAAGCACTTTCGGATGAAAACTGGATTCTTGCGATGCAAGAAGAACTTAATCAGTTTGTCAGAAATGATGTCTGGCACCTTGTTCCTAGACCTAAAGATAAACATATTATTGGAACAAAATGGATTTTCAAAAACAAATCTGATGAACTTGGAAATATTGTTCGAAATAAAGCAAGACTAGTTGTACAGGGGTATACACAAATTGAAGGCATTGACTATAATGAAACATTTGCTCCTGTAGCTCGTCTTGAATCAATCAGACTTTTTATCTCCATTACATGTTTTAGGAAGATTAAAATTTACCAAATGGATGTAAAGAGTGCCTTTCTGAATGGTGATTTACATGAAGAGGTATATGTTGAACAACCTACAGGGTTTGAAGATCCTAAATTTACTGATCATGTGTATCGTCTTAAGAAGGCTCTCTATGGTCTGAAACAAGCTCCCAGAGCATGGTACGAAAAACTGACTAAGTTTTTACTGAGTCATAATTTTCAGATGGGGTGTGTTGATAAGACGCTCTTTGTTAAGAAACATAACGATGATATTCTAATGGTTCAAATATATGTTGACGATATTATTTATGGATCAACCTGTACTAACATGACTGTTGAGTTTGCAGATTTGATGAAGTCTAAATTTGAAATGAGCATGGTTGGAGAATTAAACTATTTTCTAGGGTTGCAAGTAAAACAACAACTTGATAGAATTTTTATCTCTCAAACCAAATATGCTCAGAGTTTAATTAAGAAATTTGGATTTGAGAAAGGTAAAAATTTTGATACTCCTATGAGTACAACTTTGAGACTCTCAAAAGACTCTACAAGTAATGATGTGGATCCTAAATTGTATCGTAGTTTGATTGGTAGTTTGCTTTATCTGACTGCTAGTAGACCAGATATTGCTTTGAGTGTTGGTATTTGTGCTCATTATCAATCAAATCCTAAAGAATCTCACTTAACTGCTATTAAGCGGATTATGCGATATATCACAAGTTCTACTAAACTGGGTCTCTGGTATCCACATGAGACTAATGTTCAATTAGCCGGGTACACAGATGCTGACTGGGCTGGAAACATTGATGATAGGAAATCAACCAGTGGTGGTTGTTTCTACATTGGAAATTGTCTTGTTTCTTGGTTTAGCAAGAAGCAAAGTTCTATATCGCTATCAACAGCTAAGGCTGAATACATTGCTGCTGGAAATGCATGTACTCAACTTGTTTGGATGAAACAAATGTTAAGCGATTATGGAATCACTCAGGATTCTATGATTTTATTTTGTGATAATTCCAGTGCAATAAATATCTCTAAAAATCCATTCAAAGATTCACGTACTAAGCATATTGACATTAGATTTCATTACATTCGTGAATTAGTGGAAGAAAAATTAATATATTTGGATTACATTCCAACCGAGACTCAACTTGCGGACATTTTCACTAAACCGCTCGACAAAAGCAGGTTTAATAAACTAAAATTTGATCTCGGTATGTGCAATTTAAAATGAATTTACATGATTTGGTGTATCATAATGTACATAAGTTTGATGTTTTATCTGCTTAAATTTGAAAATTATTTAAAATAAAAAATTGCAAATTATGAGTCGTACTCGACCAGTCGTGAGTGTACACGACCGGTCGTGCCACGACCGGTCGAACACTTACACGACCAGTCGTGAAACTCGGGATTTCACTTTATTTTGGGGATTTTGACTCTTCTTCTTCATTCCTTTTTTGCTCTCCAACGGTTCTAGCTACGACCGGACATACCCACCTTCATAGTACTTCAAGGTTAGTGGTTCTTTTGCATTTTTTTTTGTAGATTCTTGTTATTAGTGTTTCAAATCTCATTCTTGTGGAATCTATTTGGTATTTCATTGTAAGTTTGGAGTTTTATCTTGAAAAATCTGTTCTATCTAAACCCCATTTTTTCCAACTTGTTGTTTCCTTGAAATCCTTCTGTGAAATGGATGCTAGAGGTAAAAAGAAAACTACTCGAGGTCCATCTTCTTCTAGATAAGCTTCTATTGTACAACGTCATCTTCGTTCTCCCGAAAATGATCCTTCTGATGCTCAGAATTTGCGTATGCGCAATATTATTGTTGAGCGTCCTGTTAATGTTAATCACATTGCTTCATTTGGTGTCCTTCCTCTGTTGGAATCTGTGGGATGGGATAACATCTTACATTGGGGTGGAGCTGCATACTAGTCCATTGCCCAATCCATGTTTGCATGTATCTGTGATTTTTCTCTTGAAGATTTAACTTTTAAAGTTGACATTCAAGAAGGATTGATTTTAGTAGATCGACATTTGATTGCTGACATTATGGAAATACCTGTCAATGATGAAAGCATTCCAATTCATATTTTACATGACAGTCTCTCAGAATCTGAACGAAAAATGCTTACTAGAGATTTATGTAATTTGGATGTTCATTGGACTCATAAAGGTCATGTACTTCCTTCAAGGTATTTGTTGCCCAGACACAGAGTACTTCATAGGATATTCATCTCAAATCTTTATCCGCGTTCTGGTAATAAAACCGAACTCACTGCTTTCATGGTTCGTGTTTTGCATTCTGTAGTCTCTGGTGCAAAAATATGTCTACCTTCTTTAATTTGTCATACCATTATTTTGTCTCGTCACCATCCTGGACATAGTGATATACCCTTTGGTTATTTATTGACTATGCTGGCAAATCATATGCTCGTAGCTATGCCTACTAGAGAAAAACCCATCCATCATCTCCCTTTTAATAATTCCAATCTTAACAAGATGAATTTAGAATTGGCTGATGGCCAAATGGATGCTGGTAGCAGTGGTGCTGAAGCAGGAAATGCTCAAGCTAGTGATCTTACTGAAGACATGAATATGGATGATTTATTTGAAGAACTTGAATCAGACTCGGCTGATGATCCTGATTTTCAGCCTTCTGATTTTGATGAGAGATTGAATACCCTTCAAGAGCAGGTGGCTCAAATTCGTGTTACCCAAGACACGCAATTTTCATATTTACGCAAATATATGAGGCGGATTGCTAAGGGTTTACATAAAATTGATCCATCTAATCCTGCACCCTCTTCTGGTTCTGACTGAATTTTTGATGGGTCTGTAATATTTGGTTTACTGAACTTTACTTGCTTCTGATTTTTTTTATCATGCACTATGTTCTCTTGAATCAACTTCTATTTTCTTTATTAGTGATGGTTTCTTCTTCCTTTGTCATTTTGTGTTAAAAAGGGGGAGAAGTTTTGGAGGCTTTTGATTTATGTGCTCCTATTACTCAGGCTATTACTCAGGGGGAGTTAAGCTTCTCAGGGGTAGTTATGGGAGAATGATGTTAGTTATTACTTATCATATCTATATAACTGTGCATGCTTCTCTATTGTGAACCTGTTGTGTTTGTACTTCTCTTATGGCTATTGGAAGTATTATTTCTCTATTGTGAACCTGTTGTGTTTGTACTTCTCTTATGGCTATTGGAAGTATTATTACTTGGGTGTTTTGTCACAAATTTGACAAAGGGGGAGATTGTAAGTGTTATGGTCTTATACTCCTTTGGTTGTCAAATTTTGATGTGTCAAAACATCTATCTGTGTCCTATGCTTGTATGATGATTTATATGAATTCAAGACACTGCATAAACACTTCAAGAAGCTACAAGTTGAACTTTTCAAGAAGCTACATGTTGAAGTCTCAAGAAGCTACAATGTTGATGTTCAAGACTAAACAACTCATGACTGCAAGACTAATAAGCAATGCGTGAAGTAGTTGTTATGCTAATGAAGATCTCAAGTTTGAAGCTACAACAAGTTTAAGATCTCAAGCCTGATATGGTTCAAACAATCTACATTCGTTGAATGGTTGAAGTTCAATGTCCATACGACATGATTCAGGTTTGAATGACCTTAGGTTGACCCTTTAAGTAGGTCACTTTGGATACATAATTCAAATATTTATTATACATAAGTTTGGTCTATTCTACGACCAGTCCTAGCTCTTGTTCGACCAGTCCTGGCATTGGTTCGACCAGTCCAAGAAATTCCACGACCAGTCGTAGGGTACTCACGACCAGTCGTGGAACGACTTTCAGAGATCGCGCTTAATTTTTCAAAAATCTGTTAGAGCTACGACCAGTCCTAGGTTTCTAAGACCAGTCGTAGGAACGATTTTTGCTTCTATAAATTGAACACGAAATTCAGAGTTTTTTACACTTCAATTTTATTCTATTCAAGAATTTTCAAGTGATCACTCTGAGATAAGTCTGTGTTTATTTTAAGCTACATTGTGCTTATTTAATATTCCTTTTTGCTGCTTATTTAATTTGATTTTGTTTCTATATTCCAATCTTATCTGAAAAGAGGAATTATATTATTCCTTCTTCTTGGAATCAAAATCAAATATAGCTACGCCCAACGAATTAAATCTAAAATCTATTAGAATTTAGAACCTTATGAATGAGAGTATTGGAAATTGAACTTTGACATTCAATCATCTACTCCGATTGGTTCTACCGGGCTGCTAAGAAAAGGAGAAATCCAGGTATTTTACATTTCTGTAAAATCTATTTACTTTTGGTTTTGTTTGAGGTTGAGGCAGAAAAATCTCATTGTATTGGTTGTCTGAGGAAAACCAAAACTCAGAAAAGAGGGATTTTTGAATTGTGTAAGCCCAAGTGAAAAGACACAATTGTAAAGGTTTTTGGTGAACTGTGAAAACCGAGTTGATAGTGAACGCTAATATCCCCCGTGTGAGGATATTAGGAGTGGAGTAGCTTTTGTGTGGTCATGTTGAAAAACAGTTGGTGTACACACAGGCGAACCACTATAACTCTTTGTCTTGTGGATTGAATGCTTGCTTAATTTTCATATCTTTTATCATTCGATTGTGTAGAATGTACAAGTGGATGTGAATGTTGTAACTATTTACATTTCAAGCAAGTGTGGGGATTGTTGTAATAATTTAGATCTATACTTCTGCATTTAATTTCAATTCCTTGCTATTTCAATTACTTATATTAAAATTGAGTCCTTGATTCAAAAGAGGTTCTAGAAATAAGGTTGTCCTTAGAACTGAATTTGTATCAATCTCTCAATACTTATTTATCAAGGTGATTTAAATTTAGCATTGTGAATTGATTCATAATTGTAAGGATATTGGTTTACTTTATTTCCGCTGATTTTATTTTAAATTTGGCATAGTCCTATTCACCCCCCCCCCCCCTCTAGGACATTTAGCTTGGCCTTTTCAGTAGCACTGGCCTCTAACGTAGGCACAGGTATAGCGGGAGCCTCAGGAATAGGTACGGCAGGCTCTAAAAGGGAAATAGGAATCTCAGATGGTGGAGCAAAAGTCACTTGGATCGCTGGAGCGGAATGAGAACCATGTCCATGGGCACCACGGCCACGGGCGTCAAAATCATGGGCACCTTAACTAGACGGCATGGTCTACAGAAAGAACAAAGGTGATGGACACTTAGGAATTAAAATACTTGAAGGCGCAAACGAAACGAGGGAAACGCACTCGGGACACTACTTGTCCTAAGCTCACATCAGATATGTAGTACTATCCCAAGTTATTCCAAAATTACTTGTTATGCTCTGATACCAACTCCTGTCATGCCCCAATGGGCCGTCTACAAGCTGATCATGTGCATTTATTAGCCTTGATGCCCTCATGAAGTGCTTAATTGTGGGCTGACTTGCAAGGCCTGCATAAATGTATATTGTGGGGACCTTGCTAAATCTTTGAGCTGGTGTGGCAAGGCCCACACTGTCAGTATAGGCCTTGCCCATGTGTATTCTTGGGTTTACGGGCTGCCTTCAAGTCCATCATAATGTATGAATTGGATGGCTTTTGTTTGGGCCATTTCTTTTGGGCCCATTATGTGATATATTATATGCATGTTTGTATTAGCAAGTAGGCCTTGTGGACTCAGTTCTTTTGAATAGGCCCATTGATCTTGGGCCTATACTCTCCTATCTATTGTGATGGGCTTAGGGGCAATAATACACAAGAGGTTGGGCCCTTGGCTGCGCACTAAACTAACCCTGTAGTTAGGCTAAAAGTGAGGCCCAACTCACTTGTGTTAAATGTGAAACTTGCCCATGTAAATGAATTACTGGGCTGCCCATGAAGCCCACCACAATCTATGGATTTATGACCTTTATGGTTGGGCCCAAACCTTGCTTAAGGGCCCACCATGCTACCTAAGTATTGGGCTTAGTGTATGGCCCACTAGGCTATGGATTGCTTAGGCCTTGGGCCTTATTCCATACTCGAGTAGTAGCGGGCTACCTCTTAGAAACCAGTTGAGGTTGGATGTCCTCCTGGGTGATCCTAAGGTAGGCCCATAGGTTTCTCTATGGATGGTTAAAGGCCCACCATAGACCCTAGGCCATTTGTTTAAGGCTCAATGTGTATATATGTGGAACCTATCTTAACGCATGATTAGTCTAGGCCGTTCAAGCGTTGGATCACCTGATTATGGAAGCACTCTCTGCCTTGGGTTGCTGCTGGACTCACAACCCAGTAACAGACCCACTTGATCTTTTCATGATTTATACACACTCTCCATCTGGTGGGGTCCCCCAGTGAGTATAGTTGGTCTTCATGAAATTATTCCCATATAGTTAAGTAATTTCCGGACCTTAGTAGACCCAGGAAGTCAAACAGGCCAAAAGTTTATCAAAGGACCTTAAATGTACATTGTTATAGTTGAGACTTTAGTTGGACATGGGACCCACTATATTGAGAACTTGTGTGCGTGTTGCATGCTTATGTTTTCTTATAATCTTTGGGCTTAATAAATGCATTTTTGGGTCACCTTTAGTGATCACATGAGGACCCCATCTTAGATCAGATTTTTGGGGCATCCCATGAGCCCAGAGTGGGTTGGGACGTCCCAGTTTGGCCCAACCATATATTAAGCCAACTTCCACCGTTTTGATAGACTTGTGGGCTAAGATAAGGATAGTATTGGGCCATTGGTTGCCCACTTAAATTGTTAGTTATTGGGCTGATGTAGTTGGGCCCATTTCATCATCCAAACTTAAACTTATTTTGGGCCGTATATTGTGTATGCGGGCTGCCCACCAAGTCCATCTTAATGCATGGATTCTATGGCCATTGGGAATTGAGCCTTGGGCCTTAATTTCTCTCTTGGGGCCCATGTTGTTAAAAGTGGTATTGTATCTTTTTATGGCCTATTATGAGGAATGTATGTATGTGGTTACCTGTATTCTTATCTTGAATGTAGGGCCTTGGGCCTTGTATCCATATAGTTTGTGGTTGAGATGCCTCTTGGGGAATGGTGGTTAAATGTCCCTATTATGGACCCCTATAGGCCCGTTTGTATCTAAATGTCATTAGATGTTCATCTTAAACTCTTGCTAGACTCACTTTTGTGTTACTTAGACACGTAGTTGTATGCTTAGTCTCGTGGGCTACCCCAAATAAATGGGCCCCCACTAGAGGTGGGATTTCTTATAAATATTGTCTAAATACCTAGTCTTGGTCCCTTCTTGGATAGGAGGAGTGTACTACTTTGTATATCACCGCATAATGCATCTAGACCCATCTTCATGGCCCATGTGCATCATTGTATGCTTGGATGACACTGTGTGTGTGGTTATGATTGTGCCATTGGGCATTACATGTTGCATTCCCGAGGGACGTAGTATTCCCTCTTGAGCACGTTGGATGCTTGGGATTGATGCATGGTTGATTGTGTGATTCATGCATCTGACATTACATAGCATATGAGCATTATTGCCCTTGCTTCATCAGGGTTGTAGCCTCCACAGATACATCGTGGATGGCCATGTTTGGACACCGAAAATGTTACTTAAGCATACCGGGTGCATAGGATGCCCATGGGTGAAATTTCCAAAACTTCCATGGTACCTCCAACGGTGTGACCGGGTAGTATATATGAGCGCATGAGGGCCTTATACCGTTAGGCCGCGACTCCCACTGTCGTGTAGTCGGTTGGATAAGGGTGTGGCCTTACTCACCTGATGTAAGGGGGCATTGCTAGGCTGAGTCTGACCAGCTTGTGAATGGGTCCACTACCTTCAGGCTTTGCTGGTGATTGGCTGTCCGCAGGCAGGGTAGTGAGGTCTCTTATGCTCGTTTGACTGTGCGGGGTCTATAGAGCGGCAGTCATCCAGCAGTGTAATGGACCCCGGTGATTTCCTTATGATAGAAATGTACTTGATATGTGGATTGGATATGAGCACTGACATTACTTCACCTTGTATTGGCATCGGCTGTGTAAGCCTCATAATGCATTACAGTACTCATCGCATTACAATACTCATCGCATTACAGTACTCATTGTATTACAGTACTCATTGCATTATATAGCCTTGGTATGGCTTCTTGCATTATCGTACTGCCTTGGTATAGTTTCTTGCATTCATGATAGCCTTGGTAAGGTTAGTGGTATTGGTATTAATCATGACTCCCTTCTGCATTCTCTATCATCTTCTGAGCACTATTATCTCCCACTTTCACCACCCTCTAAGCTTTCTATAAGCTTATACACGATTGATGCGTGCAGGAGATCCTATGCAGACGTCATAGCAGCAGAGCGTGGAGTAGAGTTGAGCTTGAGGACTCTAGTGTTGCTGACTCTTTTCTCTCTTTTCCCATTATCTTATGTATGTCCTTTCGGACCTGATGTAAGCTTGTAAAAGTTCAAATTCTTAGTGAATTTTGTGATATGTATCCTTTGTTTCTTCCAGATGTACTTGTTGTGATCTTGGGTATGCTCGTATTGGTAATGATTATACTGTTATGAAAATCCTCCTTGTGGGATCCCAGGATTGGAACCTGTCTCAGGAGCCGAGAATGGGGTACTACGGAGGCTGTTGCGGTCAGAACCGGCCATCGGGTTCCTTGTGAGTCTGGTTACCGAGTCTAGGGCGTGACAAGCAGCCCTTAGCAAATAGAATCATACACTCTTGTTAACCATAGTCTGCTCCTCGTCAATATGAAGGGCCACCTATACTACCTGTACAGTTGTATATTTGATGGATGAGTGACCAGCTCAGTGTGAATTTCCTTCAAGATTACACACCGCCTCATTAGATAAGCATAGTTATAAAACATCAAAGCAATAAAAAAAATACATGATGTAGTCTTTTTAAATGCAAGGATGTATGAATGCACATCGGCCTGGGGATGTACATCCAGCCGACTTGGGCTTGTCGCCCATGCAAATCATCGACCTAGAAAAATCATCCAGTCGAACAGGGGTCGATAGTCAGTGGTCTGGGAGCTAGCGAAACGATACCCTGAAGATCCTAAGGGCACGTGCCACAACATCCAGATTAGCCACCCGTCATCGCCAACATGCTATAGATGCATGATTAACCAAACCGTTATTAGTCCAGTTACAATCAGCCAATTTAGGTAAGCTCAAGGTCACTATGGGGAGCTCAAAGCCCAGCGTAGGCCGACAGCTCGGACATAATGTCTCATACCACCATCCCTGGCTCATGAGACTACCACCTTAGGATGTCTAATGGAAACCTGTCGACTAATGGCCAATCATATTACAATATATGGGGCTTACCTTCGCATAGTTACACGATATAAAAACATTAAACCCATATAGAAAAAATACCAGGACAAAGACACATAAGGCAAATGTCAAATAAGCCACATAGGGCGAGTATCAAAATTATGCGATAAAAGATCATCCTTGCAAACCGTTGGACACAATAACCCTAGATGCTAGGCCCACATCACTGGTTAATTTAAATCATCATTCAATAACCACTATGCCGAAGGTCCATTACTATCACAACCAGTCGGGTTACATCCCAAGTATGGGTGTACACATATAGGTGAGGGTTTTCCACTGGTGTACTAGTTTAAGTTCCATAAGCAATTCACAAATAATCCACAAGCATGGATAAATATGCAGGATAAATATTAAGTAGGCAATATAGCAATTCAGTTTCCATCAGCCAACACAAGTGATTATAAGAGAGATATCAATTATAAATTTAAATAAAAACTATAACTTAAGCTAATGGAAAAATGAAAAGTTCAAGGGGAAGAATCATCACCTGTACGATCATGTTCGCGAACTCGGTCCAAGTTTTCTTGCGGCCCAAGGTCACCCAAAAAGTCTCCTAAGATCACAATTTATATTTGTCAAGTATTTTCATGGTTTTGTCCAACTAACGTGAGGGTTCGAAGAGATAATAACAAGGCCATTCTTGGCCTTCGCAAGAGGGAACGGGCCCACCATATTTCATCCCAATCAAGGTGGCTCCATGAATGGGCCCTAGTGAAGGCTTGGGTCACATCAAAAATCATTTTAATAATTGTAAGTATAACTTGTGTATTACTGTTATTTTATGGGGTACAAGGCTCACTAAGGATGATTAGCATTGTCCCAGCATAGTTTATATAAATTTGCACCATCCAAACGTTATTTACATAAATCGGCACCCTATAAACATAGTTCGTGCAATTCCGTGCTACCCAAGTACAGTTCATATCGACCAGCACTGCCCCAAACATTGCCCAGCACTGTCCAGCATAATCTGGACGGTGTGGATGAAATGATTATATCATGGGTGGGGTCCGTGTCTTTAAATGGGCGGATGACTTGGATATAACACAACGTTATATATGATGGGTCTACAGAACTTGTTGTTCACAGCTCAACGGTTAACTGGTGGGGCCAAGAAATGGACGGTTGGGATGCAAGCCACAAGGTCATACCCACAGAATTTGCTGACGTGGATACATGAGGTCACCACCAGAACCATCCAGATGGTCGGCTGGATGTAGAATCAAGGTGGCCCCACATAAGATATATATATTATATATTTATATATGTTTACATATATATAAACACATACCCCTGGTGGGTCCTACATGGATGTGGGACCCACATAATATTTTATTATGTGTTACATGCACTGGATGGTATTCCAGCTAGTCACAATAGGTGGGTCTCACGTGGGGCCACCAAATATATACAATACATATGTATATTATAACAACGTGGGTTCCACATGGGTGTGGGGCCACATAATATATATTTTATTTTATGTTAAACGTAATGGAGAGAGATTCCATATAATCACAACAGGTGGGCCTACACCATCCCAACTGGACGGAGTACCTAGGATGGTATAACATGTACCTCATGGGAGCGGCCCACCAAGAATATGAACCTACCTTTTGGATGGTGAGGATGCACCACACGTGCATGATAAGTGGGGTCCCTGGACAACATTTCATAATGGTGGACCCCACAGATTCTGCTGACGTCAGTCAACAATGGAGTCCAAAAAGAAAAACGGTTGGACGGCTGAGATACCTCAATGGGGTCTCACCTGTTCCACGTGGGAAACAGATGGACGACTAGATGTAACTGCGTGGGTGGACCCCACAGACTGTATATGTATCATATAAAATATTATTCTATTTATTATACTCTCCCCTTTTTTTCTTTTCTGTTTTTTTCTTCTTTTTTTTTCATGCAGCAGCGTCCGGCACTGGACGATATGGAATCGTCCATTGATGGACGGTTTGGATATAGGATGCCAGCACCCTGGCGTGGCCCATCAGTGGTACATGTGGCATAAAATATTTTTTATATTTGTAGGGTGTATGACCAGGGCCTGCTGCCCGTTTTGGACGGCCCACCAGTGCACAGCCCGCCTGGGTTCTCTTTCCTTTTGGTGAGGCCCACCTGCATTTGTGCAGGGCCCATGAAGTTTGGTGAGGTCCAACATGTGCAGCCCACCAATCGTTGGCAACGTGCCCAGCCCCCTTGCAGCATGCTGATTTGGAGCTATCTCTGGCCCCGGTTTTGGCTCAAACACGGCTCTCTTCTGGGCCGTTTTTTGACTGAGTTTCAGCCCCATTCACAGGCCATTGTTTGGCCTAAAACAGAGCCTACACTCAAGCCATGCTCGGCCTCAAACGGAGCCTGCATTCAGGCCATGTTCAGGCTTCTCTATGGTCGGATTTTTGGCCCCAAATATGGCTTATAATAGACCTCATAACAACATGAAAAATGAAGAAGAAAAATGGAAGGAGGAGGACCTGGTTTGCTTGGCTGGACCGTCCTTCATCACAGACTCTCCCTCTCTTCTTTTTTTTTTCTTTTTTTTTTCTTCTCTCTCTCTCTCTCTCTCTCTTTTCTTTCCTTCTTTCTTTCCCTCTCTTCCTTTCTTTTTCTCTCTTTCGTTCTGGTGTGGAAATAGAGGGCTTTGGGGTCCTATTTTTAGACAGGGAGAGGTGAGACCGACGGTTGGCAAAAGCTCCCCACACTAAATGGTTGGGATTTAAGAAAGAGCTTGCATGGGGCCCATTCACGTTTGGGAATGCAGTGGTGGTATCCAGGGCTACCCAGGAGTACAACTTCCAGGCCATGTGGGGCCCATATTGAGTTGGTGGCTGGGTGGGTTTTTGAGGAAGATGACCCACCCAACAATGGTGGATTCGTACTCAGGGGATTTTATGGAAATCCGGACCGTTTGATCGGCCTGGATGGGTCCCATTAGCGGTGTGGGGCCGACTTTTTGGATCTCAGATGAGAACTTGCTTCAGCTCATGAGATCTCCTTGCTTTCTCTTCTCTTTCTCATGAGATGAGAGAGTTCATCATCTCAACTCGTACCTCCCTCTTAGGTGGCCTGGGATGGTGCCATGTGGCCCATTGGACGGTCACAAACGTGACAGCCTTTGCTATCTAAAAGATGAAAAATCTCCTTTTTCTTCCTTCTTAGTTGTCAGCCATTTTTGGGCTGTGAGAGGACTCCTCTCAGCTGGCAAGGAGGAAAGATGAAGACCTCTGGTCCATGTGATGTTTTCTTGCCCAACAAGCCACCTAATGGTTCTTCCCATTGAATCTCAGCCCCACATGAAGGAAATGGACGGTTGGGGCTGATCTTTACCGTTCCAATGCATGGACCTAAGACTGTATACTTTTTTGTTTAGTGGACCCACGCAAGTAAAATGGACCGTTTGGATCGTCCGGAAAGTTCTTGGTGAGGCTCAACTTGGGGCTTGAAAATTCACAGATTCAAATCTTTGATGGCAGGAGAGATCTCAGAAATCTTGAGATTTTTGCTCGGTCAAAGGCAGTTTGACCGAGGAACTCTATCCAGCGCACGTCCTGTGCTTGTAGTCCAAGGTGCACACGCACCATATGTGGGATTTATTGTGATGTTCGTGATAAATCTACACCGTTCATTTGTTTAGGGGTCCCTATATAGGGCCCTAGATCAAATATGGAGCAGATCCAAGGTCTGGGTGGGGCCCACCACTTGATCTATAGTTCTGAGGGTGGTTTTCCTCTAATCTAATGGTCAGATTGGCTTGAAACTGAACGTCAACGGTTAGAATGGTTTAAGGGTCCATTTAAGGCTTTCTTCATGCATTATTAACTAAGACTAATATTAATATGGATTTACTTATATTTAAAATAATTAAAAACTCATGCATATATATAGTTATTTATTATTATTATTATTATTATTATTATTATTATTATTATTATTATTATTATTATTAACGTGCTTTAATCACATAATTTATTAATATATAATTCTCAATATACAATACCATGTTACACATATGTGTGGATTGAAAATTGTACAACATCTCTTTTGAAACCACATTGTTAAATAATATATCATCTGATTAAAATTAATATCTCATAATTTTTGTATAAAATATTTATTACTACGTTGATATTTATAATTCAATTATACATCATAAAATTACTATTCGTTATTATCATAATTTCTATTATTTTTATTATCTTCTTTTTAAGGTCAAACCTTATTTTATTCTATTTATTTCCTATCAGTGGCATCTGTTAAGTCTGTAAGTTCTTACTAGGCCTTTGTCCCAAATTCAAGGTCAATCATATGCATTAGTGGACTACATAGAATAATTTCTATTATAGTCTCTTAATGCTAAGTTATATATTTTTTTTAAAAAAACAAAGATTAAATTGATTTCAATTTGCTCCATGGACGGATAGCCTGTTTGCATTTAAGAATGATGGGCCTTACAAAGGTAATCCTGGTGGTTGGTTAGATCTGTGTACTAAGGGAATTAAAATCCTAGGGATAGGTCTTCCTCATGATGTGACGGTCCATCTTGAAGGATAACAGATGGATAGCTTGATATATGGACGGGACCGTTTAGAACAGTCGAATTTCAACTGTGCACGCTCACTTAGCTATAAAATTGGGTCACATGTTAACACTCGAGTACTGGAAAGTACGGGGTGTTACATCTTAGCTGGACGACTAGTCTATTGTCCTGCTAGTGGATAATTTCCATCCTATCATGTGTTTGGAACATACAACCCATTCAAAAGGTCGGTCCCACCGTGAGGCCACACCTATATTAATTTTTTTATTATACCAGCGACTATCAATTGTTGTCAGATAGTATTGTGAATATATGTTGGGACTTTCATGTACATATCTCGCTTGTGATTTGGGGAAGAAAAAGTGGGACACTAGAGCCTTCTTGATGCGGGCTCTGTTCATCAAGCTACACCAAGTTGCCAAGCCTGCCTTGTTGGCTTGGAAGTGTGGAAGCTAGTTTGGCATTGAGAAGAATGGAGCAAGTCTTTAAAACTAGCCCAAAATGGCAAGTGAGCTCAACATAGCAAAGAGCCATATTGAGCACTTGCCAATGGGCACTCCACTCGGTGAAAATATAATTTTCAGATGCATTCAGAGTAGTTCTAGTTCTTTCTTAAAATAACTGAATGCTCCATAGCAAAAAATAATATTTTGGTAATTTCGCTACACTAGCACCATCGAGATTGCATTTCGTACATTGCCCTTGCTTGAAATCGCTACTAGATAATTCTATGCATTCTTCTAAATGAACACAGGTATCTTTAGAAGTGTCTTTCTTTCATGTGATGCAACAATAAATGCCCCCATGTCTTTTTAAACAGGGAGGGAGGGAGGGAATAGCTGCTCCTATCACATAAAAAGTGAATCATCTGACAGATTTTCTTTCAATGCAAATTTCAGGAGAAGATGGATCTCTGGCCGTGGACTACTTTGCCTTTTCACGAAGCATTGCTAACTACATGAGATTTGCGTCTCTTATAATCGGTCATGCAAGTTCTATCTCACTCTAAATGTGGTAGTTGTTTGCTGCAATCTCAACTGTTCTAGTCCTGAATCAATCATCTGGAGATAAAGCTATTCCTCTTAATGATTAGTATCTTCCTAATGATTTTAATGACTCTCTCTCTCTCTCTCTCTCTCTCTCTCTCTCTCTCTCTGATTAGTAATATGAATGAGTATTATCAAGTTTTAAAAACTCAAAACTCAACTCAGGCATGGCTCATAACCAACTCAGAAGCTCGGACAAGTACTCAGTGATTTCCAAGTTTAAAAAATCTTATTGTTATAGCCTAATTTTTCATGTTCTTTATTTACTAGATTGGGTATTTTTCAAGATGTTTAATGACCAAGTAACCTATTAGGCTGACTTATGTATTGATCAAGCTCTTCGAGTTACTTAAACTTATCTGCCTATACATAGAAAAAAGGTTCTGCTGATTATCAATGATTTCCTGAATTTGTCGACTATCATTTTTTCAATTTTTAAGCTCTTCATTGAACATGTTGGGACTTGCTGATTGATTCAACCAAGACTTTGGTCAAGGGAGTTGGTCTTTTAAAAGTCGGAAAAACTTGAAAAACTGAAGAATCATACTACACGAGCATTTTGGACTTGAAAGACTAAATAATATCCCATGAAGTTTCAAGTCTGATTGGATTGGGGCTATCATCAAATCCTAGTGGAATTTCGAGTTCGTAGACAGAGATACCTATGTGATTGTTGTGAAGATCGTTACTAGTCAAAAATATGGATTTGGTAATTTTGATTTCTTTTTCTTGTTCTTTTCATTTGATATCAAATATGCATAGAGTAGCTAATTTGTTACTACTTAAGATGAGTAATCATGATTAATCACATGAATTATATGTTAGGAAGAAGAATATTGGATGAGCCTGAACTTGAGTTATGCATAGCATCCTCAATCCTCAGTTTGTCCAATGGGGGCCTGTGGTTGGCTAATGTAGGCCATTATTTTGATGGCCCCAAAGTGGATGGACCTTGCCCAAAAAATCTCCTTGATTGTTCAAAAATCCTTGGTTGTTCAAAACTCAGCCTTCCACCTGAGGAATGGGGCGGCTATTCGACTCTGGGACAATCTCTAGTTGGGGGACAGTAAGCTGAAGGATCTCTTCCCATCTATTCATTGCATCGCCGTAAACAGGGACGACGCGATCGCTAACTTATTCCGCCAGTCCACATTCGGGATAGTATGGTACACTAGATGTTTCAGAAGCCTTCGCGACTGTGAGATTGCTGATTATGTTGCCTTACTCGATCTCTTACCCACGGTATCTCTGATCCAATCTGAGCCAGACAAACTTATCTAGCTAAGAGATAAATCATCCTCTTTCTCAGTCAAGTCTCTTTATGAAGCTCTCCCCCCCCCCCCCCCCATCTGTTAGCAGCCCTTTTATTTGGAAGTATTCCGACCCTCCCAAGTTCCTTTGCTTCAGTTGCAGTTGGCTGGCAGCTAAAAATCGGATCCTCACCATAGACAATCTCAGGAAGAGAGGGATGCAGCCAGTTACTATCTATCTGTGCTGCATGGCTAGCGACGAAACAGTGGATCATTTGCTCGTCCACTGCCCCTTTGCTACTCAGATTCGCTAGGATTTTTTTTCTCGTTTTCATATCAATGGATGAGTCCCCGCTTCAGCCTGTTCTCTTTTGGCGTATTGGCATGGATTCAAGTTGGGCAAGGCTAAATCTAAGGTGTGGAGGATGGCAATTTTGGCCATTTCGTGGGTGATTTGGAAAGAAAGAAGCAATAGATGCTTCAACAACTCTCAGTCATTTCTTGTTGTTGTTGGTTCAAGGGCTAAATCTTTGATTATTGAGTGGACAGCCAATGTTTTTTCCCTTAAGGACTTTAATTTTCTGTTTCTTAGCATGTAAAGTCAGCTTCTGCTACCTCAGCAGCTGCCCTCTGCTTTGTTTTTTCTTTTCGTTTTAATATATTCTCTCGTTGCTTTTGAAAAAAAAAATCTCCTTGATTGGATAATCCTAACCCTGCAATTGTTGCTCCACAAGTAAATGGTTAAGTGATGTAGGTGGATGACAAAGAAAATACGAAGAGGAGAAGAATGGATTTTTGCGCACACCATAAAATTTAAAGGGGTTAATTTTTTATTTTTTATTTTAAATAATATTACTATTATTATTATCATAATAAGGTTTTCTCCCTCTGTAAGAGTGTTCTCCTTGAACTGATGCTTCTTTTTGACAGATAATTTCTGTAAGAGAATGCTTTTTCCTTGAACTTACATGTCTTTTTGACACGTAATTTTAAACAACTCCCCTTTGGTTTCTGACATTGTAAACATGTCCTCTTTAGTCTTAGATTATTACTATTACATCACCTCTGGTTTACACATTTGTCGCAGATTTCCCTACACAGTCTTTTAGCATCGTTATTTTTTACAAGTTGACCATTTTACCCCATCTCACAGGTAGCTAGTTGTAGACGTGTGGGCCTACCACAGTTCATCTATGTCATCCAACCCATTCAACATGGTCACTCCATGAAAATGGGAAGCCCGAAAAATATAATCATCCAACCATCAGGTAGCCCACCATGTAGATTTGGAAGTTTTTGGGTAAGTGTGGCCCACCTCATTAAATTTGAAGGTTTTGTGTGGGTGTGGCCCACCTAATGATTAGATTGTCTTGACTTTTTTTTTGGCATCCAATATTTAGCGTGGACAGACCTGCTAGACAAGTTGGATATCATTTATACATAATAGTGGGCCCCACATGCGTGTAAAAGAAACTCCTAGGACAAGGATATTTTTATCATTTGGTGCATATTCCGCTTAACTTAGAGCAGAGGGGACTGGGCTATGCTCGCTGATGTGGACCATCTGTTTTGCAGTTGGCATGTGGAGGCTGGTGGAGGTATTGGAGAAAGGAAGTGGCACTGTCTTCTGCTAGCTGTGTTTTGGGCGGTTTGGGCTGCGAGAAACAACTGCGTCTTTAGGAACCTTAATCTTTATTCCACAACTGTGTTCTGTAAGGTTTTGATTCTTTTTAGGGATTAGGTGCGCTAATTTGGTCAGTGACCTCGGTAGAGGCTAGGGCCGTAGCTAATGTATTTTCTTTTCCTTCCTTTTGTTTTTTATTTTTTCTTTGTTTTTCTGCTCGTGCTGCTCTTTTAATAAAGTTTCTCACCTTTCAACAACAAATAAAAAAAACCTTGGGCAGAGTGGAGGTACTTGTAATCAACCAAACTAGAGGGGAGGTGTTTATCCTGTTTTTGAAATACCAATCTTTATTGCCACATGTATAAAAAGTAAATTATTTTAAATTAAGATAAAAACAATAAACTATAAACGTATTGACCTAAATTTCTGCCTTTTCCCCCCCTCATATCTGGGGGATGAAGGATCTTCCTATCTGGGATGTTTTTTGGGCATGGTACATCAAAGGTGGGTCACATTAGCTGAACAGTTTGGGTTGCTGAACCATGAACTGAAACTTGTACAAACTGAGAACCTGAGGAAGTACGCCTTCCTTGAAGTTGAGCTCATAGAATTCCTCATGAATGAAATTCTTTCATATCATTGGGCCCATTTGGTTGCATATTTCGTTTGTGGAATAAGGTTCTAAAATAATCTTGAGGTACTAATCGTTTTAGTTATTGTGCAGGATCGGGGAGCATATTCGAGGCATTACGTTTGGGAAAACCTCTAATTGTGGTCATAAATAAGGATTTGATGGACAATCATTAAAGCGAGTTGGCTAAAGAACTAGCAGAGAGAAAACATCTCCTTTGTGCCCGCCCTCAGACATTGCATGAAGTTATCAAGAGTATGGACTTGGAGTCTCTCATTCCTTACCCGCCAGTAGACGTCGCACTAGCTGCTAAGCTCATAAATAAGTTTCTTGGATTTTCTGATGACTGATTTCTATTGACTAATCAAGCTGTAGATATTCTACAAATTAATCAATATCTCTATTGCTGGAATTTGATCTGGACACCACTTAGCAAGGGGGCAAATATGAGGCGGAGAACGTCTTATGGAGGCATAGAAATCTATTGCTGAAATTTGATCTGGACACCTTACGAGGAAGCCTCAACGAAATCACCAGCCCATTTTTTTAATAAATTTAATCGTGTATGCATATAGAATGGTGTCACTAGTGTGTTGACGATGATGAATATGTGTGTGTAAGTAGACTGATAGTGCAATCAAAGATGGAATTGGATCTGCTGAATTAGATAAGAATACATACCAATTTTGAGGATCTATTATTATTAATTAATAATAATATGTTAACATATAAAATAACTATAATGTAAATTATATATTAATAATTATAATAACATAACACACTATAAATTAATACATACATATTAAAATAATGTATCATTATAAATTTATTAATATACATATAAATATATATAATAAATAATATAATTTACATAATTGTGCATACATTTATAAATTATATTATAATATATAAATTAAACTTTTATATTTATTAAAAATTACAGGTTTATCAGTGTTTTAACATTACGAGTGTATTATATTTTAAAAATAAATTATTACGTGTTTTATTTATATATAAATATCATTTAAAGTTAATATAATATATAAGTGTTAAATTATTAAATTTTAAAATATTAATGTATGTATATAGATAAAATATTTAAATTAAATGATTATAACAAATTAATTATAATTTTTAATATTATCACAATTATAGTTATTTGTATTGGTCATTATATATATATATATATATATATATATATATATATATATATATATATATATATATTTTATATCAATGTATATTTTCAATTAAGTTGAATGATAAAATAATTAAAATATGTTCATATGTGTCGTATTTTAATAATTGTTTTATTATATAAATAAATTTAATGTAAGTAATGATAGATTTAAATTATAACTTTATTATTAATTATTTGCATATTCAATAAAATAAAATATAATTAAAATAATAATAGTACAATTTTTAAGTGTATGAATATATATAAATTGTTATTTTTATTATATTAACGATGATAATATTAATTATTTGATATTATTATTTAACATCAATATAAGTAATTATTAATCTGTATGTATAGGTTTTATATAATATTATTATATGAATATAATTATATATAGTAATGTATATATGTATTAGTGTTACAATCATTTACATTATTAATGATTATTAATTATATAATAAAATATACCATAATTTGTTATAAAGTCAATAATTATTAAATATATTTTATGTAGAAGGTTGCTTTTTATAATATATTTCTATAGTATATAATAAAATAATTTATTCATATTTACACAATATATATTTTGACAATATTTTAAAATATATAATCATTATAAATAGTTAGACAATGATTATAGAGGTCACAAACAATTATGTATTATAATAATGTTTAATTTATTAAATACATACAATGTATAATTAATAAAGTCTTATTATTTATTTATATATATATATATATATATATATATATATATATGACTTTAAAAAAATAATTATATTATTGTAAATATTAAATTAACAAAAGATATATGAAAATATGTTAAATATTAATTAGTATATATGTCATATATTCATGATATCAGTAGTGTATGAATTTATAATGATTATAAGAATATGAAGAGGTGTCATTTTCAAATTTTGATTATGTAAGACATTATAATGTTTCAAACATAATTTACTTAATATTACAAATAAAATATATATTACGGTAAAATTATTTACATGTATAAAGTATAAATAGTATGTAAGGATAATTATGATTATATTTTTAGAGTATTAAAGTATTAAAATATATATTAAATATATGATAAATTTTTAATTCAAAAATAAGTATATAGATGATTATAGTTTGATTAACATAAGTATAAATACTATTAGTAATATTATTATAATACATAATAATGTTAACAGTATAAAATTTGTATACATATGTAAAAGATGAAAGTTTTACATACATATATATATATATATATATATATATATATATATATATATATATATATATACAATAATGTAAAGAGATTATAATTAACTGCATAAAGTTAATATGATACATGATATTATACAAAAAGGTATATAAATGTATAAAAGAAAATTACGTTAAAAGAGTAATGTATCAAATGAAGTTTATATAATTTACATTAATGTAAAATGTTAAAAAGAATGATTTATATTCAAACTGAACATATTTAATTTTATTATGTTATAGTTTGTATTAGAATATAATATAAAGTAAATATACATATAGAGCATCAATATTATTATGATTATGTGTAAATTATGATATACAATATTATTAATTACTATTAAAATTAAATACATGTGATAATATATATATATATATATATATATATATATATATATATATATATATATTGCGTATATAATATAATAATTAAAGTTAATGATATTCAATATATGTGTGTGTTAAATAGTATTGCGTAGTAAAATGAAATATAAAATTAGTGTATACAATATTATTATTTTATATTATTATAATTATTTAGATTATGATAAATGTGTTTTATATATATATATATATATATATATATATATATATATAACAAGTATGCATATATTTAATAAGTGAAGTAATATTGATAAAATATATAGTTATGATTGTATTAAATGTATTTATATAAATAAAAAATATATTAGAAAGACTATTTATTGAATGATAAAGTATAATGAATAGTGTACATATTGTGTGTTTAATGAATAATATTATGTTATTAAAATGAATTGGTCCTGTAAGTACCAGCCAAGATGCTCCAGTTTTGCATATTCTTCTTCAATTAGCAGACAACAATAGGAAATAATGAGTAAAATTAGAAATATGTTCTAATTTACAACACAAAATATTTCAAGGAGTCAAACCAAAGCATATGTAAAAGAATCAGTCTCTTAGGTTTTGAATCCAACTTGGACAACTTTGACATGTTTGAAAAAAAAAAAAAAAAAAGAAGAACAGGAAACAATTTAACAAGTGGACAAGACTTGATCAAGTCCTCAGTAGGAACCTACTAGCGCCTTTCTTCTTCTTCTTCCTTCAGTGATCCAGACTGCTGGGAGTTGGATGCGGCCATGACCCAAGAATGCCAATGCGGAAATCCTGACCTTTCATCTCGTTGCCTACAAGCAGAGGGTCATAAACAAAACGACAGCATCGGTCCGCACAAAAATGCTCAGTTTTAGTGGCTCAGATCTTCCCATCTCAAATCTTTATGGGGCATTATCCATCGAGGGCTTTGCACGGTATACAATGTTTTATTCTGTTTTTATTTTTAATTTCTATCCATACTTAGGTAATCCAGGCCATTGTTCTACTGCGGCCCACCTCGAACGCACCATGCCCCAAATATCTCTGAGATTAGAACATCCTATCCCACAATTCTGTCAAACAGGCGATTCTGTCATCGATTATTTTCATTCTTGAATTGTTCCTATTTGTTGAATTTCTGTGTTCAATGTAAGCAGCATTCGAAATTTGAGAAAACATACTCCAGAAGAAATGGGAGAAGTTGATGACAGTGGAAGATCGAAGAAAATAGTATTTGTGACTGTGGGTACAACTTGTTTTGATGCTCTCGTCAAAGTGGTAGATTCTCAGCTACTTAAAGAAGAATTGTTCAGGAAAGGCTACACGGATCTTCTCATTCAAATAGGTCATGGAACATATACTCCCTCAAAGGTATCTTATCCACCTTCACATGTTTGAACTTTTGTTCTGCTTTTGCCATCTCTTCGCAAACTCAAATTAGTTTTAGGGGTCGTTTGGATGCCTGTAAATCATTTACAGCCTATCCTGTTTGGCTGTAAGATGTAAATGATTGTTTGTGTTTGGATAGCCTATAAATTGTTTAAGTCCTGTAAATATAGAGCCTGTAAATGAAATCACAGCTTTTTGCCTGTAAATCAAATGAAATTTGAAAGTCAGAATGATTTGACAAATGTAAAAACATTTACTGTGCATTTTTCAGCATCCAAACACAGACTGTAAACCATTTACAGGCGGCATCCAAACGGCCCCTTACGAGGAAGCCTCAATGAAATCACCAATCCATTTTTAAAAAAAATAAATTTAATCGTGTATGCATATAGAATGGTGTCATAAGTGTGTTGACGATGATGAACATGTGTGTGTAAGTAGACTGATAGAACAATCAAAGATAGAATTGGATCTGTTGAGTTAGATAAACATACATACCAATTTTGAGGATCTGTTATTATTAATTAATAATAATATGTCTAACATATAAAATAACTATAATGTAAATTATATATTAATAATTATAATAATATCATACACTATAAATTAATACATACATATTAAAATAATGTATCATTATAAAAGTATTAATATACATATAAATATATAATAAATAATATAATTTACATAATTGTGCATACATTTATAATATTATATTATAATATATAAATTAAACTTTTATATTAATATTTTTATATTTATTAAAAATTACAGGTTTATCAGTATTTTAACATTACGAGTGTATTATATTTTAAAAATCAATTATTACGTGATTTATTTACATATAAATATCATTTAAAGTTAATATAAGTATATAAGTGTTAAATTATTAAATTTTAAAATATTAATGTATGTATATAGATAAAATATTTAAATTAAATGATTATAACAAATTAATTGTAATTTTTAATATTAACACAATTATAGTTATTTGTATTGGTCATTTTATGTATATTTTCAATTAAGTTGAATGATAAAATAATTAAAATAAGTTCATTTGTGTCGTATTTTAATAATTGTTTTATTATATAAATAAATATAATGTAAGTAATGATAGATTTAAATTATAACATTATTATTAATTATTTGCATATTCAATTAAATAAAATATAATTAAAATAATAATAGTACAATTTTCAAGTGTATGAATATATATAAATTGTTATTTTTATTATACTAACGATGATAATATTAATTATTTGATATTATTATTTAACATAAATACAAGTAATTATTAATCTGTATGTATAGGTTTTATATAATATTATTATATAAATATAATTATATATAGCAATGTATATATGTATTAGTGTTACAATCATTTACATTATTAATGATTATTAATTATATAATAAAATATATCATAATTTGTTATAAAGTCAATAATTATTAAATATATTTTATATATAATGTTGCTTTTTATAATATATTTCTATAGTATATAATAAAGTAATTTATTTATATTTATACAATATTTTGACAATATTTTAAAATATATAATCATTATAAATAGTTAGATAATGATTGTAAAGGTCACAAACAATTATATATTATAATAATGTTTAATGTATTAAATACATATAATGTATAATTAATAAAGTGTTATTATTTGTTAATATATATATATTAATATGACTTTTAAAAAATAATTATATTATTGTAAATATTAAATTTACCAAATATATATGAAAATATGTCAAATGTTAATTAGTAATATATGTCATATATTCATGATATTAGTAGTATATGAATTTATAATGATTATAAAAATATGAATAGGTGTCATTTTCAAATTTTGATTATGTAAGACATTATAATGTTTCAAACATAATTTATTTAATATTACAAATAACATATATATAACGGTAAAATTATTTACATGTATAAAATTAGTGTATACAATATTATTATAATTATGTAGATTATGATAAATGTGTTTTAATATATATATATATATATATATATATATATATATAATAAGTATGCATATATTTAATAAGTGAAGTAATATTGATGAAATATATAGTTATGATTGTATTAAATGTATTTATATACATAAAAAATATATTACAAGGACTATTTAATGAATGATAAAGTATAATGGATAGTGTACATATTGTGTGTTTAATGAATAATATTATGTTATTAAAATGAATTGATCCCGTAAGTACCAGCCAAGATGCTCCAGTTTTGCATATTCTTCTTCAATTAGTAAACAATAATAGAAAATAATGAGTAAAATTATATATATGTTCTGATTCACAACACAAAATATTTCAAGGAGTCAAACCAAAGTGTATGCAAAAGAATTAGTCTCTTAGGTTTTGAATCTAACCTGGACAACTTTGACCTGTTTGAAAAAAGGAAAAAAGGAAAAAAAAAAAAAAAGGAAATAATTTGACAAGTGGACAAGACTTGATCAAGTCCTCAGTAGGAACCTATCAGCACCTTTCTTTTTTTCATCTTCCTTCATTTTGTTGGCTAGGTGCGGCCATAACCTGTAAGCACACGGGTCGAAGAAGATTGTGTGTTTCTCAATTTCTCCAGTATTACTGTGAACCTCCTAATTCTCTGTCCCCTTCAAATGGAAATGATGCACACTTCAACCTTAGGAGAGAGAGAGATGCCGATGTCCAATCAGTTGGATGGCTAGTTTATTGTCATACTAGCAGATAATTTCCATCCTGTGTGTGTAACGTACATCCTTGAAAGGTTGGCCGATGGTGAGTATCCCATTTAGACAACTAGTTTACCATCTTACTACGGATAATTTCCATCCTATCATGTATGTGTAACATTTAACCCATACAAAAGGTTGGCCCTACTTAAGATCTTAGCTAGACGGCTAGTCTACTGTCCTGCTGGTGGATAATTTCCATCCTATCATGTGTTTGGAACATCCAACCCATTCAAAAGGCCAGTCCCACCGTGAGGCCACACCTATATTTTTTTTATTATACCAGCGACTATCAATTGTTGTCAGATAGCATTATGAATATATGTTGGGACCTTCATATACATATCTCGCTTGTGATTTGGGAAAGAAAAAGTGGGACACTAGAGCCTTCTTGATGCGGGTTCTGTTCATCACGCTGCACCAAGTTGCCAAGCCTGCCTTGTTGGCTTGGAAGTATGGAAGCTAGTTTGGCATTGAGAAGAATGGAGCAGGTCTTTAAAACCAACCCAAAATGGCAAGTGAGCTCAACATAGCAAAGAGACAAATTGAGCACTTTCTAATGGGCACTTCACTTGGTAAAAATATAATTTTCAGATGCATTCGGAGTAGTTCTAGTTCTTTCCTAAAATAATTGAATGCTCCATAGCAAAAAATAACATTTTGGTAATTTCACTGCACTAGCACCATTGAGATTGCATTTCGTATATTGCCTTCGCTTGAAGTCGCCACTAGATAATTCTATGCATTCTTCTAAATGAACACAGGTATCTTCAGAAGTGTCTTTCTTTCATATGATGCAGCAATAGCTGCCCCATGTCTTTTCAAACAGAGAGGGAGGGAAGGAATAGCCGCTCCTATCACATAAAAAGTGAATCATCTAACAGATTTTCTCTCATTGCAGATTTCAGGAGAAGATGGATCTCTGGCCGTGGACTACTTTGCCTTTTCACGAAGCATTGCTGACTACATGAGATCTGCGTCTCTTATAATCATTCATGCAGGTTCTATCCCACTCTAAATGTGGTAGTTGTTTGCTGCAATCTCAACTGTTCTAGTCCTGAATCAATCATCTGGAGATAAAGTTATTCCTCTTAATGATTAGTATCTTCCTAATGATTTTAATGACTCTCTCTCTCTCTCTCTCTCTCTCTCTCTCTCTCTCTCTGATCAGTAATATGAATGATTATTATCAAGTTTTAAAAACTCAAAACTCAACTCAGGCATGGCTCATAACCAACTCAGAAGCTCGGACAAGTACTCGGTGATTTCTAAGTTTAAAAAAGCATATTGTTATAGCCTGATTTTTCATGTTCTTTATTTACTAGATTGGGTATTTTTAAAGATGTTTAATGACCAAGTAATCTATTAGGCTGACTTATGTATTGATCAAGCTCTTCGAGTTACTCAAACTTATCTGCCCATACATAGAAAGAAGGTTCTGCTGATTATCAATGATTTCCTAAAGTTGTCAGCTATCATTTTTTCAATTTTTAAGCTCTTCATTGAATATGTTGGGACTTGTTGATTGATTCAACCAAGACTTTGGTCAAGGGAGTCAGTCTTTTAAAAGTCGGAAAAACTTGAAAAACTGAAGAATCATACTACACAAGCATTTTGGACTTGAAAGACTAAATAATATCCCATGAAGTTTCAAGTCTGATTGGATTGGGGCTGTTATCAAATCCTAGTGGAATTTCGAGTTCGTAAACAGAGATACCTATGTGATTGTTGTAAAGATCGTTACTAGTCAAAAATATGGATTTGGTAATTTTGATTTCTTTTTCTTATTCTTTTCATTTGATATCAAATATGCATAGAGTAGCTAATTTGTTACTAGTTAATATGAGTAATCATGATTAGTCACATGAGTTATATGTTAGGAAGAGGAATATTGGATGAGCCTGAACCTAAGTTATGCATAGCATCCTCAATCCTCAGTTTATCCAATGAGGGCCTGCGGTTGGCTGATGTAGGCCATTGTTTTGATGGCCCCAAAGTGGATGGACCTTGCCCCAAAAATCTCTTTGATTGTTCAAAAATCCTCGGTTGTTCAAAACTCAGCCTTCCACACCTGAGGAATGGGGCGGCTATTCAATTATGGGACGATCTTTGGTTGGGGGACAGTAAGCTGAAGGATCGCTTCCCATCTATTCATCGCATCGTCGTAAACAGGGACAGCGCGATCACCGACTTATTCCGCAAGTCCACATCCGAGATAGTATGGGACATTAGATGTTTCAGAAGCCTTCGCGACTGTGAGATTGCTGATTATGCTGCCTTACTCGATCTCTTATCCACGGTATCTTCAATCCAATCTGCACATCTGTTGGTAGCCCTTTTATCTGGAAGTATCCCGTCCCTCCCAAGTTCCTTTGTTTCGGTTGGCTGGCGGCTAAAAACCAGATCCTCACCATAGACAATCTCAAGAAGAGAGGAATGCAGCTGGTTAATATCTGTCTGTGCTGCATGGCTAGCAACGAAACATGGATCATATGCTCGTCCACTGCCCCTTTGCTATTTAGATTCGCCAGGATTGTTTTTCTCATTTTCATATCAGTGGGTGCGTCCCCGCTTCAGCCTGTTCTCTTCTAGCGTATTGGCATGGATTCAAGTTGGGCAAGGCTAAATCTAAGGTGTGGAGGATGACAATTTTGACCATTTGGTGGGCAATTTGAAAAGAAAGAAACAACAAATGCTTCAACAACTCTCAGTCATCTCCTGTTGTTGTCGGTTCAAGAGCTAAATCTTTGATTATTGAGTGGGCAACCAATGTTTCTTCCTTAAGGACTTTAATTTTTTGTTTCTTGGCATGTAAAGTCAGCTTCTGCTACCTCAGTAGCTGCCCTCTGCTTTGTTTTTTTCTTTTCGTTTTAATATATTCGCTCGTTGCTTTTGAAAACAAAAAATCTCCTTAATTAGATAATCCTAACCCTGCACTTGTTGCTCCACAAGTAGATGGTTAAGTGATGTAGGTGAATGACAAAGAAAATATGAAGAGGAGAAGAATGGATTTTTGCGCACACCATAAAATTTTGAAGGGGTTAATTTTTTATTTTTTATTTTAAATAATATTACTATTATTATTATCATAATAAGGTTTTCTCCCCCTGTAAGAGTGCTTTCTCCTTGAACTGATGCTTCTTTTTTATAGATAATTTCTGTAAGAGAATGCTTTTTTCCTTAAACTTGCATGTCTTTTTGACAGATATTTTTAAACAACTCCCCTTTGGTTTCTAACATTGTAAACATGTCCTCTTTAGTCTTGGATTATTACAATTACATCACCTCTGGTTTACACATTTGTCACAGATTTTCCTGCACAATCTTTTAGCGTCGTTATTTTTTACAAGTTGACCATTTTACCCTATCTCATAGGTGACTAGTTGTAGACGTGTGGGCCTACCACAGTTCATCTATGTCATCCAACCCATTCAACATGGTCACTCCATGAAAATGGGAAGCCCGAAAAATATACTCATCCAACCATCAGGTAGCCTACCATGTAGATTTGGAAGTTTTTGGGTAGGTGTGGCCCACCCCATTAAATTTGGAGGTTTTGTGTGGGTGTGGCCCACCTAATGATTGGATTATCTTAACTTTTTTTTTTGGCATCCAATATTTAGCGTGGACAGGCCCGCTGGACAGGTTAGATATCATTTATACATAACAGTGGGCCCCACATGTGTGCAAAAGAAACTCCTGGGACAAGGATATTTTTGTCATTTGGTGCATATTCTGCTTAACCTAGAGCAGAGGGGACTGGGCTATGCCCACTGATGTGGACCATCTGTTTTGCTGCAAGCATGCGGAGGCTGGTGGAGCTATTAGAGAAAAGAAGTGGTGTTGTCTTCTGCTAGCTGTGTTTTGGGCGGTTTGGGCTACGAGAAACAACTGCGTCTTTAGGGACCTTAGTCTCTATTCCACAGCTGTGTTCCGTAAGGTTTTGATTCTTTTTAGGGATTGGGTGCCGTAATTTGGTCAATGACCTCGGTAGAGGCTGGGGCTGTAGCCGATGTATTTTCTTTTTCTTCCTTTTGTTTTTTGTTTTTCTTTGTTTTTCTACTCGTGCTGCCCTTTTAATAAAGTTTCTCACCTTTCAACAACAAACAAAAAAAACCTTGGGCAGAGTGGAGGTACTTGTAATCAACCAAACAAGAGGAGAGGTGTTTACAATTATCCCGTTTTTAAAATACCAATCTTTATTGCCACATGTATAAAAAGTGAATTATTACCACAATTATCCCATTTTTGAAATACCAACCTTGTGATTCTTGAGACATAAGTGAGGGTTTGTGTGCTCAAATGGAAGAAAATGAGGGAGATAGGAGATGAGTTTGCAAGGAATGATAGGAGGTGCGTATGTAGGGATGCCGATGCGAAAATCCTGACCTTTGATCTCGTTGCCTGCAAGCAGAGGGTCATGAACAAAACTACAACATAGGTCCGCACAAAAACACCTAGTTTTAGTGGGTCAGATCTTCTCATCTCAAATCTTTATGGGGCATTGTCCATCGAGGGCTTTGCACGGTACACACTGTTTTATTCTATTTTTATTTTCAATTTTTATCCATACTTGGGTAATCCAGGCCATTGTTCTGCTGCAGCCCACCCCGAACGGACCATGCCCCAAATATCTCTGAGATTGGAACATCCTATCCTACAATTCAGTCAAACAGGCAATTCTTTCATCAATTATTTTCATTCTTGAATTGTTCCTGTTTGTTAAATTTTTGTGTTCAATGTAAGCAGCATTCGAAATTTGAGGAAACATACTCCAGAAGAAATGGGAGAAGCTGATGACAGTGGAAGATTAAAGAAAATCGTATTTTTGACTGTGGGCATAACTTGTTTTGATGCTCTCGTTAAAGTGATAAACTCTCAGCTACTTAAAGAAGAATTGTTCAGGGAAGGCTACACCGATCTTCTCATTCAAATAGGTCGTGGAACATATACTCCCTCAAAGGTATCTAATCCACTTTTGCATGTTTGAACTTTCCTTTGAATCACGGATAAGTATGATTTTTGAGCCACATGACTTAATTTTTGTGTGAAATATAATAGTTGGAGTGGATTTTATATAATTATGAACTGCACCTGCTCCCACTTGATAATGTGGGAAGGATCAGGAACGTATTTCTTCAACATCGACATATGAAATACATTGTGCACACCTACGAGTGGTGTGGGCAAGACAAGGCGGTACGCTATCACACCCAGTCGATCTAGTTTCTAGAATGGGCCAATGAATCTCAGCGTGAGTTTTCCCTTCTTGCCAAACCGAAGGACTCCCTTCATTGGGAAAACTTTCAGGAATATATGGTCCCCGACCTCAAACTCTAACAGTCGTCGTCTCGTATCGGCACAGCTCTTCTATCTGCTCTGCGCTGCCTGAAGTCGATGCCTGATAATGTCGATCTTCTCCGAGGTCGCCTATACTAACTCTAGGCCAATCAAACTCTTCTCACCAACCTCCGCCCAGCAATGCGGTGCTCGACGGGGGCCCCCATACAAGGCCTCATAGGGAGTCATGCCAATACTCGCATGAAAGCTGTTGTTATAAGTGAACTCTACATAAGGAAGACAGTCATCCCAACTGTCCTTGAAATCAAGCACACAAGCTTGCAGCATATCTTCTAACACCTGATTTACCTGCCCGTCTCGCGATGTCGTCACCAGGTGGGTGGAACGCGGCATCGAACTTCGCCACTTCCATTGCTTCCTGGATACGAGTCCAGAAGATAGATGTGAATCGCGTGTCTCAGTCCGACACGATCTCCATAGGAACTCCATGCAGACATACTATCTCCTTGATGTATAGCCTGGCTAAATCGTCTGCTGAGTTTGAAACTCTAGTAGGGAGAAAATGAGCCAATTTCGTTAATCGGTTCACAATCACCCATATGGAGTCATGTCCCTTCCTCGTCTTCGGTAGCCCTAAGATAAAATCCATAGAGATGAAATCTTATTTCAATTCAACTATGGGCATGGGCTGAAGCAGTCTAGGAGGTCGGCGATGCTCTGCCTTGACCTGCTGGCACGTGAGACAATGGGACACATAATCTACTATGTCGGCCTTCATGTTGTTCCACCAGTACGACCTCTTCATGTCTCGATACATCTTCGTACTACCAGGATGCATCACCATCTTCGAATTGTGAGTAGCTTCGAGAACTTCCTTTCTCAAGTCATGAAGGTTTGGGATGCATATGCGGCCATGATAACGTAAACCCTCATCTATACCAACTCTCCATTCCGAGTCTTCATCATCACTCGCCCGCTTTCTCAACTCTGTCAACCTTTCATCTTCCTTCTGAGCCATAATGATTCAATCATCGATAAGTGGCTGAACACGAATGTGTGATGCTCTCGAATGACTCCTCCATCGTAAGTTTCTGCTTAAAGTCTCGCACAAACTCTACCATATCCCATTCTGCTATCATGAGTGGAGCCGCAAGTGTTACTGTCTTCTTGCGGCTTAATATGTCTGCCACAAGGTTGCCTTACTAGGATGGTAGGAGACCTCGAACTTGAAGTCCTTCAAGGTTTCCATCCATCTTCAAATCTCTCTGTGTGAATATGTACCTGAGGCTCTTATGATCGCAAAAGAGCTCGAACTCCTCTCTATAGAGGCAATGTCTCCAGAGCTTTAATGCAAAGATGACAGCCGCTAACTCCAGGTCGTGTGTAGGGTAGTTCTCCTCGCGTTTCCTCAACTACCGCGATGCATAGGCAATCAACATGTCCTTCTGCATCAGGACATAACCCAAACTAACACGGGATGCATCGGTGTATATCGTATACTTGACCCCTTGTTTTGGCAATACTAGCACAGGGGCGGACGTCAACTTGTCCTTTAGTTTTTGAAAAGCTGCTTCTACCTTCTCATTCCAAGCAAACTTAAGATCCTTCCGAGTCAGCTGAGACAATGGTCTAGCTATCTTTAAAAAGTCCTTAATGAATCGGCAATAGTAGCCTGCCAAGCCAAGAAAATTCCTTACTTCAGTAACCGAATCGAGCTGCTCCCAGTCCTGAACTGCAGCTACCTTAGCAAGGTCCACAGTTATACTTTCCTTGGACACCTCATGTCCCAGAATTTGACTTCTTCTTTCCAGAAGTCACACTTCTTGTACTAAGCGAACAACTGGTTCTTCCTGAGAGTATCGAAGATTGATCGTAAGTGCTCCTCGTGCTCTTCCCGACTCTTAGAGTATATCAAGATGTCATCTATAAATACAATGACGAATCGGAATAGATACGGCCGAAACACTCGGTTCATCAAGTCTATGAACACGGCCGGGGCGTTTTTGAGTCCAAACAACATTACAAGAAACTCGTAGTGCCCAAAGTTGGTCCTGAAAGCTGTCTTCTACACGTCCTCATCCCTGACGCCCAACTGGTGATACCCTGACTATAAGTCGATCTTCGAGAAATATTGTGCCCCTTTCAACTGATCGAATAGATCATCTATCCTGGGTAAAGGATACTTGTTCTTCACCGTCGCTTAGTTCAGCCTACGATAATCAATACACAATCGCAATGATCCACTTTCTTCTTCATAAACAACACAGGTGCTCCCAAGGAGACACACTCGGTTGTACGAAGCCTGAATCCAACAGGTCATCAATCTGTCTCCTCAATTCCTCCATCTCACATGGAGGCATGCGATATGTGGGTAATGAAATGGGTGTCGCACCAAGCACAAGGTCGATAGTAAAATCGATCTTGCGCTGGGGAGGTAATCCAGGTATCATCCTGAACACGTCCTTAAAATCCTAAACACTGGCGTGTTCCCCAACGTCGGACATCAACATGCTCTAATAAGGTAGCGTAGCAACTGATGCGGTAGTACCAACTGACATGCACAGGGAATGTAAAGGTCATGCCCTTCGGTCCATGGCTTATCACCACTCTAGCATCACAATCGATCTCTGCCCTTATCTTAGTGAGTCAATCCATACCGAGGATCACATCGTAATGACATAGCGGGGCAATAATCAAGTCAACGAGTACTATTTTACTCCCTAAGTCTATCGAACAATCCTTACACATCTTGGTAGTATCTAAGAAAGTCCCTGTAGCGGTAAGGAGCCTCAACCCAACCATAAGATTCCAACCCTAGTCGCTTGACTGCTGCACATGATACTATAGAGATAGTGGATCCGGTGTCCACCAATAAGAAGACTGGTGTACCTTGAACATGTGACATAATTTCGAAAGCCATCAATGCTGTAACTGCTGCCTCGGATGCCTCAGCTACAAGTGAGTGCACACGAGCCTGTTGAGAACGCTTCGACTACGGTACCATAGGCCACTGAGGCGGCCTAAAACGAGGTGCAGGTGGCCGAAAAGATGGATGCTGGTGCTGACCATAGAGGTGGGGCTGCAATAGCTTGAGGAAGCTGGCAGTTGATCCTCTAAGGTAGCGAGAAGCTGTTGTCCCTCTTATAGTAGGTGCACCACAAGTCTGCTCGCCTCAGTTAAGTCGGTGGTGCCACAAGCCTAGGAGGCAAATTTGCACATGACCTCTTGTCAAGGAACGGTCTGCTCGACAAATCAGGAGTGGTCTCGGAGCTATGGGTATGCATGTGCGGGATAGCCTATCCCCATCCTGCTTAGCTCGTAGAGACATGTTCACTAGCTCAGCATAGCTGGGTATGCTAGCGCAACACATCTTCGAGCGTATCTAGGGTCGCAAACCCTCGAAAAATCGCCGCATACGCATCGGCTCATCAGCCAATATCAGCGGAGCGTACCTAGCCAGCTTCGTGAATCTATTCTCGTACTGAGCAATAGTCATTCCTCACTGTTGGAGGCGAAGGAACTCTCCCTCCTTCTCATGGCGGTACGTGAGGGGGAAATACTTCTCATGGAAGCGCATCTCAAAGGCCACCCACGTCCATACGTAGCCGACAGCAATGGTCCGAAGGATGCTGTCCCACCAAAGGCTGGCCTCCTTCTCAAACATGTAGGTGACCAACTCCACCTGTTCTGCCTAAGTTCAGTGTAGCGGCTTTAGCATCTTAGAGATGCGGTCAAGCCAATATTCGGCCTCTTGGGTCTGTGAGTACCCATAAAAGTAGGAGGTCAGAAGCATTGGAATCATTCAAATAGGCCGCTAGCACCCACGTTTCCAGCAGGGTGTACAGGTGGTGTAGGTGGAACCACACCCATGCTCTGAGCAAAGGGCCCTACGATGGTGGCTAAAAACTGTTGTTGCTGCTACTGCATCAAGAGCATCATTTGCTCCAACCTATCAGGAGGAGGAGCCGCCTGAGACATGTGAGGCGTCGAGGTAGACGCACGGTTCTTCTTAGGAACTGGTGGTGCAACAGGTGCCAGCCCATTAGTGGGTCCAGTGGCCGGCTGTGAATCCGGGAGAGAATCGTGGACTAGGCCCAAGCTGGGGTCCGTGTGGCTAACGCCAAGTGCTAGGCGCGTCATGCTCCGAGTGTTCTTAGGTGACATTCCCTACATTCAACATAGGGTGTACCACATATAAGTTTAGCATAAGATCATATACTCATCCAAACATCATTCACATTTCACACCAAAAGGAACCTCATGCATTTTATTTACCAAAATTGTCACAATACATGAGATATAGTCTTACATGGATTATGACAGAAGATACATGTGAGCTAATTTAAGCAAGGTTTCAAACACTAAAACATACCTACCACTCTACCATGTTACTAAGCCTATCAAGGCTATACATAGAAACCAGAAAATAAGCAACAAAGCAAACTAAAAGATGACTACACGTATGACTAGTTGTCCGAGTCTGGTGATGGAGGAGGGGCACCCTTGTCCTGCATACAGCACAGGATAGCCCTCAAGGTGCGAGATACTTTGTTAAATTTCTGCTTTACGAAGGCCTGATTTTCTTCAAGCTTGGCTCGGGTCTCTTTAATCTCCTGTCGTAGGGCAACCTGGCCCTCCTTCATCTGAGCTAGGCGAGCTTCTATAGCAGCCCGATCACTGTCGTGCTCATGGGTAGCAGGAGGAGAGCCCTTATCAATGTCTTGGGCCTCCTCTTCTTCCTCTTCCTACCCTTCCTCTTCCTCACTTTCTTCCTCTATTTCATTTCTGCCTTCTTTATCACTCTCTTCCACTTCACTTTCCGTCTCATCCTCACTCTCATCGAGTCGGGCTTAACGTTGTCGTGACTCAATATTCATGTTGTTGAGAGTAGTGTCGTTGATGAAATGGATCGGCGCAAGCCTTTCTGAGCCAAGCCTATAGCCGAACTCACGAGCAAGCTTGCATATAAGTCGGATGAATGGGAGTGAAATGGTTGTCCTAGGAGAGCGTGCGGTCTGAACTATCTATAGTAGTACATACGTAGGCAGGCACAACTTATCTCCTTGCCCAGCTCAGTATAAGAAATCTACCATCAGACGCATGCACTTGCTGCGATTGCTCCATCTGAGATACACGTTGTGGGTGAAGATGTGACAGAGCAAGCGGAAGTCAGGAGTCATTCTGGATGCCAGGAGGCAATTGTCTGGATTCCAATGGACCAGTCTGCAATAAAGAAATCACGTGCGGCGATCCTTTTCACGCGCACTCCTTAGACTCTTCTCATTAGCATGAACCTCCCCACACGGCATCTTCATGACGCGGGCTATCAAGTTCACATCGACAATGGCTTCCCGCCTTCCCATGGGGATAAAGAACTGCAGGGGCTCCAGTAGGGGGTCTTGTATATGTGCATAGAAGGCTCGAATAGTGCTCTCATTCGCACGAGACTTGCCCTCAAATATGGGATCCCATCCGACGTCCAACAGGTGGTCCATCAGCGGATAAAGCCCAAAAAGCTTCCCGTCCACATGTGCTTCGAAAAGGACCCTACGGCCTTGAAATCCTCCATGTGTCATATCCGCTAGTAGAGCTCTTTCGAGAGGAAGCTGGGGATCGAGGTCCCGCTTCGTCCTTATCTCCCGATCTACGCTTGTGCCAGCGGCAGCGCCCAATTTCCTCCTTGAACGGGTAGGGCGGCTAAGCCCGGCTTCATCAGTGGAAGCCCTCTTCTTCCCCATGAGAGAAAGAAGTGTGGAAATGAAGAAAATTGTCACCACGAGCTCGAAAAGAGCCATGAAAGTAAAATAAGGTGGAGGGATAGGATGGGTTGTTGGACCTTGTCATTCTTGAGACACAAGTGAGGGTTTGTGTGCTCAAATGGAAGGAAATGTGGGAGATAGGAGATGAGTTTGCAAGGAATGATGGGAGGTGTGTATGTAGAGATGTACAAGAAGAAGATTTGAGATTGAAGGGAGATTTGAGAGAGAAAGATGGAATTTTTAGAAGTTTGAAAACCTTGGAGGGGTGGAAGAGGAGGAAATGAAGCAAATGGAGGTGGTATAGGGGCCTCCACACATTTTTGTGGGCCCCACTACCATGTACATACATCAGCCCGCCCGGCCCACTGTGGCCCGACAGGCCCGGGCCATCCAAGCGGCGAGGCCTCACCGATCAGGCAATGCCATCGCCGACCACTGGACAACAGGACGAGGGCTCACCCCAAGGGCAATGGTATCCCCCCAGGTGCTGAAAATGCGCGGGGTCCACTTTGATCCCCCCGATTTGCACCTTTTGGGCCCCCGAGTTCGTTTAAGGCATTTTCGGGTTCCATCTCGCTATATTCACGCTTTTAGTGTTAAGTGGAATACACTGAATAATCGTCTAAACTTGTCAATTGATGATTTGAAAAAGAATCGGGATCACCTCACATGATCCCAAATGCCTACAGGTCCCGTTTCTATGGTTAGTTTCACTTCAACGATCATATGATCCCCGCCAGGCGAAACTTAGGATCCTATGATCACTTCTACGTTTTAACGCTCCCTCCTACGTCAAAGTTTGTCAGTGTACATCATGTGACTATAACCCAGGTCCAGTTTAATCCAAATCATGCTCTGATACTGTAACGTCCTGAAAATCGAGGGTCGAGCAGAAGCCCAACTCCCGAGTTCCAACGCATCACTTATGCAACATAGATAATGATGATTAAATGTTGTTCATGTTAGTGTATTAAACATGAATGGGACTATACTAAATTAGCATATCATACTCCAGAGACAGTTAAATTATGCAAGCGGAAGAGTATAATATATATGTAAAGCATATAAATGATTGTACATCCCCAGAGTATGAAAGTCACCAGGTTAAGTAATTACATATAAATTTACAAAATATACAAAATGGTAATGTGAAAATGTCATCTAGTCCAGATCCCTGTAGTCCCGATGGCGTAACTCCGGATCTATATAGACCCGCTAGAGAGTTGCAAGTAGGAGAACTCCTCGTTATCATAATAATTAGGCTCCGCCTCGTAAGCATTGCCATCATCTGCAACTAAACTAGACTCGTTTGGTTTTTAAAGCACCATCCCAGAACATGAGAGTGAGTGATCAACTCAGTGGAGCTATAAAGCAAAGGTTAATATGTTATCAATTCATTCAAGCAGTAATGATAAAGCAGTATAACACTCATGTCCTAATTACTCTTATTAATGCAAGGATGATATGCAATAATGATGTATGCCCTCGCCTGCACTCCCTCTACGACATCATCTCACGACCGCGACAAGCAACACTCCCGCTGTGCTCAACTCCAACGCCAAAGGCACATGCAATGCGGTGCATGTGCGTGATTAGCCAAGTTCTTAATTAAGCATATTCATATAGTAGGATTGGGAAGCTAAGGTACCTTCCTTTATATCATTGACCCAAACATTGATCCATCTAGGGTCGTCAATCCTAGTTAATCACATACGAAGAACGGTTCCAGGTAGCTACGGAGCAGCTCGTCATCTCAGCGCAGGCCTGGTTTATATTCGAGGTCACTACGGAAAGGCTGATCACCTTAACGTAGTCCTAGTGTATACTCGAGATCACTACAGGCTCGTCACCTGATCGTAGGCCGACAACTCAAATACAGTGTCTCATACCACCGTATTCGGCTCACGAGTCTGGTTTGCTCACTGGACACTACGGGAAGGTTCGTCACCCCAGCGTAGGCTGACAGCTCGACCACAGTGTCCCATACCACCATGTCCGGCTCATGAGTCTTAGCGGATTGAGGTACCAAGGTTAAGCGGGCTTTTACTGGTAAGTTGGTACCTTATATACAAGCAGTAGCGTCCATACATGGTGAACATACATTAGGCCAATCGGGTTGCCTGACAAGCTCGACTGGTTCGAGCGTACGTTGAGTTAATCGACATGGAGCACATACGCACTCCTTGTAGCCTAACTATTGTCGATAATCACCATACGACTCAGATTCATCGAACATGCCCGTTGTGGCAAAACTAGTTCGGCCACTGATCGTAAACCGTTACCAATTGCCTGGACTACGTATTAGTCCCAATCATTCTCAAATACAACAGGCATTCACGTGTGATAGTCAAACAGCATGTGACAACTAATTTCATATATAAATCTCATTTAAGCATTTTAACAAACACATAGTGTACCTGTTATCATACAGAGGCATTTCATACATGAATCACATAGCCGAATGTAACTTACATGAACGAATCTATTCGTATAGCTAAGGTAACTGAGGATCTCATCTCAATACCTTTAATGAATGTATTTCATCAACCAATTACTCATTCAGACATTTTATCAAACACTTAGACTACACATTCAACATACATGTAAGAAATTAGTTATAGTATATATTATGACAAATCCTTTCACAAAGGAGTTGTCACCCATACATCAATCATGTATTCTCAGTTAATAATCATAGCAAGCACAAATCACAAATCCATATGCATTCAAACATTTCAACAAATACATGGAATGCATAATATTCCGCATAGTTCATATATATGTGTAATACATGGAAACATCGTATCTAAGCACGTGTGACAGCAATCAAGTCAATCATAAATTATTAACTGACATTAAAAGCCTTGAAAACCATAACCTAAACGTTTATAGTCCATACCTTTCGCCGGTAAACAAGTATTGAACTCAGTTTGCATACTAAGCCTTTGTCTATGGCACGACGGCGACCTATAGCATGAAATAGATTACCTGTTTCATTACTTACTCTATTTGGATTCCTAAAACAGATTAGGGTTAGGATTTCTTACCCGAAAATAGAATTGGAATCGCCGGAATAGCGATACAGAAGTTGTGGTTTAGCACGTGGAGGGATGGGATCGAATCCTAGGAACGATCTCCCGCTTTCTCTCACACTTTCTCTCTCTTCCCTTCTTTCTTTATTCTCTTCTCTCACCTAGGGTTGCAAATTCGTATATGAAGGGAGAGAGAGGGTTTAAGGCCCTTATATAGGCCCAGAACTGATGGGAATGGCCCCAGGGCCATGGTATACTTAGGTTATAGCCAATTGGTGGCCGTTTCGATCCAACGGAGCACATCTGGAGGCCCCTTTTCTGCATATCCAGAGAAACTTCCCTGACATTAAATCTATGCCAGGCTAAGTTTTCAGTCCAATCGGATTTGTGGATCGACCGTGGCGGACCAATTTCAGTTCAACGGTCATCGTCACTCGATCAGGGCCACAAGTACACTGACCTATGCTAAAAAATTTCCTTAATCTGAGGGTGTATTTGGGTCAGATTCTGACGGTCTGAAAGCTTAAATTTGGCCTGCAAGCGAATGGCCCAAATCACTTAAATCTGAATTCACTTTCTAAAGATATTCACGTTTCTCACACACTTCGCTCCGGGCTTAAGTTGTGCATTTATGGATACTATCTGGATTTGACTTTCGAGATGGTTGTCAAGCCCAGTAAGGCGGTCATAAGCGTATAGTTTCGTGGTCATTGGACTTTCGACGTGCAGTCCATGTCCGATTCGGAGTTTCAAGGTGCTTTCGAGAGCAACTGGGTTTAGAGATTGATCCTAGATTTCTAGATAACGTATCATTGGCGATTCTGCTAGTTTTAGGTCTTGTGGTTCTTATTTAAAGTGGTTCAAGCTAATTTCACAGCTAATCTAGTTTAGCACTTAGTTAATTTCGTCTAATTTCTAAAGGATTTGGTCCTGAGTGATTTTCGCCTGAGGTGGTACTCGGGTCATTGTATGGATTCTTCCGAGACATTACAATCTACCCCCCTTAAAGAAAAATTTTATATTCGAAATTAGTACCTTTTCATACTCCTCGAGAATCTAAGGGTAGTTCTTGCGAACCTTGGCTTCTGTTTCCCAAGTAGCCTCCTCCTCAGTGTGGTGTGTCCACAGAACCTTCACAAGTGAAATCACCTTACTGCCCAGCACCCGCTCCTTCCTATCTAGAACACGCGTCGGTCGCAGTACATAAGTAACATCTTCACTCAACTGCACCTGCTCCCACTTGATAATGTGGGAAAGATCAAGAACGTATTTCTTCAGCATAGATACATGAAGTACGTTGTGCATGCTTACGAGTGGTGTGGGCAAAGTAAGGCAGTACGCTACCACCCCCACTCAATCTAGTATCTGGAATGGGCCAATGAATCGCAACATGAGCTTCCCTTTCTTCCCAAACTGAATGACTCCCTTCATGGGAAAAACTTTCAGGAACACGTGGTCCCCAACCTCGAACTCTAGTTGTGGCCACCTTGTATCAATGTAGCTCTTCTGCCTGCTCTGTGTAGCCAGAAGTTGATGCCTGATAATGTCAATCTTCTCTGAAGTCGCGTGTACTAACTCCGGGCCTATCAAGCTCTTCGCCTGGAACTGTTGTTATAGGCGAACTCAACATAAGGAAGACAGTCATCCCAACTGTCCTTGAAATCAAGCACACAAACTCGCAGCATAACTTCCAACACCTGATTTACCCGTTCCGTCTGCCCGTCAGTCTGTGGGTGGAACGAGGTACTGAACTTCAACTGCACACCCATTGCTTCCTGGATACGAGTCCAGAAGATATATGTGAATTGCGCGTCTTGGTCCGACACGATCTCCATAGGAACTCCATGCAGACGCACTATGTCCTTGATGTACAGCTTGGCCAAATCGTATACCGAGTTCGAAATTCTAATAGGGAGAAAATGAGCTGATTTCGTCAACCGGTCCACAATCACCCATATGGAGTCATGTCCTTTCCTCGTCTTCGGTAGCCTAGAGATAAAATCCATAGAAATGAAATCTCATTTCCATTCAGTTATGGAAATGGGCTGAAGCAGCCCAGGAGATCGGCGATGCTCTGCCTTGACTTGCTGGCATGTGAGACAACGGGACACATAATCTGTTACATGGACCTTCATGTTGTCCCACCAGTACGAGTGCTTCATGTCTCGATATATCTTCGTATTGCCAGGATGCATTGCCATCCTAGAATTGTGAGCTGCTCCAAGAACTTCCCTTCTCAAGTCATGAAGATTTGGGACGCATAGGTAGCCACGATAACGTAAGCCCCCATCCATACCAACCCTCCATTCTGAGTCTTCACTGTCGCTCACCTGCTCTCTCATCTCTGTCAATCGCTCATCATCCTTCTGAGCCGCTATGACCCTATCATCAATAAGTGGTCACACCCGAACGTGTGCGACACTCTCAAACGGCTCCTCTACCGTGAGCTTCTGCTCAAAATCCCGCACAAACTCTACCATGTCCCACTCTGCTATCATCAGCAGAGCCGCAAATGCTATAGTCTTCTTGTGGCTTAACGCGTCTACCATAAGGTTGGCCTTGCCAGGATGGTAAGAGACCTCGAACTTGAAGTCCTTCAAGGTTTTCATCCATCGTCGTTGTCTCATATTCAAGTCCCTCTGCGTGAATATGTACCTAAGGCTCTTGTGGTCGCAAAAGAGCTCGAACTCCTCTCCGTAGAAGTAATGTCTCCAGAGCTTCAATGCAAAGATGACGGCCGCTAACTCTAGGTCATGCGTAGGGTAGTTTTCCTCGTGTTTTCTCAGTTGTCACGAAGTGTAGGTAATCACCCTATCCTTCTGCATAAGAACGCAACCAAACCAACACGAGACGCGTCAGTGTAAATCGTATACTTGACCCCTTGCTCTGGCAATACTAGCACAAGGGCGGACGTCAACTTGTCCTTCAGTTCCTTAAAAGCTGCTTCTGCCTTCTCATTTCAGGAAAACTTAAGATCATTCCGAGTTAGCTGAGACAACGGTCTGGCTATCTTGGAAAAATCCCTAATGAAGCGACGGTAGTAACCTGCTAGGCCAAGAAAACTCCTCACTTCAATAACCGAACCGGGCTGCTCCCAGTCCTAAACTGCGGCTACCTTAGCAAGGTCCATAGCTATCCCTTCCTTAGACACCACATGTCCTAGGAACTTAACTTCTTCTTTCCAGAAGTCACACTTCTTGTACTATGTAAATAACTGGTTCTTCCTGAGAGTATCAAAGACTGCTCGCAGGTGCTCCTCGTGATCTTCCCGACTCTTGGAGTATATCAGGATGTTATCTATAAACACGATGACGAATCGAAATAAATACGGCCGAAACACCATGTTCATCAGGTCCATGAACACGGTCGGAGTGTTTGTGAGTCCAAACGACATCACAAGGTACTCGTAGTGCCCAAAACTGGTCCTGAAAGCTGTCTTATATACGTCTTCATCTCTGACGCGCAACTAGTGATACCCTAAATACAAGTCGATCTTCAAGAAAAACTGTGCCCCCTTCAACTGATCAAGCAGATCATCTATCGTGGGCAAAGGATACTTATTCTTCACCGTCACTTGGTTTAACCTGTGATAATCAATACACAATCGCAGAGATCCATCTTTCTTCTTCACAAACAACACAGGTGCTCCCCATGGAGACACACTAGGTCGTATGAATCCAGCGTCCAAGAGATCATCGATCTGTTTCCTCAATTCCTCCATCTCACATGGAGGCATGCGATACGTCGAAAGAGATATAGGTGTCGCACCAGGCACTAGGTCAATAGTAAAATCGATCTCGCACTGAGGAGGCAATCCAGGAATCATCCTAAACACGTCCGTGAAACCCTAAACTACTGACGTGCCCTCAAGTGTCGGACCATCAACATTCTCTAGTAAGGTGGCATAACAGCTAACGCGGCAGGGCCACCTGACCTGAACTGGAAAAGTAAAGGTCGTGCCCTCAGGTGTATGGACTGTCACCACTCTGGTATCGCAATCAATTTCGGCCTTCATCTCGATGAGACAATCCATACCGAGGATGACGTTGTAATGCCACAGAGGAGCAACAATCAGGTCAACAAGCACTGTCATGCTCCCTAAATCTATCGAGCAATCCTCACAAATTCTGCTAACGTTTGAAAATGTCCCTGTAGCTGTAAGGATCCTCACTCCCTTCATAGGAGCTGTATCCAACGCTAGTCACTTGATTGCTGCGCATGATACTATAGAGATAGTGGACCCAGTGTCCACCAATAAGAAGATCGGTATACCTCGCACATGCGCGGTGACTTCGAAAGCCAGTGGTGCTGCAACTGCTGTCTTGAATGCCTCCGCCGTAAGTGAATGCACCCTAGCCTGTTGAGAACGGTTCGGCTGCTGTACCATGGGCCGTTGAGGTGGCCTAAATCGAGGTGTAGGCGGCCGAAAATATGGTTGTGCTGGTGCTGACCGTAAAGGTGGAGTCGAGAGAGGTGGTGGCATATGACGGTTAATCCTCTGAGGGGGCGTAAAGTCGTTGTCCCTCATCCTGGTAAAACAGTACGTGAGCATGGCCCGACCTCTGGCAGTAGGTGCACCATATATCAGGTCATCTCTTCGGGGCTAGTGCAGCTGTAAGTCTAAGAGGCGAATCTGCATGCAGCCTCTTAACGAGGAACGTTCTGCTCAGCAGATCTGGTCGAGGCCTCTGACCCATGGGTGCACGCATGCGGGATAGTCTATCCCCATCCTGCTCTGCCCATACGGACAAGCTCACTAGCTCAGCATAGTGAGGTTTGCTAGCGCAACACATCTTCGAGCGTATCTCGGGTTCCAGACCCTCAAAAAATCACTGCATCCTCATCGGCTAATCAGCTAATATCAATGGAGCATACCTAGCCAGCTCCGTGAATCTGTTCTCGTACTCTGTCACTGTCATCCCTCCCTGACAGAGGCGAAGAAACTCTCCCTCCTTCTCATGATGGTACGTGAGAGGGAAATACTTCTTGAGGAAGCGCATCTCAAAGGCCTCCCATGTCCACACGTAACCAACAGCAATGGTCCGCAGGACGCTGTCCCACCAAAGGCTGGCCTCCCTCTCAAACATATAGGTGACCAACTCTACGTGCTCTGACTCAGTGCAGTGCAGCGGCTTCAGCATCTTAGAGATGCGGTCAAGCTAATACTCGGTCTCTTTGGGTCTGTGAGTACCCGTAAAAGTAGGAGACCGGAGCGCTGAAATCGCTCGAATAGGCCGCTACACCCACATTCCTAGCAAGGTGCACAAGTGGTGTAGGTGGAGCCACACCCATACTTTGGACAAAGACCCCTGCGATGTTGTTGTTGTGCTGTTGCTGCTGCATCAAGAGCATTATCTCCTCCAACCTATCAGTAGGAGGAGTCAACTGAAGCACGTGTGGCGTCGAAGAAGACGCCCGGTTCTGCTCAGGAACCGATGGAGTAACAGGTGGTACCACAGGTGGTGTCACAGGTGTCGGCCCAGGAGTGGAGTAGTGGTCGGCCGAGAATCCGGTATGGTCTCGTGGATCGAACCCAAGTTGTGGCTATCGCTTAGGGGAGGTGCCCCGTCAAATGACTCGCCCAGTGAAAGACATGTCATGCTCCACGTGCTCTTAGGTGGCATTCCCTATATACAACATAGGGCGCAACCTGTGAGATGTAGCATAATACCATACACGCATCCATACATCATTCGCATTTCAAATTTTAAAGAAGCTTCATGCATTTCATTTACTAAAATTGTCACAATACATGAGATGCAGTATTACATGAATCATGACAGAAGATTCATGCGAGCTAATCTAAGCAAAGTTCCACACACTAAAACCTACAAACCACTCTACTACATTCTTAAGCCTATCAAGGCTATACATAGGAACATGTACGACTAGTCCTCCGAGTCTGGCGATGGTGGAGGTGCACCCTTATCCTGTAGGCAACATAGGATAGCCCTCAAGGTGCGAGACACCCTGCTAAACTTCCGCTTCACTAAAGCCTGATTCTCTTCAACCTTGGCTCAGGTCGCCGTGACCTCCTGTCGTAGGGTGGCCTGACCCTCCTCAAGTTGAGCCAAGCAGGCTTGTATAGCAACCTGATCACTATCGCGGCTCTGTGCAGCAGGAGGAGAGCCCTCATCAATGTCTTGGGCCTCCTCTTCTTCTTCCTGTTCTCCTTCTTCCTCCCTTCCTTCCTCTATCTCATCTCTGCCTTCCTCATCACTCTCCTCATCTTCACTTTCCGTCTCATCCTCACTCTCGTCGAGTCGAGCTTGACGCTGTCGTGCCCAAATCTCCATGTTATTGAGAGTAGTTCGTTGATGAAATTGATCGGCATAGGAAGTTCTGCGCCAAGTTTGTAGGCGAATTCACGTGCAAGCTTGCATATAAGTCAACCGAAGGGGAGCGAAACAGACGTCCTAGAAGAGTGCGCAGTCTGCACTATCTGTAGCAGTACATACATAGGCACGTACAGCTTCTCTCCCTATCCAGCTCGATACAGAAAGTCTACCATCAAGCGCATGCACTCGCTGCGATTGCTCTACCTAGGGTACACATTGTATGTGAAGATGTGATGGAGCAGGCGAAAGTCATCGGTCATATTAGACGCTAGGAGGCTATTGTTTGGATTCTAGTGGGCCAGTCGGCGATAAAGGAATCGCGTGCGGCGATCCCTTTCACATGCACTCTTAAGACTCTTCTTACTAGCATGAACTTCGCCGAGTGGTATCCCCATGAGTCGGGCTATTAAGCCAACATCAACTGTGGCTTCCCACATTCCCACGGGAATTTTGAACTGCAAGGGCTCCAGCGTTGGCTCTCGAATATGGGCATAGAAGGCTCGGACAGTGCCCACATTCACACGAGACTTGTCCTCAAATATGGGACCCCACCCGGCATTCACTAGGCGGTCTGTCACGCCCCAAACTCGAAAACCGGGCTCAAAAAATTCTCGATCACCGAATCCGGTACCAAAAGCCTCCGTAGTACCCCATTCTCATCTCCAAGCGTACATACGCCGGATTCCGATCCTGGGATCCTACAAGGAGGATTTTCCAATGTACATTTAATTCATAATAAGCATAACCACAAGTTTACCCAAATCACAAAAGCAACATCATCATCACATATCTACTAATATAAACAATTTAATACAGTGTTGAAAGGGAAATACATATGTCAAAAATCAAAGCTCCATAAGTCCGCTACACACTCCAAGCCCAATGCTGCTGCAACCTAACACCACCTACACGCATCTATCGTGCATAAGCTTATAGAAAGCTTAGTAGGCGGTGAAAGTGTGTGCACAAGGTAAGTGTCAAGTAAGCAATATCAGAGTAATCAAAGTAAGCAGAAGTACTGACAAGTCCATGAGTCATACAATATCAAGGTACACAATGCAAATCAGTTATGCAAATGAGGTGTTAGAGCGAGCCAAATATTAGCTGTCGAGGAAACAATGCCATAAATCATACAATATCGAAATAAGCGGAAATATAATGATAAGTCTATAAGTGTCATCGGCCGTACCAAGGCTATGCGATGCAAGGCATAAGTACTAACGGCCATATCAATGCAGAAACATAGCAACCCAAAATGTTAAGTATTGCGGATGCAATGTGATATGCAGTGTGAATGAAATGACCAAGCTGGAGTGAAGTCGGGATGATAGTACATAGTATCGCAGGCTATGGGGTCCATCACAAGGGACTTCTATCCAAACCAGTCCCATACCTAAATTTGGATAGTCAAACTCAATGTGGTAAACTCCTGATCTCAGGCCAATCGCGCGCCCAACCGAAATCCTGGCCATGCAAAGGTACACAACAATTAGTTGCACACCACCAGCCTGAGTGGATAGTGAATGAAACAAATGCATGAGTGTGCACTCCTACTCAATAAGTCCACATATTAATACGGTTCCTCTCTGGGATCATCACCGGGGTCTATTACACTCCACGGCACCTGCCGCCCCATCAAGCGCACAACTGAGTAAGTGGAAAAGACCTCACTATCCGCCTAGTCAGTAGTCTGTCAATACCTACCTGGCTCATCGATAGTCGATCCATTCCTCGAGCCGGTCAAACTCAGCCTAGCTATGCCTACTCCCTCGAGTAGGTAAGGCCACACTCCCTCCCAACCGACCATGACATAGTGGGAGACACGGCCTCCTGGTATTCAGTACTCAGGCGCTCATGTACATCCACTCGGTCTCAAAGTTGGGGCGTCCTCTGGTACCAAGAGGGTTTTAGAGATTTTCACCCGGGGCCATCTAAGGCAGCTTGATGCTCGAACCAAACATTTTCGGTGTCCCATCTGGCCATCCACGATATGCCTGTGGAGACTACGGCCCTGATGTTGCTAGGGCGTACAGTAATCACAACACACAAATGCAAGATGCATGAATCATACAATCTAGTCATGCACCAATCATGTGCATATCGTGCGCTCATGTGAGATAACTTCCGCCTATCAGGGAGTCTCATAACAACCTGCCCAATGACATATGAAATGGTCAACTTCATCTCATAACAAGCATGCAAATGATGCGTATGGGCATGTATCATGATGCTACGTGGTCACATACTCATAATCGGCGTCGACAATCAACCTCGACAATGTGGACATTTAACCAACATTGCCCCCAAGGAATGGCCCATATAGAGCCTAACATACAGTGGACTCATGGCCTCACACCAGGGCCAAATATACAACACCATGGGCCTCACTCAAGAGCTTAATACACATCACATTGGACCTTACTCATGGGCCACATATACATCAAGTGGGTCGCATCTCACGGGTCTAATATACATCGTAATGGGCCGCTCCCACGGGCCTAATATACATTAAGTCGGGCCTCACCATATGGGCTGAAAATATATCACAATGGGCCACGTCCCATGGGCCTCGAATACATCACAATGGGCCTCGACAATTGAAATCGGCCTCAACAGTTGGAATTGTCACTCGGAATCGGCCTCGATACTCGGCCTCGACAATCGAAATCAGCAAATTGGTCACGACAATCGGAATCGATCGATAATAGGAATCAGTAAATCAGTCACGTCAATCGGAAATCGGCAATCGGTCACGACAATCGGCCTCGATTGCTAATCGACAGTCGACCACGACAATTGGAATCGATCAATAATCGGAATCGGCAAGTCGGTCACGTCAAACGAAATCGACAATCCATCATGATAAACGGCCTCGATCGCTAATCGGCAATCGGCCACGACAATTGGAATCGGTCAATAATCGGAATCGGCAAGTCGGTCACGTCAAACAGAATCGACAATCGGTCATAATAAATGGACTTGATCGCTAATAAGAAATCGGCCACGACAATTGGAATCGGTCAATAATCGGAATCGGCAAGTCGGTCACGTCAAACGGAATCGACAATCGGTCATGATAAATGGCCTCGATCGGTAATCAGCAATTGGCCGCGACAATCGGAATCGATCAATAATCGAAATCAGCAAATTGGTCATGTCAATCAGAAATCGGCAATCGGTCATGACAATCAACACCGATAATCAGCATCGATAATCAGGGTCGATAATCAGCATCGGCCTCATTAATCAGTACTAATAAAACAAAATGGGGTCCATAGATGATTAGCCGATCAATCATAATATAAAGATCGACACTCAACCGTGGTTATATCAAATCTGATAGCATAGAGTCATCCGTTTACGACGAATGTGGTCCACTTATTTGGGTTAACCCACGAAGAGAATGGGCCTAACAAGGCCTAAGGGAAGGTCACAATGAGGACATCTAACCATCATTGCCCATCAATGTGGACATCTAACCAACATTGCTCCCAAGGAGTGACCCACATAAGGGATCCATACACAATATAACGGCCACTCATACATCACATCGTGCCTCGCCCATGGGCCTTGAACACATCACAATGGGCCACAAACCATGGGCTAAAAATACATCTCAATGGACTACGACCCATGGGCCATATAAACATCAAGTGGGCCGCATTACATGGGCCTCAAATACAAAACAGGTGGGCCCTATCACTTGGGCCAAAAATACAAATAGGTGGGCCCTCTTCATGGGCCAAAATACATCATGATGGGCCCCATATACATCACGTCGGGCCTCACAGATGGGTGGCAGGGATAAAACATCTACATCATGGTGGGTCAACATGTGTAACATGTACATCATAACAGGCCCTTATAGGGCAGCCCATGGCTCGATGGACAACCCATTTATACATCATAGTGGGCCTCACAAGTCAGCCCATATTTCGGTAAAATGGATGGGTGGCATGTATATACAACAAGGTGGGCCCTAGACATACAGCAGGTGCGCCTCAAAGGGTTTCAATGGTGGGTGACAGCCCACTATTTCCTGCTGTGTGGACCATTGAATTTTGGAGTTGCCTCATTTCTCTCAAGCCTTAGGACAAGCTCACCAAATGGAATGGACGGTATGGATTAACCGTATACAGTAGGTGGGGTCCACGGTCACCTAATGGGTGAGCGGTTGGAGGGCATATATATATATATATATATATATATATATATATATATATATATATATATATATATAATGAAAGGCCCACCATCCAGCCATCTGGACGGTGGGATACAAACATATGGATGTCCCGCTGACGTCAGCAGTGGGACCCACATACCTTGGTGGCATCATTACACCAGCCATTTACTGGTGTGCGGTTCCCAGCCAAACTGCTGGTGCAGGCAGGCCCCAATGATCAACGGTGTGGATGGGTCATCCTCACACGTGGGACCCCAGAATTTCCTGACGTTGAGAGAGAGAGACAGAGGGAGATAGAGAGAGAGAGCAGCTACTATTTACCTTTTTCTTTTTTCTCTTCTGCAACAAAGCAGAGGTGGGTTCCACGTAGGGCCCACCTCAACAGTATATATAGCAGATATAATATGTATATATATATATAATATGACGTCCAGGCCGTCCAAGGCCTGGACGGTCACAAACACCAGGGAGGGCCCCACACGAGGGGGTGGGTCCCACCGGTCAAGGACGGTGGACACCACGCGTGATGGTGTAGCCCACCAAAATGGATGGACGACGTGGATGGGTCCCATGGACCCCACCGGCAGTCAGTACACCCATGTCAGTACACACTCCATGTTAGCCACCCTCCCTAGGAATTACGCTGAGACCTCAGCGTGAAGTGAGGTATCTTTGACTCCGTCTGCCAGTTGAGCGGTGGATCTGGGTCCCACTCCCTGGATGGTCTGGATCTCACGTGGGACCCAGAGAACTGCTGACGTTAATGAGCAGTGGGCCCCACCACCTGGCAGATGGATGGCTTGGATTCACAAATCGGTGGGCAGTGCGTATATAACACCAACTCCATGATCAAATCCACTGTCCTAGGCCATGGACGGTGGGAGTATACAACATATACAGGTAGGTCCACGTTTCTGGGCAACGTCATTGCAGCAACTCTACAGTTGCTATACACGTACAGCAGCTGTCCAACTCCAAAACAGTAGGGTCCCACACAGTGGGCCACTAGAGTTGGATCAAGCTGATATTTATTATTATTATTTTTTTCCCTTTCATCCGGCCTGTGTGACCGTTTGGTCATGCGGACCCCGAATCGGGTTCAAAGTGGCCCACTTGTTGGATGGCATGGATAAAATACACACAACATAGGTGGGCCATTGATCATAGGAAGAGAGAGAAAGAGGCATCGGCGATGTCAAAGGTGATGGAGGAGCCCCGCCACTATGGGCCCCTCTTTGATACAAAATATACATCAATGTGGGTCCCAATAGATATGGACCCTTAAATCACAAAACAAATACATAATAAAAGGGAAAATGTGGGTCCAAGATCACCCACCGTCCACTCCTTCTTAGTCCGATGGGAAGGTAGTCGCCTAGGCTTTGATTTAAACGGAAGTTGATGAAGTTTTGATGGTAGAGATGGAAGATGAGAGGGTAGGAAGTGGGCCACACACAAAGCTCTCTCATGGGGAGGTTTGGGAGAGCTTAGACTTATGGTGCTTTCTCTTGCTTGGAAGAGTGAGTTGAGAAATGAGAGAGAGGGTTGTAAAGAGAGAGAAAGAAAGATGAGTGATAGAGTGATGGATGAGGTGAGTGATGGGTGCGTAAGAAATTGTTGACTTTAGGGGTAGATTGTGTAAGAAAAGTATGGGTTGTGTAAGGGTTTGTTGACTTATGGGGTTGCTTGGAGATGGGTGTGAGGTGATGTGTACTTGACATGTACTTGACCTTTAATGGGATTGATTGATGGATTGAGGTGACATGTTGTAGAGGTTCTCTTGGGTTTTGCAACGCATGGCATTTTCCTCGCACCGAATGCTGGCCCACATCTCCTGGCCAGAGTATCGAATCGGCACCCGAGTCACAGCATCGGAACCGCAGCAACAACGCGATCGCTATGATACAAGTCTCGGGTTGAGTTGACTCAGGTTGACAGCGTGTGAATCAGGATCGCGCGCAAAGGCCGGTTAAGGATGGAAGGTTGCCGGAATTCGACCGGGAAGACCGCGGAAGCCTACGGAATAGTACGGTCTAAGATACGGGTCTTACACAATCCATCACCAGATATTCCCCAAAGACCCTCTCATCCACATGTGTTTCAAAAAGGACCCTACGACCCTCAAATCTTCCATGGGACAGATTCGCCAGTAGAGCTCTCTCGAGGGGAGCCTGAGGATCGAGGTCCGCTTTGTCCTTATCTTTCAATCGATGCTTGTACATACGGCGGCACTTTTCGGCCTCCTTGAACGAGTAGGGCGACTAGGCCCGGCTTCATCTGTGGAAGCCCCATGAGAGAAGGAAGCATGGAGATAGAGAAAATAGTCGTTACAAGCTCGAAGAGAGCCATTGAAGTGAAATAAGGTGGAGGGATAGCATGGGTTGTTGGACTTTGAGATTTTTGAGACACAAAGGATTGTTTGTGTACTCAAATGAGAGGGATTAAGGGAGATAGGTAGTTGTGGAAAATGGATTTGAGAGAATAGTGGAGGTGCAAGAAAAGGAAGGAAGATGAGATTGGAGGGGAGATTTGAGAGGGGAAAAAAGGATTTTTAGAGGAAAAAGAAAGCTTGGAAGTGTGTAAGAGGGGAGAGGGGAGCAAATCGAAGAGGTATATGGGTCCCCACGTGATTCCATGGGCCCCACAACGTCCCACGAGTGTCGGCTCACCAGGCCCGCCAGGCCCGGACTGGGCGATCGGCGAGGGCTCGCCGATCCAGCGATGCCATCGTCGGTCCCTAAACTCCTCGGCGAGGACTTGCCCCGGGAGCGATGTCATCCCCCCCCCGAGGTGTCCTATGTGTGCGAGGTCCACTTTGGGTCCCCCCGATTTGTACCGATTTGGCCCCCGACTCCGTTTGAGTCATTTCGGGTTTCATCTCGTGTATATTCACGCTTTTCGATTTGTTCGAGTGTGGAATTGGTTCAATCTTCATCTAAACCCATCGATTGACGGTTTAGGAAGGTGTTGGGATCATTTCATATCATCATAGAGTCCCACAGGTCCAATTTATACGGCCAATTTCGGTCAATTTCGCCGATTGGTGAAACTGGGAATCCGGATCTACATAGACCCGCCAGAGAGTTGCATGTAGGAGAACTCCTCCTCGTCATCATAATAATCAGGCTCTGCCTCGTAAGCATTGCCATCATCTGCAACTAAACCCGAGTCTGGTTGGTGTTTAAAGCACCATCCCAGAACATGGGAGTGAGTGATCAACTCAGTGGAGCTATAAAGCAAAGGTTAATATGTTATCAATTCAGTCAAGCAGTAATGATAAAGCAGTATAACACTCATATCCTAATTACTCTTATTAATGCAAGGATGATATGCGATAATGATGTATGCCTTCGCCTCCACTCCTTCTGCGACATCATCTCACGATCGCAGCATGCAATACTCCTATTGTGCTCAACTCCAACGCCAAAGGCACATGCAATGCGGTGCATGTGCGTGATTAGCCAAGTTCTTAATTAGGCATATTCATACAGCAGGATTGGGAAGCTAAGGTACCTTCCTTTATATCATTGACCCAAACATTGATTCATCTAGGGTCGTCAATCATAATTAATCACATACGAAGAATGGTTCCAGGTAGCTACGGAATGGCTCGTCATCTCAGCGCAGGCCTGGTTTATATTTGAGGTCACTACGGAAAGGCTCGTCACCTTAACGTAGTCCTGGTGTATACTCGAGGTCACTACGGGCTCGTCACCTAATCATAGGTCGACAGCTCGAATACAGTGTCTCATACTACCGTATTCGGCTCACGAGTCTGGTTTGATCACTGGACACTACGGGGAGGCTCGTCACCCCAGCATAGGCCGACAGCTCGACCACAGTGTCCCATACCACCATGTCCGGCTCATGAGTCTTAGCGGATCGAGGTACCAAGGTTAAGCAGGTTTTTACTGGTAAGTTAGTGCCTTAGATTCAAGCAGTAGCGTCCATACATGGTGAACATACATTAGGCTAATTGGGTTGTTTGACAAGCTCAACTGGTATGAGCATACATTGAGTTAATCGACATGGAGCGCATACGCACTCCTTGTAGCCTAACCACTGTCGATAATCACCGTACGACTCGGATTCATCGAACATGCCCGTTGTGGTGAAACTAGTTCGGCCATTGATCGTAAACCGTTACCAATTGCCTAGACTACGTATTAGTCCCAATCATTCTCAAATACAACAAGCATTCACGTGTGATAGTCAAACAACATGTGACAACTAATTTCATATATAAATCTCATTTAAGCATTTTAACAAACACATAGTGTACCTGTTATCATACAGAGGCATTTCATACATGAATCACATAGCCGAATGTAACTTACATGAACGAATCTATTCGTATAGCTAAGGTAACTGAGGATCTCATCTCAATACCTTTAATGAATGTATTTCATCAACCAATTACTCATTCAGACATTTTATCAAACACTTAGACTAGACATTCAACATATATGTAAGAAATTAGTTATAACATATATTATGACAAATCCTTTCACAAAGGAGTTGTCACCCATACATCAATCATGTATTCTCAGTTAATAATCATGGCAAGCACAAATCATAAATTCATATTCATTCAAACATTTCAACAAACACATGGAATGCATAATATTCCGCATAGTTCATATATATGTGTAATACATGGAAACATCGTATCTAAGCACGTGTGACAGCAATCAAGTCAATCATAAATCATTAACTGACATTGAAAGCCTTGAAAATTATAACCTAAACGTTTATAGTCTACACATTTCGCTGGTAAACAAGTATCAAGCTCAGTTTGTATACTAAGCATTTGTCTATGGCACGACGGCGACCTATAGCATGAAATAGGTTACCTATTTCATCTTTTACTCTATTTGGATTCCTAAAACAGATTAGGGTTAGGATTTCTTACTCGAAAACGAAATCGGAATCACCGAAATAGTGATACAGAAGCTATGGTTCAGCACGTGGAGTGATGGGATCGAATCCCAAGGAAGATCTCCCACTTTCTCTGTCTTCCCTTTTCTCTTTGCTCTCTTCTCTCACCTAGGGTTGCAAATTCGTATGTGAAGGAAGAGAGAGGGTTTAAGGCCCTTATATAGGCCCAGAACTGATGGAAATGGCCCCAGGGCCATGGTATACTTAGGTTATAGCCAAACGGTAGCCGTTTTGATCCAACGGAGCACATCTGGAGGCCCCTTTTCTACATATCCAGAGAAACTTCCCTGACATTGAATCTATGCCAGGCTAAGTTTTCAGTCCGATCAGATTTGTAGATCGATCATGGCGGACTAGTTTCAGTTCAACAGTCATCGCCACTCGATCAGGGCCACAAGTACACTGACCTGTGCTGGGAAATTTCCCTGATCCGAAGGTATATTTGGGTCAGATTCTGACGGTCTGAAAGCTTAAATTTGGCCTGCAAGCGAATGGCCCAAATCACTTAAATCTGAATTCACTTTCTAAAGATATTCGCGTTTCTCACACACTTCACTTCGGGCTCAAGTTGTGTGTTTCTGGATACTCTCTGGATTTGACTTCTGAGATGGTTGTCAAGCCCAGTAAGGCGGTTATAAGCGTATAGTTTCATGGTCATCGGACTTTCGACGTGTGGTCCAGGTCCAATTCAGAGTTTCAAGGTGCTCCCGAGAGCAACTGGGTTTAGAGATTGATCCTAGATTTCTAGGTAACGTAGTGTTAACGATTCTACTAGTTTTGGGTCTTATGGTTCGTATTTAAAGTGGTTCAAGCTAATTTCATAGCTAATCTAGTTTAGCACTTAGTTAATTTCATCTAATTTTTAAAGGATTTGGTCCTGAGTGATTTTCGCCTAAGGTGGTACTAGGGTCTTTGTACGGATTCTTCCGAGACGTTACAGATACCAACTTGTAATGCCCCGAAAATCAGGGGTCGAGCAGAAGCTCAACTCCCGAGTTCCAACGCATCAGTTATACAACATAGATAATGATGATTAAATGTTGTCCGTATCAGTGCATTAAACATGAGTGGGATTATACTAAATCAGCATATCATACTCTAGAGACAACACAAGCGGAAGACTGTGATAAGTATATAAAACATATAAGTGATTGTAAGTCCTCTGAGTATGAACAAGTCACCAGGTTAAATAGTTATAAGTATAATACCAAAATATACAAATGAATGAAGTGTAATTTCATCTATCCATATCCCTGTAGCCCCGATACGCAACTCCAGGTCTACGTAGACCCGCCAGAGAGTTGCATGTAGGAGAACTCCTCCTCATCATCATAGAAGACAGGCTCCATCTCGTAAGCCTCGTCATCACTTAAAACTACAACAGAGTCTGGTTGGTGTTTTAAAACACTATCCCAAAGTGGGAGTGAGTGATCAACTCAGTAGAGCTATAAGGCAAAGGTTAACATGTTATCAACTCAGTCAATCAGTAATAATAAAGCAATACAACAAGCATTCCTAGGTACTCTGGTTAATGCAAGGATGATATGTGTTAATGATACATGCTCTCGCCTGCACTTCCTATGTGACATTATCTCATGATCGCGACATGCACCACTCCAGACACGTGCTCTTCCTCGCCAAAGCACATGCAATGCATGTATGATCTTATTAGCTCAATTCTTAATTAGGTTTATTAAAACAGCATGTTCGGGAAGCTGAGGTACCTCCCTTTATATCATTGACCCAATAATGATCCATCTAGGCTCGTCAATCCTAGTTAATCACATACAATAGGCAAGTTATAAGGCAACGTCACCCCTGATTTAAAAGCAGTGGACAGACAAGTTCAGGTCACTACGAAGAGGCTTGTCACCTCAGCGTAGGCCTTAGTTTATATTCGAGGTCACTACAGGAAAGGCTCGTCACCTTAGCATAGGCCGACAGCTACAGTGTCCCATACCACCTAATTCGACTCACGAGTTTGGGTTGCTCACTGGACACTACATGGAGGCTCGTCACCCCAGTGTAGGGCGACAGCTCTACCACGGTGTCCCATACCACCATTTCCGGCTCATGAGTCTTAGCGAATCGTGGTACCAAGGTTAAACGGGCTTTTCTCTTGTAAGTTCGTACCTTAGATTCAAGCGATAGCGTCCATACATGGTGAACATACAGGGCCATTCGAGTAACTTGACAGGCTCGACTAGTACGAGCATACGTTGAATTGATCGACATGAAGCGCGTAAGCACTCCGCGTGACCTAACCACTATCGACAAACAGCGTACGACTTGGATTCATCGAACGTGTCTTGCGTGGCAGAACGACCTCGGCCACTAATTCAGGAATCATTACCAATTGCCTGGACTATATCGCAGCCCCAATCACACGCCAAACGATAACATTCATATGTGATAATCAAAGACAGCATGTGACAACCAAATCTAAATATGAATCTTATTTGAGTATTTTAACAAACACATAGCACACATGTTGTCCAGCATAGGCATTCCATACATAAAGCACGTAGTAGTAAGATAGGTTACATGAAGGAAATTGTAACTATAGATAAGGGGATCGACAATCACATCTCAACACCCTAATTAAATACATCTCGACAAGCATTTTCTCATTCAGGCATTTTACCAAACACTTAGACTCCACATATCGCATACATATAATAAATAAGTTAAAATACATATTATAGCAAATCATTCCTGTCACGCCCCAGACTCGGTAACCGGACTCACAAGGAACCCGATGGCCGGTTCTGGCCGCAATAGCCTCCGTAGTACCCCATTCTCGGCTCCTAAGGCAGGTTCCGATCCTGGGATCCTACAAGGAGAATTTTCATAACAGTATAATCATTACCAATATGAGCATACCCAAGATCAAAGCAAGTACATCTGGAAGTAACAAAGGATACATATCACAAAATTCACTAAGAATTTGAACTTTTACAAGCTTACATCAGGTCCAAAAGGACATACATAAGATAATGGGAAAAGAGAGAAAAGAGTCAGCAACACTGGAGTCCTCAAGCTCAACTCTACTCCACGTTCTGCTGCTACGACGCCTGCCTAGAATCTCCTGCACGCATCAATCGTGCATAAGCTTATAGAAAGCTTAGAGGGTGGTGAAAGTGGGTGATAATAGTGCTCAGAAGAAGATAGAGAATGCAGAAGGGAGTCATGATCAATACCAATACCACTAACCTTACCAAGGCTATCATGAATGCAAGAAACTATGCCAAGGCAGTACAATAATGCAGGAAGCCATACCAAGGCTATATAATGCAATGAGTACTGTAATGCAATGAGTACTGTAATGCCATGAGTACTGTAATGCAATGAGTACTGTAATGCAATATGAGGCTTACACAGCCGATGCAAATGCAATGCAAAGTAATGTCAGTGCTCATATCCAATCCACATATCAAATATATTTCCATCATAAGGAAATCACTGAGGTCCATTACACTGCTGGATGACTGCCGCTCTACAGACCCCGCACAGTCAAACAAGCGTAAGAGACCTCACTACCCTGCCTGCGGACAACCAATCACCAGCAAGGCCTGAAGTAGCGGACCCATTCACGAGCTGGTCAGACTCAGCCTAGCAATGCCCCCTTACGTCAGGCGAGTAAGGCCGCACCCCTATCCAACCGACTACACGACAGTGGGAGTCACGGCCTAACGGTATAAGGCCCTCATGCGCTCATATATACCACCCGGTCACGCCGTTGGAGCAGATCCTGGTACCATGGAAGTTTTGAAAATTTCACCCATGGGCATCCTATGCACTCGGTATGCTCAAGTAACATTTCTGGTGTCCAAACATGGCCATTCACGATGTATCTGTGGAGGCTACAACACTGATGAAGCAAGGGCAATAATGCTCATATGCTATGTAATGTCAGATGCATGAATCACACAATCAACCATGCATCAATCCCAAGCATCCAACGTGCTCAAGAGGGAATACTACGTCCCTCGGGAATGCAACATGCAATGCCCAATGGCACAATCATAACCACACACATAGTGTCATCCAAGCATACAATGATGCACATGGGCCATGAAGATGGGTATAACGCATTATGCGGCGATATATAAAGTAGTACACTCCTCCTATCTAAGAAGGGACCAAGACTAGGTATTTAGACAATATCCATAAGGAATCTCACCTCTAGTGGAGACCCATTACCTGGGGTAGCCCACGAGACTAAGCATACAACTACGTGTCTAAGTAACACAGAAGCGAGTCTAGCAAGAGTTTAAGATGAGTATCTAATCACATTTAGATACAATTGGGCCTAGAGGGGTCCATAATGGGGACATTTAACCACCATTCCCCAAGAAGCATCTCAACCACGAACTATATGGATACAAGGCCCAAGGCCCTACATTCAAGATAAGAACACAAGTAACCACATACATACATTCCTCATAATAGGCCATAAAAAGATACAATACCACTTTTAACAACATGGGTCCCAAGAGAGAAATTAAGGCCCAAGGCTCAATTCCTAATGGCCATAGAATCCATGCATTAAGTTGGACTTGGTGGGCAGCCTGCGTACACAATATACGGCCCAAAAATAAGTTTAAGTTTGGATGATGAAATGGGCCCAAATACATCAGCCCAATAACTAGCAATTTAAGTGGGCAACCAATAGCCCAATACTATCCTTATCTTAGCCCACAAGTCCATCAAAACGGTGGAAGTTGGCTTAATATATGGTTGGGTCAAGCTGGGACGTCCCAACCCACTCTGGGCTCATGGGATGCCCCAAAAATCTGATCTAATATGGGGTCCTCATGTGATTACTAAAGGTGACCCAAAAATGCATTTATTAAGCCCAAAGATTATAAGAAAACATAAGCATGCAACATGCACACAAGTTCTCAATATGGTGGGTCCCATGTCCAATAAAGTTTTAACCATAACAATGTACATTTAAGGTCCTTTGATAAACTTTTGGCCCGTTTGACTTCCTGGGTCTGCTAAGGTCTAGAAATTACTTAACTATGTGGGAATAATCTCATGAAGGCCAACTATACTCACTGGAGGACCCCACCAGATGGAGAGTGTGTATATATCATGAAAAGATCAAGTGGGCCTGTTACTGGGTTGTGAGTCTAGTAGCAACCCAAGGCAGAGAGTGCCTCCATGATCGGGCGATCCAAGGCTTGGACGGCCTAGACCACATGCATTAAGGTAGGTTCCACATACATACACATTGAGCCTTAAACAAATAGCCTAGGGTCTATGGTGGGCCTTTAACCATCCATAGAGAAACCTATGGGCCTACCTTAGGATCGCCCAGGAGGACATCCAACCTCAACTGGTTTCCAAGAGGTAGCCCGCCACTACTCGAGTATGGAATAAGGCCCAAGGCCTAAGCAATCCATGGCCTAGTGGGCCATACACTAAGCCCAATACTTGGTAGCATGGTGGGCCCATAAGCAAGGTTTGGGCCCAACCATAAAGGTCATAAATCCATATATTGTGGTGGACTTCATGGGCAGCCCAGAAATTCATTTACATGGGCAAGTTTCACATTTAACACAAGGGAGTTAGGCCTCACTTTTGGCCCAAGTACAGGGTCAGTTTAGTGGGCAGCCAAGGGCCCAACCTCTTGTGTATTATTGCCCCTAAGCCCATCACAATAGATAGGAGAGTATAGGCCCAAGATCAATGGGCCTATTCAAAAGAACTGAGTCCACAAGGCCTACTTACTAACACAAACATGCATATAATATATCACATAATGGGGCCAAAAGAAATGGCCCAAATAAAAGCCATCCAATTCATACATTATGGTGGACTTGAAGGCAGCCTGTAAACCCAAGAATACACATGGGCAAGGCCTATACTGATAGTGTGGGCCTTGCCACACCAGCCCAAAGACTTAGCAAGGTCCCCACAATATACGTTTATACGGGCCTTGTAAGTCAGCCCACAATTAAGCACTTCATGAGGGCATCAAGGCTAATAAATGCACATGATCAGCTTGTAGACGTCCCATTGGGCACGTGAATCAAAAAGGTCAGCCCTTGCACAATCTTAGGATCAAGGGGTAGGTTTCCAGCCTAAAAGTCCCATAAAGGTACCAAAAATCTGGTTAAGGCTAGCCCATATTATCACCTCAAAGATGTGCCTTAAGAGGCACTAATTACACCTAAAATTGTCTAAAGAAATAAGGCAAGGAGTGTGTACAACACTCCCTTAAATCTGGTGGGCCACAACAGTTTCCAACACAATCAATCATGTAGCAATTTTTGGGCCCCTTGCTGGAAATCCAACCCACCCACTTCCTGGGCCTGCTGGAGTCCAGAAATCTATCTAATTTGGATGGGTTACTGACCCATGGTGACCCACACTCATCACAGTGGGTCCCACCAGATAAGAAGGGGGATATACAACACTTACTTCAAGTGGGCTATGTCGTTAGAATGCAGGCCCAGCAGCCCAAGGTAGGGGCATGTCATGGTGGTTAGTCATTTGGGCCTGGGTATTTGGCCCAAAACTGACCCAACTTACAGGCCATACCACGGTCAGTCCAGGGGCCTGATGGCCCTAAAAATTTGCATGATTGTCCTTCCATATGTGGACCACAACCCCACAAAATTTCAAAATTTTTGGACATCTAGAAATAATTTAATTAATTTGAATAATACAAGCTGTCCAGAAAAATTGGACTGGCCTGGACGTCCCAACGTGGTGGGCCAGTCCGGGCCTTGACACGGTGTCCACAAGGGTCCATTAGACCTGAAATTTGGTAGGTAGGTCCTACCATGAGTTTAATATCTCTCTATAAATTTTCATAATTTTTGAATACTCAGAAGTATTTTAATTAATTTAAAGAATACAATCTGTCCAGGGTGAAGTATTGCTGGAATATAACTGTCCTGAATTTGGGCCATCAAATGGGTGGGTTTTGGGCCTCCAAAATTCTTGAAATTTGGACCCAAGGTCCCTCATCAAGCCCACAACAAGGCGGGACCAAGAAATATGGCCCACCTTCTAAGAAAATATTTTTTTAAAATTTATTTTTATGGAACTATGCTGCTGGACTACATAGCAGAAATTTCTGGCAGCCCACTATATTGGCCCACCCATTTGGATGCTCAAATGGGGTCCATTGGCCCTAAAATTTTTCAGGTAGGCCCTACCATGGGTAGGACACCTCTCTGCAAAATTTTAAAATTTTTAGGATATTAAAAGTATTTTATTTAACTCCTACAATTTATGGACAGCAAGGTATTTCAAAAAAATTCTGCTGCTGAAACAATGCTGCTGCCCCTGATTTGTGCACCCCATTAGAGTGGGTCCAGGTCTGCCAAATTTTAAGAAAATGTAGGACAAACATCCCTACACAAGTATACAACAAGGTGGGGTCCACAAAGGTGGCCCACCATTTCAGAAACAGACTGATAATTATGTTTGTACAACAAGCACAGTTGCTAGACAGTCCAGAAAATCTGGACTATCCACCCTCCTTGGCCCACTCTTTTGGGTGATCAAACAGGGACGGATGAGGGTGAAATTTGGGGAACATCTAGGTGGGATCCCCACCTTTAAGAGGTATATATCAAATGGGACCAAACACCCCACCAATCATCCCCAAAACTGAGCTCAAGACAGCTCAAAAATCTGTCCAAATGGCTTTTGGACAGCAACATAATACTGAATTAAAATAATTATAATCACTATAAAAAGAGGAAATCAATCCATGAAAATTGTGGTATGGACCACCCCAGTGGGCCCCACAAATATCCAGATCATATCCTCTCCATGAAACCCATTGCATGTACCCAAAAAGGAGCAAATAGAGTGTCAATGTCCAAGAAATGGACAGCCATGGGCATCCACTTTGCTTGGACGGTCTAGATATTCCGGGACCACTAAGTGGGTCACACACATCAGAAAATCAAGAATAGAATAATGGAAAATAAAAATAATCCAGCCACAAGAGAGCAAAATGACATGCATCAAAGGAAAATGCCATGATGGGGTCCATGGAGAATGGCTTCATCCATGGATCATGCATGCAAGGAAAAAGGGCCATTGGCCTCAACCATGAAGACATGAGAGACCTCCATCACCACTTGATGGGTCCCACAAGCTTCTAAGAAAGAAATAAAGAAAGATCTAAGAGCACCCACCTAGATCAACCTTGAAACTTACATCACCATCATCTAGAGGCTCCAAGCAACATGGATCAATGGCTAAGATCAAGTGAGAAGGGGTAGATGAGGAGGTATTTTAGGGAGAAGGGGCTAGAGAAAATGGAGGAATTGCTGGAGAAGAAGAGAAGAGAGAGAGAGAGAAATGAGAGAGAAAGAGAGGGAAAAGCCTTTTAAGGGAAGTAATCATAACCTATGGTGACAATAACAATGTTGCTAGGGTAGGTTAGGTGTGGGTAGTGTTTAGGGTGGGTAGTGTTTATTCCATGCAATAGTGTAGTGTGTGTGTGTGTGGTGTGAATGAAAAATTGTGCCATGGAGGTGGTCCACATGTATTTGTACAAAAAGTGGGACTACATGATGAAATGCTCATAACTTGAGATGTACACGTCGGATTAACGCATGGGACGCGGCGTTAGAATCGCGGCGCTGATACGGACAAGATGGCATGGATCCCGGATCAATCCGAGTCGGGTCTATGTGACCAAACTTAAGGATGACTGCAACACAATCCAAGGGTCGCGAGTTGCCGGGATTCGACCGGTAGGACCGCGGGACCAAAATAAACGAGATGCATACTCACACACACACATGCACACATGTGAACTCAGGTCGGATCTCACAATTCCACATAGGAGTTGCCATACGTACAACAATCATGTATTTCCAAACAACAATCATGGTAAGCACAAATCATAATTCCATATTCATTCAGACATTTAAACAAACACATGGAATGCATTATATTCAACATAATTCATATATATGTGTAATACATGGAAACATCTTATCTAAGCACATGTGATAGCAATCAAGTCAGTCATAAATCATTAACTGGCATTGAAGGACTTGAAAACCATAACCTAAACATTTATAGTCTGCATCTTTCATCGATATACTCGTATCGAACTCAGTTTGTACACTAAGTCTTTGTCTACGGCACAACGGCAACCTATAGTATGAAATATTAGATTAGTTATTTCATCACTTACTTTATTTGGATCCCTAAAACAGATTAGGGTTAGAATTTCTTACTCAAAAACAGAATCGAAATCGCCGGTGTAGCGACACGGGAAAGGCAATTTGATACGTGGGGCGACAGGAATGAATCCCGACAACTATCTCTCACTCTCTCTCTCTTCTCCTTACTTTCTTCTTTTCTTTTCTCTCTTCTCTCTCTTAGGGTTTTGTAAATTCGTATGGAATGAGAGAGGGGTGGGTTAAGGCCTTTATATAGGCCCAAAACTGGTGTAAATGGCCCCAGGGCCATCGTACACTTAGGATATAGCCAAAGGGTGACTGTTTCGGGCTAATGGAGCTCATCTGGAGGCCTATTTTCTGCATACGGTCTGAGGAAAGTTCCCTTACATTGGATCTAGGTCAGGTTAAGTTTTCAGTCCGATCAAATTTATGGATCGACCGCGGAGGACCAGTTTCAGTTCAACAGTCATCGTCACTCAATCAGGGCCACAAGTACACTGACCTGTGTTGAGAAATTTCCCCGATCCGAGGGTGTAGTTGGGTCAGAATCTGACGGTCTCAATCCTTAAATTCGACCTGCAAGTGAATGGCCCAAGTTACTTAAATCTGAGCTCATTTTCTAAAGGTATTAGCGTTTTTTATACACTTCGCTTCGGGCCCTAGTTGTGCTTTTCTGAATACTATTTGGATTTGATTTCCGAGATAGTTGTCAAGCCCAGTAAGGCGGTCATAACTATATAGTTTCGCGGTAATCGGACTTTTGACGCGCGGTACAGGGCCGACATGGAATTTCAATGCGCTCCCGAGAGCAACTGGGTTTTGAGATTGATCCTAGGTTTTTAAGTAATGTAGCGTTAGCGGTCCTACTAGTTTTGGGTCTTGCGGTTCATATAGAAATCAGTTCAAGCTAATTTATCGCTTAATTCAGTTTAGTACTTAATTAATTCTTGTCTAATTTCTAAAGAATTTGGTCCTGAGTGATTTCAACCTGAGGTGGTACTCGAGTCTTTGTACGGATTTTTCCGAGACATTACAATGACTCATGTGAATCACAAATGAGTATGATTTTTGAGCCACATGACTTAATTTTTGTGTGAAATATAATAGTTGGAGTGGATTTTATATAATTATCACAGTGGGTCTTATATAAATTAAGGTTGCCTGTCCCTCTCCCAACTGTTGTCTCTAGGTGCCCACCAGAATCAGAACTCAACATATATATAAATTTGTCTTTATGCTTAGTGTGAGATTAAATATATAATGGTTGGAGTGGATAATACATAAATATTATGGTGTGCCGCATCAAAATCAAAAGGGATGCCTCCTGCAATTTTTATTTTTTATTTTTCCTTATCAATCTCTCTCATGACAAGAGAGTGATGATTAGACTTGAGTTTTGTAGGACTTACCATGATGTCCATGCAAATACGTTGGGATCATTAGATGTGTATTCTCAATTTAGGCTTAGAGAGAGAAAAAAAGGGTGACTTGTGACTTAGGCGGGCCATACTCATCCTTAATTTTTACGGGGCTCACCGTGATGAATATATGAAATCCACTCCATTCATTAGATGACATACTAAAATTTAGCTTGGGGCTTAAAAATCAGGCCCATTCATGATTTAGGTTGGCCATACTAAGGGAAACAATTTAGAAGGTGATCATGGCCTTGTACATCGTTTCCAATCATGTGGTCTACTTGAATCATGGATAAGAGTATTTTTGGGTCGGTTGACTTAACATGAGGTGACACATATGTTAGTTGTGGTGGATTTTACATAAATCTCATGGTGGGGCCAATCAATCATGGGTTAAAGAAACCAGAGGTAGTGAAATGACAATCATATTGATTAAGGAGGTAGCTTTTCCAAAACCTTTTTGAAATAGGTAACAATACGTAAATTTCATATTAAAATTAGGCAGAAAATTATATGATCCACTCTTTCCATATGTGAGAAACATTGTGTTTGCTGTACATACAAAATAGCACCCTCATAAATATTTTTTTTTTTTTAAATCATGTGGGTGTGGAAGACTGATCACGAGTGGGGGAATCAACTCGCTTCCATGGCTAACTCTCTTGAGGGCTTTTGGGGTGTTGTGATTAAGAGGGCATTTTATTTGACCAGAGTCGCCACTAGCTAATTACTTCGAATTTACAATTGATTAGACCTTGTAGAAATGCTTAGGACTGAGAATCCAAAAATACTTTTTCTTAAGAAGACTCTTAAATTTGTGTTACAGAATCTCTAAGGACCATTGTTATAGATAAGAAAAGTGTTAGGCACCCACTCTTCTTGTATAGATGTATGGTCTCTACTTCATAAGATCGAACTAATTTATGTGGAATATGATTAATTATCACATACAAAAGATATGATGTAATGAATGCAATGACGACAATGACCGAATCAGTAGGGTTTTTTATGGGTAGGATCCAATTATATTGGTAAGCCGCAGAGCATACCTTGAATTGACTAAATGTTGAGTACATTGGAATTGTGATATATGGGATGCTTGATGCTATATTGATGCTTATGATAAAACGATGACTAACTGGTTTAGTTTCTGATGAGTAGGCTTTGATTATATCGGCAAGTCATAGAGCATACGCCCACAAATTAGATATGAGAAAACGATGTAATGCGATGCAATGATGGTGTATTTGAAGAGCATGTGAGTTGAGAAGAGAGTAAATTTGCACGATACTAATGTTCAGAAGTAAATGCAACTGATTGAAGTTTAAATGGTTGAATGGATGGTAGCGTTGCAAAGGCTAGATCGATTGGCTCGGACTAAGACTTAGGTGGCTCAAGAAATTCATACTCTGGCTAGGCTAGACTAGACACACACACACACACACTCTCTCTCTCTCTCTCTCTCTCTCTCTCTCTCTCTCTCTCTCTCTCTCTCTCTCTCTCTCTCCCCTTAGTGGAGGGATGAGTAGATAACTGAGGCTTCTCTGGGACTTCTAGATGAGAAAGGATTGTTGAAATGAGAGCCGATAATTAAATGAGAAGGGAAGGGGGCTATTTGTAGCCCCTACCCCTAGTTTTTTGGTAATTTTAATCAAGTCTAGGGTTAAAAGGGATGTTGATGGTTGAGATTGGAGATTGCCACATGGCAAGATCTCCATGGTTGGATTGAATGGTAAAATAGTAAATTTGGGTAAGGAGATGGGCATCGAAGTAAATATGCCTCGATCGCACACTTAGAGTTCGCAAAATGAGTTTTTACATGCTTAGAGGGTGTCTGTCCAAAAGAGGAAGCACAACGTAGGTGGAGGCGACCAGGGAGCCACCACCCCCTCATGGGACCTCCTATTTTGACGGGAGTCTTCCCTCAAGTGTGTGGAGGCCCTGCTTCCTAGTTTGACAACTTGTGCCCCACCTTTGGTTTCATTTGGGCTATGTTTTGGGCTTTGGTTCGGGCCCGGTTATGATTGGGCTTGACAAGGTGAGTTGACTGGGTTGGCTCACTGAGTCGACTCACTAAGTTAACTCGAGATTTTAGGGTTTAAGGTTCTAGAGTTTTAGGACATTGACCGAGTTGAGTTTACTTTAGAGTTTAGGATTAGGATTTCTAGGGTTTTTTTAGGGTTAGTATTTAGGATTTAGGGTTTAGGATTTAGGTTGACACCCCACCATGGGATAATACCAACTTGAGTTAGGCTATAACGTGACGCCACTTCGTTGGCATGCCAAATGCTTATTATTGATCCTGTTAGAGCATAACTTGGCTGCAACCTTGAACCAATGATGTGAGTGAGACCCTGATTATATCATCTGTTTTTCCAGGTTATTTTAGGCAATATTCAAGAAAATGGAGTAGATACAAATTTCAGGTAGACTACACCACAAGAAACTATGGATATTGACCTTTAAAAACCTTTTGCGGGCCACAAAAGTTTTAGATCAGGTTGATATTTGTTTTTTTTCCTCCTTTCATCAAGGTTTGTGTGACCTTATTAAGGTTGGATGGTTAATAAACATTACAGTGGATGTTATGAAGTTTTTAATTGTGGCATTCAATGACTACTATTTCCTGTGGTGTGGTCCACCTGAAATTTGTATTTGCTTCATTTTTGGGCCCATATGGTAAAAGAAGCTAGAAAAAAAAAATAGACGGTGTGGATATACAATGAATACATCAAGGTGGGTCCTATGGTCAGTGTCTCACCCACATCGCTGGTTTTGGGGTTGCAGCCAAATCGCGTGGGTCCACCTACTTTCAAAAGGTTGTCATGTCTGCTAGGCCAATGAAATAGTGCCACATCACAGTCTAACAGAACTCATTATTACCCCTACCTAACTGAATCCGCTCCCAAGATAGTTTAGATATCATACACACACCAAGGTGCGCCATCCTAGAGAAATCAGGCCTCCTCTTTCCTTACTAAGATTGCTAGAATCTGAGTTCATTTCAAGCAAACAAGTTGTATTTGTACACTTCCACTACAAGTCTGGAAACATGATACTAATTACATCACATGAAGGAAGATGGTTTCCTACTCCGTGTTCCTTTTACACAATCTCTTTCCAAATATCATTAAAGCCTTTTAATCTCACCATTGTAAGAAAAGAGAGAGAGAGAGAGAGAGAGAGAGAGAGAGAGAGAGAGAGAGAGAGTCAAAAGTCAGAAAAGAAAAGATCAATTAAGAACAACAACCTTGCTTAATATCCATAACACCAGAGAGAACTCGAATGCAAAAAGCGTGTGGAGCAATCCTCGATCGAGTGGGAATCCAAACAACGTTATTCCTCCATTGTTGTGCTGTAAATACGTCACTGCAAATCACAACATTTCAGACATAACTGGATGTGTAAGTAACGGTTGGATCGTCAATTATACGAAGCCATCTTTTTAATATTCAAACTCGTGCTGATACCACATGTGCAAGATTCAGGCCATTCATCAGGTGGGGGCCACAATCAAAACTCCTTGGCCCAAAAAAACAAGCCATTACACTTGTCAGTTGTGGTAACCCCACCAAATCCTTGTCATCGTCATGTTAGGTGGGCTACATCTGTGTGAGAAATGTCAACAGGTCCGCTCGATCTCGCGTTCTATATATCACAGGAGGGCGACTTGATGGGTGCACTGGTCTGATTTCTTTGGATAGGGCAGTTTCATGGTAATGAAATTATAAATATTTAACAATTAATAAATTGAATTTTATAAGAGATATTATGAAATATTATAGTAATTCATTTATGTTAATCAAATGTTTATAAAATACATCGCAGTGGGCCCCACATGAAATTTGCACCCTTTCATTTTAGCGCTCAAAAAGCAAGGTGCATTGAAAATGGTGGGGAATTACATTGGTAATTAATCATTAATGTTTTATAAGAATTTACAAAAATAAATTAGAAAACAAATAGCTCCTTATGTTAATCAAAAGGCGAGATCATGAATTTATAAATATTTAACAATTAATAAATTGAATTTTATAAGAGATATTATGAAATATTATAGTAATTCATTTATGTTAATCAAATGTTTATAAAAATTTGTATTGTCTTATATTTTTGTATTACATTTGCCATGTACTAATATAATAAACATTATTTATGCTCCAATGAAGTATTCATCATATACTCTAATATTTCACCCACCTCCACTTTCCTCACCGACTTTTGATTTACACATCTACTTCATCCACTTTAACTTTCCGGTCTCTGTTTTCCACACTTCTCTTATTTACATCTAATTTCCAAACCTACTTACTCATACATATTTTACTCACCAATTTTACTTTCCTACCTAATTCTACGAAATTCAAATCATTTTTAACCTTCTTCCAAGGGCACATGTTAACTTTCAGAGTATATTGGAGATCTATATGTTGGTTACGGAAATATCTTTAAACAAAAGAAAACGAAAAAAATAAAACTTCGGTATTGCTAGTAAATACTTCAAAAATAAAAAAATGTGAACTAAGAATTTATTTAAAAGAGATGCATTTGGTAACTATTTTCTTCCCTTCTTCTCATTTAAAAGTTTTTATGACATTTACTTTACATTATAATAATTTACTTTTACACAAAATTGCATTATATTAATTTTAAGACATATACAATAGCTTTATTAATTTAGATATCTTAACTTCTAAATATTTTTGTTTTGTGCAGGAAATGCATATCAAAATATTTATATACAATTGAAATATTGGAGTAAACTAAAAATGGTAAACATGTTGATTCTTTTAATATTATTTAATTTAATTTTTCTCATATTATTTACACATTATAAATTATTCAGTATTAGTTGTTTATTCACATATGATTTTATTCATTATTTTTTACATGGTATGGCCCACTTAATAATTGTATAAGCTTATTCTTTTATTAATCCCATCTTCGCAGTAGGATCACGAAATTCATGGTTTGGATGACATGTACACAACATGGTTGGCCCCACTATAGAAAACAATAGCCATTCATGTTGAAAATGGGCTGGATTTTTTTGTTGATTGATTTTCAAAAAGATATACCAATCGAAAAAATCCTCCAGATCCAAAGGTCTACTTATAGAATATCTAACATTTTTTCTTGTTGAATGACAATTGTTGCTGCATGTTTCTTTTAACTGTTTGTTGTAGGATAATGGAAAGGGCTAAAAGATTTAGACAAGAATTGCTCGTATGTATGTTATCTTCATATGTATATTATCTCAGTGTAGCCACTGTGATGCTCGTATGTCATCATGTGGCCATGCCACAGACAACATTGGAGAGGAGTGTGAACCATATTTTTGGTTGTGATTATGAGTATTTCAGGAGGATGAACAGACGATCCAAAAAATAGTATGAATCATTATTTTACATTTTACAATTTTAACTGTGATATGGTCTATCTGAGATTTTTTCAAGATAACGTTTAGTCTGTACAGTGGAAATGATAAGCCTCTCATGGAATGGATGTCACACTCATAACATGGTGTGTCCCATTGAGCATGGTTATTTTATTTTGGGATACAATTATAAAGAATCCTAAACTATCATTATAAATTTCTTTGCCAATCATTACCACCTAATTACCTGTTGAATTGTATGTTTAAACAACCATACCCTGCACATTGTTCTAACCGTAGTCATGGCGCTTGCACCCGAGTAGCAGACTTGGTGTCCCAAGAAGCAAAATCTCAAGATTCACAAGGTTCAAAAGGGAGATTTCACCATGTCAAAGCTTTTTTTTAATTGATTGGTGGATGAATTGTAATTTTACTGACTTGGAATTCTACCTGTTTGCATTATTGATTTTTGTCCTTAATGCATGTGAATGCTGCTATTGTTCACTTGAGTTGAATTTGACTTTTATATGATGAGTGCAATTGATGAAGTTGTGTGACTTAGGAATGGATGATAGTGCTTGTTACACACCACTACAACACTAGTTGTAATAAATTTCAAGGTGAGAGATGTTGGAAAGTAGTAAGCCCAAATAGAGTTTGTTAGTAAATGTGACTTTTATTCACTTTAGAACGATAAAAGTAACAGAATAAATAAAGGGACATGAGGCAAGCAATAAGCAATTTAGAGTTACATCCTCAATCTAAATACTAAACAAGGAAATAACAATTTGGTTATTTTGTACTTTGTCAGACTGACTACTATTGGATGTTATTTATTTAACCCTGTCATAAATGTCAGGAAATACAATAGTTGGACGAGCAAGTAAGAGTAATTTCTGGTTTCATCTAAACTGGTACTTCTAATTTGGACCAGTTTATTTTGAATTATTTGTGTTCCAAGTTTGCAATTTCTCAATAATTTAGAACTGCCTGCATATCATCCATCACACTTTGCCCGAGTTTAAAGTATCTCTCATTCAATGTAGTCGACTGGATGGGAAGTTCTCATGCATTTGAGCTGTGTCCGGGCCATTGATATATGTGTGCCATCAACCCATTTTACATTTTATTTCCTGCCGTGCGACTCACCTGAGTTTTGGGTCAGCCCATGGCACAACTGATGGATAGAGTGGTTGCTACACAAACATCACAGTGGGCCCCATAGAAGCTCAACTGCATGGGAACTTCCCATATATTGGATTATTCCATTTGTTGAAGGAAACAGACATTCTCATCAATTCAACACCATCTACAATGCCCATTTAAGCAACTAAAATCCATGTCTTGAAAACGGCTATGCTTATCGGCTTGCAGCAATAATGATCGGCAGCTTTTATGTCATGATATAGGTATAAGCGGCATGCCGGTCCTATAACAATATATGTTTATAACGGCTACTACAACAGCTTTGATGGTGTTTGGACTTCGTTTCATGATTTCTCTTAATTTTCATTAGTTTCGGTCAAAATAACAGTGCCCCACCTTTTTTACTTCATCTGGCAAGCTATAAAACGTTCCAAGCTCCGGCCGTTCCTCTATAATATCAGTTCTAAAACTATTATCACAACTCATTTGAAAAAGGAGATGCAGTTGATGGCGGTAGTCATTCTAACCGTTATGAGACTTTAATGCTGTTGCAGGCCAATGATTCGAGTGCATGGGATTTCAGTTTGCACAAGTGGGCCCCATGTTCCAGTGATCCAGACCATTGGTAAGTTGGAGACCACTGTAGATGGATCATGCTCTAAAAATATCCTCAACAGGACAACCTAGCCTTCTGTCTGATGTCCTGCAAGCGGACGGTTAGGAAGATAGAAAATCTGAGTTATTTTTTGGGATGTGATCGATCTACGGTGGAGAATTTTTATAAAAAGATAGCTATTCAACTGGCTATGATATATGGGTGGAATGAGAGCAGGATTACGGTCCAATTCTAGGATTTATTTATTTTTTAAACTTAACACTCCGGAAGTAGCCTACTAAAAAGATCAGTTCATATCCATTTAGAATTATTAGTTCTTCATATCGATGGCTTGGATCAAAAAACCATGGGCCCCACTTGCGCAAACGGCAAACTGAGAAAACAGAACAGAATTATATCAACTCTCGGCCTGTACCTCAATTTAGAAACACTATACATCCAAGCACAAACAGATATAGCAGATTCAAATCTTATACTCAGTTTAAGAGAAAATGAAAGCCACTCAAGATTAAAAAATTCACATATTTACATGTGGGTCCTGATGACCTGAACTGGCAATCAGCTATAGCATACGGATCTAAAGATTCAGTTCCATTGAACAGGTTTGTGAGTTGTGTCCATGTCTAGAAGAGAGGAATCATCAGGTCCTACATCCCAATGAATCAAGGTGTAAATAGTGTTGTGATGCACCCATCCTTTACAAGTGGGACCCATGATTTGGTGATCCAGATTGTTGATGTGGATGGGGATGCCCAAAAATATCTGCCACATTGGAAGTTCCCAGACATGCAATCTTTGGGTTAGAATCATCCAATCTGGCATATTTTCGGGGCAACCCCATACCCATGGCATGGCCCATCAGATCAACGGTATGGATCACTGAACCATTTGTCCCACCTATGTCAAATTAGCATATCAGGATGCTCCCAATAGGGAATTTAAACCAGAAGACAAATTTGTGGCCCAGACAAATTTGATGATTTGATCATTTTCAATTGATTAAACAGTGACCATTTGCAACTCGTTTTGCCAGGGTTAGCAACAAGCGCCTGTATTTCTATCAAGTTTTCCCTCGGTCAATTAAGCAAAAATAGAGGAAGAATGTTTTGGACTTCATCCTCATATATGCTTGATCAGTTATTGAGGTTAAAGTAGAAAACATGGGATTGTTGGAAAGCAAGAAACACATTTTTAATGTGTAGAAATAGTGATAATTCAATTACGCTTACTTTCCCTAGCAAATCAGCCAGCATACCAATGTTACCTAAATCCCCAACTCCCTACATTTTCTGTTTCAAATTCCGTGATTCTAGCTATTTTACCAATCCAAAATTATGGTTTTATACTCTTAGGGTAGATTAAGTTGTAATGTAAATCTATATTCAGAACCCAGAGATATATACTTTCTTCTATGAAACAAAATGCATGTATGTATATTACTCTGCATGAGGGAAGTTTACCAATAACATATGCAAGGACCTGTTGGACAGACAGAAAAAAGAAAATGAATGAGCTTCCCGATGATGAGATGTCTCGCTATGTTTGGATAGCCGAGGTAATGTTGGACTTCATAAAGCAATCGTTACCCAATTTTCATGCACAAGATAGAAGCGGACAATTGTGAGAGATTTATGAGTTTTCTTTTCTTTTTCTTTTTCTTTTTCCTTTTTTGAAATGTAGCTTTATGAGACTTCCACTTACTATCCAAACAAAACCCTCAAAAATGGAATCCATGCTTCGATAGTGCTCAAGGAAATCTAGGGAAATCATCATTGGATTATCATCACAATTTACTTACCCATCACACACAAGTTCCCTTACAGAATATTGTGATTCAGTGAGGATGAGGTTTTAGTATGCCATCTTGCAAGACCATCTGGAGAAGAAAAATCCATTTTGGGTGCAGTGAGATTATGGTTTTCCAATGGAAAATCCTCCCATGGAGGAGGCCGGCTTTTGGGGCTGGTCTAATTCAAAGTTGCCAGATAAGTTGAAAGCTCTATCTAAAACTTCTGATGTTTTGAAATTGGCATCAGTGTAATTGCATAAGCAAGCCAAGTATCATGTTCAAGAAGCCATGTTTGAGGGGATTCCAGTTATCACTTTCATGGATGAGGAGATGACTCTTGCAGTATATCCATGGAAGCAAGCGATGGTGGGGTGTTTTGTCAATGCAAGTCCCACAGTAGAGGAAATCTAGGCTGTGATTTGTTTGGATGGGGTTTGAAAGGAGAAATATATGAGGTGTAGATCAGGTTAAGTCAATGTTTTTTTTTTTTTTTTCCCTCCAATTTGCCTGAATGGAATATATTGTATGCATTTTATCATGAGATTATCAAGCTCTAATGAAGCAACCAATTCGTATTGCTCGTCAAGTCTCATGGATTATCAATGCCGAGAAGGGGGTGTTCTTCTAATAAATGCAGAATATTTGATGAGAAAATGAAGCTTGAACCGCCGCTAGAAGTGAACAAACCAGGTCTGAAGAAGGGCAATAGTGGTAGGGAAGGCAAAAAGTAGTGGATCCAAAAATTGTTGTATTCTGGTGATAAATCGGCGCACGATGATGTCACAGTCAATCATGTTAATGATAATGCCAATACAGTGAATAGAGTAGAAGGTAGCAAGTCTACGGACTGCAGGTATGGGTCCAGCTCAATGGCTCAGTGGTAGACAGACTTTGTTTCAACATAGATCATGGGATCGAGTGCCCATGTGGTGTGATGTGTGTAGTGTGGGTGTGGGTGTGGAAAAAAAAATGTGTATGTGATAATCAAGTGGTGGTAGAAGAATATGGACTGGTTTGGATAGAGCATTGGTGTATAATGATTTCCTAGTTTAAAGGTTCTCATCTCTCTTGGGTGTCCTCAGATCACTTGGCTCAATTGTTATCTATGAAGGATGACCATTTTAATGCTCCTTCCTTTCTTTCATTTTTATTTTTATTTTTGACTCACTTTAAAACTCCTAAAGCCATTTAAATTCCGAAGGATGCAGACATTTTGTGAAGGTTTTTTGGAAACGGTAGAAAGGAATTGGACTACATATTCTGGGTCCACTTACTGTTGTGGTTCTTTTGAAGCTTAAAAGGTTAAAGGAGGCTTTCAAAGATTGGAATAAAAATGTTTTTTGTAATATTTTTCAAAGAATCTCAAAACTATTCATCTTAAAAATAAGTTACTTATGTTAAGAAGTTTACAAGATGAAGTTGCTCTGGAAGAGACTAAATCAAATCTGGCTAACTTGCAAAAGGAGTGTTTTGGAAGCAGGAATCGGGGTAAATTGGCTTGTGGAAAAGGACAAAAATAAAAACCATTCTACTATGGTTGATAGTAGATGTCGAAATTTTTAAAAAAAAATAAGAAATTTTCAAAAAAAAATAAAACCAGCAATGGGGAGGTTATGGAAGATTTACAAAAAATCTCAGAAGCAGCTATTCAGTTTTTCTCAAGCATGTTGTCTTCTCAAAACTTTACTGTTTCAAAAGGTATATTTACTATTATTCCAAATATAGTTTTTTCGGAAGATAATTCCATTCTGATGAATATCCCATCAAGGGAGTAAGTCAAAGAAGTGGTGTACAACATTCTGATTGATAGTGGCCCATGTCCAAATGGCTTCTCAATTTTATTTCATGTTGGAATATTGTGGGAGAATATTTATAAGGCTATGTGTTTTCTTACAAGAGGCTGACCTTCCTAGAGACTTCACTTTGTCTTTCATATCTCTCATCCCAAAAGTTGAAAATCCTTTGTATTCTCAGAATTTCGGCCTATTAGCTTTATGCAATTGCATTTATAAAAAATTTCCAATAGGATGATGTACCGCCCTGAAAATCGGGGGTCGAGCACATGCCCAACTCCCGAGTTCCAACACATCACTTATGCAACATAGATAATGATTATTAAATGTTGTCCGTATTAGCACATTAAACATGAATGAGATTAAGCCAAAACAGCATATCATACTCCAGAGACAAGTGAAATTTACAAGCGGAAGGCTGTAGTAGACGAATAAGGTATATGAACTATAGTAAGTCTCTGAAGTGTGATCATGTTACCATGTTAAATATATACATGTATACTCCCAAAAAGTACGAAATGAATATACATGTGTGCTCCAAAAATACAATCATAACGGGTGTAATGATATGTAGTCAGCATCCCTGGAAGCCCCGTCGATCAAAACATGGTTTACATAGACCCGCCTGATAAGTGCATATAGGAGAATGCCTCCTCATCATCCTCAAAGAAGTCTGGCTCCACTTCAAAAGCATCGCCATCATCTGCAACTATAATAGGGTCTGGTTGGTGTTTAAGCATTATCCCAGAACGTGGGAGTGACCAACTCAGTGGAGTTATAAAGCAAAGGTTAATATGTTATCAATTCAATCAAGCAGTAATGATAAAGCAATACAACAAACAGGTCCTAAGTACTCTTATTAATGCAATGATGATATGTAATAATGATGCATGCCCTCGCCTACACTCCCTTTGCGATCTTCTTCTTACGATCGCGGCATGCAATACTTCTAGTAAACGTGCGCTTCCTCGCCAAAGCACTGTGCAATGCGATGCATGATTGTGATTACCGAGTTCTTATTAGACCTTTTCATACAGCAGGATTGGGAAGCTAAGGTACCTCCCTTATGTCATTTTCCAAACAGTGATCCATCTAGGGTCGTCAATCCTAGTTCAACACATACGATAGGCAATTTCAGGTTACTACCACCAACGCCCTACCAACTGGCAGTCTATTTTCGAAGGCTCGTCACCAACCCGACTGGGGACCACAACTAGGCTGCGGTGGGGTAGGCCTAGCTTATACTCTAATTGCTACGGAAAGGCTCGTTACCTCAGCGCAGTCTCAGAGTATGCTCGAAGTCACTACGAATGGCTCGTCACCAAGACGTAGGCCGACAGCTCGAATACAATGTCTCATACCACCGTATTCGGCTCACGAGCTTAGGTTTCGCACTGGTCACTATGGATGGGCTGGTCACCCCGACGTAGGCCGACAGCTCGACCACGGTGTCCCATACCACCATGTCTGGCTCATGAGTCTTAGCGGATCGAGGTACCAAGGTTAACAGGGTTTCCACTGGTGAGTTTGGTACCTTAGGTTCAAGCAGTAGCGTCCATACATGGTGAACATACATCGGGTCAATCGGATTACTTAACGAGCTCGACTGGTACGAGCACACATCGAGAGGATCGATATGAAGTGTGTAAGCACTCCGTGTGGCCTAAACACTGTCGACAACCCAAGTACGGCTCGGATTCATCAACACGTCCTGTGTGGCGTAACCACCTCAGCCACCAAATCAGGATCTGTTACCGATTGCCTGGACTATACCATAGTCCTAAACACACTCCAGATCAATAGCATTCCAATGTAATAGCCAAGACAGCATGTAGTAACACAATTAAATATAGATCTCATATCCGCATTTCAACGAACACATAGAATACATGTTAACATACATGAGCATTTAATTCACAAATCACATAGTAGTAAAATAGATTACACGAAGGAAACTGTAACCCTAGATAAGGGGATTGAGAATCCTATCTCAACACCCTCATTAAGCACATTACATTAAGCATTTTCTCACTCAGGCATTTTATCAAACACTTAGACTACACAGATTACATACATGTAATATGTTTGTTAAAACACGTATCGTAGCGAATCCTTTCATATTCATTCGAACATTTTTACAAACACTTAGACTACACACTACAACATACATGGCGTATGTTGGCCATAACATGTATTAGGGCAAATCCTTTCGCCTAGGAGTTGTTGCATATACAACAATCATATATCCATGATGGATAATCATGTCAAGCACGAATCCAAATTCCAAACTCATTCAAATATTTCAACAAACACATGGAATACGCTATACTCAACATAGTTCATATATATCTATAATGCGAGAGAAACATCGCATTTAGCATGTGAAATGACACCCAAGTCAGTTATAAATCATTAACCGACATTGAAAGCCTTGAAAACCATAACCTATACGTTTATAGTCCGCACCTTTCGCCGATAAACAAGTATTGAACTCAGTTTGCATACCGAGCCTTTGTCTACGGCACTACGGCAACCTACAGGATGAAATAGGTTAGGTATTTCATCACTTACACTATTTGAAACCCTAAAACATATTAGGGTTAGGTTTTTCTTACCTAAGAACGGCGTCGGAATTGCTAGAATAGCGATACAGAGTGGCAGTTAGGTACGGGGAGCGACGAGATTGAATCCCAAGAACGAACTCCAATTCTCTCTCTCACTTTCTCTCTTTCCTTCTCTTTTCTCTCTTCTCTCTCTTAGGGTTTTCCAAATTCGTATGGAATGAGAGAGAGAGGGTTTAAGGTCCTTATATAGGCCCAGAACTGACAAGAATGGCCCCAGGGCCATGGTATACTTAGGTTATAGTCAAATATTGGTTGTTTCGATCCAACGGAGCACTTCTGGAGGCCCGTTTTCTGCATGCAGTCGGACTTAAGCTCCCTGGCATTGGATCTAGGTCGAGTTAAGTTTTCGATCCGATCGAATTTACAGATCGACCGCGGAGGACCAGTTTCAGTTTAACGGTCATCGTCACTCGATCAGAGCCACGAGTACACTGACATGTGTATGAAATTTTCCCTGATCCAAGGCTGTAATTGGGTCAAATTCTGACGGTCTGAAGCTTTAGATTTAGCCCACAAGTGAACGGCCCAAATCACTTAAATCTGAGTTCATTTTCCGAAGATATTCGCGTTTCTCACACACTTTGCTCCGAGCTCAAGTTGTGCATTTCTGGACATCCTCTGGATTTGATTTCCGAGATGGTTGTCAAGCCCAGCAAGGCGATACAAACCGTATGGTTTCGCAGTATTTGGACTTTCGACGCGCTATCCAGGTCCGATACAGAGTTTCAACGCGCTCCCGAGAGCGACTGGGGATAGAGATGGGTCCTAAGTTTTAGGGTAATGTAGCGCTAATGATTTTACACATTTTGGGTCTTGCAGATCATATTTAAAGTAATCTAAGCTGATTTCACAGCTAATCTAGTTTAGCACTTAGCTAATTCCGTCTAATTTCTAAAAGATTTGGTCCTAAGTGATTTCTGCCTGAGGTGGTACTCGGGTCTTTGTACGGATTTTTCCAAGACGTTACAGATGAAATCAAGACTAAATATGATTTTTCTCAAGCTAATGTCTGAAGAATCAAGACTAAATATGATTTTGCCCAAGCTAATGTCTGAAGAACAAGCGAGTTTTTGTTTCATGGAGGAATATTTTCGAGAATATTGCTTTGGCTCGTAAAATTGTCCAGGAACTCGATAGGAAAGTTCTTGGGAATAATGTGATCTGTATATTAGATATGGCTAAGATGTATGAACTCGAGTGGAGCTTTCTATTTGAAGTTCTCAGAAGTTTTGGTAAGTATAGTGAAGAAATGCATTATGAATTGTTAGTTTTCGATTGTGATGAATGGAAATCTGGTTGGTTTTTTTAAATCTTCGAGAGGTAAGGCAAGGCAACCTGCTATCTCCAAAACTGACGTAGAGCGGGTCGTGGATAATTTCATGGCCAAGATGGACAAGAAAAGGCCTGATCGGAGACAGAGATGATCTGGACCGTCAGAACTGAAAACGGACGTATCTTGCAAACCAGAATGAGTAATCGGACGTAAAATATTTGATTTTGGGGTAGGACGAGCTACTTTAATCACCCAACCCCGCTATGCTGGGTTGCGCAAAACAGATTTGCTAAATACAATTGGATTGACAGTCATTTCCCTATTTTAATTCCGTTTTTACTATAAAGTTGTGCCAACATGAAAAGTGCTTAGAATATTTAGGAGAACAGCGTGGTGAAGCCAAATAGGATACTTACTATTCTTGACTGAAAACCTTACGCACTAGTAGACATCACGACCGTCTATAAATAGCGGATTCGGAACAGTTATCCGAGGAAGATGGTGCTCATCCTCACGTTCTTCCCTGTGTCAAAAACTATTCATTTTAGCATAGAGGAGCTCAGTGGGGTGTTAAAAATCTTTTCGTGAAATAGTAAGTATGCCCCTCGTCATCTTCTGTGGGGATGTCCTTGTTGGACCTAGGCTAGTGGAGATAGGAAGGCCGTTGGAGCATTAATCTTTTGCTTTGTGGGGGTTCCAAAACTCGTGTAGACAGTTAGATCTTGAGTGCTCACACTTCTGCGCTTCCCAACAGTCCTATTGTCTCATATCTCCTTTTTGCTAATGACATGGTGATGTTTCTCTATGGCAAGAAATCCAATTTCAAAGTTTATAAGGTTTTTGAATGATTATGAATTCATTAAAGGTGTACAGGAAAAAGTGTAATTACATTATATCAGAAAAGGTGTCATATGATTGCATGAAGGTGGTGGAACACATTACAGTTTTTACAAGCACCAAATCTATCTTGGGGCTTGTAACATCCCGGATTTTTCCTAACTTGGCGATGGACGTCCTTGGACTTAGAACTGCCCTAGGACCTTATTCTGTCATAATTAGGGCATACTTTAGTTAAATACTAAACTGAATAATCAATAGAATTAGCTTAAACCATTTTAAATACGAACTGCAAAACCCAAAACTAGTAGAATCACTAACGCTACATTACCTGAAAACCTAGGATCAATCTCAAAGCCCAGTTGCTCTCGGGAGCACATTGAAACTCCGTATTGGACCTGGACCGCGTGTCGAAAGTCCGATTACCGCAAAACTATAAGGTTATGGCCGCCTTACTAGGCTTGACAACCATCTCGAAAATCAAGCCCTAACAGTATCCAAAAACGCACAACTTGAGCCCGGAGCAAAGTGTGTGAGAAACGCGAATATCTTTAGAAAATGAACCCAAACTTAAGTGAATTGAGTCGCTCGCTTGCAGGCCAGATATAAGGATTCAGACTGTCAGAATCTAACCCAATTACACCTTCGGATCAGAAAAAATTTCCAACACATGTCAGTGTACTTGTGGCCCTAATTGAGTGGCAGTGACCGTTGAACTGAAACTAGTCCGCCACGGTCGATCTATAAATTCGATCGGACCGAAAACCTGGCCTGACCTATATCCAATGTCAGGGAACTTTCCCTAGACCGTATGCAGAAAAGGGGCTTCCGGATGTGCCCCGTTGGACCGAAACAGCCTCTCCTTGGCTATAACCTAGGTATACCATGGCCCTGGGGCCATTCCCATCAGTTCCGGGCCTATATAAGAGCCTTTACCCACCCCTCTCACATTCCATACGAATTTCTACCCCTAGGAGAGAGAAGAGAGAAGAAAGAGAAGGAAAGAGAGAGAAAGTGAGAGAGAGAGTGAAGGATTGTTCTTGGGATTCGATCCCACTATTCCACGCGCTTAGCCACCACTTCCGTATCGCCATACCGGCGAATCCAATTCCGTTTTCGGGTAAGAAATCTTAACCCTAATCTGTTTTAGGGATTTAGATAGAGTAAAAGGTGAAATAACTAACTTATTTCATGCTATAGGCTGTCGTTGTGTCGTAGACGAGGACTTAATGTATAAACTGATTTCGTTACGCGTTAACCGATGAAAGGTGCGGACTATAAATGTTTAGGTTATGATTTTCAAGGCTTTCAATGTCAATAATGATTTATGACTGACTTGATTGATGTCACATATGCTTAGATACGACGTTTCCCGTATGTTACTTATATATATAGTCTATGTTAAATATAATGCATTCCATGTGTTTGTTGAAATGTGTGAACGAATATGGAATTATGATTTGTGCTTACTATGTCTATTTGATTGAGAATATATGAACGTTGTATGTGTAGCATATCCGTTGTGTAAGGATTTGCTATAATACATGTTATAACTATTGTATTACATGTATGTTCATGTGTGTAGTCTAAGTGTTTGATTAAATGCTTGAATGAGAAAATGCTTGTTGAAATGTATTTCATTAGGGTGTTGAGATATGATTCTCAATCCCTTATCTATAGTTACAGTTTCTTTCATGTAACTTATCTTACTATTATGTGATTTATGGATGACGCCTATGTGTAACAATATGTACACTATGTGTTTGTTAAAATGCTCAAACGAGATTTATATTGGAATTGTTTGTCACATGTTGTTTTGATGATCACACATGAATGCCTATTGTGTTGGAGTATGATTAGGACTACTGCATATTCCAGGCAATCGGTAACGGTTTTCGAGTTAGTGGTCGAGGTCGTTTCGCCACACAAGACATGTTCGAGGAATCCGAGTCGTACACCACTTATTGACAGTGATTAGGCCACGTGGAATGCTTACGCACTCCATATCGATCAATTCAACGTACGCTCGTACCAGTCGAGCTTGTCAAGTAACCCGATTGACCTACTGTATGTTCACCATGGATGGACGCTACTGCTTAAACTTAAGGTACCAAACTGACCAATGTAAAGACTCGTCTCAACCATGGTACCTCGATCCGCTAAGACTCATAAGCCGGGCATGGTGGTATGGGACACCGTGGTCGAGCTGTCGGCCTACGCTGGGGCGACGAGCCTCCCCATAGTGACCAGTGAGCAACCCAAACTCGTGAGCCGAATACGATGGTTTGGGACACTGTATTCGAGTTGTCGACCTACGATCAGGAGACGAGCCCGTAGTGACCTCGATTATAAATCGGCCTACATTGGCGCAGCCTGGCTATGGTCCCCAGTCGAGTTAGTGACGAGCCTTCGAAAATAGACTGTCAGTTGGTAGGGCGTTGGTGGTGTGACCTCGAGTATGAATCAAGTCTACGCTGAGGTGATGAGCCTCTCGTAGCAACCTACAGTATAAACTCGCGAACTTGCCTATCGTATGTGATTAACTAGGATTGACGACCCTAGATGGATCATTGTTTAGGTAAGTGATACAAGGGAGGTACCTTGGCTTCCCAATCCTGCTGTATGAAAAGGCTTAAATAAGAACTTGGTAATCATGCTCATACACAGCATTGCATGTGCCTTTGGCGTTGGAGTTGAGCACTGAGGAAGGGGTGCATGCCGTGACCGTGAGATGAAGTTCGCAGAGGGAGTGTAAGCGAGGGCATACATCATTAATACATATCATCCTTGCATTAACCAGAGTACTTAGAAATGCTTGATTGTATTACTTTATCATTACTGCTTGACTGAATTGATAACATGTTAGAATTTGCCTTATAGCTCCACTGAGTTGTTCACTCACTCCCACGTTCTGGGACGGTGCTTTAAACACCAACCAGACTCAGTCTTAGCTGCAGTTGATGGCGATGCCTACGAGGCGGAGCCAGATTTCGAGGATGATGAGGAGGCATTCTCCTATATGCAGTTATCAGGCGGATTCATGTGAGCCGTGTTCTGATCGTCGGGGCTACAGGGATGCTGATTAGATGCCACTACACTTGATATTTTTGTATTGTGGACCGCACATGTATATTCATTTGGTGTATTTTGAGATTATACATGTATATACCTTCAGCCCGGAGACATGATCATACTCTGAGATTTATACCCACTCTATACGTCTATCAAAATCTTCCGCTTGCTAATCTAAACTGTCTCTGGAGTATGATATGTTGTTTTGGTCTAATCTCCCTCATGTTTAATGTGCTAATACAGACAACATCTAAATCATCATTATCTATGTTGCATAAGTGATGCGTTGGAACTCGGGAGTTGGGTTTCTACTCGACCCCCGATTTTCAGGGCGTTACATGGCTCCTCTCTTTTAAAGGGTGGGCTGGAAATCTAAGATCCTTTCTTCAGGAGGTAAGACTATTCTCTTGAAACATGCTCTTTTGAGCATTCCTATATATATTATTGTTGCCTTGCCAGTTCTTTTGTCAGTAAAATCAGTGTGGAGCTATATTCATTCTAGAAGTGGTTTGGTGAATTGATATAAGTGGATTTGGCATTTAAAACTTTTGCTAAAAATTGTTTTTTTTTTTTAATGTGGCTGAAAACTTCGCATGAAAACTTCTTTGGTAGATGATCTTTGGTGTCGAGATGTAGTTGATAAATTGTTATGCCCGACATCGAGGGACGCTCACAGAAGTTCATGCACTAGGATGCTAGGTAGGCCCCACCGTGATGTTTGAGAGAAATCCACCCCATCCATCCATTTTGCAAGATCATTTTAGGATATGCGGCCAAAAATGAGGTGGATCCAAAACTCAAGTGTCAGGCAAGAGGAAGAAGCGGGATTTAGCGACCACCGTTGAAACTTTCATGTGGCCACAAAAGCTTCGTCTTAGGCTAAGTTTACTTTGATTTCAGTTCATCTTAGTGAGAATGACCTTATAAAGGGTTTGGATGGCATATAAACATCAAGGTGGAGCCCATAAAGGTTTCAATGGTAGGAAACTTTTTCCCTAATTTTTCCTCTCATATGGCCCAATTGAGTTTTAGATCCGCCTCTTTTTTGATAATATGTCTTAAAGTGATCTCGCAAAACGGTTCTTCCAAATATCACAGTAGGGCCCACTTAGCATCCCAGCACAACAACTTCCTGCGAAAGCCCGCGTTGTGGTTCAGCAGTATTGCTGATAGGGGCACACTCCAGTGGTACCAGTACCACAATAAGCGAGCGATGTGTGGGGCCAATGATGTGTTCACGGAATCCAACCCGTCCATAAGTCGCACATCAATAAATCTCCAAGGCCCAAAAATCAGACCATCCAAAACTCAGAATGTCCACATTGATTAGCATTGGGGGCCAATGTGATTTTTTAAATTGAATCAGTGGATATCAGAAGTAGAAACACCGTAAGAAAGCCGCCGGTAAAGGTCCCAAAAACTGCAAACAAAGGCTTTGCCGGTGGCCAGACACGCCGAAAAAGGAGGCATCGGTAGTTTATTTACCAGCGCCCATTAGGCTTTTCTAGCGGTTTTGCTCACCGCCACTATTAAGGGTGTTGGGGATTTTGACCTGCGGAATCACACAGATCTAGATCTAGGATAGCAATTCAATGGCACCAAGCACATACGAGAGAACACACAGATTTAACGTGGAAAACTCTTACGGGAAAAAACAACGGCACAAAGCGACAGATCTCCACTATGAAACAGAAATTACAAAGAGAGAGGACTTACATGATTCAAACAACCTCGAATCTCACCCTTGATATACCCTTTAATCTCCCTAGAACCCCTTTAGAAAGCTTTAGAAATATTCCCAATACTTCCCATCCCCTAGAAAAACCGTAGAGACACCTATTTATAGTTTAGGCAACTTCCCCTTTCGCACCCTTGTGAAAGGCGACACAGAATCCGCAGTCCGCATCAAATTCGAAAACGAATTTACATAAACTACGACTGGTCGAACCGAGGCTACGACTGGTCGTAGGACCCCTTCGACCGGTCGTGAATCCCAGACACCAAAAACTGAGCTCGCTGGACTTCGAGTCGTGCAAGCCACGACCAGTCGAGCAGCTCCTACGACCGGTTGAGCAATCCCACGACCAGTCGAAGGTGGTGAAGACTTTTCTCACAACAAAGGGAACTTTACCAGCGGTCAGCCGCCTTTACTGGCAGTCAGTAGCCTTTACCAGTGCTTCTTTTGACTGCAATTATAACCTGAAAAAGCGTCATTAAAGGTCTTCCTAAGCACCGGGAAAAGCCTGACAAGTGCTTGAAAAAGTCTTGTAAGCGCTGGTAAATGTATGCCGAACCGCCACCAAAGGTCTACCAAAACACTAATGGTTTGCCGAAGTGCCAGTATAGATTGCTGGTAAAAATGTTTTTTTTTTTTATAATGTATTTAGTTATTTATATTTGAATAAAATCTGTATTTTTTTTAAAATATATATTTGAAATATAAAAAATGTTGCACAACATAGTTAAAAATGAATATTAAAATAATATTTACAATAATAAGTTGAATGGTTCCAAATACACATAAAAAAAATCCATCGATCCAACTCCCGTTCATCTTTACCTACAACCTGCCAAACAAAACAGCAAAAAGAAATTAATTACATCCCAAATAACAAAAAAAAAAATAATAATAAAATAAAATCTATAAATATTAAATTAACTAATGAAGGTAATCAAATGTACATGTTCCAATCCATGTCACTTCCCAAATCTTAAGTTTTAACAATTTCTATTTGAATGTGAGTAGAAATGAGATCATTTTAGAGAGAAATTTTATATTTTAATAATATAAGTGTTGGATGCTTTGACAACATTTGTATTTTATAATACTTTTACTGTAAGTATCTACGCCGTGTCTTTTAGACTTGGATCAACTCGTTTGGGTCACGAGTCAAGTCACGACAGTGGGCCACATAGGCACAGATTAGGTACCAAATAGGAAAATTTTTTGTTTGTAATAAATAGGAAACTCAATCTTATGATTATGTACTTTTAACTGAAGTGATTAACTGAATGGCCTGACATACCAATGTCTAAAAGTACCTCCCATGCTCTAGATACAAACGAGACAAATAACAAAGAAACAAGATGAAAGATAAAATACATCCGAGCACAGTAGGTACAGAAACTCAATGCATTAACTATCGACAAGAACTAAGTTTGTGAATAAAGATCCAATACAAATAAAGATCCAAGACGTGCCTGTATATCAAACGACATCCACACTGAGTTTCAGTAATCCTAAAAGAGCATCCCATTACACAAAATTAAAAGATAGAATCTCTGTATGATAGAGATTTTGTAAGGGTGGCAGTGAGATCACAACTCTCATGGGAGAAAAACCATAATATACTACAACAAAAGGCTAGTAGATATCTATCGAACAAAAAAAAAAAAAAAAAACTCCAAAAAAGAAACAAAAAGGAGATAAACCTCAATCATTAGTTCATCACAGATAAATTACAGACATGTCCACCATCAGAAGCCCAACGATCCACACCTCCTCTAGTCACCATTAATTAAACCAGCACAAAAGAAAAAACACATTTGCAGAACCTTAACCAAAATTCATCATAGAAGACTTACAAAATGTTATAGAGTACCTCTCCAATGGTTGTATCCTTCTTTACCCTGCGAAAGAGCCTCACACAGAGCATAGTATTATCTGCAGTGGAAACACATTCAGAATGATGAAGCTACTTGCTTATGTTTCAATTTGATGCTTTTCATCATAGAAGACTTGCAAGATCTGACAAGCAAAGATACTGCCAAAAGACTATCAAGTTAAATTTAATATCTGGAGCAATTAACAAACAGTTGTCAGATAACGATCACAAACACACTTATTGGTGTTGCGGAAGAGATTGTATAGTATCAACTATTACTGACATGAATGTCTTTGACAGAGCAAGAGCCATATGATCTACCCTTACCTGCAATGATTTCCAAAACATTGAGATACAGCAAGATAAGAATATTTTGGGGCAATGAGATAGATTTATTGGAAAAACATTTAACATGTTTGGACCATAACTAAGCAACATTTTTTTTAAGAAATGGTGATTTTCTTTTTTTTTTTTTAAGAGCAAATGGCAATAATTTATTGGCAAAAAGAAAGGAAAAAGTAATGATGATGAATCATTACATAATTACAAAAGGCTAAGCTGCCCAAGCATTAAGCAAGCCCAAACATTACAGTCAAAAGATTTTATAGACTTAGACCACTCAGCAACATTTGACTTTGCTCTTTTGAACCTCATTGGGAAGCGGTTTCAGAAAGACCTATTTTTCAGTTTAGCCCATATAAATCATAATCCCGTAAATAATGAGAGGCACCATATTCCTTTCGCTTACATACCTCCTCCCAGCTAACCAAGTGAAACTTTCTTTTAGTCTCCGACCCCTTGCCAGAGGTCCCAGCTAAGCAAGTGGCTTACAGAACTCTGCATCAAACTATTCTGAAATCATTCGCTCAAATGTCCCAAGGTAAAGGCAGAATGTTATAATTTCAAATACAAAGTCAATGCTACTGATTCATGACATATATCTGCAATTGTCTGAATTTTTTAATCTATCTGAGATGATCTGTACAATTTCAGAGCATTTCACCAATTTGAAGCTTTAAATTCCACCTAATATACATATATAAGGACAGAATCACTTACAACATCCATTTCTTGTTTTATTAGTAATTCACTTGCTGGACTTACTAGCTGAGCAGATGGTGCCTTCCCTGCTGACAAGTCCCATAGCTCAGCCTCTAGCATCTCAATTGCACTCCTGGGACGAAATGGAAAAGATAAGCATCAGATCAAAGACTACTCTCCTCTCAAAGCAATAGAGTGCATGACCTAAGGAGGAAAAAAAAAAAAAACCCCCCAAGACATCTCAAAAGCATAATGATTAATGATAAAAACTTCATGTTAGTAAAAATTATGCATTCACAAAAGATATCACAACAAGCATGTTGTTGACAATGTTCAACTTTGAAACACGAACCAAAGACGACATGGGAAACAAAAGCAGGAAATGCCAAATGAAATAACAGAAAGTTTTGCGATGAGCAGCAGATTTGGTTGATATATTTCTGATATGATATTCCCCACTAGATTAGCTGACAATTTCATAGGTTCTATAACCATATTTTGCAACAGAACAATCTAAAATTATTTATTCACCTATCACGAGATGAAACAAGTAGTTCTTCTCAAATGATCTATCAGACTGCGAAAAAGAATCCTTTGTATAAAAGAATTTCACTGAAATGGGTGAAACTTATCAGAACAAAAAATTTAAACAACAGGTCATAACTTCGGATATGGCACTAAAAAAGCAAGATGCAATGAAAAGTTTGCTAATATGAATTTCACTGAAATATGTTATACACAAGGAAGCACTCATCATTTATTTTAGTCAACCATGAAAAGTAGCTACAATACAAGCAGATCTATGGATCTACCCAGCCAGTGAAAAGAAGCAATTCTCTTTTCATCTTTATAATCTCACAAGTCATAACAAAGGAAGTCAAGGAATGATGGAACAAATATCATGGACCAATGGAAATACCTGTGTTGTGGATACTGCATCCCACTTATTATATGTTCCACTGCTATTCTCTGTCCAATCCCCAAAATCCACCCTGGAATTGATCAAACTCAAATCATTAAGAGCATGATAAGAGATGAACGCATTCAGGACGCAGAACATGAAATCAATCCATACACAATGAGAAGAGAACCATGATCTAAACTGATGCACAACTCTGATGTTTTTTTACCATTTTAACCATCCATTTAGTGGGACCCAAACAACATCGAAACTAATACATACTGCAGGACTCAAGCCCATGACAACTCAGATACTGTATCCAATGCGCTGGTCGCCTCATCCAAGAGCAGGATTGCTGGGTTCTTTAGTATCGCTCAGGCTAGAGCGATCCTTTGCTTATGTCCGCCCGATAGCTAGGTCCCTCTCTCTCCAAAGTATGTTTCATAACCATCCTTCATGGAGCTGCAACCAGCATTGACCAAGAACACAAAAAACATGGTCATGAACAAATTGCAATCATGATGATTCTCTAACGACCAACTCCAATCTGTTGATTTGGATCAGGAAGGGATGTCTTTTGCTTAATATCTGATGCATTGCTATTTATGAGGTTGATCTGATCCATTTCATCCTGTGGGTCTTGTACATAAATGCAACAATAGTAATGCTTTTCTTTTTCTTTCTTTTTTCAACAATAGGAATGCTAATATGCAGGTCACTGCATCAAATTTCTACGCAGCTCCCTCCTCATGGTACATGTTGCAAACACGTAAGGGAATTGGTACTCTTGTTCTGAGGGCCATCATGTGTATGGAAATATCCAAAAAACAAGGGTTGTTTTGAGCCATCTTGTATCAGGTTTATCCTTTAGCTTTTGGTTTAAAAACTATTGTCATCTTCAAAAAAAAAAAAAAAAAAATCCAAAAATCAAGGGTCATGTGGCGGCCATCTGATCAGTGAAATGGTTGGATCAGAAGTCCACGTTCAACCAGAAAAATTCACAGTAACAGGATGGGCAGAGCCAACTAATTGCTGCAATTTTGTCCTACATTCCATCCACCCGGTGTATCAACAGTCCCCACCACCGGAAATGTTTGCCAAGCATACTGTGCGAATAGAACTGCATAAAACTTTTGTGCAGAGACCTACATATTTAGCCTTCTTCATGCAAAAATTGAGGAAATGTAGCCTCTAAAGGTTTCACACTGGACAAAGATTTAGCAGGTCAGAATGACGATGATGATTCTTCTAAGTTTAAGGTTTTCTAGAATTTCATGTCTCTACAATCCAAATATGCCATAACAAATCTTGCACGCATGCATGTACAAGTGCCTGAGCCCCTGTGCATGTGATTTTATAACTATGAAGCAGGATCAAGAAATTCTCATCAGCCTTTTCCTGCTCCCAGATTGCACATTGAAGAGAAATGCTCTTCATATAGTTCTATAATTACAAAAACAAAAAATAATAATAATAATAATTGGCACTGTTGATGCGGACACAAGCGCATTCAAGGTGTACCAACGAAGAAAGCGCCAACCACAAGTGCCGTCCTTGTGGATAGGCAACTATTGAGGAGTTGAAGACCTTTCACACGTGATTGGACATATGAAGACCCCACTCAGGAAAGACACATGTGAAGGAAGATTGGAGAAAGAAGACCGAGCGCCCGAACTTTCCCGTACTTATGTTATTTGCACGTTTTTGCTTAGTTAGGGGTATTTTAGTAAGTTTATATCTTTATTTGCTTATTCTAGGGGTCTTTTAGTAATTTTATGTCTTTATTTGCTTATTTAAGTGGGTTAAAGCCCTAAATCCGAATTTCAACTATTGATTAATGAAAAGCAAACCCTTTGGTTGCCTCCTTCCTCTCCTCTCTAATGGTGCTTCTTTTCTTCCCTTGATCTTCTTCTTCTAATTTTTTCTTGTGCCCCTCCAACTTCTTCAAGGTAATAATTTTCTTCCTTCTATTTTCCAGTTTTGGCTAATCCTTCTTCGATCAAAATCTTGAGAACCAATCTAAACCCTAAACCCCCAAATTCTCAAATCCCTAATCCGAGAAACTTCTTGGTTCTTCGGACTAGTGATCTTCGTTGATCGATTGGGTGTGACCGTGCAAGATCGGGAGGTCTCATCCCTCGCCGGATCCAACTTAAGTAGTAATTGAACTCCATACTCCATGGTTGTGGTGATGGCCTGTTCCATTGCATGTTTCCTTTATGATTTTCTCAGTTATGATGATTACTGCTAGAATTTTAGATCATTTATTCCTTTTATTTCCACTGTTTATTTATGTTCATGAGCATGCATCATAATTAAGGCTGTCCTGCGTCAACTGTGCATCTTTATAGCTAGCAAAATTGTCACCTTCTTCCATATGCTTCATTACTTGTAGCTCCATTTTTAGTTGCTCAATTTCCAACTCCAATGCCTGTTTCTGGTACAATTTCTTTTCCAACTGAAGTATTTTATTCAGAGAAGCTTCTTTTTCCCTCTGTGCATATTCCCAATCAAATGAGAAATCACATGAATTCTAAAATTGGTGCAGAAATCTTACGACAAATTTTATCCAAGATCCAAGCAACCCACCTTTTGCTCTTTAACCAGCATCAACAGAGTTTTTCAACTCGCTGGGTGCCCGTTGACGAGAATCGTTCTTCATATTGTACTGTAATTATTAAAAACAAAGAGAGAGAGAGAGAGAGAGAGATTATTGGCATTCCAAATCTTCTTCTTCTTCTTCTTCAGTTTTGAGAGGGAACTTGCAATTTCATTAAAAAGAAAAGGGAAACAAAACGGGGGGAGAAGGGCCGCTGAGAAAGCGGCAAACTAACTCTCATCGAAAAAACAAACTACTAACAAACAGGAGAAAAAGAAAAAACAGCCCATTCGGTAATGTAGAAGTGGATTTTGGCCACTATAGATCCCACCAGGTTGGATGTTCCTTTGAAGCATCTTTCATTGCGCTCTTTCCAAATTGCCCACCAAACCACAAGAAGGGCCAATCTCCAAAAATCAGATTTTTGCTTACCAATAGAGACCCCATGCCACGCCTTTAAGAGCATACCCGTAGAGTTTGGGAGGCACCAAGAAACGTTGAACCAAGAGAAAACAGAGGCCCAGATCTAAGAGAGAATGGGGCAATGGATAAAGAGGTGGTTAGCCGATTTAGCGTCGCCCATACAGCAAAGGCAGATGTTGGTTAACATCATTCCTCTTTTTGTTTTTTTTTGAAAGATAACGCAATTTCATTAAAAGAAAAAAAGAGAAACGAGCAAACAGAGAGTCTGCCGAGGAAGCAGACAGCAAAAACATGAAAAACAAAAGAAAGAAGTTGGGAGAACTAAATCTCAAGGAACATCGGGTTGTAGTCCTTCAGCTTGTCGTCATTGGAGGCCCATTTGAATAATCTGCGCTTCGCCCTGGACGAAACAAAACGAGCTGAATTGGATGAGTCCCTAAAACATCATTCCTCTTTTCCCCAAGTTATCTACTGTAAGCACCTTTGCCTTAGCCACCAACCATCCGAACGCGGCTATTTTTGGGGGAAGCTTGTATTTCCAAATCTTATCTGTCATGGGAGGGGTAACGGGAGCGTGTGCATTCCAAATCATTTGCATGACTGTGACAAGTAATTCTTTCAAGCATTTGTTTGCATGTGCAAGGAAATTACAACAATGGAAGCATCAAGAAAACAACTACTAACTACACATAGATGAAACATTCCTATTTAAGTTGATATTCAGTTTCAAAAACATTACAACCCAATTTGAATATGCTGTGATGGAATAGGCCCTACACAGCTGCATTTTCAAGCAAGGCATTGGAAACATGATATAGGTCACACAAAACGCAGATGGCTAAATATCGAATGCGAAACAGTTCGAAACCTTGTCATCTTTTTTTTTCTTTTTTTTTTGAAAGATTGAAGTTCAGTGATGCTGGTTAAATAAAAGGCAATCCAAGAAGATCAAGCAACTTCAAATTGCTTTAGTTGCATACTGATGGTTATAATCAAGATGCACTTACATCAAATTGTTGATTGGACCTACGTCTAAATTATCTTGACTGACCATATTAATGACCATTGATCAAATGTTTTGTATTTGTCCAATCAGTGTGATGTTTGCATGGTAGCCCTGGAAACGTGCATTAAAACCCAAGGAACATTCTACATCAATGGATTGATCTGTGCAAGTGTCCCAGTGCAACTAGGAGCATTAGTACCTGTGAAATTAGGCGAGAATTAGCTAGTGTTAACAATGGTGTTAATATGCCATCTAGCCCACCATTGAAAACTTTTTAGGGTTAACAATGGTGTTAATATGCCATCTAGCCCATTCATAAGTTTAGTCTCACCAAGGTGAATGGAAAACACAAATGTCGGCCTGAACTAAAACGTTTGTGCACCCCTAGAAGGTTATGGTAGGTGTTTAACCCCAACTGCTTATGGTGCCACTCATCCCAACATGAGCTGATGAAACTGATGGACAGGACCAACGTTACAGAAATTAAGGTGGGTCCACACAATGTCAGGTGACCAACACCCCAAGCTCCCAACCTTAAGGATATCCATTGCACACAGCCTAGTGCCAGGGTACTAACTATGACCAATGGAACACCTCTGGGCTTGAAATCTAGCCTGCTGGGCACTAGCTATATGGCCAATGGACCAGTTCTAGGCCTGAAATATAGCCGTAGGTAAGTCGACTGAAACATGCACCATGCTGCAAGTCAGACCCAGTCTGTCCATCTTGAGGATCCCACCATGCTCTGTCACAGGACTCGGGCCTACCAACTCAAAAGGCAGCCAACCAATTTTTATTGGCCGTCAACTGGTTTTGTTAACTGTGGCCCACCTATTTTGTTAATCAGCCTGAATTTTTTTTGGAAGAGCATCCACATCTACACTTTGATACACCTGAAAAGCTATGGTGGTGCACCCATATAGGACCCACCTTTTCATTCTCCTTGCAGGGATGGCACTAGAGGATTGGTTTTGTAACTAGGGCAGAAACAATCCACATTGCATTTGGAACGAGAAAAACAAAGAAACTGTATCTGCATTGAGACAAGATATTCACTTTAATTCAGCTGAACAAATGCACAAACTGATAGTAGGAAAGTGACATTACTGAGAGAGGCTTTTTGCATTCACACTCAAATGCAATAGGACTAACCGCCACAACTGTAAGGAGTCCCTCCATCCTCTTCCTCTTTATTCATTACAAGGGCACATTCTCGTACATTTCTCACATGAGACCACAAGATCTGAAAGACGAATTATCCAAGCGTTGTGTATGTGATTGGATGCATATATCAAACCCAAATGGCTAAATGATAAACAAATCAGAGCTCAGCCAAACAACGTCCGTCCAACTCCTACTTCCGACGTAATTTTCAGTACAAATGCTAAAAGTGGATGGATTGCCATGAAAAATAAAAAACCAAGAAAGAAAATAAATGGGAAACAGAATAAAAATTAATAACAAACGAACAAAGCATGTAAATACTTACCAATCCAGTTGGTGAACCATGACAACCGAAGAGAGGACTCCTCCCTTTCAAAACTAGTAGCAAAGTATCCTTCACTGACCTAACCCCATATTTTCCCAAACATGAAACAAATGACCCATGATAATAAAAATAATAATAACACTAGATTTTTTTTATTTAAAAAAAAAAAAAAAAAAAAAAAAAAAAGAATGACCAAAACAATTTGGATATTTTGGATCAATAGAGTCATTTGCACATGCAAATAATCATGCCTTGCCAGGTAATCAAATAACTCAAAAAAGAAAAAAGAGGAGAGTGCCAATCTTACAGCATCTAATTCATCCATGGTGAGGACCAAGGCACGACAACCCCAGTACTCCGCCTCATGCCCAACGCATCTTGGTAGCTGTACTAAGATTACCTCACGAGTACCTGTAGTTGTAGATGTAATCTTGTAGACATGGCTACAATTTTGCCTCATAAATATTCACATCCTTTTTTACATTATTTACCTCGTTTTGTGAGATCATGATTTAGCGTGTATAGATAGTTGGTATCTAGCAAGCACAACATATGTTATTACCATGGTATTTTAAATACAACCCAAAGCTTCACAGGGTTGTACAATTTCTCTCGCGTGATAAATTCCTCCACAACACCTTCCACGGAAAAAAAAAAGTTATCTCAACAAAGTTATGTGATTAACATTGAAGCTATTTGTTCACCGTTATATAATCCAGATAGCTTAGCAATGGTCGTTAATTGAAAAGATACAGAATATTTCATCTTTATATATTAGTAACAATGTTATGATAAACTATAGGGATAATTGTAGACCTCTCCCCTCTATTTTATGAAAATTGTAACCCCCAAAAAATTATCTCAACAAAGATATGAGATTAATATTGAAGCTATTTGTTTACCATTATATAATCCAGATAGCTTAGTGTAACACCCCGGATTTTTGCCAACTTGGAGATAGACGTCCTTAAGCAATGAGTCGATCCTAACACCTTATTAACTTGTCAAAACTCAATTTTACAATCAAAGATCGCTTTTTTTACCCATTTCCTTCACAAATCTCACATTTCATCACCTTGTTCTTTAAATCTTTCTAAGTACTTTCACATTAGACACTAATCTTAAAGTTTAGGTGATGAAGAACAATACTTAAACTAAAAATTTCTGTAAATAGTACATACATAAATAAGATGGGCTTGTGACCCTTAACATTATGGAATCATCGACAAATAGATTAGACTCAAAACAGAGTAGGGGGCCTACCCACGCAAATCCAGAGGGACCCAGGGTGGGACCCATACGTTTTTGGGGCATAGGGGGCAGAAGGACCTCGCCCCTTGGGCGAGCCCTCGCCGATTAGTTCAGGGAGTGGCGAGGCCTCGCCGGTCAGCGGGCTTAGTCGGGCGGGCCTCCCGGGCCGATCGAGTTTGGGGGTTGTAGGACCCCCCTGATATAGGGTTCATCCCTTAAAACCTTCCCAAACACCTACTTCCTTCACAAAACACACCCCCAAGCTCTCCCTTTCTCTCACAATTTTCGTTTTCTCTCTCAAGCCTCCCCACCAATCACTCATTCCTTCATTTTCGGTCACAACTCATTCACGTCCAATGTTTACAGCCATACCTACCCCCCTACCCTCTCCTTTCTCTCTCATTTGAGCCCTTACATCCTCCATTTGTGGCTCAAAATCGTGTAAACTCTCTACCTCATCCCATCTTTTCATTTCCCTTCTTCAATCCCTGTCATTTGGGCCTTTACAACCTCTGTTGAGGCTCAAATCCATGGAGAACCAAAGAAACCAGCCCTTTTCCCCCCTCTTCTTCACTTTTCATGGCCTTCTTCGAGTTCATTGCGGCCATTTTCTCAATTTCCATATTTTTCTCTCTCATGGGAAAGAGAAAGGGTGCCCCTCCTCCTTCGCTAGACTCTGATGCCTAGTCATTCATGCCGCCACCTTGTGGCTTGTTTGTTTTGTACTGTGATAGGCTCCTTGTGTTTTCATGATGATGGGTGTAGTAGTTGATAGAATGTTTTAGATGTTTGAAGCCTTGGTTGTATTAGCTCACATGCATCTTCTGTCATGGTCCATGTAAGGCTACATTCCATATATCGTGACGATTTTGGGTTAAATGAAATGCATGAATCTCCTTCTGTTATCGAATGTGTAGAATGCTTGACAAGTTGGAGTTGTACTTGACAATTGTGAACTCCTTCCACCCCTCCACTATTACTCCTCTAAACCCATCTCCGACTCCTTTTGGCCTCACCATTTTCCAAAGTAACAATAAAAGTAGGTGTAAGGTATTGTCCCTAGATTGGGTGTATCCCATGGTTTCCAACACCATGTTTGGAATGTATGCAATTAAAAGTAAATACCGAGATTTCCTTTCAAATTACACTTAGAAATTCATCATCATGGGATTTGGAAATCCCATCTCACACTCTCCCACACAAGGCTCATTTTCCAAAGCCTATAAAATTAATTTTAATCCCCTCCCACCCCCTACCAAACATGCACTCCAAATCCCGAGGTGGGCTTAGCAATGCAGTCCCATTTAATACAATAGGCCCTTAAAGTTTTGGACCTAGAGTTGGTACTCTTAGATTTTGTAAACAAATCTGGCAGTATGGAAAATCCAACGAATTAATAATGTGAACCCTAAGACCTCTTAGTTGGTCTGAGCGTATGTGAACTGCTCGAGTGTAGTTAAATTCAAGTTCAAGCAACTCAATTCCAATCAGACAACTTTGACCATAAGAGATAAAACAATTTCTGTTGGTACGAAATCATTTAGCGTATGAGTATAGACTTTGAATTACAACTATTGGTTGGTTATACTAAGGACACTGATTATGCTAAGACAAGTGAAAGATAAACTTCATTAGTTGGCGTAATTAGGTTGGAGTGAGATCTCATTCCTTCGTTGAATCCCCCTAATACTTATGGCTTATTTAACAACTCTTAGAAAAGTTGTTTTAACTTAGAAACTATTCACGCTTAAAGAAAAGTTATATATCCCTCTGATTGAACGTTAGATCAAAACAACACACTCCCTAAGATTGTCTTCTCAAGGGCATATTACAATCGGGAACACGGAGTAAAGAAACTATATATATAAGCGAGGTATTCGCGGTTTGAATTGACTTCTCAATCCTGGTAGTTACCAATGAACTCTATGCTCTGATCAAGCAGAAGGTCGGAATCAACTAAGATTAAGAACCGATACGATAAATTTTCTATCCTAGCTAGGCAGAAGGTCCATGTATCCGACTCAGACCCACTACACAACTTTCCTTCCATATTGGCCCGACCACTTACAACCAAAAGTTTATAACTTCGTCTTTGAGAAGTGTTAGGAGTATATCACTGATAGAGACCTTGTCTTTTTAGGCCTAAGAAATTCCTCAAATGGGTAACAGACAGTTAGGAATTGGATCCCGAATCACAGACCATTCTGGCTTACATAGGCATCTTACCACAAACTCACACCTGTCCCTGGGATCAACCACAACACCCATCATTGTAGCTCCTTTCTATAACCATAGGTGCTAACGCCATAGTACACATCATCGATGAAAGAAAGACCAACGTATTGGGAGATCGTATCCCATTTCAGGTCAATGATAGGTTTTAAAGTACATTTTGTTCCGACATACGGATCAGGACATCGATTCTTGAGCCCTTAGAGTAGAAATATTTTTAAGGGGGGTAGAACGTTAAGAGCCTAATCTAGTTAAGTCAGTCTATACATTCTTTGATCTGGGTGGCGCAGTGGAAACGTAGTGGACCCTTACCCCACTAGCCCAGGATCGAAGGAAATTGATCATGGTTATACGTAGGTTAGGTCACCAAAGAGGATCTGAATCTTCCTTAGAACCTCAATAATGGAGTTACTAGAAAGAAAGCAATTAGGGTTTAAGTAGTAACCAATTCGTATTAACGATAGAGGCATACCAATGGGTATGAGCTGAATTACAATAGCCGAGGTCAGTTTATCCACAAATCTGCTCGTGAAATACGAACTTAATAGAAGTCGTAGCACACTATCCTATGAGAAACCTTTTGTCACGCCCCAGACTCAGTAACCAGACTCACAAGGATTCCGATGACCGGTTCTGAACGCAACAGCCTCCATAGTACCCCATTCTCGGCTCCTGAGGCAGGTTCCGATCCTGGGATCCTACAAGGAGGATTTTTATAACAGTATAATCATTCCAATACGAGCATACCCAAGATCATAGCAAGAACATCTGAGAATAACGAAGGCACACATCGCAAAATCCACTATAAATTTGAACTTTTACAATCATCCATAAGGTCCGAAGGACATACATGAGATAAAAGGAAAAGAGAGAAAGGTCAGCAACACTGGAGTCCTCAAATGCTCAGCTCTACTCCGTGCTCTACTGCTGTGTCGCTTCTTAGAGTATCCTGCACGCATCAATCGTGCATAAGCTTATAGAAGCTTAGAGGGTGGTGTAGGTGTGTGATAATGGTGCACAGAAGGGTAATAGGAGATACAAGGAGAGAAGCATGGTCAATGAGGATATCACTAGCCTTACCCAGGCTTATCATGAATAAGATGCAATGAGTACTGGGTGTCATGCCAAGGCAATGCATGAAGGGGCTTGTACAACCAATGCTAATGCAATGCAAGTAATGTCGGTACTCATATCCAAACCACAAGTCATGTACATTTCCAATCATAAGGAAATCACCGGGTCTATTACACTTCTTGAATGATGCCGCTCTACTGAGACCCCGCACAATCAAACGAGCGTAAGAGACCTCACTACCCGCTGCGACGACCAATCACCAACAAGGCCTGAAGGTAGTGGACCCATTTACGAGCCGGTCGGACTCGGCCAGCAATGCCTCCTCACATCGGGCGGTAAGGCCACACCCCTCCATCCAACTACTACACGACAAGGGGAGACGCGGCCTAATGGTATAAGGCCCTCGTGCGCTCATATATTCCACCCGGTCACGGCGTTGGAGCAGATCCTTGGTACCATGGAAGTTTTGGGAATTTCACCCATGGGTATCCTATGCACCCGGTATGCTCAACTAATATTTTCGGTGTCCACACATACAGCCATCCACGAATACCCCTGTGGAGGCAAGGCCCTGATGAAGTAAGGGCAGATATCCATAAGCTATGCAATGCCAGATGCATGAATCACACAATCAACCATACATCAATCCCAAGCATCCATCTCTCGGGGAGATACCAACATGTCCTACTCAATGACACAACCATGGCCAATCATACCTCAACCAATCATGCATATGATGCGTATGGGAGTGGGCCATGAAGATGAATAGGGGTGCTAATGAGGTGAAGATGAACTCTCTACCTAACCATGAAGGGTCTAGGTACTTAACCAATTCCTCATAAGGAATACAACCTCTAGTGGGGGCCCATATACATAGGGTAGCCCATGAGACTAAGGAGAACAATGATATGGGCCTAAATAGATGAACGAGCCTAGCAAGGGTCTATGGTGGGCCTTTAACCACCCATAGAAGCCCATGGGCCTACCTCAGGGCCACCAATGTGGACATCCAACCACAATTGATCCCCAAGAGGTAGCCCATCTCTAATTGATTACGGATCAAGGCCCAAGGCCCACACAACATTAGAAATAAGAAATGGACAGCCATTACATACCACATACATTCATGTTGGGCTTGAAAAGGCGGCCCAAGGCCTATCCAAAACATGGATCCATGGGGAACACACATAGCCCAACCCATATATACCACTATGGGCCCACAAGGAAAGGTTAGGGCCCAACATAAAGGCTACTAATCCCATATATTGTTGTGGCCTAGTGGGCAGCCCATTGCTCAAATCACATGGGCAATGTCATGTTCTTAGTCAAGTAAGTTGGGCCTACAACCCGGCCCAAGTATAAAGTTGATTTGGTGGGCAATCAAGGGCCCATATACTTGTGTAATCTGGCCCACTAATCCAACACAATAGTATGGTAAAAATGGCCCAAGAGTTCAATGGGCCCATCAAGAAAGTTCCAGCCCAATTGGGCTCAAAGAGTTCAACAACTAGCCACATCCATGAACCCAATTAAATTCAACTGTGGTGGGCCTCAAAAGTATATTTATTAGGCCCAACATTTAAGGAACTAAATATATAAATTATTCCCTCTAAGATTCTTCACAATGTGTTGGGCCCCACTCCTCAAAATTTCAGCCCAAAGGCCAAACATAGTTATAACATGTTGCTGTCCTAAATTTGGGCACTCTATTGGAGTGGGCCCAGGGCCTCTAAAACTCTGAAAATTGAGGGCCAAGGTCCCTCATCATGCATACAATGAGAGAAAACCCAAAAAGGTGGCCCACCATCAAAGGAAATATTTTTGAATTATGGTTTTTTATCAAGGCACATTGCTGGACTGCACAGCAGAAAAATCTGGTAGTCCAACTATTTTGGCCCATTCTTTTGGATACCTAAACAGGGTCAGTTGGGGCTGAAATTTTTCAGAGTGATACTTCAATAGGTAGGACATACCCCCACAAAATTTCAGAATTTTTGAATATCCCTAAGTATTTTAATTAATTTAAACAAGACAGTCTGTCCAGAAAATCGGACAGACCTGGACATCCCAATGTGGTGGGCCAGTCCGGCCCTCGCCACGATGTGCACAGGGGTCCATTGGCCCTGAAAGTTGGTAGGTAGGTCCCACCATGGGTGGACCACAACTTCACAAAATTTCAGAATTTATGGACACCTAAAAATATTTTATTTTATTTAAAGAAATCAATCTGTCCTGAAAATCGGACTGATCTGGACACCATATTGTAATGGGCCAATCCAGCCACCACCATGGTGTGTACAGGTTTCCATTGGCCCCAAAATTTTGTAGGTTGGTCCCACCATGAGTGTACCACCTTCCTATAAATTCTCATAATTTTTAGACACCTAAAAGTATTTTAATATCTTTTGAAATTCCAACCTGTCCAGGGTGGAATATTGCTGGAATAGTGCAGAAAATCCAGACTGTCCACCTCATTTGGACCACACCTTTGGGACCCCAATGAAGGTCAGATGGGGCTGAAATTTGGTATGGTTGTAGATGGGTCATAAGGATACAAGAATCACATATTATTTTGTTTCATTATTTCCACCAAAGACCCATAAATCAGACCCCAAAGTGGCCCAAAAATCTGTCCAGGCAGATTTGGACAGCAATATGTAATAGAAATAATTAAAATATAAACATGGTTTTTCATGGGATTTAACCCTAGGAATTTGTGTAGTGGACCACCCCAGTGGGCCCCACAAATGTCCAGACCTTCCCCATCATCAAATACCCCTTGCATGTGTCCCATTTGGATAGATTTTGGGGCCACATGTCTAAGGATGGACTGCTATGGGTGTCCAAGCTCCATGGTTGGTCTGGATTTTTGTTGGCCTACAAGGTGGGCCACACATGCAAGATCAGAATTCTATCATAAAGAAAAATAAAATAAAATAAAATAAATGAAGAATCGGCCACAAGAGGAGGGGCTCCGCCACATTGAGGCCCTCCCCTTCATCAATCACACCATACATTCCTTTTATTCATAGGTTACAATAAAGATCCACCACATGCATGTTCTAGATTTAAGATCAATGGTTGGGATGACATCCCAACCATGATTCTAGGGTCTAGATGACCTATCATGCTATGAAATCCAAGTAATCCTCCATGATGGGGGCCTATAGAGGGGAAACCCCATGCATGGACATGCATGCATCAAATAGGCCATTTGGCCACAACTAAGGGATGATGTAGGATCTCCACCATGGATTGGTGGGTCCTACACTTCCCACAAAAGAAATCTAAGTACATGAAAATAGAAATCCTAATTTCTAGGATTACACCCACCTTAGAATCTCCAAATTTGGACCTCCTAGCTCCTAGTGCACCAAGGGATCCATCTCAATGGGTGAGATTGGATTTAGATGGTTGGATTTGGAAGATTAAAGGGAAATGGGGCTGGAGAAGAGAGGGAGATGGGAGAGAAGTTGCTGGAGAAGAAGAGAAGAGAGAGAGAGAAGAAATGAGAGGGAAAGAGAGGGAAAATCTTTTAAGGGAAGTAATAATAACCTATGGTGACAATAACAATGTTGCTAGGGTAGGTTAGGTATGGGTAGTGTTTAGGGTGGGTAGTGTTTATTCCATGCAATAGTGTAGTGTGTGTGTGTGGTGTGCATGGGAAATTGTGCCATGGAGGTGGTCCACATGCTTTTGTACAAAAGTGGGCCACATGATGAAATGCTCATAACTTTTGATCCATAGGTCGGATTGACGCACAAGACGCGTCGTTGGAACCGCAACGACGATACGAACGAGATGACATAGGTCTTGGGTCGATCCGAGTCGGGTCTACGTGACTGAACTCAAAGTGACCATAAACACAATTTGAAGGTCGCGGGTCGCCAGAATTCGACCGGTAGGACCGCGAGACCATGATGAACAAGATGCATACTCACACACATACATGTAAACATGAGAACTAGGGTCGGGTCTCACACCTTTTTAGGATGAGCTATTAAGATATTGATTCACCTTACCTCGGACATAGAATAAGACGAGGACTTTCTCAGACCAAAGACCTAAAGAGCAACCTTAGAAATAGGAAATTTGAGCCTTTTAATGATGGACATTCCCTAAGGTTTTAGAGTGATCGGACTACGGAGTTACTGAAATATACAACTGCAAAATATTCGCGGCTTAACCCAATTCTAAATCCTGTGGGACTACCAATGGACTCACTGCTTGATCGAGCAGAAGACTAGGATCTACCAGGATTAGGAAGGGACACGATGAGCCTTCTACCTTGGTCAGGTAGATGATCGATGTATCAGGATCAAGCCCAATATAACTGTCTCTCCGTGTTGGTCAAACATTGAAAACAGCTATCTTACTCTAAATAGGTGGAAATCGTCATCAAGACTCCAAATGGAGAAATAAATCCATTGTAGCAAACCATCAGGATATAAGTAAGAGATAAAGAAATATTTTTAAGGGGGGTAGAGACAAAAATGTACCAGACTAGCATGGACAATATACACCCTACCACGCATATAAACTTGAAATCAGTAAGTCTTAGGCAAATAAAATAATCAAATCCTTACTTATTACCCTTAGCCAATTTTGGAGATGAAATATTTTTAAGGAGGGCTGATTGTAACACCCCGAATTTTTGCCAACTTGGAGATAGATGTTCTTAGGCAATGGGTCGATCCTAACACCTTATTAACTTGTCAGAACACAATCCTACAGTTAAAAATTGCTTTTTTTACCCATTTCCTTCACAAATCTCACCTTTCACCACCTTGTTCTTTAAATCTTTCTAAGTACTTTCACACTAGACACTAATCTTAAAATTTAGGTGATGAAGAACAATACTTAAACTAAAAGTTTTTGTAAATAGTACATACATAAATAAGATGGGCTTGTGACCCTTAACCTTATGGAATCATCGACGAATAGGTTATTTGGAAACATCAGCCTTTCCTGCCCTACGACCTTATTCTGCCATGAGTAAGGCATAATTTAATTAAGTGTTAATAGCTTGAACTACCTTCTATACAAACTACCAAAGGCCCGAGTATCACCTCAGGCCAAAATCCCTCAGGACCAAATCCTTTAGAAATTAGGCGAGAATTAGCTAGTGTTAAACTAGAGTACCTGTGAAATTAGCACCAATCACTTTAAATACGATTGCAAGACCCAAAACTTGTAGAACCATTGATGCTAGGTTACCCTAAAATCTAGGATCGCTCTCATTACCCAGTTGCTCTCGGGAGCATCATGAAACTCCGTATCGGATCTGGACCGCACGTCGAAAGTCCGATGACCACGAGACTAAGCGCTTAGGACCGCCTTGCTGGGCTTGACAACTATCTCGAAAATCAAATCCAACTAATGTACCAGAGCTGTTCGCTTGAGCCCGGAGTGAAGAGTGTGAGAAACGTGAAATTAATTAGAAATCAATTCCACATTTAAGTAATCTAAGACTTGTCGCTTGCGGGATTGATATAAGCAATCAGACCGTCAGAATCTGACCCAAATATATCCTCAGATCAGGGAAAATTTCATACACAGATCAGTGTACTTGTGGCCCTGATTGAGTTCCGGTGACCGTTGAATTGAAACTGGTCCGCCACGGGCGATCTGTAAATCCGATCGGACCGAAAACGTAACTCGACCTAGATCCAAGGTCTGTGAGCTTAAGTCCAACCTTTGGCTCAAGGGAGGGCTCCAGAAGAGCTCCGTTGAGACGGAACAATCTCCCTTTGGACATAACCTAGGTATACCATGACCCTGGGTCTAATTTGGTGAGTTTTTAGCCTATATAAGGACCTTAAATAGCATGAGCGTTCACTCCTCTAAAGCGTGTGTAAGCTGCATAACATCTAGCATAAGCTACGTTCTACTTCTAGATTATTAATTAAGGTTGCGCTTGGTTGCATCGAATATCATGAACATTTTCATGATATTTTACACCAAATTAGACTGACTAATAATGAAATTTCACAATATCTAGTGCAACCAAACACAACCTAAAATAATAAGAAAAATAGGGCAAAGATTAACTATAAAAATAAAGAAAGAACAAGAGAAGTGGTTTAATACTGTTACTTATATTATTTTACTAAAATTGCTGAAAAGATTAACCAGTTTTTATTGAAAAAGAAAAAAAGAAAAATATAACAAATTATTGAACAAGAGAAGTGGTTTAATACTGTTACTTCCCATATAATTGTTGTTGCACTTGAAATGTATGAAATTAGAATAGCACTCTTCGCATAAAAACTACAGCTTACATTTCTAGCTACATAAACACACACACACACACACACGCACGCGCGCGCGCACACACACACACACATATATATTAAAAAGAAAAAACATTACTCCCACTGATATGATGCAGTTTGGTCTCAATCCCTTTTATTAGCTAAAAAATGGATTAACGGCACGGATAAACCCAAATGAGTTTACTTAGTACCATAAAAGCGTTCTGAGTAACTCAGATTTCATTCCTATCAGAAAGCGGGTCGACCCATCTTATATATATATATATATATATCTTCTCTGAAATAATAAAATATAATAAAATTAAAGGTTAATAATACCTCTCAGTAAGCAGTTTGACGGCGCGGTCGCCGGTTTTACTTATACTCGGGAAGTGTCCTGAGAAGAATCTCCTCCTTCACTGTTATTTGTCGGATCTTCAAGAGGAGAATCTTCGGCATTGACGATTTCTCCTCCGTAAGAACCGATGTTTGCTAGTCCCAGTCCTCCTCCGGCGAGAGAACCGACGTTTGCTAGTCCTAATCCTCCTTCGGCAAAAGAACCGACGTTTGCTAGTCTTAGTCCTCATCCAGCGAGAGAATCGACGTTTGCTGGTCCCAGTCCTCCTCCGGCGAGAGAGCCAACGTTTGCTGGTCCCAATCCTCATCCGGCGAGAGAACCGAGTTCTACTCCTCCTCCAGCGGGAGAACGAACATTTGCTGGTTCTTTTACTCCTCCCATGGCGTGGTGTGTGATTTGAGATAGGAATTTCTGACAAAAAAATGAGATGAGGAATTTCAGACAAAGTTCCTATCAGAAAGCGAGTCTCCCCATCATTTTTTTTAATCTTCTTCGAAATAATAAAATAAAATAAAATTAAAGGTTAATAATACCTCTCAGTAAGCAGTTTGCTGGCGCCGTCATCGGTTTTACTTCTACTTGGGAAGTGTCCTGAGAAGAATCTCTTCCTTCACTGTTATTTGTCGGATCTTCAAGAGGAGAATCTTCGGCACTGACGATTTTTCCTCCGAAAGAACCGACATTTGCTAGTCATAGTCCTCCTCTGACGAGATAACCGACGTTTGCTGGTCCCAGTCCTCATCCGGCGAGATAACTGACGTTTGTTGGTCCCAGTCCTCCTCCGACGAGAGAACCGACGTTTATTAGTCTCAGTCTTCTTTCGGCGAAAGAACCGAGTTCTACTCCTCCTCCAGCGAGAGAATGGACATTTGCTAGCTCTTTTACTCCTCTCATGGCGAGGTGTGTGATTTGAGATAGGAATTTTAAACCCAAAAAAAATGAGATGAGGAATTTCAAACAAAGTTCCTATCAGAAAGCGGGTTGGCCTATCTTTTTTTTTTTTTTAGTCTTCTCCGAAATAATAAAATAAAATAAAATAAAAGGTTAACAATACCTCATAGTAAGCAGTTTACCGGCACCGTCGCCGGTTTTACTTCTATTCGGGAAGTGTCTTGAGAAGAATCTCCTTCTTCACTGTTATTTACCGGATCTTCAAGAAGAGAATCTTCGGCACTGACGATTTCTCCTCCGGAAGAACCGACGTTTGCTAATCCCAGTCCTCCTTCTGCGAGAGAACCGACATTTGCTAGTCCCAGTCCTCCTTCAGCGAGAGAACCGACGTTTGTTGGTCCTAGTCCTCCTTCAATGAGAAAACCGATGCTTGCCAGTCCCAGTCCTCATCCGGCGAGAGAACCAACGTTTGCTGGTCTCCGTCCTCCTCCGGCGAGAGAACCAACGTTTTCTGGTCCCAGTCTTCCTCCGGTGAGAGAACCGAGTTCTACTCCTCCTCCAACGGGAGAACGGACATTTGTCGGTTCTTCTACTCCTCTCATGACACGGTGTGTGATCTGAGATCGAAATTTCAGACCCAAAAAAAAAAAAGAGATGAGGAATTTCAGACAAAGAAAACCTAAAAGGAATGTTTGGAAATGCATTATATAAGCAGAGGGAAGCCGACTGGCTGGTGTACAGCACACCACCGAAATAGCTGGTACATCATGAGAAGCGGATTGGCTGGTGTACCAGTAGCAATGCAATAATAAGGACTTGTTTGGCATCTCTACTATGATTCAATAAGAGCTACTCCAATATGCTATTTTTGTTTTAGCTCTTGTTTTAAATAGGCACATTTGGTGATATTATTTTTTCAAGTTAAAGAAGTCTCTTATTTGAAATAAGTATATTTGGTAAAGCCTTCAAATAAAATTTGTTTAGGATGGTTGACATCATTTTTAAATATTACAACAACTCCATTATAAGAGTAATTAAATGGTTGTTTCATTGGACTATGCCCCAAATGACAAAGGAATTGATGACTGTAATCTTCAAATTTAAAGACACTTAGGCCATCCATTATATTGTACGTTAAATGTGTATAAACCATCATATGGAGCCCACGTTTGATGTGGGTTGTCCAATGTGTGAGCCAAACATTCAAAGTGGGTCGTACATCATACAAGGCCCGACTTGAATGTGGACCATTCATTATTAGGGGGTCCACATTGATGTAAGTCGTCCATCGTATGGGGCCCACCATTAATGCTAATTGTCCTTTATGTAAGAGACTCATCCTCAATGTCCACTACCCATCACCCATCACGTGGAGTCCACATATGATGTGTCCATAGCGTGGGCCCTAACTTCGAAGTTGATTGTCTATCATGTGAGGCCCACTTTTGATGGTCACCATTCATCATGTGGGGCGCACCTTTTACGTGGATCATCCATCACGTGGCCCACCTTGGACATGGGTAATCCATCATGCGAGACCTTCGAAGTGGATCGTTCATTAGGTGAGGCCCACTTGAGGGGGTCATCCATCGTGTGAGGGGCCACACTTTAATGTTGGCCATCCATCATGTGAAGCCCACTCCATCCATTATGTGGGCCCACCTTAACGTGGACCATTCATTGTGTGGGGCCCCACCTTCAATATGTGCATGTGGGCCTACCTTTGATGTCAATTGACATTACGTCGGCCCACCTTAGTGACCATCATCCATCATGTGGGTCCCACCTTTGATGTGGATTGCACATCAAATGGGACCCACTTGATGTGCATGTTCGGTCATTCTAGGCCACACCTTGATGCAAGTCACCTATCATTTGGGGCCCACCTTTGATGTGAACCATTCATTATATGGGCCTACCTTGATGTGGGGCCCCATGTTCAATGTGAGTCATTAATCATGAGGGGCCCACCTTTGATGTCCACCATCCATCATGCGGGACTCAACCTTTAATATGGTCATTCATCATGTGGGCCCACCTTTAATGTCAACCTTCCTTCATGCGGTCCCACATTAAATGTCCACCACCCATCATGTGGGGTCTCACCTTTGATGTGGACCATCCACCAGGTAAGGCTTGCTTGACGTGGATTGTTCATTGCGTGGGGCCATGCTTTGATGCATGCCATTCATCATGTGGGGCTCACTTTTGATGTGACCGTGAATTATGTGGGCCCTCCTTTGATGTGGACCATTCATCATGTGGGGCCATCTTCAATACTAGTCATTCATCATGTCAGCCTACCTCAAAGAAATTGTAAAGAGAATATAAGAGGGTAAGACGGGCATTACTTAAAAGGTTTAATGATATGGTTATCCAAAAATTAGTTAAAATATCTATCTGCTAAAGCTAAATAAGCTTTGTTTAAAAAAGTAACCCCTCCCTAATTTATTAAATTGAACTTATTTACTAATTTATAAACAAATAAGCATTACGATTATAAACTTTTACCAAATAATTTAAAAGCTTATATATATATATATGTTGGGGAAAAAATAGTATAAGTCCAAAGGCTCGGCTATGGAATGGACCAACTCTACTGACACCGCTAGGGAGTTCGAGGCAAGACAATTAAACGCCTAAAGGAGAGACTTAGGTCGGAGGCAGGGAGATAACTCCCGACCGAGACTTACGAAGTCATGAGCCATAAGGTGAAATATGTGAGACACATGAAATTGACTCAGATAACGAGGCAGCAACGTCCAAAGGGACCGATTAAAGGTCCGAAGCATGAAAGTCACCCGATCGATCATAAAACTGACCCATATTAAGTCGGTTACAGAGTTAGCTATCGGATTAAGAAAGGATATTGGTTACAGATCGATCCTATTTCATCCAACAGAAGGCAAACGACCCCATCCATGCAGCCAGCTGAGGCTCACTTATTACCAGAGTCAGTTACGGCCGAGTCAAGCAGGGAAGAGACGTTGTTAATGAAAACACTGTCCGGAAAATCCAGTAAAAGGATCCTTGATCCCGAAGATCTCGGGATCGGGTGGAATCCAAAAGCAGGATCAAATCAAATCTCCAATATGCCAGGAAGAGAATCCCTGTACGTCGGGAACCTCTCGTTCCTATAAATACAGGAAACCTCCTAGTGAAAAGGTACGTTCAACAAAAAACCCCTAAAAGACCTTCTTCCTTGATCCTTTCATTGACTTAAGCATCAGAGGTGCCAGGGTCCCCTTTGTTCCTTACTTGTGGAGGTGGTAGGTCGGAAGAGGGTGAGCCAGGTTTTTGCATCAACAATATATATATATATATATATATATATATATATGAAATAAATCAATAATCTTTTTATTTGTATAGATGCCAGACGCCCCCTAACTTTGAGTGCATGAGCGAGCCATTGTTGTGTAATTTGAGAGAGCAGGAGCCACCATGCAAATGACTAATTGGTGGTTACGCGTGAATCCAATTAAGGGTGTCAACGGGTCAGGCTGGGTTTGTGCATTACTAATGCCTGTCTACTATCTGGGCCCCATAGCCATGACACGCTTTGCAGGGGCCATGCCCTAAGGGAGTTTTTGTTTTTTCTATTACATAGGTAAATACCAGTAAATAGTACTAATGACTTTTGAATGGTGTTTGTTTAAGAGGAAAACAGGTCCTAATGCATGAAATCAATAGGGTTTTGGTATCCATTAAAATCTATGGGTCCCTCAGTAATATGTCTGATCCACACTGTCCATCTGTTTTACCATCTGATTATAGGGCATGAGCCCAAAAATGAGACAAATTGGAAACTCAAATAGACCACACCACAGGAAACAGGGGGCAAGTGACATCCACCATTAAAAATTGAAACCCTTCGTAGGGCCCATAGGGATGTGTATTTATCATCCAACCTGTTCATAAAATCACATTGGCATGCATGAAGGATATACACAAATATCAGCTTGATCCAAAACTTAAGATATACAAAATTCAGTTCGCTATAATGGAAAGCTTTGCAAACAAGCTCACCGTCGATGTCAACTTCGAAACCGATGCGGTAATTACAAGGGTAAATAATCGTTATCCATTTACCGATAATTACATGTGTAAATAAAAAAGCAAACACGGGAGCGGATTGGATACCGAACGCTTCAGTAGCCAAAACGCTATTGAAGTGACGTGGCACCCTTAGTTAGATACCAATGGCATGTTCCCTGGGTATAAACCTGGGTATAAACGCTACTCCGTTAGATTCGTTAACGGATCTTTCTCCGTTTCCGCCGTGCACCCACTCGGCCATGAAATCGGATTATCGTACTGAGAAAATTCAGTTGAGTCCACTATAAAATTATGTGATTTATCCACACCTTCCATCTATTTTTCCATCTAATTTTAGGCGTTGAGCCCAAAATTGACATTTATAAAAATCTCAAATAAACCATACCACACGAAACAGTGGAAATAATGATTTTCACAGTTGAAACCTTTCCAGGCCCTACAGTGATGTTTATTTTTCATCCAAACTGTTCAAAGGATCAAAAAACATAGATAAAAGTTAAAAAATATATATAATCTTGATCCAAAACTTCTATGGCCCCTGAGAATTTTTCAACTGTATAAATTCAATTCACACGGTTTCCTTTGGTGTGATCGATTTTAGCCTTTCATATGCTTGGGTTTTGACCTAAGGCTCTGAAATTATCTTATAAAAGGATAGACAAAATGGATAAAATACATAAATCAGTGTGGACCCCACAGAGTTTACTCAGTACGCAATCCGCTTCCTCGGCCACGTACCGTTGGAGTTTACCGTACATTTTTGCTGAACGCGGAAGTTCCTGGGAACCCCAGGTGGGGCCCACTGTGATGTTTGTGAGAAATCCTCTCCTTCCATCTGTTTTTTGAGTTCATTTCAAAACATGATGCCAAAAATGAACCGTATCCAAAGCTCAAGTGTGCCGTACTAAAGGAAAACGTGGTTAGGGAAATTCATACCGTTAAAATCTACCTGGGTTCGACAGTGATGTTTACAGGCCATCCGTACCATTAATAACTTCATTCCTACTTAGGATGAACTGAAATAAAAAATATTAGCATGACTCAAAACTTCTGTAGCACACTCATATTTCAACTGTGGATATTCAATTATCATGTTTTTGGCCCACTTGAGCTCTGGAAACGGTTTATTTTTGGATTTTGTCCTGAATTGAACTAAAAAAATGGATGTACGGGTAGGATTTCTCACAAACATCACAGTGGTCCCACCCGGTTACCAGCGCAGGAACTTCCTGCGAAAGTCTTTGGCAAGAAATCCACGTCCAGCCGATTGGAATCCACCAATGCCATCTTGCCACGTCACTTCAGTAGCCTCTTGGCTACTGAAGCGCTACTGAAGTTTTCGGTATCCAATCCGCAAGTTTTCGGTATCCAATCCGCTCCCCCAAATTTCTTCGATGCAAGAGTAGCTGCCTGGGGTTTACGAACCCAAACTCCAGGATCTCATCACTCCCTGTCTACTCCCTGTCTTCTGAAAACCATGACTTTCTCATCGTCAATCAACGATTGCTGTCATTTGTATGTCTCTCTCTCTCTCTCTCTCTCTCTCTCTCTACATGGCGTATGCGGTCGATGGATGGCAGGTTTTCAGAGGAACCCGCTGTCCACGATGGGCCCACCAAAGATCAGTGATCTAGACTACTGGGAGTTGGATGCGGCCATGACCCAAGAATGCCGATGCGGAAATCCTGACCTTTCATCTCATTGCCTGCAAGGAGAGGGTCACGAACAAAACTATAGCATCGGTCCGCACAAAAACGCCCAGTTTTAATGGCTTAGATCTTCCCATCTCGAATCTTTATGGGGCATTGTCCATCGAGGGCTCTGCACGGTACACACTGTTTTATTCTGTTTTTATTTTCAATTTCTATCCATACTTGGGTAATCCAGGCCATTGTTGTGCTGCGGCCCACCCCAAGCGGACCATGCCCCAAATATCTCTGAGATTGGAACATCCTATCCCACAATTCTGTCAAACAAGCGATTCTGTCATTGATTATTTTCATTCTTGAATTGTTCCTGTTTGTTGAATTTTTGTGTTCAATGTAAGCAGCATTCGAAATTTGAGAAAACATACTCCAGAAGAAATGAGAGAAGCTGATGACAGTGGAAGATCGAAGAAAATAGTATTTGTGACTGTGGGCACAACTTGTTTTGATGCTCTCGTCAAAGTGGTAGACTCTCAACTATTTAAAGAAGAATTGTTCAGGAAAGGCTACACCAATCTTCTCATTCAAATAGGTCGTGGAACATATACTCCCTCAAAGGTATCTGATCCACCTTCACATGTTTGAACTTTTGTTTTGCTTTTGCCATCTCTTCGCAAACTCAAATTAGTTTTAGGGGTCGTTTGGATGCCTGTAAATCATTTACAGCCTGTCCTGTTTGGCTGTAAGATGTAAATGATTGTCTGTGTTTGGATAGCCTGTAAATTGTTTAAGTCCTGTAAATGAAATCATGACTTTTTTGCTCAGAATCAAGTGGGTTGAAAACTTTCAGAATGATTTACAGTCTGTAAACCATTTACAGGCATTTTTCAGCATCCAAACACAGACTGTAAACCATTTACAAGCATCCAAACGACCTCTTATGAGGAAGCCTCAATGAAATCACCAGCCCCTTTTAAAAAAAAAAATAAATTTAATCGTGTATCATATAGAATGGTGCCATCAGTGTGTTGACGATGATGAACATGTGTAAGTAGACTGATAGAGCAATCAAAGATGGAATTGGATCTGCTGAGTTAGATAAGAATATATACTAATTTTGAGGATCAAGTACCAGCTAGGATGCTCCAGTTTTGCATATTCTTCTTCAATTAGCAGACAATAATAGGAAATAATGAGTAAAATTGGATATATGTTCTGATTCACAACATAAAATATCTCAAGGAGTCAAACCAAAGTGTATGTAAAAGAATCAGTCTCCTAGGTTTTGAATCCCATTTCAGGAACAAAGAATAACTAATTCAATCAACATATCATAAATCTATGAAGGGTGGTTGTGGAGATGGGAAATGGTAGATTTATCAACTTTTGGTGTGACGTGTGGTGCAGGGATGCAACGCTGAGGACCGTTTACCCCCACCTGTTTCTTGTGTTGATTTCCATGGAAGTCATAGTGGTAGTGCTATGGTGTAGGGCAAGTGGGGGATAAAAACAGTAAATTCTTCCATGCTATCACAAACGCAAGAGTGAGGGCCAACTGCATTTCTTCCCTATCTGTTAATGGTGTTAGGCTAGAGGATAAATATTCTATCTGTAAAGCTATTGTTGAGTTCTTTCATTCCCTTCTAACCTCAAGGCCATCTAGCTCCCATCTCTGGATAACCTGTACTTCACTCCTTGTCTGAGGAGTTGGCTAGCATGTTGGAAGCCCCTTTCTATTTGGATGAAATCAAGCAAGTCGTGGATAATCTTGAGGAGAAAAGGCCCCTGGCTGTCCTGATGAGTTCCCAATAGCTTCTTTCAAATCCCTTTGGGACCCCATCAAGATTGAGCTCTTAGAATTTGCTAACGATTTTTATTCCTTTGGCAGTTTCCCTTCTGAACTTGGGTGCACCTTCATTGCTTCGATTCTTAAAATTAAAGAAGCGGTCAACTTGAAATACTTTAGGCCGATTAGCTTGATTGGTGGTGTTTATAAGATCATAGCTAAGATTTGGAGTCAAAGGTTAAGAAAGATCCTTCCCTAGGTAATATCACCCTATCAAAGTGCCTTCATAGCTGGTAGAAAATCTTGGACAATGCACTGCTCGCTCATGAATGTTTGGACTTATGTCTTAAATTGAGAAGAATAGGTATTGTTTGCAAGCTAGATTTGGAAAAGGCTTACGATCACATTGAATGGCCTTTTCTTGATTATCTTTTTTTTTACAGAATGGGATTTGGTGAGAAATGGAGTAATGAAGGAGCATTTTCATATCGGGCTCGAGTGGGGTGACCTGTGGGATGCAAGGGCACATTTGGGGTGGGTGGCCCGCAGAATCCATGGATTTGGAGCCCGTGTGAGGCGGGTGGCTCGTGTTAAGCGGAACCCATGGATTTGGGGCTCACGAGGAGGGTTCGGGCGAGGACCTAACCCATGGACTTGGGGCCTGGGTTATGAGATAAAGGGATTAATTCGCCATGCTCTAACAGTTCGAGCTTTTAGAGCAAGTGGTTAATTGTCCTGCATCAAATTGGTATTAGAGTGGGAGGTCTCGTGTTCGAGACTCCTCACCGGGGGTGATTAATGCAGGAGCATTTTCACACCGGGCTCGAGTGGGGTAGCCTGTGGGATGCAGGGGCACACTCGAGGTGGGTGGCCAGCAGAACCCATGGATTCGGGGCTCGTGTGAGGCGGGTGACTTGTGTTAGGCGGAACCCATGGATTTGGGACTTACGAGGAGGGTTCGGCCGAGGACCTAACACATGGACTTGGTGCCTGGGCTATGAGATAAAGGGGATTAATTCGCCATGCTCTAACAGTTCGAGCTTTTAGAGCAAGTGATTAATTGTCCTGCATCATGGAGACTCTGGATTAGATCATGTATCTCCACAGCCAAATTTTCGATTTCAATCAACCGTTCCTCCTTCGGTTTCTTTAGTTCTTCTCAAGGAATCCGTCAAGGGGACTCCCTTTGTCATTGTTGCTGAGGCTCTTAGTCGTATGCTTAGCAAAGGCCAGGAGGACGGACTCTTCAAATGATTTCAGTTTGCTAATCTTCCAACTTTGATAAATCATTTGCAATTTGCAGACGATACCCTTGTCTTTTGTCAAGCCTTTGAATCGGATGTGGTGACCTTGCACATAGCCATTGATTGGTTTGAAATTATCTCAGGTATAAACATTAACATTGCCAAAAGTGAACTGCTTGGGATTAATTTATCCCCTTATGAGAACGATGCTTTTGCAGATCTCTTCGGTTGTAAATCTGCCTCATTTCCCACTACCTATATGGGGCTCCCTTTGTGCCTGGCAAACTTATTGTGCACCTTTTGGATAGGATAGTGGAAAGAATGGAGAGAAGGCTGTCTGCTTGAAAAAAACAAGCTCCTATTCTTAGGGGGCTGTATCACTCTTATTAAAGCTTCTCTCTCCAACCTTTAGACTTACATCCTCTCTCTATTTGGATGCCCCAGATCTGTGCTCTTCTGCATTGATAAAATCAGAAGGGATTTTCTTTAGCAAGGAGGGTTGATATCTAGAAAAATCAGAAGGGACCCTGTGGTCCAATTGATGGTAGCCATTCTTTTGAGTCTAGGGGCCCCGTTGGTCAATCGGACCATTAATCTTGTCAAGATCATTCATTAAGACCATTGATACTCTTGATCTTTCACTGACTCAATTTTGAAGCCTGACATGCTCCATATCCTCAACCTGGATGCTTTAATGGGCAGATCTTGAATTAGGGACCCTTGGGTGGGCACAATCTTCAATCGATCAACAGTGGGACCACTTGTGGTCTCCCGTTGGATAATCGGATGGTCTTGCACCATAGGTTCTTTACATGGTTGGACTTTACAGGTCAACTACTGCATGTTGAAATTTTACATGATTGGAATGTGAAATGGAATGTAGACAGCTTGAGCTGCAATTATATTAGAAATTCCACATGAATTTTTAGTCTTCTTGCGTTTGGACCCAAACATTCTATTCTATTGAACATATATTCAGCTTCATCTCATTGGTTTTTGAAACAGATTAAAATGAGGAAAAATTCAGAACAGGAGTTGCTCCCAATGAGTACTTTTTTTTTTTTTGAAGATGCTAACTTGGACAACTTTGACCTGTTTGAAAAAAAAAAAAAAAAAGAGAGAGAGAGGAAACAATTTGACAAGTGGACAAGACTTGATCAAGTCCTCAGTAGGAACCTACCAGCACCTTTCTTCTTCTTCTTCCTTCATTTTGTTGGCTACGTGCGGCCATAACCTTTTAGCACACGGGTCGAAGAAGATTGTGTGCTTCTCAATTTCTCCAGTATTACTGCGAACCTCCTAATTCACTGCCCCCTTCAAATGGAAATGATGCACACTTCAACCTTAGGAGAGAGAAGGAGATGCCCATGTCCAATTATTTGGATGGCTAATTTACTGTCATACTGGCAGATAATTTCCATCCTGTGTGTGTGATATACATCCTTGAAAGGTTGGCCTATGGTGAGTATCCCATTTGGACAACTAGTTTACCATCCTACTACGGATAATTTCTATCATATCATGTGTGTGTGACATTTAACCCATTCAAAAGGTTGACCCTACTTAAGATCTTAGCTGGACGGCTAGTCTATTGTCCTGCTGGTGGATAATTTCCATCCTATCATGTGTTTGGAACATCCAACCCATTCAAAAGGCCGGTCCCACCGTGAGGCCACACCTATATTTTTTCATTATACCAGTGACTATCAATTGTTGTCAGATAGCATTGTGAATATATGTTGAGACCTTCATGTACATATCTCGCTTGTGATTTGGGGAAGAAAAAGTGGGACACGAGCCTTCTTGATGCAGGTTCTGTTCATCACACTGCACCAAGTTGCCAAGCCTGCCTTGTTGGCTTGGAAGTGTGGAAGCTAGTTTGGTATTGAGAAGAATGGAGCAAGTCTTTAAAACCAGCCCAAAATGGCAAGTGAGCTCAACATAGTAAAGAGCCAAATTGAGCACTTGCCAATGGGCACTCCACTCGGTGAAAATATAATTTTCAGATGCATTCGAAGCAGTTGTAGTTCTTTCCTAAAATAACTGAATGCTCCATAGCAAAAAATAACATTTTGGTAATTTTGCTACACTAGCACCATCGAGATTGCATTTCGTATATTGCCCTTGCTTGAAGTCGCCACTAATAATTTTATGCATTCTTCTAAATGAACACAGGTATCTTCAGAAGTGTCTTTCTTTCATGTGATGCAGCAATAGCTGCCACCATATCTTTTCAAACAGGGAGGGAGGGAGGGAATAGCTGCTCCTATCACATAAAAAGTGAATCATTTGACAGATTTTCTCTCAATGCAGATTTCAGGAGAAGATGGATCTCTGGCCGTGGACTACTTTGCCTTTTCACGAAGCATTGCTGACTACATGAGATCTGCGTCTCTTATAATCAGTCATGCAGGTTCTATTCCACTCTAAATGTGGTAGTTGTTTGCTGCAATCTCAACTGTTCTAGTCTTGAATCAATCATCTGGAGATACAACTATTCTTCTTAATGATTATTATCTTCCTGATGATTTTAATGACTCTCTATCTCTCTCTAATTAGTAATATGAATGATTATTATCAAGTTTTAAAAACTCAAAACTCAACTCAGGCATGACTCATGTGGCCCAATCATAACCAACTCAGAAGCTCGGACAAGTACTCAGTGATTTCCAAGTTTAAAAAAGCTTATTGTTATAGCCTGATTTTTCAAGTTCTTTATTTACTAGATTGGGTATTTTTCAAGATGTTTAATGACCAAGTAACCGATTAGGCTGACTTATGTATTGATCAAGCTCTTCGAGTTACTCAAACCTATCTGCCCATACATAGAAAGAAGGTTCCGCTGATTATCAATGATTTCCAGAAGTTGTCGACTATCATTTTTTCAATTTTTAAGCTCTTCATTGAACATGTTGGGACTTGCTGATTGATTCAACCGAGACTTTGGTCAAGGTAGTTGGTCTTTTAAAAGTCGGGAAAACTTGAAAAACTGAAGAATCATACTACACGAGCATTTTGGACTTGAAAGACTGAATAATATCCCATGAAGTTTCAAGTCTTAATGGATTGGGGCTGTCATCAAATCCCAGTGGAATTTCGAGTTCGTAGACAAAGATACCTATGTGATTGTTGTGAAGATCGTTACTAGTCAAAAATATGGATTTGGTAATTTTGATTTCTTTTTCTTGTTCTTTTCGTTTGATATCAAATATGCATAGAGTAGCTAATTTGTTATTAGTTAAGATGAGTAATCATGATTAGTCACATGAATTATATGTTAGAAAGAGGAATATTGGATGAGCCTGAACCTGAGTTATGCATAGCATCCTCAATCCTCAGTTTGTCCAATGAGGGCCTGTGGTTGGCTAACGTAGGCCATTGTTTTGATGGCCCCAAAGTGGATGGACCTTGCCCCAAAAATCTCCTTGATTGGATAATCCTAACCCTGCAATTGTTGCTCCACAAGTAGATGGTTAAGTGATGTAGGTGGATGACAAAGAAAATACGAAGAGGAGAAGAATGGATTTTTGCGCACACCATAAAATTTAAAGGGGTTGATTTTTTATTTTTTATTTTAAATAATATTACTATTATTATTATCATAATAATGTTTTCTCCCCTTGTAAGAGTGCTTTCTCCTTGAACTGATGCTTCTTTTTGACAGATAATTTCTGTAAGAGAATGCTTTTTCCTTGAACTTGCATGTCTTTTTGACGGATAATTTTAAACAACTCCCCTTTGGTTTCTGACATTGTAAACATGTCCTCTTTAGTCTTGGATTATTACAATTACATCACCTCTGGTTTACACATTTGTCTCAGATTTCCCTGCACAGTCTTTTAGCGTCGTTATTTTTTACAAGTTGACCATTTTACCCTATCTCACAGGTGACTAGTTGTAGACGTGTGGGCCTACCACAGTTCATCTATGTCATCCAACCCATTCAACATGGTCACTCCATGAAAATGGGAAGCTCGAAAAATATACTCATCCAACCATCAGGTAGCCCACCATGTAGATTTGGAAGTTTTTGGGTAGGTGTGGCCCACCCCATTAAATATGGAGGTTTTGTGTGGGTGTGGCCCACCTAATGATTGGATTATCTTGACTTTTTTTTTGGCATCCAATATTTAGCGTGGACAGACCTGCTGGACAGGTTGGATATCATTATACATAACAGTGGGCCCCACATGCGTGCAAAAGAAACTCTTGGGACAAGGATATTTTTGTCATTTGGTGCATATTCCGCTTAACCTGGAGCAGAGGGGACTGGGCTATGCCCGCTGATGTGGACCATCTGTTTTGCTATTGGCATGCGGAGGCTGGTGGAGCTATTGGAGAAAGGAAGTGGCGCTGTCTTCTGCTAGCTGTGTTTTGGGCGGTTTGGGCTGCGAGAAACAACTGCGTCTTTAGGGACCTTAGTCTCTATTCCACAGCTGCGTTCTGTAAGGTTTTGATTCTTTTTAGGGATTGGGTGCCGTAATTTGGTCAGTGACCTCGGTAGAGGCTGGGGCTGTAGTCGATGTATTTTCTTTTTCTTCCTTTTAATAAAGTTTCTCATCTTTCAACAACAAACAAAAAAAAAAAAAAACCTTGGGCAGAGTGGAGATACTTGTAATCAACCAAACTAGAGGAGAGGAGTTTACAATTATCCCGTTTTTGAAATACCAATCTTTATTGCCACATGTATAAAAAGTGATTTATTCTAAATTAAGAGAAAAACAATATACCATAAACATATGGACCTAAATTTCTGCCTTTTCCCCCCTCATATCTGGGAGGTGAAGGATCTTCCTATCTGGGATGTTTTTTGGGCATGGTACATCCAAGGTGGGTCACATCAGCTGAACAGTTTGGGTTGCTGAACCATGGACTGAAACTTGTACAAACTGAGAACCTGAGGAAGTACACCTTCCTTCGTGTTGAGCTCATAGAATTCCTCATGAATGGAATTCTTTCATATCATTAGGCCCATTTGGTTGCATATTTTGTTTGTGTTTAGTGAACTGATGATGTTAGTGGAATAAGGTTCTAAAAGAATCTTGAGGTACTAATCCTTTTAGTTATTGTGCAGGGTCGGGGAGCATATTCGAGGCATTACGTTTGGGAAAACCTCTAATTGTGGTTGTAAATGAGGATTTGATGGACAATCATCAAAGCGAGTTGGCTGAAGAACTAGCAGAGAGAAAACATCTCCTTTGTGCCCGCCCTCAGACATTGCATGAAGTTATCAGCAGTATGGACTTGGAGTCTCTCATTCCTTACTCGCCAGCAGACGCCGCACCAGCTGCTAAGCTCATAAACAGGTTTCTTGGATTTCCTGATGACTAATTTCCGTTGACCAATCAAGCTATGGATATTCTACAAATTAATCAATATTTCTATTGCTGGAATTTGATCTGGGCACCACTTAGCAAGGGGGCAAATATGAGGCGGAGAAAGTCTTGTGGAGGCATAGATGATGCTGAACCCCATTGCGAGAATTCTGAATAAAAACCAACGAGGAAAATGATTAGCTGAAATAATGGCAATTTGTCTCTAGACTTCCTCTTTGAGCCCGGAACTTTAAGGTAGGTTTGGATGCACACATTTTTGTGATATCCACCTGAATTATCACCTTTGTGAAAAATACCCACTTCCTATAGTTATCATAAGCAAAAATGTCTTCTTGATGCTAAAAGGGCATTGGTTAGTAAAACAGTATAGAATATTTCATTGAAATAGAACATTTTATAGCTTTGCTAGTCCCACATGCACTAGAAGTCAGCTAATGCACAGGCCTCTACTTATGTCAGTCCGATAGACAGGTGATATATCCAAGGCATCCGTCAGGTGGACCTTACCTTGTAGCTGTTACTGCCCGGGTATACAAGTGGTCCATTTAGTTGGTGTGCCAAGATACTAGAAATAGGTTGCTGGGTTAGAGAACTTAGGCTAATTTATTTATTTGCAACCACACATTTTTTAATTAATTGTGGCCCACCTGACTAGTGGACACCAGATTCTTGGGACATGGAATCTACAATGGTACCCCTTTTGATGGATGGCTTAGATTGCATGTCCATTATCTTACTTGTACGCTTGTGTGGGCTTGGAAATATTGGAACACATTTTATTCTCCTCAAGTTAATGAATTTCCTTATTATTTGTGAAAATCATGGGGTGTTTGGGGCAGTGGAATGCTGGAACTATGGATTTGTTATTGTTGGACCTCTGGACCTGAGTGCGAACGGATTGAGATTTGAGCAGAAAATAGCTGGCCTAGCCTGCTACGCTCAGAGGCAGAATGCAACCCACATGGAGAGATTTATTTAGGTGCGACAGTTTACAGATGATTTTTCATTGCTAGATGTAACCGAATGGATTGTTCTGGACCATGCATAAGGTAAGATCACCATCAATGTACGACATGGGGAAACTGAAATTGAAGAAATAATGGCAGAGCTAAGGTAAAAGATACTGTTTTAATGCATGATACTAGTGTATGAGTGAGTTTATAACCATGCATATCAGAAATAATACATGCATTGTGATGTTATATACCTTGATATGAATTGATGGCAAATTCCATTAAACTTAGGTTGGAGGAATGTAGTGAAAATGCAACATCCCAAGATGGTTTTTGTATTCGTGGGAAAACATTCCAAAACTGGATGTTTGCATGGAATCACTGATGAGTTTATTGCAATGAGGCTTTGTATTGGATCCAATACAAATATATGCATATGTAAAGCTTACTGTAGTGTTTGGCAACTAGGAATTTTGAAATTTAGGGTTTTCAATCAAAATAATTTGTGGACACCCCTTGAAATACTGGATTTCAATTCCTCAAAAGGACCTTTCTTCCAAAATCCATGAGAAAGTTTTTAATTCTCACAACTGTCATAACTGCTGCTACTCTCCTTGGGGCTTAAAATCTGTGCTGCTTACTGTAAGAGTTGAAAATTGAGGCTGCCAAAAGCAAGCGAATGCAAAATCAGTTTTGCAGCTTATAAGAATGCAAAATCCAGCAATCCTGCCAAAAGAATGCCAAACATAAGCTAACAAGGTATCTTATATATGTTAGCATTGCACATTGGAGTAAGATCCAATCCGTTCATTAGTGGGGTACCATTACTTGGATACTTTTGCCGAAGAGTGGCATCTGTACAATCCTCGGATGGGCCACAATTTCCCAGAAAAACATGGCGGAAAAAACTTGGTCGATGTTTTCTTGCCTGTCTAACCATATCTAACATCATGGCCCACCTGATGAATGGGCTGGAATTATATTTGGGTGAGCACATATAAATGATCCTCCCCACCTAATGTATGGCTAAGATATTGCACCTGCTGCCCCACCTCATGCTTCCAAATAAAAAATGCATTCGATAATGTAGGGCCGCAGGAAGTTCCTGTTGTTACCACCGTTGAAACATTCGTTGGGCATGAAAGTTTTGAATCAGGCTAATATTTTTATGTTTTCAGTTCATCCCAGTCGGAATGACCTTATGAACGGTTTGGATGGAATATATACATCACGGTCCAACCCAAAGAGTTGAATTTCAACGGTATTTCCCTACCCACCTTTTCCCGGCGTGTGACCCACTTGAATTTGGAAACGGATTGGCTACTCCCCTTGACACCAGCCCCGTGGCTGGGGGTCGGTGTTATGTAGGCCCCACCATGATGTAAGTGTTTCACCCATTCCGTCCATCCATTTTTAAAAATCATTTTAGGGCTTTATCCTAAAAATAAGAGGGATATAAATCTTAGGTGGACCACACCACAGGAAAACAATAGTGAGGTGGGCATCGAAGTAAATATGCTTCGATCGCACACTTAGAGTTCGCAAAATGGGTTTTTACATGCTTAGAGGGAGTCTGTCCAAAAGAGGAAGCATACAACATAGGTGGCGGCGACACCCAAATCCATAGCTCAACTGGCAGACTGAGTGGAGATACCTCGTTTCAACACTTGAGGTCTTAGTATCGATTCCTAGTGGGGGTGGCTAACATGGAGTGTGTGTACTGACATGGGTGTGTACTAACAAGCTAACCCAAAAAAATAAAAATTAAAAAAGTTGGCGGCGACCAGGGAGCCACCACCCCCTCGTGGGACCTCCTATTTTGATGGGAGTCTTCCCTCAAGTGTGTGGAGGCCCTGCTTCCTGGTTTGACAACTTGTGCCCCACCTTTGGTTCCATTTGGGCTGTGTTTTGGGCTTTGGTTCGGGCCCGGTTATGATTGGGCTTGACAAGGTGAGTTGACTGGGTTGGCTCACTGAGTCGACTCACTAAGTTAACTCGAGATTTTAGGGTTTAAGGTTCTAGAGTTTTAGGACATTGACCGGGTTGAGTCTACTTTAGAGTTTTGGAATAGGATTTCTAGGGTTTTTTTAGGGTTAGTATTTAGGATTTAGGGTTTAGGATTTAGGTTGACACCCCACCATGGGATAATACCAACTTGAGTTAGGCTATAACGTGATGCCACTTCGTTGGCATGCCAAATGCTTGTTATTGATCCTGTTAGAGCATAACTTGGCTGTAACCTTGAACCAATGATGTGAGTGAGACCCTGATTATATCATCTGTTTTTCCAGGTTATTTTAGGCAATATTCAAGAAAATGGAGTAGATACAAATTTCAGGTAGACTACACCACAAGAAACTATTGATATTGACCTTTAAAAACCTTTTGTGGGCCACAAAAGTTTTAGATCAGGTTGATATTTGTTTTTTTCCTCCTTTCATCAAGGTTTGTGTGACCTTATTAAGGTTGGATGGTTAATAAACATTACAGTGGATGTTATGAAGTTTTTAATTGTGGCATTCAATGACTACTATTTCCTGTGGTGTGGTCCACCTGAAATTTGTATTTGCTTCATTTTTGGGCCCATATGGTAAAAGAAGCTAAAAAAAAAAAAACAGATAGACGGTGTGGATATACAATGAATACATCAAGGTGGGTCCTATGGTCAGTGTCTCACCCACATCTCTGGTTTTGGGGTTGCAGCCAAATCGCACGGGTCCACCTACTTTCAAAAGGTTGTCATGTCTGCTAGGCCAATGAAATAGTGCCACATCACAGTCTAACAGAACTCATTATTACCCCTACCTAACTGAATCCACTCCCAAGATAGTTTAGATATCATACACACACCAAGGTGCGCCATCCTAGAGAAATCAGGCCTCCTCTTTCCTCACTAAGATTGCTAGAATCTGAGTTCATTTCAAGCAAACAAGTTGTATTTGTACACTTCCACTACAAGTCTGGAAACATGATACTAATTACATCACATGAAGGAAGATGGTTTCCTACTCCGTGTTCCTTTTACACAATCTCTTTCCAAATATCATTAAAACCTTTTAATCTCACCATTATAAGGGGAGAGAGAGAGAGAGAGAGAGAGAGAGAGAGAGAGAGAGAGAGAGAGAGAGAGAGAGAGAGAGAGAATAAAAGATCAATTAAGAACAACAACCTTGCTTAATATCCATAACACTAGAGAACTTGAATGCAAAAAGCGTGTGGAGCAATCCTCGATCGAGTGGGAATCCAAACAACGTTATTCCTCCATTGTTGTGCTGTAAATACGTCACTGCAAATCACAACATTTCAGACATAACTGGATGTGTAAGTAACGGTTGGATCGTCAATTATACGGAGCCATCTTTTTAATATTCAAACTCGTGCTGATACCACATGTGCAAGATTCAGGCCATTCATCGGGTGGGGCCCACAATCAAAACTCCTTGGCCCAAAAAAACAAGCCATTACACTTGTCAGTTGTGGTAACCCCACCAAATCCTTGTCATCGTCATGTTAGGTGGGCTACATCTGTGTGAGAAATGTCAACAGGTCCGCTCGATCTCGCGGTCTATATATCACAGGTGGGCGACTTGATGGGTGCGCCAGTCTGATTTCTTTGGATAGGGCAGTTTCATGGTAATGAATTTATAAATATTTAACAATTAATAAATTGAATTTTATAAGAGATATTATGAAATATTATAGTAATTCATTTATGTTAATCAAATGTTTATAAAATACATTGCAGTGGGCCCCACATGAAATTTGCACCCTTTCATTTTAGCACTCAAAAAGCAAGGTTCCTTGAAAATGGTGGGGAATTACATTGGTAATTACTCAATAATGTTTTATAAGAATTTACAAAAATAAATTAGAAAACAAATAGCTCCTTATGTTAATCAAAAGGCGAGATCATGAATTTATAAATATTTAACAATTAATAAATTGAATTTTATAAGAGATTATGAAATATTATAGTAATTCATTATGTTAATCAAATGTTTATAAAAATTTGTATTGTCTTATATTTTTGTATTACATTTGCCATGTACTAATATAATAAACATTATTTATGCCCCAATGAAGTATTCATCATATACTCTAATATTTCACCCACCTCCACTTTCCTCACCGACTTTTGATTTACACATCTACTTCATCCACTTTAACTTTTCGGTCTCTGTTTTCCACGCTTCTCTTATTTACATCTAATTTCCAAACCTACTTCACTCATACATATTTTACTCACCAATTTTACTTTCCTACCTAATTCTTCTAAATTCAAAGCATTTTTAACCTTCTTCCAAGGGCACATGTTAACTTTCAGAGTATGTTGGAGATCTACATGTTGGTTACGGAAATATCTTTAAACAAAAGAAAAAGAAAAAAATAAAACTTCGATATTGCTAGTAAATACTTCAAAAATAAAAAATGTGAACTAAGAATTTATTTAAAAGAGATGCATTTGGTAACTATTTTCTTCCCTTCTTCTCATTTAAAAGTTTTTATGACATTTACTTTACATTATAATAATTTACTTTTACACAAAATTGCATTATATTAATTTTAAGACATATACAATAGCTTTATTAATTTAGATATCTTAACTTCTAAATATTTTTGTTTTGTGCAGGAAATGCATATCAAAATATTTATATACAATTGAAATATTGGAGTAAACTAAAAATGGTAAACATGTTGATTCTTTTAATATTATTTAATTTAATTTTTCTCATATTATTTACACATTATAAATTATTCAGTATTAGTTGTTTATTCACATATGATTTTATTCATTATTTTTTACATGGTATGACCCACTTAATAATTGTATAAGCTTATTCTTTTATTAATCCCATCTTCGCAGTAGGATCACGAAATTCATGGTTTGGATGACATGTACACAACATGGTTGGCCCCACTATAGAAAACAATAGCCATTCATGTTGTAAATGGGCTGGATTTTTTTGTTGATTGATTTTCAAAAAGATATACCAATCGAAAAAATCCTCCAGATCCAAAGATCTACTTATAGAATATCTAACATTTTTTCTTGTTGAATGACAATTGTTGCTACATGTTTCTTTTAACTGTTTGTTGTAGGATAATGGAAAGGGCTAAAAGATTTAGACAAGAATTGCTTGTATGTATGTTATCTTCGTATGTATATTATCTCCGTGTAGCCACTGTGATGCTCGTATGTCATCACGTGGCCATGCCACAAACAACATTGGAGAGGAGTGTGAACCATATTTTTGGTTGTGATTATGTGTATTTCAGGAGGATGAACAGACGATCCAAAAATTAGTATGAATCATTATTTTACATTTTACCATTTTAATCGTGATATGGTCTTTCTGAGATTTTTTCAAGATAACGTTTAGTCTGTACAGTGGAAATGATAAGCCACTCATGAAATGGATGTCACACTCATAACATGGTGTGTCCCATTGAGCATGGTTATTTTATTTTGGGATACAATTATAAAGAATCCTAAACTATCATTATAAATTTCTTTGCCAATCATTACCACCTAATTACCTGTTGAATTGTATGTTTAAACAACCATACGCTGCACATTGTTCTAACCGTAGTCATGGCCTTGTACCTGAGTAGCAAACTTGGTTTAACAAGAAGCAAAATCTCAAGATTCACAAGGTTCAAAAGGGAGATTTCACCATGTCAAAGCTTTTTTTTTTAAAATTGATTGGTGGATGAATTGTAATTTTACTGACTTGGAATTCTACCTGTTTGCATTATTGATTTTTGTTCGTAATGCATGTGAATGCTGCTATTGTTTACTTGAGTTGAATTTGACTTTTATATGATGACTGCAATTGATGAAGTTGTGTGACATAGGAATGGATGATAGTGCTTGTTACACACCACTACAACACTAGTTGTAATAAATTTCAAGGTGAGAGATGTTGGAAAGTAGTAAGCCCAAATAGAGTTTGTTGGTAAATGGGACTTTTCTTCACTTTAGAACGATAAAAGTAACAGAATAAATAAAGGGACATGAGGCAAGCAATAAGCAATTTAGAGTTACAACCTCAATCTAAATACTAAACAAGGAAATAACAATTTGGTTATTTTGTACTTTGTCAGACTGACTAATAATCCAATCATGCATCCAAGCCCAGTCTAGATGTTGGTGCTTGAAAAGAGCAGCTTTTTGTATGTAAGATCATGATCTCAGGAGAAATCTTTAATCTCATCAATTTATAGTGGTGTAGGTGGTACTATAACCATGCTTAGTTCATAGGAATCACAACTTGTAGTTATAGGCAGCTCTTATCTAAGATATTGTAAGCGAGGTTGTCACATGATTTGAGAAAAGTAAGTGGTACTAATCATTTCTCTGCTCAAGAAACCAAAGCCATTGCTATTTAGTGTGTGTTTGGATGCCTCTAGAAGGTGGTGTATCCGCCATTTTAGTGTGTTTTTGGCTTTCTGTAACTTAAAAGAATGATGGATTGGATAACCATCCCTTACTCCAGATTCCATAATATGGATTTTTCCTGTGATTTGGGGTACTTCCAAACACATCCTTAATCGCCCTGTATCGCGTTAAAGAAGTAATCTATACCCGTGAACCTGACTGAAGCTTTGGATTAGAGGAAACTTGATTTTAAGGGCAGAACTGCATGAGTATTCAATTTCTTGCTTCCACTCAATATCTGGGATTTTTGAAAGTTTGAAATGTCTCCTATAATCAATGTTTGGGATTGTTTAATTGTTTTCCTTCCACCTTGGCTTCAAATAAGGATTTTCATTTTCTAGGGAACAAACACTAAGCAATTAACCATAGCACCAAGGCTACGTTTTATAATGTTGACAATTGGATAGGTTTGGGTTGCTAAGTTTTCTGTTTCAAACCAACCTCAACACATTATCCTCTGTCGGACTAACCCGCTTAACATTCATCACTCAAGTGCAACCAGACCCAGCCTATTTTATTATAATTAGGTCAGGCTGAAAGACCGAACCTGATCCCAGCATGACACAGCTCACGTTTAAGAATGAAATATGGACTAAGTATGCCCAACTCGGTTGATCAATAGCATCAATCCCTATACAGTAGTGTTGCAGTAATGCTCTAGATTATCATTACAGTTGAAACCTTAATTGGTTTGACTTGTTACATAAGTTACTGAAGTCCTACAATGCAAAGGCGGTCTTCCATAGGGCCAATGGTGACTCTCTCTTTTTTTTTGCAGTGTATCTGGTTTTAAGGGTTGTAATCATCCTAATGTTATTGAAGAAGTGAGACAATTTCTTATATCCCCTTTCTTGCCTCTTTCCATAGCTTATGTTTTTCCTTTGTGCTAATAAATATTTTTGTTACCATTCACTAAAAAAAATAAAAAATAAATTCATATATAAACTATGTTGCAATATGGTTTTATTGGGGCAATCTCTATATCAATTTTTATTAGATCAAGATTCAGTCAAAGGATTCATGTCTCCAATTTTGCTGCTGATTTGTGCATCATTCACCCAGCTAGTATATGCATGCATATATTCATACTTCTATTAATATATTTATATTATAGTTGCATGAAGCGTAAAGTAAAACAACAAATATTATATTTGCACGAAGAGTGAAGCAAAGCGGTAACAAAATTCGGGTGTGTGGGCAAGCAATAGTCTATTCTTTTCTTTGAAAGATAACAAGTAAGAGACAAAGAGTATGTTTCTAAAGCAGAAAGGTACATTTTAAAAGGATCGTGGAATACTTCGAGTCAAGTAGGTTTCAATTGTAACCCAAACCCAACTCACTACTTTAAGGAAATTAAGAATTTACCTAACATAATTGCTTAAGATTCATTTTATTGAGAAATTAAAGTTTTTAAACCACTTTAATGAAATGAAATAAATAAGTCCTCATCATTGCCATTGATGTGCTATTATCAATCACTATCACTATAAAAAATTTCATACAAATTTCGCACAATCAAATCTAACACAGTGCTTGGAAGCACTTTGAATCTATTGTAATTTATTGCTATTATACGATTTGAATTATATTGTGTAGATTTGGTATGCATCTCACTAGCAGAAGTGAGATTGGTATCTATACTTGCTAGACTTGAATTTTTTAAGTCATTGCTAGATCTCTTGAAATGTTCACAACTTTATTTTAACAAGCTTAGTGCATTTTGGATGCACATGGAATGAAGCTCCACCCACATGAATTTTGTGGAGGGGAACTGTTTGGCTATCCCAAAAATGTTGACAGTGGGACATGCTAAACACTCCCATCGTAAATTCCAAGAGTTAAATGCAAAGGTTTGGACCCATTATCATTGCCTTTTCAACCCATACGATGAACGAGCTATGCTACAAGCATTTTTAGGTACGCCTGTACTAGCCCTTAGGTGGAGTTTTGAATGCATTCCGCATTTTATCAGAACTATAACCATGGAGAACTAATCACATACAGCTGAAAGTAAGATAACTATTGTCGAGCCACATCTTTACTGCCAACATACCATTTGCATAGAAAAACTGTACATGCAAATGGTAGCCCCCACAATGAAGATCACCTGGTATAAAAATCAGGCAGGTCTGCTCATTAAGTAGGCTACGCCTGTATGTTGGGTCAGACTGTCATTTTTATATTGATTTCAACCAAGCAGCCCACCTAATGAGAGGGCCAGTTTGTTTTTTGTTCCAGGTGATCTTCGTGTTGGGGCCTATTCCTATAGAAGTGGTGCATTGTCAGGAAAGATGTGTCTGCGCAACTAATGCACTTTTGGTTGTATGTGATTTGTTCTTATAATCATATTGATCTTTCCAACTCCGGCTCGTTGTGATTGTGCCTTCCGCTCCCTTGTAAGTAAAAGAGGAGTGTTGATGTTACGTGGGCTGTTGGTTGTTGATTTTTTGCCAGGCTATCATGAAATTCCGGTTTAAACAGTGTTGGGTGCAGACAAATAGCGTGGTGGGTTAGGCCATTTATATAATTGCAGATGAAACAACGCGATTACACGACCAAATCGAGAGCCGAAACATGGAAGCCAGTGTCCCCTTCAAATCAATTAAATAAAGAGAAGACAAGTCAATTCACTTACCTGATCCGACGGTGATGATGGTATGCCGACACACATAACCTCAAGCAAGACCAAAAGCAGAACCTTCTCTACACCGCACATGTATACCTCGTACCACGTGCATAAAAATTTCTTCCTCTCTCTTTTATTCTTTGGTGTGTGTGTGCACAACTTACCTCTCCCATAAGGGAGAAAGGCGGTGGCATAGGTTGTTGCCACATGTAAAGTGGGCCCCACTAGGAGTTGCCCTAGCCCACACATGTCATCACACATGGCACACATGCAACATGCATGTGGTCTAAGACTGCCACATGTCAAGCATGTGTCAAGCATGCATGCATGTGGGCATGTGTCTGACATATGTGCTTCCAACAAACAAGATTGAGAAAGCCTAGCCCAAATAGTTGGGACAAGGTTATGTTGGTGAATTGATGATTGATCTTTAGTCATTTTCATTTTTAAATTAGATATGCTAAATTGTTTCTCTTTTTACTTTTAAGTTGGTTCTTCTTAAATTAGATGTGCTAAGTGTTTCGTCTTATAAATAAGAAATTATTTGTGATGAGGGTTAGTTATGTCTTTTGATACTCTATATGATATTTTTACCCTTCCTGGCTTTGAGATGAAGTTGTGGTCTTATGACAATCGTTATCATGTTTTAGGCCCGTGAGATGAAGTGGTCTTATGATAATAATGAACTAGCATGCAATGGAAATGATAATAGAGTGAATTTTCATTCCTCTTTAAAGTAAGGTTTAGAATACTATATTAGAGCTTCTACTGCACTTTCCAACCCATTCATCAAGTGTGCCCCATCAGGACAGAGACACTCAAACTTGAGAAAATTTAGGTATACAACAAGAAAGTCAATATATATGTTTTAAGGTTGATTGTAAATGCTCCCTGCAATGTCCTGCTTGAGTTGCTAATATGAATGATTATTGGTATGTATGGTGCGAGGAGACACACCAAATGTCCAGTTTGGATCCTACATACGCATAATGGGTGGCCACCCAGCTCAAACATCCGAACACATGTGATCATTCCCCAAGTATGGGCACCCTTTAAAACTCGCAGGGCACTATTGAAGCCCACACTTTAAATGCGGGGATTCTCTTTATTTTTCTTAGAAACTGAAGACAGATCTTCTCTTTTTACAAAGAGTACCTGGCAAGAGATGTGGTGTGTAATCTAGGGTGCGAACATGAAGAAAACATGTGCATTCATCAATACCTCTGGCACTAGTGTCCAATCTGTAAAGCTCTGGCATCACCCCCTATTAACTAATGGTTGTTGGGGCCAGTATACTCTATACAAATCATGTCCACGATGGATGCTCTACTCTTTGTACATAGCACAATTTTGTTATTCGTTGCACATGAAATAAAACATAACTACGACTTTAAGAACATTTGTATAATGCTTTATTCTTAGCTGAACGGTGGAAAAAACACCGTTTTACATTTGAAGATACTTCAATGAAAGGAATTGTTCATAAAACCCTCTTCTTTTCACATGCAGATTTGATGACACACATTGCCATGTAATATTTAATCATGTTGATGATGTCATGTGATATAAAGAGATGGGTGTAATAGTTAGAACATTAAATGGATACTAGCCTTTATCCAGTGGGGAATGTTATTTGATACTCTGGCTGGATATAACATTTGATATGCAGACACTTAGAAATGATACATGTGGCAAATATTAAATAAAAAAATAAACTATGAGATTGTGCAAGAACAGTTGTGGCAGAGTTAAAGGGTAAAAACCAGATGGGTTGAATAGTACAAAGTGGACGCATGTTTTTTAAAATAAGACTATTGCATGTTATTTATTTAACCCTGTCATAAATGTCAGGAAATACAATAGTTGGACGAGCAAGTAAGAGTAATTTCTGGTTTCATCTAAACTGGTACTTATAATTTGGACCAGTTTATTTTGAATTATTTGTGTTCCAAGTTTGCAATTTCTCGATAATTTAGAACTGCCTGCATATCATCCATCACACTTTGCCAGAGTTTAAAGTATCTCTCATTCAATGTAGTCGACTGTATGGGAAGTTCTCATACATTTGAGCCATGTCCGGGCCATTGATATAGGTGTGCCATCAACCCATTTTACATTTTTTTCCTGCAGTGCGACTCACCTGAGTTTTGGGTCAGCCCATGGCACAACTGATGGACAGAGTGGTTGCTACACAAACATCACAGTGGGCTCCATAGAAGCTCAGCTGCATGGGAACTTCCCATATATTGGATTATTCCATTTGTTGAAGGAAACAGACATTCTCATCAATTCAACACCATCTACAATGCCCATTTGGAAACAAACATTCTCATCAATCCAACACCATCTACAATGCCCATTTAAGCAACTAAAATCCATGTCTTGAAAACAGCTATGCTTATCGGCTTGCAGCAATAATGACCCACACCTTTTATGTCATGATATAGGTATAAACGGCATGCCGGTCCTATAACAATATATGTTTATAACGGCTACTACAACAACTTTGACGGCGTTTGGACTTCATTTCATGATTTCTCTTAATTTTCATTAGTTTCTGTCAAAATAACAGTGCCCCACCTTTTTACTTCATCTGGCAAGCTATAAAACGTTCCAAGCTCCGGCCGTTCCTCTATAATATCAGTTCTAAAACTATTATCACAACTCATTTGAAAAAGGAGATGCACTTGATGGCGGTAGTCATTCTAACCGTTATGAGACTTTAATGCTGTTGCAGGCCAATGATTCGAGTGCATGGGATTTCAGTTTGCACAAGTGGGCCCCATGTTCCAGTGATCCAGACCATTGGTAAGTTGGAGACCACTGTAGATGGATCATGCTCTAAAAATATCCTCAACAGGACAACCTAGCCTTCTGTCTGATGTCCTGCAAGCGGACGGTTAGGAAGATAGAAAATCTGAGTTATTTTTTGGGGTGTAATCGATCTACGGTGGAGAATTTTTATAAAAAGATAGCTATTCAACTGGCTATGATATATGGGTGGAATGAGAGCAGGATTACGGTCCAATTCTAGGATTTATTTATTTTTTAAACTTAACACTCCGGAAGTAGCCTACTAAAAAGATCAGTTCATATCCATTTAGAATTATTAGTTCTTCATATCGATGGCTTGGATCAAAAAACCATGGGCCCCACTTGCGCAAACGGCAAACTGAGAAAACAGAACAGAATTATATCAACTCTCGGCCTGTACCTCAATTTAGAAACACTATACATCCAAGCACAAACAGATACAGCAGATTCAAATCTTAAACTCAGTTTAAGAGAAAATGAAAGCCACTCAAGATTAAAAATTTCACATATTTACATGTGGGTCCTGATGACCTGAACTGGCAATCAGCTATAGCATACAGATCTAAAGATTCAGTTCCATTGAACAGGTTTGTGAGTTGTGTCCATGTCTAGAAGGGAGGAATCATCAGGTCCTACATCCTAATGGATCAAGGTGTAAATAGTGTTGTGATGCACCCATCCTTTACAAGTGGGACCCATGATTTGTTGATCCAGATTGTTGATGTGGATGGGGGATGCCCAAAAATATCTGCCACATTGGAAGTTCCCAGACATGCAATCTTTGGGTTAGAATCATCCAATCTGGAAGATTTTCAGGGCAACCCCATACCCATGGCATGGCCCATCAGATCAACAGTATGGATCACTGAACCATTGGTCCCACCTATGTCAAATTAGCATATCAGGATGCTCCCAATAGGGAATTTAAACCAGAAAACAAATTTGTGGCCCAGACAAATTGGATGATTTGATCATTTTCAATTGATTAAACAGTGACCATTTGCAACTCGTTTTGCCAGGGTTAGCAACAAGCGCCTGTATTCCTATCAAGTTTTCCCTCGGTCAATTAAGCAAAAATAGAAGAAGAATGTTTTGGACTTCATCCTCATATATGCTTGATCAGTTATTGAGGTTCAAGTAGAAAACATGGGATTGTTGGAAAGCGAGAAACACATTTTTAATGTGTAGAAATAGTGATAATTCAATTACGCTTACTTTCCCTAGCAAATCAGCCAGCATACCAATGTTACCTAAACTCCCTACATTTTCTGTTTCGAATTCTGTGATTCTAGCTATTTTACCAATCCAAAATTATGGTTTTATACTCTTAGTGTAGATTAAGTTATAATGTAAATCTATATTCAGAACCCAGAGATATATACTTTCTTCTATGAAACAAAATGCATGTATGTATATTACTCTGCACGAGGGAAGTTCACTAATAACATATGCAAGGACCTGTTTGGACAGACAGAAAAAGAAAATGAATGAGCTTCCCCATGATGAGACGTCTCGCTATGTTTGGATAGGCGAGGTAATATTGGACTTCATAAAGCAATCGTTACCCAATTTTCATGCATAAGATAGAAGGGGACAATTGTGAGAGATTTATGAGTTTTCTTTTCTTTTTCTTTTTCTTTTTCCTTTTTTGAAATGTAGCTTTATGAGACTTCCACTTACTATCCAAACAAAACCCTCAAAAATGGAATCCATGTTTCGATAGTGCTCAAGGAAATCTAGGGAAATCATCATTGGATTATCATCACAATTTACTTACCCATCACACATAAGTTCTCTTACAGAATATTGTGATTCAGTGAGGATGAGGTTTTAGTATGCCATCTTGCAAGACCATCTGGAGAAGAAAAATCCATTTTGGGTGCAGTGAGATTATGGTTTTCCAATGGAAAATCCTCCCATGGAGGAGGCCGGCTTTTGGGGCTGGTCTAATTCAAAGCTGCCAGATAAGTTGAAGGCTCTATCTAAAACTTCTGATGTTTTGAAATTGGCATCAGTGTAATTGCAGAAGCAAGCCAAGTATCATGTTCAAGAAGCCATGTTTGAGGGGATTCCAGTTATCACTTTCATGGATGAGGAGATGACTCTTGCAGTATATCCATGGAAGCAAGCGATGGTGGGGTGTTTTGTCAATGCAAGTCCCACAGTAGAGGAAATCTAGGCTGTGATTTGTTTGGATGGGGTTTGAAAGGAGAAATATATGAGGTGTAGATCAGGTTAAGTCAATGTTTTTTTTTTTTTTTTTCCTCCAATTTGCCTGAATGGAATATGTTGTATGCATTTTATCATGAGATTATCAAGCTCTAATGAAGCAACCAATTCGTATTGCTCGTCAAGTCTCATGGGTTATCAATGCTGAGAAGGCGGTGTTCTTGTAATAAATGCAGAATATTTGATGAGAAAATGAAGCTTGAACCGCCGCTAGAAGTGAACAAACCAGGTCTGAAGAAGGGCAATAGTGGTAGGGAAGGCAAAAAGTAGAATTGTTGTATTCTAGTGATAAATTGGCGCACGATGATGTTACAGTCAATCATGTTAATGATAATGCCAATACAGTGAATAGAGTAGAAGGTAGCAAGTCTACGGACTGCAGGTATGGGTCCAGCTCAATGGCTCAGTGGTAGACAGACTCTGTTTCAACATAGATCATGGGATCGAGTGCCCATGTGGTGTGATGTGTGTAGTGTGGGTGTGGGTGTGGAAAAAAAAAAATGTGTATGTGATAATCAAGTGGTGGTAGAAGAATATGGACTGGTTTGGATAGAGCATTGGTGTATAATGATTTCCTACTTTAAAGGTTCTCATCTTTCTTGGGTGTCCTCAGATCACTTGCCTCAATTGTTATCTAAGAAGGATGACCACTTTAATGCTCCTTACTTTCTTTCATTTTTATTTTTATTTTTGACTCACTTTAAAGCTCCTAAAGCCATTTAAATTCCGAAGGATGCAGACATTTTGTGAAGGTTTTTTGGAAACGGTAGAAAGGAATTGGACTACCTATTCTGGGTCCACTTACTGTTGTGGTTCTTTTGAAGCTTAAAAGGTTAAAGGAGGCTTTCAAAGATTGGAATAAAAATATTTTTTGTAATATTTTTCAAAGAATCTCGAAACTATTCATCTTGAAAATAAGTTACTTATGTTAAGAAGTTTACAAGATGAAGTTGCTCTGGAAGAGACTAAATCAAATCTGGCTAACTTGCAAAAGGAGTGTTTTGGAAGAAGGAGTCGGGGTAAATTGGCTTGTGGAAAGGGACAAAAATAAAAATCATTCTACTATGGTTGATAGTAGATGTCGAAATTTTCAAAAAAAATAAGAAATTTTTGAAAAAAATAAAACCAGCAATGGGGAGGTTATGGAAGATTTACAAAAAATCTCAGAAGCAGCTATTCAGTTTTTCTCAAGCATGTTGTCTTCTCAAAACTTTACTGTTTCAAAAGGTATATTTACTATTATTCCAAATATAGTTTTTTCGGAAGATAATTCCATTCTGATGAATATCCCGTCAAGGGAGTAAGTCAAAGAAGTGGTGTACAACATTCCAATTGATAGTGGCCCATGTCCAAATGGCTTCTCTATTTTATTTCATGTTGGAATATTGTGGGAGAATATTTATAAGGCTGTGTGTTTTCTTACAAGAGGCTGACCTTCCTAGGGACTTCACTTTGTCTTTCATATCTCTCATCCCAAAAGTTGAAAATCCTTTGTATTCTCAGAATTTCGGCCTATTAGCTTATGCAATTGCATTTATAAAAAATTTCCAATGTGATGATGTAACGCCCTGAAAATCGGGGGTCGAGCATAGGCTCAACTCCCGAGTTCCAACACATCACTTATGCAACATAGATAATGATGATTAAATGTTGTCCGTATTAGCACATTAAACATGAATGAGATTAAGCCAAAACAACATATCATACTCAAGAGACAAGTGAAATTTGCAAGCGGAAGACTGTAGTAGACGAATAAGGTATATGAACTATAGTAAGTCTCTGAAGTGTGATCATGTTACCAGGTTAAATATATACATGTATACTCCCAAAAAGTGCGAAATGAATATACATGTGTGCTCCAAAAATACAATCATAACGGGTGTAATGATATCTAGTTAGCATCCCTGGAAGTCCCGTCGATCAGAACATGGTCTACATAGACCCGCCTGATAAATGCATATAGGAGAACGCCTCCTCATCATCCTCAAAGAAGTCCGGCTCCGCTTCGAAAGCATCGCCATCATCTGCAATTATAACAGGGTCTGGTTGGTGTTTAAGTACCGTCCCAGAACGTGGGAGTGAGTGATCAACTCAGTGGAGCTATAAAGCAAAGGTTAACATGTTATCAATTCAATCAAGCAGTAATGATAAAGTAATACAACAAACAGGTCCTAAGTACTCTTATTAATGCAAGGATGATATGTAATAATGATGCATGCCCTCGCCTGCACTCCCTCTGCGATCTTCTTCTTACGGTCGCGGCATGTAACACTCCCAGTAAACGTGCGCTTCCTCGCCAAAGCACTGTGCAATGCAATGAATGAGCGTGATTACCGAGTTCTTATTAGACCTTTTCATACAACAGGATTGGGAAGCTAAGGTACCTCACTTATGTCATTTTCCAAATAGTGATCCATCTAGGGTCGTCAATCCTAGTTCAACACATACGATAGGTAATTTCAGGTTACTATCACCAACACCCTACTAACTGGAAGTCTATTTTCGAAGGCTCGTCACCAACCCGACTGGGGACCACAGTCAGGCTGCGGTGGGGTAGGCCTAGCTTATACTCTAGTTGCTACGGAAAGGCTCGTCACCTCAGCGTAGTCTTAGAGTATGCTCGAGGTCACTACGAATGGCTCGTCACCAAGACGTAGGCTGACAGCTCTAATACAATGTCCCATACCACCGTATTCGGTTCACGAGCTTAGGTTGCTCACTGGTCACTATGGGTGGGCTCGTCACCCCGGCGTAGGCCGACAGCTCGACCACGGTGTCCCATACCACCATGTTCGGCTCATGAGTCTTAGCGGATCAAGGTACTAAGGTTAACAAGGTTTCCACTGGTAAGTTTGGTACCTTAGGTTCAAGCAGTAGCATTCATACATGGTGAACATACATTGGGTCAATCGAGTTACTTGACGAGCTCGACTGGTACGAGCGCACATCGAGATGATTGACATGAAGTGCGTAAGCACTCTGTGTGGCCTAACTACTGTCGACAACCCAAGTACAGCTCGGATTCATCGAACACGTCCTGTGTGGCGTAACAACCTCAACCACCAAATCAGGATCTGTTACCGACTGCCTGGACTATATCATAGTCCCAAACACACTCCAGATCAATAGCATTCCAATGTAATAGCCAAGACAGCATGTAGCAACACAATTAAATATAGATCCCATATCAGTATTTCAACGAACACATAGAATACATGTTAACATACATGAGCATTTAATTCACAAATCACATAGTAGTAAAATAGATTACATGAAGGAAACTGTAACCCTAGATAAGAGGATTGAGAATCCTATCTCAACACCCTCATTAAGTACATTACATTAAGCATTTTCTCACTCAGGCATTTTATCAAACACTTAGACTACACAGATTACATATATGTAATATGTTAGTTAAAACACGTATTGTAGCGAATCCTTTCACAAAGGGGTTGCCACGTGAACAACGATCATGCATAGCAACCAATGATCATGGAAAGTATAAATCATAGTTCCATATTCATTCGAACATTTTTACAAACACTTAGACTACACACTACAACATACATGGCGTATGTTGGCCATAACATGTATTAGGGCAAATTCTTTCGCCAAGGAGTTGCTGCATATACAACAATCATATATCCACGATGGATAATCATGTCAAGCACGAATCCAAATTCCAAACTCATTCAAACATTTCAACAAACACATAGAATACGCTATACTCAACATAGTTCATATATCTGTAATGCGAGGGAAACATCGCATTTAGCATGTGAAATGACACCCAAGTCAGTTATAAATCATTAACCGACATTGAAAGCCTTGAAAACCATAACCTATACGTTTATAGTCTGCACCTTTCGCCGATAAACAAGTATTGAACTCAGTTTGTATACCGAGCCTTTGTCTACGACACTACGACAACCTATAGGATGAAATAGGTTAGCTATTTCATCACTTATACTATTTGAAACCCTAAAACAGATTAGGGTTAAGTTTTTCTTACCTAAGACCAGTGTCGGAATCGCTAGAATAGTGATACAGAAGTGGCAGTTAGGTACGGGGAGCGACAGGGTTGAATCCCAAGAACGAACTCTAATTCTCTCTCTCACTTTCTCTCTTTCCTTCTCTTTTCTCTCTTCTCTCTCTTAGGGTTTTCCAAATTCGTATGAAATGAGAAAGAGAGGGTTTAAGGTCCTTATATAGGCCCAGAACTGACAAGAATGGCCCCAGGGCCATGGTATACTTAGGTTATAGCCAAATATTGGCTGTTTCGATCCAACGGAGCACTTTTGGAGGCCCCTTTTCTGCATGCAGTCAGACTTAAGCTCTCTGGCATTGGATGTAGGTCGAATTAAGTTTTCGGTCCGATCGAATTTACAGATCGACCGCGGAGGACTAGTTTCAGTTTAACGGTCATCGTCACTCGATCAGGGCCACAAGTACACTGACATGTGTATGAAATTTTCTCTGATCCAAGGGTGTAATTGGATCAGATTCTGACGGTCTAAAACCTTAGATTTGGCCTACAAGCGAACGACCCAAATCACTGAAATCTGAGTTAATTTTTCGAAGATATTCGCGTTTCTCACACACTTTGCTCCGGGCTCAAGTTGTGCGTTTTTGGACATCCTCTGGATTTGATTTTCAAGATGGTTGTCAAGCCCAGCAAGGCTATCCTAACCATATGGTTTCGCAGTATTCGGACTTTCGACGCGTGGTCCAGGTCCGATAAGGAGTTTCAACGCGCTCCCGAGAGCGACTGGGGATAGAGATGGGTCCTAAGTTTTAGGGTAATGTAGCGCTAATGATTCTACACATTTTAGGTCTTGCATATCATATTTAAAGTGATCTAAACTGATTTCACAGCTAATCTAGTTTAGCACTTAGCTAATTTCGACTAATTTCTAAAGGATTTGGTCTTGAGTGATTTCTGCCTGAGGTGGTACTCGGGTCTTTGTACGGATTTTTCCGAGACGTTACAGATGAAATCAAGACTAAATATGATTTTTTCCAAGCTAATGTCTGAAGAATCAAGACTAAATATGATTTTGCCCAAGCTAATGTTTGAAGAACAAGGGATCTTTTGTTTCATGGAGGAATATTTCCGAGAATATTGCTTTGGCTCGTAAAATTGTCCAGGAACTCGATAGGAAAGTTCTTGGGAATAATGTGATCTGCATATTAGATATGGCTAAGATGTATGAACTCGAGTGGAGCTTTCTGTTTGAAGTTCTCAGAAGCTTTGGTAAGTATAGTGAAGAAATGCATTATGAATTGTTGGTTTTCGATTGTGATGAATGGTAATCTGGTTGGTTTTTTTAAATCTTCGAGAGGTTAGGCAAGGCAACTTGCTATCTCCAAAACTGATGTAGAGCGGGTTGCGGATAATTTCATGGCCAAGATGGACAAGAAAAGGCCTGATCGAAGACAGAGATGATCTGGACCGTCAGAACTGAAAACGGACATATCTCACAAACCAGAATGAGTAATCGGACGTAAAATATATGATTTTGGGGTAGGACGAGCTACTTTAGCCACCCAACCCTGCTATGTTGGGTTGCGCAAAACGGATTTGCTAAATACCATCAGATTGACAGTCACTTCCCTATTTTAATTCCATTTTTACTATAAAGTTGCACCCAACATGAAAAGTGCTTAGAATATTTAGGAGAACAGCGTGGTGAAACCAAATAGGACACTCACTATTTTTGACCTAAAACCTTACGCACTAGTAGACATCACGACCGTCTATAAATAGCGAATTCGGAACAATTATCCGAGGAAGATGGTGCTCAACCTCACGTTCTTCCCTGTATAAAAAACTATTCATTTTAGCATAGAGGAGCTCAGCAGGGTGTTAAAAATCTTTTCTTGAAATAGTAAGTATGCCCCTCTTCATCTTCTGTGGGGATGTCCTTGTTGGACCTAGGCTAGTGGAGATAGGCGGGCCGTTGGAGCATTAATCTTTTGCTTTGTGAGGGTTCCAAAACTCGTGTAGACCGTTAGATCTTGAGGGCTCACACTTCCACGTTTCCCAACAGTCCTATTGTCTCCCATCACCTTTTTGCTAATGACATGGTGATGTTTCTCTGTGGCAAGAAATCCAATTTCAAAGTTTATAAGGTTTTTGAATGATTATGAATTCATTGAAGGTGTACAGGAAAAAGTGTAATTACATTATATCAGAAAAAGTGTCATATGATTGCATGAAGGTGGTGGAACACATTACAGTTTTTACAAGCACCAAATCTATCTCGGGGCTTGTAACATCCCGGATTTTTCCTAACTTGGCGATGGACGTCCTTGGACGTAGAACTGCCCTAGGACCTTATTCTGTCATAATTAGGGCATACTTTAGTTAAGTACTAAACTGAATAATCAGTAGAATTAACTTGAACCACTTTAAATACGAACTGCAAGACCCAAAACTAGTAGAATCACTAACGCTACATTACCTGAAAACCTAGGATCAATCTCAAAGCCCAGTTGCTCTCGGGAGCACATTGAAACTCCGTATCGGACCTGGACCGCGCATCGAAAGTCATTACTGCAAAATTATACGGTTATGACTGCCTTACTGGGCTTGACAAGCATCTCAGAAATTAAGTCCTAACAGTATCCAGAAACGCATAACTTGAGCCCGGAGCAAAGTGTGTGAGAAACGTGAATATTTTTAGAAAATGAACCCAAACTTAAGTGAATTGAGTCGTTCGCTTGCAGGCCAGATATAAGGATTCAGACCATCAGAATCTGACCCAATTACACCCTCGGATTAGGAAAAATTTCCAACACATGTCAATGTACTTGTGACCCTGATCGAGTGGCGGTGACCGTTGAACTGAAACTGGTCCGCCACGGTCGATTTATAAATCCGACTGGACCGAAAACCTGGCCTGACCTAGATCCAATGTCAGGAAACTTTTCCTAAACCGTATGCAGAAAAGGGGCCTATGGATGTGCCCCGTTGGACCGAAACAGCCTCTTCTTGGCTATAACCTAGGTATACCATGGCCCTGGGGCCATTCCCATCAATTTTGGGCCTATATAAGAGCCTTTACCCACTCCTCTCTCATTCTATACGAATTTCTACCCCTAGGAGAGAGAAGAGAGAAGAAAGAGAAGGAAAGAGAGAGAAAGTGAGAGAGAGAGAGAGTGAAGGATCGTTCCTGGTATTCGATCCCACCATTCCACGCGCTTAGCCACTGCTTCCGTATCGCTATACCGGCAAATCCGATTCCTTTTTTGGGTAAGAAATCCCAACCCTAATCTATTTTAGGGATTCAGATAGAGTAAAAGGTGAAACAACTAACCTATTTCATGCTATAGGTTGTCGTTGTATCGTAGACGAGGACTTAGTGTATAAACTGAATTCGTTACGCGTTTACCGGCGAAAGGTGCAGACCATAAATGTTTAAGTTATGGTTTTCAAGGCTTTCAATGTCAGTAATGATTTATGACTGACTTGATTGCTGTCACATATGCTTAGATACGACTTTTCCCGTATGTTACTCATATATATAGTCTATGTTAAATATAATGCATTCCATGTGTTTGTTGAAATGTGTGAATGAATATGGAATTATGATTTGTGCTTACTATGTCTATTTGATTGAGAATATATGAACGTTGTATGTGTAGCAAATCCGTTGTGTAAGGATTTGCTACAATACCTGTTATAACTATTGTATTACATGTATGTTGATGTGTGTAGTCTAAGTGTTTGATTAAATGCTTGAATGAGAAAATGCTTGTTGAAATGTATTTCATTAAGGTGTTGAGATATGATTCTCAATCACCTTATCTATAGTTACGGTTTCTTTCAAGTAGCCTATCTTACTATTATGTGATTTATGGATGGAACGCCTATGTGTGACAATATGTACGCCATGTGTTTGTTAAAATGCTCAAACGAGTTTTATATTAGAATTGTTTGTCACATGCTGTTTTGATGATCACACATGAATGCCTATTGTGTTGGAGTATGATTGGGACTACTGTATAGTCCAAGCAATCAGTAATGGTTTTTAAGTTAGTGGTTGAGGTCGTTTCGCCACATAAGACATGTTCGAGGAAATTGAGTCGTACGCCGCTTGTCCACAGTGGTTAGGCCACGCGAAATGCTTACGCACTCCATGTCGATCAATTCAACGTACGCTCGTACCAGTCGAACTTGTCAAGTAACCTGATTGACCTAATGTATGTTCACCATGGATGGACGCTACTGCTTGAACCGAAGGTACCAAACTTACCAATGTAAAGACCGGTCTCAACCATGGTACCTCGATCCGCTAAGACTCATGAGCCGAGCATGGTGGTATATGACACCGTGGTCGAGCTGTCGGCCTACGCTGGGGCGACGAGCCTCCCCGTAGTGACCAGTGAGCAACCCAAACTCTTGAGCCGAATACGGTGGTATGAGACACTGTATTCGAGCTGTCGACCTATGATCAGGTGACGAGCCTGTAGTGACCTCGAGTATAAATCAGGCCTACACTCGCGCAGCCTGGCTGTGGTCCCTAGTCGGGTTAGCGACGAGCTTTCGAAAATAGACTGTCAGTTGGTAGAGCGTTGGTGGTGTGACCTCGAGTATGAATCAAGTCTACGCTGAGGTGACGAGCCTCCCGCAGCAACCTATAGTATAAACTCGCGAACTTGCCTATCGTATGTGATTAACTAGGATTGACGACCCTAGATAGATCATTGTTTGGGTAAGTGATACAAGGAAGGTACCTTAGCTTCCCAATCCTGTTGTAGAAAAGGCTTAAATAAGAACTTGGTAATCATGCTCATGCACAGCATTGCATGTGCCTTTGGCGTTGGAGTTGAGCACTGAGGAATGGGTGCATGCCGCGACCGTGAGATGAAGTTCGCAGAGGGAGTGCAGGCGAGGGCATAAATCATTAATACATATCATCCTTGCATTAACCAGAGTACTTAGAAATGCTTGATTGTATTACTTTATCATTACTGCTTGACTGAATTGATAACACGTTAACCTTTGCCTTATAGCTCTACTGAGTTGATCACTCACTCCCACGTTCCGAGACGGTGCTTTAAACACCAACCAGACTCTGTCTTAGCTGCAGGTGATGGCGATGCCTACGAGGCGGAGCCAGATTTCGAGGATGATGAGGAGGCGTTATCCTATATGCAGTTATCGGGCGGATTCATGTGAGCCGTGTTCTGATCGTCGGGGCTACAGGGATGCTGATTAGATGCCACTACACTTGATATTTTTGTATTGTAGACCGCACATGTATATTCATTTGATGTATTTTGAGATTATACATATATATACGTTCAGCCCGAGGACATGATCATACTCTGAGATTTATACCCACTCTATACGTCTATCAAAATCTTCCACTTGCTAATCTAAACTGTCTCTAGAGTATGAAATGTTGTTTTGGTCTAATCTCCATCATGTTTAATGTGCTAATACAGACAACATCTAAATCATCATTATCTATGTTGCATAAATGATGCATTGGAACTCAGGAGTTGGGTTTCTACTCGATCCCCGATTTTCAGGGCGTTACAGGGCTCCTCTCTTTAAAAGGGTGGGCTGGAAATCTAAGATCCTTTCTTCAGGAGGTAAGATTATTCTCTTGAAACATGCTTTTTTGAGCATTCCTATATATATTATTGTTGCCTTGCCGGTTCTTTTGTCAGTAAAATCAGTGTGGAGCTATATTCATTTTAGAAGTGGTTCGGTGAATTGATATAAGTGGATTTGGCATTTAAAACTTCTGCTAAAAATTGTTTTGTTTTTTTAAATGTGGCTGAAAACTTCTGCACAGAAAACTGCTGGTAGATGATGCTGGTGTCGAGATGTAGTTGATAAATTGTTATGCCTGACATCAGAGGGATGCCTGCGCAGGAAGTTCATGCACTAGGATGCTAGGTAGGCCCCACCGTGATGTTTGAGAGAAATCCACCCCGTCCATCTGTTTTGCAAGATCATTTTAGGATATGCAACCAAAAATGAGGTGGATCCAAAACTCAAGTGTGCCAGGCAAGAAGAAGAAGTGGGGATTTAGCGACCACCGTTGAAACTTTCATGTGGCCACAAAAGCTTCGTGTTAGGCTAAGTTTACTTTGATTTCAGTTCATCTTAGTGGGACAGACCTTATAAAGGGTTTGGATGGCATATAAACATCAAGGTGGAGCCAATAAAGGTTTCAATGTTAGGAAACTCTTTCCCTAATTTTCCCTCTCATATGGCGCAATTGAGTTTTATATCCGCCTCTTTTTTGGTAATATGTCTTAAAGTGATCTCGCAAAACGGTTCTTCCAAATATCACAGTAGGGCCCACTTAGCATCCCAGCACAACAACTTCATGCGAAAGCCCGCGTTGTGGTTCAGCAGGTATTGCCGATAGGGGCACACTCCAGTGGTACCAGTACCACAATAAGCAGGCAGATGTGGGGCCAGTGATGTGTTCACGGAATCCAACCCATCCATAAGTCGCACATCAGTAAACCTCCGGGGCCCAAAAATCAGACCATCCAAAACTCAGAATGTCCACATTGATTATAGTTGGGGGCCAATGTGATTTTTTAAATTGAATCAGTGGATATCAGAAGTAGAATCACTGCAAGAAAGCCACCGGTAAAGGTCCCAAAAACTGCCGACAAAGGCTTTGCCGGTGGCCAGACACGCCGAAAAAGGAGGCGTCGGTAGTTTATTTACCAGTGCCCATTAGGCTTTTCTAGTGGTTTTGCTGACCGCCACTATTAAGGGAACTTTACCGGCGGTCAGCCGCCTTTACTGGCAGTCAGTAGCCTTTACCGGTGCTTCTTTTGACAGCCATTATAACCTGAAAATGCGTCATTAAAGGTCTTCCTAAGCACTGGGAAAAGCCTGACAAGTGCTTGAAAAAGTCTTGTAAGTGCTGGTAAATGTATGCCGAACCGCCACCAAAGGTCTACCAAAACGCTAATGGTTTGCCGAAGTGCCAGTATAGATCGCTGGTAAAAATGTTTTTTTTTATTATAATGTATTTGGTTATTTATATTTGATTAAAATCTGTATTTTTTTAAAATATATATTTGAAATATAAAAAAATGTTGCACAACATAGTTAAAAATGAATATTAAAATAATATTTACAATAATAAGTTGAATGGTTCCAAATACACATAAAAAAATCCATCGATCCAACTCCCCTTCATCTTTACCTACAACCTGCAAAACAAAACAGCAAAAAGAAATTAATTACATCCCAAATAACAAAAAAAAAAAATCTATAAATATTAAATTAACTAATGAAGATAATCATATGTACATGTTCCAAATCATCTCACTTCCCAAATCTTAAGTTTTAACAATTTCTATTTGAATGTGAGTAGAAATGAGATCATTTTAGAGAGAAATTTGATATTTTAATAATATAAGTGTTGGATGCTTTGACAACATTTGTATTTTATAACACTTTTACTGTAAGTATCTACGCCATGTCTTTTAGACTTGGATCAACTCATTTGGTCTCGAGTCAAGTCACGACAGTGGGCCACATAGGCACAGATTAAGTACCAAATAGGAAAATTTTCTGTTTGTAATAAATAGGAAGCTCAATCTTATGATTATGTACTTTTAACTGAAGTGATTAACTGAATGGCCTGACATACCGATGTCTAAAAGTACCTCCCATGCTCTAGATACAAACGAGACAAATAACAAAGAAACAAGATGAAAGATAAAATACATCCGAGCACAGTAGGTACAGAAACTCAATGCATTAACTATCGACAAGAACTAAGTTTGTGAATAAAGATCCAATACAAATAAAGATCCAAGACGTGCCTGTATATCAAACGACATCCACACTCTGAGTTTCAGTAATCCTAAAAGAGCATCCCATTACACAAAATTAAAAGATAGAATCTCTGTATGATAGAGATTGTGTAAGGGTGGCAGTGAGATCACAACTCTCATCGGACAAAACCATAATATACTATAACAAAGGGCTAGTAGATATCTATCGAACAAAAAAAAAAAAAAAACTCCAAAAAAGAAACAAAAAGGAGATAAACCTCAATCATTAGTTCATCACAGATAAATTACAAACATGTCCACCATCAGAAGCCCAATGATCCATACCTCCTCTAGTCACCATTAATTAAACCAGCACAAAAGAAAAAACACATTTGCAGAACCTTAACCAAAATTCATCATAGAAGACTTACAAAATGTTATATAGTACCTCTCCAATGGTTGTATCCTTCTTTACCCTGCGAAAGAGCCTCACACAGAGCAAAGTATTATCTGCAGTGGAAACACATTCAGAATGATGAAGCTGCTTGCTTATGTTTCAATTTGATGCTTTTCATCATAAAAGACTTGCAAGATCTGACAAGCAAAGATACTGCCAAAAGACTATCAAGTTAAATTTAATATCTGGAGCAATTAACAAACAGTTGTCAGATAACAATCACAAACACACTTATTGGTGTTGCGGAAGAGATTGTATAGTATCAACTATTACTGACATGAATGTCTTTGACAGAGCAAGAGCCATATGATCTACCCTTACCTGCAATGATTTCCAAAACATTGAGATACAGCAAGATAAGAATATTTTGGGGTAATGAGATAGATTTATTGGAAAAACATTTAACATGTTTGGACCATAACTAAGCAACATTTTTTAAAAAGAAATGGCGATTTTTTATTTTATTTTTTTTTTTTTAAAGGGCAAATGGCAATAATTTATTGGCAAAGAGAAAGGAAAAAGTGATGATGATGAATCATTACATAATTACAAAAGGCTAAGCTGCCCAAGCATTAAGCAAGCCCAAACATTACAGTCAAAAGATTTTATAAACTTAGACCACTCAACAACATTTGACTTTGCTCTTTTGAACCTCATTGGGAAGCGGTTTCAGAAAGACCTATTTTTCAGTTTAGCCCATATCAATCATAATCCCGTAAATAAGGAGAGGCACCATATTCCTTTCGCTTACATACCTCCTCCCAGCTAACCAAGTGAAACTTTCTTTTAGTCTCTGACCCCTTGCCAGAGGTCCCAGCTAAGCAAGTGGCTTACAGACCTCTGCATCAAACTATTCTGAAATCATTCGCTCAAATGTCCCAAGGTAAAGGCAGAATGTTATAATTTCAAATACAGAGTCAATGCTACTGAATCATGACATATATCTGCAATTGTCTGAATTTTTTAATCTATCTGAGATGATCTGTACAATTTCAGAGCATTTCACCAATTTGAAGCTTTAAATTCCACCTAATATACATATATAAGGACAGAATCACTTACAACATCCATTTCTTGTTTTATTAGTAATTCACTTGCTGGACTTACTAGCTGAGCAGATGGTGCCTTCCCTGCTGACAAGTCCCATAGCTCAGCCTCTAGCATCTCAATTGCACTCCTGGGACGAAATGGAAAAGATAAGCATCAGATCAAAGACTACTCTCCTCTCAAAGCAATAGAGTGCATGACCTAAGGAGGGAAAAAAAAACCCCCAAGACATCTCTAAAGCATAATGATTAATGATAAAAACTTCATGTTAGTAAAAATTATGCATTCACAAAAGACATCGCAACAAGCATGTTGTTTACAATGTTCAACTTTGAAACACGAACCAAAGACGACATGGGAAACAAAAGCAGGAAATGCCAAATGAAATAACAGAAAGTTTTGCGATGAGCAGCAGATTTGGTTGATATATTTCTGATATGATATTCCCCACTAGATTAGCTGACAATTTCATAGGTTCTATAACCATATTTTGCAACAGAACAATCTAAAATTATTTATTCACCTATCATGAGATGAAACAAGTAGTTCTTCTCAAATGATCTATCAGACTGCGAAAAAGAATCCTTTGTATAAAAGAATTTCACTGAAATGGGTGAAACTTATCAGAACAAAAAATTTAAACAACAGGTCATAACTTCGGATATGGCACTAAAAAAGCAAGATGCAATGAAAAGTTTGCTAATATGAATTTCACTGAAATATGTTATACACAAGGAAGCATTCATCATTTATTTTAGTCAACCATGAAAAGTAGCTACAATACAAGCAGATCTATGGATCTACCCAGCCAGTGAAAAGAAGCAATTCTCTTTTCATCTTTATAATCTCATAAGTCATAACAAAGGAAGTCAAGGAATGATGGAACAAATATCATGGACCAATGGAAGTACCTGTGTTGTGGATACCGCATCCCACTTATTATATGTTCCACTGCTATTCTCTGTCCAATCCCCAAAATCCACCCTGGAATTGATCAAACTCAAATCATTAAGAGCATGATAAGAGATGAACGCATTTGGGATGCAGAACATGAAATCAATCCATACACAATGAGAAGAGAACCATGATCTAAACTGATGCACAACACTGATGTTTTTTTACCATTTTAACCATCCATTTAGTGGGACCCAAACAACATCGAAACTAATACATACTGCAGGACTCAAGCCCATGACAACTCAGATACTGTATCCAATGCGCTGGTCGCCTCATCCAAGAGCAGGATTGCTGGGTTCTTTAGTATCGCTCAGGCTAGAGCGATCCTTTGCTTATGTCCACCCGATAGCTGGGTCCCTCTCTCTCCGAAGTATGTTTCATAACCATCCTTCATGGAGCTGCAACCAGCATTGACCAAGAACACAAAAAACATGGTCATGAACAAATTGCAATCATGATGATTCTCTAACGACCAACTCCAATCTGTTGATTTGGATCAGGAAGGGATGTCTTTTGCTTAATATCTGATGCATTGCTATTTATGAGGTTGATCTGATCCATTTCATCCTGTGGGTCTTGCACATAAATGCAACAATAGTAATGCTTTTCTTTTTCTTTCTTATTTCAACAATAGGAATGCTAATATGAAGGTCACTGCATCAAATTTCTACGCAGCTCCCTCCTCATGGTACATGTTGCAAACACGTAAGGGAATTGGTGCTCTTGTTCTGAGGGCCATCATGTGTATAGAAATATCCAAAAAACAAGGGTTGTTTTGAGCCATCTTGTATCAGGTTTATCCTTTAGCTTTTGATTTAAAAAATATTGTCATCTTCAAAAAAAAAAAAAAAATCCAAAAATCACGGGTCATGTGGCAGCCATCTGATCAGTGAAATGGTTGGATCAGAAGTCCACGTTCAACCAGAAAAATTCACAGTAACAGGATGGGCAGAGCCGTCTAATTGCTGCAATTTTGTCCTACATTCCATCCACCTGGTGTATCAACAGTCCCCACCACCGGAAATGTTTGCCAAGCATACTGTGCGAATGAAACTGCATAAAACTTCTGTGCAGACACCTACATATTTAGCCTTCTTCATGCAAAAATTGAGGAAATGTAGCCTCTGAAGGTTTCACACTGGACAAAGATTTAGCAGATCAGAATGACGATGATGATTCTTCCAAGTTTAAGGTTTTCTAGAATTTCATGTCTCTACAATCCAAACATGCCATAACAAATCTTGCACGCATGCGTGTGCAAGTGCCTGAGCCCATGTGCATGTGATTTTATAACTATGAAGCAGGATCAAGAAATTCTCATCAGCCTTCCTGCTCCCAGATTGCACATTGAAGAGAAATGCCCTTCATATAGTTCTATAATTACAAAAACAAATAATAATAATAATAATAATGATAATTGGCACTGTGCATCTTTATAACTAGCAAAATTGTCACCTTCTTCCATATGCTTCATTACTTGTAGCTCCATTTTTAGTTGCTCAATTTCCAACTCCAATGCCTGTTTCTGGTACAATTTCTTTTCCAACTGAAGTATTTAATTCAGAGAAGCTTCTTTTTCCCTTTGTGCATATTCCCAATCAAATGAGAAATCACATGAGTTTAAAATTAGTGCAGAATTCTTACGACAAATTTTATCCAAGATCCAAGCAACCCACCTTTTGCTCTTTAACCAGCATCAACAGAGTTTTTCAACTCGCTGGGTGCCCGTTGACGAGAATTGTTCTTCATATTGTACTGTAATTATTAAAAACAGAGAGAGAGAGAGAGAGAGAGAGAGAGAGAGAGAGATTATTGGCATTCCAAATCTTCTTCTTCTTCTTCTTTTTTTTTTTTTTGAGAGGGAACTTGCAATTTCATTAAAAAGAAAAGGGAAACAAAACGGGGGGGAGAAGGGCCGCTGAGAAAGCGGCAAACTAACTCTCGCCGAAAAAACAAACTACTAACAAACAGGAGAAAAAAGAAAAAACAGCCCATTCGGTAATGTAGAAGTGGACTTTGGCCACTATAGATCCCACCGGGTTGGATGTTCCTTTGAAGAATCTTTCATTGCGCTCTTTCCAAATTGCCCACCAAACCACAAGAAGGGCCAATCTCCAAAAATCAGATTTTTGCTTACCAATAGAGACCCCATGCCACGCCTTTAAGAGCATACCCTTAGAGTTTGGGAGGCACCAAGAAACGTTGAACCAAGAGAAAACAGAGGCCCAGATCTGAGAGAGAATGGGGCAGTGGATAAAGAGGTGGTTAGCCGATTTAGCGTCGCCCATACAGCAAAGGCAGATGTTGGTTAACATTATTCCTCTTTTTGTTTTTTTTTTTGAAAGATAACGCAATTTCATTAAAAGAAAAAAAAAAAAAGAGAGAGAGAGAAACAAGCAAACAGAGTCTGCCAAGGAAGCAGACAGCAAAAAACATGAAAAACAAAAGAAAGAAGGTGGGAGAACTAAATCTCAAGGAACATCGGGCTGTAGTCCTTCAGCTTGCCGTCATTGGTGGCCCATTTGAATAATCTGCGCTTGGCCCTGGACGAAACAAAACGAGCTGAATTGGATGAGTCCCTAAAACATCATTCCTCTTTTCCCCAAGTTATCTACTGTAAGCACCTTTGCCTTAGCCACCAACCATCCGAACGCGGCTATTTTCGGGGGAAGCTTGTATTTCCAAATCTTATCTGTCAAGGGAGGGGTAACGGGAGCGTGCGCATTCCAAATCATTTGCATGACTGTGTCAAGTAATTCTTTCAAGCATTTGTTTGCATGTGCAAGGAAATTACAACAATGGAAGCATCGAGAAAACAACTACTAACTACACATAGATGAAACATTCCGATTTAAGTTGATATTCAGTTTCAAAAACATTACAACCCTATTTGAATATGCTGTGATGGAATAGGCCCTACACAGCTGCATTTTCAAGCAAGGCATTGGAAACATGATATAGGTCACACAAAACGCAGATGGCTAAATATCGAATGCGAAACAGTTCGAAACCTTGTCATCTTTTTTTTTTCTTTTTTTTTGAAAGATTGAAGTTCAGTGATGCTGGTTAAATAAAAGGCAATCCAAGAAGATCAAGCAACTTCAAATTGCTTTAGTTGCATACTGATGGTTATAATCAAGATGCACTTACATCAAATTGTTGATTGGACCTACGTCTAAATTATCTTGACTGACCATATTAATGACCATTGATCAAATGTTTTGTATTTGTCCAATCAGTGTGATGTTTGCATGGTAGCCCTGGAAACGTGCATTAAAACCCAAGGAACATTCTACATCAATGGATTGATCTGTGCAAGTGTCCCAGTGCAACTAGGAGCATTAGTATCCTCTTGAGGGCAATGGAGCATATCTCACATTAAAATAAGCCATTTGATGGTCTGTACAAAATCATATGGGTGGGCCCACACATCTCTAGTTTTTAAACAATGTGTGAATGTTACTATGAATGCATGATAATCCGAAAGGTCAAGCTGATGGTATGTTTCTACATGTCAAGGTAAAAAACAAATCCAATTTCCTACCACTCACCGCGATGTCTGCATGACGTCTACTCCGTCCCATCAGTTTTGTTATATCATGCTGGGAAGTAAAGACTAAAAATAAATCAGGCAGATCCAAAACTCAAGGGGGCCACACCAGAGGAAAAGAGAGAGAGAGAGAGAGAGAGAGAGAGAGAGAGAGAGAGAGAGAGAGAAGAATGGAAACGCCCACCATTGAAAACTTTTTAGGGTTAACAATGGTGTTAATATGCCATCTAGCCCATTCATAAGTTTAGTCTCACCAAGGTGAATGGAAAACACAAATGTCGGCCTGAACTAAAACGTTTGTGCACCCCTAGAAGGTTATGGTAGGTGTTTAACCCCAACCGCTTATGGTGCCACTCATCCCAACATGAGCTGATGAAACTGATGGACAGGACCAACGTTACAGAAATTAAGGTGGGTCCACACAATGTCAGGTGACCAACACCCCAAGCTCCCAACCTTAAGGATATCCATTGCACACAGCCTAGTGCCGGGGTACTAACTATGACCAATGGAACACCTCTGGGCTTGAAATCTAGCCTGCTGGGCACTAGCTATATGGCCAATGGACCAGTTCTAGGCCTGAAATATAGCCGAAGGTAAGTCGACTGAAACATGCACCATGCTGCAAGTCAGACCCAGTCTGTCCATCTTGAGGATCCCACCATGCTCTGTCACAGGACTCGGGCCTACCAACTCAAAAGGCAGCCAACCAATTTTTATTGGCCGTCAACTGGTTTTGTTAACTGTGGCCCACCTATTTTGTTAATCAGCCTGAATTTTTTTTGGAAGAGCATCCACATCTACACTTTGATACACCTGAAAAGCTATGGTGGTGCACCCATATAGGACCCACCTTTTCATTCTCCTTGCAGGGATGGCACTAGAGGATTGGTTTTGTAACTAGGGCAGAAACAATCCACATTGCATTTGGAACGAGAAAAACAAAGAAACTGTATCTGCATTGAGACAAGATATTCACTTCAATTCAGCTGAACAAATGCACATACTGATAGTAGGAAAGTGACATTACTGAGAGAGGCTTTTTGCATTCACACTCAAATGCAATAGGACTAACCGCCACAACTGTAAGGAGTCCCTCCATCCTCTTCCTCTTTATTCATTACAAGGGCACATTCTCATACATTTCTCACATGAGACCACAAGATCTGAAAGACGAATTATCCAAGCGTTGTGTATGTGATTGGAGCATATATCAAACCCAAATGGCTAAATGATAAACAAATCAGAGCTCAGCCAAACAACGTCCGTCCAACTCCTACTTCCGACGTAATTTTCAGTACAAATGCTAAAAGTGGATGGATTGCCATGAAAAATAAAAAACCAAGAAAGAAAATAAATGGGAAACAGAATAAAAATTAATAACAAACGAACAAAGCATGTAAATACTTACCAATCCAGTTGGTGAACCATGACAAACCAAGAGAGGACTCCTATCCCTTTCAAAACAAGTAGCAAAGTATCCTTCACTGACCTAACCCCATATTTTCCCAAACATGAAACAAATGACCCATGATAATAAAAATAATAATAACACTAGATTTTTTTTATTTAAAAAAAAAAAAAAAAAAAAAAAAAAGGGATCACCAAAACAATTTGGATATTTTGGATCAATAGAGTCATTTGCACATGCAAATAATCATGCCTTGCCAGGTAATCAAATAACTCAAAAAAGAAAAAAGAGGAGAGTGCCAATCTTACAGCATCTAATTCATCCATGGTGAGGACCAAGGCACGACAACCCCAGTACTCCGCCTCATGCCCAACGCATCTTGGTAGCTGTACTAAGATTACCTCACGAGTAACTATAGTTGTAGATGTAATCTTGTAGACATGGCTACAATTTTGCCTCATAAATATTCACATCCTTTTTTACATTATTTACCTCGTTTTGTGAAATCATGATTTAGCGTGTATAGATAGTTGGTATCTAGCAAGCACAACATATGTTATTACTGTTGGGGACAAAATGTACCACCTCGGGTCGCTGAAGAATACATTGAATCCGAGGGAAGGTGCTGAACCGACTAAACCGAGACAAAAAATAAGTCGGCTCAGACGACGAACCAGCGACTATGGCGTGCTTCGGGCCGACCCACCTCGGACCGACCGAGCGAAGGAAAGACAGCGCAAAATATAACGTCATCCCGAGTATCCCGGGATGAGATCTCCAATCCTAGAAAGCACGGGATCGAATAGAAACGGGCGAAATTCAATCTCCGCAATACCGGGAGAAGATCTCGCATACGATATTGGGAAGAAAATTCTCATACGATACGACAGAAGGCTCTCGCCTCTATAAATAAAGGAGCTCAATCGCCATGAAAGGTACGCAAAAAAAAACTCTTTCTCAAAACCCTTCAATACATCAAGACCCAAATTCCTAGCCTGACTTTGGCATCGGAGGGTCCCCTGCTCTAGTCAGGGTCTCCTTTGTCTCCTTCCTGTGCAAGTACTCGAAGGTCTAAAGAGGGTGGACCAGATTTTTGCATCAACAGTTTGGCGCCGTCTGTGGGATCCGTACAAAAAGTCATCTCATATTCCTAATCGAATCCTCATGGTGATGACTACGAGGACAGTCCCAGAAGAAGATCAGAATGAAGTCGCAATCACAGGGCCAGCGGGCCCAATAGCAGCTTCGGCAGCCCAGAACTCACCTAACAACCGCCAACGAGGAACGACCAGAGCAAGCCATAACCAGCGGAGTCGGAATGATGGACGGTTGGACCAGGAGATTCAAGAAATCTGATCCGATATGAATGTGATGAAGCAGATGCTGGAACGAATGTATCAGCAAATGCAACCACCTCTGTCTCCCCAAGGGGAGACAGCGCATGTACCGACTGCGGCGGTTGATCCTCAACCTTCCGCGCCTCAGTCTCTCCGGCCGAGTCAGCCCCAAGGTGTATCTGAACCGTCCCCGGCTCAGTCGGCCAACGCCTCCTTACCCCCCACCGACCTTCGGCATGAGATAGAGCGCAGGAGGCGTAACCGACCCTCCCTTGAAGGCACGGCCGAAAGCAGTGAGCCTTGGAAAGTCGACATTCAAAATTTCAAAAGGGAAGTGCGGGAAGAAATGGCGAAAGAGATGGCGGACATGAAGCAGGGTCGGAATATGTATCCAACTAGATCCGAAGCAAAAACGTCCCCTTTTATTGACAAGGTAATGCAGGCTCGGCTGCCCGAAAGGTTTCGATTACCTCAGATCACTCCTTTCGCCGGTAAGACCGACCCGACAGAGCATGTCAAATGCTTTAGAACCTATATGGAGCTCCACGATGCCTCAGACGCAGTAATGTGTCGAGTCTTTTCTCTTACGTTGACCGACGTGGCTCGACTATGGTTCAAACAGCTGAAACCAAAGTCCATCAGTTCATTCGCTGAACTAAGCGACGCCTTTCTCACCAATTTCATCGGCGGAAAAAAGAAATTGAAGCCCCCTGCACATTTGAACAACATAGTTCAAAAGCAGGAAGAGCTATTGAAAGACTATATCAAGCGCTTCAACTTCGAATCTCTTCAGGTCCGGAAGCATTCCGAAGAAATGGCACTCAACGCGCTTATGCAAGGAGTCAGAGACAAGCCGTTCCTGGCGTCCCTAGACAAAAATCCACCCGACACTCTAGCAGAGTTTATGGCACGGTCGGATAAATACGCAAATGCCGAAGAAACGCGGATTATGCATGAAACTAAATCCTCGGCTAAAGAGTCGGCCAAAAAGGAAGCCGACTCGATCGGAGGAAAGAAACGCAAAGATGATCAAGCGCATGATGAGCGGAGGTCGAGCAAACGACCGGATCGAAGATTCTCCACATATACCCCGCTGAACAAAACTCAAGAGCAGGTGCTGATGGAAATCAAAAGTGAAGGTTTTGTCAACTGGCCCAATAAGCTCAGGAGTAATCCCAATCGGCGAGACAAGGACAAATACTGTCATTTTCATCATGATCACGGTCATAACACAAGTGATTGCCGTCACCTAAAGGAAGAGATCGAAAGACTCATAAAGGAGGGCTGACTCAAAGAACACGTCAAAGCCGGGGTAGCTGAGGGACGTCCGACCGAAAATCAACTCATGGAAGAAATTCGCACGATTATCGGTGGTCCGCAAGGCGGAGGCGACTCAAACAATGCTCGAAGGAATCATGCGAGGAGACTTAGTCAGCCTGAGTCCGAGCTCATGATTATAGATCGGCCTACAAAAGAAAAGAAAAGGGAAAAATATTGCATTTCGTTCACAGAGGAAGATGCCCGAGGGATCTATCATCTCCATGATGACGTGTTAATTGTCACTTTAACTATCGCTAATCGAAGGGTATTCCGAATACTCGTCGATATGGGATCTTCAGCAGACGTGTTATTCACTCAGGTGTTCGATAAAATGGGGATTGAGCGATCCATGCTACGCCCGGTTCGGACCCCATTAATCAGTTTTTCCGGAGGACAAGTACTGCCTGAGGGGACTGTCTCGTTACCACTTACCGCTGGTAGCGCCCCGCATCAGATAACAACGATGGTCGAATTCTTGATCGTCGATCAACCTTCAGTATACAACGCCATACTCGACCGACCTTCTTTGAGTCTCCTCCAGGCCGTGGTATCCACATACCATCTTTCACTAAAATTTCCTACTGATTCGGGAATAGGAGTTGTCAAAGGAGACCAGTAAGATGCGAGGCGTTGTTACATGATAGCTGTAAAAGGACCCACCGACAAAAGCCCGGTCAACATATCAACGATCGAATCGTTGGACTCTAGAGGCGAGAGTCATGAACGAGGGCAGCCGGTTGAAGATCTCATATCAGTTCCCTTGGTCGAGACGGATGGGTCCAAAACAGTGTGAATTGGCTCGTCTTTGTGGTCCCCCTTGAAAGAAAAACTGATAGCCCTGCTCCAAAGGTACGCCGACGTATTTGCTTGGTGTCACAAAGATATGCCGGGAATCGACCCGTCTGTGATTACTCACCGACTCAACATTGATCCGTCCTATCGGCCGATCTGACAGAAGCGACGACCGCTCAGCCCTGAACGATACGCCATCATTGAAGAAGAGGTCAGTAAGTTCCTCCAGGCTAACTTCATAGAAGAGATACAATATCCGGAATGGGTCGCGAACATCGTGCTCGTAAAGAAATCTAACGGGAAGTGGCGAGTCTGTATAGATTATACTGACTTAAATAAAGCCACCCGAAGGATAGTTTTCCGCTTCCAAGGATAGACCAGTTGGTAGATAGTACCGCTGGACACGAACTTCTCAGTTTCATGGACGCATATTCAGGGTATAACCAAATTGTAATGCATCAAACAGATAAATAAAAAACTACCTTTGTCACTGACAAAGGTCTTTACTGCTACCGAGTGATGCCATTTAGGTTGAAGAATGCCGGTGCGACTTATCAAAGATTAGTTAATAAAATCTTTGCTCGGCTAATAGGCCGAACCATGGAAGTATACATCGACGACATGCTCGTCAAAAGTATACACGCGGCGGACCATGTAGATGATTTGGAAGAGATGTTTCTCATCTTACGGAAATTTCATATGAAATTGAATCCGAATAAATGTGCCTTTGGAGTAAACTCCGGGAAGTTCCTCGGCTTCTTGGTCAGTCAGCGAAGGATAGAGGCAAACCCCGAGAAAATAAAAGCTTTGCTTGATATGGAATCTCCTAAAACCATTAAGGATGTCGAAAAGCTGACTGGACGAGTAGCAGCACTTAATTGCTTCCTGTCCAGAGCCACGGATAAATGTCTCCCTTTCTTCAAACAGTTGAAAGGACGACAAACGATGGATTGGACGGAAGAGTGTGAAGCGGCATTCCAGCAATTAAAATCATATCTCGGTTCGTCGCCTCTTTTATCAAAACCCGAATCAGGAGAAGCTCTGCTCCTTTACCTAGCGGTATCCGAGGCAGCGGTTAGCTCGGCCCTAATACGAGAATCTGAAGGAAAGCAACTGCCGGTTTATTATGTTAGCAAAGCATTACTGCCAGCAGAGACGAGATACCCGAACTTGGAAAAAGTAGCCTTGACTCTAATAACATCCTCCCGCCGGCTTAGGCCGTATTTCCATGCCCATACCATCATCGTGATGACCGATCTTCCACTTCGCCAGGTATTACAGAAACCAGAGGCTTCCAGCCGACTCACGAAGTAGGCGATCGAACTAAGTGAATTCGACATTCAATACAAGCCGAAAGTAGCAATCAGAGGGCAAGCCGTCGCTGACTTTATCGCCGAGGTAACACCGCCGATCGATACGACCAAGGATGCTACAGCACAGACGACTCCCCCATCTCTGCCCAGCCCCGTTCCTTGGAAATTATTCGTTGACGGTTCTTCCAACTCTAAAGCAAGTGGGGCTGGGGTAGTGCTAGAAACCCCCGACCATACCTATATGCAGTATGCCTTACGACTTGGATTCCAAGCGTCGAAACAAAACAGCGGAATATGAAGCGTTGTTACTCGGCCTCCGACTCGCAGCAAGCATGGGAGTCACACACCTAAATGTCTTCAGCGATTCTCAGTTGGTCGTTAATCAATTTATCAGTGTATACCAGACACGAAAATACCAATTAAGGGCGTACATGGAAAAAGCGAAAGAAATGATCAATGGATTTCAATTTTATCTTGTCACTCGGATACCTCGTACAGAAAACAGCAAGGCCGATTTATTAGCAAAGCTCGCTTCCGCCGATGAAGCCGATATACCTAGGTCTGTCCCTATCGAATACGTCGATAAGCCAAGCATAAATGAACCAATCAGCGAGGTCGTCAATACAATCGACTCGGAACCGTCCTGGATCGATCCAATCATCCAATACCTTGACAAAGGGAAGCTTCCTGAAGATCGTGCTGAAGCTCGACGAATTAAGATCCGAGCCTCCCGTTACACCATACTCAGCGGAACCCTCTGTAAGAAAGGTTACTACGCTCCGTTGCTGCGATGCCTCAAACCCAGCGAGGCGAACTATGTGTTACGTGAAATCCATGAAGGAATCTGCGGAAACCACTCTGGAGGGCGATCTCTCGCCCATAAGGTCCTACGACAGGGATACTACTGGCCCACTATACAACACGACGCTCGTAAGCTCGTCCAAAAATGCTACAAATGTCAAAGGTTTGCGGTGATTCCGAGGCAAGCCCCCGAGGCACTGACGCCAATGACTGGTCCTTGGCCCTTCGCACAGTGGGGCGTCGACATTATAGGACCACTCCCCATGGGAAAAGGACAGACCAAGTTTGCTATGGTGGCAGTGGATTATTTCACGAAGTAGGCCGAGGCAGAACCATTGGCTAAAATAACCGTGCAGAAGATCACCGATTTTGTATGGAAGAACATTATCTGCCGGTTTGGAGTACCCCATATCATTATTACAGACAATGGAAGGCAATTTGATAATAGGAGCTTTCGCGAGATGTGCGATAACCTCGGAATCAGAAACGTCTATTCTTCGCCCCATCATCCTCAGACTAATGGACAAGTTGAGGCGGTTAACAAGATTATCAAGCAACATCTCCGGACCAAGCTTGACCGGGCCAAAGGAGCATGGGCCGAAGAGCTCCCGAAAATTCTTTGGGCTTACCGAACCACAGCTCGAACCGCCACAGGAGAAACTCCCTTTTCACTCGCTTATGGCTCGGAAGCCATCACTCCCGTTGAAATCGGATTACCTTCGGCTCGAGTCACTTCATTCAATGCGGAAGAAAATGAAGAACTCCTTACACTCGGGCTCGACCTTCTGGACGAACAAAGGAAAGTGGCGCGGCTGCGCACGGAGGCCCGACAACGACAAGTGGCTCGGTTCTACAATACTCGAGTTAAGATCAGGAGGTTTCGAACGAGAGATATGGTTCTCCGAAAAGTATTTTCCAACACCAAGGAACTTGGATCAGGTACGTTGGGACCTAATTGGGAAGGACCCTATATCGTCTCGGGCACCATCCGACCAGGAACGTATCGGCTAGAAGATCTAGACGGACAATCATTGCCCCATCCATGGAACGCTGAGCACCTTAAGATTTACTATCCTTAGCTCGGTACTCAATGTTTAAAGACTCTGAACTGAGAAAGATTAAAGCCAAGTCATATGAATAAAACTAAAGTGCTCTCTTTCATTCATCCGACATATATGGGTACATCGAGTTTAAAAAAAAAAAAAAAAACTAATGAGGGCCTGGTTACTCTCCTCTGGTGCGAATGGTATCTCGTGTACCGGCTTCATCCCCAGCAGTGACTTCAGTAGTGGCGTCCGGATTCTCGGATTCCGAGGCTCCTCCACCCTCGATTTCCGAGAGATCGAGGTCAGGGAAAGATTTCTTTATGTCTTTGATACATTCCAGATATCCGCCTTGGAACAGGTGATCCCTCTCATCCTCGAACTCCGCAGACTTAAGGAAAGCTTAGACGGCTTGGTCCCTAGCCTTCTCGGCCTCCCGAGTCTTCTCGTTGGCCTGCTGAATAAGTCCCGCCGCCTCAAGCTTAGCACGAGCCAAGTCATCTGCACAGGAAGCATGGACTACGAGGACTCGCCGGTTCTCCTCTTCAGCTCTGGAGAGGAGAGCCAACACTCGAGTAACCTCGGCTTGCGCTTCATCAAGGGCTCTCCTGGAGAAAGCCGCCTCTGCTTTTGCGTCTTCGGCAGCTTTCCGTGCAAGGGCCGCCTCACCCATCAGAACGCCGACCTATGTCTCGGCATTCTCGCGTCGCCCTTCTGTCTCCGGCAGTAGAGTCTATAGCCGATGGGTCGAGGATAGTTCTTTGCTGGCCTTGACCAGGCAGGGAGCAAGTTCAAAAAGCACCCTCGCTGCATGGCCGATGGTTTGCGACGAAGGAGTGTTGTAGAGACTGATAAACTCTTTTTCGCTCCCATGGGCTAAGGCCCAGGGAACCATCCCCGACACCACCTTCTGTAAGACAGACGACCCTTCTTGGCTCATCTCCTCCCCTCTGGAGGATGCAGTCTTCGTCTCTTCCTCCCCTCTTGAAGATGCAGCCCTAGTCTCTTCCTCCTGTCTCGGTACACCCGTCGGGACGTGCCCCGAGTCGGACGCCGCTTGAGGCTCCGTGGGTGCGACCTCCCTCACTTCCGGCCTTTCTTCCGAATCAGAAAGTACAACGACAGGGGGGCGGAAGAACTTGCGGGCTCCTTCTCCTTCCGGGCCACTCTCTGTTTCTTCAGCGGCCGAGGCTCTGCCAGAAGAACTGATCGCGGGGGAGCCTTTATCTTCGAGACTGCCCTAAGGGGAGGCCGAGCCCCAGTCATCTCTGAGGGGACTGAGTCAGGAACAACCCTTAGATGAGGCCGAGCTTCGGCCAAGTCTGAAAAGAAAAATGAAGGAAGTCAGAAAATATTCAAAAAACATGTGAAGATACATCTTCAATTACCTGTGACGGCCGAGTCTAGACCTGCGAGATGAAGGCGCTCAGGCTGTAGAAGCACCTTTCAGGACCTAACCGCAGGGTCCAAAGCCTTCAACTCCTCGATTCGAGCTAAAGCACTGGATCCGAGCTTTTGCCGTTTCTTTGGGATATCTGCCAGACATAAGTTCATCAGACTCAAAGACAGTGTGAGAACGAAAAAGTGAAAGGCCGAGTCGAAAGAGACGCCGAATCACCTGCTTTCTGGAACGCCCGAGGAACACGAGCCTCGTAAGGGCCGGACTCAGCCGTCTCCCAGCGACCACAAGCCCAGAACCAACGTTCTCTCCAATGCTTGTTGGAAGTAGGAGGGTCGGTTATCAAGGATCCGCCTCTCCCCACCATGCAGCAAAGACATAGAAGCCGGGGAAGTTCGGATTTACGCGCACTTGGTATAAGTGGAGGAATTCATCGACAGTTAGTGGCGGCTGCTCCAACTTAGCCTGCAATACCGCATATCCGAATAAGTTCCTCCACCCATTCGAAACTATCTGCCCCGGGGCAATCCGAATCCGAGATAAAACGCCTCGGACAATGGGCTGAAGGGGCAGACGCAAGCCGCATTACATCGCGACTTGATAGATTGCGACCGCCCCAACAGGAGGGTGATCTGGTAAATCATTCGGACGGGGGAGATAAGTGACAACCGATTCGAGGACGTGATACCCAATTCGGATTCTGTCCAAATATGCCTCAGTCAAGACCGAGGGAACCGGGCCACTTAGATCATCCCCTGATCCTTCTCCTTCGGATTCGGCCTGCGCCGGACTATCAACGGGAACTGACCCGAAGGTTCCCTGTGCCGGCCTGTCAACGGGGACCGACCCAGACGTTCCTTCGGCAATCAGCGTTTCTTCCTCCTCCTCCTCTTCTTCTTCCAAACCCATTGAAAGGTTAGGCCTTCCCGGATGAGTTATCAGAGACGACCCACCACGAGAAGGACCAACAGAAGCGGGGCGTTCCGCCGGAGCTTCAGTGACTCTCTCGGAGAGAAAAGCAGCATTTGCGTCAACTGCTATCTCTGTCAGTAAAGAATGCGATTCCGCAACGTTCCAAAAACGTTGCGCTTCGCCTTCATCTCCAGAAATTCCCTCTTGGGGACTCTGAGAACCTCTAGCCGCCATTTTCAATAATTAAATAGGGAGGGAAGGACTCACCGGAGGATGAAAGGGAAGTAGAAACGGCGGAAGGAGCCGATGACAGTAGGAAAGAAGAGAGAAAGAGGAAAAGAATGCACTGAAAGGTTTCAGAATGGATGCAGAGCGGGAGTAACGATAGAAGTTTAAAATGCGGGACCCCTCCCCTTTTTATAAGGTTGCTATACGACGGAAGCAATTAATAGGGAAATGATTCGACTCCTGCATCGACTCCCCCGCTCGACACGTGGAGCACGCCGACTGACAACGTTAATGACCTTGCTACGTGTCCAATCCTCATTGGCGGGGTGAACGACTTGACGGCTGTCGACGCACGCGATGTCAGGAAATGAACCGTCTCCATCAAAAGCGACAGAATGCATTAAATGCCTACTTATAGTCTCGGACTAAGCTGTGAACGGATTCAAAGACCCGCTACTCCTTAGTGTCATATGGAGCACACGGAGTATGGGGGGCTTACTGTTGGGGACAAAATGTACCAAGTCCGGAGACTCGGACTTGGTGCCTCGGGTCGCCGAAGAATACATTGAATCCGAGGGAAGGTGCTGAACCGACTAAACCGAGACAAAAAATAAGTCGGCTCGGACAACGAACCAGCGACTATGGCGTGCTTCGGGCCGACCCACCTCGGACCGACCGAGCGAAGGAAAGACAGCGCAAAATATAACGTCATCCCGAGTATCCCGGGATGAGATCTCCAATCCCAGAAAGCACGGGATCGGATAGAAACGGGCGAAATTCAATCTCCGCAATATCGGGAGAAGATCTCGCATACGATATTGGGAAGAAAATTCTCATACGATACGACAGAAGGCTCTCGCCTCTATAAATAAAGGAGCTCAATCGCCATGAAAGGTGCGCAAAAAAAACTCTTCCTCAAAACCCTTCAATACATCAAGACCCAGATTCCTAGCCTGACTTTGGCATCGGAGGGTCCCCTGCTCTAGTCAGGGTCTCCTTTATCTCCTTCCTGTGCAGGTACTCGAAGGTCTAAAGAGGGTGGACCAGATTTTTGCATCAACAATTACCATAGTATTTTAAATACAACCCAAAGCTTCACAGGCTTGTACAATTTCTCTCGCGTGATAAATTCCTCCACAACACCTTCCAGGAAAAAAAAAATAAAAAAAGGTATCTCAACAAAGTTATGTGATTAACATTGAAGCTATTTGTTCACCGTAATATAATCCAGATAGCTTAGCAATGGTCGTTAATTGAAAAGATACATAGTATTTCATCTTTATATATTAGTAACAATGTTAGGACAAACTATAGGGATAATTGTAGAACTCTCCCCTCTATGTTATGAAAATTGTAACCCCCAAAAAATTATCTCAACAAAGATATGAGATTAATATTGAAGCTATTTGTTTACCGTAATATAATCCAGATAGCTTAGCAATGGTCGCTAATTGAAATGGTACCGAGTATTTCATCTTTATATATTAGTTAGCGTGGTTAGAGGAATATCTACCAAATGACAAAAATACCCTCGTTTTCATTTCACGTGTGATTGGGGACCACCTTACATATAAATGGCATCCAACCCATCTAGGAGGGTCACTCTGCCATAAAATTGGTTGCCAAAGAATCAGGCTTATCCAATCATCAAGTGGACCACACCAAAGAAAACAATAGATAGACACCCAAAAACCTCCAAATTCATGTGGTGGGTGACCTAATTGTCAGATCATCATGGTTTTTGGGGTGTCCCATTTCCATGGTGGTGTGACCATGCTGAACAGGTTGGATGAAATACACGCACTACAGTAAGCTGACATGTCTACAACTAGTTGCGTATGATACAGAGGTAAAACAGTTGATTGCTCTCGAAAGATTAATGGTCTTTCCTTGTATGGGGGAATATGCAGTTATCTTTGAAACAGAGGGGAGTTATATGTAATAATCCAAAAACAGAGGGGAGGTGGTGACATATTAGTTTGTATTAGCATTTCAATAAGTCGCATCGGATCATATTATACAGTTACCATATATAGGACATATGTAACTTGCATCATAAGTAAATATTAATAATTCGGACAAGTAGCTCGAACCTTGAACAGAAGTAATATATCAACACTTAACAATGTAAAAGGAAATAACAAAAAAAAAAAAGGGTAGTGAAGATGTGAAGAATGTAAACTTCTCTACCCATCAATTGCAGACATTGAAGGGAAAAAATAAACATAAACATCAAAAAAGTAAATGCAGCTATCTCTAGATGATAATAAGTCATCAACAATAGCAAGAAATTTTGAAGAACAACAATAACTAAAGGAGAATAAAATCCTAAAATAAAAATGAACGTACAGAAATGTTCTCTCCTTCTGTTTTCTTTTCCATTAGAATAAACCACCGAAGTACGAAAGCCATTCACAGGTCACTGCCCAAAAACCCAAGTGCGTGAAGAGCAAAAGGTTTTAAAAGAAACTGATTCGCTAGCCCCACAGGCAGCCATATACAAACCTGGCCAGTGTGTAGCACCTCCAAGCCATCCATCAGTTAGGTTGGGACCCACTGTATAGATCATCTGGCTAGAAAATCAGGCTGGACAGAGATGACATAGTCCACACATGTGAGGAAATAACCAATGGCCTAAAAACTGGCAATTACAGATTATATTGTAGAACTTTTAGTGTTTGTTTGCATAGAAGTATCCAATCAAATTGCACTTAGTAGCCTAGTGAATGTTCAATTTGTAATTACCCTCAGAGATTAGGGAGCTGGGTGGTCAAGATCCGGGAATTGGACTTTGTCCATAGGGAAGGAAATGAGGTAGCTGACAATTTGGGCAAGGCATGTAATACATTTCCAATAGTTAAGGAATTGGGGATTCCCTCCCTATTATGTAATTCTAGAGCCTTTTCTCTTTTAATAATATTCTCCTGTAGCCCTGGAAAAGAAATTCCAAATTATTATTTCCTTCCTTAGCATGCATATTGAGCATCTAGGCTCCAAATTACAATTGTGTTATTCTCAAGTTGCACTTGAAAGGAATGAAACTGCATTTTGACAGCTACTTCCTCATCATTAATACCTCGAAGCATCATTTGTTTACAGTAGTTTAGGTTAAACTAAATCTTTGCAATTCATTCATTTCGGCATATGAATGCAGCCATATATTTTACATTTCTTAGGTATGCTAAGTAAATGTCATCAAGTGTCAACCATGGTTCAAGATAAGGCAAGTTCTACCAGCTGATGCATACCAGTATTTTGGAAAAACTGATACGATGCGTTTTTTTAATTGTATAATGGCTTAAATGGTCAAAATCAGTGTTTTAAATAGCATGAGCGTTCACTCCTCTAAAGCGTGAGTAAGCTGCATAGCATATGGCAGTAGCTACGTGCTACTTCTAGATTATTAATTAAGGTTGCGCTCGGTTGCATCAAATATCATGAACATTTTCATGATATTTTACACCAAATTAGACTGACTAATAATGAAATTTCACATTATCTAGTGTAACACCCCGTACTTTTCAGTACTCGGGTGTTACCATATAACCAAACTTAGTATACATACAAGCTAGGCTTAGATGAACATTCATGTTCATTCTAGTCTAAATCTAACCGTTGAAAACAATCCCAATCCATTCATCAAACTATTTATCTGTTGATTCTCAAAGATGGATCATCACTGATCATATTTTGTAATGATCTAACTGTCAGATCTTCGTAGATCGTAAAATAACCAATGTACTTAAAAGGTATGGCTCACTTACAAATTTAAATTAATCTAATTAAGCCCTACAGGCAACTGATTTAGTAAATGAATGGTGTGGATCGATATGTAGACCACGATAAACAACTTAGAAAATAATAATAATAATAATAATGTAAAATTTTGAGACAAGTAGTCCTAATAACCTATGGAGTCGGACCCGCGACGTAATTGGAAATGCGTGCATACGTATGGGGAAAAATAATGAAAATAATAATAAATTAAAAGGAATAATGATAATAACAGATAGTTTATAATAGGATAAATTAGGGATCAAAGCCACAAGATCCACCACACATCAAGTCTACATAGCTCCGTCAGACCAGTCCACCATTAAATTTCATTGTAGGCCAAGTACTGACGAATTGGACTGATGAGTTCAATCAGGTAGCCATAGGAGAACTTAAGACCAATAAGAATTTGAATTAGAAAGGAATTAGCCGTTGGAGCAAGGGACACTCACAATTTAAGTTGGAATTCAGTGGTGTGGCCACTTAGTGATCGACCACACTTCAAATCCCCTACCCTAACTAACACTACTAAATGAATGGACGGACTAGATTTGTTGAAATACCTCCATGAGGCCCACACCATGATTATGCTACATATATATAGATGCATATACGTACATACTTACATGTAAAAATAATAATAAGAGTTTAAAATCAAAAATTAAAATTTATATATTATTTAAATTATAACATATGATGGTATGCTTAGACACATACAGATGATCCCTTAGGACATTTTAACCATTGACGGTCGAAAGGGAACTAATCCAACCATTAGGTTGTGGGGAATCCTCCAATACAACCCAATCTGAGTTGTGGGCCCCACCTAGAACTTAGATCAGCCCAAATCAACGGTCAAGGACCCTGAAATAGGCCTCCCAGAGTGAATGGGCGGTGTGGATTCATCACAAACATCATGGTGGACCCCACACCAGAGGTCGAAGTACACAACCTGTGTACTCCCGCGCCACACTGCAACAACCAAATCGGTCAACACGGGTCTGACCCGTGTTTTGCTTAAAATGGGGAGAAATTTGCGATTGTATGACCCATTTAAGGCCCATTTACGAGACCAAGCCCACCTCATTTTACCTTGCAAAAATAAGCCCTAGCTGTACGGACGCCTTCCCAAAGGTCGAAAATGCCCCTGGTCTAGCCGACGCACCCTACTGACGCTGCCAGCTGCGTCTCCAACGAAAAAACCTAGTTTTTTTCATTTTTCTCTCCCTGATCCTTCATCCTACTCGTAGATTACCAATTTCTGATCACTTCTCCCCCCCTATGACTGTCCACTGTAGCAGTAAAACCCTTCTTTTACCGCTTTTTTCTTTTCCCCTTCATCTGGTCGAGAACACACACTTCACAGACGTCCTTTTCGACTTTTTTGAGCCCAAGATAGGATGAAATATGGTCCCCCAGCTAAGAAGCCTCGAATGGCAGGTATATTGAAATCCCTGCTTTCGTTTTTTCGACCCCACTGTATATTTTACTATATATGCGCCCATTTTCAATTTTTAAAAATATTAAACTTTCTTTGGGTGGATGCCACTGTATATTATACTATATATGTGCACGGTCCCCAATCTAATTTCTTTTTTTTAAAATGCTTAATGGTATGGCATGTCCTGATAAATGAGCGAAATCAGGACTAAAATGGCCCACCCACATTGAGAGTTGTTTAAATAGAGAATGAAATTAGATGTGAAACTAAATGAAGACCATGAAAGCGATTGAGCACCGACTGAGTAAACAGACCGAGGACCCATTGAGTTATTGATTCATGAGCTAAAATGACTGTGAACCAAGGTAAAATGATGGTGAACTGAGCTAAAATGATCATGAAGTGAGCTAAAATGATTGTGAACTGGGCTAAAATGACTGTGAACTTAGTTAAATTGACCGTGAACTGACTTAATTCCAGCCATTCTACGTCATTTCAGGGTTAATTCAGGGCCCACCTCACGGTCGTTTCCAATCATTTCATGTTCATTTATGGTCAATTCCCTTCACTTCATGGTCAATTTCATGCATTTCACCATCAATTCGCTTCACTTCACGGTCATTTCCATATATTTCACTGTCAATTCACCTCACCTCACGGTCATTTGCATGCATTTCACGGTCAATTCGCTTCACTTTATGATCATTTCTATGCATTTCATGGTCAACCTCGGTGATTCCGCTTTGTTTCACGGTCATTTCCATGCATTTCACGTCAATTCTCTTCATTTCACGGTCAATACCCTTCACTTCACAGTCATTTCTATGCACTTCACGATCAATCCTGGCGATTCTGTGTTTATTCACGGTCATTTCCATGGATTTCACGGTCATTTCCGGTGATTCCGTGTTGATTCACAGTCATTTCCACGCATTTCATGGTCAATTCGCTTCACTTCACGGTCATTTACATGCATTTCACGGTCATTCCCAGTGATTTCGTGTTGATTCACGGTCATTTACATGCATTTCACGGTCAATCCCTTCACTTCACAGTCATTTCCATGCATTTCACGGTCAATCCCCTTCACTTTATAGTCATTTCCATGCATTTCACGGTCAATCCCGGCAATTCCGTTTCATTTCACAGTCATTTTCATGCATTTCACGGTCAATTCCCTTCACTTCACAGTCGGTTCCATGCATTTCACGGTAATTCCCGGTCATTCCCCTTCACATCACGGTCAATTCCATGCTTTCCATTTTCATGGACAATACCCTTCACGCAACGTTCAATTCCACTCATTTCACAGGCAATTTCCTTCACCTCACGGACAATTCCATGCACTTCATCCCTTTCACTTAACGGTCAATTACAGTCCTTAAACAAATCCACGCATGTAAGAATTCACGACGTTCTCGGCCAAAATGCAACATATAACTCTGAAAATTGACCCATATCCTAGTGAAATTGGTCGTGAAGTTGTTGAATATGACCTATGAGATGACCATTTGACATGGAATTCTTCAAAATGGCCGATGACTGCTTGATATTGACATTTTTTTACTGCCAACATTTGTATAAATTTACCAAGAACTATATGAAATATACTAATAAATGAGTGAAAGCGCCCAAAACTTGTGAAAATTCACTAATAAGTCTTATACTTTCATTTGGAATTCGCCAAAAATTAACCGCTGACTCAGCACACTCATACCATACTTTATGAATTTTTACCACAATAAGTCAACTTTCACATTATGTGTCGTTAAATACTGAATGTTATCGTTGATTTAATTTCCAATTCATCCTTGCAGATGACAAACCCTTGCATAAGGGATTCGGCGAGTCGGCCCCCACCATCTCATGCAGATGTTGTAAGCCCCGTATCCTTGACCGTACCGTTCCATAGACTTCCACAGTTTTTCCGGTCGAATTCCGGCAACCTTCGACCCTTAACCGGCATTTGTGTGCGACCCTGATTTATACGCCATCAACCCTAGTCGACTCAAACCGAGACTTGTACCCTTACGACCGCACCATCGCCGCGGTTCCGATGCCGCAACTCGCGCGCCGATTCAATACTCTGGCCAGGAGATGTGGGTCAGCGTTCGGTGCGAAGAAAACGCCGAGCGTACGAATTTCGAGAGAATCTCTACGACTTGTCAAGTCAATCAATCAATCAATCAATCAATCAATCCCATCATGTCAAGTACACATCACCTTTCACCCATTCCCAAGCAACCCCAAGTCAAAAGTTCTTACACAAGCCCATACCTTTCTTACACCAAAAACCCCAAAAGTCAAAAAGTTCTTACACTCATCACTCACCACATCCATCACCCATCTCTCTCTTCCTTTACAACCCCCCCCCCCTCTCTCTCTCTCACTCTCATTCTCAAACCACTTTCTCAAGCAACTAAAAACCTCCATACATCCAAGCTCTTCCACTCTAAGAGAGCCACAAGTGTGGCCCACCTTTCCTACCCTTTCATCTCCCATTTTAACCATCCAAACCTCATCTCCTCTATTGAAATCAAAGCTAAGGAGCTAAGGAAGCCTAGGGTGCAAGTAGAAGCTGGTGGGTGATCTTGGATCTCCACTCCTTTATCTTCTTTGTGATGTAAGGGCCCACTTATGGTGGGACCTACCTTGATGTAGGCTTTGTATCAAAGAGGGGCCCATAGTGGCGGTTCCCCTCCATCTTTGTCGGTGTTTTTTTTCTCTTCCTCTCTCTCTCCTTCCCTATGGTCATCGCCCACCTATGATGTGTGTATCTCATCCATGTCATCCAAGTAGTGGGCCACCCGGATGGAAGGGAAACACATATATTAGCTTGATCCAAAACAGGTGGGCCAGGTGGGACCCACCTTGATGAGGCATGCCACCGTCCATCAGTGGAGATGGCTAAACAGTGAAGTGTTAACTAACAGGGGGGGGGGGGGGGTGCACTGACATGGGTGTGCTAACATGGAGTGTGCACTGACATGGAGTGGGTGCTGACACGGGTGTGGACTGACCCACTCCCTCCATCCGTCCAGATGGGCCACACCATGGTGTATGGGTCTTATCCAAACCGTCCACCGTTCTGGACGATGGACCATGTCCGTGTGGGGCCCACTTCCACGCCCAAGTCCATAGCTCACTAGCAGACCGAGGAAAAGATACCTCGTTTCTACACTTGAGGTCTTGGTTTCGATCCCTGTGAGGGTGGCTAACGGTGAAATGTGTTTGGGACAGTGGGCCCGTGGGACCCACCCCATCCACGCCGTCCATCCATTTTGGTGGGCCACACCATCACGTGTGGTGTCCACCATCCTTGGACGGTGGGACCCACACCCCACTTGTGGCGCCTCCCCTTGATCCACGTAACCGTCCAGGCCGTGGATGGCCTGGACGTTTGATTTTAATATATATTATATTATATATATGATATATTATATTATATAATATATATCTTATATAATATATAAGATGTGGTGGTGGGCCCTACGTGGGACCCACCACTGTTTTGTTACAGGAAAGAAAAAGTAAAGAAAAAAGTTTTTTAAAAAAATAATAATAATAAAGAGCAGCCACGTGCTCTCTCTCTCTCTCTCTTCTCGTTCTCTCTATCTCTCTCTCCATCTCTCTCTCCATGTCTCAACGTCAGCAAAGTTGTAGGTCCTGCATGATGTATGTGTTTTACACATGCTGTCCATCTGACGGTGGGACCCACTCCCTATGTATATATGTTATCTACACCGTCCCTTATTTGAACGGTGGGGCCCACCATGATGCAAGTGTTGTATCCATGCCATCCAACCATTTATGAGATCATTTTAAGACATGGAAAAATGAATGAATTAGATCTAAAGTTCAAATAGACCCCACCATTTAAATAGTGGACCGTGGCATCCACCGCTCAACTTCTAAGGGCAGCATTAGTTCCCAATTGAGTAGATATTTGTTTTCATTTCATCTATCTCTATGTTAACTTGTGAATAGGTCGGATATCAAAAATATATGAGGGTGGGCCCGATTTGATATACCTAAGGCCCATTTGACTCGGCCCATTTATACCTAAGGCCCATTTGACTCGGCCCAATTGATTCAGCCCATTCAACTCGGCCCATTTAATCGGCCCATATGATTAGGCTCATCTTGATGTAGTTATGGCCCATCCGTTGAGGCCCACCTTGATATATATGAAGCCCATGTTATAGGGCCCATTTGATGTAACTAAGGCCCATGGGTTGAGGCCCAATAGGATGTACACAAGTCCATTACAATGTATAATCCTACCATAGTTTGAGTAATGATGTTTATGACAGCCATGCCTTAGGAACAATGATGGTTTGACGACCACATTGTAAAAATAATGTTGGTTAAATGTCTGTATTATAACTCTCCCTAGGGCCCATTGTTAGGCCCATACTTGTAGGACGTCTAGGCCCACCTTCGTTATGAACAGCATTCATCACCATATAACATGTTTAGTATGGTTCCATGATTCATGATCATATGTATCATATATATGCTTGATATGAGAAGTGACCGATCATAGCATATGCCTTCGGGCAGATTGTTTAAGGGCTCCCGGATAGGCGGTGTTGCCCTATATGAGTGCACGATACGCGCAGGATTGCTGCATAACTGGATAGTGTGATTCATGCATTCGCATTGTGTGATATGGTTATTGTACACCCTAGCGACATCAGGGCCATAGCTGCCACAGGCATATCTTGGTTGGCAGGATTGGATACCGAAAATTTTGTTCTACATGAGGTGTTATAGATATCTTTGGGTGAAAATCCCTAAACCCTTATAGTACTAAGATATTGCTCCAACGTCTAGACCGAGTGGGTGCATGAGGCCCGAGTGCCGATTACCAAATGGCCACACTTTTCACTGTGTCGTGGTCGGTTGGAAGGGGGTACGGCCTTACCAGCCCGAGAGGAGGGGGCAAAGCTAGACTGAGTTTGACCAGCTCGAGAAATGGGTCTGCTATCGATGAGCCGCGTCCGATATTAGCAGGTGTATAGTGAGGTCTCTTCCACTTACCTTATTGCGTGCGATGGGGTGACAATCTGGTTTAGAGTATACTAGACCCCAGTGATATTCCAAATTTGAGCCGTATTGATATGTGGACTTAGATGAGGATTCGTATGCTTAGGTTGCATCTCGCATTGCATGATCTTGGTATGGCCGACATCATTCATGCTTCGCATTGCATGGCCTTGGTATGGCCGACATCATTCATGCCTTGCATCGCATAGCCTTTGTACGACTAACGGTATTCATGGATTCACCAACATGTTCCGCATTACTCTGATATTGCATAACTGTATTAATACCTTGCGCACACACTTTCACCACCCTCTAAGCTTTCTATAAGCTTATGCACGACCGTTGCGTGCAGGAGACGTTGGATCGCAGCAGCGCTGAGGTAGGAGTGCATATCAGATCAACTTGGAGCTTTTGTCTATCATTGTATTTCCCTTTATGCTCATTGTATTTGTAAAGTTTTTTATCATAGTAGAAATGTAATGGAGTTTTTGGTTATTGTTTGTGGGTTATGTCTTTGGTTATACTTATTACGAATTAAACTGATATTAAAAAAAAATCCCCCTTGTAGCATCCCAGGATCGGAACTTGGCAAATGGGCGCTGGGAGCCGAGAATGGGGTTCTACGGAGGCTGTCGGCGCCGGATTCGACGATTAAGAATTTTGTGAGCCCGGTTTCTGAGTTTGGGGCATGACAGATGTTCTTTGACATGGTGGTTTGATAGTGTGAAGAGTGGGTTGGAGAAGAATAACACTAGATTAAATATATTTAGGTATACCTCATTCTCATTTTTATTACACATTTCATCATTTAGGTTTATAGGAGCCATTTTTCACGCTCTTATTAACAAATATATAGACAACCTTGTATTTAAGATACAGGGGAACCATATAAAATTTACCAAGATGGACTTCACCCTAATAACAGGGCTGAAGACTGGTGACCTCTATATACCCAATATCTATCGTTCGAAGAAGTCATTAAGAGAAAAATACTTCCATGAATATCCTATCCTAAAGAAACATGTACAGGAGGTGTTCAATAGGATAGTTGATAGTAATAAACATGAAGATATCGTGAAGTTAGCCCTAATATTATGTGTAGAGTGGTTTGTTAGGGGTATCGACACAAATATTAAATGCTGTAAAGAGTTTATTAACCTGGTTGATTCATTGGAAGACTTTAATATCTACCCCTGGGGTAGTTTGGCCATCCAAACGATGACGGAAGGGATCGAGAGTGCCTTCATGGCATCCCAGGGGCCTCATTACAATGTCACCGGTTGTATATTTCCCCTACAGGTAAGGATCCTTTCCTGATCTATTTTAATTCATAGTTTATAGCAATCTATATTTATTTAACATTATCTTGTTATTTCATCGTAACAGATATGGGCCGTTGAGAGAGTACCAGCTCTCCAACAATGTATAATTTCATATGTTCCCTTCCAATTTCCACGATTCATACAATATCAGGGATGGAAGGTTTTGAGGTATAAGAAGATTCATGAAATTATAGAGAGTAAACATGTAAGTCAATTTCTATGAAGTTAAGTGGTCACTCATTTAACTTTATATATTTGTGTGTGTGTATCTGTATGTGTGTGCGTGTGTGTGTTTCTGTAGCATGAAAATGAAGATGTTCTCATGCAGGCTGAGATCATTGCTAACTTAGAGCCTACCACAGAGGAGTTGGAGATGGAGTCCGTTCGTTTGGCCCGTGATATATTTGATGTAAGATGTCAGAAACGTCTTCCTTTATGTTGATATTTTATATTTAACTTGACATGTTGTATAACTGACACATACATTGCTTCATTCTGTAGGGCACTAAAGATGAAGATGATGAAGATATGGATGAGAAATCGGGACAGGGAGAGGGAGAAGAGGGTGGAGAGGGAGAAGATGGGGGAGAGGAAGACAGTACTGGTGAGGGAGAGGGAGAGGGAGCGGGATTGCAACTCACTGAGGAGTCGATGGAGGATAGGGAGGAGCTGGAGGCGCAAAGGCTTTAGTTTGAGAGAGAGAGGGAAGAGTTGAAGCTTCTCGAACACACACTAATAGAGAGAAGTAGTACTCAATGAGGTTGAACTAATGCTGAAACTGAAAGAAGCTTTGAAGTTATAGAAGGAGGAGTTGAATGAGAGGGAGGTTTTGAAGAATGAGAGGGAAGAGTTGGAGGAGGGTAAAGCGGAGTTGAAGAAGTAGATGGAGGCATTTCGTATAGAGAAGAATCGGTTTTGGAAGGAGGACTTAGAGAATCAGAAGGAAGAGTTTGAAAAGGAGGACAAGGATGCATTGGGGCGCACTGCATTCCATTCCAGCATATACGAGGAGACCTAAGAGGGTGTTGAAGCCGTCCATCTATAAGCGTTCTCCATTCATTTCCATCTCTGCCGTGCAAACCACTCCAAGCAATGCCGCTGACGATGAGAAACAGAGAGAATTTCCGACTTCTCCGATACCCTTTCAGGCCAAGATCGATCCACTTAGGGTAATATCGCAGGACGAACTCCATGAATTGGAAAGTTGGGCCAACGCAAACAAAGAATCACCTGAGTTTTGATGGTTCAAGACCATTTGGGAGAAGAATGCTTGGGTTGATAGCGTGGTAAGTAAATCACACACATACATACATGGTTTTATTTAGAATTTGTATATACTAGAGTATAGGTTAAACTTTCCTCTTTATTGATTAGGCTATCGACAAGTACGTCGATTTCTTGGAGAGAAAGCACCGATCATTTCCTCTATTATGTATAAAGGATTGCAAGTTCTGTCCCACATTTTTCCTGGTAACTGTATGATTTAGATCATGGTTAATATGCTATTTCATTATATGATATATGTTCTAATTTACTATGTTGTTTGTAATAGCCATGTATTGGCATGCAAATATCGATATTGCGAATATATCGGGATGTTGGCAGTGACGAATCGCGTTTATTATTTGAAGGGCTAGAAAAACTCTCTCCGATCAGCATTATCAAGCCGCATGAGAGGCAGAAGGCCATGTGGCAACATGAAGAGGTAATGGTGTCATTACAAGTTATCAATGCTAGGTATACCCAAATCTATAATTTCTGGATATTGATATCTTATCTTGCCAAACATGGACAGATATATGTACCAATCAATCACGCCAACAGTCATTGGTACCTGATGGTCATCCACCCTCGAGACCGAGAAATCATTATACTTAACAGTTTATACTCGAGGGCACTCAGTCGATACAAGCAGCATATTGATCTGATGAAGGAGGCCTTGCCTATATTATTTTATGCCACTGGAGATAGGACTGTGCTGGAAGGAAATGCTAAGACGGTCAGAGAAGATACCTCTATACCAAAGCAGACGAACGGATATGACTGTAGCATTTTTGTCATGAAATATATCGACATTTTGTGCAGTGATCAAATTTTGACAGGAAGAGACTTACAACAATTCACTTCCAGCTTTAGGGAGTCAATAGCTCATGATTGCCTGAGTAACCTCAAAATATGATATATTTGTCTTAAATTTTGTGAAATATTGTAAACTATTGTAAATGATGTATTGTAAAACATTGGTGAAATGATGTAAATGATGTGTTATATATTTTGAAATAAATTGGAAGGAAATGATGTATTCGTAATATTGATTTTATTACGAATGGTGAAGACAACATTTTGCAATAAATGATATCTTTTCTCCACGGTCATTTTGGCGCATATCACGGTCATTCCCGCCTATTCCGTGTTGATTCACGGTCATTTCGGCGCATTTCACGGTCATGCCCCTTCACTTCACGGTCATTTCAGCGCATTTCACGGTCCAATCGCCTAACTTCACGGTCATTTCAGCGCATATCACGGTCATTCCCCACCTATTCCGTGTTGATTCACAGTCCTTTCAGTGCATTTCATGGTCATGCTCCTTCACTTCACGGTCATTTTCGCGCATTTCAGAGTCTAAACGCTTCACCTCATGGTCATTTCCGTGCATATCACGGTCATTCCCGCATATTTCATGTTGATTCACCGTCCTTTCGGAGCATTTCGCGGTCATGCCCCTTCACTTCACGGTCATTTCCATGCATTTCACAGTCCAATCGCCTCATTTCACGGTCATTCCCAGCAATTCCTGGTTTATTCACAGTCATTTTCATGCATTGAATCCAGTCTCCCGTAGTGTTGGGAGATCTTTTTAACAACCGTCGGCTTATTTCCATTTGGGATATGACAATCACTAAGAAGTAGCATGCTTGACTTCATTTTTTTCCCTCCATGCGTGTATTTCCATTTGTGCTCCTTCACAGAGTGGAATTGCATAACATGATTTGTGTAACCAACCCCAATCAGTTGGGATATGGCTTAAATGATGATTTATATTTCATTTGTATCAACGAGTTTGTGCAGTAGATTTTTGTGGGAGCATAAGAAAGCACGGCAAAGTTGTGCTTGTGTTTCTATAGGGGTACACTAATCCCTGTTTTAGTCATAGGGTAATTTTCTTGACAAATGTATTTTGATATTTCTTATTTTTGAGTGTATGGTTTCGGTTTGCGGTAATAGCTCTCTCATGCACATAAGTATCCTCTCACCCTTGTTGCCAATGCAGTGAATCATTGAAAGAACTTGCTTATGGGTGGTTAGGGATTGCTTTTCTTTTAGAAGAAATCTATATGGAAGATGCTTCCTTGTCCACTATGTGATCCATGCGGTAAGAAAGGAACCGGTTGATTTTCATAAACAAAGTCCTCTCTTACAATGGTATTAACATAACACTTGCTTCTGATAGTGGTATGGGCTTTGTGCAAGGGCTTAATGGAGATGACTGTGGTAACAATCAATAATATTCACAGCCTTAACCCGACTAGCAGTAGTATTTGGAGTGCACGAGCAATGAGATGCCCTTTTGGCTGTTAGTATAAAGTTTAATTTGAAATTCAAATTACTTGTTGGAATGGACAAGGTTGGGCTCATGCCGATCATGTCAATTGATTGGTTTCAGATGCAGAAGAGAAGCTCAACACAATTGAGGAATTTGAAGTTGTAGTTTTACTTTTTGTCTTTAAATGGAAATGTAATATCAGTCACAATCATTTGTTTAAAACCATTAGCTGTGATTTTCTTTTCTACATACAGCGGGGTTTTTTGAGTTGCAGTAAGCCCGTGAGCTTATCCCAGCTGATTTTTGATTGGATTAAAGTAGATGGTGGAGCAGCGGGGTTTTATGTTTCTTTTCTACATTCAGGTTCTTGACTTGCTAATTTTGTCCACAATATCAATACTTGAACTGCAGAGCTAATTCTGGCCACCATATATATTTTTATCCTGATGGTTTAGTTTTGTGCTGGTTTGCAAAATCTGCATTACCTGGAGCTAATTCTGCAAAATCTGCAACTGAATGTACAACTTCTGCAAACATAACATGGCTTCAAGTCACCCACCATACACCAAATTTCAGAGAGAAGACCAAACTGGTAACTTGAGCAATCCAAATGTGTGCTATTCAAATGGAGCAGAAATATGGCCACGTTGATGGTTCGAAATTATTTGAGGAGACCTTTTGCAGCGATGTATCATAAAAGGTGGTCCTAGGAATGGCATTTCTTACGCATGGAGTTGTGTGGAACCTTTTTCTTTTATATTTTTTGCATCGAACCTTGAAGGTTTACTTTCACCATCAGTGAAATTACCTTTGATTCACTAACAGCTGCACTTTTTTCCATACTTCTCCTGACCCACAATATTGCAAGATATCAGCCACCGCCTTTCACTGTAAACACATGCACTGTATCGAGATCGTAGATATCGATACAAAATGCGAAAAACTTTGTGAAATTCAAGAGAGTTAGGAAAAAATTAGAAAATTAAATAATAATAACCATACATGTGGGGTTTCCACTTTCCATTTTATATGGACCAAGACCATGCTTTGTTAGACAAAACCAGTACAATTATATCGAAAATGAGTTCATATCATTCATACAATGAATAATAAATTACAAAACTAATACATCCCAAAAGAGAACAAAAAATATACCTTTGCTTCAAACCCACATAGAGTTACGAGGTGGCTTAAAGTCACCATCTTCGTCCTCATTAGGGTGGCCATAGTACGGTTATTCCATGTGTTAGTAGTACTTTACGCAAGTCACAGTCGAATGATACCAGCTCATGTACTCTCACCTATTGTTGGTATTCATCTTCTTTGATTTGGATCAATCGGTTGGGATTTGTGGGTACTGCATAATTATTATAGTATAATGCACAAGCATGAATTTCTATTATCTTCCATACTTGCATATGTAAATAAATTTCTATTACATTTGGATTGCTCTAGTTACCTGTTTGGTGTTTTAAGAATTCTAAGACTTAAAGCATGACATGCAACTTTTGGGTTGCACTGTCCTCATATTAATTCCCCTTGTTGTCTCTCAGTTTCTTGTCTAATTTCTTATATAATATTTTCTCTCCAACATATATCTCTATGGACCCACCATAATGTATAATGACATCTAATCAAGGTCCATCACCTAAGCCAGCATGTTTTAAAATGAATCCCAAAAATCATGTGGATCCAAAACTCAAGTGGGCCACACCATAGGCTAACATAGTAATAGAGATGTCCACCATTGACATCTAACCCATTTATAAGGTGAGTATATTGAGGATGAAGGGAAAATCAAATATCTATTTTATCCAATACTTAGGTCCCAGGAAGATTTCAATGGTCTTCGTCATATCTTGCTGTTCCCTGTTGTGTGGTCCACTTGAGTGTTGGATTGGCTTGATTTCCAAGTTCAAGCCATACAATGTCTTTCGTAGATGATGAACAGAGTGAATTTCATGAAAACGTTGCGATAGGCTCATTGATATTTACGTGACAGCCCCCTTAAAACAAAAATGTGAGAAAATTGATTGACAAGCCCAGTGACTCGGCTTGTCTCACTGTGAGCTGAATCGTCAACTCGACGAATCTTTCCTAGTCAGGGCTGAGTCACTCCCAGAACAGAGTTTCCTAATGACTCTGGCCTAAAACCTCACATGGTCATGTTGATTCGACCGGTTTCAAGTTGAGTCAGTAAGTTTTAAAACTATTGTTAGGACGGGCCAGGACTTCTTTTGCACAAGCATGGATAGAGAAAAATCAGGCAAGATGACTAAACATTGGAATATCCAAGTTGAAAAAATTGCGCTTGTTCGGGTTTGGAAGAGATTGTTACCACAGTCCATGATATTCGTACTTGTTCTGTTTTTTAAAGAAATGTGCAGAAATGGCCATGAAATGCGCCGAAAGGACCGTGAATCAACACGGAATATGCGGGACTGACCGTGATATTCATGGAAATGAGCATGAGGTGAAGTGATTGGAGTGCGAAATGCACGGAAATGACTATGAAGTGGAGGGGCATGACCGTGAAATGCGCTGAAAGGACCATGAATCAACACAGAATATGTGGGAATGACCGTGATATGCATGGAAATGAGCGTGAGGTGAAGCGATTGGACTGCAAAATGTGCGAAAATGACCGTGAAGTGGAGGGGCATGACTGTGAAATGCGCCGAAAGGACCGTGAATCAACATGAAATATGCGGAAATGACCGTGATATGCATAGAAATGAGCGTGAGGTGAAGCGATTGGACCGCAAAATGCATGGAAATGACCGTGAAGTGAAGGGGCATGACCGTGAAATGCGCCGAAAGGAACGTGAATCAATACGAAATATGCGGGAATGACCGTGATATGCATGGAAATGAGCGTGAGGTGAAGCAATTGGACTGCGAAATGCACGGAAATGACCGTGAAGTGAAGGAGTATGACCGTAAAATGCGCCAAAAGGACCGTGAATCAACACGGAATATGCGGGAATGACTGTGATATGCATGGAAATGAGCGTGAGGTGAAGCGATTGGACCGTGAAATGCGCCGAAATGACCGTGGAGTGAAGGGGCATGACCGCGAAATGCGCCGAAAGGACCGTGAATCAACACGGAATATGCGGGAACGACTGTGATAAGCATGGAAATGAGCATGAGGTGAAGCGATTGGACTGTAAAATGGGCCGAAATGACCGTGAAGTGAAGGGGCATGACCGTGAAATGCGTCGAAAGGACCGTGAATCAACACGGAATATGCGGGAATGACCGTGATATGCATGGAAATGACCGTGAGGTGAAGTGATTGGACCGTGAAATGTGCCAAAATGACCGTGGAGTGAAGGGGCATGACCATGAAATGCGCCGAAAGGCACATTTCGCAGTCCAATCGCTTCACCTCACGGTCATTTCCATGCATATCACGGTCATTCCCGCATATTCCGTATTGATTCACGGTCCTTTCGGCGCATTTCACGGTCATGCCCCTTCACTTCACGGTCATTTCTGCACATTTCGCGATCCAATTGCTTCACCTCAAGCTCATTTCCATGCATATCACGGTCATTTCTGCATATTCTGTGTTGATTCACGGTCCTTTCGGCGCATTTCATGGTCATGCCCCTTCACTCCACGGTCATTTCGGCACATTTCACGGTCCAATCACTTCACCTCACGGTCATTTCCATGCATATCACGGTCATTCCCGCATATTCCGTGTTGATTCACGGTCCTTTCGGCGCATTTCACGGTCATGCCCCTTCACTTCACGGTCATTTTGGCCCATTTTGCAGTCCAATCGCTTCACCTCACGCTCATTTCCATGCATATCATGGTCGTTCCCGCATATTCCGTGTTGATTCACGGTCCTTTCGGCGCATTTCATGGTCATGCCCCTTCACTCCACGGTCATTTCAGCACATTTCACGGTCCAATCGCTTCACCTCACGCTCATTTCCATGCATATCACGGTCATTCCCGCATATTCCGTGTTGATTCACAGTCCTTTTGGCGTATTTCATAGTCATGCTCCTTCACTTCACGGTCATTTCCGCGCATTTCGCAGTCCAATCGCTTCACCTCACGCTCATTTCCATGCATATCACGGTCATTCCCACATTTTTCGTGTTGATTCACGGTCCTTTCGACACATTTCGGGTCACCTCACTTCACTTCATGGTCATTTCCGCGCATTTCGCGGTCCAATCGCCTCACTTCACGGTCATTCTTAACATTTCCGTGTTGATTCACGGTCATTTCCATGCATTTCACGGTCAATTCCGTTCACTTCACGGTCAATTTAGATTATTTCAAGTCATGGAATGGTAACTTGTCGAGCTTCCAAATGGGACCAGAATTGCCTAATTTAGAGACCGTTCGATATCTTAAAAGCACGACGAAACTCATCAATCGTCATTTTTCAAAATCATCTGGTGGAGGAGGTGGGCCACCATCTTCTAACTGAGAATCTTTATTTGCATGAAGGAGGAGGAGACGGTATTGATTTAGAGGGTATGTTATTCCACCAATCAAGAGTTTGATTTTTTTGAAGGTGCAGAAGGAAATGGTAATGTACTGGAGGGTATGTTACTCCATCAATTCAAAGATAAAGGGTCGCCATCATGTTCTGGTAAAGGTTCCAGCTGGATGAGGTGGGCCACCTTCTGCCTAGCAAGGAGCACGATTTACATACAGATGGGGTTGCAGGATATGTTAATGGATGAGAGAGTGCAACAAGGTAGGATTAGATATATCGAAAAAGTTCCACAAGTCTTTAATAAACTTATGTTCATTTACATGATTTCAGGTCTTCGTATCGATCCATAGTGGGGGTGGATAACATGGAGTGTATACCAACATGGGTGTGTACTAACAAGATAACCTACAAAAGAAAAACAAACAAAAAAAACTTTAGAAAAAAAAAGGAGAAAAAATTATCCTTCGATATGTCGAACAGTACACGATATATCGACATATGCTACATTTCGATATATCGAATGTCAGACGATGTATCGAAATTAATCCAAAACTGTCCAGAAACGAAATGATGTTTTAAAACAATTTTCCGATTATATCGAGATAGTTTCGATACATCGAACAAAGAAATTTCGATATCAATCGAAATACAGTCGATTATAAATACAGAATTCACTGAATTCTTGTAAGGAAACAACAAAAGTACGCTTCGATGTTATCGAACTCTAATCGATTACATCGAGATTAAGTTCTCAATAACATCGAACTCTAGTCGATGTTATCTAACTAAGTCCTTGTTACAACCGAACGATACATCGACTTGAAATCAATGTCATGTGTCGATATATGGACGGTAATTCGATTTATCGAAAATGGTCAGAATATGTCCAGATACGAAATGGTTTTTAAAAGGAATTATCGATAATATCGATAACATTTCGATATATCGAATAATACCAAAAACTGTCCAGGGATGAATGCTCATTTAAAATGAATTTTCGAGTTATCGATTAATATTCGATATATCGAAGAGCTCGATGATATTTATATCGAAGTAAACTTGATTGAAAAGGATTTGAAAAAACCCTTTGCCCGACCGTTGGGCTTCTTTCGATATATCGAGGTATATTCGATATATTAAGACTGTACGTATATTTAAACATCGTCGCAGCCATTCCATTTGCTTCTTTGTCTCTTCTTCCTCTGCGACGCATCCTCTCCAAGAAGTCGGTGGCGGTGAATGTCACGCCCCAAACTCAAAAATCAGATTCACAGGAATCCCGATTGCCGACAACCTCCGTAGTACCCCATTCTCGGCTCTTAGCGTCCATACGCCCGATTTTGATCCTGGGATCCTACAAGGAGGATTTTTTTTGTATATTTAACTCGTAATAAGCATAACCACAAGTATACCCAAATTGTAAAGGCAACATCAACATTACATATCAACTATTATAAATAGTTTAATATAGTGCTGAAAGGGAAATACATAAATCGAAAATCAAGCTCTAGAAGACCGCTGCATGCTTCAAGCTCAACACTACTACAACCTAACATTACCTGCACGCATCTATCGAGCATAAGCTTATAGAAAGCTTAGAGGATGGTGTAAGTGTGTGCACAAGGTAAGTGCCAAGTATTCAATACAATGTCATCATCATACAGTACCGAAAATACTGGTAATCAATAAATCGTACAATATCGGAATAAGCAGAATTACTAACAAAATCATGAATTACTAGAGTAAGCAGAAATACTGACAAGAGCAAGAATTATCAGAGTAAACAGAAATACTGGCAAGATCATAAATTATACGAAAACAGAGTAAGCGGAAATACGGACAAATCCATGAGTCAATCAATATCAGAATACGCAATATAGAACAACTATGCAAATAAGGAGTCATAAAGAACCAAATATCAGATGTCGAGAATGCGATGCAGTATGTAATTCCTGATGAGTCCACGAATAACGTCAATCGTATCTAGACTATATAAATGCAAAAACACAGTAACCCAAAATACCATATGCCGTGTATGTAATGCAATATGTGGTGCGAATGGAATGACCATACTAGAGTGTGAAGTCGGGATGATAGAATGTAGTATCGCAGGCTATGGGGTCCATCACAAGGGACTTCTATCCAAACAAGTCTCATACCTAAATTTGGATAGTCAGACTCAATGTGGTAAACTCCTGATCTCAGGTTAGTCGCGCGCCTCAACCAAAATCTTGGTCATTACGAAAGTACACTAACAAATAGTTGCGCACCACCAGCCCAAGTGGATAGTGAATGAATGAATGAGTATGCAACTCCTGCTCGCTAAATCCACATATCAGTATAGTTCATCTCTGGGATCATCACCGGGGTTTAGTACACTCCAAATGGCACTGCCCCTCTCCCATCAGCATAGTCCAAGCGAGCATAAGAAACCTCACTATCCGCCTGACCAATAGTCTGCCAATACTTATCCGGCATGTCGATAGCGGACCCATTCACGAGTTGGTCAAACTCAGCCTAGTAATGCCCCCTACCCTCGGGCGGGTAAGGCCACACCCCCTCCCAACCGACCACAACACAGTGGGAGACACGACCTCCTGGTATTCGGCACTCGAGCACTCATGTATCCACTCGGTCTCGACATTGGGGTGTCTCCTGGTCCGGAGGTTTAGAGATTTTCACCCAGGGACATCTATGGCGTCCGTATGCTAGAACCAAACATTTTCGGTGTCCCATTTGGCTATCCACGATATGCCTGTGGAGGCTACAGCCCTGATGTCGCTAAGGCGTACAATAATCGTAATGCAATGATGCATGAGTCATACAATCCAGTCATGCATCACTCCTGCACATACCGTGCGCTCATGTGAGATAACCTCCGCCTATTAAGGAGTCTCATAACAACATGCTCAATGACATATGTAATGATCAACCATATCTCATAACAAACATGCGGATGATGTGTATGGGTATGTATCATGATGTTATACTGTCACATGCTCGTAATCAATATCAATAACCGGCTTCAACAATCAACCTTGACAATATGGTCATTTAACCAGCATTGCCCTGAATGACCCACATAGAGCCTAACATATAGTGGACCCATGGCCTCACACAAGGGCCTAATATATAACACCATGGGCCTCACTCAAGAGTTTAACATACGTCACGATGGGCCCCTCACATGGGCCTAACATACAACACAATGGGCTCCATCGCCTGACCCTCAAAAACATCACAATGGGCCTCATCACATAGGCCTCATATACATCTCATTGGGCCTTAAACACAGGTAAAATGCACATCACAACAGGCCTCAAATACGAGCCGCATATACATCACATTGGGTCTCGACAATCGGCCACGATAATTGGCCTCGATCGATAATCGGTCAATCGACCACGACAGTCATAATCAGTAATCAGCCACGATAATCGACCTCGATCGATAATTGGTCAATCGGCCACGACAATTAGGATCGATCGATAATCAGAGTTGATAAATTGGTCACGTCAATCGGAATCGACAATCGGCCATGTCAATCGAGATCGATTGATAATTAGAGTGGGTAAATTGGTCACGTCAATCGGAGTCAGAAATCGATCATGACAATCGAAATTGATCGATAATCAGAATCGGCAAATCGGTCACCGATCGAAGTCGGTAATCGGTCACGACAATCGAAATCGATCGATAATCAGAATTGGTAAATCGATCATGTCAATCGGAATCGGCAATCGGCCACGACAACCGGGATCGATCGATAATCAGAGTCGACAAATCAGTCTTGTCAATCAGAATCGGCAATCGGCCAAGACAATCGGAATCAATCGATTATCAAAATTGGCAAATCAGTCATGTCAATTGGATTCGGCCTCAACTAACGGAATCGGCCTCGTTGATCGGACTCGACCTCGACAATTCAAAATCGACCTCGATATTTGGCCTCGACAATCGGAATCGATCGATACTCGACCTCGATGATCGGAATCGGCAATTGACATCGATGATAATAGCCTAACAAGGCCTAAGGGAAGGTCACAATGTGGACATTTAACCATCATTGCCCATCAATGTGGCCATTTAACCAACATCGCTCCCGAGCAGTGGCCCACGTATACACAAAGGTGGGCCCTGCACATGGGCGTTAGATACATCATACGGGCCACAACCCATAGGCCTTAAATACGACAAGTGGGCCACATCAATGAGTCGCACCAATGCGCCTCATATACACAACGGGTGGGCCCCGCGTCATCAAAATGGGTAGACAACGCGGATATGAAATACATACATCGAGGTGAGCCCCACCATCCTGTGTGGATATAGGATACATTCATCATGGTGGGGCTACGTCAATCGTGTGATGAACGATGTGGATATATAACACGTCTTCAAAGTGGGCCCCACCCAACAAGTGGACAGTAGGCATGGATGAAACGCATACATCATGAAGTGGCTCATGCAACACATATATCAAGGAGGGCCCCACCCAGCAAAACGTCCAGATGGACGGCTGGGTGAAATACATTCATCAGATGGCCCATGGAACTTGCAGACGTCACTACAGGTGGGACCCACACATCAAGATGGCATGGATGAAATACATATATTAAAGGTGGGTCCACACGTGACCACCCCACACGGCGTGGGTAAAACACATGAATCATGGTGGGATCCGCGTCCCCTTACTGGACGGACAGAGTGGATAAAACATCATGGTGGGCTCCCACCACAAATGGACAGATGGTGTGAATATAGTATATATATCACGATGGAATCCATAATCTGGATGGCTCATTAAGGCAAGCCCCAGACGGCACATACAACATGGGGTTCCACACGTGTGTGGGGCCACACTGGAGGGCAGCATGAATGAAACACAAATATCATGGTGGTGTCCCACACCACCTATCCCACTGGACGGTGTGAATACAACACATTATCAAGATAGGGCCCACCATAATATTATTTTCCACCCAATCTGATCATAAGGTCAAGAATACCTGAATTAAGTGGAAAACCAATATCATATTGACCCGAAGCTTCTGTGCGCCTAAGAGAGTTTCAGGGTAGCCGTTCAACCCCCACTGTTTACTGTAGTGTGGTCCACCTGATACCACGATCTGCCTCATTTTTATTCTCAAACCTTAAAGCGAGCTCACCAAATGAATGGACGGTTTGGATGGAACACGTCCATCATGGTGGGGCTACTGGAGATGGCTGGATGGTATGGATATACCTCATACATCATGATGGGTCCCCACAGCCCGTCCAAATGGACGGCGTGGAATACAAAACATACATCACGGCGGTAGCCCACGCAGCAAAACAGGTGGATGGCTTGGGGATCACATGCATCAAATGGGACCCACAGAACTGCCGACGTCATGCAGTGGGACCCACAACTTGGTGGCATCAGTGGACGGCTAGGATGAACACACTTCATGGAGGTCCACGTGATTGGACAGCATAGATAAAACACATATCAGCCCCACCGTCCAGCACCTACTGGACGGTGCTGAAACACATACATTCAAGGTGGGTCCCACCGTCCCAATCCAGCGGACGGTGTGGATGAGACCCATACATCAGCGGTGGGTCACACCTGTCCAAAATGTTGGACGGTCTGGATAATACCCACACATCTGGTGAGTACCATGGAACTTGCTGACATCATGGGCAGTGGCCGTCCAACAGATGGACGGCCCAAATATAGAATACATACATGAGGTGGGTCCACGCAGCGTGGGACCCACCATCACTACCTATATAGTATATATATTATTTTATAATAATATAATAATAATGTCATCCACCTCCAGCGTGCAGATGGACCGCAGGACAGAACGCATACATCAGAGGCCTGCCGTCCCAGCTCTGCTGGATGGACGGCAGGATATGAAACACATTCATCTCGTGGCCCATCCTCACACGTGTTACACATGTGGATTGGGTCCCACGCAAATGGATGGACAGTGGAATATAACACATACCGCAAGATGGAACCCACCTTTTGATGACGTCAATACAGTCATCTATATTTGCTGGTGCGAGGTACACCGGCCAATCCACACATCCCACGTTACCAAGGTGGGTCCACACGTGTGGGACCCACCTTTCGACCAAACTGATATTTGTTGTATCCCTTCGTCCATGCCGACCCAAAATGGACAGCAAGTGGGCCGGCTGGACATGGCAGCGAGGTGGGCTCCGCTTTGGACAGCGGTATGGTCCACTAAATATATGCCGTGGATTAATTCATGCATCATTAAGGTGGGCCATGGAATATGAGAGAGAGAGAGAGAGAGAGAGAGATTGGAGAGCGGAGGGACCCCGCCACTATGGGTCCCTCTTTCCAATGTATACATCAAGATGGGTCCCACTATAAGTGGGCCCTCGAATCATTAAAATCATACAAAAATCACCCACCTCAGGATCTTGAACTCCTCCTTCCTCCAATAGGTCTTAGAGCTCCAAGGAAAGAATTTTAATAGTTGAGATTGGATTCGGAGGGTGGATATGAGAGATAGAAAGGTGGGCCACACTAGCTCCTCTCATGGAGTCATGGACTTTGGGTGCTCTCATGGAGTGTTGTTTGAAAAATGGAGAGAGAGAATAAGAGGGAGAGAGGGGTGATGGGAGAGAGGGATGGATGGGTGTACTTGAATAAGGGATAAAGTTGACTTTTAAGGTTGCTTTTGGTACTTAGGGATGAGATAGATTAATAGGTGTACTTGACAAGTGAAGTGATTGATGTGATGAATTTTTCTAAGGATTGCAACGCGTGGCATTTTTCCTCGAACTGAATGCGGGCCCACATCTCTGGCCCGAGTATCGCCTTGGCGCGCGAGACATGACATTGGAATCGCGGCGACGGCAAGATCACAAGGGTACACGTCTCGGGTCGAGCCGACTCTAGAAAATGGGATACAACTCAGGGTCGTGCGCAATTGCCGATAACAGATCGCGGGTCGCCAGAATTCGACCGGGAGGACCGCGAAGGCATACGGAACGGTACAGGTTATGATACGGGTCTCACAGTAAAGTTGTGCGATTATCCAGAGTTTTTTAAGGTTGGTAAATCACTTTTATTAGTCAATCATTCAAAACCCTAGATTTTCCGCCCCTTTTCCTTTTCCTGTTCATCCCTACTTGCTCTCCACTTCTTCAATCTCCTTGATTTCCATTTCTTTTATCAGGATATCCTCTTTAAGTTTTCACCTACATAGGAAAATAGAGGAGTAAATCGGTTCATCAGGGAGAATCGTCCAATCCTAGTCCAAAACGTGCTAAAACAGTTGTCAGGAGAAAAAATGCTCAGCCCGCGACCCAAAATGCCTCTCCACAACCTGCAAACATTCCGCCACCCGAATTTCTAATCCCTAATGTGCCACCAGCTCCTGAGGATCTATATTAAAAGTTTATGGGAAGGAAGATGGACTATGAAAGACAAGTTGATAGGTCTTGTCTAGCTCCATATGGGATTATACCAATGCTCGAGGCCAGTGACTAGTCTCGTATACTTGACTTTGGTAGAGTGACACGGAATGAACAAATATAAATGTTTTTAGCTTACTATCATTCCCCCGTATCTGACCCCCCAGCCATAGATGTCATCATCGGCCAAACGACAACTCACATCACTCCTACCATTATCGGTCAGTTAATTGGAATTCCGTGTAAAGCATAAGGGCAACTCTCTGCGTGCCACCCACATGTCTGCACAATTCCGCATTCTTCACGGTATTTTTTGCACAAACGTCTATCCCAAGAGCACCAATAGGTCTGATCTTACCCCATTCATGTTGGGGACTCTCTATGCCTTCAACCAAAAATTGGAACTATGTCTGCCTACTCTCATGTGCATCAGCTGGCCGTGGTAATCCAAGCCACTAGAGATGTGTACATTCCATTCCCTCATCTTATCTGTCTATTGTCTCGACATGTGGGATTGCTTCCCACCTTTAACCGTCCCCAACAGCCTCGCAAATTTGACAAATCAAACATAAAAAGAATGAAATTGCTTAACACACCAACTTCCTCTTCCACTCCACTTGATACTATGGCCGAAACCGAAGCTGAAGGAGCTGAGACTGATGCGATGGACACCGAGGCAGCAGCCACTGGAGATGAGAGGCCCCAACATAGTGACCCGACGTTCTCACCAGTCCCACATACTCGTTGTCATGCTGGCCACCGAGACCGTTGAACATCAATTATATACTGTCTTCGCCAGCAAGATGAACAACTTCGCCAGCACGATCAACGATTGTCACAAATCGAGAAGATCGTAGTTGCGACGAAAGAAGCTATCGAGCGAGTGGAGAAGAAGCTGCATGACCTGATATCGATGATCACATGCAGACGAGATGACACCGTGCCACCTGGTGCCGGTCCTTCAGCCCAGCCTGATGCATAGTTGCAAAATTTTGTAAATTATAAATTTTTGGATATTGTATGCCCGTAAAGGGCTTCTCATTCTTTTTTTGGACGATGATTATACTATCCAAACTTGGGGTAGCAATTTTGCTTATTCCATGGTGAATCAATGAATGAATGAAGATAATTTTGGTTTTCAACTATTTGAGATTTTTGAGATGGCTAGCTAGCTAACTAGATAGGTGGCCACACTGCACAGGGAGCAAGTGAAAGTGTTGGTTGGACCAAGCAATGGACAGGGTCTCAGTAGTAGACGCATTTAGTAGATGAATTTCGTTTATCTGTCACTGCAATGCAGTAGATGCCTTCTCGTAAAACAGTCATTTTTGTCCGTGAAGTGATTGAAATTGAATGTGAAGTGAATGGAAATGTCCGTGAATTTAACAGTCAATTCAACGGCCCACTTGAGCTTCTTATTTCCCCGCCAGTTTGGAGACATCATTTTCATCAATAGAGAAGGGTCAGTTTCATCATCTGGTGGATGATCTGAAGTGGAGGAGGCCGACTACAATCTTCCAACTGAGAATCTCTATTTGCATGAAGGGGGAGGAGACAGTAGTGATTTAGAATCAAAAGAGAACTCAATTGAAACCTCTGTCAATCTAAGGTTTGGGATTGTGGATTGGAGGATGGAGAAATGTTGGGGACTTGGCAATAATATGGGTTTACAGTTTGGGAGGGTTAAGGTTAGGGTTTTTGGGACAGGGTTTAGCAACATCAAGGGTTTAGACAACACTCCAATGGTCCTTCATTACATAGACAACATTCCAATGGCTTGACTAATTTGGTTGGTTGACAGTTAGGTGACAAAAAGGAGTTCTATTGCATTGAAGCCTCACACTGGGATTAGTTTCTTGGTTTAGCTTGAATTGCAGCATGAATATGATCTTCTAGAACTAATTGCCGTTAGAAGTGACATCATTATTCAGCATGACTACTAGTTGTGGTCATTACAAGGTTCTAGGACACGTTCCTATCAGCAGTTTATTTTATTCTAGTTCTATTCATTCTCCAAATTTGTCGAATAATGTTCTAAACCAACTAACCAACCTTCATCTAATGACCCCAAATCTTCCAATGTGACATCTTTGTAGGATCCTTCACCCCCATAACATGTAGAGCATTCTTATGGTTTGAGTTGGAATGAGGGAACATAATTCATGGGGCAGACCCCATTTAATAGAGATGAGACTGAAAGAGCTTATGCATGCTAATTGCCCTCTAAGGGCCTGTTTGGCACACAACGGTCATTCCCGCCTATTCCGTGTTGATTCACGGTCATTTTGACACATTTCACGGTCATGCCCCTTCACTTCACGGTCATTTTGGCGCATTTCGCGGTCCAATCGCCGCACCTCACGCTCAGTTCCATGATGCCTAAGCTTTGGTTTATTAGTAAATGAAGAGGACAACGGTTAAGCTACCCTTAACCATGTAGCAGCCGGACTCATTTGAGATCGCTCGGAATGACTGTGACATGCGCCGAAATGACCGTGAAGTGAAGCGAAATGACCGTGAAGTGACGCGAAATGACCTTGAATGAACATGGAATCGCCGGGAATGACTGTGTAATGCATGAAAAGATTAGACTGAATTAATTCACTCAGCATGGAAATGACAATGAAATAAACGGAATCGCCCGGAATCACCGTGAAATGCATGGAAATGACCGTGCAGTGAAGTGAATGGACCATTAAGTGAAGGGGCATGACCGTGAAATGCGCTGAAATGACCGTGAATCAACACGGAATATGCGGGTAAGCCCGTGATATGCATGGAAATGACCGTGAGGTGCAGCGATTGGACCGCGAAATACGTGGAAATGACCGTGAAGTGAAGCGAATGGATCGTGAAGTGAAGGGGCATGACTGTGAAATGCATCGAAATGACCGTGAATTAACACGGAATAGGCCGAAATGACCGTGATATGCATGAAAATGACCGTGAGGTGCAGTGATTGGATCGCGAAATGCGTGGAAATGATCGTGAAGTGAAGGAGCATGACCATGAAATGCGTCGAAATGACCGTGAATCAACACGGAATAGGCGAGAATGACCATGGTATGCATGGAACTGACCGTGAGGTGGGGCGATTGGACCGCGAAATGCGTGGAAATGACCGTGAAGTGAAGGGGCATGACAGTGAAATGCGTCGAAATGACCGTGAATTGACGCAGAATAGGCGGGAATGACCGTGATATGCATGAAAATGACCATGAGGTGCAGCGCTTGGACCGTAAAATGCGTGGAAATGACGTGAAGTGAAGGGGCATGATCGTGAAATGCACCGAAAGGACCGTGAATCAACACGGAATAGGCGGAAATGACCATGATATGCATGAAAATGACCATGAAGTGAGGTGATTAGACTGCAAAATGCGCGGAAATGATCGTGAAGTGAAGGGGCATGACCGTGAAATGTGCCGAAATGACAGTGAATCAACATGGAATCGCCGAAAAACGACCGTGATATGTATGGAAATGAGCGTGAAGTGAAGGAAAATGACCGTGGAGTGTATTCAATTACTCTAACAATATCAGAGATACCAACAAATGTATTCAATATACAACATTCATAGTCGTATTACAAAAAATGCACTTCCAGTTCTTTTCAACGAATTATCGATACTATTTCAATATATCGAAGTAGATTTCGATAACACTCGAAATGTACTCGATTCCGTTCCATTCCTTCCATTTTTCTTCTTCCTCTTATGTGCCTTGTAATGTTGTTTTATGCATGGAAATGTTGATATTTCATTTGCATTGAGCAGGTGAAAATGTTGGTTGGACCAAGCAATGGAATGGGTCTCAGTAGTAGACGCAATTAGTAGACGCATTGCGTTTATTTGTCACTGCAATGCAGTGGATGCCTTCTCGTAAGACAATGATTTTTTCATGATGACGTGGGGAACTTCACCGAATTAGGAAGTGGTGTCACTGGTTGTCGAGGGTTTCACTCTACTTTCGGCACCACCTAAGGTAGTTTGTCAATGAATGTGATTATGACTTTTCTCTGTAGCAGTTTTATAGTCTGTATTTGTCGTTCATTTATGTAGTGATCTATAATTTTCACCATGCTCTTGAATTCTAGATGACAATTCCATCGGTTCTTTCTGAAGATGTCTCGTCTACGATGATCCTGACCCCTGGTCTAGTTATAGACATTTTTACTGCCAACCAGAATCTCATTGCCTGGGGAAGGGTTTTAAGTGGAGGAGGTGGGCCACCATTCGCTGATCGAGAAGCTCGATTTAAATGAAGAAGGGGGAGGAGATGGTGATGGAATCGAGGGTGTGTTGTTGTATGGGTCAATTGAGAATGACTGTCCATCAACATCTGGTAAATAACCTCTATTAATCAAAGGGCTCGAAGAAGGATATGATAATGGACTGGAGGATGCGATATTGCATCGGTCAATAAAGAAAGGGTCTCTGTCATCATCAGGTGAAGGACTTGAAGTGGAGGTGGACCATCATCCACCGATCGAAAGGATTAATCTGCATGAACAAGGGGTAGGAGATGATGACAAATGCGAGGATATGTCATTTGATGAGTCAATATAGAGAGTGTCAGTTTCATCATCTGGTGGAGGATCTGAAGTGGAGGAGGTGGGCCACCATCTTAAAGTTGAGAATATCTATTTACATGAAGGGGGATAAGGAGATGGTAGTGATTTAGAGGGTGTGTTATTCGATGGGTCAGTAGAGAATGAACCGCTATCATCATCATCTCGAAAAGTATTTGAAGTGGAGGGAATCCACCATCCACCAATTAAGGGTCTTGATTTACATGAAGGGGCAGAAGAAAATGGTAATGCACTGGAGGGTATGTTACTCCATGGATTCATAGGTAAAGGGCCGCCATCATCTTCTGGTGAAGGATTCCAAGTGGAGGAGGTTCCCTACCATATGCCTAGCAAGGAGCCCGGTTTACATACAGATGGAGGTGCAGGAGATGTCATTGGACGAGAGAGTGCATCATTCAATACATCAAATGGGAAAGGATTCCAATCGTTGCCTAGTACAGGAAGTGAAGTTGACAAGGGGGCCATCATCAACAAATTGGAGAAATTGGGTCACATTTGGCCACCACAAACGGTGTGGTAGCACAACCAAGGAAATGTTCCCAATTTGGCCAACAAGGGCATTGGATGATAGGAGGTAGTCGATCACGGACAATTTCGCTTTGTTTCAAGTGTGGGAAGGTTGGACACTCGAAGTGCACGGAATCGTCAGAATTGATCGTGAAATGCATGGAATTGTCCGTGAAATGCATGGAAATGACCGTGAAGTGATGCGGAAGATCCTTCATTGACCGTGAAAAGCATGGAATTGTCCGTGAAGTGAAGGTTATTGACGGTGAAGTGAAGTGGAATTGTCAGAATTGACAAGGAAATGCATGGAAATGACCGTGAAGTGAAGCGGAATCGCCTTAATTGACCGTTCCATTCATGAAAATGACCGTGAAGTGAGGAATTGACCGTGAAATGCATGGAAATGACTGTGAAGTGAAGCGGAATCGCCTTCATTGACCGTGAATTGCATGAAAATGACCGTATGTATAACATTGACATATGTATTACAAGAAATGTATAACATTCACAGTCATGTTACAAAAATGTATAATATTCACAGTCGTATTTACAAAAAATGTATAACATTCACAGTCGTATTACAAGAAATGTATAACATTTGTAGTCATATTACAAAAAATGTATAACATTCACAGTCGTATTACAAAAAATGCACTACAACAGACATTATTTCGAAGGTATTGGAATTTTGCAACTCCGACGATTATGCTCTGTTTGTTTGCAACGTCCACATATTTTTGTTGTTCATTCCTCTCCACGGGAAAGGATCCGTGCCTTCTTTGGTCTTCCAGTTAACCTCATCTGTAGCGGGGGCCGGATTCTCGAACAATACTCCTTGAATGTAGCAGAAATTTCCCATTGACTTTTGTCCCGTATTAGGTACACGAAATTTTCATACGTGATCTGATAATTCCTTGCCGTGTATAACGGGGAGCAATACGAGTAATGAGGAAGATTGTAGTTTATACATGCTGAAAGAACATGAAAACAAGGCAAACCCTTTACTTCAAACTCACGACATGTACATGAAAGCTCATTGAGGTTGACGGTATCTGTGTAGTCTCCCACAATATAGTATTCATCCCGGGAAATTGCGTGACAACGAACATCTCGTGCCTTCGGTATGAGATCCTTTATTTGTTTCTCGGCCCACGGTGTCAACGGTCCAACGAATGATGGGGTTGATTCTCTTCTTTTATAGAACATCTCTTGAATTTTCAATCTGACCGTCTCTATTAACGTAGTCACCGGATATTCTCGTGCTTATTTGAATAGAGCATTAACACACTCAACTATGTTTGTAGTCACCAAATTGAATCTTTTTCCTAGGAAATGCGAAGATGCCCACTTTTCATAACCTATTTCCCTCAGCCATACATGTACCGGGGGGTTGGCAAGTTCGATATCATGCATTAATTTATCAAACTCAACCCTCCTACAAGTCTTTACAGCCTGCTAGTAGTAGATTTCTAATGACTTGTCTTTGAACGTATCCACCAAGTTTCGGTATATATGGTACGCGCAGTACCCATGGATTGCTGCCTGGAAGACCTGTGGAACTTCTTTCATTAGACCTTTATGATGGTCTGATATGATAACAAGACCAGGTAAATTCCCTAAAGAATCGCTGAGGTATGTAAAGAACCAGTTCCAACTGCTGCTATTCTCTGATTCTCTGATATCAAAAGCGACTGGAAAGATATGATTGTCACCATCTAATGCCATAGCAACAAACAAAGCACCCTTGTACTTACCTTTTAAATGCATCCCATCAACGACTAAGACCCTTCGCAGCAATGTTTGAAAACTTCTGACACACTGTCTGAGCGCAATAAAACATTTCTCAAACCTCATCGTCTGTTGATTCACAAGCAGAGAAGTCAAAGTCCCCGGGTTCGCCATCCTCAACTCGCGCAAGTACATCGGGAGTCCTTTGTAAGAGTCTTCATAAGACCCCATTACGTGATCGATTGCAATCTCTTTAGCGCGTCATGCCTTACTATAGCTAATAAGAACATTATACTTCTCTTGCATTGCGAATATTATGTCCGTCGGCCTTAACCCCATGCGCTGCTCAATGCGATTGACAACCAGCTCACTAGCCAGCTTATTGCTTGCTTACCGATAATCGTTCTTCATCCATGACATTCCACAAGTATGTATAGACGTGTAGGTCCTAATCTTGAATATCCCCGCATGATTCACCCTAAATGCGTGTACAACAAGGTGAATTTCTTGGATGTGGAATACAACACCTTGTATTGAAAGTTGTTGCGGATTGTAAATTGGCTCAAAATATATTTACGCTAGCTCTTGTCCTTGAATGTTTGGCCAACGGCTATATCAATCACGTCATTAGGAGGACATGAATATAGTGACAGGTCCGCATTGGTGAAACCAGCATCTTCGAAAGGCATGATGGGAAGCCTGGTGGTGAAGTCCAATGATCGACCTTGCTCATGCAATGGAATGTCGCTTCCACTCACTATTGCGATGTTGGATGTTTAGGGCAAATCTACTCTCGTAAATGAAGGTGTTGCCGTATATTCAGGTTTGAGGTTCACGTCAGCCGACACCTTCACTGGACTTGTCATGAAGTTTGATGTATGACCTTGACTTATCATCAAGTTTGATGTACGAGCTGACACAGGTACCGAAGTGTTGCTTAGAGGAACCTGTGAAGGTGAACACTTATATTCGTAATTGAAGATATGTTCCTCACCCAAACTTTCTACTGCTGGTGCGTCATGTTCGAACCCATTGTAATCGACCAGGTCTTCGAGTACTGGTTCATTAACGCGCTTCATTGTCCCAATGAATAAAGGGATGTAGTGATTTGGGTGTTTCAGCTGCGCTGTCGAGAACATTATCACATTGTCATCATCTTCAATTACAGCTGGAGGGACTGATTGGTTTGTGCAAGGATACAATACCCTCAACCTTATATCTTAATCCTCAGGTCTACTCTTCGTAATTTTGTACATTTTTGATAGAAGCCGTTCAATAGAAATGTCAACACATACAACTATAGTTTTCGATTCTCCACCCTTGTACGTATAACGGTCATTTTCGCAAACTAACTCCCCACCATATGAGCATAAGATGATTACCGAAGCCATTTCCTGAAAACAAACACAAAAATATAACTCGTTTAGTATTCACATGTATATGGTGGATTTGACCGAGTAGTAGGAAATCCACCATTATACCAGCTCAAATATGACAGGCTTATCAGTTAGATTTGCAAAGTTTTAAATTACAGGGATGTATGCCACTCAGTTCGCGATGATTTTTACTCACTTCACAATCAATTTTACTCACATCCAGGGAAGGTTCACATTTTTCCGATGAATTTCATTCACTTCTCGATCCTGAAGTGATTGAAAATGACTGCAAAGTAAGTGAACTTAAGGGCCTTTCTGATTTTTGGGCTCATTTGTAATTACCATGTAATTACAAGTAATAATTATTTACCTATGTAATTACCACATCTTTCCTAATGTAGATGTGACAACATACTTTTTAAACACTTAAATAGATATATTTACAAATTTAATGTGGGGCCCACCGTGATGTATGTGATTTACATGTATGATGGAAAATCAAACAGGCCCTAGGGGAATTGAATTGACCATGAAGTGAAGGGGAACTGGCGGAATTGACCTTGAAATGCATAAAAATGACGGTGAAGTGAAGGGGAATTGATCGTGAAGTACATCGAATTGACTGTGAAATGAATGGAAATGACCGTGCAGTGAAGGGAAATGACTGTGAAATTCATGGAATGGACCGTGAAGTGAAGGAGATTGACTGTGAAATGAATAGAATTGATCATGAAATGCATGGATTTGACCATGAAGTGAAGGGGATTGACCTTGAAATGAATTGGATTGACCGTGAAGGGAATTGACCACGAATTGCATGAAAATGGCCATGAAGTGAAGGGGGAGTTGACTGTACAGTGAAGGGAATTGATAGTGAAATACATGGAAATAACCGTGAAATGAAACGGAATCACCAGAATTGACCGTGAAGTGAAGGGAATTGACTGTGACGTGCATGGAAATGACCGTGAAATGAAACGGAATCGTCGAAATTGACCATGAAATGCAGGGAAATGATTGTGAAGTGAAGGGAAATGACCGTGAAGTGAAGTGAAATGCATGAAAATGACTGTGAGGTGAAGTGAATTGACCGTGAAATGAATGGAAATGACCGTGAAGTGAAGGGAATTGACTGTGAAATGCATGGAATTGACCGTGAAGTGAAGGGAATCGTCGGTGAAATGCATTGACTTGAACATGAAGTGAAGGGAAATGACCGTGAAATGCATGGAATTGACCGTAAAGTGAAGGGAATTGACCGCAAAATGAATTGAATTGACCATGAAGTTAGGGGGATCCGTATGAACTTATCCGTACATATGCGTGGAATTGACCGTGGAATGAAGGGGATTGATCGTGAAATGAATGAAATTAACTGTGAAATGAATGTCTTATTGGAAATTTGAATCGTAGTGATAACAATTCGCAATTTCAGGCCTGTTTGGTTTTCTGGCTTAAGTGTAATTATCTTGTAAATGAGTAATCATTATTTACCAAGGAAATTACTTGCATCTTTACCAATGCTGACTTCACCAGTTACTTTTTAAGCACATAAATCGAGGAATTTGTAAGATAAATATGGGGCCCACCATAATGTGTGTGGCTTATCCACACCGCCCATACATTATGCTAAATGAATTTAAGGCATGAGCCTAAAAATTAGGCAAATCAGAACGTCAAGTGGACCACACCACGCGAAATCATGAGAATTGAATGCCTACCATTAAAAAATTGTTGAGGCCCTTAGAAATTTTTGATCAGGCTTATATTTATACTTTTCACCTATCCAAGTCCATGTGACCCTATGAACGGGTTAGATGGTGAATAAACCTCAACGTGGGCCCAGTAAAAGAATCAACTTTCAACAGTGGACAAATTAAATCCATTATTTCCTTTCATGTGGGCCAATTGAACATTAGATCTTCCAAATTTTTTCAGATCAAGCCTCAAATTTTTCTAAAAAAACAAATAGACGATCGGATATATTATATACATTATGGTGGGCCCATGGATTTAAGTCAACATTTTCGAACTGGATTTCTAGGTGAATTTACTCACTCATTTCCAAACAAGTGAAAAAATGCAATAATTACTTCTTTAAGGCGATTTACCTGGATTATGGAAAACCAAACATTCTCAAAGAAAGCAACAGATATATTTAATATATAACATTCACAAACATATTACAATAAATGCACTAAAGATTCACCGTCATATTACAGAAATGCACGACAATTTGACTGTAAATTGCGTGAAAATCACCAAGTAGTGCATGAAGTTGACCGATCAATTCAGTATATTAACTGGGAAGTGAATGAATTCGACCACACTACTTCATCTAATTGGATAGTCATGTGAAATTGAAAGAGTAATGCATGATATTGACCATGGTCTTCTAAGTTAGTACTTAAGAATTTACCTAGAATTTAAACTTCAATGTAGTTGACCACGAACTCCAATCACTCCCTAACACTCAGTGAAATCCGTGTTCGAAAAAAAGAATAGAGTTCATTGATCTGAAACATGTTCTTTGGAGAAAAGTCTTCAAGATTTCACGTTCATCAATGCATTCGCGTCCTCTCATAAAAAGAATGCACTTGGGGTTGAGGAGAATGTAACAGGGAAGATGTAATGTGATAGTATGATGAAGATTATATGGTGATTTAGGAAAGAAAATATGTGAAAATAAGAAATAGAGTTGATAGAGACGAGTTCGAATGTGTTTTTGTGTGTAAATGAGAAAATGGAATGAAATTGAAAAAGGAGGGGCATTTTTGACCTTTGGGAAGGCATCGTCCAGCCGGGGCTTATTTTTACAAGGTAAAATGAGGTGGGCTTGGTCTAGTAAATGGACTATAAATGGGTCGTACAGCCGTAAATTTCTCTAAAATGGGAGAGACGTCTCTCTTCCTCTATGTTTGCCAACGATTGGTAATGGCCTACCATGACCATTCTCTTAGATGATCCAATCCGTCCATAGTATTTAGGGCATGGCCTTCGCCAAAACCTAGTAATTTTGGTACGTTGGAACCTACAGGCGTGCGCAAGGTTTCGACTAAAAGAGGCTGACGTACGGGCGAGAATGTGCTTCTAGCCTCTCCAAAACTAGCTCATCATGATCAATGTGGGCCACCTCGAGTTGATCCGGACCGTTCATCTGATAGAGCATCCCCGGACGAACAAATCCGTGCCATCCGTACACACCCATTGCACACGTGCATGTGCTCCAACTCGGGCCGAACAGGTCTGCGTGCGGCTGTTTGGCCAAAAACGGAAACTCCGTTTCTCTCTCCACACGCCAGCTCAGCGGTCTGCGTGGGGGCGTCTAGCACGATCTCGGACGTCCGTTTGAAGACATCTCAGCCGTCCAACTGAAGACGTCACTTCCTTAAAACCAGGGGAGAAAACCAGTGGCCGAAACCACCACCGCTAGCTGTTTGAAGAAAAACAGAGAGAGAGAGAGAGAGAGAGAGAGAGAGAGAACAGGGGATCGGTCTAGGCCTGGTTTAAGTGTTGTTGGATGCTGGTCGGTCTAGGCCTGGTTTAAGTGTTGTTGGATGCTTCCAGCAGCAGCATAGAAGGAAGGAAAAAGGGAGAGAAAAGAGAGGAGGAAAAGAGAGAGAGAGTGGAGCTCGGGTTCGGCCAGGTAAACGGCCCGAACTTCTATTTTTTTTATTCTTTCTTTTTCTATCTTTTTTTTCTTCTGTCTTCTTCTTCATTTCATGAAGATATCAGCTCCGTTGAAGGCCCTGCTTGGGGCCGAACAAAGGCATCTAAATGGCCCCAGCTTGGGGCTGAAACCCAGTCCAGGAATAGCTCACAAAACGAACTCTGAAGAGTGGCAACACGGGCTGGTATCAGTCCAAAAATTGAGATAAAAACGACCCTGTTTCGGGCCGTTCTTCGATGGTAAAAATGGCAGCCACCGTGCATCCGACTGAGCACTGATGAGAGTTGAAAAACGGCCAGGGACGGGCCGTGTTTCAGCCGATAACTAGGCCGGAAAATGGCCTCCAAAGTAGCCTGCAACAGAGGACGTCTCTTTCTCACCTTGGCAGCTAACGGGTTGACCGTGGGCCTCACCAAAATGCAGGTGGGCTTCACTGTGTTGGACTCCAACCTTGATATATGTATTCCACCATGAAGTATGTGTTGTCCCAGCTGTCCACTGTCTGGACGGTGGGCCAACATGCCACGTAGCTGCAGCAGTTGCTGCTGAACAGACCTCAGCAACTCGATGGGTCCCACCTATGATGCATGTGTTTCATCTACGCCATCCGTCCATACAGATGGTGGAGCCCACCTAATACGCAAAGCAGATTGGCTGGTGTGACCCACAGTGGAATATGTGCATCCAGGGAGCCACGTGTGATGTATATACTTTATATATTCCCACTGTCCACGCACGTGGGCCCTACCATGATGTGTGTTGAACATCAACACCGCCCATTTGATGGGTCCCCTTTATATATGAGGTGACTCCAAAAATCAGCTATACACAGAGCTCGGATGGCCCACTCCATTTACAATCTTATGAAGACATGTTAAACCATATAAAAATACTTGCTGGGGTCCATCTGAGATTTGGATGCACCTGAAACTTGGTCTGACCCGTTAATCTAGTGGGACACACATAATGGACAGGTTGGATTTGTGAACCACAACTTGGTGGACCCAGTTTTTACTTGGGGTATTAATATTATATATGAGTAACCATTAGTAAATTGTCCATACCAATATCATCTATTACGTACAATTATCAATATTAAATATTAAGTGTTTTGTCTTGCCGCTCTTAAATATCATCACTAATAGTAGACCATAATGTTAATCATAGTTGTTACTACCATGTTAGCTAATCTAACACTAACGCTAGTAGTTATCTTGTGATTATTGAGATTCAAATTGTAATTGGTACATCAACTAAAGTCCAAATCCCAGGATCTAAGTTAAGGCTAAAACCTAGGATGAAAGTCCTGATCTTACACTAAAAACCCTAAGATAAATGATTCAAACTCTAGGCCATGACCTCAAACCTAGGTGGCGCGTAGAACTCGGATCAAATCGTACTAATTAGTGTCGTCATAATAATTATTAACTAATGTCAACTATAACACTAATGTTAATAGATATCTTATAATTATTAAATTAACACTAAGGTTAAGTTCACAGATATAAGCCTAGACCTAGACTCTAGGGTGAAACCCTAAAGATAAGTAATCCAAGCCCTAAGTTGTATTGGTTTTGACCATAAATACTTGGTAGAATGTTGACCTCACGTACAACATCACCGTTCATGGTAGGATTCAGTTCTAAGGGTGCACACGCTCACTGGCAACATTAGTTGACGATTCAAAGTATAAGGTGATGATTCTTCCCCTTGAGCTTTCCATTTTCCCATTAGCTTAAGTTATAGTATTTATTTTAACTTGCAATTGATATCTCCATTTCATAGTTACACGTGTTAATTGTTGGAATTAAATTGCTATATTACATGCTTAATGTTTATCCTGCACATTTATTAGTGATTGTGGATTACTTGTGGATTGCTTATGGAACTTAAACTGGTACACTAGTGGGAAAACCCCACCTATATGTGTACACCTATACTTGGGATGTAACTTGACTGGTTGTGATAGTAATGGACCTTGGGCTTAGTGGTTATTGAATGATGGTTTAAATTAACTATTGATGTGGGCCTACCATACAGGGTTGTTGAGTCCAACAGTTTTCAAGGATGGTCTTTCATCGCATGGTTTTGATATTCGCCATATGTGGCATGTTTTGATACTCACCATACGTGGTTTTGTTTTGATATTTTCCCTATATGGGCTCGATGTTTTATACTGTGCAATCATGCGATGGTAAGCCCCATATGTTGTAATATGATTAACCACTAGTTAACGGTTTTCCATTAAACATCCTAAGGTGGTCGTCTCATGAGCCGGGGATGGTGGTAATGGGACACTATGCCCTAGCTGTCGGCCTACGCTGGGCTCTGAGCTCCCCGTAGTGACCTTGAGCTTACCTAAATTGGCTGATTGTAACTAAACTAATAACGGTTTGGCTAATCATGCATCCATCGCATGTTGGTGATGACGGGTGGCTATTCTGGATGCTGTAGCACGTGCCCTTAGGATCTTCGGGGTATCGTTTCACTAGCTCCCAGACCACCGACTATCGACCCCTGTCCGACTGGATGATTTTCTCAGGTCGATGATTTGCATGGGCGACGAGCCCAAGTCCGACTGGATGTGCATCCCCAGGTCGATGTGCATTCACGCATCCATGCATTTAAAAAGACTGCATCATGTATTGTTTTGATTGCCTTGTTGTTTTATAACTATGCTTACCTAATGCGGCGGTGTGTAATCTTGAGGGGAATTCACACTGAGCTGGTCACTCATCCATCAAATATACAGCCGTACAAGTAAAACAGGTGGCTCAGATGATGTATATGATCAGACTTGATGAGGAGTTGTGCAGGTGCCATGGATGTACGACCGTATTGCTAAGAGGAGTTGCATGGTCATGCGGCTTACATTTATATGCTTTCTGTTTTTTCTTATGTATGCAAATCTTGTGATCGTTAATGTTGAGGCATTGGTTTGTATAAGTCATTATGGGCAACCACTTGTATATTCTAAATGAAATGAAAAATTTCTTTTATGTTGATATGTCCATTCTACGCTCATCTGCTTACTTTGATAAATGAAAAAAAAAACACTCGAATTTAACTATCCTTTAAGGTTAACACTCGGGTTTTTGGGAAACGAGTCATATACTCGGGTCCTGAAAAGTCGGGGCGTTACATCTAGTGCAACCAAACACAACCTAAAATAATAAGAAAAATAGGGCAAAGATTAACTATAAAAATAAAGAAAGAACAGGAGAAGTGGTTTAATATTGTTACTTCTATTATTTTACTAAAATTGCTGAAAAGATTAACTAGTTTTTATTGAAAAAGAAAAAAAGAAAAATATAACAAATTATTGAACAAGGGAAGTGGTTTAATACTGTTACTTCCCATATAATTGTTGTTGCACTTAAAATGTATGAAATTAGAATAGCACTCTTCGCATAAAAACTACAACTTACATTTCTAGCTATATATATATATATATATAAAAGAAAAACCATTACTCCCACTGATATGATGCAGTTTGGTCTCAATCCGTTTTATTAGCTAAAAAATGGATTAACAGCGTGGATAAACCCAAATGAGTTTACTCAGTACCATAAAAGCGTACTGAGTAACTCAAATTTCATTCCTATCAGAAAGCGGGTCGACCCATCTTATATATATATATCTTCTTTGAAATAATAAAATATAATAAAATTAAAGGTTAATAATACCTCTCAGTAAACAATTTGACAACACCCGCCGGTTTTACTTATACTCGGGAAGTGTCCTAAGAAGAATCTCCTCCTTCACTGTTATTTGTCGGATCTTCAAGAGGAGAATCTTCGGCACTGACGATTTTTCCTCCTGAAGAACCGACGTTTGCTAGTCCCAGTCCTCCTCTCGCGAGAGAACCGACGTTTGTTGGTCTTAGTCCTTCGACAAGAGAACCGACGTTTATTGGTCTCAGTCCTCCTCCGGCGAGAGAATCGACGTTTGCTGGTCCCAGTCCTCCTCCGACGAGAGAACCGACGTTTGCTGGTCCCAGTCCTCATCCGGCGAGAGAACCGAGTTCTACTCCTCCAGCGGGAGAATGGACATTTGCTGGTTCTTCTACTCCTGTCATGGCGTGGTGTGTGATTTGAGATAGGAATTTCTGACAAAAAAATGAGATGAGGAATTTCAGACAAAGTTCCTATCAAAAAGTGAGTCTCCCCATCATTTTTTTTAATCTTCTCCAAAATAATAAAATAAAATAAAATAAAATAAAAGGTTAATAATACCTCTCAGTAAGTAGTTTGCCGGCGTCGTCGTCGGTTTTACTTCTTCTCGGGAAGTGTCCTGAGAAGAATCTCCTCCTTCACTATTATTTACCGAATCTTCAAGGGAGAATCTTTGGCATTGACGATTTCTCTTCGGAAAGAACTGACGTTTGCTTCCTCCTCCGGCGAGAGAATCGACGTTTGCTGGTCCCAGTCCTCATCTGGTGAGAGAACCGGCGTTTGCTAGTCTCAGTCCTCATCCGGCAAGAGAACTGACGTTTGTTGGTCCTAGTCCTCGGCGAGAGAACCGACATTCGCTGGTCCCAGTCTTCCTCCGGCGAGAGAACCGAGTTCTACTACTCCTCCAGCGGGAGAACAGACATTTGCTAGTTCTTCTACTCCTCTCATGGCGAGGTGTGTGATTTGAGATTGGAATTTTAGACAAAATCTTCTCTGAAATAATAAAATAAAATAAAATTAAAGGTTAACAATACCTCATAGTAAGCAGTTTATAGGCACCGTCGCCGGTTTTACTTTTATTCAGGAAGTGTCTTGAGAAGAATCTCCTCCACTGTTATTTGCCGGATCTTCAAGAGGAGAATCTTCGGCACTGACGATTTCTCCTCCGGAAGAATCGACGTTTGCTGGTCCTAGTCCTCCGGCGAGAGAACCGACGTTTGCTGGTCCTAGTCCTCCTTCGGCGAGAGAACCGACGTTTGCTGGTCTCAATCCTTCTTCAGCGAGAGAACCGATGTTTACTGGTCCCAGTCCTCCTTCAGCGAGAGAACCAATGTTTGCTGGTCCCAATCCTTATCCGGCGAGAGAACCGACGTTTGCTGGTCTCCGTCCTCCTCCAGCGAGAGAACCGATGTTTGCTGGTCCCAATCTTCCTCCAGCGAGAGAATTGAGTTCTACTTCTCCAGCGGGAGAACGAACATTTGTTGATTTTTCTACTCCTCTCATGACGCGGTGTGTGATTTGAGATCAGAATTTCAGACCCAAAAAAAAAATGAGATGAGGAATTTTAGACAAAGAAAACCTAAAAGGAATGTTTGGAAATGAATTATATAAGCAGAGGGAAGCCGACTGGCTGGTATACCGCACACCACCGAAATAGCTGGTCCATCATGAGAAGCGGATTGGCTGGTGTACCACCTGGGGCGGCTCAACATTTTTGGGGGCCTTAAGCAAGTCATAAAAATGAGGTTTTTTAGTTAAAAAAATTAATAACTTCAAAATTAAACCATAAATTTGCTTCTTGCCTTTTTAGATACAAAATTACTAAATAAACTTTTGTATTTAAGTTTACCTAATAAATCAGTTTCGATAGATAAAATTGCTAAACCGTTTAATCTATCTTGAGACATAATTGTTCGTAAATAATTTTTTATTATCTTTAGTTTTGAAAAACTTCTTTCTGCAGATGCAACTGTAACAGGTATGGTAAGTAGTATTTTATATGTAATAAAACAATTTGGAAAACAATCTAGTTCTTTTATTAGATTAAGTATTTCAATTGGAGTATTAATTTATATTTTTGCAACTTCTTTTAAAACTTTTAATTCTGAAAATAAATCTAAACCGTTAGAAAAATGAAGTTAGAATTTAATTTTAAAAAACGACGTTAGAATTTAATTTTTTGAGAACTTAATTAGCAATAAAGTAGGTAGTTGTAGTCCTACGTTTTAGGAGAAGAATTTATTGGGAATGATGCTATTATTTTGAAAAGAGACAATAGAGTTAGACTGTTATTATTGATAGTGCTAGTTTCTAGGATTTGTTTTTATTTTCAATTTCAAATTTGTAAAATAATTTTTAGATGTTCCTATTTTGTAGGCCTTTAAATAAATTTTATTTAAAAAATTTTAGGCTTTTTTTCTTCATCTTAATTTTAATTTTGCTATAATATAGGACCTTCACAATTAAGAAATTTTAATTTTGTTATAATATGGGACCTTCATAATTAGGGGGCCTTAGGCGATTGCCTCACCTGCCTACCCCTTTGAGCCGCTCCTGATAGCAATGCAATAATAAGGACTTGTTTGGCATCTCTACTATGATTCAATAAGAGTGACTCCAATATGCTCTTTTTGTTTTAGCTCTTGTTTTAAGTAGGCTCATTTGGTGATATTATTTTTTCAAGTTAAAGAAGTCTCGTATTTGAAATAAGTATATTTGGTAAAGATTTCAAATAAAATTTGTTTAGGATGGTTGACATCATTTTTAAATATTACAACAACTCTATTATTTTTTTTTAAAAGATTTTTTTTATACGCACGCACACACACCCCAGTGGAATTTCACCACGTATGGTACTCGAACCCTTGACCCGGTGTTGAAACTCTTGAGAGTCAACCACTAGAGCAAGAGTAAGGACCTCCATTATAAGAGTAATGAAATGGTTGTTTCGGTGGACTATGCCCCAAATGACAAAGGAATTGATGATTGTAATCTTCATATTTAAAGACACTTAGGCCATCCATTATATTGTACGTTAAATGTGTATAAACCATCATATGGAGCCCAGATTTGATGTGGACTGTCCAATGTGTGAGCCAAACATTCAAAGTGGGTCGTACATGATACAAGGCCCGACTTGAATGTGGACCATTCATTATTAGGGGTCCACATTGATGTAAGTCGTCCATCGTATGGGGCCCACCATTAATGCTAATTGTCCTTTATGTAAGTGGCTCATCCTCAATGTCCACTACCCATCACCCATCACGTGGAGTCCACATATGATGAGTCCATAGCGTGGGCCCTAACTTCGAAGTTGATTGTCTATCATGTGGGGCCCACTTTTGATGTTCACCATTCATCATGTGGGGTGCACCTTTTACGTGGATCATCCATCACATGGCCCACCTTGGACATGGGTAATCCATCATGCGAGACCTTGGAAGTGGATCGTTCATTAGGTGAGGCCCACCTGAGGGGGTCATCCATCGTGTGAGGGGCCACACTTTGATGTTGGCCATCCATCATGTGAAGCCCACTCCATACATTATGTGGGCCGACCTTAACGTGGATCATTCATTGTGTGGGGCCCCACCTTCAGTATGTGCATGTGGGCCTACCTTTGATGTCAATTGACATCATGTGGGCCCACCTTAGTGACCATCATCCATCATGTGGGTCCCACCTTTTATGTGGATTGCACATCAAATGGGACCCACTTGATGTGCATGTTCGGTCATTCTAGGCCACACTTTGATGCGAGTCACCTATCATTTGGTGCCCACCTTTGATGTGAACTATTCATTATATGGGCCTACCTTGATGTGGGGCCCCATGTTCAATGTGAGTCATTAATCATGAGGGACCCACCTTTGATGTCCACCATCCATCATGTGGGACTCAACCTTTAATATGGTCATTCATCAAGTGGGCCCACCTTTAATGTCAACCTTCCCTCTTGTGGTCCCACATTAACTGTCCACCACCCATCATGTGGGGTCCTACCTTTGATGTGGACCATCCACCAGGTAGGGCTTGCTTGACGTGGATTGTTCATTGCGTGGGGCCACACTTTGATGGATGCCATTCATCATGTGGGGCTCACTTTTGATGTGACCGTGCATTATGTGGGCCCTCCTTTGATGTGGACCATTCATCATGTGGGGCCATCTTCAATACTAGTCATTCATCACATCAGCCTACCTCAAAGAAATTGTAAAGAGAATGTAAGAGGGTAAGACGAGCATTACTTGAAAAGTTTAATGATATGGTTATCCAAAAATTAGTTAAAATATCTATATGCTAAAGCTAAATAAGCTTTGTTTAAAAAAGTAACCCCTCCCTAATTTATTAAATTGAACTTATTTATTAATTTATAAACAAATAAGCATTACGGTTATAGACTTTTACCAAATAATTTAAAAGCTTTTATATATATATATATGTTGCATTTGGAATTTGGCTTCATTTGGCTTGAATTTGGCTTGACGCTTCATGGCCTTGGAGCTTTTTAGAAGAAAATATCTTCGGGATCCTGAGCATCTTGATCAGGAATAGCAGAAGATGATTCTTCTAATTCAACAAAGGTAGACCCGTGTTGACTAGTCACCTGATCTTGGAGAGCAATTAAGGCAGATTTCAATTCAATCAGCTCCCGCTTTAATTTGGCAGTTTCATCAGGAGCATTGAGTGCTTCTTTGAAAGATTTTGGTAATGCTTTGGATGCAACCTGTTTCTTTGTTGCTTCGAGAACAATGGAGCAGTCAAATTTGTTCCACCATTTTATATAAGTGGATTGGAAAAGAACTTTGGCTTTTTGGTATTCAGAGGGCAAAACCTCATACTTCCATCTGAGAAGCCACGAAAGTTCATTTTTTCTAAAATATTGCATGAGAAAATATCCTGGAAATTCAAGATTTTGAGTTTTCTCAAGATTGACATAATGCGCAAATAATTCATTTGGTAAAATGGTTGATTGGCCACCAAAGATAACCCACCATTGAGTGTAAAACCAAGATGGAATATTTTTGGTATATGGTCTTTAAAAATTTAGAAACCAGGAATGACCATTATCAGAGTTTTGGAAAAGGAGAGCATATTTCCATGCTGCCATATAATCCCAATAAGAAAAGGGATGAGATTTTCCATCAGGACTTGGGACACTTTGGTATTGAGAGAGGGATGTTCCCCATGCATTTTTATTTTTCTCAGAAATGTCATCTGTTGTTCCAACAAAATGTTGAACAATATTGACAAGAAGGACTGTCACTGCATCTCCTATCTCCTTTCCTTTATCATCAAGGATAGGATTTCCTCTATTATCTATTTTAATTGCGTTGAATATTTCATCACGTTGATTTTGGGAAAGAAAATCATTCCACCATCCATATAGCTGTCCAGTAAATCCTTGAGTTATGGCATTAGCTATATTGATGATAGTATGGTTATAAATTAGACACGCATTTTGGTAAATTAACATTTGATTGCAAAGTTGGAGTATTTGGTATTCTGTCATACCATCTAGATTCCATTCATATAGATGATTTCCATCAAAATAGAGTCTAGAGAAAGTTTGTTGTTCTTCAATTTGAAGATCAACAGGAGTAGGTCTTTGGTAATATTGTTTGGTTGGTTTGACAATACTTTGGATTTGAGGTTGTTTAAGTTCACTGAATTGATTTTTTTGCTTTGGTTATTTCAGAATCGGAATCTGATTCAGAAGATGAATGAAATTCTTCGTCGTCTGTAGATTCTGATATAATAAGAAAATTTTGAAATGAGATTTCGTCTAATCCTTCTTTAGAAAGAACATTGACAGACGGATTTTTGGTTTATCTAATTCTTTGGCTAGTTTAGATATAAATCTGATCTAATTTTATTTAGATTTGGGAATGCTGGTTTTGCTGGTTCTTTTGGCAAGAAGAAAGCTGATGTCTTTCTTTCTTTCAGAAGAAGAAGCTTCTGAAATATGTTGAATTTTCAGTTGTTCTCCTAAAGTATGTAAGAAAGTGTTCGTATAGTTGTTTTGTTCAATTATAGGAATTAAATCTTTTGGAGTAACTGGCCTATCAGCATTCATTCTCTATCTCCATTTTTTCTTTTCCTTTTGATTTTGATTTAGCTGCTTTTGGAGGCATGTTTGGATTCACTCTTTGGTTTATTCTTTTTAGGGAGAAATAGAGAAGAAAATTATATCAGAGAGAGTTGCAGAAATATAAAAGACTATTAGAACTGACAGACAAATCAAATAAATAACTAAAACCACTATAATACAACAATTACTTATAAAATAAAAACATATGCTTACAAGTATGGCTCTGATACCAATTCCTTCAAGATCGGCTTGCAAGCAGAAAGCAAAGAAAGCAAATAATTTTGTTATTGATACTGAATATCTAAAACAAGATTTCTTAAAACATCTGTTATCCAAATGGTATTTTAAACATATGCCAGAACATATTAAAAAAGTTCTTAAAGAACAATGGTATTTACAAATGAACAACCCTATATCCAAAATCCTCCAAAAATTACTCCAAATCCTCCTAAGTTTACCTCTCAGCCAAATAACCAAAGTTCTGAAGAATACCAACCAAAAGGAAAACATAGGGTATTAACCCTAGACCCTGAACTTGCCAAACTATCAGAAAACCTTCTGATCTCAAAAATATTCCTTCCAAATAACCATTTCCATCCAAAACATCCAACTCTATCCAGAAAATTTTATGAAGCAATTCTGGTTCAAACTCAGAGTGCGATATTTGAACATCGTACTAACCAAAACCAAACAGAGTACTCCTTCTCCAAAATGAAAATTATCAATATCATTATGTTGGGAAAAAAATAGTACAAGTCCGAAGGCTTGGCTATGGAATGAACCAACTCTACAAACACCGCCTAGGAGTTTGAGGCAAGACAATTAAACGCCTAAAGGAGAGACTTAGCTTGGAGGCAGGGAGGTAAACCGCGACCGAGACTTACGAAGTCATGAGCCATAATGTGAAATATGTGAGACGCATGAAATTGACTCAGATAACGAGGCAGCAACGTCTAAAGGGACCGATTAAAGGTTCGAAGCATGAAAGCCGCTTGACCGATCATAAAACCGACTCATATTAAGTTGGTTACGGGGTCGGCTATCAGATTAAGAAAGGATATCGGTTATGGATCGATCCTATTTCATCCGACAGAAGGCAAACGGCCCCATCCTTGCAGCCAGCCGAGGCTCACTTATTACCAGAGTCGGTTAAGGCCCAGTCAAGCAGGGAAGAGACAGTGTTAATGAAAACACTGTCCAGAAAATCCAGTAAAGGGATCCTTGATCCCGAAAATCTCGGGATCGGGTGGAATCCAAAAACTGGATCAAATCAAATCTTTGATATGCCAGGAAGAGAATCCCTGTACGCTGGGAACCTCTCGTTCCTATATACAGGAAACCTCCTAGTGAAAAGTTACGTTCAACAAAAAAACCCCTAAAAGACCTTCTTCCCTGATCCTATCACTGACTTAAGCATCGGAGGTTCCCTGGCATTAGTGCCAGGGTCCCCTTTGTTCCTTGTGCAGGTGGTAGGTCGGAAGAGGGTGAGCCAGGTTTTTGCATCAACAATATATATATGAAATAAATCAATAATCTTTGTACAGATGCTAGACACCCCCTAACTTTGAGTGCATGAGCGAGCCATTATTGTGTAATTTGAGAGAGCAGGAGCCACCATGCAAATGACTAGTTGGTGGTTACACATGAATCCAATCAAGGGTGTCAACAGGTCAGGCTGGGTTTGTGCATTACTAATGCCTATCTACTATGTGGGCCCCATAGCCACGACACGCTTTGTAGGGGCCATGCCCCAAGGGGGTGTTTGTTTTTTCTATTACATAAGTAAATACCAGTAAATAGTACTAATGACTTTTGAATGGTGTTTGTTTGAGAGGAAAACTGGGTCCTAATGCATGAAATCAATAGGGTTTTGGTACCCGTTAAGATCTATGGGTCCCTCAGTGATATGTTTGATCCACGCCGTTCATTTGTTTTACCATCTGATTATAGGGCGTGAACCCAAAAATGAGACAGATTGGAAACTCAAGTGGACTAGACCATAGAAAACAGGGGGGCTAGTGACGTCCACCAATAAATATTGAAACCCTTCATAGGGCCCACAGGGATGTGTATTTATCATCCAACCTATTCATAAAATCACATTGGCATGCATGAAGGATATACACAAATATCAGCTTGATCCAAAACTTCTGTGGGCCCCTAAAAGTTTTCAACGTTAGGTGTCCAATCTTCACCATTTCCTATGGTGTGGTCCACTCAAGCTTCGGATTTGCATTATTTTTGGGCTTATGCCCTAAAATGAGCTGGTGGAACAGATGGACGGTGTGAATAAGATACAAACATCATGGGGGCCCCACAACTTTTACATGTGGAAATATACAAAATTCAGTTCTCTAGAATGTAAAGCTTTGCAAACAAGCTCACCGTCAATGTCAACCTCGAAACCAATGCTGTAATTATAAGGGTAAATAATTGTTGTTCATTTACGGTAATTACATGTGTAAATAGAAAAACAAACACCCCCCAAGTTTCTTCGATGCAAGAGTAGCTGCTTGGGGTTTACGAACCTCAAACTCCAGGATCTCATCACTCCCTGTCTTCTGAAAACCATGACTTTCTCATCGTCAATCAACGATTGCTGTCACTTGTATGTCTCTCTCTCTCTCTCTCTCTACATGGCGTATGCGGTCGATGGATGGCAGGTTTTCAGAGGAACCCGTTGTCCACGATGGGCCCACCAGAGATCAGTGATCCAGACTGCTGGGAGTTGGATGCGGCCGTGACCCAAGAATGCCAATGTGGAAATCCTGACCTTTCATCTCGTTGCCTGCAAGCAGAGGGTTACAAATAAAACTATAGCATCGGTCCGCACAAAAACGCCCAGTTTTAGTGGCTCAGATCTTCCCATCTCGAATCTTTATAAGGCATTGTCCATCGAGGGCTTTGCACGGTACACACTATTTTATTCTGTTTTTATTTTCAATTTCTATCCATACTTGGGTAATCCAGGCCATTGTTGTGCTGCGGCCCACCGCGAATGGACCATGCCCCAAATATCTCTGAGATTGGAACATCCTATCCCACAATTTTGTCAAACATGCGATTCTGTCATCGATTATTTTCATTCTTGAATTGTTCTTGTTTGTTGAATTTCTGTGTTCAATGTAAGCAGCATTCAAAATTTGAGAAAACATACTCCAGAAGAAATGGGAGAAGCTGATGACAGTGGAAGATCGAAGAAAATAGTATTTGTGACTGTGGGCACAACATGTTTTGATGCTCTCGTCAAAGTGGTAGACTCTCAGATACTTAAAGAAGAATTGTTCAGGAAAGGCTACACCAATCTTCTCATTCAAATAGGTCGTGGAACATATACTCCCTCAAAGGTATCTTATCCACCTTCACATGTTTGAACTTTTGTTCTGCTTTTGCCATCTCTTCACAAACTCAAATTAGTTTTAGGGGTCGTTTGGATGCTTGTAAATCATTTACAGCCTGTCCTGTTTGGCTGTAAGATGTAAATGATTGTCTGTGTTTGGATGGCCTGTAAATTGTTTAAGTCCTGTAAATGGAGAGCCTCTAAATGAAACCACAGCTTTTTGCCTGTAAATCAAATGGGGCTGAAAGCTGTAAATGATTTACAGCCTGTAAACCATTTACAGGCATTTTTAGCATCCAAACACAACCATTTACAGGCATCCAAACGACCCCTTACGAGGAAGCCTCAATGAAATCACCAGTCCTTTTAAAAAAATAAATAAATTTAATCGTGTATGCATATAGAATGGTGCCATCAGTGTGTTGACGATGATGAACATGTGTGTGTAAGTAGACTGATAGAGCAATCAAATATGGAATTGGATTTGCTGAGTTAGATAAGAATACATTTACCAATTTTGAGGATCAAGTACCAGCCAGCCAGGATGCTCCAGTTTTGCATATTCTTCTTCAATTAGTAGACAATAATAGGAAATAATGAGTAAAGTTGGATATATGTTCTGATTGGCAACACAAAATATCTCAAGGAGTCAAACCAAAGTGTATGTAAAAGAATCAGTCTCCTAGGTTTTGAATCCCATTTCAGGAACAAAGAATAACTAATTCAATCAACATATCATAAATCTATGAAGGGTGGCTGTGAAGATGGGAAATGGTAGATTTATCAGCTTTTGGTGTGACGTGTGGTGCAGGGATGTAGCACTGAGGACTGTTTACCCCCACCTGTTTCTTGTGTTGATTTCCATGGAAGTCATAGTGGTAGTGCTATGGTGTTAGGGCAAGCGGGGGATAAAAACACTAAATTCTTCTATGCTATCGCAAGCGCAAGAGTGAGGGCCAACTGCATTTCTTCCCTATCTGTTAATGGTGTTAGGCTAGAGGATAAATATTTTATCTGTAAAGTTGCTGTTGAGTTCTTTCATTCCCTTATAACCTCAAGGCCATCCAGCTCCCATCTCTGGATAACCTGCACTTCACTCCTTGTCTGAGGAGTTGGCTGGCATGTTGGAAGCCCCTTTCTATTTGGATGAAATCAAGCAAGCCGTGGAGAATCTTGAGGAGAAAAGGCCCCTGGCTGCCCTGATGGGTTCCCAATAGCTTCTTTCAAATCCCTTTGGGACCCCATCAAGATTGAGCTCTTAGAATTTGCTAACGTTTTTATTCCTTTGGCAGTTTCCCATCTGAACTTGGGTGCACTTTCATTGCTTCGATTCTTAAAATTAAAGGAGCAGTCAGCTTGAAATACTTTAGGCCGATTAGCTTGATTGGTGGTATTTACGAGATCATAGCTACGATTTTGAGCCAAAGGTTGAGAAAGGTCCTTCCCTAGGTAATATCACCCTATCAAAGTGTCTTCATAGCTGGTAGAAAATCTTGGACAATGCACTGCTCGCTCATGAATGTTTGGACTTATGTCTTAAATTGAGAAGAAGAGGTATTGTTTGCAAGCTGGATTTGGAAAAGGCTTATGACCACATTGAATGACCTTTTCTTGATTATCTTTTTTTACAGAATGGGATTTGGTGAGAAATGGAGTAATGAAGGAACATTTTCACATCGGGCTCGAGTGGGGTGACCTGTGGGATGCAGGGGCACATTTGGGGTAGGTGGCCCGCAGAACCTATGGATTTGGAGCCCCGTGTGAGGCGGGTGGCTCGTGTTAGGCGGAACCCATGGATTTGGGGCTCACGAGGAGGGTTCGGGCAAGGACCTAACCCATGGACTTGGGGCCTGAGTTATGAGATAAAGAGATTAATTCGCCATGCTCTAACAGTTCGAGCTTTTAGAGCAAGTGGTTAATTGTCCTGCATCAAATTGGTATTAGAGTGGGAGGTCTCGTGTTCGAGACTCCTCATCGATGGTGATTAATGTAGGGGCATTTTCACACTCGACTCGAGTGGGGTAGCCTGTGGGATGCAGGGGCACACTCGAAGTGGGTGGCCCGCAGAACCCATGGATTTGGGGCTCGTGTGAGGCGGGTGACTCGTGTTAGGCAGAACCCATGGATTTGGGACTTATGAGGAGGGTTCGGCCGATGACCTAACACATGGACTTGGGGCCTGGGCTATGAGATAAAGAGGATTAATTCGCCATGCTCTAACAGTTCGAGCTTTTTGAGCAAGTGATTAATTGTCCTGCATCATGGAGACTCTGGATTAGATCATGTATCTCCCTAGCCAAATTTTCAATTTCAATCAACCGTTCCTCCTTCGGTTTCTTTAGTTCTTATTAAGGAATCCGTCAAGGGGACTCCCTTTGTCATTGTTGTTGAGGCTCTTAGTCGTATGCTTAGCAAAGGCTAGGAGGACGGACTCTTCAAATGATTTTAGTTTGCTAATCTTCCAACTTTGATAAATCATTTGCAATTTGCAAATGATACCCTTCTCTTTTGTCAAGCCTCTGAATCGGAAGTGGTGACCTTGCACGTAGCCATTGATTGGTTTGAAATTGTCTCGGGTTTAACATTAACATTGCCAAAAGTGAACTGCTTGGGATTAATTTATCCCCTTATGAGAACGATGCTTTTGCAGATCTCTTTGGTTGTAAATCTGCCTCGTTTCCCACTACCTATATGGGGCTCCCTCTATGCCTGGTAAACCTATTGTGCACCTTTTGGATAGGATAGTGGAAAGAATGGAGAGAAGGTTGTCTGCTTGAAAAAAACAAGCTCCTATTCTTAGGGGGCTGTATCACTCTTATTAAAGCTTCTCTCTCCAACCTTTCGACTTACTTCCTCTCTCTGTTTGGATGCCCCAGATCTATGCTCTTCTGCATTGATAAATCAGAAGGGATTTTCTTTGGCAAGGTAGGTCACTATCTAGAAAAATCAAAAGGGACCCCGTGGTCCAATTGATGGTAGCCATTCTTTTGAGTCTAGGGGCCCCGTTGGTCAATCGGACCATTGATCTTGTCAAGATCATTCATTGGGACCATTGATACTCTTGATCTTTCACTGACTCAATTTTGAAGCCTAACATGCTCCATATCCTCAACCTGGATGCTTTAGCGGGCAGATCTTGAATTAGGGACCCTTGGGTGGGCACGATATTCAATTGATCAACAGTGGGACCACACGTGGTCTCTTGTTGGATAATCGGATGGTCTTGCACCACAGGTTCTTTACATGGTTGGACTTTACAGGTCAACTACTGCATGTTGAAATTTTACATGATTGGAATGTGAAATGGAATGTAGACAGCTTGAGCTGCAATTATATTGGAAATTCCACATGAATTTTTAGTCTTCTTGCATTTGCACCCCAACATTCTATTCTATTGAACATATATTCAGCTTCATCTCATTGGTTTTTGAAACAGATTAAAATGAGGTAAAATTCAGAACAGGAGTTGCTCCCAATGAGTACTTTTTTTTTTTTTTTTTTTGAAGATGCCAACTTAGACAACTTTGACCTAGTTTGAAAAAAAGGAAATAGAAAAAAAAAAAAAGAGGAAACAATTTGACAAGTGGACAAGACTTGATCAAGTCCTCAGTAGGAACCTACCAACAACTTTCTTCTTCTTCTTCTTCCTTCATTTTGTTGGCTAGGTGCGGCCATAACCTTTAAGCACACGGGTCGAAGAAGATTGTGTGCTTCTCAATTTCTCTAGTATTACTGCGAACTTCCTAATTCTCTGCCCCTTTCAAATGGAAATGATGCACACTTCAACCTTAGGAGAGAGAAGGAGATGCCCATGTCCAATCAGTTGGATGGCTAGTTTACTGTCATACTGCCAGATAATTTCCATCCTGTGTGTGTGATATACATCCTTAAAAGGTTGGCCTATGGTGAGTATCCCATTTGGATAGCTAGTTCACCATCCTACTATGGATAATTTCCATCCTATCATGTGTATGTGACATTTAACCCATAAGAAAGGTTGGCCCTACTTAAGATCTTAGCTGGACGGCTTGTCTACTGTCCTGCTGGTGGATAATTTCCATCCTATCATGTGTTTGGAACATCCAACCCATTCAAAAGGTCGGTCCCACCGTGAGGCCACACCAATATTTTTTTATTATACCAACGACTATCAATTGTTGTCAGATAGCATTGTGAATATATGTTGGGACCTTCATATACATATCTCGCTTGTGATTTGGGGAAGAAAAAGTGGGACACTAGAGCCTTCTTGATGCGGGTTCTGTTCATCACGCTGCACCAAGTTGCCAAGCCTGCCTTGTTGGCTTGGAAGTGTGGAAGCTAGTTTGGCATTGAGAAGAATGGAGCAAGTCTTTAAAACTAGCCCAAAATGGCAAGTGAGCTCAACATAGCAAAGAGCCAAATTGAGCACTTGCCAATGGGCACTCCACTCGGTGAAAATATAATTTTCAGATGCATTCGGAGCAGTTGTAGTTCTTTCCTAAAATAACTGAATGCTCCATAGCAAAAAATAACATTTTGGTAATTTCGCTACACTAGCACCAGCGAGATTGCATTTCGTATATTGCCCTTGCTTGAAGTCACCACTAGATAATTCTATGCATTCTTCTAAATGAACACAGGTATCTTCAGAAGTGTCTTTCTTTCATGTGATGTAGCAATAGCTGCCCCCATGTCTTTTCAAACAGGGAGGGAGGGAGGGAATAGCTGCTTCTATCACATAAAAAGTGAATCATCTGACAGATTTTCTCTCAGCGCAGATTTCAGGAGAAGATGGATCTCTGGCCGTGGACTACTTTGCCTTTTCACGAAGCATTGTTGACTACATGAGATCTACGTCTCTTATAATCAGTCATGCAGGTTCTATTCCACTCTAAATGTGGTAGTTGTTTGCTGCAATCTCAACTGTTCTAGTCTTGAATCAATCATCTGGAGATACAACTATTCTTCTTAATGATTATTATCTTCCTGATGATTTTAATGACTCTCTCTCTCTCTCTCTCTCTCTCTCTTTCTCTCTCTCTCTCTCTCTCTCTCTCTCTCTCTCTCTTTCTCTCTTTGATCAATAATATGAATGATTATTATCAAGTTTTAAAAACTCAAAACTCAACTCAGGCGTGGCTCATGTGGCCCAATCATAACCAACTCAAAAGCTTAGACAAGTACTCAGTGATTTCCAAATTTAAAAAAGCTTATTGTTATAGCCTGATTTTTCAAGTTCTTTATTTACTAGATTGGGCATTTTTCAAGATGTTTAATGACCAAGTAACCTATTAGGCTGACTTATGTATTGATCAAGCTCTTCGAGTTACTCAAACCTATCTGCCCATACATAGAAAGAAGGTTCCGCTGATTATCAATGATTTCTTGAAGTTGTCGACTATCATTTTTTCAATTTTTAAGCTCTTCATTGAACATGTTGGGACTTGCTGATTGATTCAACAGAGACTTTGGTCAAGGGAGTTGGTCTTTTAAAAGTCGAGAAAACTTGAAAAACTGAAGAATCATACTACACGAGCATTTTGGACTTGAAAGACTGAATAATATTCCATGAAGTTTCAAGTTTGATTGGATTAGGGCTGTCATCAAATCCTAGTGGAATTTCAAGTTCGTAGACAGAGATACCTATGTGATTGTTGTGAAGATCGTTACTAGTCAAAAATATGGATTTGGTAATTTTGATTTCTTTTTCTTGTTCTTTTCGTTTGATATCAAATATGCATAGAGTAGCTAATTTGTTACTAGTTAAGATGAGTAATCATGATTAGTCATATGAGTTATATGTTAGGAAGAGGAATATTGGATGAGCGTGAACCTGAGTTATGCATAGCATCCTCAATCCTCAGTTTTGTCCAATGGGGGCCTGTGGTTGGCTAATGTAGGCCATTGTTTTGATGGCCCTAAAGTGGATGGACCTTGCCCCAAAATTCTCCTTGATTGTTCAAAAATCCTTGGTTGTTCAAAACTCAGCCTTCCACATGGGGAATGGGGCGGCTATTCGATTCTGGGACGATCTCTGGTTGGGGGACAGTAAGCTGAAGGATCGCTTCCCATCTATTCATCGCATCGCCGTAAACAGGGACAGCGCGATCGTCGACTTATTCCGCCAATCCACATCCGGGATAGTATGGGACATTAGATGTTTCAAAAGCCTTCGCGACTGTGAGATTGCTGATTATGCTGCCTTACTCGATCTCTTATCCACGGTATCTTTGATCCAATCTGAGCCAGATAAACTTATCTGGCTAAGAGATAAATCATCCTCTTTATCAGTCAAGTTTCTTTATGAAGCTCTCGCCGCCCCCCCCCGCACATCTGTTGGCAGCCCTTTTATCTGGAAGTATCCCGTCCCTCCCAAGTTCCTTTGCTTCAGTTGGTTGGCGGCTAAAAACCGGATCCCCACCATAGACAATCTCAGGAAGAGAGGGATGCAGCTGGTTAATATCTGTCTGTGTTGCATGGCTAACGATGAAACAGTGGATCATCTGCTCGTCCACTGCCCCTTCGCTACTCAGATTCGCCAGGATTTTTTTTCTTGTTTTCATATCAGTGGGTGCGTCCCCTCTTCAGCATGTTCTCTTCTGGCGTATTGGCATGGATTCAAGTTGGGCAAGGCTAAATCTAAGGTGTGGAGGATGGCAATTTTAGCCATTTGGTGGGCGATTTGGAAAGAAAGAAACAACAGATGCTTCGACAACTCTCAGTCCTCTCCTGTTGTTGTCGGTTCAAGGGCTAAATCTTTGATTATTGAGTGGGCAGCCAATGTTTATTCCCTTAAGGACTTTAATTTTCTGTTTCTTGGCATGTAAAGTCGGCTTCTGCTACCTCAACAGCTGCCCTCTGCTTTATTTTTTCTTTTCGTTTTAATATATTCTCTCGTAGCTTTTGAAGAAAAAAAAAATCTCCTTGATTGGATAAATCCTAACCGTGCAATTATTGCTCCACAAGTAGATGGTTAAGTGATGTAGGTGGATGACAAAGAAAATACGAAGAGGAGAAGAATGGATTTTTGCGCACACCATAAAATTTAAAGGGGTTGATTTTTTATTTTTTATTTTAAATAATATTACTATTATTATTATTATCATAATAAGGTTTTCTCTCTCTGTAGGAGTGCTTTCTCCTTGAACTGATGCTTTTTTTTGACAGATAATTTCTGTAAGAGAATGCTTTTTCCTTGAACTTGCATGTCTTTTTGACAGATAATTTTAAACAACTCCCCTTTGGTTTCTGACATTGTAAACATATCCTCTTTAGTCTTGGATTATTACAACTACATCACCTCTGGTTTACACATTTGTCGCATATTTCCCTGTACAGTCTTTTAGTGTCGTTATTTTTTACAAGTTGACTATTTTACCCTATCTCACAGGTGACTAGTTGTAGACGTGTGGGCCTACCACAATTCATCTATGTCATCTAACCCATTCAACATGGTCACTCCATGAAAATGGGAAGCCCGAAAAATATACTCATCCAACCATTAGGTAGCCCACCATGTAGATTTGGAAATTTTTGGGTAGGTGTGGTCCACCTCATTAAATTTGGAGGTTTTGTGTGGGTGTGGCCCAACCTAATGATTGGATTATCTTAACTTTTTTTTTGGCATCCAATATTTAGCGTGGACAGACCTGCTGGACAGGTTGGATATCATTTATACATAACAGTGGGCCCCACATGCGTGCAAAAGAAACTCTTGGGACAAGGATATTTTTGTCATTTGGTGCATGTTCCACTTAACCTGGAGCAGAGGGGACTGGGCTATTCCCGCTGATGTGGACCATCTGTTTTGCTGTTGGCATGCGGAGGCTGGTGGAGCTATTGGAGAAAGGAAGCGGCGCTGTCTTCTGCTAGCTGTGTTTTGGGTGGTTTGAGCTGCGAGAAACAACTGCATCTTTAGGGACCTTAGTCTCTATTCCACAGCTGCGTTTTGTAAGGTTTTGATTCTTTTTAGGGATTGGGTGCCGTAATTTGGTCAGTGACCTCGGTAGAGGCTGGGGCCGTAGCCGATGTATTTTCTTTTTCTTCCTTTTGTTTTTTGTTTTTTCTTTGTTTTTCTGCTCATGCTGCCCTTTTAATAAAGTTTCTCACCTTTCAACAACAAACAAAAAAAACCTTGGGCAGAGTGGAGGTACTTGTAATCAACCAAACTAGAGGGGAGGTGTTTACAATTATCCCATTTTTGAAATACCAATCTTTATTGCCACATGTATAAAAAGTGAATTATTCTAAATTAAGAGAAAAACAATATACCATAAACATATGGACCTAAATTTTTGCCTTTTTCCCCCTCATATCTGGGAGGTGAAGGATCTTCCTATCTGGGATGTTTTTTGGGCATTGTACATCCAAGGTGGGTCACATCAGCTGAATAGTTTGGGTTGCTGAACCATGGACTGAAACTTGTACAAACTGAGAACCTGAGGAAGTACGCCTTCCTTCAAGTTGAGCTCATAGAATTCCTCATGAATGGAATTCTTTCATATCATTAGGCCCATTTGGTTGCATATTTCGTTTGTGTTTAGTGAACTGATGATGTTAGTGGAATAAGGTTCTAAAAGAATCTTGAGGTACTAATCGTTTTAGTTATTGTGCAGGGTCGGGGAGCATATTCGAGGCATTACGTTTGGGAAAACCTCTAATTGTGGTCGTAAATGAGGATTTGATGGACAATCATCAAAGTGAGTTGGCTAAAGAACTAGTGGAGAGAAAACATCTCCTTTGTGCCCGCCCTCAGACATTGCATGAAGTTATCAGGAGTATGGACTTGGAGTCTCTCATTCCTTACCCGCCAGCAGACGCCGCACCAGCTGCTAAGCTCATAAACAGGTTTCTTGGATTTCCTGATGACTGATTTCCGTTGACTAATCAAGCTGTAGATATTCTACAAATTAATCAATATCTCTATTGCTGGAATTTGATCTAGGCACCACTTAGCAAGGGGGCAAATATGAGGCGGAGAAAGTCTTGTGGAGGCATAGATGATGCTGAACCCCTAGCGAGAATTCTGAATCAAAACCAACGAGGAAAATGATTAGATGAAATAATGGTAATTTGTCTCTAGACTTCCTCTTTGAGCCCGGAACTTTAAGGCAGGTTTGGATGCACCCATTTTTGTGGTATCCACCTGAATTATCGCCTTTGTGAGAAATACCCACTTCCTATAGTTATCATAAGCAAAAATGTCTTCTTGATGCTAAAAGGGCATTGGTTAGTAAAAGAGTGTAGAATATTTCATTGAAATATAACATTTGATTGCTTTGCTAGTGCCACATGCACTAGAAGTCAGCTAATGCACAGGCCTCTACTTATGCTAGTCTGATAGACAGGTGATATATCCAAGGCATCCGTCAGGTGGACCTTACCATGTAGCAGTTACTGCCCGGGTATACAGGTGGTCCATTTAGTTGGTGTGCCAAGATACTAGAAATAGGTTGCTGGGTTAGAGAACTTACGCTTATTTATTTATTTGCAACCACACATTTTTTAATTAATTGTGGCCCACCTGACTGGTGGACACCAGATTCTTGGGACATGGAATCTACAGTGGTACCCCTTCTGATGGATGGCTTAGATTGCATGTCCATTATCTTACTTGTACGCTTGTGTGGGCTTGGAAATGTTGGAACATTTTATTCTCCTCAAGGTAATGAATTTCATTATTATTTGTGAAAATCATGGGGTGTTTGGGGCAATGGAATGCTGAAACTATGGATTTGTTATTCTTGGACCTCCGGACCTGAGTGCGAACGGATTGAGATTTGAGCAGAAAATAGCTGGCCTAGCCTGCTACACTCAGAGGCAGAACGCAACCCACATGGAGAGATTATTTAGGTGCGACAGTTTACAGCATTTGAGCGAGGCCTCATATGATTTTTCATTGCTAGAGGTAGCCGAATGGATTGTTCTGGACCATGCATAAGATAAGATTACCATCATTGTACGGCATGAGGGAACTGAAATTGATGAAATAATGGCAGAGCTAAGGTTAAAGATACTGTTTTAATGCATGATACTAGTGTATGAGTGAGTTTATAACCATGCATATCAGAAATAGTATATGCATTATGATGTTATATACCTTGATATGAATTGATGGCAAATTCCATTAAACTTAGGTTGGAGGAATGTAGTGAAAATGCAACATCCTAAGATGGTTTTTGTATTGGTGGGAAAACATTCTAAAACTGGATGTTTGCATGGAATCACTTATGAGTTTATTGCAATGAGGCTTTGTATTAGATCCAATACAAATATATGCGTATGCAAAGCTTACTGTAGTGTTTGGCAGCTAGGAATTTTGAAATTTAGGGTTTTCAACCTAAATAATTTGTGGACCCCCCTCGAAATACTGGATTTCAATTCCTCAAAAGGACCTTTCTTCCAAAATCTGTGAGAAAGTTTTTAATTCTCATAATTGTAATAACTGCTACTACTCTCCTTGAGGCCTAAAATCCACGCTGCTTACTGTAAGAGTTGAAAATTGAGCCTGCCAAAAGCAAGCGAATGCACAGTACACACTATTTTATGGGGCATTATCCATCTTGAATCTTCATGGGGCATTGTCCATCGAGGGCTTTGCACAGTACACACTATTTTATTCTGTTTTTATTTTCAATTTCTATCCATACTTGGGTAATCCATACTTGGGGGGTGTTTGTTTTTCTATTTACATGTAATTACCGGTAAATGGACAACGATTATTTACCCTTATAATTACAGCATCGGTTTCGAGGTTGACATTGACGGTGAGCATGTTTGCAAAACTTTACATTCTAGAGAACTGAATTTTGTATATTTCCACATGTAAAAGTGAATTTTTGGATCCACGTTAAGGTGGGCCCACACTCTAGAGAACTGATGTTGGCCATCCATCCAACTGGCAGGATTCCTGGATTTTGCATTCTTATAAGCTGCAAAACTGATTTTGCATTCGCTTGTTTTTGGCAGCCTCAATTTTCAACTCTTACTGTAAGCAGCGTAGATTTTAGGCCTCAAGGAGAGTAGCAGCAGTTATGACAGTTGTGAGAATTAAAAACTTTCTCACAGATTTTGGAAGAAAGGTCCTTTTGAGGAATTGAAATCCAGTATTTCGAGGTGGGTCCACAAATTATTTAGGTTGAAAACCCTAAATTTCAAAATTCCTAGCTGCCAAACACTACAGTAAGCTTTGCATGCGCATATATTTGTATTGGATCTAATACAAAGCCTCATTGCAATAAACTCATAAGTGATTCCATGCAAACATCCAGTTTTGGAATGTTTTCCCACCAATACAAAAACCATCTTAGGATGTTGCATTTTCACTACATTCCTCCAACCTAAGTTTAATGGAATTTGCCATCAATTCATATCAAGGTATATAACATCATAATGCATATACTATTTCTGATATGCATGGTTGTAAACTCACTCATACACTAGTATCATGCATTAAAACAGTATCTTTAACCTTAGCTCTGCCATTATTTCTTCAATTTCAGTTCCCTCATGCCGTACAATGATGGTGATCTTATCTTATGCATGGTCCAGAACAATCCATTCGGCTACCTCTAGCAATGAAAAATCATATGAGGCCCGCTCAAATGCTGTAAACTGTCGCACCTAAATAATCTCTCCATGTGGGTTGCGTTCTGCCTCTGAGCGTGTGCAGGCTAGGCCAGCTATTTTCTGCTCAAATCTCAATCCGTTCGCACTCAGGTCCGGAGGTCCAAGAATAACAAATCCATAGTTTCAGCATTCCATTGCCCCAAACACCCCATGATTTTCACAAATAATAATGAAATTCATTACCTTGAGGAGAATAAAATGTTCCAACATTTCCAAGCCCACACAAGCGTACAAGTAAGATAATGGACATGCAATCTAAGCCATCCATCAGAAGGGGTACCACTGTAGATTCCATATCCCAAGAATCTGGTGTCCACTATTCAGGTGGGCCACAATTAATTAAAAAATGTGTGGTTGCAAATAAATAAATAAGCCTAAGTTCTTTAACCCAACAACCTATTTCTAGTATCTTGGCACACCAACTAAATGGACCACCTGTATACCCGGGCAGTAACTGCTACATGGTAAGGTCCACCTGAAGGATGCCTTGGATATATCACCTGTCTATCAGACTGGCATAAGTAGAGGCCTGTTCATTAGCTGACTTCTAGTGCATGTGGGACTAACAAAGCTATCAAATGTTATATTTCAATGAAATATTCTACACTCTTTTACTAACCAATGCCCTTTTAGCATCAAGAAGACATTTTTGCTTATGATAACTATAGGAAGTGGGTATTTCTCACAAAGGTGATAACTCAGGTGGATATTACAAAAATGTGTGCATCCAAACCTCCCTTAAAGTTCCGGGCTCAAAGAGGAAGTCTAGAGACAAATTACCATTATTTCATCTAATCATTTTCCTCGTTGGTTTTGATTCAGAATTCTCGCTATGGGGTTCAACATCATCTATGCCTCCACAAGACTTTCTCCGCCTTATATTTGCCCCCTTGCTAAGTGGTGCCTAGATCAAATTCCAGCAATAGAGATATTGATTAATTTGTAGAATATCTACAGCTTGATTAGTCAACGGAAATCAGTCATCAGGAAATCCAAGAAACCTGTTTATGAGCTTAGCAGCTAGTGCGGCGTCTGCTGGCGGGTAAGGAATGAGAGACTCCAAGTCCACACTCCTGATAACTTCATGCAATGTCTGAGGGCGGGCACAAAGGAGATGTTTTATCTCTGCTAGTTCTTTAGCCAACTCACTTAGATGATTGTCCATCAAATCCTCATTTACGACCACAATTAGAGGTTTTCCCAAACGTAATGCCTCGAATATGCTCCCCGACCCTGCACAATAACTAAAACGATTAGTACCTTAAGATTATTTTAGAACCTTATCCCACTAACATCATCAGTTCACTAAACACAAATGAAATATGCAATCAAATGTGCCTAATGATATGAAAGAATTCCGTTCATGAGGAATTCTATTAGCTCAACTCGAAGGAAGGCTTACTTCCTCAGGTTCTCAGTTTGTACAAGTTTCAGTCCATGGTTCAGCAACCAAAACTGTTCAGTTGATGTGACCCACCTTGGATGTACCATGCCCAAAAAACATCCCAGATAGGAAGATCCTTCACCTCCCAGATATGAGGGGGAAAAAGGCAAAAATTTAGGTCCATATGTTTATGGTATATTGTTTTTCTTTTAATTTAGAATAATTCACTTTTTATACATGTGGCAATAAAGATTGGTATTTCAAAAACGGGATAATTGTAAACACCTCCCCTCTACTTTGGTTGATTACAATTACCTCCACTCTGCCCAATGTTTTTTTTTTTTGTTTGTTGTTGAAAGGTGAGAAACTTTATTAAAAGGGCAACACGAGCGAAAAAACAAAGAGAAAACAAAAAACAAAAGGAAGAAAAAGAAAATACATCGGCTACGGCCCCAGCCTCTACCGAGGTCACTGACCAAATTACGGCACCCAATCCCTAAAAAGAATCAAAACCTTACAGAACGCAGCTGTGGAATAGAGACTAAGGTCCCTAAAGACGCAGTTGTTTCTTGCAGCCCAAACCGCCCAAAACACAGCTAGCAGAAGACAGTACCGCTTCCTTTCTCCAATAGCTCCACCAGCCTCCACATGCCAACAGCAAAACAAATGATCCACATCAGCGGGCATCGCCCAGTCCCCTCTGCTCCAGGTTAAGTGGAATATGCACCAAATGAAAAAAATATCCTTGTCCCAGGAGTTTCTTTTGCACGCATGTGGGGCCCACTGTTATGTATAAATGATATCCAACCTGTCCAGCAGGTCTGTCCACGCTAAATATTGGATGCCAAAAAAAAAGTCAAGATAATCCAATCATTAGGTGTTCCACACCCACACAAAACCTCCAAATTTAATGAGGTGGACCACACCTACCCAAAAACTTCCAAATCTACATGGTGGGCTACCTGATGGTTGGATGAGTATATTTTTCGGGCTTCCCATTTTCATGGAGTGACCATGTTGAATGGGTTGGATGACATAGATGAACTGTGGTAGGCCCACATGTCTACAACTAGTCACCTGTGAGATAGGGTAAAGTAGTCAACTTGTAAAAAATAACAACGCTAAAAGACTGTGCAGGGAAATATGCGACAAATGTGTAGAGGTGATGTAATTGTAATAATCCAAGACTAAAGAGGACATGTTTACAATGTCAGAAACCAAAGGGGAGTTGTTTAAAATTATCTGTCAAAAAGACATGCGAGTTCAAGGAAAATGCACTCTTACAGAAATTATCTGTCAAAAAGAAGCATCAGTTCAAGGAGAAAGCACTCTTACAGAGGGAGAAAACCTTATTATGATAATAATAATAGTAATATTATTTAAAATAAAAAATAAAAAATCAACCCTTTTAAATTTTATGGTGTGCGAAAAAATCCATTCTTCTCCTCTTCGTATTTTCTGTCATCCACCTACATCACTTAACCATCAACTTATGGAGCAACAATTGCAGGGTTAGGATTATCCAATCAAGGAGATTTTTTTTTTTTTCAAAAGCTACGAGAGAATATATTAGAACGTAAAGAAAAAACAAAGCAGAGGGCAGCTGCTGAGGTAGCAGAAGCCGACCTTACATGCCAAGAAACAGAAAATTGAAGTCCTTAAGGGAATAAACATTGGCTGCCCACTCAATAATCAAAGATTTAGCCTTTGAACCGACAACAACAGGAGAGGGCTGAGAGTTGTCGAAGCATCTGTTGTTTCTTTCTTTCCAAATCGCCCACCAAATGGCCAAAATTGCCATCCTCCACACCTTAGATTTAGCCTTGCCCAACTTAAATCCATGCCAATACGCCAGAAGAGAACAGGCTGAAGTAGGGACGCACCCACTGATATGAAAACGAGAAAAAAAATCCTGGCGAATCTGAGTAGCAAAGGGGCAGTGGAAGAGCAGATGATCCACTGTTTCGTCCTTAGCCATGCAGCACAGACAGATATTAACCAGCTGCATCCTTCTCTTCCTGAGATTGTCTATGGTGAGGATCCGGTTTTTAGCCGCCAGCCAACTGAAGTGAAGCAAAGGAACTTGGGAGGGACGGGATACTTCCAGATAAAAGGGTTGCCAACAGATGTGCGGGGGGGAGGGGGGCGAGAGCTTCATAAAGAGACTTGACTGAGAAAGAGGATGATTTATCTCTTAGCCAGATAAGTTTATCTAGCTCAGATTGGATCGGAGATACCGTGGATAAGAGATCGAGTAAGGCAGCATAATCAGCAATCTCACAGTCGCGAAGGCTTCTGAAACATCTAATGTCCCATACTATCCCAGATATGGATTGGCGGAATAAGTCGGCGATCGCACTGTCCTTGTTTACGGCAATGCGATGAATAGATGGGAAGCGATCCTTCAGCTTACTGTTCCCCAACCAGAGATCGTCCCAGAATTGAATAGCCGCCCTATTCCCCAGGTGGAAGGCTGAGTTTTGAACAACCGAGGATTTTTGAACAATCAAGAAGATTTTTGGGGCAAGGTCCATCCACTTTGGGGCCATCAAAACAATGGCCTACATCAGCCAACCACAGGCCCCCGTTGGACAAACTGAGGATTGAGGATGCTATGCAAAACTCAGGTTCACGCTCATCCAATATTCCTCTTCCTAACATATAACTCATGTGACTAATCATGATTACTCATCTTAACTAGTAACAAATTAGCTACTCTATACATATTTGATATTAAATGAAAAGAACAAGAAAAAGAAATCAAAATTACCAAATCCATATTTTTTACTAGTAATGATCTTCACAACAATCACATAGGTATCTTTGTCTATGAACTCGAAATTCCACTAGGATTTGATGACAGCCCCAATCCAATCAGGCTTGAAACTTCATGGGATATTATTCAGTCTTTCAAGTCCAAAATGCTCGTGTAGTATGATTCTTCAATTTTTCAAGTTTTCCCGACTTTTAAAAGACCAACTCCCTTGACCAAAGTCTCGGTTGAATCAATCAGCAAGTCCCAACATGTTCAATGAAGAGCTTAAAAATTGAAAAAATGATAGTCGACAACTTCAGGAAATCATTGATAATCAGCAGAACCTTCTTTCTATGTATGGGCAAATAGGTTTGATTAACTCGAAGAGCTTGATCAATACATAAGTCAGCCTAATAGGTTACTTGGTGATTAAACATATTGAAAAATACCCAATCTAGTAAATAAAGAACTTGAAAAATCAGGCTATAACAATAAGCTTTTTTAAACTTGGAAATCACTGAGTACTTGTCCGAGCTTCTGAGTTGGTTATGATTGGGCCACATGAGCCATGCCTGAGTTGAGTTTTGAGTTTTTAAAACTTGATAATAATCATTCATATTACTGATGAGAGAGAGAGAGAGAGAGAGAGAGAGAGAGAGAGTCGTTAAAATCATCAGGAAGATAATAATCATTAAGAAGAATAGCTTTATCTCCAGATGATTGATTTAGGGCTAGAACAGTTGAGATTGCAGCAAACAACTACCACATTTAGAGTGGTATAGAACCTTCATGACTGATTATAAGAGACGCAGATCTCATGTAGTCAGCAATGCTTCATGAAAAGGCTTCATGAAAAGGCAAAGTAGTCCATGGCCAGAGATCCATCTTCTCCTGAAATCTGCATTGAGAGAAAATCTGTCAGATGATTCACTTTTTATGTGATAGGAGTGGCTATTCCCTACCTCCCTCCCTGTTTGAAAAGACATGGGGGCAGCTATTGCTGCATCACATGAAAGAAAGACACTTCTGAAGATACCTGTGTTCATTTAGAAGAATGCATAGAATTATCTAGTGGTGACTTCAAGCAAGGGCAATATACGAAATGCAATCTCGATGGTGCTAGTGTAGCGAAATTACCAAAATGTTATTTTTTGCTATGGAGCATTCAGTTATTTTAGGAAAGAACTAGAACTACTCCGAATGCATCTGAAAATTATATTTTCACCGAGTGGAGTGCCTATTGGCAAGTGCTCAATTTGGCTCTTTGCTGTGTTGAGCTCACTTGCCATTTTGGGCTGGTTTTAAAGTTTTGCTCCATTCTTCTCAATGCTAAACTAGCTTCCACACTTCCAAGCCAACAAGGCAGGCTTGGCAACTTGGTGCAGCGTGATGAACAGAACCCGCATCAAGAAGGCTCTAGTGTCCCACTTTTTCTTCTCCAAATCACAAGCGAGATATGTACATGAAGGTCCCAACATATATTCACAATGCTATCTGACAACAATTAATAGTCACTGGTATAATAAAAAAATATAGGGGTGACCTCACGGTGGGACTGGCCTTTTGAATGGGTTGGATGTTCCAAACACATGATAGGACGGAAATTATCCACCAGTAGGACAGTAGACTAGTCGTCCAGCTAAGATCTTAAGTAGGGCCAACCTTTTGTATGGGTTAAATGTCACACACACATGATAGGATGGAAATTATCCGTAGTAGGATGGTAAACTAGTTGTCCAAATGGGATACTCACCATAGGCCAACCTTTCAAGGATGTATATCACACACGCAGGATGGAAATTATCTGGCAGTATGACAGTAAACTAGCCATCCAAATGATTGGACATGGGCATCTCCTTCTTTCCTAAGGTTGAAGTGTGCATCATTTCCATTTGAAGGGGGCAGAGAATTAGGAGGTTCGCAGTAATACCGGAGAAATTGAGAAGCACACAATCTTCTTCGACCCGTGTGCTAAAAGGTTATGGCCGCACGCAGCCAACAAAATGAAGGAAGAAGAAGAAGAAAGGTGCTGGTAGGTTCCTACTGAGGACTTGATCAAGTCTTGTCCACTTGTCAAATTGTTTCCTCTCTCTTTTTTTTTTTTTTTTTTTTTTTTTTTCAAACAGGTCAAAGTTGTCCAAGTTGGCATCTTCAAAAAAAAAAAAAAAAAGTACTCATTGGGAGCAACTCCTGTTCTGAATTTTACCTCATTTTAATATGTTTCAAAAACCAATGAGATGAAGCTAAATATATGTTCAGTAGAATAGAATGTTGGGGTCCAAAGCAAGAAGACTAAAAATTCATGTGGAATTTCCAATATAATTGCAGCTCAAGCTGTCTACATTCCATTTCACATTCCAATCATGTAAAATTTCAACATGCAGTAGTTGACCTGTAAAGTCCAACCATGTAAAGAACCTGTGGTGCAAGACCATTCAATTATCCAACAGGAGACCACGAGTGGTCCCACTGTTGATCGATTGAAGATTGTGCCCACCCAAGGGTCCCTAATTCAAGATCTGCCCACTAAAGCATCCAGGTTGAGGCTATGGAGCATGTCAGGCTTCAAAATTGAGTCGGTGAAAGATCAAGAGTATCAATGGTCCCAATGAATGATCTTGACAAGATCAATGGTCCGATTGACCAACGGGGCCCCTAGACTCAAAAGAATGGTTACCATCAATTGGACCACATGGTCCCTTCTGATTTTTCTAGATACCGACCCGCCTTGCCAAAGAAAATCCCTTCTGATTTTATCAATGGAGAAGAGCACAAATCTGGGGCATCCAAGTAGAGAGAGGAAGTAAGCCGAAAGGTTGGAGAGAGAAGCTTTAATAAGAGTGATACAGCCCCCTGAGAATAGGAGCTTGTGTTTTTCAAGCAGACAACCTTCTCTCCATTCTTTCCACTATCCTATCCAAAAGGTGCACAATAGGTTTACCAGGCACAGAGGGAGCCCCATATAGGTAGTGGGAAACGAGGCAAATTTACAACCGAAGAGATCTGCAAAAGCATCGTTCTCATAAGGGGATAAATTAATCCCAAGCAGTTCACTTTTGGCAATGTTAATGTTTAAACCTGAGACAATTTCACACCAATCAATGGCTACGTGCAAGGTCACCACTTCCGATTCAGAGGCTTGACAAAAGAGAAGGGTATCGTGAGTGTGTGGTGGTGTGTGCGCGTGTATTTTTTTTTTTAAAAGAGAAGGGTATCGTCTGCAAATTGCAAATGATTTATCAAAGTTGGAAGATTAGTAAACTGAAATCATTTGAAGAGTCCGTCCTCCTAGCCTTTGCTAAGCATACGACTAAGAGCCTCAACAACAATGACAAAGGGAGTCCCCTTTACGGATTCCTTGAGAACTAAAGAAACCGAAGGAGGAACGGTTGATTGAAATTGAAAATTTGGCCGTGGAGATACATGATCTAATCCAAAGTCTCCATGATGCAAGACAATTAATCACTTGCTCTAAACGCTCGAACTGTTAGAGCATCGCGAATTAATCCCCTTTATCTCATAGCCCAGGCCCCAAGTCCATGTGTTAGGTCATCTGCCGAACCCTCCTCGTAAGTCCCAAATCCATGGGTTCCGCCTAACACGAGTCACCCACCTCACACGAGCCCCAATCCATGGGTTCTGCCGGCCACCCACCTCGAGTGTGCCCCTGCATCGCACAGGCCACCCCACTCGAGCCCGGTGTGAAAATGCCCCTGCATTAATCACCCCCGCATTAATCACCCCCGATGAGGAGTTTCGAACACGAGACCTCCCACTCTAATACCAATTTGATGCAGGACAATTAACCACTTGCTCTAAAAGCTCGAACTGTTAGAGCATGGCGAATTAATCCCTTTATCTCATAACCCAGGCCCCAAGTCCATGGGTTAGGTCCTCGTCCGAACCCTCCTCGTGAGCCCCAAATCCGTGGGGTCCGCCTAACACGAGCCACTCGCCTCACACAGGCTCCAAATCCATGGGTTCTGCAAGCCACCCACCCCAAATGTGCCCTTGCATCCCACAGGTCACCCCACTCGAGCCCGATGTGAAAATGCTCCTTCATCACTCCATTTTTCACCAAATCCTATTTTGTAAAAAAAGATAATCAAGAAAAGGCCATTCAATGTGATCGTAAGCCTTTTCCAAATCCAGCTTACAAACAATATCTCTTCTTCTCAATTTAAGACATAAGACCAAACATTCATGAGCAAGCAGTGTATTATCCAAGATTTTCTACCAGCTACGAAGGCACTTTAATAGGGTGATATTACCTAGGGAAGGACCTTTCTTAACCTTTGACTCAGAATCTTAGCTATGATCTTGTAAATACCACCAATCAAGCTAATCGGCCTAAAGTATTTCAAGTTGACTGCTCCTTTAATTTTAAGAATCGAGGCAATGAAGGTGCACCTAAGTTTAGATGGGAAACTGCCAAAGGAATAAAAATCGTTAGCAATTCTAAGAGCTCAATCTTGATGGGGTCCCAAAGGGATTTGAAAGAAGCTATTGGGAACCCATCAGGGCAGCCAGTGGCTTTTTCTCCTCAAGATTATCCACGGCTTGCTTGATTTCGTCCAAATAGAAAGGGCTTCCAACATGCCCGCCAACTCCTCAGACAAGGAGTCAAGTGTAGGTTATCCAGAGATGGGAGCCGGATGGCCTTGAGGTTAGAAGGGAATGAAAGAACTCAACAATAGCTTTACTGATAGAATATTTATCCTCTAGCCTAACACCATTAACAGATAGGGAAGAAATGCAGTTGACCCTCACTCTTGCGCTTGCGATAGCATGGAAGAGTTTAGTGTTTTTATCCCCCGCTTGCCCTAACACCATAGCACTACCACTATGACTTCCATGGAAATCAACACAAGAAACAGGTGGGGGTAAACAGTCCTCAGCGCTGCATCCCTGCACCACATGTCACACCAAAAGCTGATAAATCTACCATTTCCCACCTCCACAGCCACCCTTCATAGATTTATGATATGTTGATTGAATTAGTTATTCTTTGTTCCTGAAATGGGATTCAAAACCTAGGAGACTGATTCTTTTACATACACTTTGGTTTGACTCATTGAGATATTGTGTGTTGTCAATCAGAACATATATCCAATTTTACTCATTATTTCCTATTATTGTCTGCTAATTGAAGAAGAATATGCAAAACTGGAGCATCCTGGCTGGCTGGTACTTGATCCTCAAAATTGGTATGTATTCTTATCTAACTCAGCAGATCCAATTCCATCTTTGATTGCTCTATCAGTCTACTTACACACACATGTTCATCATTGTCAACACACCGATGGCACCATTCTATATGAATACACGATTAAATTTATTTTTTAAAAAAAGGGCTGGTGATTTCATTGAGGCTTCCTCGTAAGTGGTCGTTTGGATGCCTGTAAATGGTTTACAATCTGTGTTTGGATGCCAAAAAATACCTGTAAATGGTTTACAGGCTGTAAATCATTTACAGCTTTCAACCCCATTTGATTTATAGGGAAAAAGCTATGGTTTCATTTACAGGCTCTCCATTTATAGGACTTAAACAATTTACAGGCTATCCAAACATAGACAATCATTTACACCTTACAGCCAAACATGACAGGCTGTAAATGATTTACAGGCATCCAAACGACCCCTAAAACTAATTTGAGTTTGGAAAGAGATGGCAAAAGCAGAACAAAAGTTCAAACATGTGAAGGTGGATAAGATACCTTTGAGGGAGTATATGTTCCACGACCTATTTGAATGAGAAGATTGGTGTAGCCTTTCTTAAACAATTCTTCTTTAAGTAGCTGAGAGTCTACCACTTTGACGAGAGCATAAAAACAAGTTGTTCCCACAGTCACAAATACTATTTGCTTCGATCTTCCACTGTCATCAGCTTCTCCCATTTCTTCTGGAGTATGTTTTCTCAAATTTCGAATGCTGCTTACATTGAACACAGAAATTCAACAAACGAGAACAATTCAAGAATGAAAATAATCGATGACAGAATCGCTTGTTTGACAGAATTGTGGGGTAGGATGTTCCAATCTCAGAGATATTTGGGGCATGGTCCATTCGCGGTGGGCCACAGCAGAACAATGGCCTGGATTACCCAAGTATGGATAGAAATTGAAAATAAAAACAGAATAAAATAGTGTGTACTGTGCAAAGCCCTCGATGGACAATGCTCCATAAAGATTCGAGATGGGAAGATCTGAGCCACTAAAACTGGGCGTTTTTTTTCGGACTGATGCTATAGTTTTGTTCGTGACCCTCTTCTTGCGGGCAACGAGATGAAAGGTCAGGATTTCCGCATCGGCATTCTTTGGTCATGGCCGCATCCAACTCCCAGCAGTCTGGATCACTGATCTCTAGTGGGCCCATCGTGGATAGCTGGTTCCTCTAAAAACCTACCATCCATCGACTGCATACGCCATGGAGAGAGAGAGAGAGAGAGAGAGAGAGAGAGAGAGAGAGATACAAATGACAGCAATCGTTGATTGACGATGAGAAAGTCATGGTTTTCAAAAGACAGGGAGTGATGAGATCCTGGAGTTTGGGGTTCGTAAACCCCAAGCAGCTACTCTAGCATCGAAGAAACTTGGGGGGTGGTTGTTTTTCTATTTACACATAATTACCGGTAAATGGACAACGATTATTTACCCTTATAAATACAACATCGGTTTCGAGGTTGACATTGATGGTGATCTTGTTTGCAAAACTTTACATTCTAGAGAACTGAATTTTGTATATTTCCACATGTAAAAGTGAATGTTTGGATTCACGTTAAGGTGGGCCCCCACTCTAGAGAACTGATGTTGGCCATCCATCCAACTGGCAGGATTCCTGGATTTTGCATTCTTATAAGCTGCAAAACTGATTTTGCATTCGCTTGCTTTTGGCAGCCTCAATTTTCAACTCTTACAGTAAGCAGCGTGGATTTTAGGCCTCAAGGAAAGTAGCAGCAGTTATGACAGTTGTAAGAATTAAAAACTTTCTCACAGATTTTGGAAGAAAGGTCCTTTTGAGGAATTGAAATCCAGTATTTCGAGGGGTGTCCACAAATTATTTAGATTGAAAACCCTAAATTTCAAAATTCTTAGCTGCCAAACACTACAGTAAGTTTTGCATACGCATATATTTGTATTGGATCCAATACAAAGCCTCATTGCAATAAACTCATAAGTGATTCCATGCAAACATCTAGTTTTAGAATGTTTTCCCACCAATACAAAAACCATCATGGGATGTTGCATTTTCACTACATTCATCCAACCTAAGTTTAATGGAATTTGCCATCAATTCATATCAAGGTATATAACATCACAATGCATGTATTATTTCTGATATGCATGGTTATAAACTCACTCATACACTAGTATCATGCATTAAAACAGTATCTTTAACCTTAGCTCTGCCATTATTTCTTCAATTTCAGTTCCCTCATGCCGTACCCGTACATTGATGGTGATCTTACCTTATGCATGGTCCAGAACAATCCATTCGGCTACCTCTAGCAATGAAAAATCATATGAGGCCTCGCTCAAATGCTGTAAACTGTCGCACCTAAATAAATTTCTCCATGTGGGTTGCGTTCTGCCTCTGAGCGTAGCAGGCTAGGCTAGCTATTTTTTGCTCAAATCTCAATCCGTTCGCACTCAGGTCCGGAGGTCCAAGAATAACAAATCCATAGTTCCAGCATTCCATTGCCCCCAAACACCCCATGATTTTCACAAATAATAAGGAAATTCATTACCTTGAGGAGAATAAAATGTTCCAACATTTCCAAGCCCACACAAGCGTACAAGTAAGATAATGGACATGCAATCTAAGCCATCCATCAGAAGGGGTAACCACTGTAGATTCCATGTCCCAAGAATCTGGTGTCCACTAGTTAGGTGGGCCACAATTAATTAAAAAATGTGTGGTTGCAAATAAATAAATAAGCCTAAGTTCTCTAACCCAGCAACCTATTTCTAGTATCTTGGCACACCAACTAAATGGACCACCTGTATACCCGGGCAGTAACAGCTACATGGTAAGGTCCACCTGACGGATGCCTTGGATATATCACCTGTCTATCAGACTGGCATAAGTAGAGGCCTGTGCATTAGCTGACTTCTAGTGCATGTGGGACTAGCAAAGCTATAAAATGTTCTATTTCAATGAAATATTTTACACTCTTTTACTAACCAATGCCCTTTTAGCATCAAGAAGACATTTTTGCTTATGATAACTATAGGAAGTGGGTATTTCTCACAAAGGTGATAATTCAGGTGGATATTACAAAAATGTGTGCATTCAAACCTGCCTTAAAGTTTCGGGCTCAAAGAGGAAGTCTAGAGACAAATTACCATTATTTCAGCTAATCATTTTCCTCGTTGGTTTTGATTCAGAATTCTCGCTATGGGGTTCAGCATCACTATGCCTCCACAAGGCTTTCTCCACCTCAAATTTGCCTCCTTGCTAAGTGGTGCCTAGATCAAATTCCAGCAATAGAGATATTGATTAATTTGTAGAATATCTACAGCTTGATTAGTCAATGGAAATCAGTCATCAGGAAATCCAAGAAACCTGTTTATGAGCTTAGCAGCTGGTGCGGCGTCTGTGGGTAAGGAATGAGAGACTCCAAGTCCATACTCCTGATAACTTCATGCAATGTCTGAGGGCGGGCACAAAGGAGATGTTTTCTCTCTGCTAGTTCTTCAGCCAACTCACTTTGATGATTGTCCATCAAATCCTCATTTACGACCACAATTAGAGGTTTTCCCAAATGTAATGCCTCGAATATGCTCCCTGACCCTGCACAATAACTAAAACGATTAGTACCTCAAGATTCTTTTAGAACCTTATTCCACTAACATCATCAGTTCACTAAACACAAACGAAATATGCAACCAAATGGGCCTAATGATATGAAAGAATTCCATTCATGAGGAATTCTATGAGCTCAACTTGAAGGAAGGCGTACTTCCTCAGGTTCTCAGTTTGTACAAGTTTCAGTCCATGGTTCAGCAACCCAAACTGTTCAGCTGATGTGACCCACCTTGGATGTACCATGCCCAAAAAACATCCCAGATAGGAAGATCCTTCACCTCCCAGATATAAGGGGGAAAAAGGCAAAAATTTAGGTCCATATGTTTATGGTATATTGTTTTTCTCTTAATTTAGAATAATTAACTTTTTATACATGTGGCAATAAAGATTGGTATTTCAAAAATGGGATAATTGTAAACACCTCCCCTCTAGTTTGGTTGATTACAAGTACCTCCACTCTGCCCAAGGTTTTTTTTTTTTTCGTTGTTGAAAGGTGAGAAACTTTATTAAAAGGGCAGCACGAGCAGAAAAACAAAGAAAAAACAAAAAACAAAAGGAAGAAAAAGAAAATACATCGGCTACGGCTCCAGCCTCTACCGAGGTGACTGACCAAATTACGGCACCCAATTCCTAGAAAGAATCAAAACCTTACAGAACGCAGCTGTGGAATAGAGACTAAGGTCCCTAAAGATGCAGTTGTTTCTCGCAGCCCAAACCACCCAAAACACAGCTAGCAGAAGACAGTGCCGCTTCCTTTCTCCAATAGCTCCACCAGCCTCCGCATGCCAACAAGCAAAACAGATGGTCCACATCACGGCGGCATAGCCAGTCCCTCTCGCTCTCCAGGTTAAGTGGAATATGCACCAAATGACAAAAATATCCTTGTCCCAGGAGTTTCTTTTGCACGCATGTGGGGCCCACTGTTATGTATAAATGATATCCAACCTGGCCAGCAGGTCTATCCATGCTAAATATTGGATGCCAAAAAAAAAATCAAGATAATCCAATCATTAGGTTCGGCCACAACCACACAAAACCTCCAAATTTAATGAGGTGGACCACACCTACCCAAAAACTTCCAAACCTACATGGTGGGCTACCTGATGGTTGGATGAGTATATTTTTCGGGCTTCCCATTTTCATGGAGTGACCATGTTGAATGGGTTGGATGACATAGATGAATTGTGGTAGGCCCACACGTCTATAACTAGTCACCTGTGAGATAGGGTAAAATAATCAACTTGTAAAAAATAACGACACTAAAAGACTGTGCGGGGAAATATGCGACAAATGTGGAAACCAGAGGTGATGTAATTGTAATAATCCAAGACTAAAGAGGACATGTTTACAATGTCAGAAACTAAAGGGGAGTTGTTTAAAATTATCTGTCAAAAAGACATGCAAGTTCAAGGAAAAAGCATTCTCTTACAGAAATTATCTGTCAAAAAGAAGCATCAATTCAAGGAGAAAGCACTCTTACAGAAGGAGAAAGCACTCTTAGAGAGGTTAACGTGAATTTTTGGATCCACGTTAAGGTGGGCCCACATAATGGATGGAGTGGGCTTCACATGATGGATGGCCAACATCAAAGTGTGGCCCCTCACATGATGGATGACCCCCTCAAGTGGGCCTCACCTAATGAACGATCCACTTCCAAGGTCTCGCATGATGGATTACCCATGTCCAAGGTGGGCCATGTGATGGATGATCCACGTAAAAGGCGCGCCCCTCATGATGAATGGTGAACATCAAAAGTGGGCCCCACATGATAGACAATCAACTTCGAAGTTAGGGCCCAAGCTATGGACACATCATATGTGGACTCCACGTGATGGGTGATGGGTAGTGGACATTGAGGATGAGCCTCTTACATAAAGGACAATTCGCATTAATGGTGGGCCCCATACGATGGACGACTTACATCAATGTGGACCCCTAATAATGAATGGTCCACATTCAAGTCGGGCCTTGTATGATGTACGACCCACTTTGAATGTTTGGCTCACACATTGGACAGTCCACATGAAACGTGGGCTCCATATGATGGTTTATACACATTTAATGTACAATATAATGGATGGCCTAAGTGTCTTTAAATATGAAGATTACAGTCATCAATTCCTTTGTCATTTGGGGCATAATCCACTGAAACAACCGTTTAATTACTCTTATAATGGAGTTGTTGTAATATTTAAAAATGATGTCAACCATCCTAAACAAATTTTATTTGAAGGCTTTACCAAATATACTTATTTCAAATAAGAGACTTCTTTAACTTGAAAAAATAATATCACCAAATGAGCCTATTTAAAATAAGAGCTAAAACAAAAAGAGCATATTGGAGTAGCTCTTATTGAATCATAGTAGAGATGCCAAACAAGTCCTTATTATTGCATTGCTATCAGGGGCGGCTCAAAGGGGTAGGCATGTGAGGCAATCGCCTAAGGCCCCCTAATTATGAAGGTCCCATATTATAACAAAATTAAAATTTCTTAATTACGAAGGTCCTATATTATAGCAAAATTAAAATTAAGAAGAAGAAAAAAAGCCTAAAATTTTTTAAATAAAATTTATTGAAAGGCCTACAAAATAGGAACATCTAAAAATTATTTTACAAATTTGAAATTGAAAATAAAAACAAATCCTAGAAACTAGCACTATCAATAATAACAGTCTAACTCTATCGTCTCTTTTCAAAATAATAGCATCATTCCCAATAAATTCTTCTCCTAAAACGTAGGACTACAACTACCTACTTTATTGCTAATTAAGTTCTCAAAAAATTAAATTCTAACGTCGTTTTTTAAAATTAAATTCTAACTTCATTTTTCTAACGGTTTAGATTTATTTTCGGAATTAAAAGTTTTAAAAGAAGTTGCAAAAAACAGAAATTAATACTCCAATTGAAATACTTAATCTAATAAAAGACCTAGATTGTTTTCCAAATTGTTTTATTGCATATAAAATACTACTTACCATACCTGTTACAGTTGCATCTGGAGAAAGAAGTTTTTCAAAACTAAAGATAATAAGAAATTATTTACGAACAATTATGTCTCAAGATAATTTATCTATCGAAACTAATTTATTAGGTAAACTTAAATATAAAAGTTTAATTAGTAATTTTGTATTTAAAAAGGCAAGAAGCAAATTTATGGTTTAATTTTGAATTTATTAATTTTTTTTAACTAAAAAACGTCATTTTTATGACTTGCTTAAGGCCCCCAAAAATGTTGAGCCGCCCCTGGTTGTACACCAGCCAATCCGCTTCTCATGATGGACCAGCTATTTCGGTGGTGTGTGGTACACCAGCCAGTCGGCTTCCCTTTGCTTATATAATGCATTTCCAAACATTCCTTTTAGGTTTTCTTTGTTTGAAATTCCTCATCTCATTTTTTTTTGGGTCTGAAATTTCGATCTCAAATCACACACCGCGTCATGAGAGGAGTAGAAGAACCAACAAATGTCGATTCTCCCGCTGGAGGAGTAGAACTCTGTTCTCTCGTTGGAGGAAGACTGGGACCAACAAACGTCGGTTGTCTCGCTGGAGGAGGACGAAGACCAGCAAACGTCGGTTCTCTCGCTGGAGGAGGTCAAAGACCAGCAAACGTCCATTCTCTCGCCAGATAAGGACTGGGACTAGCAAACATCGGTTCTCTCGCTAAAGAAGGACTGGGACCAGCAAACATCGGTTCTCTCACTGAAGGAGGATTGAGACCAGCAAACGTCGGTTCTCTCGCCGAAGGAGGACTGGGACAAGCAAATGTCGGTTCTTCCGGAGGAGAAATCGTCAGTGCCGAAGATTCTCCTCTTGAAGATCCGGCAAATAACAGTGAAGGAGGAGATTCTTCTTAAGACACTTCGCGAATAAAAGTAAAACCGGCGACGGTGCCGGTAAACTGCTTATTATGAGGTATTGTTAACCTTTAATTTAATTTAATTTAATTATTTCAGAGAAGATTAAAAAAAAAAAAAAGATAGGCCGACTCGCTTTCTGATAGGAACTTTGTCTGAAATTTCTCATCTCATTTTTTTGGGTCTAAAATTCCTATCTCAAATCACACACCTCGCCATGAGAGGAGTAGAAGAACTAGCAAATGTCCGTTCTCCCGCTGGAGGAGTAGTAGAACTCGGTTCTCTCGTCGGAGGAAGACTGGGACCAACAAACGTCAGTTCTCTCGCCGGATGAGGACTGAGACAAGCAAACGTTGGTTCTCTCGCCGGATGAGGACTGGGACCAGCAAACGTCGGTTCTCTCACTGGAGGAGGTCTAGGACTAGCAAACGTCGGTTCTTTTGGAGGAGAAATCGTCAGTGCCGAAGATTCTCCTCTTGAAGATTCGACAAATAACAGTGAAGGAGGAGATTCACTTCCCGAGTAGAAGTAAAACCAACGACGGCGCCAGCAAACTGCTTACTGAGAGGTATTATTAACCTTTAATTTAATTTTATTTTATTATTTCGGAGAAGATTAAAAAAAATGATGGGGAGACTCACTTTCTGATAGGAACTTTGTCTGAAATTCCTCATCTCATTTTTTTTGTCAGAAATTCCTATCTCAAATCACACACCACGCCATGGGAGGAGTAGAAGAACCAGCAAATGTCCATTCTCCCGCTGGAGGAGTAGAACTCGGTTCTCTCGCCGAATGAGGATTGGGACTAGTAAATGTCGGTTCTCTCGTCGGAGGAGGACTGGGACCAGCAAACGTCGATTCTCTCGCCGGATGAGGACTGAGACAAGCAAATGTCGGTTCTCTTGCCGGAGGAGGACTAGGACCAGCAAACATCGGTTCTCTTGAAGATCCGGCAAATAACAGTGAAGGAGGAGATTCTTCTCAGGACACTTCCCGAGTATAAGTAAAACCGGCGACGGCGCCGTCAAATTGCTTACTGAGAGGTATTATTAACCTTTAATTTTATTATATTTTATTATTTCAAAGAAGATATATATATATATATATATATATATATATATATATATATATATATATATATATATATATATATATAATATATATATATATATATATATATAAAAGATGGGTCGACCCGCTTTCTGATAGGAATGAAATCTGAGTTTCTCAGTACGCTTTTATGGTACTGAGTAAACTCATTTGGGTTTATCCACACTGTTAATCCATTTTTTAGCTAATAAAAGGGATTGAGACCAAACTGCATCATATCAGTGGGAGTAATGTTTTTTCTTTTATATATATATATATATCTGTTTATGTAGCTAGAAATGTAAGCTCTAGTTTTTATGCGAAGAGTGCTATTCTAATTTCATACATGTCAAGTGCAACAACAATTATATAGGAAGTAACAGTATTAAACCACTTCCCTTGTTCAATAATTTGTTATATATATATATATATATTTTTTTTTTTCAATAAAAACGAGTTAATCTTTTCAGCAATTTTAGTAAAATAATAGAAGTAACAGTATTAAACCACTTCTCCTGTTGTTTCTTTATTTTTATAGTTAATCTTTGCCCAATTTTTCTTATTATTTTAGGTTGTGTTTGGTTGCACTAGATAATGTGAAATTTCATTATTAGTCAGTCTAATTTGGTGTAAAATATCATGAAAATGTTCATGATATTTGATGCAACTGAGCGCAACCTTAATTAATAATCCAGAAGTAGCACGTAGCTTATGCTAGATGCTATGCAGCTTACTCACGCTTTAGAGGAGTGAACGCTCATGCTATTTAAAACACTGATTTTGACCATTTAAGCCATTATACAATAAAAAAAACGCATCGTATCAGTTTTTCCAAAATACTGGTATGCATCAGCTGGTAGAACTTGCCTTATCTTGAGCCATGGTTGACACTTGACGACATTTACTTAGCATACCTAAGAAATGTAAAATATATGGCTGCATTCATATGCTGAAATGAATGAATTGCAAAGATTTAGTTTAACCTAAACTACTGTAAACAAATGATGCTTTGAGGTATTAATGATGAGGAAGTAGCTGTCAAAATGCAGTTTCATTCCTTTCAAGTGCAACTTGAGAATAACACAATTGTAATTTGGAGCCCAGATGCTCAATATGCATGCTAAGGAAGGAAATAACAATTTGGAATTTCTTTTCGAGGGCTACAGGAGAATTTTATTAAAAGAGAAAAAGCTCAAGAATTACATAATAGGGAGGGAATCCCCAAATCCTTAACTATCGGAAATGTATTACATGCCTTGCCCAAATTGTCAGCTACCTCATTTCCTTCCCTATGGACAAGGTCCAATTCCCGGATCTTGACCACCCAGCTCCCTAATCTCTGAGGGTAATTACAAATTGAACATTCACTAGGCTACTGAGTGCAATTTGATTGGATACTTCTATGCAAACAAACACTAAAAGTTCTACGATATAATCTGTAATTGCCAGTTTTTAGGCCATTGGTTATTTCCTCACATGTGTGGACTATGTCATCTCTGTCCAGCCTGATTTTCTAGCCAGATCATCTATCCAGTCCCAACTGATTTTACTGACAATGATCCCTTTAGTATATCATAACATCGTTACTAATATATAAAGATGAAATACTCTGTACCTTTTCAATTAGCGACCATTGCTAAGCTATCTGGATTATATAATGGTAAACAAATAGCTTCAATATTAATCTCATAACTTTGTTGAGATAATTTTTTGGGGGTTACAATTTTCATAAAATAGAGGGGAGAGGTCTACAATTATCCCTATAGTTTATCATAACATTGTTACTAATATATAAAGTTGAAGTACTCTGTATCTTTTCAATTAACGACCATTGCTAAGCTATCTGGATTATATAACGGTGAACAAATAGCTTCAATGTTAATCACATAACTTTGTTGAGATAACTTTTTTTTTTCCCTGGAAGGTGTTGTGGAGGAATTTATCACGTGAGAGAAATTGTACAAGCCTGTGAAGCTTTGGGTTGTATTTAAAATATTATGGTAATAACATATGTTGTGCTTGCTAGATTCCAACTATCTATACACGCTAAATCATGATTTCACAAAACGAGGTAAATAATGTAAAAAAAGATGTGAATATTTATGAGGCAAAATTGTAGCCATGTCTACAAGATTACATCTACAACTACAGGTACTTGTGAGGTAATCTTAGTACAGCTACCAAGATGTGTTGGCATGAGGCGGAGTGTTGGGGTTGTCGTGCCTTAGTCCTCACCATGGATGAATTAGATGCTGTAAGATTGGCACTCTCCTCTTTTTTCTTTTTTGAGTTATTTGATTATCTGGCAAGGCATGATTATTTGCATGTGCAAATGACTCTATTGATCCAAACTATCCAAATTGTTTTGGTGATTCTTTTTTTTTTTTTTAATAAAAAAAATAAATCTAGTGTTATTATTATTATTATTATTATTATTATTATTATTATTATCATGGGTCATTTGTTTCATGTTTGGGAAAATATGGGGTTAGGTCAGTGAAGGATACTTTGCTACTAGTTTTGAAAGGGATAGGAGTCCTCTCTTCGGTTGTCATGGTTCACCAACTGGATTGGTAAGTATTTACATGCTTTGTTCGTTTGTTATTAATTTTTATTCTGTTTCCCATTGATTTTCTTTCTTGGTTTTTTATTTTTCATGGCAATCCATACACTTTTAGCCAAGGTGTCCCATATCGGTATCGGTTGGCGTAACGGTGACCTCCAAAACCGATACGGATACGGGGGCGTAATTTGCGATATATGGGGCGTAACGTCTGTAACGCGCAAAAAAAATTTTTTTTTGCCAAAAAAATATGAAAAAATATGGATTAAATCCGGAATATTCTAAGCATTCCAAATATGCATTCATTTATAAATTGGAACATGGTTATGGTGGTGTAACGGTCCACTCTTTGGTGAGAAGTTGTATCGGACTGTCTGATGAATTTATGAACCAGATAACCTAAATTTGACTACAAAATTCATATTTTTAATTTTCTAACTGTCTACTATCAATGATAGATATATTAGAATGAATGTAATATGAAAATATCTTACATTAGGTGTTTGCAATTATTTTTGAGGAATTTCTCGAACATACCACGTGGTCCTGCACGTGATCTGTGATTCTTGTCTATAACCTGTCATCCTCAAGTCAAGAATATTAAAAAAAATAAATTAGTAGTGTCTGATATACTCCCCTGCAACTTGATTAAGGATTACTTGATTGGTTGTCAGGGGAGTTATTTTAAATACAAGTTCGACAGTGTCAAGTGTGTGCATGACTGCATGGCTTCTTGCAATAATACTGCTGTGAGCTGTCTGCTACAAATACTTACCTAGTTACCTTAATACAAATATATACTCACAATCACAAGTCACCACCAAAATGAAAATCTGCTTTTTTGTGGTTGCTCGACCTCCACATCATCGTCATCGTCACCATCAGGCTGAGGCTGTCCAATAGGTGTAGGTGCTGCATATCCATAATATCCAGTGCCAGAAGGAAATACTAGATCAACGAAACCAGAAGATGACTGATCCTGACTAGGCAACGACTCTGACCCCGAGTAAGGATATCCACCAGTGCCCGTCGAATAGCCATACTGGTGCCCATACTCAGGCTGTTGAGAATCTTGAGATTGAGAGTGCGTCTGCTGCGATGAGTAACTTGGATTTGGATCTGGATATCTATAATCATATGAATATTGATCGGAAGGGCTACTCCAACATGAATGTGATGGAACAGGCTCAGTATAACCATCATAATCATAATCCAATTGACCATAAGAATATCCATCATAATAACCAAGACCATGAGCCTGGCCGATGTTCCGACCTCTCGACCCCGTGCACCATTAGATGTACCCTCATCCCATTTGGTGTATCGTGACTCGGTACACTCGTAAGTCCGACCTCGTGTACCACGTCGTCGATGTTCATCGCCATCGCGACCGTAGACGGCCAGATAGGGGGTAAGCAACACCGGTGCCAGCACCAGGGCGGGGGGGGTCGTCATCATCCGACACGGTCACGCTACCACCGCTCGTACTATTTTGTTGATCTTGAGCCGTATCCGTGCGTGGCATAAACGCCCCTCTCTCTTATCGGGTCCAACACATCTACACGACTCTCTTGTTGCGCTTTGCGTATTTCGGGTCATCAATTTCCAATTCTTCACTATCCTCTTCAATTTGCTTTTCCTTGTTTCCAACCAAGGTAGAAGTGGGTCATCCTCATCATAAATATTGTCCAAGTTTATTGACAAGAGTCTCCGTCATCGGCAATGTAATGCTCCTATGATGTCGTCGCATTCTTAGTTTTATATTGTAGTGCATGAAGACAAGTCTATCTAATGTTCTACCGCAATCTATTCCTATTCTTTGAATGAATGAGCGCAAAACAACTCCAATTCCTTTCGCAGCCTAGAGGAAGATGTTGTTTGGCTCAAAACTTTTATCGCAATTTTTTGGAGAGCCTTCGTATTTCTCCGAAATTAATCCACCATTCGGCACGGTTGCAACCTGACACGCATGCATGTGCAAGAACATCTCCAAAGCTACCAAGGCGATTTCCAAATGTATCTAATTCATTCAACGCCTTTATTTGTAAATCTAAGTCAGCTCTAATCTCTTTATCACATTTTTTAGCCCGACACGAACTTCATCATCCTCAACAAATGATTGGGCATATCTATACCTAGGATTTAGGTAGTAACACTGCTCCATGAAGATCGTGATGGAGTTGTTTGTCCATCTCCTGTCGATCATCTTCCAATAGGTCTCCCAGCCTTCTACAATCACGTTGAATTGCAAGCTTTGCCTTATCCATGGCATCATATAGGAAGCCCATGGTAGGTGCTTCATCGGTTTCAACAAGACGAGTACCCTCATTAGTGGCTCCATCACCTTTAGGATCGCTTTAACCTTCTTCCAATATTTGTTGTCCCGTATGGTATTCACAACGTCGTCGACCGGCAGTGCCCGATGTCTTATTCCCATGTTTTGTGTTGAGCCATTCTCGGAAGCAAACATCTCACTCAACTCTCCCCTATGCTGGAATAAACTCTCTAATGCTATAAAGTTTGTTGCGAATCTAGTCGCCATGCAGCCTCAACAACTCTCGTCCTTTCGTGAACTTTCTCATTATTGCGACTACTGATTATGGTTGTAAATAAACGTCGTCACTTCCTTTGCCCTTTCGACCATTTCCTTGACATTCTTTTTCTTCCCAATATCTTCCAATATAAGATCGATACAATGGGCAGCACATGGTGACCAAAAAAGATGTTTTCTCTCATCCATCAACATATGTCCTGCAAGCTTATATGATGCTTCATTATCTGTCACACTGCACTACATTCTCCTCTCCAATCTCATCCACAACTTTATCCATTAGACCCATAATATATTCAATCTTTTGTTGCTTCCGAGGCATCAATTGACTTGTGGTATATAGTTCCTAAGTGGCAAGACACCATGAAGTTGATCATGCTACGTCTGGTTGGGCCACCCAACCATCACACATGATCGTGCATCCTCCGGCTTGCCATACAGTTTAAAGGTAGCCACGTATGCTTTCACATCCACATACTCGCATCTGTCCATTTCCCCTAATCTCCTTAGCCGTGGGAGCTTTTATTCCTTCACCGTCATTGCATTGCATCGATTACCACCGCCAATATGGAGAATTGGCCGCGTTAGGAGGTATGTTGGCATGCATAAATAACTTTGTTCTTTGCTTTACCTAATTTCTCAACGGAAGTTCTACTCCACATTTGTTTTATTTTTTTTTTGTTTAGTTGATTCTTTCCTAAATAGGATTGGATCAATAGAGGTCTCCTGTGGCTCATTTACTTCTTCATCCAAACGTATAGGGGCATCACGTGAAGATGTCTGTCGTCGCTCCCAAACATACGTCAGTAACCCACCAAACCTACCCCCCCACCTTCGGTCCCCACTTGCGAAGCGGCTTGCACTTCCAGCTTGCACTCCCTGTCCCACTCCCACTCCCACCCCCTGTATCACGCACTGACCCATGCGTGCCAAACATGCGGCGACGTTCTTCCTCTTCACGAGCTAGACGCACGCTCTCTTTCCTAGCTATAGTTAATTCCCGATCTGAATCTTCGTCAGAATCAATAATATCTTCATCACGAACGCCCATATATTCAGGACTAAACACTTCCTGTCGAGCTGCATCCAAAATATCATCTTTCTTCTTTTGTACAGCAGCACGTTTACCCTTCGACTCATCCAAACTAGCTTGCATTAAAAGCATTATCTCTTTCTAGTACTCGACACATGGCGCAACTTGGCCCTTTTCGATGTGCTAAATGTTGTTTGAGACGGGTAATTCCACCCTGACCACTAGTCTATCACAATACTTGCACTTCATTTGATGCCTAGTACCACCAACCCTCTCACAATGTTGCCATCCAATATCCTCACTTACTTGTTGTTGGCCAGACCCAGACATTTCTTTAGGTTTAGGATATGAGTATAAGTGTATGACCTATGTTAATAAAGATAATTTTATGTTCTAACTAAACCCTAAGAAGCTCCAAAACCTGTTCAATATAAGCAAATAAAAATATAAAGTCACTAATTTGAAAATACAAAAAAAAATTTATAAAATGACACCACAAATCTGTAAAATGCACATTAACATGTTTTACACTTCTACTATGATTAACACATCATATGACATGATTAAAACAAGAAAACAACCCTTAAAAATTGATTTTTCAAATTTTAAAAAAATGGTCAAAATTCATGCGTAAATAGAAAAAAATATAAAAAATATAAAATGGCACTCCAAATCTGTAAAATGTACATTAACATATTCTACTATGATTAACACATCATATGGCATCATTAAAACAGCAAAAGAATCATTAAAAAATGATTTTTCGAATTTTCAAAAAACGGCCAAAATTCATGCGTAAATAGAAAAAAATATTAAAAAATATAAAATGGCACTCCAAATCTGTAAAATGTACATTAACATATTCTACTATGATTAACACATCATATGGCATCATTAAAACAGCAAAAGAATCATTAAAAATGATTTTTCGAATTTTCAAAAAAAAGCGACCAAAATTCATGCGTAAATAGAAAAAAAATATTAAAAAATATAAAATGGCACTCCAAATCTGTAAAATGTACATTAACATATTCTACTATGATTAACACATCATATGGCATCATTAAAACAGCAAAAGAATCATTAAAAAATGATTTTTCGAATTTTCAAAAAAACGGCCAAAATTCATGCGTAAATAGAAAAAAAATATTAAAAAATATAAAATGGCACTCCAAATCTGTAAAATGTACATTAACATATTCTACTATGATTAACACATCATATGGCATCATTAAAACAGCAAAAGAATCATTAAAAAATGATTTTTCGAATTTTCAAAAAACGCCAAAATTCATGCGTAAATAGAAAAAAAATATTAAAAAATATAAAATGGCACTCCAAATCTGTAAAATGTACATTAACATGTTCTACTATGATTAACACATCATATGGCATCATTAAAACAGCAAAAGAATCATTAAAAAATGATTTTTCGAATTTTCAAAAAAACGGCCAAAATAAATGCGTAAATAGAAAAAAATATAAAAAAAATATAAAATGGCACCCCAAATCTGTAAAATGCACATTAATATGTTCTACTATGATTAACACATCATATGACATGATTAAAACAGCAAAACAACCCTTAAAAATTGATTTTTGGAATTTTAAAAAAAGGGTCAAAATTCATGCGTAAATAGAAAAAAATATAAAAAATATTAAATGACACCCTAAATCTGTAAATGCACATTATCATGTTCTACTATGATTAACACATCATATGGCATGATTAAAACAGTAAAACATATTTAAAAAATAAATACCTATTTTTGATAATTTCTGAAAATGGCCCACCGAGCTTTGATTCAACCAAATCCGTGATATAACGTGTTTTTGTCCCAAATAACCACCTAAAGTTGGTCGAAATTACTATTGGAAGGTATGAAAAACAGTTTAGAAGCAAGAACTTTGAAAAAAAGCAAAAAAGTCATTAAAAAGACAAAAAAATATAGCCGTTATCGGACCGTTACGCTGACCGTTACGCTGACCGTTACGGCTGACCGATACGGGCCGATACGGGGCCGTATCGGCCGATACGGGTGCAAAAAAACGTAACGGCCGATACGACCCCGTATCGCGTATCGGCCATTACCGTTTCCGTTACGTATCGGCCGATACGGCCGATACGTAACCGATACCGGAGACCTTGCTTTTAGCATTTGTACTGAAAAGTGCATCGGAAGTAGGAGTTGGATGGACGTTGTTTGGCTGAGCTCTGATTTGTTTATCATTTAGCCATTTGGGTTTGATATATGCATCCAATCACATACACAACGCTTGGATAATTCGTCTTTCAGATCTTGTGGTCTCATGTGAGCAATGTATGAGAATGTGCCCTTGTAATGAATAAAGAGGAAGAGGATGGAGGGACTCCTTACAGTTGTGGCGGTTAGTCCTATTGCATTTGAGTGTGCATGCAAAACGCGTCTCTCAGTAATGTCACTTTCCTACTATCTGTTTGTGCATTTGTTCAGCTGAATTAAAGTGAATATCTTGTCTCAATGCAGATACAGTTTCTTTGTTTTTCTTGCTCCAAATGCAATGTGGATTGTTTCTGCCCTAATTACAAAACCAATCCTCTAGTGCCGTCCCTGCAAGGAGAATGAAAAGGTGGGTCCTATATGGGTGCACCACCATAGCTTTTCAGGTGTATCAAAGTGTAGATGTGGATGCTCTTCCAAAAAAAATTCAGGCTGATTAACAAAATAGGTGGGCCACAGTTAACAAAACCAGTTGATGGCCAATAAAAATTGGTTGGCTGCCTTTTGAGTTGGTAGGCCTGAGTCCTGCGACAGAGCATGGACGGATCCTCAAGATGGACAGATTGGGTCTGACTTGCAGCATGATGCATGTTTCAGTCCACTTACCTTTGGCTAGATTTCAGGCCTAGAGCTGGTCCACTGGCCATATAGCTAGTGCCCAGCAGGCTAGATTTCAAGCCCAGAGGTGGTCCATTGGTCATAGTTAGTACCCCGGCACTAGGCTGTGTGCAATGGATATCCTTAAGGTTGGGAGCTTGGGGAGTTGGTCACCTGACGTTGTGTGGACCCACCTTAATGTCTGTAACGTCGGTCCTGTCCATCAGTTTCATCAGCTCATGTTGGGATGAGAGGCACCATAAGCAGTTGGGGTTAAACACCTACCATAACCTTCTAGGGGTGCACAAACGTTTTAGTTCAGGCCGACATTTGTGTTTTCCATTCACCTTGGTGAGACTAAACTTTTGAATGGGCTAGATGGCATATTAACATCATTGTTAACCCTAGAAAGTTTTCAATGGTGGGTGTTTCCATTCCACTCTCTCTCTTTTTTTCTTTTTTTTTTTTTCCTCTGGTGTGGCCCCCTTGAGTTTTGGATCTGCCTGATTTATTTTTAGTCTTGACTTCCCAGCATCAGATAACAAAACTGATGGGACGGAGTAGACGTCATGCAGACATCGCGGTGAGTGGTAGGAAATTGGATTTGTTTTTTACCTTGACACGTAGAAACAAACCATCAGCTTGACCTTTCGGATTATCATGCATTCATAGTAACATTCACACATTATTTAAAAACTAGAGATGTGTGGGCCCATCCATATGGTTTTGTACAGACCATCAAATGGCTTATTTTAATGTGAGATATGCTCCATTGCCCTCAAGAGGATACTAATGCTCCTAGTTGCACTGGGACACTTGCACAGATCAATCTATTGATGTAGAATGTTCCTTGGGTTTTAATGCACGTTTCCCGGGCTACCATGCAAACATCACACTGATCGGACAAATACAAAAAATTTGATCAATGGTCATTAATATGGTCAGTCAAGATAATTTAGGCATAGGTCCAATCAACAATTTGATGTAAGTGCATCTTGATTATAACCATCAGTATGCAACTAAAGCAATTTGAAGTTGCTTGATCTTCTTGGATTGCCTTTTATTTAACCAGCATCACTGAACTTCAATCTTTCAAAAAAAAAGAAAAAAAAGATGACAAGGTTTCAAGCTGTTTCACATTCGATATTTAGCCATCTGCGTTTTGTGTGACCTATATCATGTTTCCAATGCCTTGCTTGAAAATGCAGCTGTGTAGGGCCTATTCCATCACAGCATATTGAAATTGGGTTGTAATGTTTTTGAAACTGAATATCAACTTAAATAGGAATGTTTCATCTATGTGTAGTTAGTAGTTGTTTTCTTGATGCTTCCATTGTTGTAATTTCCTTGCACATGTAAACAAATGCTTGAAAGAGTTACTTGTCACAGTCATGCAAATGATTTGGAATGTGCACGCTCCCGTTACCCCTCCCATGACAGATAAGATTTGGAAATACAAGCTTCCCCCGAAAATAGCCGCGTTCGGATGGTTGGTGGCTAAGGCAAAGGTGCTTACAGTAGATAACTTGCGGAAAAGAGGAAGGATGTTTTAGGGATTCATCCAATTCAGCTCGTTTTGCTTCGTCCAGGGCCAAGCGCAGATTATTCAAATGGGCCTCCAATGACGGCAAGCTGAAGGACTACAACCCAATGTTCCTTGAGATTTAGTTCTCCCACCTTCTTTCTTTTGTTTTTCATGTTTTTTGTTGTCTGCTTCCTCGGCAGACTCTCTGTTTGCTTGTTTCTCTTTTTTTCTTTTAATGAAATTGCCTTATCTTTCAAAAAACAAAAACAAAAAGAGGAATGATGTTAACCAACATCTGCCTTTGCTGTATGGGCGACGCTAAATCGGCTAACCACCTCTCTATCCCCTGCCCCATTCTCTCTCAGATCTGGGCCTCTGTTTTCTCTTGGTTCAATGTTTCTTGGTGCCTCCCAAACTCTACGGGTATGCTCTTAAAGGCGTGGCATGGGGTCTCTATTGGTAAGCAAAAATCTGATTTTTGGAGATTGGCCCTTCTTGTGGTTTGGTGGGCAATTTGGAAAGAGCGCAATGAAAGATGCTTCAAAGGAACATCCAACCCGGTGGGATCTATAGTGGCCAAAGTCCACTTCTACATTACCGAATGGGCTGTTTTTTCTTTTTCTCCTGTTTGTTAGTAGTTTGTTTTTTCGGCGAGAGTTAGTTTGCCGCTTTCTCAGCGGCCCTTCTCCCCCCGTTTTGTTTCCCTTTTCTTTTTAATGAAATTGCAAGTTCCCTCTCAAAAAAAAAAAAAAAGAAGATTTGGAATGCCAATAATCTCTCTCTCTCTCTCTCTCTCTCTCTCTCTCTCTTTGTTTTTAATAATTACAGTACAATATGAAGAACAATTCTCGTCAACGGGCACCCAGCGAGTTGAAAAACTCTGTTGATGCTGGTTAAAGAGCAAAAGGTGGGTTGCTTGGATCTTGGATAAAATTTGTCATAAGATTTCTGCACCAATTTTAGAATTCATGTAATTTCTCATTTGATTGGGAATATGCACAGAGGGAAAAAGAAGCTTCTCTGAATAAAATACTTCAGTTGGAAAAGAAATTGTACCAGAAACAGGCATTGGAGTTGGAAATTGAGCAACTAAAAATGGAGCTACAAGTAATGAAGCATTTGGAAGAAGGTGACAATTTTGCTAGTTATAAAGATGCACAGTGCCAATTATTATTATTTTTTGTTTTTGTAATTATAGAACTATATGAAGAGCATTTCTCTTCAATGTGCAATCTGGGAGCAGGAGAAGGCTGATGAGAATTTCTTGATCCTGCTTCATAGTTATAAAATCACATGCACATGGGCTCAGGCACTTGCACACGCATGCGTGCAAGATTTGTTATGGCATGTTTGGATTGTAGAGACATGAAATTCTAGAAAACCTTAAACTTAGAAGAATCATCATTGTCATTCTGACCTGCTAAATCTTTGTCCAGTGTGAAACCTTCGGAGGCTACATTTCCTCAATTTTTGCATGAAGAAGGCTAAATATGTAGGTCTCTGCACAGAAGTTTTATGCAGTTCCATTTGCACAGTATGCTTGGCAAACATTTCCAGTGGTGGGGACTGTTGATACACCAGGTGGATGGAATGTAGGACAAAATTGGAGCAATTAGACGGCTCTGCCCATCCTGTTACTGTGAATTTTTCTGGTTGAACGTGGACTTCTGATCCAACCATTCCACTGATCAGATGGCTGCCACATGACCCTTGATTTTTGGATTAAAATTTTTTTTTTTTTTTTGAAGATGACAATATTTTTTAAACCAAAAGCTAAAGGATAAACCTGATACAAGATGGCTCAAAACAACCCTTGTTTTTTGGATATTTATATACACATGATGGCCCTCAGAACAAGAGTACCAATTCCCTTGCGTGTTTGCAACATGTACCATGAGGAGGGAGCTGCGTAGAAATTTGATGCAGTGACCTGCATATTAAAGAAAAAGAAAAGCATTACTATTGTTGCATTTATGTACAAGAGCCACAGGATGAAATGGATCAGATCAACCTCATAAATAGCAATGCATCAGATATTTAGCAAAAGACATCCCTTCCTGATCCAAATCGACAGATTGGAGTTGGTCGTTAGAGAATCATCATGATTGCAATTTGTTCATGACCATGTTTTTTGTGTTCTTGGTCAATGCTGGTTGCAGCTCCATGAAGGATGGTTATGAAACATACTGTGGAGAGAGAGGGACCCAGCTATCGGGCGGACATAAGCGAAGGATCGCTCTAGCCTGAGCGATACTAAAGAACCCAGCAATCCTGCTCTTGGATGAGGCGACTAGCGCATTGGATACAGTATCTGAGTTGTCATGGGCTTGAGTCCTGCAGTATGTATTAGTTTCGATGTTGTTTGGGTCCCACTAAATGGATGGTTAAAATGGTAAAAAAACATCAGAGTTGTGCATCAGTTTAGATCATGGTTCTCTTCTCATTGTGTATGGATTGATTTCATGTTCTGTGTCCCGAATGCATTCATCTCTTATCATGCTCTTAATGATTTGAGTTTGATCAATTCCAGGGTGGATTTTGGGGATTGGACAGAGAATAGCAGTGGAACATATAATAAGTGGGATGCGGTATCCACAACACAGGTATTTCCATTGGTCTATGATATTTGTTCCATCATTCCTTGACTTCCTTTGTTATGACTTATGAGATTATAAAGATGAAAAGAGAATTGCTTCTTTTCACTGGCTGGGTAGATCCATAGATCTGCTTGTATTGTAGCTACTTTTCATGGTTGACTAAAATAAATGATGAATGCTTCCTTGTGTATAACATGTTTCAGTGAAATTCATATTAGCAAACTTTTCATTGCATCTTGCTTTTTTAGTGCCATATCCGAAGTTATGACCTGTTGTTTAAATTTTTTGTTCTGATAAGTTTCACCCATTTCAGTGAAATTCTTTTATACAAAGGATTCTTTTTCGCAGTCTGATAGATCATTTGAGAAGAACTACTTGTTTCATCTTGTGATAGGTGAATAAATAATTTTAGATTGTTCTGTTGCAAAATATGGTTATAGAACCTATGAAATTGTCAGCTAATCTAGTGGGGAATATCATATCAGAAATATATCAACCAAATCTGCTGCTCATCGCAAAACTTTCTGTTATTTCATTTGGCATTTCCTGCTTTTGTTTCCCATGTCGTCTTTGGTTCGTGTTTCAAAGTTGAACATTGTAAACAACATGCTTGTTGCGATGTCTTTTGTGAATGCATAATTTTTACTAACATGAAGTTTTTATCATTAATCATTATGCTTTTGAGATGTCTTGGGGTTTTTTTTTTTCCCTCCTTAGGTCATGCACTCTATTGCTTTGAGAGGAGAGTAGTCTTTGATCTGATGCTTATCTTTTCCATTTCGTCCCAGGAGTGCAATTGAATGCTAGAGGCTGAGCTATGGGACTTGTCAGCAGGGAAGGCACCATCTGCTCAACTAGTAAGTCCAGCAAATGAATTACTAATAATCTAAGAAATGGATGTTGTAAGTGATTCAGTCCTTATATATGTATATTAGGTGGAATTTAAAGCTTCAAATTGGTGAAATGCTCTGAAATTGTACAGATCATCTCAGATAGATTAAACAATTCAGACAATTGCAGATATATGTCATGAACAGGGTGTCCCAAATCGGTTACGTATCGGCCGTAACGGCCGATACGTAACGGTAACGGTGGGAACCGTTACGTGATACGGGGTCATATCGGCCGATGCCCGATTTTGCAACCGTAACGGCCGTTACGGGTCCGTTACTGAGCATAACGGCATTCTTGACCCGTAACGTACATTACTGCCTTTTTGAAAAAAAAAAAAAAAAAAAAAAAAAAAAAAAAAACAACATACCTCTTCCTTTCTTTTCTTTCTTCTTCTTCTCTTTCTTCTTCTTCTTCTTCTTCTTCTTCTTCTTCTTCTTCTTCTTCTTCTTCTTCTTCTCGTATTGCTGTCAGTGATTTCTTTAACCTTGGCGTATTAGTAATTTCGGCCATCTTCCTCTTCTTCTTCTTCTTCTTCTTCTTCTTCTTCTTCTTCTTCTTCTCTCTCTCTCTCTCTCTCTCTCTCTCTCTCTCTCTCTCTTTCCCTCTTTTTTTCTTCTCTCTCTTTCCCTCTTTTTTTCTTTTCGGTTTCCCTCTCTCGGCCTTTTTTTTTTTTTTTTTTCCTTTTTCAGCGTCATACGCGCACTTTTATTGGCCGTAGGTACGTGTCACGCTGACGAGCGCTGACACTCCTCGAGCTCCGAGTTCTACGAACGGTTCAAAGGAGATCAACGTTATATGGGCTCCACAGTGATGCATTTATTACATCTACACCGTTCATCTATTTTCAGTGATCATTTTAGAGTACTACCCAAAAAATAAATTATATCCAAAGATCATCTGGACCACACCAAAAATAGCAGCAGAGATAATATTTTCACCGTTAAACGATTCGTAGGGCCCAGGGTAACGTTTATTTTTCGTCCAATTTGATCTGATCAAACATGAGTGGCCCCACCATGATGTATATATTTTATCCATGTCGGCCATCCATTTTGCCACGTCATTTTAGTTAAGGATTTAAAAAATTAATAATATCCAAATCTCAGGTGGACCACACCATACGAAACAGTGGTTATAGAACGCTCACCATTAAAATTTTCTTTAAGGTCCACTTTAATGTTTATTTTCAATCTAATCTATTAATTGGGTCACACTGACATGGATGAAGAGAAAACACACATGTCAGCTTGATCTAAAACTTTTATAGCCCCCAATAAATTTTTAATGGTGAACGTTTAATTATTGTTGTTTCTTATGGTACTGTCCACCTGAGCTTTAGATGTGCCTCATTTTTGGGCTCATACCCTAAAATTATTTGGCAAAATGAATGGACGGTGTGGATATAACACATTCATCACAGGTGGGGCCCAAAAAAATTTGACACATGTGCTACACTTCACAATCCAAGTCCCACCTAATTCAAGCCTTAAAAAATTGTACACGAAAAATTGTACACGAAACATATGTTAACTTAAAATTTAGCAATTAAATTATGGACTGCAATTGCTAACTCACAATGCCAAAATCAAATTGTTTAAATAGTTTTAATTGTTAATTTGTGGACTTTTATTTTTTAAAATAAGGCCTTTTGAATTTTTTCATGATTCACTATCCAATAAATGTCCACCAATTCATAAGTGGAATAATGACAATAAATTGCATGAATTTGAGGCTGATTTGGTGTATAGATTGGTCCTCCAAGTCAGCCCTAAATTGGCAACGCCATCTACCTGAATTTAATTTAATTTTTTTAAAGAACTATTGGGAGAAATAATATCAAGTTGTTAAATATATAAATTAGATATTTAGAAAATTAAATATATGAATTTTGTAGTCAAATTCAGAGTTAAGTGGTTCATAAATTCATCGACAAATCCGATACAACTTCTCACCAAAGAATGGACCGTTACACCACCATAAATATGTTCCAATTTATAAATGAATGCATATTTGGAATGCTTAGAATATTCTGGATTTAATCCATATTTTTTCATATTTTTTTGACAAAAAAAATAAATTAGCAATACCGTTACCAGTTACGCCCCGTATCGCCGTTCGCCCAGATCCGTATCGGTTTCGGAGGGCACCGCTACGCCAACCGATACCGATACGGGACACCTTGGTCATGAATCAGTAGCATTGACTTTGTATTTGAAATTATAACATTCTGCCTTTACCTTGGGACATTTGAGCGAATGATTTCAGAATAGTTTGATGCAGAGGTCAGGTCTGTAAGCCACTTGCTTAGCTGGTACCTCTGGCAAGGGGTCGAGACTAAAAGAAAGTTTCACTTGGTTAGCTGGGAGGAGGTATGTAAGCGAAAGGAATATGGTGCCTCTCCTTATTTACAGGATTATGATTGATATGGGCTAAACTGAAAAATAGGTCTTTCTGAAACCGCTTCCCAATGAGGTTCAAAAGAGCAAAGTCAAATGTTGTTGAGTGGTCTAAGTCTATAAAATCTTTTGACTGTAATGTTTGGGCTTGCTTAATGCTTGGGCAGCTTAGCCTTTTGTAATTATGTAATGATTCATCATCATCACTTTTTCCTTTCTCTTTGCCAATAAATTATTGCCATTTGCCCTTAAAAAAAAAAGAAAAAAAGAAAATCGCCATTTCTTAAAAAAAAATGTTGCTTAGTTATGGTCCAAACATGTTAAATGTTTTTCCAATAAATCTATCTCATTACCCCAAAATATTCTTATCTTGCTGTATCTCAATGTTTTGGAAATCATTGCAGGTAAGGTGTAAGACCCTATACCCCAGAAATCTGGTTTGTACACTGGATAGCCGTTGGTTGTAGGTCCATTGGCCCCGAGAATATTTTGACTTGATCATAATGTTGTTCCATTATCGAGCCGCAGGCCGTATGTCAACCCGATGTCCGAATGTTAAGATACGGACTTAAAATTAAACAATCTTAGAAATGACCATTTTGTCCTTATTTTAGGTGGGGCTCCGCCAACATCGAGTTTTTAAATCCGTTAGGTCGGAGAGCCTAACCGTTGTGGTCGTAGTCAAGTTACGGAGTTACTGACGAAAACGGCATGTCAATATGACACCTGGATTGTAAGTTATGCATCGATATGTACATGTATAGTTTAATAAAATAACTCAAATGACCTCGGTTTTGTTTTAAAATCCTTAGAATACTTTTTGTTAAATCACTTACATAACATTTTGTTTATTGCCACCATAAGTTTAAACTTCTAAGATATTATCACAATACATCCCATAACCTCCTTTTTAGCTAAAAGCCATTTACAAGTCTATAAATAGACAAAACCCACTTTCAAACATTTCATTTCCAGCCAACACTCTAGTTGAGGAAAAGAAGAAGAAGAAGAGGAAAAGAAGAAGAAGAAGAAGAAGAGAAGAAGAAGAAGAAGAAAAAGAAAGAGAAGCTGAGGTTGAGAGCCAAACCTCTGATACTTTCAGGTGAGTGCATAGATTAGGAGCACTTCGATGTGTACGTTGAGGTTTCTTTCAAAACCCTATCGCTGAAATTTCTGTTTAAGGGTTAGGGTTTTGCTGAATTTTCAGTTTTAAAGTTAAAGAATTGTTGGATTTTATTTAAGGGTTAGGGTTTTGCTGAATTTTCAGTTTTAAAGTTAAAGAATTGCTGGATTTTGTTTAAGGGTTAGGGTTTTGCTGAATTTTCAGTTTTAAAGTTAAAGAATTGCTGGATTTTGTTTAAGGGTTAGGGTTTTGCTGAATTTACAGTTTTAAGGTTAAAGAATTGCTGGATTTTGTTTAAGGGTTAGGGTTTTGCTAGATTTTCTGTTGTAGGAATTATATAGGAATTATATATTGCTGGAATTAGGTGCTGGAATGAGGTTATTGCTGGATTTTCTTACGGGTATGGCTGGCTTTGCTGAGTTAGTTGATTAGGTTATGAATGGAAGATTGGATGATAGATAAGATTTAGTTTTGTTGCAAGTGATACGTATTTCTAACGATTTCTCTCTTTGTTCCTTCCAATATCCGCCTGCTACCTATTTGACAAATTGTTTCAAAGGAATATCCTTTATCCTTTTAATGTAGATCATTCTTGAGAAAAAGCATGCTTGTAGCATGAAGTTTTATAGCAGATTGACTAAGTCATGTGCATATCATATGCATGAATCATAGTTGTTATATCCTTGTTTGCTTGAGAGAGAATGAATCATATCATGATGTGGTGATCATAGTGGGTTGTGGTGCGACACACGATGTGTCTATGATGAGTATGTAAACTGCCTCGATACATGTTGTATTAAATGAGACCCTTATGAGGAACTTAACTGTGGAACTTAAATGTATGACGAATGTATGAGGAGACCACATGAGGAAGGTCGTCCTATGCTTGCCTTGAAAATCATGACATATTGTGCTTGTATGTGGACTTATGCATATGGTAGTTGTAAATGCGATGAAATATACGTTGTTATAACTTGAGTTGGACACCACACCGGAAATGTGTAATTCAATAGGACATGATTAGAGGGTCCGTGGGTGAAAGTCCCTAAACCCCGATTGGTATCATTGGGAGCGACCAATGCTTAGACCGGGTGGAAGAACAGAGCGCTGAAATGCCGAAATACCCAAGTAGGCAGCGACTCCCACCGACGCGTGTCGATTGGTTGAGAGGTTTGACTTGACACCGCTTATGGGCAAGCAAAGATAGGTTGTGTGTGACGAGCTCGTAAATTGTCCGCTATCGTTTTGCCGTGCGACTTATGACTTCTCATTGTTAGGCGGATATAGTGAGGTTCAACACAAGTGGGTTAGACTAGTTCGGCCCGTGAACTATGTAGTCCCACCTCTGTAGTTGACCACGGTAGAAAAGTCTATACAAGTGGGTAGAAGTCCCACCTCTGTTTTAGACTTTGGTGATCCAATTGGGAAATATGAAAAGTTGTGGAAATGTTGAAAGCGTGTGTATGTTACAAGTGGGTAGAAGTCCTACCTCTGTATATAAAAATGATTTGGAAGCCTGTGCATTAATGTGCATTAAATGAGCATGACATGAAATATGCATTGTCACGGCACACACGCACTCACTGGGCTTAGTAGCTCAAGCTTTCCTTTCTATTTTTTTTCAGGTGAGAGTAGGGAGCTGCAGGAGTAGCGGCTACAGATTCCAGTTGTCCTTTTTGTTTTGTACATATCAGTGTGTATTTTTTTGTAATACCCTGCATATGTACATCAGGTATAGTAAATATGACGTGGTTTATGCTTTGGTTTTGCCCTGATGTGCTCAGTTGTACACAGTGAATATGATGAAATTTTAAGAAATGCAACGTGTTTGTTGGTTTTACTTTCAGAAATCCTCCTTGTGGAGCCCCGCTTATGTGACTTAGTATGTGTTACTTGAAAGTCCCAAGAATCGGAGTTCTACGGAGGCTGTCAACCAAAATCTGGTGTTTAGTAATCGTGGATTACCAACACTAGATTTAGGGTCGTGACATAAGGGTAGATCATATGGCTCTTGCTCTGTCAAAGACATTCATGTCAGTAATAGTTGATACTATACAATCTCTTTTGCAACACCAATAAGTGCGTTTGTGATCGTTATCTGACAACTGTTTGTTAATTGCTCCAGATATTAAATTTAACTTGATAGTCTTTTGGCAGTATCTTTGCTTGTCAGATCTTGCAAGTCTTCTATGATGAAAGCATCAAATTGAAACATAAGCAAGCAGCTTCATCATTCTGAACGTGTTTCCACTGCAGATAATACTTTGCTCTGTGTGAGGCTCTTTCGCAGGGTAAAGAAGGATACAACCATTGGAGAGGTACTATATAACATTTTGTAAGTCTTCTATGATGAAATTTGGTTAAGGTTGCAAATGTGTTTTTTCTTTTGTGCTGGTTTAATTAATGGTGACTAGAGGAGGTATGGATCGTTGGGCTTCTGATGGTGGACGTGTCTGTAATTTATCTGTGATGAACTAATGATTGAGGTTTATCTCCTTTTTGTTTCGTTTTTGGAGTTTTTTTTTTTGTTTGATAGATATCTACTAGCCTTTTGTTGTAGTTTATTATGGTTTTCTCCCATGAGAGTTGTGATCTCACTGCCACCCTTACACAATCTCTATCATACAGAGATTCTATCTTTTAATTTTGTGTAATGGGATGCTCTTTTAGGATTACTGAAACTCAAGAGTGTGGATGTCGTTTGATATACAGGCACGTCTTGGATCTTTATTTGTATTGGATCTTTATTCACAAACTTAGTTCTTGTCCATAGTTAATGCATTGAGTTTTTGTACCTACTGTGCTCGGATGTATTTTATCTTTCATCTTGTTTCTTTGTTATTTGTCTCGTTTGTATCTAGAGCACGGGAGGTACTTTTAGACATCGGTATGTCAGGCCATTCAGTTAATCACTTCAGTTAAAAGTACATAATCATAAGATTGAGCTTCCTATTTATTACAAACAGAAAATTTTCCTATTTGGTACCTAATCTGTGCCTATGTGGCCCACTGTCGTGACTTGAGTCGAGACCAAATGAGTTGATCCAAGTCTAAAAGACATGGCGTAGATACTTACAGTAAAAGTATTATAAAATAAAGATGTTGTCAAAGCATCCAACACTTATATTATTAAAATATCAAATTTCTCTCTAAAATGATCTCATTTCTACTCACATTCAAATAGAAATTGTTAAAACTTAAGATTTGGGAAGTGAGATGGATTGGAACATGTACAAATGATTATCTTCATTAGTTAATTTAATATTTATAGATTTTTTTTATTATTATTTGGGATGTAATTAATTTCTTTTTGCTGTTTTGTTTTGCAGGTTGTAGGTAAAGATGAAGGGGAGTTGGATCGATGGATTTTTTTATGTGTATTTGGAACCATTCAACTTATTATTGTAAATATTATTTTAATATTCATTTTTAACTATGTTGTGCAACATTTTTTTATATTTCAAATATATATTTTTAAAAAATACAGATTTTAATCAAATATAAATAACCAAATACATTAGAAAAAAAAAAACATTTTTACCAGCGATCTATACTGGCACTTCGGCAAACCATTAGCGTTTTGGTAGACCTTTGGTGGCGATTCGGCATACATTTACCAGCACTTACAAGACTTTTTCAAGCACTTGTCAGGCTTTTCCCGGTGCTTAGGAAGACCTTTAATGACGCATTCAGGTTATAATGGCAGTCAAAAGAAGCACCGGTAAAGGCTACTGACTGCCAGTAAAGGCGGCTGACCGCTGGTAAAGTTCCCTTAATAGTGGCGGTCAGCAAAACCACTAGAAAAGCCTAATGGGCACTGGTAAATAAACTACCGACGCCTCCTTTTTCGGCGTGTCTGGCCACCGGCAAAGCCTTTGTCGGCAGTTTTTGGGACCTTTACCGTTGGCTTTCTTGCAGTGATTCTACTTCTGATATCCACTGATTCAATTTAAAAAATCACATTGGCCCCCAACTATAATCAATGTGGACATTCTGAGTTTTGGATGGTCTGATTTTTGGGCCCTGGAGGTTTACTGATGTGCGACTTATGGATGGGTTGGATTCCGTGAACACATCACTGGCCCCACATCTGCCTGCTTATTGTGGTACTGGTACCACTGGAGTGTGCCCCTATCAGGGCTTTCCAAGGAAGTTGTGCTGGGATGCTAAGTGGGCCCTACTGTGATATTTGGAAGAACTGTTTTGCGAGATCACTTTAAGACATATTACCAAAAAAGAGGCGGATATAAAACTCAATTGGGTCATATGAGAGGGAAAATTAGGGAAAGAGTTTCCTAACATTGAAACCTTTATTGGCTCCACCTTGATGTTTATATGCCATCCAAACCCTTTATAAGGTCTGTCCCACTAAGATGAACTGAAATCAAAGTAAACTTAGCCTAATACGAAGCTTTTGTGGCCACATGAAAGTTTCAACGGTGGTCGCTAAATCCCCACTTCTTCCTCTTGCCTGGCACACTTGAGTTTTGGATCCACCTCATTTTTGGTTGCATATCCTAAAATGATCTTGCAAAACAGATGGACGGGGTGGATTTTTCTCAAACATCACGGTGGGGCCTACCTAGCATCCTAGTGCATGAACTTCCTGCGCAGGCATCCCTCTGATGTCAGGCATAACAATTTATCAAACTACATCTCGACACCAGCATCATCTACCAGCAGTTTTCTGTGCAGAAGTTTTCAGCCACATTTAAAAAAACAAAACAATTTTTAGCAGAAGTTTTAAATGCCAAATCCACTTATATCAATTCACCGAACCACTTCTAGAATGAATATAGCTCCACACTGATTTTACTGACAAAAGAACTGCCAAGGCAACAATAATATATATAGGAATGCTCAAAAGAGCATGTTTCAAGAGAATAATCTTACCTCCTGAAGAAGGGATCTTAGATTTCCAGCCCACCCTTTTAAAGAGAGGAAACCCAAGATAGATTTGGTGCTTGTAAGAACTGTAATGTGTTCCACCACCTTCACGCAATCATATGACACTTTTTCTGATATAATGTAATTACACTTTTTCCTGTACACCTTCAATGAATTCATAATCATTCAAAAACCTTATAAACTTTGAAATTGGATTTCTTGCCACAGAGAAACATCACCATGTCATTAGCAAAAAGGAGATGGGAGACAATAGGATTGTTGGGAAGCATGGAAGTGTGAGCCCTCAAGATCTAACAGTCTACACGAGTTTTGGAACCCTCACAAAGCAAAAGATTAATGCTCCAACGGCTCGCCTATCTCCACTAGCCTAGGTCCAACAAGGACATCCCCAAAGAAGATGACGAGGGGCATACTTACTATTTCAAGAAAAGATTTTTAACACCCCGCTGAGCTCCTCTATGCTAAAATGAATAGTTTTTGACACAGGGAAGAACGTGAGGTTGAGCACCATCTTCCTCGGATAACTGTTCCGAATCCCCTATTTATAGACGGTCGTGATGTCTACTAGTGTGTAAGGTTTTCGGTCAAAAACAGTAAGTGTCCTATTTGGCTTGACTACGCTGTTCTCCTAAATATTCTAAGCACTTTTCATGTTGGGCGCAACTTTATAGTAAAAACGGAATTAAAATAGGGAAATGACTGTCAATCCGATGATATTTAGCAAATCTGTTTTACACAACCCAGCGTAGCGGGGTTGGGTGGCTAAAGTAGCTCGTCCTACCCCAAAATCATATATTTTATGTCCGATTACTCATTCTGGTTTGCGAGATACGTTCGTTTTCAGTTTTGACGGTCCGGATCATCTCTGTCTCCGATCAGGCCTTTTCTTGTCCATCTTGGCCATGAAATTATCCGCGACTTGCTCTACATCAGTTTTGGAGATAGCGGGTTGCCTTGCCTAACCTCTCGAAGATCTAAAAAAACCAACCAGATTACCATTCATCACAATCGAAAACCAACAATTCATAATGCATTTCTTCACTATACTTACCAAAGCTTCTGAGAACTTCAAACAGAAAGCTCCACTTGAGTTCATACATCTTAGCCATATCTAATATGCAGATCACATTATTCCCAAGAACTTTCCTATCGAGTTCCTAGACAATTTTACGAGCCAAAGCAATATTCTCGGAAATATTCCTCCATGAAACAAAAGCTCCCTTGTTCTTCAGACATTAGCTTGGGCAAAATCATATTTAGTCTTGATTCTTCAGACATTAGCTTGGGAAAAATCATATTTAGTCTTGATTTCATTACATTGGAAATTTTTTATAAATGCAATTGCATAAGCTAATAGGCCGAAATTCTGAGAATACAAAGGATTTTCAACTTTTGGGATGAGAGATTTGAAAGACAAAGTGAAGTCTCTAGGAAGGTCAGCCTCTTGTAAGAAAACACACAGCCTTATAAATATTCTCCTACAATATTCCAACATGAAATAAAATAGAGAAGCCATTTGGACATAGGCCACTATCAATCGGAATGTTGTACACCACTTCTTTGACTTACTCCCTTGATGGGATATTCATCAGAATGGAATTATCTTCCGAAAAAACCTATATTTGGAATAATAGTAAATATACCTTTTGAAACAGTAAAGTTTTGAGAAGACAACATGCTTGAGAAAAACTGAATAGCTGCTTCTGAGATTTTTTGTAAACCTTCCATAACCTCCCCATTGCTGGTTTTATTTTTTTTGAAAATTTCTCATTTTTTTTTTCAAATTTCGACATCTACTATCAACCATAGTAGAATGATTTTTACTTTTGTCCCTTTCCACAAGCCAATTTACCCCAACTCCTGCTTCCAAAACACTCCTTTTGCAAGTTAGCCAGATTTGATTTAGTCTCTTCCAGAGCAACTTCATCTTGTAAACTTCTTAACATAAGTAACTTATTTTCAAGATGAATAGTTTCGAGATACTTTGAAAAATATTACAAAAAACATTTTTATTCCAATCTTTGAAAGCCTCCTTTAACCTTTTAAGCTTCAAAATAACCACAACAATAAGTGGACCCCGAATAGGTAGTCCAATTCCTTTCTACCGTTTCCAAAAAACCTTCACAAAATGTCTGCATCCTTCGGAATTTAAATGGCTTTAGGAGCTTTAAAGTGAGTCAAAAATAAAAATAAAAATGAAAGAAAGGAAGGAGCATTAAAGTGATCATCCTTCATAGATAACAATTGAGGCAAGTGATCTGAGGACACCCAAGAGAGATGAGAACCTTTAAAGTAGGAAATCATTATACACCAATGCTCTATCCAAACGAGTCCATATTCTTCTACCACCACTTGATTATCACATACACATTTTTTTTACCACACCCACACCCACACTACACACATCACACCACATGGGCACTCGATCCCATGATCAATGTTGAAACAGAGTCTGTCTACCACTAGGCCATTGAGCTGGACCCATACCTGCAGTCCGTAGACTTGCTACCTTCTACTCTATTCACTGTATTGGCACTATCATTAACATGATTGACTGTAACATCATCGTGCGCCAATTTATCACCAGAATACAACAATTTTTGGATCCACTACTTTTTGCCTTCCCTACCACTATTGCCCTTCTTCAGACCTGGTTTGTTCACTTCTAGTGGCGGTTCAAGCTTCATTTTCTCATCACATATTCTGCATTTATTAGAAGAACACCCCCTTCTCGGCATTGATAACCCATGAGACTTGACGAGCAATACGAATTGGTTGCTTCATTAGAGCTTGATAATCTCATGATAAAATGCATACAACATATTCCATTCAGGCAAATTGGAGAAAAAAAAAAAAAAACATTGACTTAACCTGATCTGCACCTCATATATTTCTCCTTTCAAACCCCATCCAAACAAATCACAACCTAGATTTCCTCTACTGTGGGACTTGCATTGACAAAACACCCCACCATCGCTTGCTTCCATGGATATACTGCAAGAGTCATCTCCTCATCCATGAAAGTGATAACTGGAATCCCCTCAAACATGGCTTCTTGAACATGATACTTGGCTTGCTTATGCAGTTACACTGATGCCAATTTCAAAACATCAGAAGTTTTAGATAGAGCCTTCAACTTATCTGGCAGCTTTGAATTAGACCAGCCCCAAAAGCTGGCCTCCTCCATGGGAGGATTTTCCATTGGAAAACCATAATCTCACTGCACCCAAAATGGATTTTTCTTCTCCAGATGGTCTTGCAAGATGGCATACTAAAACCTCATCCTCACTGAATCACAATATTCTGTAAGAGAACTTATGTGTGATGGGTAAGTAAACTGTGATGATAATCCAATGATGATTTCCCTAGATTTCCTTGAGCACTATCGAAACATGGATTCCATTTTTGAGGGTTTTGTTTGGATAGTAAGTGGAAGTCTCATAAAGCTACATTTCAAAAAAGGAAAAAGAAAAAGAAAAAGAAAAGAAAACTCATAAATCTCTCACAATTGTCCCCTTTTGTCTTGTGCATGAAAATTGGGTAACGATTGCTTTATGAAGTCCAATATTACCTCGGCTATCCAAACATAGCGAGACGTCTCATCATGGGGAAGCTCATTCATTTTCTTTTTCTGTCTGTCCAAACAGGTCCTTGCATATGTTATTAGTAAACTTCCCTCATGCAGAGTAATATACATACATGCATTTTGTTTCATAGAAGAAAGTATATATCTCTGGGTTCTGAATATAGATTTACATTACGACTTAATCTACACTAAGAGTATAAAACCATAATTTTGGATTGGTAAAATAGCTAGAATCACAGAATTCGAAACAGAAAATGTAGGGAGTTGGGGATTTAGGTAACATTGGTATGCTGGCTGATTTGCTAGGGAAAGTAAGCGTAATTGAATTATCACTCTTTCTACACATTAAACATGTGTTTCTTGCTTTCCAACAATCCCTTGTTTTCTACTTGAACCTCAATAACTGATCAAGCATATATGAGGATGAAGTCCAAAACATTCTTCCTCCATTTTTGCTTAATTGACCGAGGGAAAACTTGATAGAAATACAGGCGCTTGTTGCTAACCCTGGCAAAACGAGTTGCAAATGGTCACTGTTTAATCAATTGAAAATGATCAAATCATCCAATTTGTCTGGGCCACAAATTTGTCTTCTGGTTTAAATTCCCTATTGGGAGCATCCTGATATGCTAATTTGACATAGGTGGGACCAATGGTTCAGTGATCCATACCGTTGATCTGATGGGCCATGCCATGGGTATGGGGTTGCCCTGAAAATCTTCCAGATTGGATGATTCTAACCCAAAGATTGCATGTCTGGGAACTTCCAATGTGGCAGATATTTTTGGGCATCCCCCATCCACATCAACAATCTGGATCACCAAATCATGGGCCCCACTTGTAAAGGATGGGTGCATCACAACACTATTTACACCTTGATCCATTAGGATGTAGGACCTGATGATTCCTCTCTTCTAGACATGGACACAACTCACAAACCTGTTCAATGGAACTGAATCTTTAGATCTGTATGCTATAGCTGATTGCCAGTTCAGGTCATCAGGACCCACATGTAAATATGTGAATTTTTTAATCTTGAGTGGCTTTCATTTTCTCTTAAACTGAGTTTAAGATTTGAATCTGCTATATCTGTTTGTGCTTTGATGTATAGTGTTTCTAAATTGAGGTACAGGCCGAGAGTTGATATAATTCTGTTCTGTTTTTTCAGTTTGCCATTTGCGCAAGTGGGGCCCATGGTTTTTTGATCCAAGCCATCGATATGAAGAACTCATAATTCTAAATGGATATGAACTGATCTTTTTAGTAGGCTACTTCCGGAGTTTTAAGTTTAAAAAATAAATAAATCCTAGAATTGGACCGTAATCCTGCTCTCATTCCACCCATATATCATAGCCAGTTGAATAGCTATCTTTTTATAAAAATTCTCCACCGTAGATCGATTGCACCCCAAAAAATAACTCAGATTTTCTATCTTCCTAACCGTCCACTTGCAGGACATCAGACAGAAGGCTAGGTTGTCCTGTTGAGGATATTTTTAGAGCATGATCCATCCACAGTGGTCTCCGACTTACCAATGGTCTGGATCACTGGAACATGGGGCCCACTTGTGCAAACTGAAATCCCATGCACTCGAATCATTGGCCTGCAACAACATTAAAGTCTCATAACGGTTAGAATGACTACCGCCATCAACTGCATCTCCTTTTTCAAATGAGTTGTGATAATAGTTTTAGAACTGATATTATAGAGGAACGGCCGGAGCTTGGAACGTTTTATAGCTTGCCAGATGAAGTAAAAAGGTGGGGCACTGTTATTTTGACAGAAACTAATGAAAATTAAGAGAAATCATGAAACGAAGTCCAAACGCCGTCAAAGCTGTTGTAGTAGCCGTTATAAACATATATTGTTATAGGACCGGCATGCCCTTTATACCTATATCATGACATAAAAGCTGCGGGTCATTATTGCTGCAAGCTGATAAGCATAGCCATTTTCAAGACATGGATTTTAGTTGCTTAAATGGGCATTGTAGATGGTGTTGAATTGATGAGAATGTCTGTTTCCTTCAACAAATGGAATAATCCAAATATGGGAAGTTCCCATGCAGTTGAGCTTCTATGGGGCCCACTGCGATGTTTGTGTAGCAACCACTCTGTCCATCAGTTGTGCCATGGGCTGACCCAAAACTCAGGTGAGTCGCACGGCAGGAAAAAAATGTAAAATGGGTTGATGGCACACATATATCAATGGCCCGGACATGGCTCAAATGTATGAGAACTTCCCATACAGTCGACTACATTGAATGAGAGATACTTTAAACTCTGGCAAAGTGTGATGGATGATATGCAGGCAGTTCTAAATTATCGAGAAATTGCAAACTTGGAACACAAATAATTCAAAATAAACTGGTCCAAATTATAAGTACCAGTTTAGATGAAACCAGAAATTACTCTTACTTGCTCGTCCAACTATTGTATTTCCTGACATTTATGACAGGGTTAAATAAATAACATCTAATAGTCTTATTTTAAAAAACAAGCGTCCACTTTGTACCATTCAACCCATCTGGTTTTTAGCCTGTAACTCTGCCACAACTGTTCTTGCACAATCTCGTAGTTTTTTTTTTTTTTTTTATTTAATATTTGCCACATGTATCATTTCTAAGTGTCTGCATATCAAATGTTATATCCAGCCAGAGTATCAAATAACATTCCCCATTGGATAAAGGCTAGTATCCATTTAATGTTCTAACTATTACACCCATCTCTTTATATCACATGACATCATCAACATGATTAAATATTACATGGCAATGTGTGTTATCAAATCATGCATGTGAAAAGAAGAGGGTTTTATGAACAATTCCTTTCATTGAAGTATCTTCAAATGTAAAATGGTGTTTTTTCCACCGTTCAGCCAAGAATAAAGCATTATACAAATGTTCTTAAAGTCGTAGTTATGTTTTATTTCATGTGCAATGAATAACAAAATGGTGCTACGTACAAAGAGTAGAGCATGTGCCGCCATCGTGGACATGATTTGTATAGAGTATACTGGCCCCAACAACCATTAGTTAATAGGGGGTGATGCCAGAGCTTTACGGATTGGACACTAGTGCCAGAGGTATTGATGAATGCACATGTTTTCTTCATGTTCGCACCCTAGCTTACACATCACATCTCTCGCTAGGTACTCTTTGTAAAAAGAGAAGATCTGTCTTTTAGTTTCTAAGAAAAATAAAGAGAATCCCCGCATTTAAAGTGTGGGCTTCAAGAGTGCCCTGCGAGTTTTAAAGGGTGCCCATACTTAGGGAATGATCACATGTGTTCGGATGTTTGAGCTGGGTGGCCACCGATTATGCGTATATAGGATCCAAACTGGACATTTGGTGTGTCTCCTCACACCATACATACCAATAACCATTCATATTAGCAACTCAAGTAGGACATTGCAGGGAGCATTTACAATCAACCTTAAAACATATATATTGACTTTCTTGTTGTATACCTAAAGTTTCTTAAGTTTGAGTGTCTCTGTCCTGATGGGGCACACTTGATGAATGGGTTGGAAAGTGCAGTAGAAGCTCTAATATAGTATTCTAAACCTTACTTTAAAGAGGAATGAAAATTCACTCTATTATCATTTCCATTGCATGCTAGTTCATTATTATCATAAGACCACTTCATCTCATGGGCCTAAAACATGATAACGATTGTCATAAGACCACAACTTCATCTCAAAGCCAGGAAGGGTAAAAATATCATATAGAGTATCAAAAGACATAACTAACCCTCATCACGAATAATTTCTTATTTATAAGACGAAACACTTAGCACATCTAATTTAAGAAGAACCAACTTAAAATTAAAAGGAGAAACAATTTAGCATATCTAATTTAAAAAGGAAAATGACTAAAGATCAATCATCAATTTACCTACATAACCTTGTCCCAACTATTTGGGCTAGGCTTTCTCAATCTTGTTTGTTGGAAGCACATATGTCAGACACGTGCCCACATGCATGCATGCTTGACATGTGGCAGTCTTAGACCACATGCATGTTGCATGTGTGCCATGTGTGATGACATGTGTGGGCTAGGGCAACTCCTAGTGGGCCCCACCTTACACGTGGCAACAACCTATGCCACCTCCTTTCTCCCTTATGGGAGAGGTAAGTTGTGCACACATGCACCAAAGAATAAAAGAGAGAGGAAGAAATTTTTGTGCACGTAGTACGAGGTATACATGTGCGGTGTAGAGAAGGTTCTGCTTTTGGTCTTGCTTGAGGTTACCATCATCACCGTCGGATTAGGTAAGTGAATTGACTTGTCTTCTCTTTATTTAGTTGATTTAAAGGGGACATTGGCTTCCATGTTTCGGCTCTCGATTTGGTCGTGTAATCGCATTGTTTGATCTGCAATTATATCAATGGCCTAATCCACCACGCTATTTGTCTGCACCCAACACTGTTTAAACCGGAATTTCATGATAGCCTAGCAAAAAATCAACAACCAACTGCCCACATAACATCAGCACTCCTCTTTTACTTACAGGGGAGCGGAAGGCACAATCACAACGAGCCGGAGTTGGAAAGATCAATATGATTATAAGAACAAATCACATACAACCAAAAGTGCATTAGTTGTGCAGACACACCTTTCCTGACAATGCACCACTTCTATAGGAATAGGCCCCAACACGAAGATCACCTGGAACAAAAATCAAACTGGCCCTCTCATTAGGTGGGCTGGGCTGCTTGGTCGAAATCAATAGAAAATTGACAGTCTGACCCAACATACAGGCGTAGCCTACTTAATGAGCAGACCTGCCTGATTTTTATACCAGGTGATCTTCATTGTGGGGGCTACCATTTGCATGGTACAGTTTTTCTATGCAAATGGTATGTTGGCAGTAAAGATGTGGCTCGACGACAGTTATCTTACTTTCAGCTGTATGTGATTAGTTCTCCATGGTTATAGTTCTGATAAAATGCGGAATGCATTCAAAACTCCACCTAAGGGCTAGTACAGGCGTACCTAAAAATGCTTGTAGCATAGCTCGTTCATCGTATGGGTTGAAAAGGCAATGATAATGGGTCCAAACCTTTGCATTTAACTCTTGGAATTTACGATAGGAGTGTTTAGCATGTCCCACTGTCAACATTTTGTGGGATAGCCAAACAGTTCCCCTCCACAAAATTCATGTGGGTGGAGCTTCATTCCATTGTCATTCCATGTGCATCCAAAATGCACTAAGCTTGCTAAAATAAAGTTGTGAACATTTCAAGAGATCTAGCAATGACTTAAAAAATTCAAGTCTAGCAAGTATAGATACCAATCTCACTTCTGCTAGTGAGATGCATACCAAATCTACACAATATAATTCAAATGTCATATAATAGCAATAAATTACAATAGATTCAACCTGACCGCGGCGCGCCGCGGTGATTGCGGTTCCACCGCGGTCCGCCTTGCCCGGCGCTGGGCCGCCACGGTGGGGTGTTGTTCTCCACCGTCCCAAGGTGCCAAATGCACCCTGGGTCCACTTGTCTCCCCCCCGGATTGATGCATGTGGCCCCCGACTCTTTTTCGAGTCGTTCCGGGTCAAATCAGATGTATCTTGCAATCCGGAAAGAGTTATCTGACGTATAATATATGATTTTGGGGTAGAACGAGCTAATGAAGCCAACCAACCCAGCTATGCCAGATTGCAGAGCCCAGAATTGTGAAAAAACCTTGGATCAATGGTCATTTCCCCGTTTCAATTTCGTCTTTACTATAACTAGTAGGTTTAGTTTGATCACTCTTCATCCGTTGGACTTTAGGAGTTGCGCCCAACGTGAAAAGAGCTTAGAATAATTAGGAGAACGGTTTGGTGAAGCCAAATAGGACACTTACTATTTTTGGCCAAAAACTTTGCGCACTAGTAGACATCACGACCCTATAGTAAGTCGTGAATTCTAGGAGTTTTAGTTGTAGTTTGTTTCTTATTTCTTTCCCATTACTTGGTGTCCCTATTTAAAGGGTTGTGAACTCTTTTTCTTTTGTCATTCATTAATCAATTTCAAATTTATTAGAATCTATTTCTACTTCTTGCTTTCTTTCCTCATGGATTCGAGAAGTCTCTGTGAGGAGTCCAGAGAAGCTCCGAGGATTCGGAGTAGTTATCATCATCATGCTTATCTCGTATTCTACCGATTTTCAACGGTTGGGGTGAGGTGGATTGTAATCTAGAATCATTAATAGACGGCCTAGGAATGTTTCAAAGTCGACCCGTGCGACCATGGTTGAATACAGACTCGATTTCGGCGTTCGTTTTCAGTGAACTTTGCCAATTGGCGAAATCGGGATACCTATGACTGTTTCTACGTTCAGTTGCTCCCTCCTAAGTCAGAGTGCGTCAGAGTGCGTCGTGTGACCATAACCCAGGTCCGGTTTAATCCAAATCATGCTCTGATACCAACGTAACATCCTGAAAATCGGGAGTCGAGCATAAACTCAACTCCCGAGTTCCAGAACATCACTTATGCAATAAAATGAATGATGATTGAATGTTGACTGTATTCGTGCATTGAACATGAGTGAGATTAAGCCAAAACAACATATTATACTCCAGAGACAGTTAAATTGCAAGTGGAAGACTGTGATAAACATATAAAATATAAAAAAACTGTGGTGAGTCTCCAGAGTGTGATAATGTTACCAGGTTAAAATAATTATAAGTACAATTCTAAAATATACCAAGTGTGAGGAAGTGTAATGTCTCCTATCCCAAGTACCATAGCCCCGTCAATACAATACCAGGTCTTCATAACCTGCCAGAGAGACACAGATAGGAGAACTCCTCATCATCATCATAGAAGTAGTCCGGCTCTGCTTCATAAGCATCGCCATCACCTGAAACTCAACAAATTTGGTTGATGTTGCAAACATCGTCCCGTAACGTGGGAGTGAGTGATCAACTCAGTGGAACAATAAAGCATAGGTTAACATGTTATCAATTCAGTCAAGCAGTAATGATAAAGTAGTAAAATCAAACACTCCTAATTACTCTTATTAATGCAAGTATGAATGCAGTCATGATGTATGCCCTTGCCAAACCACCCTCAGCGACACCATCTTACGTTCGCGCATGCATTCATCCCTCAGTGCCCCACATCTACCTGGCACATGCAATGCTATGATGAGCATGATTACCGAGTTGTTATTAGTCCATTTCAAACAGCAGTATTGGGAAACTAAGGTACCTCCCTCGTATCATTCCCAAACATGATCCATTCTAGGGTTGTCAATCCTAGTTAATTTCATATGACAATGTGTTTCTAGGTTGCTGCAGAGGCTGTCAGGGCTGTTACACGGAATCGTTGCACGACTCCCTCATCACCTCTTTAACGATTCATCACTATACAGATACAGGCCTAGTTCATACTCTATACATTGTGGCAAAACTCGTCGCCTCACCGCAAATTCAGAGTATGCTCGAGGTCACTACAAAGGGCTGCCAGGGCTGTTACACGGAATCGTTGCACCACTCCCCCATCACCTTATCAATGTAGGCCGACAGCACGAATATAGTGTCCCATACCACCATAATCGGCTCACGAGTCTGGTTGATCACTGGTCACTATAGGGAGGCACGTGGCCCCAGCGTAGGCCGACAGCTCGACCACGGTGTCCTATACCACCATGCCCGGCTCATGAGTCTTAGCGGATTGAGGTACCATGGTTAAAAGGGATTTCACTGGTAAATTTGGTACCCTAGGTTCAAGCAGTAGCGATCAAACATGGTGAACATACATTAGACAAATCGAGTTACTTGATGAGCTCGGCTAGCTCGAGCGCACAATAAGTTGAACGATATGAAGCACAAAAGCACTTCGTGTGGCCAACCACTATCGCTAACCGAAGTACGAATCGGGTTCGTCGAACACATCTCACTTGGCAAATGAATCTCAGCCACGAATTCAATCCCGTTACCGATTGTCTGGACTATACTCATAGCCCCAATCACATTCAATTACAGATAGTTAAAGCAGTAATGGATCAAGATTCAAATAATAAAATCAAAGTATGATATCATCTGTTTAGGGCTGCCAGGGCTGTTGCACGGAATCGTTACACCACTCCCCCATCACCCATGACGGATTTCATGGAATACAACATAAACATGTGAAGTAAATAGAGCAAAATTAAATAAACAAGTAATTCAGGCATGTTCACAAGCATGTCATAAAGCATGATATAAAGCATGTTATAAAGCATGTTATAAAGCACTATATAAACAAGAAATACAAACACATATATTTCATAAGTAAGCGGTTAAAGTAATTAACCACGTGGAGGAAATCATACCAGTCTCTAAGGTAGTTGAGAATCCTATCTCAATACCTACCTAGGGCATCATCATCCAAACACTTACTCTCTTAAGCATTTTCACAAACACTTAGCATACACTATTTCAACATACTTAGTGTATGTTAGCAAACATGTATTAGGGCGAGTCCCTTTCGCCAAGCAAGTATTTTACGCATATGTAATATATTTATACAACAAATAATCATGGCAAACACATCTCTAAAATATATACGTATATGGTACTTTCTACAATACAGTATTTCTACATACATAGTGTATATTAGCAAAACATGCATTAGGGCGAATCCTTTCGCCAAATAAGTATTTTATTCATATATCGTACATTCATACAACAAATAATCATGTCAAACACATTTTCAAAAAATATACATATACGGTATTTTCTACGAATACCTAGAATATGTAAAATTCCATATTCTACCACTTTAATCGAAACAGAAAACGGAAAGCACTTTGTACATGTGTAATTACATGCAGATCATGAATCTATCATTATCTGACATTGAAAGCGTTGAAAACCATAACCTATACACCTAAAGTCCGCACCTTTTATCGTAAAATCGAAACGGAGTCGATAGAATTGCTAAGTTTCCGTATTCGGCAGTTTGGCAACCTAGAGAACGAAATATGTTAGCTATTTCATAACCTACAACCTATACAACCCCAAAACAGATTAGGATTAGGGTTTCTCACCTAGAAATGGAGCTGGAATCACCGGGAAAGCGAATAGAAAAGGGCGGTGCAGCTTGTATAGTGGCAGGGGAGCTTGACAGGGAGATTCTCCCACATCTTCCACACTTTCTCTCTCTTTTCTCTAGGATTTTTCTCAAATTCGGATGGCTGAAATGAGAGAGGGTTTAAGGTCCTTATATAGCCTAAAAACTCACTGAAATAGACTTGTGGACGAGGTATACTTAGGTTATAACCAAAGTGAGCTGGTTTCAGCTCAATGGAGGACTTCTGGCGGGCCTCCTTGGGCCAAAGGTCGGACTTAAGCTCACTTATACCGGATCTACGTTCCATTAAGTTTTTATTCCAGTAGGGTTCTCAGATCACGCGTGGCGGACCAGTTTCAGTTCAACGGTCAGTAGATCTCGATCGGAGATTCCGAGTACATGTAAATGTTTATGAAAATTTTCCTGATCCGAGGGTGTAATTTGGTCAGATTCTGATGGTCTGGTTGCTTAATACTGATCCGCAAGCGACGAGTCTCAGATTACTATTCAAGATATTTATTTTGTAAAGAAACAAATGTTCTCACACTCTCTCGCTCTGGACTCAAGCGAACAGCCGTGGGACACTGTCTAGATTTGATTTCCGAGATGGTTGTCAAGCCCAGCGTAGCGGTCCTAATTCCTTAACTTGGTATTATTCGGACTTCCGACGTGCAGTCTAGATCTGATACGGAGTTTCAACGTGCTCCTGAGAGCAGTCGGGTAATGAGTTTGATCCGAGATTTTAGGGTAACCTAGCGTCAATGATTCTACAAGTTTTGGATCTTGCAGATCATATATAAAGTGATTCAAACGGATTTCGTAGCTAATCTAATTTAGCACTCAATTACTTTGTCTCATTTCTAAAGGATTTAATCCTAAGTGATTTCTGGTCGCGGTGGTACTCAGGCCTTTGTAGTTTGTATATAAGGTGATCCAAGTTATTACACTTAACTAGTTTAAGATAGTGTCTAGGGTGAAAGTACTTAGAAAAATTGAAAGAACAAGGTGGTGAAGGGTTGGATTTGTGAAGGAAATGGGTTTAGAAACGATTTTAAACTATGGGATTCTGTTCTGACAGGTTAATAAGGTGTTAAGAGCGGCCCATTACCTAAGGACGTCTAATTCCAGGTTGGCAAAAATCTTGGCTGTTACATATTGTCCCTAGATTGGGTGTATCCCATGGTTTCCAACACCATGTTTGGAATGTATGTAATTAAAAGTAAATCCTGAGATTTTCTTTCAAATTACACTTAGAAATTCATCATCATGGGATTTGGAAATCCCATCTCACACTTTCCAACACAAGGCTCATTTTCTAAAGCCTATAAAAATTAATTTTAATCCCATCCCACCCTCCTTCCAAACATGTCATTCCCAATCCCGAGGTGAGATTAGCAATGCAGTTTCATTTAATACAACTTAAGACCACTGGCCAAATAGGCCCTTGGAGTTTTGGACCTAGAGTGGTGCTCCTAGATTTCGAAAGACCTGACAGTATGGGAAGTCCAATAAATTGATAACGTGAACCCTATGACCTTCTTAGCTGGTATGGGCATATGTGAAGTGCTCGAGTGTAGTTAAATTCAAGTTTGGACAACTCAATTCCAATCAGGCAACTTTGACCCTAAGCGAGAAAACAATTTCTTGTATTAGAAATGGTATGAAATCATCTAGCGTATGAGCGTAGACTTTAGATTACAACTATTGGATTACTGCTACTCATAAGTTAAGATTAGGCTACTGGTTATACTAAGGGACGTAAAAGAATAATTATGCTAAGATATTTGAAAGATAGATTTAGTAGTTGACTTGGTTAGGTTGGTGTGAGGCCTTATTCCTTCGTTGAATCCCTTTACGACTTATAGGCTTCTTTAATAAATCTTAGGAAGGTTGTTTTGATTAGAAAATATTCATGCATTGGGAAAACTTATATATATCCCTTGGATTGAACGTTAGGTCAAATCAACATACCCCTTAGAATTGCCTTCTCAAGGACTTATTACAATCGGGAACATGGAGTAGAGAAACTATATATAAGCGAAATGTTCGCAGTTTGAATTGAATTTTCAATCCTGGTAGTTACCAATGAACTCAATGCTCTGATCAATCAGAAGATCGGGATCAACGAGGATTAAGAACTGATACGACAAACTTTCTGTCGTGGCTAGGCAGAAGGTCCATGTATCCGACTAAGACCCACTACACAACTTTCCTTCCGTGTTGGCCCGACCACTTACAACTAAAAGTTTATTATTTCGTCTTTGAGAAGTGTTAAGAACATATAGCCAATAGAGATTTTCTCTTTAGGCCCAAAGAATTTCCCAAATGGGCAACAGACAGTTAGGAATTACGTCCCAAATCATATGCTATGTTGGCATACATATTGTGCATATGAACTTAGAAAGATAACCTGCCTGTTAAGCTAGACATGATTAAATAAGGTAAGTCGGGACTGTGAAAAAAGTCATTCTTTGGTAGAATTAGACATCTTACCACAAACTCACACCCGTTCCTGAAATCAACCACAACCCTCATCGTTTTAGCTCCTTTCTATAACCATAGGTACCAATGCCATAGTACACATCATCGATGGAAGGAAGACCATTATATTGAGAGATCGTTTCCCATTGCATGTCGAGGATAAGTCCTAAATTACACCTTGTTCCGACATACAGATCAGGATGTTGATCTTGAGCCTTGAGAGTAGAAATTATTTTTTAAGAGGGGTAGAATATTTTGAGCCTAATCTAGTTAAGCCAGTCTATACATCCATTGGATCACAGTGGCGAAGCGAAAACGTGGTGGACCCCTGCCCCACTAGCCCAGGATCGAAGGGGATTGATCCAGGATACACATAAGGATAGGTCATTAAATAGGATTTGAATCTTCCTTAGAAAGTCAATGTTGAAGTTACTGGAATACAAGCAATTAGGGTCCAAGTGTTAAACCAATTTATACTAGAATAGGCCTAACAATGGGTACAAGCTGAATTATAATAGCCGAGGTCAATGTATCCACGATGTGCTCGTTGAATACAAACCCAATAGAAGTCTTAGCCAATTTCGGGGACGAAATTATTTTTAAGGGGGGTAGATTGTAACACCCCAGATTTTTCCTAACTTGGCAATGGACGCCCTTAGATGTAGAACTGCCCTAGGACCTTATTTTGTTGTAATTAGGGCGTGATTTAGTTAAGTATTAACAGCTTGGATTACTTAATATACAAACTACAAAGGCCCAAGTACCACCTCAGGCAGAAAATCAAATAGGACCAAATCCTTTAGAAATTAGACGAAAATTAACTAAGTGCTAAACTAGATTAGCTACGAAATCCACTTTAAATACGATCTATAAGACCCAAAACTTGTAGAATCATCGACGCTACATTACCCTATAATCTAGGATCAATCTCATTACCCAGTTGCTCTCGGGAGCATCATGAAACTCCGTATCGGAGTTGGACCGCACATTGAAAGTCCGATGACCACGAGACTAAACGCTTAGGACCGCCTTACTGGGCTTGACAACCATCTCAGAAATCAAATCCAGATAGTGTCCTGGGGCTATTCGCTTGAGCCCAGAGTGAAGTTTGTGAGAAACGTGGATATTTTAGAAATAAAAATCTAAATTTAAGTAATCTGAGACTTGTCGCTTACGGGCCGAATATAAGGATTCAGACCGTCAGAATCTGACCCAAATACACCCTCGGATCAGGGAAAATTTCCTACACAGGCCAGTATACTTGTGGCCCTGATCGGTGATCGTGGACCGTTGAACAGAAACTGGTCCGCCACGAGCGATTTGTAAATCCGATCGGACTGAAAACTTAACTTGACATAGGTCCATGGTCAGGGAGCTTAAGTCCGACCTTTGGCTCAAGGGGGGCTCCGGAAGTGCTCTGTTGAGCTGAAATAGACGCACTTTGGCTATAACCTAAGTATACCTTGGCCCTGGGGCCATTTCTATCAGTTTTAGGCCTATATAAGGACCTTAAGCCCTCTCCCATTCACTCCATACGAATTTGAGAAAACTTAGGAGAGAGAAGAGAGTAAAGAGAGAGAAGGTGTGGGAGAAGTGGGAGAAGATTCCTGGTACTCTATCCTGCCGTTCTGCGTGCTTAACCATCCCTATCTAATCATTATTCCGGCGATTCTGACTTCGTTCTTAGGTAAGGAAACCTAACCCTAATCTGTTCTAGGGTTCCAATTATTACAAGTGGCGAGATAGCTGACTTAACTCATGCTATAGGTTGATATACCATCGTTGACGAAGCCTTAGAGTTTCTAAGCGAATTTGTTACGCTTCTACGACGTAAGGTGCAGACTATAGATGTATAGGTTACGGTTTTCAAGGCTTTCAATGTTGGTTAATGATTTATTCTTGACGTGGGTGCTATTTTACATGCATAAAGTGATGTCAGTTTTATTTTTCAGTTATACGTTAACTATGTTGAATATATTATATTCTTCGTATTTGTAGAAAATACCGTATACGTATGAAATTTGGATTTGTGTCTAACATGATTATCTGTCATGACTATATGCTTGTTATGTATGCGACAACTCCCTAGCAAAAGGACTTGCCCTAAATCACGCCACGGCCAAGAGACGCTATATATGTTAAAGTGTGTAGCCCACGTGTTTGTGGAAATGATTAAATGAGTATGGAACCTGGATTCGTGCATGCCATGATTATCCGCCTTGGGTATATGCGTGTGGCATACGGAGAAACTCCCTAGTAAAAGGATTTGGCCTAATACATGTATAATCAACATATATCATGTATGATGATGTATGTAGTCTAAGTGTTTGCTGAAATGTCTGAATGAGTAAGTAGTTAGTAAATTGTAATGTATAAGGGTGTTGAGATATGATTCTCAACTCCTTTAACTATGTGTATGCTTTCCTCCATGTACCGTATATTATAGTGTCTGTTTATCTATGTAATGCATATGTATAAATCCATGTTTAAGTTGTATTCCATAAAATGCAAAAATAAAGCCGTGAAGGGTGATGGGGGAGTGGTGTAATGATTCCATGCAACAGCCCTGATAGCCCTAAAGCGGACAATATTGGACCTTTGATTGTATGATTTGAAATCTTGATCCATTACTGCTTTAACTATCTTCTAGGATATTTTGTTATAATTGAATGTGATTGGGGCTATTGTAGAGTTTAGGTAGTCGGTAATAGGCTTTGAGTTCGTGGCTGAGATTCATTCACCACATAGGACGTGTTTGACGAATCCGAGCCGTATTTCGGTTGGCGGCAATGGTTAGGCCACACTGAGTGCTTACGCACTTCATGTCGTTTAACTTGTCGTGCGCTCGGGCTAGTCGAGCTCATCAAGTAACCCGATTGACCCTATGTATGTTCACCATGTATGGACACTACTGCTTGAACCTGAGGTACCAAACTCACCAGTGAAAACCCCGTTAACTTTGGTACCTCGATCCGCTAAGACTCATGAGCCGGACATGATGGAATGGGACATTGTGGTCGAGCTGTCAGCCTACGCTGGGGCGACGAGCCTCCCTATAGTGACCAGTGAGCAATCCAGACTCGTGAGCTGAATACGGTGGTATGAGACACTATATTCGAGCTGTCGGCCTACACTGTGAAAACCCCGTTAACCTTGGTACCTCGATCCGCTAAGACTTATGAGCCGGACATGATGGAATGGGACACTGTGGTCGAGCTGTCAGCCTACGCTGGGGCGACGAGCCTCCCCGTAGTGACCAGTGAGCAATCCAGACTCGTGAGCTAAATACGGTAGTATGAGACACTGTATTCGAGCTGTCGGCCTACACTGATTTGGTGACAAGCCCTTTGTAGTGACCTCGAGCATACTCTGAGTCTGCGGCGAGGCAACGAGCCTTTCCGTAGCAACTAGAGTATAACTAGGCCTGCACTGATAAGGTGACGAGCCCTTTTGCAGTGACTTAGAACCGTATCATCGTATGAGTTTACTAGGACTGATGACCCTAGAATGGATCCTTGTTTGGAAAGTGATACAAGGGAGGTACCTTAGTTTTCCAATCCTGCTGCATGAAAATGACTAATAAGGGATTTGGTAATCACGTTCATGCATCGCATTACATGTGCGTTTGACGTTGATGGTCAAGTACTGAGGGAGTGTGGCATGCCGCTATCGTAAGGAGTCACTGAGGGAGCGTAGGCGAGGGTATGCATGTAACATCCCGAAAATCAGGGGTCGAGTAGTAATTTAACTCCCAAGTTCCAGAACATCACTTATGCAACAACATGAATGATGATTAAATGTTGACTGTATTCGTGCATTGAACATGAGTGAGATTAAGCTAAAACAGCATATCATACTCCAGAGACAGTTAAATTGCAAGCGGAAGACTGTGATAGACTTATAAAATATAAAAACTGTGGTGAGTCTCCAGAGTGTGATAAAGTTACCAGGTTAAATAATTACAAGTACAATTCTAAAACTTACCAAATGTGAGGAAGTGTAATATCTACTATCCCAAGTACCATAGCCCCGTTAATACATTACCAAGTCTTCATAGACATATCAGAGAGTTATAAGTAAGAGAACTCCTCAACATCATAGTAGTGGTCCGGCTCTGCTTCATAAGCATCGCCATCACTTGAAACTCAACAAATCTGGTTGGTGTGTACAACACCGTCCCGTAACATGGGAGTGAGTGATCAACTCAGTGGAACAGTAAAGCATAGGTTAACATGTTATCAATTCAGTCAAGCAGTAATGATAAAGTAGTACAATCAAACAATTCTAAATACTCTTATTAATGCAAGTATGAATGCAGTCATGATATATGCCCTTGCCAAACCACCCTCATGCGACATCATCTTACGTTCACGGATGCATACCTCCCTCAGTGCTCCACATCTATCAGGCACATGTGGTGCGATGATGAGCATGATTACCGAGTAGTTATTAGTCCATTTCAAATAGCAGTATTGGGAAACTAAGGTACCTCCCTTGTATCATTCCCAAACATGATCCATTCTAGGGTCGTCAGTCCTAGTTAATCTCATACGGTAATGTATTTCTAGGTCGCTGCAGAGGCTGCCAGGGCTGTTATGCACAATGGTTACACCACTCCCCCATCACCTCTTAAACGATTCATCACTATACAGAAACAGGCCTAATTCATACTCTATATACCGTAACAAAACTCTAAGACTCACCGCGATTTCAGAGTACGCTCGAGGTCACTACAAAGGGCTGCCAGGGCTGTTGTTCGCATTCGTTGCACCACTCCCCCATCACCTTATCAATGTAGGCCGACAGCACGAATATAGTATCCCATACCACCATAATCGGCTCACGAGTCTGGTTGCTCACTGGTCACTACGGGGAGGCACGTGGCCCCAGCGTAGGCCGACAGCTCGACCACGGTGTCCCATACCACCATGCCTGGCTCATGAGTCTTAGCGGATTAAGGTACCATGGTTAAAAGGGATTTCACTAGTAAGTTTGGTACCCTAGGTTCAAGCAGTAGCGTCCAAACATGGTGAACATACATTAGACAGATCGGGTTACTTGATGAGCTTGACTAGCTCGAGCGCACAATCAATTGAACGACATGAAGTGCATAAGCACTTCACGTGGCCTAACCACTGTCGCCAACTGAAGTACGACTCGGGTTCGTCAAACACATCCTACGTGGCGAAATGAATCTCAACCATGATCTCAAGTCTGGTACCGATTATCTGGACTAAAATCATAGTCCCAAAAGCAATCAATCCATATTCCAAAGCATGTAGAGTAAAGCATAATAAACAAAGTAAGTCAAGCATGTTAACAAACATGTCATAAAGCATGTTATAAAGCACCATATAAACAACAAATACAAAAATGAGTATTTTATCCATATATAATATATTCATACAACAAATAATCATGGCAAACACATTTCTAAAGATTATACGTATACGGTACTTTCTACAAATACCTAGAATATGTAAAATTCCATATTCTTCATCTTTAATCGAAACGGAAAATAGACAGCACTTTGTACATGTGCAATTGCATGCAGATCATGAATCTATCATTATATGACATTGAAAGAGTTAAAAACCATAACCTATACACCTAAAGTCCGTACCTTTTCTCGTAGAATCGTAAAGGAGTCGATGGATTCGCTAAGCTTTTGTATACGGCAGTTTGGTAACCTATAACATTCTTTCAGTTAGTTATTTCATAACCTAATTTTTTCGAGTCGTTATATTCACCTAAACTTCAAGATTTGTTTCTAACATGAAAGCACTTAAACAAGTTTGAAGGATAAGCTAGTGAGAGATGAGATTTGTGAAGCAAAAATAAGGTTTTCAGGAAAATGGTTTGAAGAAGAAATTTGAGACCTTTAAATTGAGTGTTTGAGAAGTTAATCAGGTGTTAGGATTGACCCATTGTCGAAGGATGTCTAATTCTAAGTGGTAAAAATCTGGGATGTTACAATGCATTATACATTCATACCATTCTTGCATTAACAAGAGTACTTAGGGATGTGTGATTTACTGTTTTATCATTATCGCTTGATTGAATTGATAACATGTTAACCTTTACTTTATTGTTCCACTAAGTTGATCACTCACTCCCACGTTATGGGACGGTGTTTAAAATACCAACCAAACCCTGTTGTAGTTTCAGATGATGGCGATGCATGCGAAGCAGAGCCGGACTTTTATGATGATGAGGAGGGTTTCTCCTATATGTTGTTATCAGGCTGGTCTATGTAGACCATGTTCTGATCGACGGGGTTACAGGGATGCTGATTAGATGCCATTACACTTGTTATTTTTCACTTTTGGAACACCCATATATATTCATTTTGTTCATTTTTGGAGTATACATGTATATATTTAACCTGGTAACATGTTCACACTCTGGAGACTTACAATAGTTTATATATTTTATATATCTATCACAGTCTTTCGTTTATAATATTTAATTGTCTCTGGATTATGATATACTGTTTTGGTATAATCCCACTCATGTTTAATGCACTAATATGAACAACATTCAATCATCATTATTTATGTTGCATAAGTGATGCGTTGAAACTCGGGAGTGGAGTTTATGCTCGACCCCCGATTTTCAGGGCGTTACAATGTAACCCCCTGAAAATTGGGGGTCGAGTAGAAACCCAACTCCCGAGTTCCAACACGTCACTTATGCAACATATTTAATGATGATTGTATGTTGTCTGTATTAGTGCATAAAACATGAATGAGATTAAGCCAAATCAGAAAAAATATAATCCAGGGAGAGTTGTAATACGCAAGCGGAAGACTGAAATGAATGTGTATAACTTTATAAACCAGTATAAGTCCCCAAAGTATGTATGCATTGCCAGGTCAATAATTATAAGTATTGTTTCAAAATATAAAATGTCAAAATCAATGTGATAGTCCATTGCAAGTATAACCCTGAAGCCCCGTCGATCAAAACGGTCTATATAAACCCGCCTGAATATTGCATATATGAGAAAGCATCCTCATTGTCTGCGAAGTCTGGCACCACCTCATCAGTCGGGTTGCCATCTGCAACTAAGACAGAGTCTGGTTGGTGTGTACAACACCGTCCCATAACGTGGGTGTGAGTAATCAACTCAGTGGAGCAATAAAGCAAAGGTTAACATATTATCAATTTAGTCAAACAGTAATGATAAAGCAATACACTCAAACATCCCTAAGTACTCTGATTAATGCAGGAATGGTATGTATAAATGATGCATGCCCTTATCTACACTCCCTCTGCGATCTTCATCTAACGATCGTGCATGTCAGTCACTTCCTCAGTGCTCTGCCCAATGCCAAATGGCACATGCAGTGCGGTGCATGAGCGTGATTACCAAGTTCTTATTAGTTATTTTCATACATCAGGATTGAGAAACTAAGGTACCTCCCTTATATCAATACCCAAACAATGATCCATTTTAGGGTCGTCAGTCCTAGTAAATCACATACGATGTTATGGTTCTAGGTCACTACAAAGGGCTCGTCACCTGATCAGTGTAGGCCTACTTTATACTCTAGTTGCTACGGAAGGCTAGTCGCCTCAACGTAGCCTTAGAGTATGCTCGAGGTCACTACAAAGGGCTCGTCACCTTATCAGTGTAGGCCGACAACTCGAATACAGTGTCCCATACCACCGTATTCGGCTCACGAGCTTTGGTTGCTCACTGGTCACTACAGGTGGGCTCGTCGCCCCGCTGTAGGCAGACAGCTCGACCACGGTGTCCCATACCACCATGTTTAGCTCATGGGTCTTAACGGATCAAGGTACTAAGGTTAACGGGGTTCACTGGTGAGTTTGGTATCTTAGGTTCAAGCAGTAGCATCCAAACATGGTGAAAATACATCAGGTCAATCGGGTTACTTGACGAGCTCGACTGGTACGAGCGCATACCGAATTGATCGACATGAAGTGCGTAAGCACTCCGTGTAGCGTAACCACTGTCGACAACCGAAGTACGACTCGGATTCGTCGAACATGTCCTATGTGGCGAAAACAATCTCAGCCACCTAGTCAGGACCTATTATCGATTGCCTGGACTATACCATAGTCCTAAACACACTCAATTTCAACAAATAAGCATATGAGACAGTCAAAGCAGTAATGAACAAATAATTCAATTCATACACCCATTTGATCATTTTATGAAATACAACATAAACATGTATTCTCAACTATACATTCCATAAATAAAACAGACAAAGAATATAAGTTACATGGAGGGAATCATACACATCGTTAAGGTAGTTGAGAATCTCATCTCAACACCCATATAAAGTATAATTTACTACATACTCGTTCATTCAGACATTTCTATAAACACTTAGACTACATATTCTAACATACATGATGTATGTTGGTGATAACATGTATTAGGGTAAATCCTTTCACCAAGGAGTTGTCATATATACAACAAGCATATATCCACGACCGATAATCATGGCAAACACAAATCTAAATTCCATACTCATACAAGCATTTCAACAAACACATGAAATACACTATTTTCGACATAGTTTATATGTATATGTAACACCCTGAAAATCGGGGGTCAAGTAGCAACTCAACTCTCGAGTTCCAAAACATCACTTATGCAACATATATGCTTATGATTAAAATATTGTCTGTGTTAGTGCATTAATTATGAGTGGGATTATACCAAAACAGTAATTCATACTCCAGATCAATTTATATAATGCAAGCGGAAGACTGAAAGATGTATATAAACGTATATGAGCCCAAAAGGATCACATCGGTCTCCAGAGTATGAACACATCATTGAGTCACCATGTACATGTAATAGTTCAAGAGTCAAAATGTCAAAAATAGTTCAACTACAATGATAAGCCTGTAGCTCCGTCAATCAGGACGGCCTAAGCGAAACCGCCGGAGAACTGCATATACTAGAACACATCCTGATCGCCATCGTAATCTGGCTCTGCCTCCAGAGTCGCATCGTCATCTGCGTCTAAGACAGAGTCTGGTGGGTGTTTAGAACACCGTCCTAGAACGTGGGAGTGAGTGATCAAATCAGTGGAATCATAGTGTAAAGGTTAACATGTTATCAACTCAGTAAAGCAGTAATGATAAAGCAGACATATCAGACATTCCTAGATATTCTTATTAATGCAAGGATGAAATGTATTCATAATGCATGCCCTCGCCTACACTCCCTCGTGCTACACCATCTTATGGTCGCGGCATGCTTTCTTCCCTCTATGCTCTTCAACTCGGGGCACATGTAGTGCGATGTTATGAGCGTGATTACCAAGTTCTTATTAGTCCTTTTCATACAGTAGGATTGGGAAACTAAGGTACCTCCCTTATATCATTTCCCAAATCCATTCTAGGGTCGTCAGTCCCAGCAAATCTCATATGATATTATGGTTCTAGGTCACTACAAAGGGCTCGTCGCTTTGATGCAGTGTAGTCTTAGTTTACACTCTAGTTGCTACGGAAAGGCTAGTTGCCTCAACGTAGACTCAGAGTATGCTCGATGTCACTACAAAGGGCTCGTCACCTTACCAGTGTAGGCCGACAGCTCGTATACAGTGTCCCATACCACCGTATTTGGCTCACGAGGCGGTGTTACTCACTGGTCACTACGGGTGGACTCGTCGCCCTGATGTAGGCCGATAGCTCGACCACAGTGTCACATACCACCATGTCCGGCTCATGAGTCTTAGCGGATCAAGGTACCAAGGTTAACGGGGTTTTCACTGGTGAGTTTGGTACCTTAGGTTCAAGTAGTAGCGTCCATACATGGTGAACATACATCGGGTCAATCGGGTTACTTGACGAGCTAGACTATTACCAGCGTACCTGAAGTTGATCGACATGAAGTGTGTAAACACTCCGTGTGGCCTAACCACTGCCGACAACTCTAGTACGGCTCAGGTTCGTCAAACACGTCCTACGTGGCGAATGAATCTCAGCCACGAACTCAAAGCTTGTTACCGATTGCCTGGACTATAGCATAGCCCCATACACATTCAATCTTAACCAATAAGCATATGAAGTAGTCAGAACAGGAGTAACCAAGTAATCTAATCATACTATCGAGCATGTTATAAGGTGCGACATAAACAAGAATTCATACACATGCCTTTTACAAGTAAAATGAAGAAACTAAACAACTTGCATGGAGGAAATCATACACATCCCTAAGGTAGTTGAGAATCCTATCTCAACACCCACCCAAAGCACTATTTACTAAGTACTTATACAAGCATTTTTACAAACACTTAGACTACACGTATTAACATACATAATGTATGTTGGCCAAAACATGTATTAGGGCGAATCCTTTCACCAAGGAGTTGTTACACATATAACTAGCATATACACACAGTAGTTAATCATGGAAAACACACTTTCATATTTGATACGTATACGGTATTTTCTACAAATACACAAAATACGCTAAACTCCACAAATTTCATATATAACTGAAACGCAAAACAAACATCGCATTTTGTATATGAAATAACATGCACATCAGGAATCTATTATTATCTGACATTGAAAGCTTTGAAAACCATAACCTATACGTCTATAGTCCACACCTTACGCCGATAAAGGCGTAATGGAGTCGTTTTAGACGTTAAGTCTTTGTCAACGGGGGATTTGCAACCTATAGCATGAGTTAAGTTAGCCATTTCATAACTAGCACTATCAAAAACCCTAAGTCAAATTAGGGTTAGGTTTCCTTACCTAAGTGTAACGTCGAAATCGTCGGAATAGCGATGTAGGTAGGGTAGCTAAGTACGTGAAACGACGAGATCGAACCCCAGGAAGAATCCCCACTTCCCTCTCTCTTTCTCTCTCTTTTCTTTCTTCTCTTTCTTAGGGTTTAGAAAATTCGTGTGAAGTGAGAGGGAGAGGGTTTAAGGTCCTTATATAGGCCCAGAACTGATGGGAATGACCCCAGGGCCAAGGTATACTTAGGTTATGTCTAAAGAGTGTTTGTTTCAGCTCAACGGAGCACTTTCGGAGGCCCGTTTTCTGCGTGCAGTCAGACTTAAGATCCCTAACCATGGATCTAGGTCAGGCTAAGTTTTTGGTCCGATCGGATTTACAGATCGACCGTGGCGGACTAGTTTCAGTTCAATGGTCATCGCCACTCGATCAGGGTCATAAGTACACTGACATGTGTATGAAATTTCTCCTGATCTGAGGGAGTATTTGGGTCAGATTCTAATGGTCTGAATCCTTATATTTGGCTAGCAAGCGACACAACTCAGTTTACTTAAATTCGGATTTCATTTCTAAATATATTCACGTTTCTCACACACTTCGCTCTGGGCTTAAGTTGTCCATTTCTGGATACTATCTGGATTTGATTTCCGAGATGGTTGTCAAACCCAGTAAGGCGGTCCTAAGCGTTTAGTCTCGTGGTCATCGGACTTTCGACGTACAGTCCAGGTCTAATGCGAAGTTTCAATGTGCTCCCGAGAGTAATAGGGTAATGAGATTGATCCTAGATTTCAGGGTAATGTAGCGTTAATGATTCTGCAAGTTCTGGGTCTTACAGTTCCTATTTAAAGTGGATCAAGCGGATTTCACAGCTAATCTAGTTTAGCACTTAGTTAATTTTCTCTAATTTCTAAAGGATTCGGTCCTGAATGATTTTTGCCTGAGGTGGTACTCGGGTCTTTGTACAGAATTTTCTGAGTCGTTATAATCTACCCCCCTTAAAGAAAATTTTCATCCTCGAAATTAGTACCTTTTCGTACTCCTTGAGAAGCTGAGGGTAGTTCTTACAGACCTCGGCTTCTGTCTCCCAAGTAGCCTCTTCCTCAGTGTGATGCGTCCACAATACTATCACAAATGGGATGACCTTGCTACGCAACACCTGATCCTTCCTATCTAAAATACGTGTCGGTTGCAGGATATAAGTAGCGTCCTCACTCAACTGCATCTACTCCCACTTGATAATGTGGAAAGGATCAGGGACGTACTTTTTCAGTATGGAAACATGAAATACGTTGTGAACACCAACAAGTGGTGTGGGCAAAGCCAAGCGATAAGCTACCACACTTACTCGGTCTAATATCTGGAATGGGCCAATGAACCGTGGTGTAAGTTTCCCCTTCGTACTAAACCGAAGGACTCCCTTCATAGGGAAAATTCTAAGAAACACATGATCTCCAACTTCGAACTCCAGCGGTTGCCGCCTCATATCGGCGTAGCTCTTTTGTCTACTCCGTGCTATAAGAAGTCGACGCCTGATAATGTTGATCTTCTCTGAGGTTGCCTGTACTAACTCTGGGCCAATCAAACTGCGCTCGCCAATCTCTGCCCAGCAATGCGGTGCTAGCAGGGGTGCCCATATAAGGCCTCATACGGAGCCATGCCAATACTCGCTTGAAAGTTATTATTGTAGGTGAACTCTGCATATGGAAGACAATCATCCCAACTGTCCTTAAAGTCCAAAATACAAGCCCGTAGCATATCCTCCAAAATCTGGTTAAGGTTTGTGGGTGGAACGGGGTGCTAAAATTTAGCTTCACACCCATCGCTTCCTAGATATGAGTCCAGAAGATAGATGTGAATCGCGTGTCTCAGTCCAACATGATCTCCAAAGGAACTCTATGCAGACGTAAAATCTCCCTGATATATAGCCTGGCTAACTCATCTGCAGAATTTGTGACTTTAATTGGGAGGAAGTGAGCCGATTTCATTAACTGGTCCACGATCACCCAAATAGAGTCATAACCCTTCCTCATCTTCGGTAGCCCCGAGATGAAGTCCATAGAGATGAAGTCCCACTTCCATTCAGCTATGGGCATGGGCTGAAGGAGTCTAGGAGGTTGGTGATGCTCGGCCTTAACCTGCTGGCACGTGAGACAACATGATACATACTCTGTTATATGGGCCTTCATATTGTCCCACCAATACGACCTCTTCATGTCTTGGTACATCTTCATGCTACCTGGATGCATTGCCAACTTCGAATTGTGCGTTGCCTCAAGAACTTCCTGTCTCAAATCATGAATGTCTGGAACGCATAAGCGGCCAAGATAACGCAAGCCCCCATCCGTACCAACACTCCATTCCGCATCCTCATCTCCACTAGCCTTTGTCCTCATCTCCTCTAACCACTAGTCTTCTCGCTGAGCCTCTCTGATTCGGTCATCAACTAGTGGCTGCACTCGAATATGCACGATACTCTCAAACGGTTCCTCTACTGTGAGCTTCTGCTCAAAGTCATGCATGAATTCCACCATGTGCCATTCCTCAACCATCAACATAGCCGTAAATGCTATCGCCTTCTTATGGCTCAACGCGTCTGCCAGAAGGTTAGCCTTGCCAGGATGGTAGGAAACCTCGAACTTGAAGTCCTTCAAGGTTTTCATCCATCGCTGTTGCCTCATGTTCAGGTCCCTCTGTGTGAATATGTACCTAGGGCTCTTGTGGTCGGAAAAGAGCTCGAACTCCTCTCCATAGAGGTAATGTCTCCAGAGCTTCAATACAAAAATGACGACCGTTAATTCCAGGTCATGCGTAGGGTAATTTCCCCCCTGTTTCGTTAACTGTCTCGAGGCATAAGCAATCACCCTGTCCTTCTGCATAAGGATACATCCCAAACCAACACAAGACGCGTCGGTATATATCTTATATTTGACCCCTTGCTCTGGTAATACTAGCACAGGGGCGGACGTCAACCTGTCCTTCAGCTCTTGAAAAGCTGTTTCTGCCTTCTCATTCCAGGCGAACTTCAGATCCTTTCGTGTCAACTGAGACAAAGGTTTGGTTATCTTCGAGAAGTCCCAAATGAATCGTCAATAGTAACCCGCAAGATCAAGAAAACTCCTCACGTCAGTAACCGAATCGGGATGTTCCCAGTCCTGAACAGCGGCGACCTTAGCAAGGTCCACCGCTATGCCTTCCTTGGATACCACATGCCCCAGGAACTTGACTTCATCTTTTCAGAAGTCGCATTTCTTGTACAGTGCGAACAACTGGTTCTTCTTTAGAGTATCCAAGACTGCTCGTAGGTATTCCTCGTGCTCTTCCCGACTCTTAGAGTATATCAGGATGTCATCAATAAATACGATGACGAATCGGAATAGAAACGACCGAAACATCCTGTTCATCATGTCCATGAATACGGCCGGTGCATTCGTAAGACCAAACGATATCACGAGAAACTCATAATGCCCAAAACTGGTCTTGAAGGTCGTCTTCTTCATGTCCTCATCTCTGATGTGCAACTGATTATACCCTAACTGCAGATCGATCTTCGAAAAATATCGTGCCCCCTCCAACAGATCAAACAGATCATCTATCCTAGGCAAATAGTACTTGTTCTTCATCGTCACTTGGTTCAACCTGCGTTAATCAATACACAATCGCAGTGAACCGTCTTTTTTCTTTACGAACAACACAGGTGATCCCCATGGAGACACGCTAGGTCGTATAAAGCTTGCATCTAACAGATCATTGATTTGTCTCCTCAGTTCCTCCATCTCACACAGAGGCATGTGATACGTCGGGAGTGAAATGGGTGTCGCACCAGGCGCTAGATCAATGGTGAAATCAATCTCACGATGAGGAGGCAGCCCAAGTATCTTACTGAACACTTCCTCAAAATCTCGAACTACAGGCGTGTTTTCAAGTACCGGGCTATTAACATTCTTCAATAAAGAAGTGTAACAAAGAGCTTGAAAAGGGCAACTGATCTGCATGGGAAATGAAAAGGGTGTGCCCTCATGCTCGTAAGTTGTCACTAGACGGGTCTCACAGTCAATCTCGGCCCTCACTTCAGTTAGCCAATCCATACCAAGGATGACGTCTAAATAGTATATCGTGGTGACATCAGGTCAATGCATATCGTCCTGCTCCCTAGATCTATCAAGCAACCCTCACACATTTTGGTGGCATCTGTAAAAGTCCCTGGTGCCGTGATAACTCGCACCCCAACCATCGGGGTCGTATTCAACCCTAAGCGCTTGACTGCAGAACATGATATCACGGAAATAGTGGATCCCGTATCGACCAACAGAAATATAGGGGTACCTTCAATGTGGGCGATGAGCTCGAAGGCCAAAGGTATGGTAGTTGTAGAATCAGGTGCTTCCGCTGTAAGTGCATGACGCATGCCTGCTGAGATCGATTACGCTGAGGCGCCATAGGTCGCTGAGGTGGCCTAAATCGAGGCCCAGGTGGCCGGAATGATGGATGAGTTGGTGCAATCCGTAGGGGTGGAGCCGATAGAACTTGAGGGCCAGGGTGGTCGATTCTCTGTAGTGGCGAAAACCCACTGTCTCTCATACGCGCAAAGAAACTCTCTGCAACGTGACCTGGTCTCCCACAATATGTACAGGTCACACTAGGTTGCCTCATCGGAACTAGTGGCGCCGCGATTCTGGGGGGAGAGTTGGTACGGGATCTCTTGCTGAGGAATGGCCTGCTCAGCATATCTGGTCGTGGCCTAGGGATCATAGGCCCATGAGAACATGACAAACGATCCCCGTCTTGCTCTGCTCGTATATATATGTTTACTAGCTCAGCATAGGAGGGTATGCTAGTACAACACATCTTCGAGCGAATATCAGGTCTAAGGCCCTCAGAGAAACGTCGCATCTGCATCTGCATGTCAGTAAGTATAGTAGGGATGTACCTGCCCAACTCCGTAAACCGGTGCTCGTAATCTGTCACTGACATGCCTCCCTGTTTGAGGTACAAGAATTCATTCTCCTTCTCGTGCTAGTACGTAAGGGGATAGTACTTCTCATGGAAGTGAGTCTCAAATGCTGCCCACGTCCATACATAATCAACTATAATGGTCTACGGGACACTATCCCACCATAAGCTAGCCTCCTCTTCTTCTTCCTGTTCCCCCTCTATCTCTTCCCTGCTTTCCTCCTCGCTTTCATACTCCTCACTAGCCGTCTCATCCTCACTCTCATCAAGTCAGGCTTGCCACTATCGTGGCCTGATTTTCATCTGATTGAGGGTGTTTCGTTGATGAAATGTTGCGGCACTGGGAGTTCTGCACTAAGTCTGTAGCCGAACACACGTGCAATCTTGCATATAAGCCGGCAGAAGGGGAGCGAATCAGTCCTTCTATTGGAGCGTGCGGTAAGAATTATCTGTCGCAAAACATACGTAGGCACGCACAACTTCTCTCCCTGCTTCACTTGGTATAGAAAGTCTACCATCAGGTGCGTGCACTCACTGCGATTGCCCCACTTGGGTACACGTTAAACGTGCAGATATGATGGAGTAGGCGGAAATCATCAGTCATGTTTGATGCCAAGAGGCTATGTTTAGCTGCCATTGAACCAGTCGACCACAAAGGAAATGCGTACGACGATCCCTTTTACGTGCACTCTTCAGATTCTTCTCACTCGCGTGGACTTGGCCAAGCGGTATTCCCATGAGTCGAGCTATTAGGCCAGCGTCAATTGTGGCCTCTCGACCCCTTCCCACAAAAATCTTAAACTGCAAGAGCTCCAACATAGGCTCTTGAGTATGGGCATAGAATGCTTGGACAGTGCCCACATTTGTACTATATTTTCCCACAAACACAGGGCCCCATTCGGCCTCACCCAGGCGCTCCAATAACAGATACTCTCCAAAGAGCTTCTCGTCAACATGAGCTTCGAAAAGGACTCTACGGTCATGAAACCTACCATGAGACATTTCTGCCAGAAGAATCCTTTCAAGGGGAGCCTGGGGATCAAGCTCCCGCTTCGTCCGGATCTTCAAATTAATGCTTAGACTTGCGGCGGCGACTTTCTTTTTCCTTGAACGAGTAGGGCGACTAGGCTCGGCTTCATCCACGACGCCCTTTCTCTTTCCCATGAGAGAAAGAATGGTGGAAATGGAGAAGATGCCTATCACAAGCTCGAACAATGCCATAGAAAAGGAAATAAAATGGGGAAATAGGAGGGATACTTGAGTTCCCACGAATTTGAGACACAAAGTGGGGCTTGAATGCTTAAATGAAAGGGGAATGAAGAAGGTAAACAGCTGTGGAGGGAGATTTCGAATGTGTGGTGAAGGTGGTGCACGAAAACGGAAGAAGGAGCACTTGGAGGGAGGATTTGAATGGAGATTTGGGTGTTTCCTTGAGAAAAAAAGAGCTTGGAGGGGTAGTTTGTGAAGGAGGGGTGACCAAGGAGGGGTTTTAATTGAAAACCCGTGCATAAGTGGGCCATACAATGCCCTAGAAACAATCGGCCAGATCGGCCCGCCCGACCAAGCCCGCCTGGCGGCGAGGCCTAGCCAAACCGGCAAGGTCCTCGCCGGTCTCTGGACCTTTCGGCGAGGGCTCGCCATTTGGGCGAGGTCCTCCTGCCCCCTGAACTTCAAATGTATGTGGGTCCCACCCTGGGTCCCCCTGGAAGAGTCCCGTTTGGCCCTCGACTCTACTTTTAGTCATTTCGGGTCCTCTCGGGTGTGTTTCTGATGTACAACTGCATATGTATGGTATTGAGGGCTGAGAAGAGGTAATTTACTATCTAAACCCGTCGATAGATGGTCTAGGAAGGATCCGGGGTCGCCTCAAGCGATCACGGAGGTGTACGGACTCGATCTCGGCGATCGATATCGATGAACTTCGTCAATTGACAAAATCGGGAAAACCTAAGCTTGTTTCTACATTTTCCTCGCACCCACCTATGTCGAAAAGTGTCACCGTACATCGTGTGACCATAACTCAGGTCCGTTTTAATCCATATCATACTCTGATACCAACTTGTAACGCCCTGAAAATCGGGGGTCGAGTAGCAGCTCAACTCCTGAGTTCTAAAACATCACTTATGCAACATATATACTTATGATTAAAATGTTGTTTGTGTTAGTGCATTAATCATGAGTGGGATTATACCAAAACAGTAATTCATACTCCAGATCAATTTATACAACGCATGCGGAAGACTGAAAGATGTATATAAACGTATATGAGCCCAAAAGGATCCCTATCGGTCTCCAGAGTATGAACACATCATTGAGTCACCATATACATGTAATAGTACAAGAGTCAAAATGTCAAAAATAGTTCAACTACAATGATAAGCCCTGTAGCTTTGTCGATCAGGACGTCCTAAGCGAAACCACCGGAGAACTGCATATACAAGAACGCATCCTAATCGCCATCGTAATCCAGCTTCGCCTCCAGAGTTGCATTATCATCTGCATCTAAGACAGAGTCTGGTGGGTGTTTAGAACACCGTCCCAAAACATGGGAGTGAGTGATCAACTTAGTGGAATCATAGTGCAAAGGTTAACATGTTATCAACTCAGTAAAGCAGTAATGATAAAGCAGACATATCAGACATTCCTAGATACTCTTATGAATGCAAGGATGAAATGTATTCATGATGCATGCCCTTACCTACACTCCCTCATGCAACACCATCTTACGGTCGCGGCATGCTTCCTTCCCTGTGTGCTCTTCAACCTGGGGCACATGCAGTGCGATGTTATGAGCGTGATTACCAAGTTCTTATTAGTCCTTTTCATATAGCAGGATTGAAAAACTAAGGTACCTCCCTTATATCATTTCCCAAATAATGATCCATTCTAGGGTCGTCAGTCCCAGCAAATCTCATACGATGTTACGGTTCTAGGTCACAACAAAGGGCTCGTCGCCTTGATGCAGTGTAGTCCTAGTTTATACTCTAGTTGCTATGGAAAGGCTAGTCACCTCAATGCAGACTCAGAGTATGCTCGAGGTCACTACAAAGGGCTTGTCACCTTATCAGTGTAGGCCGACAGCTTGAATACAGTGTCTCATACCACCGTATTCGGTTCACGAGGCGGTGTTGCTCACTGGTCACTACGGGTGGATCGTTGCCCCTGCGTAGGACTATAGTGTCCCATACCACCATGTCCTGCTCATGAGTCTTAGCAGATCGAGGTACCAAGGTTAACAGGGTTTTCACTGGTGAGTTTGGTACCTTAGGTTCAAGTAGTAGCGTCCATACATGGTGAACATACATCGGGTCAATCGGGTTACTTGACGAGCTAGACTATTACGAGCGCACCTGAAGTTGATCGACATAAAGTGCGTAAACACTTCGTGTGGCCTAACCATTGCCGACAACTCTAGTACGGCTCGGGTTCGTCAAACACGTCCTACGTGGCGAATGAATCTCAGCCATGAACTCAAAGCCTGTTACCATTTGTCTGGACCATAGCATAATCCCATACACATTCAACCTTAACCAATAAGCATGTGAAGTAGTTAGAACAGGAGTAACCAAGTAATCCAATCATACTATCAAGCATGTTATAAGGTGCAACATAAACAAGAATTCATACACATGCCTTTCACAAGTAAAGCGAAGAAACTAAACAACTTGCATGGAGGAAATCATACACATCCCTAAGGTAGTTGAGAATCCTATCTCAACACCCACCCAAAGCACTATTTACTAAGTACTTATACAAGCACTTTTACAAACACTTAGACTACACGTATTAACATACATAACGTATGTTGGCCAAAACATATATTAGGGCGAATCCTTTCGCCGAGGAGTTGTTACACATATAACTAGCGTATACACACAGTAGTCAATCATGGCAAACACACTTTCATATTTCGTACATATATGGTATTTTCTACAAATACACATAATACGCTAAACTCCACAAATTTCATATAACTGAAACGCAAAACAAACATTGCATTTTGCATGTGAATTAACATCTACATCAGGAATCTATCATTATTTGACATTGAAAGCTTTGAAAACCATAACATATATGTCTATAGTCCGCACCTTACGCCGATAAAGGCGTAACAGAGTCGTTTTAGACGTTAAGTCTTTGTCAACGACAGATTTGTAACCTATAGCATGAGTTAGGTTAGCCATGTGTAATGTCGAAATCGCCAGAATAGCGATGCAGGTAGGGTAGCTAAGTGCGTGAAACGACGGGATCGAATCCCAGGAAGAATCCCCACTTCTCTTTCTCTCTCTTTTCTTTCTTCTCTTTCTTAGGGTTTAGAAAATTCGTGTGAAGTGAGAGAGAGAGAGGGTTTAAGGTCCTTATTAGGCCCAGAACTGATGGGAATGACCCTAGGGCTAAGGTATACTTAGGTTATGTCCAAAGAGCGTCTGTTTCAGCTTAACGGAGCACTTTTAGAGGCCCCTTTTCTGCGTGCAGTCGGACTTAAGCTCCATGACTATGGATCTAGGTCTGGCTAAGTTTTTGGTCCGATCGAATTTACAGATCGACCGTGGCAGACCAGTTTCAGTTCAACGGTCATCGCCACTCGATCAGGGCCACAAATACACTGACATGTGTATGAAATTTCTCCTGATCTGAGGGTATATTTGAGTCAGATTTTGACGGTCTGAATCCTTATATTTGGCCCGCAAGCGACACGACTTAGGTTACTTAAATTTGGTTTTCATTTCTAAATATATTCACATTTCTCACACACTTCACTCTGGGCTCAAGTTGTTTGTTTCTGGATACTATTTGGATTTAATTTCCAAGATGGTTGTCAAGCTCAGTAAGGCGGTCCTAAGCATTTAGTCTCGTGGTCATCGGACTTTCGACGTGCGGTCCAGGTCCAATGCGAAGTTTCAATGTGCTTCCGAGAGCAATAGGGTAATGAGATTGATCCTAGATTTCAGGGTAATGTAGCGTTAATGATTCTGCAAGTTTTAGGTCTTACAGTTCGTATTTAAAGTGGATTAAGCAAATTTCATAGCTAATCTAGTTTAACACTTAGTTAATTTTCTCTAATATCTAAAGGATATAGTCCTGAGTGATTTTTGCCTGAGGTGGTACTCGGGTCTTTGTACGGAATTTTTCGAGTCGTTACAGTATATGTAAAGCGAAACAGACATCGCATTTGGCATGTGAAATGACACCTACGATAGTTATAAATCATTAACTGGCATTGAAGGCCTTGAAAACTATAACCTATACATTTATAGTCCGTACCTTACGCCGGTAAACGCGTAACAGATTCGTTTTAAACACGTAGTCTTTGTCACTGGCAGAATGACAACCTATAGCATGAACTAGGTTAGCTATTTCATCATTTCAACTATTTGAAACCCTATAACGGATTAGGGTTAGGTTTTCTTACCTAAGAATGGGATCGGTATTGCCGGTAGAGCGATATAGAAGTGGTGGTAAGGCACGTGGAGTAGTGGGGATCGAATCCCAGGAGTGACTCCAACTCTCTCACACACTTTCTCTCTCTTTCCTTCTATTTCTTTTCTTCTCCCTCTTAGGATTTAGAGAATTCGTATGGAGTGAGAGAGTGAGGGTTTTAAGCCCTTATATAGGCTTAAAACTGATGGGAATGACCCCACGACCATGGTATACTTAGCGTATAGCCAAAGGGGGCTTGTTCCGATCCAACGGAGCACTTCTGAAGCTTCCCTTTCTGTGTGCGGTCAGACTTAAGCTCCCTGACATTGGATCTAGGTCAAGCTGAGTTTTCATTCTGATCGGGTTTACAGATCGACCGTGGTAGACCAGTTTCAGTTCAACGGTCACTAGCACTCGATCAGGGCACAAGTACACTGACATGTGTGGGACATTTCTCCTGATCCGAGGGTGTATTTGGGTCTGAATCCTTATATTTGGCCCGCAAGCGACATGACTCAGTTTACTTAAATTTGATTTTATTTCTAAATATATTTATGTTTCTCACACACTTCGCTCTAGGCTCAAGTTGTGCGTTTCTGGACACTGTTAGAACTTGATTTTCGGAGTGGTTGTCAAGTCCAATTATGCGGTCATAATTATATAGTTTCATAGATATCGGACTTTCGATGTGCGGTCCAGGTCCGATGCGGAGTTTCAATGTGCTCCCAAGAGCAACCGGGTTTAAAGATGGATTCGAGATTTTAAGGTAACGTAGCATCAACGATTCTACAAGTTTTAGGTCTTGTAGATTGTATTTAAAGTGATTGGTGTTAATTTTACAGGTAAACTAGTTTAGCGCTAGTTAATTCTCACCTAATTTCTAAAGGATTTGGTCTTATGTGTTTTCTGCCTGAGGTGGTACTCGGGTCTTTGTACGAATTTTTTCGATACATTACAGTGGAGATCTGGAAGTTCACATCAGCAACTTTAATAAATTAGTTTGCAAATGGATATGGAGGAAGTAATGAAAGATGAAAAACAAGCATGTATGTTGCTGAATTCTCTTCCGGCGTCGTATGAGTCATTCAAGGACACCATGTGCAGCACGAATAAAACCCTGAGTGTCAACACCGTTATCTCAGCCCTTCAAGGGAAGGCTATGAGAAAGCTAAACGGTGACATGGGGATATCTTCTAATGCACTGTTTACAATGGGTAGGAATTCTGAACAAGGTACGGGTTCTTCAGGTTATAGATCCAAATCCAAGGGCAAGGGCAAAGGAAAGGTAAAGTGCTGGAATTATGGGAAGGAATGACATATGAACAAGGATTGTGGAAATCCTAAATCGAAGAGAGAAGATTTTGAGGCTTCGTACAGGGAGGCCAATGTTGTCACGTCAGATAGATCAAGTGGATGTGATGGTGATGCTTTGTCTGTGTCTACTATCAAGTGGCCATACGATGATCGTAAGGACTAGTGGATGCTAGACACAAGGGCATCTTTTCACATGACTCCTCATTGGAGTTGGTTCACTAGCTACAAGGAGTGCGATGGTGGACAGGTGTTTATGGGCAATGGCTTTGCTTGTAATGTTGTGGCTGTTGGTACGGTGCGCATCAGGATGTTTGATGGGGTGGAGCGTACCTTGACTGATGTCAGGCACGTTCCTGATTTGAAGCAGAATCTGATTTCTCTTGGTCTACTTGACGCAAAAGGATGCAAGTAAACAGGTATTGATAGTGCTCTTAAGGTATCTAAGGGGGGCACGGGTAATCATGAAAGCGCAACGACTCGGTAACTTGTACAGGTTGATCAAGAGCACATTAAAAGGTGGAGCTGCAATGGATGTAGCGGATTCCACCTCTGCACATGTGTGACATGTTGGGCATGGCCACATGAGCGGGCAGGGCAGGAAGGTTGAGACGTGCGAACAGGTATACAGAGACCTGTGAGAAGAATCACATGGCATAATCGCAGGATATCGGTATGGTACATGGACAACTCCAATATCATAGGGGATTCATCTTCTATTCAGATGGCTCTAGGTGAGCCTGATGTTGAGAAGTAGAAGGTGACTATGGGCAATATGATGGATTCATTGTACTAGACTGACATATGGGAGCGGGTGAAGCTTCCAGTGGGCCAGAGAGCGGTTGGATGTAGGTGGATCTTCAGGAGGATACAATATAGATACAAGACAAGGTTGGTAGCGAAGAGTTATGCTCAGAGAGAAGGGATCGACTTCTTCTTAGAGATATTCGCGTCGACGGTATAGCAGGTGTCTATTAGATCCGTGAGTGGTGCTGGTTGGCCAATGTGATCTTGAGCTAGAAGGATGGATGTGGAGTTTGCACTTCTGCAAGGGAAAGTGAAGAGCAGATCTACATGAAGCAACCAGAGCGGTTCGAAGTTAAAGGGGCTGAGAAAAGACTTTGCAGGAGGTCGTGGTTCGACCTGTCGCCTAGGCAGTGGTTTGATTCCTTCATGGTGAGTCAGGAATTGATGACATGTAGATCGCCAATTATGACATGTCTGAAATCAATGGTGAGTCAATTCCTGACTCACCATGAAGGAATCAAATCATGGAGAGCATTCCCTACGCGTCCTGGAGAGCATTCCTGACATGTCATAATTGGTGATCTACATGTCATAATTGGTGATATACATGTAGATCACCTTACGTGTAGGTATTGATCAAGGATGTGATGAGCCAGGTAAAGCTGGAGAGCATTCCCTACGCGTCTCTCCTTAAGTTTTTCTCAGGACATGTCCCAAAATAGATGAGAAAAAGCAGGATATCTCATGAGCCTTATTCGAATGCAGTTGGTAGTGTATGCTATGGTCTGGATTAGACCAGTTATTTCACAGGCTATCAATGTTGTGAGCAAGTACTCTAGCAAGCAATATTGGGTAGCGGTGAGATGGTAAGAAGACTATGTCTTTTCTTTTGGGAAGACAGGAGCAAAGGTGGTTGGGCATGTGGATTTAAATCCGGCAGACATGATCAACAAGAATGTTCCTGCAGAGAAGTTCAAGTTCTGTGTAACTTCTCTGGGCTTGGCGATGACGTAAAAGAAAGACGGAGTATGCAACAGAAGCTATGATATGGTGTAGAAATAAGAGAAGGGGACAAGAAGCTACACGGATGAAGATTGAAGATATGGTGGAGATTGTTATGGACAGATGTCTTAAATCTATCTGGTGGTCTATCAATGATATCGACAGGGTTTTAGATGATATTGATAAATGTCTTAAAACTGTCTGTTGGTCTGTCGATGATATCGACAAGGTCTCGATGCCATCAATAATTCACAGTATTTTTCACCCCTGGTCGCTGGACAGTTTTGGTCCTGTTTCGATATCATCAAAGGACCATCGATGATATCAAAGCTGTCATCGAGAGACCTTCGATGACATTGAAGTGTTTCGCAGATGCCATTGTAAAAACGCAGATTTTATGGATTTTGTTTCCTATTTGGATTATACCTCTTTCTATTCTTATTTAAAGGGGTGTATGCGGGATTGGGATGTATGTGCTAAGGCTTTCTAAAGGCGTTACAAGGGTTTCAAAAAGGATTTTTAGGGTTTCTAAAGGGTGCAGCAACGGTGAGATTCGAGGTTGTTCGAATCGGGTAAGTCCTCTCTCTTTGTAATTGATGCTTTCATAGTGGAGATTTGTCGCATTGTGCCGTGGTTTTTTTCGAAAGGGTTTTCCATGTTAAATTTGTGTTCTCTTGTGTGTGCTTGGTGCCATTGGATTGCTATCCTAGATCTAGATCTGTGTGATTCCGTAAGTCAAAATCCCCAACATGGATATGTCGGGAATTTGGTTTCTTGAGCAGAGAAATGATTAGTACCACTTACTTTTCTCAAATCATGTGAGAACCTGGCTTGCAATATCTTAGATTAAGAGTTGCCTATAACTACGAGTTGTGATTCCTATGAACTAAGCATAGTTATAGTGCCACCTACACCACTATAAATTGATGAGATTAAAGATTTCTCCTGAGATCATGATCTTACATACAAAAAGCTGCTCTTTTCAAGCACAAACATCTAGACTGGGTTTGGATGCATGATTGGATTAGTAGTCAGTCTGACAAAGTACAAAATAACCAAATTGTTATTTCCTTGTTTAGTATTTAGATTGATGATGTAACTCTAAATTGCTTATTGCTTGCCTCATGTCCCTTTATTTATTCAGTTACTTTTATTGTTCTAAAGTGAAGAAAAGTCTCACTTACCAACAAACTCTATTTGGGCTTACTACTTTCCAACATCTCTCACCTTGAAATTTATTACAGCTAGTGTTGTAGTGGTGTGTAACAAGCACTATCATCCATTCCTAAGTCACACAAGTTCATCAATTGCACTCATCATATAAAAGTCAAATTCAACTCAAGTAAACAATAGCAGCATTCACATGCATTACGAACAAAAATCAATAATGCAAACAGGTAGAATTCCAAGTCAGTAAAATTACAATTCATCCACCAATCAATTAAAAAAAAAAAAGCTTTGACATGGTGCAATCTTCCTTTTGAACCTTGTGAATCTTGAGATTTTGCTTCTTGGGACACCAAGTTTGCTACTCGGGTGCAAGTGCAATGACTACGGTTAGAACAATGTGCAGTGCATGGTTGTTTAAACATACAATTCAACACATAATTAGGTGGTAATGATTGGCAAAGAAATTTATAATGATAGTTTAGGATTCATTGTAATTGTATCCCAAAATAAAATAACCATGCTCAATGGGACACACCATGTTATGAGTGTGACATCCATTCCATGAGTGGCTTATCATTTCCACTGTACAGACTAGACGTTATCTTGAAAAAATCTCAGATAGACCATATCACGGTTAAAATTGTAAAATGTAAAATAATGATTCATACTAATTTTTGGATCGTCTGTTCAACCTCTTGAAATACACATAATCACAACCAAAAATATGGTTCACACTCCTCTCCAATGTTGTCTGTGGCATGACCATGTGATGACATACGAGCATCACAGTGGCTACACAGAGATAATATACATACGAAGATAACATACATACGAGCAATTCTTGTCTAAATCTTTTAGCCCTTTCCATTATCCTACAACAAAGAGTTAAAAGAAACATGCAGCAACAATTGTCATTCAACAAGAAAAAATGTTAGATATTCTATAAGTAGATCTTTGGATTTGGAGGATTTTTTCGATTGGTATATCTTTTTGAAAATCAATCAGCCCATTTACAACATGAATGGCTATTGTTTTCTATAGTGGGGCCAACCATGTTGTGTACATGTCATCCAAACCATGAATTTTGTGATCCTACTGCGAAGATGGGATTAATAAAAGAATAAGCTTATACAATTATTAAGTGGGCCATACCATGTAAAAAATAATGATAAAATCATATGTGAATAAACAACTAATACTGAATAATTTATAATGTGTAAATAATATGAGAAAAATTAAATTAAATAATATTAAAAGAATCAACATGTTTACCATTTTTAGTTTACTCCAATATTTCAATTGTATATAAATATTTTGATATGCATTTCCTGCACAAAACAAAAATATTTAGAAGTTAAGATATCTAAATTAATAAAGCTATTGTATGTCTTAAAATTAATATAATGCAATTTTGTGTAAAAGTAAATTATTATAATGTAAAGTAAATGTCATAAAAACTTTTAAATGAGAAGAAGGGAAGAAAATAGTTACCAAATGCATCTCTTTTATATAAATTCTTAGTGCACATTTTTTTTTTGGCTGTTCTGTTTTTTTTTTTTCTGCGTTGCTTGTGTGGGTCCCATCATGAGGTCTGTGTTATATCCAAATCGTCCATCTATTTGGCAAGCTCACATTAAGGCTTGAGACGAAAAATAAGATAGATCTAACTATCAAGTGGACCACCTGTGTAAAAGCGATGGGGAATTGAACGTCTACCATTGAAACCCTTTTAGGGGTTATAGAAGTTTTGGATCATTATGAAATTTGTTTTTCCTCTTCATCCAGGTCTTTGTGACCCTATGAATGAACTTAGACCGGGAGGATTTCTCACAAACATCACAGTGGGCCCCACTTGAATTCCCATCGCCGGACCGTCCGTCAGCGCTTGTCTCTGCATGCACGGTCCGGCTATGGGAATTCAAGTGGGGCCCACTATGATGTTTGTGAGAAATCCTCCCCCATTTAAGTTCGTTCATAGGGTTACAAAGACCTGGATGAAGAGGAAAAACAAATTTCATAATGATCCAAAACTTCTATAACCCCTAAAAGGGTTTTAATGGTAGACGTTTAATTCCCCACTGCCTTTTACAGTGTGGTCCACTTGATAGTTAGATCTATCTTATTTTTCGTCTCAAGCATTAATATGAGCTCGCCAAATAGATGGACGGTTTGGATATGTAACGCCCTGAAAATCGAGGGTCCGGCAAAGCTTAGCTCCTCAGTTCCAACGCATCACTTATGCAACATAGATGATGATGATTATGATGAGAGCATTGAAACATGAATGTGATTATATCAAAACAGCATATCATACTCCAGAGACAAGTGGAATTGTAAGTGGAAGACTGTGATAGATATATAAAAATATATAAACTGTGGTAAGTCTCCAAAGTGTGATAATGTTACCGGGTTAAATAATTACATGTCCAATTCCAAACAATATAAAAGGTGTAACGTCATCCAGTCAACATCCCAGAAATTCCTGTCGATCAGGACACGACTCACATGAACCCGCTCGAAAACTGCATGTAGGAGAATGTCTCCTCGTCATCCTCGAAGTTAGGCTCTGCCTCAGGAGTTGCGTCATCATCTGCAATCAAGATAGAGTCTGGTTGGTGTTTAAAACACCATCCCGTAACATGGGAGTGAGTGATCAACTCAGTGGAACTATATAGCAAAGGTTAACATGTTATCAATTGAGTCAAGTAGTAATGATAAAGTAGTAAAATCAAACATCCCTGAATACTCTTATTAATGCAAGAATGATATGAATAATGATGCATGCCCTCGCCTACACTCCCTCGTGCGACACCATCTTATAGTCGCGGCATGCTTTCTTCCCTCTGTGCTTTTCAACCCAGGGCACATGCAGTGCGATGTTATGAGCGTGATTACCAAGTTTTTATTAGTCCTTTTCATATAGCAGGATTGAGAAACTAAGGTACCTCTCTTATATCAATTTCCAAACAATGATCCATCTAGGGTCATCAATCCTAGTTAATCACATACGATAGGCAAGTTCAGGTCACTACCACCAACACCCTACCAACTGACAGTCTATTTTTGAAGGCTCATCGCCAATCCGACCGGGGACCATAGCCAGGCTGTGCCGGGGTAGGCCTATTTTGTACTCGAGGTCACTCCACCAACGCCCTACCAACTGACAGTCTATTTTCGAAGGCTCGTCGTTAACTCGACTGGGGACCATAGCCAGGCTGCACCAATGGAGGCCGACAGCTTGAATACAGTGTCCCATAAAACCGTATTCAACTCACGAGTTTGGGTTGCTCACTTGTTACTACGGGGAGGCTCGTCGCCCCAGCTTAGGTCGACAGCTCGACCACGGTGTCCCATATCACCATGTCCAGCTCATGAGTCTTAGCGAATCGAGGTACCAAGGTTAACAGGGTTTTCACTGGTGAGTTTAGTACCTTAAGTTCAAGCAGTAGCATCCAAACATGGTGAACACACAATAGGCCAATCGGGTTACTTGACAAGCTCAACTGGTACGACCGTACACTGAAGTAGCCGACAAGGTACCACTGTCGACAACCACTGTACGACTCAGATTCATCGAACGTGTCTTATGTGGTGAAACTAGTTCAACCACTTAACCAGGAATCGTTACCGATTGCCTGGACTACATAGTAGTCCCAATCACACTTCAAACGATAGCATTCACAAGTGAAAATCAATGACAGCATGTGACAACCAAATCTAAATATTAATTTCATTGAGCATTTCAACGTATACATGCTACACATGTAACCACACATAGGCATTTCATCCATAAATCGCAAAGTAGTAAGATAGATTACATAAAGGAAAATGCAACCATAGATAAGGGAATTGAGAATCTCATCTCAACACCCTCATTACATACATTTAAACGAGCATTTTCTCATTCAAGTATTTATCAAACACTTAGGCTATATATTTCAACATACATGTATTAGACTAATTATCACGTATATCATGGCAAGCCCTTTTACGAAGGAGTTGCTACATACACAACCAACATATATTCATAGTTAAAAATCATGGCAAGCACAGATTCAAATTCCATATTCATTCAGACAGTTTCACAAACACTTAGACTACACACTACAACATACGTAACGTATGTTGGCCAAAATAAGAATTTGGACAAATCCTTTCACCAAGGAGTTGTCACACGCATAATGGCCATATATTCACGACGAATAATCATGGCAAGCACGAATTCAAAATTCATACGTATTCAGTTATTTCAACAAGTACATAGAATACACTATACTATACATATTACATATGTAATCATAAAGCGAAATAGACGTCATGTTTGGCAAGTGAAATAGCACCCACGTTAGTAATAAATCATTAACTGACATTGAAAGCCTTGAAAACCATAACCTAAACGTATATAGTCTGCACCTTACGCCGGTAGACACGTAATGAACTCAGTTCGTTCACTCACGCTTCGTCTACGGCCCGACGACAACCTATTTCATAACATAAGTTAGCTATTTCATTACTTTAACTAATTGAAACCCTAGAACAGCTAAGGGTTTGGTTTTCCTACCTAAGAATGGGATCGGTATCGCCAGTAGAGCTATACAGAAGTGATGGTAAGGCATGTGGAGTAGCAAGATCGAATCCCAGGAAGAAGCGCCTACTCTCTCTCTCTTTCCCTCTCTTTCCTCTCTTCTCTCTCTTAGGGTTTCCCAAATTAGTATGGGATAAGAGAGTGAGGGCTTAAGGTCTTTATATAGGCCTAAAACTGATAGAAATGGCCCCAGGGCCAAGGTATACTTAGGTTATAGCCAAAGGAGGCTTGTTTCGATACAACGGAGCACTTCTAGAAGCCCCCTTCCTATGTGCGGTTGGACTTAAGCTCCCTGACTATGGATCTAGGTCGAATTAAGTTTTTAGTCCGATCGGATTTACAAATCGACCGTGGCGGACCAGTTTCAGTTCAACGGTCACCGGTACTCGATCAGGGCCACAAGTGTACTGACATGTGTGAGAAATTTCTCCTGATCTGAGGGTATATTTGGGTCAGATTCTGAAGGTCTAAATCCTTATATTTGGCCCGCAAGCAATAAGTCTCAGATTACTTTGATTTCTAAGGATATCCACATTTCTCACACACTTCACTTCAGGCTCAAGCGAATAGCTTCGGAATACTATCTGGACTTGATTTTTGAGATGGTTGTCAAGCTCAGCAAGGCGGTCATATTTGTTTAGTTTCGCGGTAATCGGACTTTCGACGTGCGGTCCAGGTCTGATACGGAGTTTCAGTGTGCTCCCAAGAGTAACTGGGTAATGAGATTGATCCTAGATTTCAGGGTAATGTAGCATCGATGATTCTATAGGTTTTAGGTCTTACAGATCATATTTAAAGTGATTAGTGTGAATTTTAAAAGTAAACTAGTTTAGCACTAGCTAATACTCGCCTAATTTCTAAAGGATTTAGTTCTGTATGATTTCTGCCTGAGGTGGTATTCAAGCCTTTGTAATTTGTATAGAAGGTGATTCAAGCTATTGATACTTGATTAAATTATGCCCTAATCATGACAGAATAAGGTCCTAGGGCAATTCTACATCCAAGGACGTCCATTGCTAAGTTAGGAAAAATTCGGGGTGTTACAATGTACCCCCCTTAAAAAAAATTTCGTCCCCGAAATTGTCTAAGGGTAATAAGGAAAGGTTTTTAGATTAGTTCTGTTGGTTTCAGGTTTATATACGTATTAGGGTATATAACAACTACATTAGCCTAGCTCATAATGGTTCCCCCACCCCCCCCCCCTCCCTTAAGGGTGTTATATTCTACCTTTCATGATTGGGCTAATACAGAAAGTCAGTTGTGGTAGGCTTGAACCTGATACGTCGATTGCCCGCCTGATCAGGGCAGACAACACATTGTATCCCTTCCTAATCCTGATGGATCCTAGTCTTCTGCTCGGTCAAAGCAGTGAGTCCTTTGGTAATCACCCAAGATTGAGAATTGAGTTAAGCCGTGAATGCCTCGTACGGATATGGTTCTGAAAATTTGAAGTTTGATCATCCTAAGTATTTAAGGAGTATTATAATTCGCTAAGAGGTTCAAGCCTCATGTTTATAAGGTTATCCCTTGGGTATTGGTCAACGAGAGTTTCAGTTTAACCTATGTTTAACTTGGTGGATAATAAGTTCTTTTCTGGTGCTCATAGTCAAAAGACTATACTAGAAGGGTTTTTAACCTCCTAATATTATAGTTGTAGGTCACTATTTCAATCATACAGTTAGGGGGTTATGAGCATATTTGCACTTTGGTTTCATTAACTTCGGGAGGTAGGGAAGAGTCAAGAGTCCTAAAATATTGCAGAAGTTTGGAATGCTAGCAATATAAGGCCGCAGGAAGGGAAAGAAAAGGGACATCATCTTGACGCGGTATAAACCTTGAATTTACAAGGGAGATAAGAAACTTATAACCTTACTGTGGTCCACCTCTAACATGATCTTACGGAGTATTAAACTATGAAAATCCTACTCAAAGGTTCTAATTTAATTGTACAAAAAAAAATTATATATATATATATATATATCTCTACATATAATCAAATTTAATCACAGGATAATTCCTAGTATGAATATAAGAATTCCTAGAAGATATGACCAACCTATTAGCAACTTGAAGTTGTAAAAATTTTCCGTTTCGACCTTTCTATTATTTACAACATATTTGTCCTCTTTAGTTACCATATTATCTTTATAATGAGGATAGTAATCCATTGTTAGGCCTATTCTTTCATACGAATTGATTTAATAGACTCAGTGTCTACCAATAGGAATACAGGTGTACCTTGAATGTGAGCAGTGACCTCAAAGGTCAAAGGCACTGCAGTTGTTGACTCAGGTGCTTCAATTGCAAGTGCATGCACATGGGCTTATTGAGGATGGTTTAGTTGCGCTGTCATAGGTCTTTGAGGCAGCCTATTTTGAGGTACAGGTGATTGGTAAAATGGCTACGCTGGTGATACAGATCTTAGAGGTGGAGTCACTACATCACGTGGTGGCCGACGGTCGATCTTCTGAGGTGGCGTGACATCGTTGTCTTTCATCTTGGTGAAACAGAAGGGGTCAGTGTGTCCGCCTTTATCACAATATGTATACCAACGTTTTGCTCGCCTTTGCTGGGTAGGCAGAGCCATGAGCCTGGGAGGCAAGTCTACATGTAGCCTCTTACCTAGGACTGGCTGGTCCTGTGATTTGGGTTGAGGCCTTGGGCCCATTGGTATACATGTTCGAGAAACTCTGTCTCCATCTTGCTCAGCTCTTAGAGACATATTGACTAGCTCGACGTAATTGAAAATGCTAGCGTAACACGTCTGAGTGCGGATATCGAGCGCAACCCATTTGAAAAATGCTGCATTTTCATCGATCATCAGTTGTATCAAAGGAGCATACTGGCTAGCTCCGTGAACCTGTTCTCGTACTCTGTCACTGTCATGCCTCCCTGTCTGAGGCGCAAGAATTCATTCTCCTTCTCGTGTCGGTACATAAGGGGATAGTACTTCTCATGGAAACAGGTCTTAAATGCTGCGCATGTCCATACATAATCAATTGCAACGGTCTGCAGGACACTATCCCACCATAAGCTGGCCTCCTTCTCAAACATAAAGGTGACTAACTCAACTTGCTCCAGTTCTGTACAGTATAGCATCCTCAGCATCTTGGAGATGCAGTCAAGCCAATATTCGGCCTTCTCAGGTCTGTGAGAACTCGTGAAGGTAGGAGGCCGCAAGCGCTGGAATCGCTCGAGGAGGCCACTAGTACCCAAGTTCCCCGTAAGGTATACAGCAGGTGTAGGTAAAGTCACACCCTCATCCTGAGTGGAAGGCCCTATAGTCTCCGCAAGGTGTACAGATGGTGCAGGTGGAGTCACACTCCCACCCTGACCTAGGGCTCCTGCAATAGTGGCTAAGAGCTGCTGCTGTGCTGGTTCTGCACCTACTGTTGGTGCATCATCATCAACAATTGCTCCAACCTATCCGTAGGTGGGGCCGACTGAGGCACATGCTGCGTCGAAGAAGACGCACGATTTTGCTCACGAACCGGTGGTGTGTAAGGTGGCGGCCCAACTGTAGGACCAGTAGAAGGCTGAGATGCAGGCATAGTCTCACGAACCGGGTCTGAACCAGGGTCCATACGACCATCACTACGGGGAGGTGCTTGGTCCATCGAATCAGTAAATGTGAGGCATGTCGTGCCCCGCGTGACCATAGGTGGCACACCCTATATTCAGCATAGGGTGCAACCCAGGTCAGATTCAGCATACTCACAAACTTATTTACGCAACATTCATACACAGGTTAAAGCAACTTCATGCATTTCATTTACCAAAATTGTCATAATACATGAAACACAGTGTTACATGAATAATGACAGAAGATGCATGTGAGCTAATACAACCAAGACTTCAAACATTTAAAACATGCTACCAACTACTACACTATTAGGCCTATTAACATGAATACACAAAGATCCTAACACAGTAACAAAACAAACACACAGGGCGACGACATGGATGACTAGGCGTTCGAGTCTGGCGACGGAGGAGGGGCACCCTTATCCTACAAGCAACACAGGATAGACTTCAAAGTACGAGTCACTTTCTTAAACTTGTGTTTAACGAGGGCTCGAAGATCGATCATATCCTGTCACAAGGTAGCCTGACCCTCCTCAAGTCGAGCTAAACGGGCATCCCTAGCAGCCCGATCAGCATCCTGCTCCAGGGCCGTAGGAGGATAGCTCTCATCTGTATCCTGGGCCCTCTCTTCTTCTTCCTGTTCCTCTTCTATCTCTTCCCTGCTTCCCTCCTCGCTTTCATACTCCTCACTAACCGTCTCATCAAGTCGGGCTTGTCGCTGCCGTGGCGCGATTTCCATCTAATTGAGAGTAGTTTCATTGATGTAATGGATTGGCACCAGCCTTTCTGCCCCAAGTCTGTAGCTAAACTCATGTGCAATCTTACATATGAGTCGGCCGAAGGGGAGCGAATCAGTCCTTCTATTAGAGCGTGCGGTAAGAACTATTTGTTGCAAAACATACGTAGGCAGCATAACTTCTCTCCCTGTCCCACTTGATATAAGAAATCTACCATCAGGCGCGTGCACTCGCTGTAGTTACTCCACCTGGGGTAGACGTTGAACGTGAAGATGTGATGGAGTAGACGAAAGTCGTCAGTCATATTGGTTGCTAGAAGACTATTATTTGGCTGCCACTGAACCAGTCGACCACAAAGGAAATGCGTACGGTGATCCCTTTCAGTGTACTCTTCAGATTCTTCTCGCTTGCGTGGACTTGGCCAAGCGGTATTCCCATGAGTCGAGCTTCAGGCCAGCGTCAATTGTGGCCTCCTGATCTCTTCCGAATGGGATCTTGAACTGCAAGGGCTCCAGCGTAGGCTCTCGAATGTGGGCATAGAATGCTCGGACAATGCCCACATTTACACGATATTTTCCCTCAAACACAGGGCCCCAATCGGCCTCACTTAGGGTCTCCAATAACAAATAGTCCCCAAAGAGCCGTCCATCCATATGCCCGTAAAAAAGGACCCTGCGGCCCTTGTAAACTCCATGCAACAGCTCCGCCAACAGAGCCCTTTCGACGGAAGCCTGGGGATTGAGATCCTACTTAGTTAGAAACTCCCGATTGACGCTTGTACTCGTGGCGGCACCTCTCGGTCTCCTCAAACGAGTAGGGCGACTGGGCTCTGCTTCATCCACGACACCCTTTCTCATCCACAACACCCTTTCTCATGAGAGAAAGAATGGTAGAAACTGAGAAAATGGCCGTAATAAGCTCGAATAAGGCCATGGAAAAGCAAAGAAAATGGAGGAAAGGGATGGGGTCTTTAGGTCTCCACGGATTTGAGCCTCCAAGGGGTGTGTAAAGGCGCAAATGAAAGAGGTTAAAGAAGGAAAATGAAGAAATAGGATGGGATAGTGGGTTTACACGAATTTGAGACTCAAATGGGGGGTTTTAAGAGCTCAAATGAGAGGCTTGGGAGTGGGTGTTGCTGGAAACGGTGGGGGTGTGTGTGTTTTGAAGGAAAATGACAAAATGGGTGAATGGAGGGGAGATTTGAGAGAGACACGAATTTTTAAAGAAAAAGGAGAGCTTGGACGGGTAGATTATGAAGAGGGGGCGTGTTAGGAGGGGTTAAAACTGACCCACCCTACATCAGTGGGCCATACAACGCCTTAGGAGCGTCGGCCCGAGCCGGCCCACCCGGCCAGGCCTGTTTGGCGACGAGGCCTCACCAAACCGGCGAGGTCCTCCCCCTAGGTCCAAAAATATGTAGGGCCTACCTTGGGTCTCCCTGGACTTGCTCAGTTAAGCACCCGACTCCGTTTTGAGTCGTTTCGGGTCCTTTCAAGTAGGTTCTGGTGTTTATTCGCATTTACCGATTGTTGAAGGCTGGGATGGGGTACATTGTGATCTAAACCCATTGATTGATGGTCTAGGGGTGATCCGGGGTCGTCTCATGCGATCGCGGAGGTGTACAGACTCGATCTCAACGATCGTTTTTGGTGAATTTCGCTAATGGGTGAAACTGGGAAACCTAAGCTTGTTTATACATTTTTCTCGCACCCACCTAAGTCTAAATGCGTCAGCGTACGTCGTGTGACCATAACCCAGGTCCAAGTTAATCCAAATCATGCTCTGATACCATCTTGTAACGCCCTGAAAATCGGGGGTCGGGCAAAGCTCAGCTCTCGAGTTCCAATGCCTCACTTATGCAACATAGATGATGATGATTATGATGAGAGCATTGAAACATGAATGAGATTATATCAAAATATCATATCATACTCCAGAGACAAGTGAAATTGCAAGCGGAAGACTGTGATAGATATATAAAAATATATAAACTGTGGTAAGTCTCCAGAGTGTGATAATGTTACCAAGTTAAATAATTACATGTCCAATTCCAAACTATACAAAAGGTGTAACGTAATCCAGTTAACATCCCAGAATCACCGTCAATCAGGACACGACTCACATGAACCCGCCCGAAAACTACATGTAGGAGAATGTCTCCTCGTCATCCTCGAAGTCAGGCTCTACCTCAGGAGTTGCGTCGTCATCTGCAATCAAGACAAAGTCTGGTTGGTGTTTAAAACACCGTCCCATAACGTGGGAGTGAGTGATCAACTCAGTGGAACTATATATCAAAGGTTAATATATTATCAATTGAGTCAAGCAGTAATGATAAACAGTAAAATCAAACATCCATGAATACTCTTATTAATGCAAGAATGATATGAATAATGATACATGCCCTCGCCTACACTCCCTCGTGTGACACCATCTTACAGTCGCGACATGCTTTCTTCCCTCTGTGCTCTTCAACCCGAGGCACATGCAGTGCGATGTTATGAGCGTGATTACCAAGTTTTTATTAGTCCTTTTCATACAGCAAGATTGGGAAACTAAGGTACCTCCCTTATATCAATTCCCAAACAATGATCCATCTAGGGTCATCAATCCTAGTTAATCACATACGATAGGCAAGTTCAGGTCACTACCACCAACACCTTATCAACTGACAATCTATTTTTGAAGGCTCGTCGCCAACCCGACTGGGGACCACAGCCAGGCTGTGCCGGGGTATGCCTATTTTGTACTCGAGGTCACTCTACCAACGCCTTACCAACTGACAGTCTATTTTCGAAGGCTCGTCACCAACCCGACTGGGGACCACAGCTAAGTTGCACCAATGGAGGCCGACAACTTGAATACAGTGTCCCATACCACCATATTCGACTCACGAGTTTGGGTTGCTCACTGGTCACTATGGGGAGGCTCGTCGCCCCAGCGTAGGCCGACAGCTCGACCACGGTGTCCCATACCACCATGTCTGGCTCATGAGTCTTAGCAGATCGAGGTACTAAGGTTAACGGGGTTTTCCCTGGTGAGTTTGGTACCTTAGGTTCAAGCAGAGCGTCCAAATATGGTGAACACACAATAGGCCAATCGGGTTACTTGACAAGCTCGACTGGTACGACCGTACACTGAAGTAGCTGACAAGGTACCACTGTCGACAACCACTGTATGACTCAGATTCATCGAACGTGTCTTATGTGGTGAAACTAGTTCAACCACTTAACCAGGAATCGTTACCGATTGCCTGGACTACATAGTAGTCCCAATCACACTTCAAACGATAGCATTCACAAGTGAAAATCAATGACAGCATGTGACAACCAAATCTAAATATTAATTTCATTGAGCATTTCAATATATACATGCTACACATGTAACCACACATAGGCATTTCATCCATAAATCGCAAAGTAGTAAGATAGATTACATAAAGGAAACTGCAACCATAGATAAGGGAATTGAGAATCTCATTTCAACACCCTCATTACATACATTTAAACGAGCATTTTCTCATTCAGGTATTTTATCAAACACTTATGCTACACATTTCAACATACATGTATTAGACTAGTTATCACGTATATCCTGGCAAGCCCTTTTACGAAGGAGTTGCTACATACACAACCAATATATATTCATAGTTAATAATCATGGCAAGCACAGATTCAAATTCCATATTCATTCAGATAGTTTCACAAACACTTAGACTACACACTACAACATACGTAACGTATGTTGGCGAAAATAGGAATTTGGACAAATCCTTTCACCAAGGAGTTGTCACATGCATAACGGCCATATATTCACGATGAATAATCATGGCAAGCATGAATCCAAAATCCATACGTATTCAGTTATTTCAACAAGTACATAGAATACACTATACTATACATATTACATACATAATCATAAAGCAAAATAGACGTCACGTTTGGCATGTGAAATAGCACCCACGACAGTAATAAATCATTAACCAACATTGAAAGCCTTAAAAACCATAACATAAACATATATAGGCCGCACCTTACGCCGGTAGACACGTAACGAACTCAGTTCGTTCACTCACGCTCTGTCTACGGCCCAATGGCAATCTATTTCATGACATATGTTAGCTATTTCACTACTTTAACTAATTAAAACCCTAGGACAACTTAGGGCTAGGTTTTCTTACCTAAGAACGGGATCAATATCATTAGTAGAGCGATACAGAAGTGATGGTAAGGCACTTGGAGTAGCGGGATCGAATCCTAGGAAGAAGTGCACACACTCTCTCTCTTTCTCTCTCTTCTCTCCCCTAGGGTTTCCCAAATTCGTATGGGATGAGAGAGTGAGGGCTTAAGGACCTTATATAGGCCTAAAACTGATGGAATGGCCCCACGGCCAAGGTATACTTAGGTTATAGCCAAAGGAGGCTTGTTCCGATCCAATGGAGCATTTCTGGAAGCCCCCTTCCTATGTGCGGTCGGACTTAAACTCCCTGACCATGGATCTAGGTCCAGTTAAGTTTTTAGTTCAATCGGATTTATAGATCGACCGTGGCGGACCAGTTTCAGTTCAACGGTCACCGGTACTCGATCAGGGCCACAAGTGTACTGACATGTGTGGAAAATTTCTCCTGATCCGAGGGCGTATTTGGGTCAGATTCTGATAGTCTGAATCCTTATATTTGGCCCGTAAGCGACTAGTCTCAGATTACTTTTATTTCTAAGGATATCCACATTTCTCACACACTTCACTTCGGGCTCAAGCGAATAGCTTCAGAATACTATCTGGAGTTGATTTTCGAGATGGTTGTCAAGCCCAGCAAGGCGGTCATATTCATTTAGTTTCGCAGTAATCGAACTTTCGACGTGTGGTCCAGGTCCGATACGGAGTTTCGGTGTGCTCCCGAGAGCAACTGGGTAATGACATTGATCCTAGATTTCAGGGTAATGTAGCGTCGATGATTCTACAAGTTTTAGGTCTTGTAGATCATATTTAAAGTGATTAGTGCGAATTTCACAAGTACACTAGTTTAGCACTAGCTAATACTCGCTTAGTTTCTAAAGGATTTAGTCCTGTATGATTTCTGCCTGAGGTGGTATTCGGGCCTTTGTAATTTGTATAGAAGGTGATTCAAGTTTACGCCCTAATCATGGCAGAATAAGGTCCTAGGGCAGTTCTACATCCAAGGACGTCCATTGCCAAGTTAGGAAAAATTCGGGGTGTTACAAGATATAACATAGAACTGATGATGGGACCCACACAAGCAACGCAGAAAAAAAAAAAAAGAACAGCCAAAAAAAAAATGTGAACTAAGAATTTATTTAAAAGAGATGCATTTGGTAACTATTTTCTTCCCTTCTTCTCATTTAAAAGTTTTTATGACATTTACTTTACATTATAATAATTTACTTTTACACAAAATTGCATTATATTAATTTTAAGACATATACAATAGCTTTATTAATTTAGATATCTTAACTTCTAAATATTTTTGTTTTGTGCAGGAAATGCATATCAAAATATTTATATACAATTGAAATATTGGAGTAAAATAAAAATGGTAAACATGTTGATTCTTTTAATATTATTTAATTTAATTTTTCTCATATTATTTACACATTATAAATTATTCAGTATTAGTTGTTTATTCACATATGATTTTATCATTATTTTTTACATGGTATGGCCCACTTAATAATTGTATAAGCTTATTCTTTTATTAATCCCATCTTCAGCAGTAGGATCACAAAATTCATGGTTTGGATGACATGTACACAACATGGTTGGCCCCACTATAGAAAACAATAGCCATTCATGTTGTAAATGGGCTGGATTTTTTTGTTGATTGATTTTCAAAAAGATATACCAATCGAAAAAATCCTCCAGATCCAAAGATCTACTTATAGAATATCTAACATTTTTTCTTGTTGAATGACAATTGTTGCTGCATGTTTTTTTTAACTGTTTGTTGTAGGATAATGGAAAGGGCTAAAAGATTTAGACAAGAATTGCTCGTATGTATGTTATCTTCGTATGTATATTATCTCCGTGTAGCCACTGTGATGCTCGTATGTCATCACGTGGCCATGCCACAGACAACATTGGAGAGGAGTGTGGACCATATTTTTTGTTGTGATTATGTGTATTTCAGGAGGATGAATAGACGATCCAAAAATTAGTATGAATCATTATTTTACATTTTACAATTTTAACCGTGATATGGTCTTTCTGAGATTTTTTTTCAAGATAACGTCTAGTCTGTACAGTGGAAATGATAAGCCACTCATGGAATGGATGTCACACTCATAACTTGGTGTGTCCCATTGAGCATGATTATTTTATTTTGGGATACAATTATAAAGAATCCTAAACTATCATTATAAATTTCTTTGCCAATCATTACCACCTAATTATGTGTTGAATGGTATGTTTAAACAACCATACACTGCACATTGTTCTAACCGTAGTCATGGCACTTGCACCCGAGTAGCAAACTCCCAAGAAGAAAAACTCTCAAGATTCACAAGGTTCAAAAGGGAGATTTCACCATGTCAAAGCTTTTTTTTTTTTTAATTGATTGGTGGATGAATTGTAATTTTACTGACTTGGAATTCTACCTGTTTGCATTATTGATTTTTGTTCGTAATGCATGTGAATGCTGCTATTGTTTACTTGAGTTGAATTTGACTTTTATATGAGTGCAATTGATGAAGTTGTGTGACTTAAGAATGGATGATAGTGCTTGTTACACACCACTACAACACTAGTTGTAATAAATTTCAAGGTGAGAGATGTTGGAAAGTAGTAAGCCCAAATAGAGTTTGTTGGTAAATGGGACTTTTCTTCACTTTAGAACAATAAAAGTAACTGAATAAATAAAGGGACATGAGGCAAGCAATAAGAAATTTAGAGTTACATCCTCAATCTAAATACTAAACAAGGAAATAACAATTTGGTTATTTTGTACTTTGTCAGACTGACTACTAATCCAATCATGCATCCAAACCCAGTCTAGATATTGGTGCTTGAAAAGAGCAGCTTTTTGTATGTAAGATCATGATCTCAGGAGAAATCTTTAATCTCATCAATTTATAGTGGTGTAGGTGGCACTATAACCATGCTTAGTTCATAGGAATCACAACTCGTAGTTATAGGCAGCTCTTAATCTAAGATATTGCAAGCCAGGTTCTCACATGATTTAAGGAAAGTAAGTGGTACTAATCATTTCTCTGCTGAAGAAACCAAAGCCATTGCTATTTAGTGTGTGTTTGGATGCCTCTAGAAGGTGGTGTATCCGCCATTTTAGTGTGTTTTTGGCTTTCTGCAACTTAAAAGAATGATGGATTGGATAACCATCCCTTACTCCAGATTCCATAATATGGATTTTTCCTGTGATTTGGGGTACTTCCAAACACATCCTTAATAGCCCTGTATTGCGTTAAAGAAGTAATCTATATACGTGAACCTAACTGAAGCTTTGGATTAGAGGAAACTTGATTCTAAGGGCAGAACTGTATGAGTATTCAATTTCTTGCTTCCACTCTATATTTGGAATTTTTGAAAGTTTGAAATGTCTCCTATAATCAATGTTTGGGATTGTTTAATTGTTTTCCTTCCACCTTGGCTTCAAATAAGGATTTTCATTTTCTAGGGAACAAACACTAAGCAATTAACCATAGCACTAAGGCTACATGTTATAGTGTTGACAATTGGATAGGTTTGGGTTGCTTAGGATTTTGTTTCAAACCAACCTCAACACATTACCCTCTGTTGGACTAACCCGCTTAACATTCATCACTCAAGTGCAACCGGACCCAACCTATTTTATTATAATTAAGTCAGGCTGTGTAATGCCGTGAAAATCGGGGGTCAAGCAGAAGTCCAACTCCTGAGTTCCAACACATCATTTATGCAACATGGATGGTGATGATTAAATGTTGTCCGTGTCGGTACCTTAAACATGAATGAGATTAAGCCAAACAACATATCATACTCCAGAGACAGTTAAATTACGCAAGCGAAAGTCCGTGATAGATATATTTAAAACATATAAGATGTGGTGCGTCTCCAGAGTACAATCATGGTCTAGGTCAAATAATTATAAGTATCGTTTCAAAAAGGAACATGAATATCAAAATGTGTAAGTCCCACTATATCACGAAGTCCCATATCCCCGACGATCAGGCGCAGCCTACATGAACTCGCCAGAGTACTGCATGTAGGAGAACTCCTCGTCATCGCAGAAGTCGGGTTCAGCCTCATATGCTGCTGCATCATCTGCAACTAAGACGAGTCTGATTGGTGTTTTAAAACACCGTCCCAGAGTGGGAGTGAGTGATCAACTCAGTGGAACTATAAGGAAAAGGTTAACATGTTATCAATTCAGTCAAGCAGTAATGATGAAGCAGTACAACAATCATGTCCTAGATACTCTTGTTAATGTAAAAATGATATGCGATAATGATGCATGCCCTCGCCTGCACTTCCTCAGCGTCTTCATCTTACGGCACTCATGGCAACCACTCGAAAGTGTTCTTCCTCGCCAAAGCACATGCAATGCGGTGCATGCTCATATTAGCCAATACTTAATTAGATTTCTTCATACAACAGTTTTGGAAAGCTAAGGTACCTCCCTTATATCAATTCCCAAACAATGATCTATTCTAGGGTCGTCAGTCTTAGTAATTCTCATACGATGTTGCGATTCTAAGTCACTACAAATGGCTCATCACCTGATCAATGTAGGCCTAGTTTATACTCTAGTTGTTACGGAAAGGCTCGTCGCCTCAACGCAGTCTCAGAGTATACTCGAGGTCACTACGAAGGGCTCGTCACCTGATCAGTGTAGGTCGACCGCTCGAATATAGTGTCCCATACCACCGTATTCAGCTCACGAGGCGGTGTTGCTCACTGGTCACTACGGGGAGGCTCGTCGTCCCAGCGTAGGCTGACAGCTCAACCACGGTGTCCCATACCACCATGTCCGGCTCATGAGTCTAAGTAGATCAAGGTACCATGGTTAAACAGGCTTTTCACTAGTGAGTTTGGTACCCTAAATTCAAGCAGTTGCGTCCACACATGGTAAACACACAATAGGCGAATCGGGTTACTTGACAAGCTCGATTGGTACGAGCGTACGTTGAATTGATCGACATAGAGCGCGTAAGCACTCCGCGTGGCCTAACCACCGTTGGCAATCTCCATACAACTCAGATTCCTCAAACTCATCTGTTGTGGCGAAGCTAACTCAGCCACTTGTTCGGGAACCGTTACCGATAGCTTGGACTACGTAGTAGCCCCAAACACATGTAAATATAATAGGATAATACATGTAATAGGCATACCAAAGTTAAATAATTAATTCAAGTAACGTAACCAATTGAACATTTCACAAAATACAAGGTAAACATAATTTGCACCAATGCATTTCATGCTAAATCACACAAATTTAATCTAAGTTACATGAAGGGATATATACACATAGCTAAGGTAGTTGAGAATCTCACCTCAATACCTATATAACATACACTTTACTAAATATTTACTCATCCAGACATTTTCACAAACACTTAGACTATACACATCAACATACATGATGTATGTTGATCACAACATGTATTAGGGCAAATCCTTTCACTAAGGAGTTGTCACAAATACAACACGTATATATCCACGATGGATAATCATGGCAAGCAAGAATTCAAATTCCATACTCATTCAATCATTTCCACAAACACTTAGACTACACATTTCAACCTACATGATGCAACTCAGTTATAAGCTATATTAGGGCAAATACTTTCATAAGGAGTTGTCACGTATTCAACAATCACATGTTCATGGTGAATAATCATGGCAATCACAAAACCAAATTCCAGACATATCCAGTAATTACAACCTACACATGGAATAGCCTATATTTAACATAGTTCATATATAACCGTAAAGTGAGGAAAACAGCGTATCTAACATGTGAAACGGCAACCCCATAGTTATAAATCATTAACCGACATTGAAAGCCTTGAAAACCATAATCTATATGTTTATAGTCCGCACCTTTCGCTGGTAAACTTATAACGGATTCAGTTTGAACACTCCGCCTTCGTCTACGACACAACAGCAACCTATAGTATGAAATAGGTTAGTTATTTCATCACATATATTATCTGAATCCTTAAAACAGATTAGGGTTAGAATTTTTTACCCAAAAACGGAATCAGAATTGCCAGAATAGTGATAAGGTAGTGGTAGTTAAGCACGTGGAACGGCGAGATTGAGTCCCGAGAACAATCTCCCACACACTCTCTCTCTTTCTCTCTCTTTCCTTCTCTTTTCTCTCTCTTCTCTCTCTAGGGTTCACAAATTCGTATGTGAAGGGAGAGAGAGGGTTTAAGGCCCTTATATAGGCCCATAACTGATGGCAATAGCCCCAAGGTCATGGTATACTTAGGTTATAGCCAAATAGGGGCTGTTTCGATCCAATGGACCACTTCTGGAGGCCCCTTTTCTGCGTGCAGTCGGACTTAAGCTCCCTAGCATTGGATCTAGGTCAAGTTTTCGGTCCAAACGAATTTACAGATCGACCGTGGTGAACCAATTTCAGTTCAACAGTCATCGTTGCTCGATTAGGGCCACAAATACATTGACATGTGTATGAAATTTTCCCTGATCCGATGGTGTAATTGGGTCAGATTCTGACAGTCCGAAACATTAGATTTGACCTGAAAGCGAACGGCCCAGCTTACTTAAATGTGAGTTCATTTCCTAAAGATATTCGCACTTCTCACACCTCGCTCCGAGCTCAAGTTGTGCATTTCTAGATACTGTCTGCATTTGATTTCCGAGATGGTTGTCAAGCCCGGTAAGGCGGTCATAACTGTATAGTTTTGTGGTCATCGAATTTTCGACGCGCAGTCCAAGTCCGACACGAAGTTTCAATGTGCTCCCGAGAGCAACTGGGTTTAGAGATTGATCCTAGATTTCAGGGTAATGTAGCGTTAATGATTCTGCTAATTTTGGGTCTTGCAGTTAGTATTTAAAGTGGTTCGAGCAGATTTCAGAGCCAATCTGGTCTAACACTTGGTTAATTTTGTCTAATTTCTAAAGAATTTGATCCTGGGTGATTTCTGCCTGAGGTGGTACTCGGGTCTTTGTACGGATTTTTCCGAGATGTTACAGGCTGAAAGACCCAACCTGATCCCAACATGACACAGCTCATATTTAAGAATGAAATATGGACTAAGTATGCCCAACTCGGTTGATCAATAGCATCAATCCCTATACAGTAGTGTTGCAGTAATGCTCTAGATTATCATTACAGTTGAAACCTTAATTGGTTTGACTTGTTACATAAGTTACTGAAGTCCTACAGTGCAAAGGCGGTCTTCCATAGGGCCAATGGTGACTCTTTTTTTTTTTTTTTTGCAATGTATCCGGTTTTAAGGGTTGTAATCATCCTAATGTAATTGAAGAAGTGAGACAATTCCTTATATCCCCTTTCTTGCCTCTTTCCATAGCTTATGTTTTTCCTTTGTGCTAATAAATATTTTTGTTACCATTCACTAAAAATAAAAAATAATAATAATTCATATATAAACTATGTTGCAATATGGTTTTATTGGGGCAATCTCTATATCAATTTTTATTAGATCAAGATTCAGTCAAAGGATTCAAGTCTCCAATTTTGCTGCTGATTTGTGCATCATTCACCCAGCTAGTATATGCATGCATATATTCATACTTCTATTTATATATTTATATTATAGTTGCATGAAGCGTAAAGTAAAACAACAAATATTATATTTGCACGAAGCATGAAGCAAAGCGGTAACAAATTCGGGTGTGTGGGCAAGCAATTGTCTCTTCTTTTCTTTGAAAGATAACAAGTAAGAGACAAAGCGTATGTTTCTAAAGTAGAAAGGTACATTTTAAAAGGATCGTGCAATACTTCGAGTCAAGTAGGTTTCAATTGTAACCCAAACCCAACTCACTACTTCAAGGAAATTAAGGATTTACCTAACTTAATTGCTTAAGATTCATTTTATTGAGAAATTAAAGTTTTTAAACCACTTTAATGAAATGAAATAAATAAGTCCTCATCATTGCCATTGATGTGCTATTATCAATCACTATCACTATAAAAAATTTCATACAAATTTCACACAATCAAATCTAACACAGTGCTGGAAGCACTTTGAATCTATTGTAATTTATTGCCATTATATGACATTTGAATTATATTGTGTAGATTTGGTATGCATCTCACTAGCAGAAGTGAGATTGGTATCTATACTTGCTAGACTCGAATTTTTTAAGTCATTGCTAGATCTCTTGAAATGTTCACAACTTTATTTTAGCAAGCTTAGTGCATTTTGGATGCACATGGAATGACAATGGAATGAAGCTCCACCCACATGAATTTTGTGGAGGGGAACTGTTTGGCTATCCCACGAAATGTTGACAGTGGGACATGCTAAACACTCCCATCGTAAATTCCAAGAGTTAAATGCAAAGGTTTGGACCCATTATCATTGCCTTTTCAACCCATACGATGAATGAGCTATGCTACAAGCATTTTTAGGTACCCCTGTACTAGCCCTTAGGTGGAGTTTTGAATGCATTCCGCATTTTATCAGAACTATAACCATGGAGAACTAATCACATACAGCTGAAAGTAAGATAACTGTCGTGGAGCCACATCTTTACTGCCAACATACCATTTGCATAGAAAAACTGTACCATGCAAATGGTAGCCCCCACATTGAAGATCACCTGGTATAAAAATCAGGCAGGTCTGCTCATTAATAGGCTACGCCTGTATGTTGGGTCAGACAATCATTTTTCTATTGATTTCGACCAAGCAGCCCACCTAATGAGAGGGCCAGTTTGATTTTTGTTCCAGGTGATCTTCGTGTTGGGGCCTATTCCTATAGAAGTGGTGCATTGTCAGGAAAGATGTGTCTGCACAACTAATGCACTTTTAGTTGTATGTGATTTGTTCTTATAATCATATTGATCTTTCCAACTCTGGCTCGTTGTGATTGTGCCTTCCGCTCCCCTGTAAGTAAAAGAGGAGTGCTGATGTTATGTGGGCTGTTGGTTGTTGATTTTTTGCCAGGCTATCATGAAATTCCGGTTTAAACAGTGTTGGGTGCAGACAAATAGCGTGGTGGGTTAGGCCATTGATGTAATTGTAGATCAAACAACGCGATTACACGACCAAATCGAGGGCCGAAACATGGAAGCCAATGTCCCCTTTAAATCAACTAAATAAAGAGAAGACAAGTCAATTCACTTACCTGATCCGACGGTGATGATGGTATGCTAACCTCAAGCAAGACCAAAAGCAGAACCTTCTCTACACCGCACACGTATACCTCGTACCACGTGCACAAAAATTTCTTCCTCTCTTTTATTATTTGGTGCGTGTGTGCACAACTTACCTCTCCCATAAGGGAGAAAGGCGGTGGCATAGGTTGTTGCCACGTGTAAGGTGGGCCCCACAAGGAGTTGCCCTAGCCCACACATGTCATCACACATGGCACACATGCAACATGCATTTGGTCTAAGACTGCCACATGTCAAGCATGTGTCAAGTATGCATGCATGTGAGCACGTGTCTGACATATGTGCTTCCAACAAACAAGATTGAGAAAGCCTAGCCCAAATAGTTGGGACAAGGTTATGTAGGTAAATTGATGATTGATCTTTAGTCAATTTCCTTTTTAAATTAGATATGCTAAATTGTTTCTCCTTTTACTTTTAAGTTGGTTCTTCTTAAATTAGATGTGCTAAGTGTTTCGTCTTATAAATAAGAAATTATTTGTGATGAGGGTTAGTTATGTCTTTTGATACTCTATATGATATTTTTACCCTTCCTGGCTTTGAGATGAAGTTGTGGTCTTATGACAATCGTTATCATGTTTTAGGCCCATGAGATGAAGTGGTCTTATGATAATAATGAACTAGCATGCAATGGAAATGATAATAGAGTAAATTTTCATTCCTCTTTAAAGTAAGGTTTAGAATACTATATTAGAGCTTCTACTGCACCCATCCATCAAGTGTGCCCCATCAGGACAGAGACACTCAAACTTAAGAAAATTTAGGTATACAACAAGAAAGTCAATATATATGTTTTAAGGTTGATTGTAAATGCTCCCTGCAATGTCCGGCTTGAGTTGCTAATATGAATGGTTATTGGTATGTATGGTGTGAGGAGACACACCAAATGTCCAGTTTGGATCCTACATACGCATAATCGGTGGCCACCCAGCTCAAACATCCGAACACGTGATCATTCCCCTAGTATGGGCACCCTTTAAAACTCGCAGGGCACTATTGAAGCCCACACTTTAAATGCGGGGATTCTCTTTATTTTTCTTAGAAACTTAAAGACAGATCTTCTCTTTTTACAAAGAGTACCTGGCAAGAGATGTGGTGTGTAAGCTAGGGTGCGAACATGAAGAAAACATGTGCATTCATCAATCCCTCTGGCACTAGCGTCCAATCTGTAAAGCTCTGGCATCACCCCCTATTAACTAATGGTTGTTGGGGCCAGTATACAAATCATGTCCACGATGGCAGCACATGCTCTACTCTTTGTACATAGCACCATTTTGTTATTCGTTGCACATGAAATAAAACATAACTACGACTTTAAGAACATTTGTATAATGCTTTATTCTTGGCTGAACGGTGGAAAAAACACCATTTTACATTTGAAGATACTTCAATGAAAGGAATTGTTCATAAAACCTCTTCTTTTCATATGCATGATTTGATAACACACATTGCCATGTAATATTTAATCATGTTGATGATGTCATGTGATATAAAGAGATGGGTGTAATAGTTAGAACATTAAATGGATACTCGCCCTTATCCAATGGGGAATGTTATTTGATACTCTGGCTGGATATAACATTTGATATGCAGACACTTAGAAATGATACATGTGGCAAATATTAAATAAATAAATAAATAACTATGAAATTGTGCAAGAACAATTGTGGCAGAGTTACAGGCTAAAAACCAGATGGGTTGAATGGTACAAAGTGGACGCTTGTTTTTTAAAATAAGACTATTAGATGTTATTTATTTAACTCTGTCATAAATTTCAGGAAATACAATAGTTGGACGAGCAAGTAAGAGTAATTTCTGGTTTCATCTAAACTGGTACTTATAATTTGGACCAGTTTATTTTGAATTATTTGTGTTCCAAGTTTGCAATTTCTCGATAATTTAGAACTGCCTGCATATCATCCATCACACTTTGCCAGAGTTTAAAGTATCTCTCATTCAATGTAGTCGACTGTATGGGAAGTTCTCATACATTTGATCCGTGTCCGGGCCATTGATATGTGTGTGCCATCAACCCATTTTACATTTTTTTACTGCCGTGCGACTCACCTGAGTTTTTGGTCAGCCCATGGCACAACTGATGGACAGAGTGGTTGCTACACAAACATCACAGTGGGCCCCCTAGAAGCTCAACTGCATGGGAACTTCCCATATTTGGATTATTCCATTTGTTGAAGGAAACAGACATTCTCACCAATTCAACACCATCTACAATGCCCATTTAAGCAACTAAAATCCATGTCTTGAAAATGCCTATGCTTATCGGCTTGCAGCAATAATGACCCGGAGCTTTTATGTCATGATATAGGTATAAACGGCATGCCGGTCCTATAACAATATATGTTTATAACGGCTACTACAACAGCTTTGACGGCGTTTGGACTTCGTTTCATGATTTCTCTTAATTTTCATTAGTTTCTGTCAAAATAACAGTGCCCCACCTTTTTACTTCATTTGGCAAGCTATAAAACGTTCCAAGCTCCGGCCGTTCCTCTATAATATCAGTTCTAAAACTATTATCACAACTCATTTGAAAAAGGAGATGCAGTTGATGGCGGTAGTCATTCTAACCGTTATGAGACTTTAATGTTGTTGCAGGCCAATGATTCGAGTGCATGGGATTTCAGTTTGCACAAGTGGGCCCCATGTTCCAGTGATCTAGACCATTGGTAAGTCGGAGACCACTGTGGATGGATCATGCTCTAAAAATATCCTCAACAGGACAACCTAGCCTTCTGTCTGATGTCCTGCAAGCGGACGGTTAGGAAGATAGAAAATCTGAGTTATTTTTTGGGGTGTGATCGATCTACGGTGGAGAATTTTTATAAAAAGATAGCTATTCAACTGGCTATGATATATGGGTGTAATGAGAGCAGGATTACGGTCCAATTCTAGGATTTATTTATTTTTTAAACTTAACACTCCGGAAGTAGCCTACTAAAAAGATCAGTTCATATCCATTTAGAATTATGAGTTCTTCATATCGATGGCTTGGATCAAAAAACCATGGCCCCACTTGCGCAAACGGCAAACTGAAAAAACAGAACAGAATTATATCAACTCTCGGCCTGTACCTCAATTTACAAACACTATACATCAAAGCACAAACAGATATAGCAGATTCAAATCTTAAACTCAGTTTAAGAGAAAATGAAAGCCACTCAAGATTAAAAAACTCACATATTTACATTTGGGTCTTGATGACTTGTGAAAGTGCACCTACTTGTGCCCTGGTTTGTCAAGTTACGTGAATGGTGTGTCAGACTGGCTGCAGAATTCGATAGAAAGATTATTTCAAGCGTCTGCCTCAACCGGATGTGTGGAATCTCGCAATAGGTAAATCATAGCCTCACATCCCATGTCCCAAAACACCAGGTGATTAAAACCCTTAAAACAAGATAGACATCTTAGGATTTTTGGTGGTGAGAAAACTTTTTCAAAATAGGAAAATCTCTAAGTTTTTCTCGCCCTGTCGATTCTATCGAAGCACCCTCGATATGATCGACCTGTTCTGTCGATGTCCTCGATACCTTAACGATATTATCGAAAAGAGGACGAAAAGTGTCCAGCAATTAAATACTCATCTAGATGGATTTATCGATGTATCGATACATCTATCGATATCATCGATATAAGCACAAATATGTCCAGCAACTTCACAATATATCTGGACGAATTATCGATGTATCGATACCTATATCGATATCATCGATATTCAAATCCCGAGCCCATCGAGAGTGGCTCGATGAGATCGACAGGCAAATTTCCGGCGCTCCTGTTTTTTAATGAAATTTTCAAACTCCTTGGATATATCGATGACCATCCGATATGATCTGAAATCAAATATCGATATGATCGGAGGTCCATCGATGATATCGATGGTGGGCGCGCATTTATTACAGCAGTTATTTTAGGATATTTGTAACTATGATCAGGGTCCCTTCGATTTAATCGGTATTCAAATATCGATGATATCGACACCTGATCGATTGCATCGAACTAAGCCATAATCTGTCCAGCAAGTTCAAAGATAAATCTGCTGAAATTATCAATGTCTCGACTCAGATCTCGATATCATCGACATTCAAATTCTGATGACCTCGACGGTTCCCCCGATCATTCATAAAAACTTGAAATATCTCAAATTCAAGTCTCTCTCATTTTTCATGTGTCGATGGATCGATTCTGTCATCGATGGAATCGGAGTTTGAAATCCGATGACGTCGACAATGGCCTCGATTCATCGACCAATTGGCAAAGAGTTTCAAAAGCGTATGACATCGAGTCCGAGTCATCGAGCAGACCATCGATGCTATCGAGAGTATACGCTCGATGATATCGAACCTGCTTGATGATATCGAACTCTGTCATAAATGTGACCATTTTATATCCGTTGGAACTTTTTGCCTATTTATAGAGGACTTGTCTTTTGTTGCTGTGAGAGAAAGTAGAGAGAGCTTTTGAGTGTTTCAACTTATATCCTATATCCAAAGCCCTTTCTCTCAAGGGAGTTCATCCTCCAATCCACCCTTACCATTGATATTAAATAGAGTAGATTGGGGAATGAACTTCCGCATTCAAGGATCCTCCAGCTACTACCTTAATGACAAATCTTTGTGCTGGGATGCCTTGAATGCATAAGAGAGGATCTACTCTATTTTCTTTATAGAAAAATCTTTAGAGAGTAGGATTCTATCTCACCTTTAACCTAACCTGAAGCCAAGTATTGGTATATCATCTTGCGTTGCGGATCAAGGGAGTAGAAGACTCTTCGTCAACAAGGAGGAGAAGATCTTTGGCGTTGTGCTTAACGGGACTCATCAACTTATCTGTAAGTATCCAGAGTCCAGAGGACACTTGTGATCATTCCTTCCTAGGTCTTGGTCCTAAGTGGTTCTCACCCTTTGAAGTTCTCAAGGAGGCCTCCGGTGGGAGTGTATGTAGTGGGTGCACTGGGTGGACCCTTACTCTTGTGTAGGGCATAAAATGTTAGGTCCTTGTGTAGGTCCTTGACCTGTGTTGTCTAAAATCCGGGTGCACTGGATGGACCCTTGCTCTTGTGTAGGGCATAAACTGTTAGGTCCTTATGTAGGTCCTTGACCTGAGTGGTCTAAAATCTGGGTGCGTTGTGTGGACCCTTGCTCTATGGAGAGCATAAACATGTGGTTAGGAGTGAACTATCAAAACTCTGAGTTAGAGGTGAACCGCGTAAAACCTCTGTAAAGGTTGAAGGTGAACCTGATTTAAAACCTTAGGTTTGAGGTGAACCCTGAGAAACCTCCTTATTGAAATTCGGTACACTCAAGGGTTGAGTACGACAGCCGAGAGTGGAGTAGACAAGTAGTCGAACCACTATAAAAATGACTGTGTTTGTGATTGCTTTTTTATATGTGTGATTCATGACAATGCATTCATATTCATATATCTAAACACATCTCACACACACACACAGTCACATCCAACATAGAGTAAGTTACTTATTGTTATATCTTGATTAGTTTGTGATTGGATCCTCTACTTGGCTTGGAAGCCAGTAGAGTTACATTTGTGTAATCCTGAAAATTGCATACATAATAGGATTACAGTGATAGGATTTTTAATAACTTATAAATCTTTAAACGGTCCTATTCACCCCCCTCTAGGACATATTGACATATTCCAACTTCTACTCAAGCGGTCTTCACCGCCATTTCAATTGGTATCAGAGCAGGTCTCTCTTTAAGGGCTTTACCGCCTAGAGAGTGATCTTGACTGAAGTTGGAATCATGTTCAAAAATGTCTAAGAGGGTGTAACCAACCAGAATAGTTGTCTAGTAATCCATACAACCCTAAAAGTCAAAAATAGTTCAAAGTGGTATCTAGACAGTGAATGCTCCAGACACATGACTGGAGACCAAACACACTTTTGTGAGTACTCAAACTTTGATGGGGGATCTGTCACATTTGATGATGGAAGTTCAGCCAAGATAGTTGGACAAGGAACTATAGCAGTACCAGGCCTTCCAAAGATCAAACATGTACTTTGTATAGAAGGCTTGAAACATAATCTCCTGAGCATTTCCCAAATCTGTGACAAAGAACATCTTGTCACTTTCTCAAAGGATGTATGTAGAATTTTGGATCATACAGGAAAATCTCTCATAAAAGGTTTACGTACTAGTGATAATTGTTATGTCATTGAAAGTACGAGTGAGAAGGGACTATCCATAAAGTGTAATATGGTTGTGAAAGATGAATCCAAACTATGGCACCAAAGGCTGGGACATGTCCACTACCAAAATTTAGCAAAACTCAGTTCCAAGAATTTGGTTAGGGGACTTCCCAAGATTAGAAAAGAAAAAGTTGTGTGTGGAGAATGTCTAAAAGAGAAACAGATAAAGGTTGGACACAAGAAGACAACCTCCATTGCAACAACAAAACCTTTAGATCTGCTACATATGGATCTAGTTAGACCAACTAAAGTGGAAAGCCATGGTAAGAAAAGATACTTCCTGGTGGTAGTAGATGAGTACACCAGATTTACTTAGGTCGCATTTCTTTGAGAAAAATCAGATGCATTTGAGAAATTTGTAATCCTGGCAAAGCGACTCCAAAATGAAAAAGGATACATGATCAATCGTATCAGAAGTGATCATGGTGGGGAATTTGAAAATGAAAATTTTGAAAAATACTGCAATGAGAAAGGAATTCGTCATGAATTCTCTCCTTCAAAAACCCCACAGCAAAATGGAGTCGTTAAAAGGAAAAATCATGTATTACAGGAGATGGGGTCAGTTATGTTAAATGGAAAGGATATGGCAAAAATTTTTTAGGCTGAAGCTGTCAATACTGCTTGTTACATTATAAACAGAGTATATCTTAGAGCAGGTCTGAACAAAACTCCATACGAACTATGGTATGGGAAAATACCTAGTGTGAAGTATTTTCGAGTCTTTGGTAGCAAATGTTATATCTTAAGAGATAGAGATCACCTAGAAAAATTTGAGTCTAAAAGTGATGAAGGAATCTTCTTGGGATATGCCATGAATAGTCGTGCGTACAGAGTATACAATCTAAGAACTCTCACTATTCAAGAATCAGTCAATGTGGTTATCGATGATCAACTTCATGAAGAAGATGCACCTGTGAATGAATTAGAAGATGATGTAGATTCATGCATATTGGAAAAACCTGAAAACAAAACTTTATCACCCAATGATCCTCAACCATCATCTGACATTCTCATTATAAAAGATCATTCTCGAGAACAAATTATTGGAGACCTTAATGCTAGTGTAAAAACTCGATGATAGATAGAAAATATCTATAGTCATTTTTGCTTTACCTCAAAGATTGAGCCCAAGAACATTGTTGAAGCTCTTCAAGACGAACACTGGATAAATGCTATGCAAGAAAAACTTCAACAATTTTAAAGAAATGAGGTATGAAAATTGGTTCCCAGACCACTCGATACAAATGTCATTGGAACCAAATGGGTCTTTAAGAATAAATCTGATGAATCAGGAAATATGATTAGAAACAAAGCAAGGCTTGTAGTTCAAGGATACTCACAGATAGAAGGCATTGATTTTGATGAAACTTTTGCTCCTGTAGCACGCCTTGAGTCTATCAGAATTCTTTTGTCCATTGCATGTGCATTAAAATTTAAACTATTTCAAATGGATGTTAAGAGTGCTTTTTTGAATGGGGATCTGGCTAAAGAAGTCTATGTGAAACAACCCAAGGGATTTTTAGATCCTAAGTGTCCTCAATACGTATATCGTCTAAATAAAGCCCTCTATGGTCTTAAACAGGCACCATGAGCTTGGTATGAACGATTGAAAAAATTTCTTTTGGACCATAAATTCTGCAGAGGGAGTGTTGATAAAACCCTGTTTACCCAAAGAACAAAAGACTCACTGCTCATAGCACAAATTTATGTGGATGATATAGTCTTTGGTTCAACATGTGAAGATATCGCATATAAGTTCGCCGATCTCATGAAATCTGAATTCGAAATGAGTATGGTTGGTGAACTAAACTTCTTTCTAGGTTTGCAGGTCAAACAGCTACATGATGGAATCTTTATCTATCAAACCAAGTATGTGAACGATCTGGTAAAAAGGTTTAGTCTTGAATTTGGTTGTTCCTATCACACTCCCATGAGCACCACACTCAAACTCTCGAAGGATACAAATGGCAAGAGTGTGGATCAACAACTCTACCGAAATATGATAGGTAGTCTACTATATCTCACAGCTAGTCGTCCTGACATATCCTTCAGTGTTGGGGTATGTGCTCGATATCAAGCAGATCCTAAGGAATCTCATTTAACGGTTGTTAAGAGAATCATCAAATATATAGCAGGAACTTCCTCCTATAGACTATGGTATCCATTTGAAACATCTACCATCATCGTCGGATACTCTGATGCCGACTGGGCAGGAAATTTGGACGATCGAAAATCAACAAGTGGAGGATGCTTCTATGTTGAAAACTGTCTGGTCTCCTGGCAGAGCAAGAAACAAAATTCAATATCATTATCTACTGCTGAGGCTGAATACATTGTTGCTAGATGTTGCTGTGCACAACTCCTTTGGATGAAGCAGATGTTGTTGGACTACGGGATTGAATAACCCACAATGAGTCTTTTCTATGATAACACAAGCGCAATCAATATTTCAAAGAATCCTGTTCAACATTCTCGGACTAAGCACATTGATCATCATTTTATTCAAGAATTTATTGAAAATAAGATTATTACATTGGATTATGTTTCCACAGAAAATCAACTCGTAGATATCCTCACCGAACCTCTTAATACAAATAGGTTTAGTGATCTTCAGAAATCCATTGGTGTCTGCACTCACTGAGAACATATCCCAGTGAACGTGTGCTACAAAGGTGATGATATTCTCGATGATATCCGTATAGTGTCAAAACTTACATGAGCATGGTAAATTTTAGGATAACTGCTGTCTGTGGCAGTATGCGTGTTGGTTAGTTAAATTTTCTTTGTTTTGTTTGTTATTTGATTTGGTTTGGATAATGCTTATAAAGATGGATATTTTGGTTTGGATATGGCTGCACAGAACTCACAGCTTTAATGCCATAATTTAGTTTGTGTTTCCCCTAGTTTATCCAAGTTCTGGAATGCATATGATGTTCTCAATGAATATTTCAACTGCTATACAACTACTTTATCTTGTCTAATAAGCATTCATGACTTCTGAAATTGATGTTTGTTTTAAAATGATTTCATCCTTATACATCTGTATCTGTTGGTTCTCCCATGAAATTCATTCTTCAGTCAATATCACTTACTGTACCTTTGTCAATGACTAACAAAAAGGGGGAGAACAGTTCAACACACCCCTAGCAAAAAATTGTGTATCATATCTCTGTTTATGCAGGTGTTAGGGGGAGCAACTGCAAGAAAGGGGGAGTTTTGAACTAAGGGGGAGCGGATACTTCTAGAATGTGTACATGGGTTAGAAAACATTGTAAAATTGTGTAAGTACATGTACACACAATTTAGGGTGTGTCTAGAAGTATTCAAGGGTATTTTGGGTATTTTGTCACGTAATTGACAAAGGGGGAGATTAAAAGTGCACCTACTTGTGCCCTGGTTTGTCAAGTTACGTGAATGGTGTGTCAGACTGGCTGCAGAACTCGATAGGAAGATTATTTCAAGCGTCTACCTCAACTAGATGTGTGGAATCTCGCAATAGGTAAATCATAGCCTCACATCCCATGTCCCAAAACACCTGGTGATTAAAACCCTTAAAACAAGATAGACATCTTAGGGTTTTTGGTGGTGAGAAAACTTTTTCAAAATAGGAAAATCTCTAAGTTTTTCTCGCCCTGTCGCTTCTATCGAAGCACCCTCGATATGATCGACCTGTTCTGTCGATGTCCTCGATACCTTAACGATATTATCGATGGATTTATCGATGTATCGATACATCTATCGATATCATCGATATAAGCACAAATATGTCCAGCAACTTGACAATATATCTGGATGAATTATCGATGTATCGATACCTATATCGATATCATCGATATTCAAATCCTGAGCCCATCAAGAGTGGCTCGATAAGATCAACAGGAAGATTTTCGGTGCCCATGTTTTTTAATGAAAATTTCAAACTCCTTCGATATATCGATGACCGTCCGATATGATCTGAAATCAAATGTCGATATGATCAGAGGTCCATCGATGATATCGATGGTGGGCGCGCATTTCTTATGGCAGTTATTTCAGGATGTTTGTAACTATGATCGGGGGCCCTTCGATTTAATCGATATTCAAATATCGATGATATCGACACTTAATCGATTGCATAGAACAAGCCATAATCTGTCCAGCAAGTTTAAAGATAAATTTGCTGGAATTATCAATGCCTCGACTCAGATCTTGATATCATCAACATTCAAATTTCGATGACCTCGACGGTTCCCCCGATCATTCATGAAAACCTGAAATATCTCAAAGTCAAGTCTCTCTCATTTTTCATGTGTCGATGGATCGATTCTGTCATCGATGGAATCGGAGTTCGAAATCCGATGACATCGATAATGGCCTCGATTCATCGACCAATTGGCAAAGAGTTTCAAAAGCGTATGACATCGAGTTCGAGTCATCGAGCAGACCATCGATGCTATCGAGAGTATACGCTCGATGATATCGAACCTGCTTGATGATATCGAACTCTGTCATAAATATGACCATTTTATATCTGTTGGAACTTTTTGCCTATTTACAGAGGACTTGTCTTTTGTTGCTGTGAGAGAAAGTAGAGAGAGCTTTTGAGTGTTTCAACTTATATCCTATACCCAAAGCCCTTTCTCTCAAGGGAGTTCATCCTCCAATCCACCCTTACCATTGATATTAAATAGAGTAGATTAAGGAATGAACTTCCGCATTCAAGGATCCTCTAGCTACTACCTTAATGGCAAATCTTTGTGTTGAGATGCCTTGAATGCATAAGAGAGGATCTACTCTATCTTTCTTATAGGAAAATCTTTAGAGAGTAGGATTCTATCTCACCCTTGACCTAACCCGAAGCTAAGTATTGGTATATCATCTTGCGTTGCGGATCAAGGGAGCTAAAGACTCTTCGTCAATAAGGAGGAGAAGATCTATGGCGTTGTGCTTAACGGGACTCATCAACTTATCTGTAAGTATCCAGAGTCCAGAGGACACTTGTGATCATTCCTTCCTAGGTCTGGGTCCTAAGTGGTTCTCACCCTTTGAAGTCCTCAAGGAGGCCTCTAGTGGGAGTGTACGTAGTGGGTGCACTGGGTGGACCCTTGCTCTTGTGTAGGGCATAAAATGTTAGGTCCTTGTGTAGGTCCTTGACCTGTGTGGTTTAAAATCCGGGTGCACTGGGTGGACCCTTGCTCTTGTATAAGGCATAAACTGTTAGGTCCTTGTGTAGGTCCTTGACCTGTGTGGTTTAAAATCCAGGTGCGTTGTGTGGACCCTTGCTCTATGAAGAGCATAAACATGTGGTTAGGAGTGAACCGGCAAAACTCTGGCTTAGAGGTAAACCGCGTAAAACCTCTGTAAAGGTTGAAGGTGAACCTGATTTAAAACCTTAGGTTTGAGGTGAACCCTGGGAAACCTCCTTAGTGAAATTTGGTACACTCAAGGGTTGAGTGCGACAGCCGGGAGTGGAGTAGACAAGTAGTCGAACCACTATAAAAATGACTGTGTTTGTGATTGCTTTTTTATATGTGTGATTCATGAAAATGCATTCATATTCATATATCTGAACACATCTCACACACACACACAGTCACATCCAACATAGAGTAAGTTACTTATTGTTATATCTTGATTAGTTTGTGATTGGATCCTCTACTTGGCTTGGAAGCCAGTAGAGTTACATTTGTGTAATCTTGAAAATTGCATACATAATAGGATTACAGTGATAGGATTTTTAATAGCTCATAAATCTTTAAAAAGTCCTATTCACCCCCCTCTAGGACATATTGACATATTTCAACTTCTACTCAAGCGGTCTTCACCGCTATTTCAACCTGAACTGGCAATCAGCTATAGCATACAGATCTAAAGATTCAGTTCCATTGAACAGGTTTGTGAGTTGTGTCCATGTCTATAAGAGAGGAATCATCAGGTCCTACATCCTAATGGATCAAGATGTAAATAGTGTTATGATGCACCCATCCTTTACAAGTGGGGACCATGATTTGCTAATCCAGATTGTTGATGTGGATGGGGGATGCCCAAAAATATCTGCCACATTGGAAGTTCCCAGACATGCAATCTTAAGGTTAGAATCATCCAATTTGGAAGATTTTCAGGGTAACCCCATACCCATAGCATGGCCCATCAGGTCAACGGTCTGGATCACTGAACCATTGGTCCCACCTATGTCAAATTAGCATATCAGGATGCTCTCAATAGGGAATTTAAACCAGAAGACAAATTTGTGGCCTAGACAAATTGGATGATTTGATCATTTTCAATTGATTAAACAGTGACCATTTGCAACTCGTTTTGCCGAGGTTAGCAACAAGCGCCTGTATTTCTATCAAGTTTTCCCTCGGTCAATTAAGCAAAAATAGAGGAAGAATGTTTTGGACTTCATCCTCATATATGCTTGATCAGTTATTGAGGTTCAAGTAGAAAACATGGGATTGTTGGAAAGCGAGAAACACATTTTTAATGTGTAGAAATAGTGATAATTCAATTACGCTTACTTTCCCTAGCAAATCAGCCAGCATACCAATGTTACCTAAATCCCCAACTCCCTACATTTTTTGTTTCAATTCTGTGATTCTAGCTATTTTACCAATCCAAAATTATGGTTTTATACTCTTAGTGTAGATTAAGTGTAATGTAAATCTATATTCAGAACCCAGAGATATATACTTTCTTCTATGAAACAAAATGCATGTATGTATATTACTCTGCATGAGGGAAGTTTACTAATAACATATGCAAGGACCTATTTGAATGACAGAAAAAGAAAATGAATGAGCTTCCCCATGATGAGACGTCTCGCTATGTTTGGATAGCCGAGGTAATATTGGACTTCATAAAGCAATCGTTACCCAATTTTCATGCACAAGACGAAGGGGACAATTGTGAGAGATTTATGAGTTTTCTTTTCTTTTTCTTTTTCTTTTTCCTTTTTTGAAATGTAGCTTTATGAGACTTCCACTTACTATCCAAACAAAACCCTCAAAAATGGAATCCATGTTTCGATAGTGCTCAAGGAAATCTAGGGAAATCATCATTGAATTATCATCACAATTTACTTACCCATCACACATAAGTTCTCTTACAGAATATTGTGATTCAATGAGGATGAGGTTTTAGTATGCCATCTTGCAAGACCATCTGGAGAAGAAAAATCCATTTTGGGTGCAGTGAGATTATGGTTTTCCAATGGAAAATCCTCCCATGGAGGAGGCCGGCTTTTGGGGCTGGTCTAATTCAAAGTTGCCAAATAAGTTGAAGGCTCTATCTAAAACTTCTGATGTTTTGAAATTGGCATCAGTGTAATTGCATAAGCAAGCCAAGTATCATGTTCAAGAAGCCATGTTTGAGGGGATTCCAGTTATCACTTTTATGGATGAGGAGATGACTCTTGCAGTATATCTATGGAAGCAAGCGATGGTGGGGTGTTTGGTCAATGTAAGTCCCACAGTAGAGGAAATCTAGATTGTGATTTGTTTGGATGGGGTTTGAAAGGAGAAATATATGAGGTGCAGATCAGGTTAAGTCAATGTTTTTTTTTTTCTCTCCAATTTGCCTGAATGGAATATGTTGTATGCATTTTATCATGAGATTATCAAGCTCTAATGAAGCAACCAATTCGTATTGCTCGTCAAGTCTCATGGGTTATCAATGCCGAGAAGGGGGTGTTCTTCTAATAAATGCAGAATATTTGATGAGAAAATGACGTAGAGCGGGTCGTGTATAATTTCATGGCCAAGAAGGACAAGAAAAGGCCTGATCGGAGACAGAGATGATCCGGACTGTCAGAACTGAAAACGGACATATCTTGCAAACTAGAATGAGTAATCGGACGTAAAATATATGATTTGGGGTAGGACGAGCTACTTTAGCGACCCAACCCCACTACGCTGGGTTGCGCAAAATAGATTTACTAAACACCATCGGATTGACAGTCATTTCCCTATTTTAACTCCATTTTTACTATAAGTTACGTCCAACATGAAAAGTGCTTAGAATATTTAGGAGAACAGCGTGGTGAAGCCAAATAGGACACTTACTATTTTTGACTGAAAACCTTACACACTAGTAGACATCACGACCGTCTATAAATAGCGGATTCGGAACAGTTATCCAAGGAAGATGGTGCTCAACCTCACGTTCTTCCCTGTGTCAAAAACTATTCATTTTAGCATAGAGGAGCTCAGCGGGGTGTTAAAAATCTTTTCTTGAAATAGTAAGTATGCCCCTCGTCATCTTCTATGGGGATGTCCTTATTGGACCTAGGCTAGTGGAGATAGGCGGGGCATTGGAGCATTAATCTTTTGCTTTGTGAGGGTTCCTGTAACGCCCTGAAAATCGGGGGTAGAGCATAAACTCAACTCCCGAGTTCCAACGTATCACTTATGCACATAGATAATGATGATTTAAAGTTTTCTGAGTTAGGGCATTAAACATGAGTGGGATTAAGCCAAAACAACATATCATACTCCAAAGACAGTTAAATTTCACAAGCGAAAGATTGAGATAGATATATAAAATATATAAACTGTTGTAAGTCTGCAGAGTGTGAACATGTTACCAGGTTAACTATATCAATGTATACTCCAACAATGGACAAAATGAATATACAAGTGTAACGCCCTGAAAATTGGGGGTCAAGTAGCAACTCAACTCCCAAGTTCCAAAACATCACTTATGCAACAGATATGCTTATGATTAAATGTTGTCTGTGTTAGTGCATTAATCATGAGTGGGATTATACCAAAACAGTAATTCATACTCCAGATTAAGTTGTAAAACGCAAGCGGAAGACTGAAAGATATAAATAAACATATATAAGTCAAAAGATCACGATCGGTCTCCAGAGTATGAATACATCACTGAGTTACTATATACATGTAATAGTCTCAAAAATTAAAATGTCAAACAGTACAACTACAGTGATAATCCTTGTAGCCCCATCAATCTGGATAGCCTAAGCGAAGCCATTGGAGAACTGCATATAAGAGTACTCTTCCTGATCGTCGTAATAGTCAGGCTTCACATCATGGGTCACGCCGTCATCTGAAATCAAGACAGAATCTGGTTGGTGTTTAAAACATCGTCCCGTAGCGTGGGAGTGAGTGATCAACTCAGTGGAACAATAAAGCAAAGGTTAGCATGTTATCAATTCAATCAAGCAGTAATGATAAGTAGTAAATCACACATCCCTAAGTACTCTTGTCAATGCAAGAATGGTATGAATGTATGATGCATGCCCTCGCCTACGCTCCCTCAGTGACTTCATCTCACGTTCGCGCATGAACAACACTACCTCAGTGCTTGACCTGCTACGCCTGAACGCACATGTAATGCGGTGCCTACATATGATTACCAAGTTCTTATTAGTCTTTTTCATACAGCAGGATTGGAAAACTAAGGTACCTCACTTATATCATGTCCCAAACATTGATCTATTCTAGGGTCGTCAGTCTTAGTTAGTCTTATACGATGTTACGGCTCTAGGTCTCTGCAAAGGGCTCGTCGCCAAATCAGTGCAGGCCTAGTTTATACTCTTGTTGCTACGTAAGGCTTGTCGCCTCAGCATAGACTCAGAGTATGCTCGCGGTCACTACAAAGGGCACGTCTAGGGCTGTCAGGGCTGTTGCACGGAATCATTATACCACTCCCCATCACCCATCACGCTTCGTCACCAAAATAGTTTAGGCTGACAGTTCAAATAGAGTGTCCCATACCACCGTATTCGGCTCATGAGTCTAGGTTGCTCATTGGTCACTACGGGTGGGCTCGTTGCCCTGGCATAGACCGACAGCTCGACCACAGTGTCCCATACCACCATGTCCAGCTCATGAGTCTTAGCGGATCGAGGTACCAAGGTTAATAGAGATTTCATTGGTGAGTTTGGTACCCTAGGTTCAAGCAGTAGCATCCATACATGGTGAACATATAATAAGCAAATCGGGTTAATTAGCGAGCTCGACTAATACGAGCGCACCTGAAGTTGATCGACATGGAGTGCGTAAACACTCCGTGTGGCCTAACCACTGCCAACAACTCTAGTACGACTCGGGTTCTTCAAACACGTCTTACGTGGTGAATGAATTTCAGCCACGAACTCAAGCTTATTTACTGATTGCCTGGACTATACTGTAGTCCCACACACATTCAATTCTTAACCAGTAAGCATGTGGAGTAATCAGAGTAGAATTAAATAAACAAGTAATTCAAAAATAAAACACAATGCAAACAGGAAATCCAAATACATACATTTAATAAGTGATTAAACTAAACAATTTGCATGGAGAAAATCATACACATCTCTAAGGTAGTTGAGAATCCTATCTCAACACCCACCTAAAGCACTATCTCCTAAGCACTTACTCATACAAGCATTTTCACAAACACTTAGACTACGCTTATCAACATACATAATGTATGTTGTCCAAAACATGTATTAGGGCGAATCCTTTCGCCGAGTAGTTATTACACATGTAACTAACATATACACACAGTAATTAATCATGGCAAACACACTTTCATATTTTGTACGTATAAGGTATTTCCTACAAATACACAGAATACACTAAACTCCACAATTTTCATATGTAACTGAATCACAAAACGAACATCGTAATTTGCATGTGAAATAACACCCACATCATGAATCTATCATTATCTGACATTGAAAGCTTTGAAAACCATAACCTATACGTCTAAAGTCCGCACCTTATGCCGGTAAATGAGTAACGGACTCAGTTTAAACACCAAGTCTTTATCACCGGTAGAACGGCAACCTATGGCATGAAATCGGTTAGCTATTTCATCATTAACACTAGTTGATTCTCTAGAACTGATTAGGGTTAGGATTTCTTACCTGAAAATGGAATCAAAATTACTGAAAAAGTGATACGGTAGTCGCGGTTAAGCACGTAGAATAGCAGGATAGAGCAACAGGAATCTCCTCCCACTTCTCTCACACTTTCTCTCTCTTTACTCTCTTCTCTCTTCTAAGGTTTTCTCAAATTCGTATGGAGTGAATGAGAGAGGGTTTAAGGTCCTTATATAGGCCTGAAACTAATGGAAATGGCCCTAGGGCAAAGGTATACTTAGGTTATGTCTAAAGGGAGTCTATTTCAGCTCAATGGAGCACTTCCGGAGCCCCCCTGAGCCAAAGGTTGGACTTAAGCTCACTGACCTTGGATCTAGGTTGAGTTAAGTTTTCTTTCAGTCGGGTGTCCAGATCACATGTGGCGGACCAGTTTCAGTTCAACGGTCACTGAAACTCGATCAGGGTTACAAGTACACAGACATGTATGGAAAATGTTCCCTAATCTGAGGGTGTATTTGGGTCAGATTTCGATAGTCTGATTGCTTATACCTGGCCCACAAGCGACAAGTCTTAGATTATTTAAATTAGACTTAATTTCTAAAGAAAACCACGTTTTCTCACACTCTTCGCTCCGGGCTCAAGCGAATGGCTTCGGGACACTATCTGGACTTGATTTCTGAGATGGTTGTCAAGTCCAGCAAGGCGGTCTTAATTATATAATTTCATAGAAATTGAACTTCCGGCGTGCGGTCCAGATCAGATACAGAGTTTTAATGTGCTCCCGAGAGCAACTGGGTAATGAGATTGATCCTAGATTTTAAGGTAACCTAGCGTCAATAATTCTACAAGTTTTGGATCTTGCAGATCGTATTTAAAGTGGATCAAACACATTTCGTAGCTAATCTAGTTTAACACTTAGTTAATCTCGCCTAATTTGTAAAGGATTTGGTCCTGAGTGATTTCTGCCTGAGTTGGTACTCGGATCTTTGTACGAAATTTTTTGAGACGTTATAATCAACCCCCCTTAAAGAAAATTTTATTCTCAAAATTATTACCTTTTCGTACTCCTCGAGAATCTGAGGGTAGTTCTTTCGAACCTCGGCTTCTGTCTCCCACATAGCCTCTTCCTCAATGATGCGTCCACAATACCTTTACAAGTGGGATGACCTTGCTACGCAACACCTGCTCCTTCCTGTCTAGAATACGCGTTGGACGCAGTACGTATGTAGCATCCTCGCTCAACTGTACCTGCTCCCAGCTGATAATGTGGAAAAGATCAGGAACGTATTTCTTCAGCACAGATACATGAAATACGTTGTGCATGTCCACGAGTGGTGTGGGTAAAGCAAGGCGATAGGCCACGACACTCACTCGATCAAGTATCTGAAATGGGCCAATGAACCACGGCATAAGCTTCCCTTTCTTGCCAAAACGTAAGACTCCTTTTATGGGAGAAACTCGGAGGAATACATGGTCTCCAACTTCGAACTCTAGTGGTCACTGCCTCGTATCGGCATAACTCTTCCGTCTGTTCTGAGCCGTCAGAAGTCAACGCCTGATAATATCGATCTTCTCTGAGGTTCGCCTGTACTAACTCTGTGCCAAACAAACTGCGCTCACCAACCTCTGTCCAGCAATGCGTTGCTCGGCAAGGGCGTCCGCACAAGGCCTCATAAGGAGCCATGCCAATACTCGCCTGAAAACTTTTATGTAGGCGAACTCTACATACGGGAGACAGTCATCCCAACTGTCCTTAAAGTCTAAAACACGGGCCCGCAGTATATCCTCCAAAATCTGATTCACTCGATCTGTCTGCCCATCGGTCTGTAGATGAAATGCGGTACTGAATTTCAACTTCACACCCATCGCTTCCTGGATACGAGTTCAGAAGATAGATGTGAATCGCGTGTCTCTGTCCGATACAATCTCCAAGGGAACTCCATGCAGACGCACTATCTCCTTAATGTACAATCTGGCCAACTCGTCCGCAGAGTTTGTGACTTTAATCGGGAGAAAGTGGGCTGATTTCGTCAGCTGATCCACAATCACCCAAATAGAGTCATAACCCTTTCTCGTCTTTGGCAGTCCCTAGATGAAGTTCATAGAATGAAGTCCCATTCCCATTCAGCTATGGGCATGGGCTGAAGGAGTCCAGGAGGTCGACGATGTTCTGTCTTGACCTGCTGACACGTGAGATAACGGGAAACATATTCTACTATATGAGCCTTCATATTGTCCCACCAATATGACCGCTTCAGGTCCTGGTACATCTTCGTGCTACCAAGATACATTGCCAGCTTCGATCTGTGGGCAGCCTCGAGATTCTCCTATCTCAAGTCATGAATGTCTGGGACGCATAGGCGGCCACGGTATCGTAGGCCCCCATTTGTGCCAACTCTCCACTCGGAGTCCTCATCATTGCTAGCTTGCTCTTGAAAGCTCAGACAATCGCGCATCGCCCTTCTGGGCTTCGATAATCTTGTCATCAATAAGTGGTCGTACCCAATTGTGCGCTACACTCCCGAATGGCTCCTCCACGGTGAGTTTCTGCTCGAAGTCCCTCACGAACTCTACCATATCCCACTCTGCTATCATCAGCGGAGCCGCAAATACTATAGCCTTCTTACGGCTCAACGCGTCTGCCACAAGGTTGGCCTTGCCAGGATGGTAGGAAAGCTCGAACTTAAAGTCCTTCAAGGTCTCCATCCATCGCCGCTGCCTCATATTCAAGTCCCTCTAAGTGAATATATAGTGAAGGCTCTTGTGGTCGCAGAAAAGCTCGAACTCCTCTCCGTAGAGGTAATGTCTCTAGAGCTTCAGTGCAAAGATGACCGCTGCTAACTCGAGGTCATGCGTAAGGTAATTCTCTCATGTTTCCTTAACTGCCTTGAGGCATAAGCGATTACCTTGTCCTTCTGCATAAGGACACATCCCAAACCAACTCGAGACGTGTCGGTGTAAATCGTATACTTGACCTCTTGCTCTAGTAATATAGCACAGAGGCGGACGTCAGTCTATCCTTCAACTCCTAAAAAGCTTCTTCCGCCTTCTCATTCCAGGCGAACTTCAGATCCTTCCGTGTCAACTAAGATAAAGGTTTGGCTATCTTCGAGAAATCCCAAATGAATCGTCGGTAGTACCCCGCCAGACCAAGAAAACTCCTCACCTCAGTAACCGAACCAAGCTGCTTCCAGTCCTGAACCTCAACTACCTTAACAAGGTCCACAACTATCCCTTCCTTGGATACCACATGTCCCAGGAACTTGACTTTCTCCTACCAGAAGTCACACTCTTGTACTGTGCGAACAACTGGTTCTTCCTCAGAGTATCTAAGACTGCTTATAGGTATTTCTCATGCTCTTCTCGACTCACAGAGTATATTAGGATGTCATCGATAAACACGATGACAAATCAGTATAGAAATGGCTGAAATACCCGGTTCATCAAATCCATGAACACGGCCGGCGCGTTCGTAAGACCGAACGACATCACGAGGAACTCGTAATGCCCAAAATTGGCTGCATGTCCTCATCCCTGACGCGCAACTGATGATACCCTGATTGTAGATCAATCTTCGAAAAGTATCATACCCCTTTCAACTAATCAAACAGATCATCTATCCTGGGCAAAGGATACTTGTTCTTCACGGTCAATTGGTTCAACCTGCAGTAATCAATGCATAGTCGTAGCGACCCATCCTTCTTCTTGACAAACAATACAGGTGCGCCTCAAGGAGATACACTGGGTCGTATGAAGCCCTTCTCTACCAGCCCGTCTATCTGTTTCCTCGGTTCCTCTATTTCACATGGAGGCATCTGATACATAAGTAATGAAATGAGGGTAGCACCAGGCACAAGATCAATAGTAAAATCGATCTCGCGCTGAGGAGGTAATCCAGGGATCGTCCTAAACACATCCTCAAATTCTCGAACTACTGGCATGTTCCCTAACGCTAGCCTATCAACATACTCTAATAAAGTAGTGCAACATCTAACACGACATGGCCAACTAACCTGCACTGGAAACGTAAAGACTGTGCCGTCAGGTCCGTTGGCTGTCACGACCCGATTATCGCAATCAATCTCTACCTTCATCTCGGTGAGCCAGTCCATATAGAGGATAATGTCGTAGTGCCATAGTGGGACGACAATAAGGTCAACGAATATTGTCCTGCTACCCAAATCTACTGAGAAACCCTCACACATCCGTGTGACATCTGAAAAAGTCCCAGTAGCAGTAGTGAATCTCACTCCCTTCGTGAGAGTAGTATGTAAAGCTAGACGCTTAACTGCCGCACATAAAATGATGGAAGTAGTGGACCCAGTGTCCACTAATAAGAAGACAGGAGTACCTTGGACATGTGCGGTGACCTCGAAGGCCATAGGTGCTGAAGGTGCTGTATCTGGCTCTTCTACTGTAAGTGCGTGAACACGTGCCTGCTGAGGTCGGTTAGGCTGAGGCACCATAGGTCACTGAGGTGACCTAAATCGAGGCGTAGGGGGCCTAAATGATGAATATCCAGGGACAATACGTAGGGACAAAGCCGATATAGTCTGAGGGTGAGTGCGGTCGATCCTCTGTGGCAGCGAGAAACCACTGTCTCTCATACGTGTGAAACAGCTCTCCGCTGGGTGGCTTGGCCTCCCACAGTAGGTGCATGTCACGCCAGTCGCCGTATCGGAACTAGTGGCACTACAATCCTGGGAGGAGAGTCTGTACGAGGCCTCTTGCCAAAGAAAGGCCAGCTCAGCATATTTGGTCGTGATCTAGTTACCATAGCCCCACGAGGAAGTGTCAGTCGATCCCTGTCTTGCTCTGCTCGCATAGACATGTATACTAGCTCAGCATAGGAGGGTATGCTAGTACAGCATATCTTCGACTAAATGTCAGGTCGCAGGCCCTTGAAAAAGCGCCACATCCGCATCTGTGCGTCGACAAGTAACATAGGCACATATCGGCCCAACTCCGTGAACCGATGCTCATAATCTGTCATTATCATGCCTCCCTGTCTGAGGCATAAAAACTCATTCTCCTTCTCATGCCAGTACTTCTAGGGATAGTACTTCTCATGAAAGTGGAACTTAAAAGCTGCCCATGTCCATATATAGTCAACTGCAACTGTCCGCAGAATGCTATCCCACCACAGGCTAGCCTCCTTTTCAAACATAAAGGTGGCCAACTCAACCTGTAACACCCCGCATTTTTGTCACTTGGAATTAGACGTCCTTAGGCAATGGGTCGATCCTAACACCTTAATAATTTCTCAAAACTCAATCTCAAAGGCCAAAATCCCTTTTCAACCCATTTCCCTGAAAATCTCCCATTTCACCTTTCACCACCTTGTTCTTTAAATGTTTTTAAGTACTTTCATATTAGGCAGGAATTCTAAAGTTTAGGTGATGAAGCATAATACTTTAGAAATCCATACAAAAACTCGAGTATCACCTCAGGCAATCCTTTAGGAATTTGACAAAATAAACTAATTGTTAACCTAGATTAGCTACGAAATCCACTTGATCTACTTTAAATACGATCTGCAAGACCCAAAACTTGTAGAATCAGTGACGCTAGGATACCGTAAAATCTAGGATCAATCTCATTACCCAGTTGCTCTCGGGAGCACATTGAAACTCCGTATCGAATCTGGACCGCACGTCGAAAGTCCGAATACTAAGAAATTATATATTTAAGACCGCCTTCCTGGCCTTGACAACCATCTCGGAAATCAAGTCCAAATAGTGTCCCGAATCCATTCGCTTGAGGTTGGAGCGGAGAGTGTGAGAAAATGTGGTTTCCTTTAGAAATTAATTCGAATTTAAGTAATCTGAGACTTATCATTTGTGAGCCAGATCTAAGCAATCAGACCGTCAGAATCTGACCCAAATATACCCTTCGATCAGGGAAAATTTCCTACACAGGCCAGTGCACTTATGACCCTGATCGAGTTTCGGTGACCGTTGAACTGAAACTGGTCCGCCACGTGTGATCTAGGAACCCGACTGGAAAAAAAACATAACTCGACCTAGATCCAAGGTCAGTGAGCTTAAGTCCGACCTTTGGCTCAAGGGGGGCTCCGGAAGTACTCCGTTGAGCTGAAACAGATGCCCTTTGGACATAACTAAGTATACCTTGGCCCTAGGGCCATTTCCATCAGTTTTGGGCCTATATAAGAGGCTTAAACCCTCTCTCTCATATTCCATACGAATTTTCTAAACCTAAGGGAGAGAGAAGAAAAGAAAGAGAAGGAAAGAGAGAGAAAAGGTGAGGGAAGTTATGGCTTTGCTACAGGGATTCCTCCCTGTCGTTCTACGTATCAAATCTCCGCTACCGTATCGCTAGTTCAGCGATTCTAGTTCCGTTCTTAGGTAAGAAATTCTAACCCTAATCCGTTCTAAGGTTTCAGTTAGTTAAAGTAATGAAATAGCTAACATATTTCATGATTTAGGTAGCCGTTGTGCCATAGACAAAGGCGTTGTGTTCAAACTGAGTTTGGGTCGAGTTTACCGGCATAAGGTGCAGACTATAGACGCTTAAGTTATAGTTTTCAATGCTTTCAATGTCAGATAATGATAGATTCATGATCTAGATGTTATTGCACATGTACAAGTGTTGTCCGTTTCGTTTTTCAGTTATACGTTAACTATGTTGAATATACTGTATTCTATGTATTTATAGAAAATACCGTATATGTATAAAATTTGAAATTGTGTTGGCCATGATTAACTGCTGTATATGTATGCTAGACTTACTAGTATTAACTTCTAGGTGAACGGATTTGCCCTAATGCATGTTATATCAACATACGTTGTGTATGTCATATTGTGTAGCCTATGTGTTTGTGAAAATGACTGAATGAGTATAGAATTCGCATTCATGCTCGCTATGACCAACAGTCATGGATATATGATGGTTGTATAGGCGATAACCCTTAGCGAAAGGATTTGCCCTAAATCACGCTACGACTAATACACGTATATATGTCTAAGTGTGTAGCCCACGTGTTTGTGGAAATGATTGAATGAGTATGGAACCCGGATTCATGCATGCCATGATTCTCCATCATGGGTATATGTGTGTGGTATATGGGGCAACTCCCTAGTGAAAGGATTTGGCCTACTACCTGTGTGATCAACATACGTCATGTATGTTGATGTATGTGTAGTCTAAGTGTTTATTAAAATGATTGAATGAGTAAGTGGTTAGTAAATTATAATTTATATGGGTGTTGAGCTATGATTCCCAACTCCCTTAACTATGTGTATAATTTCCTCCATGTACCGTATATTATAGCGTCTGTTTTATCTATGGAATGCATATGTGTGGATTTATGTTTAAGTTGTAGTCCATAAAATGCATAAACAAATCCGTGACGGGTGATGGAGGAGTGGTGTAATGATTCCATGCAATAGCCCTGTCAGCCCTAAAGCGGACATTATTAGACCTTTGATTATATGATGTGCAATCTTGATTTATAACTGCTTTAACTATCTTCTAGGATATTTTGTTGTAATTGAATGTGATTAGGGCTATCGTATAGTCCAGGCAATCAGTAACAGTCCTTGATGTTGTGGTTGAGGTCATTTCACCACAAAAGAACGTTCGATAAATCCGAGTCATACGATGATTGTCGACAGTGGTACTTTGTCGGTTACTTCAGCGTACGCTCGTACCAGTCGAACTTGTCTAATAACCTGATTGGCCATTGTATGTTCATCATGTTTGGACGTTACTGCTTGAATCTAAGGTACCAAACTTACCAGTGAAACCTCGTTAACCTTAGTACCTCAATCCACTAAGACTCATGAGCCGGACATAGTGGTATGCGACATTGTAGTCGAGCTGTCGGCCTATGCTGGGGCGACGAGCCTCCACGTAGTGACCAGTGAGCAACCCAGACTCGTGAGCCAAATACGGTGGTATGGGACACTGTATTTGAGCTGTCAGCCTACACTGTATTCGAGTTGTCAGCCTACACTGTTTTGATGGGTGACGGGGGAGTGGTGTAACGATTCTGTGCAATAGCCCTGGCAGCCCTAGATGTGCCCTTTGTAGTGACCTCGAGCGTACTCTGAGTTTAAGTTGAGGCGACGAGCCTTCCGTAGCAACGAGAGTATAAGCTAGGCCTACCCCATCACAGCCTGGTTGTGGTCCCCAGTCGGGTCGGTGACGTGCCTTCGAAAATAGACTACCAGTTGGTAGGGCGTTGGTGGTAGTGACCTAGAACCGTAACTTCGTATAAGATTTACTAGGATTGACGACCCTAGATTGGATCATTGTTTGAGTATTGATATAAGGGAGGTACCTTAGTTTACCAATCCTGTTGTATGAAAATGACTAACAAGAACTTGGTAATCATATGCATGCACCGTATTACGCGTGCATTCAGGCATAGCAGGTCAAGCACTGAGGCAGTGTTGTTCATGCCCGAATGTGAGATGAAGTCGCTGAGGGAGCGTAGGCAAGGGCATGCATCATACATTCATACCATTCTTGCATTAACAAGAGTACTTAGGGATGTGTGCTTTACTGGTTTATCATTACTGCTTGATTGAATTGATAACATATTAACTTTTGCTTTATTGTTCCACTGAGTTGATCACTCACTCCCACATTACGGGACGGTGTTGTACGCACCAACCAGACCTGTTTGAGTTTCAGGTGATGGCGATGCTTATGAAGCGGAGCTGGACTTTTATGATGATGCGGAAGGTTTCTCCTTTATAGATCAATCAGACAGGTCTAAGTAGACCATCTTCAGATCGACGGGATTACACAGATTACTTTAGTTTGTACTTTTGGAACACCCATGTATATTCCTTCTATTCATTTTTGGTGTATATATGTTTATATTTAACCTGGTAACATGTTCATACTCTGGAGACTTACAACAGTTTATATATTTTATATATCTATCACAGTCTTCCGCTTGCGTAATTTAACTGTCTCTAGAGTACGATATGCTATTTTGGTATAATCTCATTCATGTTTCAATGTACTCATCATAATCAGCATTATCTATGTTGCATAAGTGATGCGTTGGAACTCGGGAGCTGAGCTTTGCTCGACCCCCGATTTTCACAGCGTTACAAGACGGTATCAGAGCATGATTTGGATTAAACCGGACCTGGGTTATGGTCACACGACGTACGCTGACGCATTTCAACTTAGGTGGGTGTGAGAGAAATGTAGAAACGAACTTAGGTTTCCCGATTTCGCCAATTGAAGAAGTTCAACGAAATTGACCATTTTGTTTGGGTCCATACCCATCCATGATCGCATGAGTCGATCCCAAATCACCCCTAGACCGTCAAATGACGGGTCTAGACCACAAGTTACCCCATCCCAACCTTTAGAAATCGCTAAATGCAAATGTACATCAGAAACTACCCAAAATGACCCGAAACGACTCAAAATGGAGTAGGGGGCCTAACGGAACATCTTCAGGGGGACCCAGGGTGGGACCCACACATTTTTGGGACCCAGGGGGCAGGAGGACATCGCCCCACTGGGGAGTCCTCGCCGAATAGTCCAGAGGTCGGCGAGGGCCTCGCCGCCCAGCGTGCCTGGCCGGGCAAGCCGGCTTGGGCCGACGACTTTGGGGTGTTGTGGGGCCCACTGACCCAGGGTGGATCGACTATAACCCCCTCAAACACGTACCTCCTTCACAAACTACTCCTCTAAGCTCTCCTTTTCTCCAAATTTTTCTGATTTCTCTCTCAAACCTCCCCTCCATTTACCCATTTCGTCATTTTCTATCAAAACACACATACCTCCACCATTTTCAGCAATATCCACCTTCCAACCTTTCCATTCTCTCTCATTTGAGCTCTTAAACCCCCCATTTGAGTCTCAAATTCGTGTAAACCCACTAACTTACATTTTTGTGTCCCATAACCTTCACACCCTCCACATGTTAGGACATTTAGGGCCGTTCGGCCAACTACATTCGGTGAGATTAAGGTGGATGGAATTGTAAGTAACAATAACTGTATGTGTAAGGTATTGTCCCTAGATTGGGTGTATCCCATGGTTTCCAACACCATGTTTGGAATGTATGCAATAAAAAGTATATCCTGGGATTTCCTTTCAAATTACACTTGGAGTTTCCTCATCATGGGATTTGGAAATCTCATCTCACACTTTCCAACACAAGACTCATTTTCCAAAACCTATGAAATTAATTTTTATCCCATCCCACCCTCCATCCAAACATGTCATTCCCAATCCCGAAGTGGGCTTAGCAAGACAATCCCATTTAATACAGGCCCTTAGAGTTTTGGACCTAGAGTGGTGCTCCTAGATTTTGAAAGACCTAACAGTATGGGAAATCCAATAAATTGATAACGTAAACCCTAGGACCTCCTTAGCTGGTATGAGCATATGTGTAGTGCTCGAGCGCAATTAAATTCAAGTTCGGGCAACTCAATTCCAATCAGATAATGTTTGACCCTAAGCAATAAACAAATTCCTTTATTAGAAATGGGATGCAATCATCTAGCCCATAAGCTATTGGATTACCGCTACTTCTAAAATTAAGACTAGGCTACTGGTTACACTAGGGAATGTCAGAGACCGATAGACTTGGTTAGTCGGCTTGATTGGGTTGGAGTGAGACCTCATTCCTTTGTTGAATCCCTCTAATACTTATAGGCTTATTTAATAACTCTTAGAAAAGTTATTTTAACTTAGAAACTATTCAGGCTTAGAGAAAAGCTATGTATCTCTCTGATTGAACGTTAGATCAAAACAACACACCCCCCTAGGATTGTCTTCTCAAGGGCTTACTACAATCGAGAACACGGAGTAGAGAACTCTATATAAGCGAGGTATTCGCAGTTTGAATTGAATTCTCAATCCTAGTAGTTACCAATGAACTCTATGCTCTGATCAAGCAGAAGGTCGGGATCGACTAGGATTAAGAATTGATACGACAAATTTTCTGTCCTTGCGAGGCAGAAGGTTTATGTATCCGGCTCAGACCCACTACACAACTTTCCTTCCGTATTGTCCCTATCACTTATAACCAAAAGTTTATTACTTCGTCTTTGAGAAGTATTAAGAACATATAACCAATAGGGATACTTTGCTCGGGCCTAAGAAATTTCTCAAATGGGCAACAGACAGTTAGGAATTAGATCTCGAATCACAGACCATTCTGGCATACATATTGTGCATATGAACTTAGAAGGATAGTCTGCTCGTTAACCTATTTTGTCCAAATTCCTTAATGTAAAGATTATCTTACAGTCTTAAACTAGACATGATTAGAGAGGGTAAGTCTAGACCGTGACCAAACTCCTTGGAGATTAGGCATCTTGCCACAAACTTATACCCGTCCCAGAAATCAACCATAACACCCATCATTTTAAGCTCCTTTCTGTAACCATAGGTACCAATGCCATGTACACATCATCAATGGAAGAAAGATCAATGTATTGGGAGATCGTATCCCATTTCATGTCAAGGATAGGTCCTAGATTACACCTTGTTCCGATATACGGATCAAGACACAAATTCTTAAGCCTTGAGACTAGAAATAATTTTTTAAGGGGGGTAGAGCATTATGAGCCTAATCTAGTGAAGTCAGTGGCGCAGCGGAAGCATAGTGAACCCCTGCCCCACTGGCCCAGGATCGAAGGGGATTGATCTAGGATACACGTAAGGATAGGTCATTAACTAGGATCTGAATCTTTCTTAGAAAGTCAACGTTGAAGCTACTGGAATAAAAGCAATTAGGGTCCAAGTATTAAACCAATGCATATTAAAGAATAGGCCTAACAATGAGTATGAACTAAATTAAAATAACCGAGGTCAGTGTATCTATAATGTGCTCGTTGAATATGGACCCAATAGGATCCTTAGCCAATTTCAGGTCGAAGAAGTTTTAAGGAGGATAGACTGAATTGAGTCAGACTAGCATAGATAGTGTATACCCTGCCACGCGTATAAACTTGAAATAGATAAAAATTTAGGCACTTGCACTAATAAAATTTTTACTTACCTTTAGCCAATTTCGGGGACGAAATTATTTTTTTTAAGGGGGGTAGATTGTAACACCCCCGATTTTTACCACTTGGAATTATACGTCCTTAGGAAATGGGTCGATCCTAACACCTTAATAATTTCTCAAAACTCAATCCCAAAGGCCAAAATCCCTTTTCAACCCATTTCCTTCAAAATCTCCCATTTCACCTTTCACCACCTTGTTCTTTAAATGTTTTTAAGTACTTTCATATTAGGCAGGAATCCTAAAGTTTAAGTGATGAAGCACAATACTTTAGAAATTTGTACAAAAACCTGAGTATCACCTCAGGCAGAAACCACTCAGGATCAAATCCTTTAGGAATTTAACAAAACTAACTAAGTGCTAACCTAGATTAGCTATGAAATTCGCTTGATCCACTTTAAATATGATCTGTAAGACCCAGAACTATAGAATCAGTGACGCTAGGATACCCTAAAATCTAGGATCAATCTCATTACCCAGTTGCTCTCGGGAGCACATTGAAACTCCGTATCAGATCTGGACTGCACGTCGAAAGTCCGAATACTACAAAATTATATATTTAAGACTGCCTTGCTGGGCTTGACAATCATCTCGAAAATTAAGTCCAGATAGTGTCCCGAATCCATTCGCTTGAGCCCAGAGCGGAGAGTGTGAGAAAACGTAGTTTCCTTTAGAAATTAATTCAAATTTAAGTAATATGAAACTTGTCATTTACGGGCCAGATATAAGCAATCAGACCGTCAGAATCTGACTCAAATATACCCTCGGATTAGGAAAAATTTCCTACACAGGCCAGTGTACTTGTGACCCTGATCGAATTTCGGTGACCGTTGAACTGAAACTAGTGCGCCACGTGTGATCTGGAAACTTGACTGGAACAAAAACTTAACTCGACCTAGATCCAAGGTCAGTGAGCTTAAGTCCAACTTTGGCTCAAGAGGGGCTCCGGAAGTGCTCCGTTGAGCTGAAACAGATGCCCTTTGGACATTACCTAAGTATCCCTTGGCCCTGGGGCCATTTCCATCAGTTTTGGGCCTATATAAGAGGCTTAAACCCTCTCTCTCATATTTCATACGAATTTTCTAAACCTAAGGGAGAGAGAAGAAAAGAAAGAGAAGGAAAGAGAGAGAAAATGTGAGGGAAGTTAGGGCTTTGCTACAGGGATTCCTCCTTGTCGTTCTACGTATCAAATCTCCACTACCGTATCGCTAGTTCAACGATTCTAGTTCCGTTCTTAGGCAAGAAATTCTAACCCTAATCCGTTCTAGGGTTTCAGTTAGTTAAAGTAATGAAATAGCTAACATATTTCATGATTCAGGTAGCCGTTGTGCTGTAAACAAAGGCGTGTGTTCAAACTGAGTTCGGATCGAGTTTACCGACATAAGGTGCGGACTATAGATGCTTAGGTTATGGTTTTCAATGCTTTCAATGTCAGATAATGATAGATTCATGATCTAGATGCTATTGCACCTGTACAAAGTGCTATCCGTTTCATTTTTCAATTATACATTAATTATGTTGAATATACTATATTCCATATATTTATAGAAAATATCCTTTACGTATAAAATTTGAAATTGTGTTGGCCATGATTAACTGTTGTATATGTATGCTAGACTTACTAGTATTAACTTCTAGGTGAACGGATTTGCCCTAATACATGTTATATCAACATATGTTGTGTATGTTATATTATGTAGCCTATGTGTTTGTGAAAATGACTAAATGAGTATATAATTCGCATTCGTGCTCGCCATGACCAACAGTCATGGATATATGATGGTTGTATAGGCGATAACCCTTAGCGAAAGGATTTGCCCTAAATCACGCCACGGCTAATGCATGTATATATGTCTAAGTGTGTAGCCCACGTGTTTGTGGAAATGATTGAATGAGTATGGAACCTGAATTCATGCATGCCATGATTCTCCGTCGTGGGTATATGCGTGTGGTATACGGGGCAACTCCCTAGTGAAAGGATTTGGCCTACTACCTGTGTGATCAACATACGTCATGTATGTTGATGTATGTGTAGTCTAAGTGTTTGTTAAAATGATTGAATGAGTAAGTGGTTAGTAAATTATAATTTTATGGGTGTTGAGCTATGATTCCTAACTCCCTTAATTATGCGTATAATTTTCTCCATGTATCGTATATTATAGCATTTGTTTTATCTATGGAATGCATATGTGTGGATTTATGTTTAAGTTGTAGTCCATAAAATGCAGAAACAAATCCATGACGGGTGATGGGGGAGTGGTGTAACGATTTCGTGCAACAGCCCTGGCAGCCCTAAAGCGGACATTATTGGACCTTTCATTATATGATTTGCAATCTTGATTCATAACTGATTTAACTATCTTTTAGGATATTTTGTTGTAATTGAATGTGATTGGGGCTATTGTATAGTCCAGGCAATCGGTAACAGGCTTTGATGTTGTGGCTGGGGTCATTTTGCCACAAAAGAAACGTTCGATGAATCCGAGTCGTACGATGGTTGTCGACAGTGGTACCTTATCGGTTACTTCAGCGTACACTTGTACCAGTCGAACTTGTCTAATAACCCGATTGGCCATTGTATGTTCACCATGTTTGGACGCTACTGCTTGAACCAAAGGTACCAAACTTACCAGTGAAACCCCGTTAACCTTGGTACCTCAATCCGTTAAGACTCATGAGCTAAACATGGTGGTATGGGACACTGTAGTTGAGCTGTCGGCCTACGCTGGGGTGACGAGCCTCCCCGTAGTCACCAGTGAGCAACCCAGACTGGTGAGCCGAATACGGTAGTATGGGACACTGTATTCGAGCTGTCGGCCTACACTGTTTTGATGACAAAGCCGTGATGGGTGATGGGGGAGTGGTGTAACGATTCCATGCAATAGCCCTGACAACCCTAGACGTACCCTTTGTATTGACCTCGAGCGTACTCTGAGTCTATGTTGAGGCGACGAGCCTTCCGTAGCAATGAGAGTATAAGCTAGGCCTACCCCATTGCAACCTAGTTGTGGTCCCCAGTCGAGTCAGTGACGTGCCTTCGAAAATAGACTGTCAGTTGGTAGGGCATTAGTGGTAGTGACCTAGAACCGCAACTTCGTATGAGATTTACTAGGATTGACGACCCTAGAATGGATCATTGTTTGGGTATTGATATAAGGGAGGTACCTTAGTTTCTAAATCCTGCTGTATGAAAAAGACTGATAAGAACTTAGTAATCATATGCATGCACCGCATTACACGTGCGTTCAGGCGTAGCAGGTCAAGCACTAAGGCAATATTGTTCATGCGCGAACGTGAGATGAAGTCGTTGAGGGAGTGTAGGTGAGGGCATGCATCATACATTCATACCATTCTTGCATTAACAAGAGTACTTAGGGATGCGCGCTTTACTGCTTTATCATTACTGCTTAATTGAATTGATAACATATTAACCTTTGCTTTATTATTCCACTGAGTTGATCACTCACTCCAACTTTACGGGACGGTGTTGTACACACCAACCAGACCTGTTTGAGTTTCAGGTGATGGTGATGCTTGTGAAGCGGAGCCGGACTTTTATGATGATGAGGAGGGTTTCTCCTTTATATATCTATCAGACGGGTCTAAGTAGACCATCTTCGGATCGACGGGATTACACGAATTACTTTAGTTTTCACTTTTGGAACACCCATGTATATTCCTTTTGTTCATTTTTAGTGTATATATGTTTATTTTTAACCTAATAACATGTTCATACTCTGAAGACTTACAACAGTTTATATCTTTTATATATCTATCACAGTCTTCTGCTTGCATAATTTAACTTTCTCTGGAGTATGATATACTGTTTTGGTATAATCTCATTCATGTTTCAATGTACTCATCATAATTAGCATTATCTATGTTGCATAAGTGATGCATTGGAATTCTGGAGCTGAGCTTTGCTCGACCCCCGATTTTCAGGCCGTTACACAACCTTTTCCTTCTCAGTACAATGTAGCATCCTCAGCATCTTGGAGATGCGGTCAAGACAATATTCGACTTCTTCGGGTCTGTGAGAACCCTTAAAGGTAGGAGGCCTCAAGCACTGGAATCGCTCGAGGAGACCACTCGTACCCAGATTCCCCGTAGGGTATGTAACAAGTGCAGGGGGAGGCATATCCTCATCCTGAGCAGAAGGCCCTACAGTCTCAGTAGGGCGTACAAATGGTGAAGGTGGGGTCGCACTTCCACCCTGAGCTAGAGCCCCCGCAATAGTAGCTAAGAGTTGCTGGTGTTGTTGGTGTATTATCGTCATCAATTGCTCCAACCTATCCACAGGTGGGGCTGACGGAGGCACATGTTGCATCAAAGAGGACGCACGGTTCTGCTCACGAACCGGTGGTGTGTACAGTGGTGGTCCAACTGCAGGACCAATAGAAGGCCGAGAATCAGGTATAGTCTCACAAACCGGGCTCATATGAGGGTCGGTACGACCATCTCTCTGGGGAGGTGCCTGATCCATTGAACCAGTAAGTGCAAGACGTGTCATGCTTTGCTTGGCCTTCCGTGGCATGTCCTATATGACATAGGGTACAATTTGTGTAAGATGTAGCATAACAATACACAATCCTTAAGCATTCTACATACTTCATAGCAAAAGGGACTGCATGCATTTCATTCACCAAAATTTGTCATAATACATGGATTACAAAGTTATAGAAATCATGATAGAAAATGTATGTGAGCTACTACAACCAAAGCTTCAAACACAAAACAGTCTCCGAACTACTACACTACTAGGCCCAGCAACATAAATACAAACATAACCTAAAGCAGTAACCAAAACAAGGTACAAGACAACGGCATGGATGACTAGGCATCCGAGTCTGGCGATAGAGGAGGGACACCCTTATCCTGCAAGCAGCACAGGATAGTCTTCAAAGTGCTAGTCACTTTCTTGAACTTGTGTTTCACGAGGCCCTGAAGATCCATAATATCTTACAGTAGGATTGCCTGACCCTGTCGTAGGTCAGCCTGACCCTCCTCAAGTCAAGCTATACGAGCATCCCTCGTAGTCCGATCAGTGTCCTGCTCCGGTGGCGTAAGAGGGGAGCTCTCCTCTGTATCCTGGGCCTCCTCTTCTTCTTCGCTCTCTTCCTCTTCTATTTCAGCTCTACCTTCTTCCTCACTCTCTTCTTCTTCACTCTCTGTCTCATCCTCACTCTCCTCAATTCGGGCTTGTCATTGTCATGGCCCGATGTCCATCTGATTGAGAGTAGTTTCATTGATGAAATGTTGAGGCACTAGGAGTTCCGTGCCAAGACTGTAGCCGAACTCGCGTGCAATCTTGCATATAAGCCGGCCAAAGGGGAGCGAATCAGTCCTTCTGTTTGAGCATGCGGTCAGAATAATCTATCGTAAAACATACGTGGGCACGCACAACTTCGCTCCCTGCCCCACCTGGTATAGAAAGTCTACCATCAGGCGCGTACACTCGCTGTGATTGCTCCACATGGGATAGACATTGAACGTGAAAATGTGATGGAATAGACGGAAGTCGTCCGTCATATTGGTCACTAGCAGACTACAATTTGGCTGCCATTGAACCAGTCAACTACAAAGGAAACGCTTACGGAGATCCCTTTCTCATGCACTCTTTAGATTCTTCTCCCTCGCGTGGACTTGGCCAAGCGGTATTCCCATGAGTCGAGCTATTGGGCCAGCGTCGATTGTGGCCTCCCGATCTCTTCCGAATGGGATCTTGAACTGCAAGGGGTCCAGCGTAGGCTCTCGAATATGGGCATAGAAAGCTCAAACAGTACCCACATTCGTACGATATTTTTCATCAAACACAGGGCCCCATTCGGCCTCACCTAGGCACTCCAATAACAGATACTCTCCAAAGAGTTTCCCGTCAACTTAAGCTTTGAAAAGGACCCTACGGCACGCATATCTTCCATGGGACAACTCCACCAGTAGAGTTCTTAGGAGAGGAACCTGGGGATCGAGGTCCCGCTAAGTCCGTATCTCACTGTCAACGTCTGTGCTTGCGGCGCCGCCTCTCGGTCTCCTTGCACGAGTGGGGCGACTAGGCCCGGCTTCATCCACGGCACCCTTTCTCTTTCCCATGAGAGAAAGAATGGTGAAAATTGAGAAAATGGTCGTAATCACCTCGAATAAAGCCATGGAAAAGTGAAGAAAGGGGGCAAAGGGTGGAGTCTTTAGGTCTCCACGGATGTGGGCCTCCAAGGAGTGTGTAAAGGCTCAAATGGAAGGGAATGAAGAGGGAAAATGAAGAAAGAGGATGGGTAATGGGTGTACACGAATTTGAGCCTCAATGGGAGATTCAAGAGCTCATGGAGAGGGTAGGAAGCAATGGAGATGAGTTGACAGCAGGGTGGTGGAGAGGATACACAAAAATGGAAGAGAGATCGTTTGGTGGGACGATTTGAGAGAGAAATCTGAACTTTTAGAAGAAAAGAAAACGTGGAGGGGTGGTTTGTGAAGGAGGGGCGACGTGGGAAGGGTTTTAATTGAAAAACCCTGAAGCAGTGGGCCACCCAACCCAAAAGATGCATCAGCCCGAGCTGGCCGGCTCTTCCAAGCCCGTCAGGCGGTGAGACCTCGCCAAACTGGCGAGGCCCTCGCCGGTCCTTGGAGCAATTGGTGAGGGCTCATCCTTTGGTCGAGGTCTTCCTGCCCCCCTTGGTCCAAAAATGTGTGGGGCCCACCCTAGGCCCCTTTGAAAGTGCCCCGTTTGGGCCCCGCCTCCGTTTTGCTTCATTTCGGGTCCTTTTGGGCAGAATTCTGATGTATAGCTGCAAATAGGGCTTTTTGAAGGCTGGGATGGGGTAATTTGTGATCTAGACCTGTTGTTTGACGGTTTAAGAGTGATCTGGGGTCATCTCATGTGATCACGGAAGCGTATGGCCTTGACCTCGGCGATCAATTTCGGTGAACTTCGTCAATTGGCGAAATCGGGGACACCTAAGTTTATTTCTACATTTCTCTCGCACCCACCTATGTCAAAAAATGTCAGTGTACGTTGTGTGACCCTAACTCAGGTCCGGTTTAATCCAAATCATGTTTTGATACCAACTTGTAATGCCCTGAAAATCGGGGATCGAGTAACAACTCAACTCCCGAGTTCCAAAACATCACTTATACAATAGATATGCTTATGATTAAATGTTGTCTGTGTTAGTACATTAATCATGAGTGGGATTTTACCAAAACAGTAATTCATACTCCAGATTAAGTTATAAAACGCAAGCGGAAGACTAAAAGATATAAATAAACGTATATAAGTCAAAAGATCACGATCAATCTCCAGAGTATGAATACATCACTGAGTTACTATATACATATAATAGTCTCAAAAATCAAAATGTCAAACAGTATAACTACAGTGATAATCCTTGTAGCCTCGTCAATCCGGATAGCCTAAGCGAAGCCATCGGAGAACTGCATATAAGAGTACTCGTCCTGATCGTCGTAATAGTCAGGCTCCGCCTCATGGGTCACGCCGTCATCTGAAATCAAGACAGAGTCTGGTTGGTGTTTAAAATACTGTCCTGTAACGTGGGAGTGAGTGATCAACTTAGTGGAATAATAAAGCAAAGATTAGCATGTTATCAATTCAATCAAGCAGTAATGATAAAGCAGTAAATCACACATCCCTAAGTACTCTTGTTAATGCAAGAATGGTATGAATGTATGATGCATGCCCTCGCCTACGCTCCCTCAGCGACTTCATCTACGTTCGTGCATGAACAACATTGCCTCAATGCTTGACCTGTTACACCTAAACGCACACGTAATGTGGTGCATGCATATGATTACCAAGTTCTTATTAGTCCTTTTCATACAGCAGGATTGGGAAACTAAGGTGCCTCACTTATATCATGTCCCAAACATTGATCCATTCTAGGGTTGTCAGTCCTAGTTAGTCTCATACGATGTTACGGTTCTAGGTCGCCGCAAAGGACTCGTTGCCAAATCAGTGCAGGCCTAGTTTATACTCTTGTTGCTACGTAAGGCTTGTCGCCTCAGCGTAGACTCAGAGTATGCTTGCGGTCACTACAATGGGCAAGTCTAGGGTTGCCAGGGCTATTACATAAAATCGTTACACCACTCCCCCATCACCCATCATGGCTTCGTCACCAAAACAGTGTAGGTCGACAGCTCAAATACAATGTCCCATACCACCGTATTCGGCTCACGAGTCTGGGTTGCTCATTGGTCACTATGGGTGGGCTCGTCACCCCGGCGTAGGCCGACAGCTCAACCACAGTATCCCATACCACCATGTCTAGCTCATGAGTCTTAGCGGATTGAGGTACCAAGGTTAACAGAGATTTCACTGGTGAGTTTGGTACCCTAGGTTCAAGCAGTAGCGTCCATACATGGTGAACATACAATAGACAAATCGGGTTAGTTGGCGAGCTCGACTAATACAAGCGCACTTGAAGTTGATCAACATAGAGTGCGTAAACAATCCATGTGGCCTAACCACTGCCAACAACTTTAGTACGACTCGGGTTCGTCAAACACATCTTACGTGGTGAATGAATCTCAGCCACGAACTCAAGCCTGTTTACTGATTGCCTGGACTATACCGTAGTCCCCAGTAAGCATGTGGAGTAGTCAGAGTAGAATTAAATAAACAAGTAATTCAAATATAAAACATAATGCAAATAGGAAATCCAAACACATACATTTAATAAGTAAGTGATTAAACTAAACAATTTGCATGGAGAAAATCATACACATCTCTAAGGTAGTTGAGAATCCTATCTCAACACCCACCTAAAGCACTATCTCCTTAGTACTTACTCATACAAGCATTTTCACAAACACTTAGACTACGCTTATCAACATACATAATGTATGTTGGCCAAAACATGTATTAGGGTGAATACTTTCGCCGAGTAGTTATTACACATGTAACTAACATATACACACAGTAATTAATCATGGCAAACACACTTTCATATTTTGTACGTATAAGGTATTTCCTACAAATACACAGAATACACTAAACTCTACAATTTTCATATGTAACTGAATCACAAAACGAACATCGCAATTTGCATGTGAAATAACACCCACATCATGAATCTATCATTATCTGGCATTGAAAACTTTGAAAACCATAACCTATACATCTAAAGTCCGCACCTTACACCAGTAAATGAGTAACGGACTCAATTTAAACACCAAGTCTTTATCACCGGTAGAATGGTAACCTATGGTATGAAATAGGTTAGTTATTTCATCATTGACACTAGTTGATTCTCTAGAACTGATTAGGGTTAGGATTTCTTACCTAAAAACGGAATCAGAATCGCCGAAAAAGCGATACGGTAGTCGTGGTTAAGCACGTAGAATAGCAGGATAGAGCAACAAGACTCTCCTCCCACTTCTCTCACACTTTCTCTCTCTTTACTCTCTTCTCTCTCCTAGGGTTTTCTCAAATTCGTATGGAGTGAATGAGAGAGGGTTTAAGGTCCTTATATAGGCCTGAAACTGATGAAAATGGCCCCAGGGCCAAGGTATACTTAGGTTATGTCCAAAGGGAGTCTATTTCAGTTCCCCCCCCCCTCGAGCCAAAGGTCGGACTTAAGCTCACTGACATTGGATCTAGGTCGAGTTAAGTTTTCGTTTCAGTTGGGTGTCCAGATTGCATGTGGTGGACCAGTTTCAGTTCAACGATCACCGAAACTCGATCAAGGTTACAAGTACACGGATATGTATGGGAAATGTTCCCTGATCCGAGGGTGTATTTGGGTCAGATTCTGACGGTCTGATTGCTTATACCTGGCCCGCAAGCAACAAGTCTCAGATTATTTAAATTAGACTTAATTTCTAAAGGAAACCACATTTTCTCACACTCTTCACTCCGGGCTCAAGCGAATGGCTTCGGGACACTATCTGGACTTGATTTTCGAGATGGTTGTCAAGTCCAGCATGACGGTCTTAATTATATACTTTCATAGAAATTGGACTTTCGGCGTGCGGTCCAGATCTAATATAGAGTTCAATGTGCTCCCAAGAGCAACTGGGTAATGAGATTGATCCTAGATTTAAGGGTAACCTAGTGTTAATAATTCTACAAGTTTTGGGTCTTACAGATCGTATTTAAAGTAGATCAAAAGAATTTCGTTGCTAATCTAGTTTAGCACTTAATTAATCTCGTCTAATTTCTATAGGATTTGGTCTTGAGTGATTTCTGCCTGAGGTGGTACTCAGATCTTTATACAGAATTTTTCGAGACGTTACAACAAGAGTGTTCCAAAAGAGCAAACTAAAGTGTAATAGCATCTAATCAACAACCCTGTAACCCCGTCAATCAGAAGATGGTCTACATAGACCAGCCTGATAGCTGTATAAAGGAGAAACCCTCCTCATCATCATAAAAGTTCGACTCCACTTCACAAGCATCGTCGTCATCCGAAACTCAAACAGGGTCTGGTTGGTGTGTACAACACCATCCCATAACGTGGGAGTAAGTGATCAACTCAGTGGAACAATAAAGCAAAGGTTAACATGTTATCAATTCAATCAAATGGTAATGATAAAGCAGTAAATCACACATCCCCAAGTACTCTTATTAATGTAAGTATGGTATGTATGTATGATGCATGCCCTCGCCTACGCTCCCTCAGCGACTCCTTACGATCACGGCATGCCACACTCCCTCAGTGCTTAACCATCAACGCTAAATGTACATGTAATGCGGTGCATGAACATGATTACCAAGTCCCTTATTAGTCATTTTCATATAGCAGGATTGAGAAACTAAGGTACCTCCCTTATATCACTTCCCAAATAAGGATCCATTCTAGGGTCATCAGTCCTAGTAGACTCATACGATGATACTATTCTAGGTTACTGTAAATGGCTCGTTGCCATATCAGTGCAGGCCTAGTTATACTCTAGTTGCTACGGAAAGGCTCGTTGCCTCACCGCAGACTCAGAGTATGCTCGAGGTCACTACAAAGGGCACGTCTAGGGCTGCCAGGGCTATTACACAGAATCGTTACACCACTCCCCCATCACCTATCATGGCTTCATCACCAAAACTGTGTAGTTTGACAGCTTGAATACAGTGTCCCATACCACTGTATTCAGCTCACGAATCTGGGTTTGTAACGCCCTGAAAATCGGGGATCGAGCATAAAATTAACTCCCGAGTTCCAACGCATCACCTATGCAACATAAATAATGATGATTGAATGTTGTCCATATTAGTGCATTAAAGATGAATGGGATTAAGCCAAAACAGCATATCATACTCTAGAGACAGTTAAATTATGCAAGCGGAAGACTGTGATAGATATATAAAATAAATAAACTGTTGTAAGTCTCCAGAGTGTGAACATGTTACCAGGTTAAATATATCAATGTAATGGACAAATTGAATATACAAGGGTGTTCCAAAAGAGTAAACTAAAGTGTAATGGCATCTAATCAGTAACCCTGTAACCCCGTCGATCGGAAGATGGTCTACATAGAACCACCTGATAGCTATATCGAGGAGAAACGTTCCTCATCATCATAAAAGTTCGGCTCCGCTTCACAAGCATCGCCATCATCTGAAACTCAAACAGAGTCTAGTTGGTGTGTACAACACCTTCTCGTAACGTGGGAGTGAGTGATCAACTCAGTGGAACAATAAAGCAGAGGTTAACATGTTATCAATTCAGTCAAGCAGTAATGATAAAGCAGTAAATCACACATCCCTAAATACTCTTGTTAATGCAAGAATAGTATGAATGTATGATGTATGCCCTCGCCTACGCTCCCTTAGCGACTCCTTCTTACGATCTCGGCATGCCACTCCCTCAGTGCTTGACCATCAACGCCAAATGCACATGTAATGCGGTGCATGAATGTGATTACCAAGTCCCTTGTTAGTCATTTTTATACAGTAGGATTGGAAAACTAAGGTACCTCACTTATATCATTTCCCAAACATTGATCCATTCTAGGGTCGTCAATCCTAGTTAGTCTCATAAGATGTTGTGATTCTAGGTCACTGTAAAGGGCTCGTCGCCAAATCAGTGCAAGCCTAGTTTATACTCTTGTTGCTACGGAAGGGTCATCGCCTCCACGTAGACTCAGAGTACGCTCGAGGTCACTACAAAGGGCACGTCTAGGGCTGCCAGGGCTGTTGCATGGAATCGTTACACCACTCCCCCATCACCTATCACGGCTTCATCACCAAAACAGTGTAGGCCGACAGCTCGAATACAGTGTCCCATACCACCGTATTTGGCTTACGAGCTTATGTTGCTCACTGGTCACTACGGGTGGACTCGTCGCCCCAGCGTAGGCCGATAGCTCAACGACAGTGTCCCATACCACCATGTCCAGCTCATGAGTCTTAGCGGATCGAGGTACTAAGGTTAACGGGGTTTCATTGGTAAGTTTAGTACCTTAGGTTCAAGCAGTAGCATCCAAACATGATGAACACACAATATGCCAATCGATTTTTTAGACAATTTTGACTAGTACGAGCGTACGCTGAAGTAACTGACAAGGTACCGTTGTCGACAACCATCGTACGACTCGGATTCATCGAACATGTCTTATGTGGTGAAATGACCTCTGCCACAAAATTAAGGCCTATTACCGATTGCCTGGACTATACAATAGTCCCAATCACATTCAATTACAACAAAATATTCTAGAAGATAGTTAAAGCAGTTATGAATCAAGATTTCAAATCATACAATCAAAGATCCGATATTGTCTGCTTTAGGGCTGTCAAGGCTATTGCACGGAATCGTTACTCCACTCCCCCATCACCCTTCACGGCTTTGTTTTGTGCATTTGATGGAATACAACTTAAACATGGATTTATACATATACATTACATAGATAAACAGACACTATCATATACGGTACATTGAGGAAAGCATACACATAGTTAAAGGAGTTGAGAATCATATCTCAATACTCTTATACATTACAATTTACTAACTACTTACTCATTCAGACATTTCAGTAAACACTTAGACTACACACATCATCATATATAATGTATATTGATTACACATGTATTAGGCCAAATCTTTTTACTAGGGAGTTGCCCCGTATACCACATGCATATACCCAAGGCGGATAATCATGGCATGTACGAATCCAGGTTCCATACTTATTTAATCATTTCCACAAACACATGGGCTACACACTTTAACATATCTAGCGTCTCTTGGCCGTGGCGTGATTTAGGGCAAGTCCTTTCACTAGAGAGTTGTCGCATACATAACAAGCATATAGTCATAGCAAATAATCATGTTAGACACAAATCCAAATTTCATACGTATACGGTATTTTCTACAAATATGAAGGAACAATATATTCAACATAGTTAACGTATAACTGAAAAATGAAACGGACATCACTTTATGCATGTGAAATAGCCCCCACGTTAAGAATAAATCATTAACCAACATTGAAAGCCTTGAAAACCATAACCTATACGTCTATAGTCCGCACCTTAATCCGTAGAAGCATAACGAATTCGTTTTAAACACGTAGTCTTTGTCAACGGTGGATTAGCAACCTATAGCATGAATTAGGTTAGCTATTTCATCATTTCAACTATTAAAAACCCTAGAACAGATTAGGGGTTGAATTTCTTACCTAAGAACGGGATCGGTATTGCCGGTAGAGCGGTACAGAAGATCTGATTCAGCCCATGGAAGGATGGGATTGAATCCCAGGGATGAACTCCAACACTCTCTCTTTCTCTCTCTTTCCTCTCTTCTCTCTCCTAGGGTTTCCCAAATTCGTATAGGATGAGAGAGTGAGGGCTTAAGGTCCTTATATAGGCCCAAAATTGCCGAAAATAGGCCCAGGGCTAAGGTATACTTAAGTTCTAACCAAAACCAGCCTGTTTCGACTCAACGGAGCATTTTTGGAGCCCCCCTTGAGCCAAAGGTAGGACTTAAGCTCCCTGACCATGGATCTAGGTCAAGTTAAGTTTTCAGTTCGATCGAATTTACAGATCACCCGTGGCGGACCAGTTTCAGTTCAACGGTCCACGATCACCAATCAGGGTTACAAGTATACAGACATGTATAGGAAATTTTCCCTGATCCGAGGGTGTATTTGGGTCAGATTCTGACGGTCTAAATCCTTATATTCGGCCTGCAAGCGACAAGTCTCAGATTCCTTAAATTTAGATTTTTATTTCTAAAATATCCATGTTTCTTACACACTTCACTCCCGGCTCAAGCGAATAGCCCCGGGATACAATCTGGATTTGATTTCCGAGATGGTTGTCAAGCCCAGCAAGGCGGTCTTAATTATATAATTTTGTAGTAATCGGACTTTCAACGTGTGATCCAGATCTGATACGGAGTTTCAATGTGCTCCCGAGAGCAACTGGGTAATGAGATTGATCCTAGATTTTAGGGTATCCTAGCATCACTGATTCTACAAGTTTTAGGTCTTGCAGATCGTATTTAAAGTGATTATTGCCAATTTCACAGGTACTATAGTTTAGCAATTAGGTAATTCTCGTTTAATTTCTAAAGGATTTGAGGTTTGAGCAGTTAATAAGGGGTTAGGATCAACCCCTTGCCTAAGGACATCTAACTCCTGGTTGGCAAAAATCTGGGGCGTTACAATCTACCCCCCTTAAAAAATAATTTCATCCCCGAAATTTAGGGCCCACCTGATTTCATTTTCATTCACACATTTCAACAAACACATGAAATACACTATATGTTCAACATAGTTCATATATGTGTGGTATATGGAAAACATCATATTTAAGTGCTTGTAGCAGCAATCAAGTCAGTCATAAATCATTAACTGACATTAAAAGCCTTGAAAATCATAATCTAAACGTTTATAGTCCGCACCTTTCGTCGGTATACTCATATCGAACTCGGTTCGAATCCTACGTCTCCATTTACAGCACAACGGCTACCTAAATCATGAAATAGGTTAGCTATTTTGCTGATTCCTCTATTTGGATTTCTAAAATAGATTAGGGTTAGGATATCTTACCCAAATCGAAGTTAGAATCGACGGTGTAGCGAAACGGGAGAGATGATTCGATACGTGGAGTGGTGGGAGTGAATCCCAACAACGATCTACTGATCGCTCACTCTTCTCCTCACTATTTTCTCCTCTTTTCTCTGTTCTCTCTCTTAGGGTTGAGAAATTCGTATGGAATGAGGGAGAGGTGGGTTAATGGCTTTAAATAGGCCTAAAAGTGATGTCAATGGCCCTAGGGCCATGGTATACTTCGAGTACAGCCAAAGGGCGGCTGTTTCTGACAAATGTGGCTCTTCTGGAGGTCCATTACCTATCTATGTCATAGAGTAAGTTCCCTAACAATGGATTTAGGCCAGGATGCGATTTCAGCGCATTTGGATAGGTCGATCGACCGTGGAGGACCTATGTTAGTTCAACGGTCGTTGTCACTTGATCAGGGCCACAAGTATACCGATATGTGCAGGAAAATTTTTCTGATCTAAGGGTATAGTTTGGTCAGAAACTATCGATCTGAAACCTTCAATTTTGCCCGTAAGCGAACGTCCCAATTCACTTAAGTTTTGGTTCATTTTCTAGAGATATTCGCGTTTCTCACACACGTCGCTTAAGGCTCAAGTTGTGCTTTTTTGGATACTATTTGGGCTCGATTCCCGTGATAGTTGTCAAGCCCAGTAAGGTGGTCATAACCTTATAATTTCACAGTCATTGGACTTTTGACGCGCGGTCCAGGTCCGATACGGAGTTTCAATGTGCTCCCGAGAGCAATTGGGTTTAGAGATTGCTCCTAGGTTTTTGGGTAATGTCGAGTTGGTAATTCTATTACTTTTGGGTCTTGCAGTTCGTATAGATAGTGGTCCAAGCTAATTCACTGATTAATTTAGTTTAGTACTTAATTAGTTTTCATCTAATTTCCACAGAATTTGGTCCTTAGTGATTTCTGCCTGAGGTGGTACTCGTGTCATTGTATGGATTTTTCTGAGACGTTACACTTGCAATAGACACAGTGATCGTATTCACTCCTAGAAAGTTTCTGACTCACCATGAAGGAATCAAATTTTTATATCACTACCTAGGCGATAAGTTGTACAACGACCTCCAGTAAACCTTGTTCTCTGCCCTTTTAACTTTGAACCGCTCTGGTTGCTTCATGAATAATAACACTTCCAATTTTCCATGCAGAAGTGCAATCTCAACATCCATCCGTTTCCGCTAGAGTTCGCATTAGGCAAGCAGCGCTAATACGAATCTAATAGACACATGTTCTATCACCGGAGCGAATATCTCTGAGAAGTCGATCCCTTCTCTCTGAACATGATCATTCGCTACTAGCCTCACTCTATATCTATGTTGTATCCTTTTAAAGATCCACTTGCATCTGATCACTTTCCGGCACACTGGAAGCTCCACCAGCTCCCATGCTTTAATATGGTATAACGAGTCCATCACATCGTCCATAGTCACTTTCTACTTCTCAGTACTAGGCTCACGTAGAGCCATTTGAATAGTAGACGGATCCTCCTTGCCTGTAATGAGAGCATGAGAGATATTAGAGTCATCCATGTACATCACCGACATCCTGCAATTATGTTGTGTGGTTCTTCTCACATGTGACTGCTCTAGTTACTCTGTATCTCAGTTCACGCGTCTCAGCCTTCATGCTCTGCCCGCTCATGTGGCCATGCCTAGCATGCCACACATGTGCAGAGGTGAAATCCGCTATAGCCACCATAGCTCCACCTGTTAAAGTGCTCCCGATCAACCTGTAAATATTATCAAGTCATTGTACTTTCATGATTATATGTGCCCCTTTAGATACTTTAAGGGCACCATATCAATACCAGTGAACTTGCACCCTATAGCCTCGAATGCATTGAGAGAAATCATACTCTTTTTCATGTCGAGAACGTGTCTCACATCAGTCAGGTTACACTCTGTCCCATCAAACATCTTGATGCGCACCGTACTAATAGCCACAACTTTATAGGCAATGTCATTGCCCATAAACACCTGTCCACCATCACACTCCTGTAGTTGGCGAACCAACTCCGATGATGAGTCATGTGAAAAGATGCCGTAGTGTCTAGAATTTACTCACCCCTACAATCATCGTATGGGCATCTGATTATAGTCACAGACAAGACATCACCATCACATCCACTCCATCCATCTAACGTAGCAGCGTTGGCCTCCCTTTATGAAGCCTCAGATTCTTCTCTTAGATTTTGGATTTGCACAGTCCTTCTTCATGTGTTCTTTTATCTCATAGTTCCAACACTTTAACTTACATTTACCCTTGCCCTTGTATTTGGATTTAAAGCTCAAAGATCCCATACCTTGCTTAAAATTCATGCCCCTTGTAATCAATGCATCGAAAGATGTCCCCATATCGCCGTTAAGCTTTCTCATGGTCTTTCCTTGAAGAGCTGAGATAATGATGTCGACACTCAAGGTTTTATTTACGGTGCACATCATGTGCTTGAATACTCATACGATGCCGGAAGAGAATTCAACAACATACATGCTTGTTCCTCATCTTTGATCACTTCCTCCATATCCAGTAATTTGCAAACTAATTTATTAAAGTTACTGATGTGAGCCTCCAGATCTCCACCCTTTGCCATCCTGAAGTTATACCACTGTACCTTCAAGTGTAGGTGATTTTCAGAGGATTTTTTTGCATGGACATTCTCTAACTTCGTCCATAACTTAGGCGCAGTTTTCTCCCACATAACATTGTAAAGAACCTCATCTGTGAAACACAAACGGATGGAGGCTAAAGCATTACTATCAAGAGTATCACATTCTTCATCCTTCATAGTTGATTTTCGCTCCTTAAGAGCCTTAGCTTCACCTTGCTTGGTTAATAAACCAATCATCTTAATCTTTCATAACTCAAAATTATTTTTTACCCGAGTACTTTCTCAATATCAAACTTAGCGTTTCCCAATTATGTTAATCCTGCAAATTCAAACCTGTGCCTCAACGATTTCTCTGATACCACTTGTTGGGATTTGTGTTGCGGAATCACATAGATATGGATCTAGGATGGCAATCCAAGAGCACCAAGTAAACACAAGAGAACACAAAGATTTAACGTAGAAAACCCTTACGAGAAAAAACCAGGGCATAAATCGACAGAAATTCCACTATGAAAAGCATAGATTACAAAGATAGAGGACTTACCCTGTAACGTCTCAGAAAAATCCGTACGAAGACCTGAGTGCCACCTCAGGCAAAAATCATTAAGGACCAAATCCTTTAGAAATTAGACGAAGATTAATTAGGTGCTAAACTAAATCACTTGTCGAATTTGCTTGGACAGCTTTAAATACGAACCGCAAGACCTAAAATTAGTAGAATCACTAACGCTATATTACTTAAAAACTTAAGATCAATCTCAAAATCCAGTTGCTCTCGGGAGCACATTGAAACTCCGTATCGGACTTGGACCACATGTCGAAAGTCCGATTACCACGAAACTATACGGTTATGACCGCTTTACTGGGCTTGACAACCATCTTGAAAATTAGGTCTTGACAGTATCCAGAAACGCTCAACTTGAGCTCGGAGCAAAGTGTGTGAGAAACGCGAATATCTTTGGAAATTGAACTCAGATTTAAGTGATTTGGGCCGTTCACTTATGGGCTGAATTTAAGGATTCGGACCGTCAGAATCCAACCCAATTACACCCTCAGATCAGGGAAAATTTCTAACACATGCTAGTGTGCTTGTGGCCCTGATCGAGTATCGATAACTGTTGAACTGAAAATGACTCGCCACGGTCGATCCACAAATCCGATAGGACTGAAAACTTAACTTAGCATAGATCTAATGCCAGGAAACTTTTCCCTGGTAGTACATAGAAAAGGGGCCTCCAGATGTGCTCCATTGGACTGAAACAGCCAACTTTTGGCTATAACCTAAGTATATCATGGCCCTGGGGCCATTCCCATCAGTTCTGGGCCTATATAAGGGCCTTAAACCCTCTCTCTCCCTTGTCATACGAATTTCAAACCCTAGGAGAGAGAAGAGAGAGAAAAGAGAAGAAGAAAGTAAGGAGAAGAGAGAGAGTGAGGGTTTGTTCCTGGGATTCAATCCCATCACTCCACGGGCTGAATCAGCCTTTCTGTATCGTTATTTCGACGATTCCGGTTCCGTTCTTGGGTAAGAAATCCTAACCCTAATCCGTTTTAGGGATTCAAATATAGTAAATGGCGAAGTAGCTAACCTATTTCATATTATAGGTTGTCGTTATGCCATAGACAAGGACTTAATGTTTAAACTGAGTTCGTTACGAGTTTACCGGCGAAAGGTGCGGACTATAAACGTTTAGGTTATGGTTTTCAAGGCTTTCAATATTTAGCAATGATTTATGTCTGACTTTATTGTTATCACATATGCTTAGATATGACGATTTTTGTATATTTCACATATATGTAAACTATGTTGGTTTTAAATGCATTCTATGTGTTTGTTGAAATGTCTAAATGAATATGAAATTATGATTTGTGTTTTCTATGATGGATGCTTAAGAATACATGATGGTTGTACGTGTGGCAACACCTATGTGGAAGGATTTGCTATAATATGCGTTTTAACTAATTTGCTACATGTATGTAATAGGTGTAACCTAAGTGTTTGACAAAATGCCTAAATAAGAAAATGCTTGATGTAATGTACTAAATGAGGGTGTTGAGATGGGATTCTCAATTCCCTTATATATAGTTACAGTTTCCTTTGTGTAACCTACCTTACTGCTATGTGATTTACTGATGAAATGCCTATGTACGATAACATGTGTAGTATGTGTTTGTTGAAATGTTCGAATGAGATTTATGTTTAGAATTGTTTGTCACATGCTGTCTTGAATTATCACATGTGAATGTTATTGGTTGGTGTGTGTTTGGGGCTACAATGTAGTCCATGCAATCGGTAATGGTTTACAATTGGTGGTCGAACTGTTTTAGCCACAATGGATGTGTTCGACAAATCTGAGTCGTACACTGTTTGTCGACAGTGGTTAGGCCATGCGGAATGCTTACACACTCCATGTCTAATAAGTCAACTTACGCTCGTACCAGTCGAGCTCGTCAAGTAACCCGATTGGCCTAATGTATGTTCACCATATATGGACGCTACTGCTTGAATCTAAGGTACCAAACTCACCAGTGAAAAGCTCGTTTAACCTTGGTACCTCGATCCGCTAAGACTCATGAGTCAGGCAAGGTGGTATGGGCACCGTGGTTGAGTTGTCGGCCTACGCTGGGGCGACGAACCTCCCCGTAGTGACCAGTGAGTAACCTAAACTCGTGAGCTAAATACGGTGGTATGAGACACTGTATTCAAGTTGTTGGCCTACAATCAAGTGACAAGCCCGTAGTGACCTCGACTATACATTAGGACTACGCTAAGGTGACTAGCCTTTCCGTAGTAACCTCGAGTATAAACTAGGCCTGCACTGATGGTGACGAGCCTCTCTGTAGCAACCTAGAACTGCCTATCGTATGTGATTAACTAGGATTGACGACCCTAAATGGATCATTGTTTGGGTCAATGATATAAAGGGAGGTGCCTTAGATTCCCAATCCTGCTGTATGAATATGCTTATTTATGAACTTGGCTATCACGCACATGCACCGCATTGCATGTGCCTTTGACGTTGGAGTTGAACACAGCGGGAGTATTGCATGCCGCGATCATGAGATGTTGTCGCAAGAGGGAGTGCAGGCGAGGGCATGCATCATTATAACATATCATCCTTACATTAATCAGAGTACTTAGGAATGCTTGCTGTATTGCTTTATCATTACCACTTGACTGAATTGATAACATGTTAACCTTTGCATTATAGCTCCACTGAGTTGATCACTCACTCCCACGTTCTGGGATGGTGCTTTAAACACCAACTAGACCCTGTTGTAGTTGCAGATGATGGCGATGCTTACGTAGTGGAGCTGGACTTTTATGACGATGAGGAGGAGTTCTCCTATATGCAGCTATCAGGCGAGTCTATGTAGGCCATGTTCTGATCGACAGGGATTACTGGGATGATGACTAGATGACATTACATATTTTGTATATTTTGAAAACTCTACATGTAATTAATTGACCTGGTAACATGATCAAACTCAGGAGACTTACAATCACTTATATGCTTTATATACTTATCACGGTCTTCTGCTTGCGTAATCCAATTGTCTTTGGAGTATGATATGTTGTTTGATATAATCCCACTCATGTTTAATGCACTAATACGGAAAACACTTAATCATCATTATCTATGTTGCATAAGTGATGTGTTGGAACTTGGGAGTTGGGCTCCTGCTTGACCCCCGATTTTCAGGGCATTCCATACCTGGCTTGAGTAATCCTCAAACCTCTCCTTTTCTCCACCCCTTGAAACCCTATAACCCTTTTAGAAACCTTTTAATGCCTTAGAATTTCCTTAAAATACCTCCTAATTCCATATACAACCATTTATATAGCTTTTAAAACAAGTAGAACCGGAATAGGAAACAAAAATCGCTGAATTTGTATTTCTGCAAACAAATCTGCATAAACCTTTGATGACATCAAACTACCTTCGATGTCATCGAAGAATGACAAAAAACAGTCCAGCAACCGGAGTTAAAAAACTCGAAAATACTAGATGGCATCGAGTAGCTTCGATGTCATCAAGCTAGCTTCGATGACATCGAAGCCTGCTCAATGTCATCGAACAATGCAAAACTAGATTTAAGACATCTGTTTACAACATAACAAAGTGATAAGGCGATTATCAAGGGGTAGGGTTCTTCCTCTAAAGATGGGTTACACCTTGCCTTCCATACTAAAGGACTTTTTAACACTTGACAATGATTTTAAAATAATTTTTAAAAAATACTTACAGTCGACCACAAAGAGCAACTGTAAGGTGCTTTTCTGAAAGAAGAACTACTTGTATTGAATTTGGATATAGTTTAGTGTAGGATTGTACACTTGGATTATACTTAAAAGATTACTGTTACTCTTAAGATAGAGCTAAGGCTAGTGATCATGCTAAGATAAGATAAATTTGACTGGATTTGTTAGATTGGTGTGTGTTTGCTTTACTATTTTCCTCTACTATTTATAGATCTTTATCACCGCTTCCTTTTAGACGTTTATTCTTCCTTATTTCATCGATTATGGTAGCTAAATTGTTGCCATATTTGGTCTTCCGAATCCTTCGTATTCCCTTAACCATTCATTTCATTCAACCGCTTTCCGCCTCTTGGACTTCTCGGTCGCGCCTCGTCATCAGATGACATGTCCATCCAACTTAGTGTCAGTTATAGTTCTATAAAAAGTGCTTCAAATATCTTCTAAGATTTTTTGCATGCTATTTTTTACATGCACTGACAAATGTTATTTTCTAATTGGTTATGTTTAAGAACGGTAAAAAATAAATTACACCATCTCACATAACAAGTAGATCGTTGGACACTATGGGGTATATCATGTCGTACATATAAAGACCACTCTATCCATCATTTTAAAATTGTTATGTAAACTATACGTACTAAAGATTAGCATGATAAAAGACTCATATGGACTGCACCAATGGAAACAATGTAAAATTACTTCCAAAATTGCTAAGTTCAAGTGGTGCGGTGTACCTGAGTCTTTTAGTTTTGTATATTCTCTACATCTAAGTGAGTTATACATGAACAACGGGTTTGATGAAAGATGCACAACATGGTGGTTCACACGCACCTATATACTTTCCAACTGTTCCATGTGGTGTGGCTCATATGAGTTGAGGGTGTCTGCTGGTTTTTTTTTTAACACAAGACCCTATCAAGTATAGAACCTGATGAGATGAGTGGAGTGGATTTAACACTTAAAATATGGTGGCCCCCACAAACTGAGTGATTATGCATAGTGTAAAATAGGTGTTGCAGAGGATTACGACCTCCCTTGGCTTTTATTCTTGTAATAAAGGTCATTTACACAGCCATAGCCTAGTATAATAGGTCCAAGATTGTTGGGGGCCTTGCACAAAACCTTAGAATCTAGCTTCCCAAAACAAACCAGAATTATGGGATAATAAAGCAATGAAATAAATCAAAGCACAAACCACACGACACAAGAGATTTTTACGTGGAAAACCCTCAAAGAGGTAAAAACTACGGGACCTCGTCCAGATCAACAATCCACTATGAAGTAGAACGTAACAACCTTCTTCACTCATGCAGGAGTGGATAAACAATAAGAGAATAAAAGAAAAACAGAGAGATCTCACCAATCACGAGGACGTGGAAGTGCTGAGATATGGTAGATCACCTCTACGAGAATAATCTCCCTTCCACAAGCTTCCTCTTTCTCTTTCTCTCTCTCTCTCTCTCACTCTCTCTCTCTCTCTCTCTCTCACACACACACACACACCTTTGATAGCCCTAAGCCCTCCTAGAAAACCTTTAGGAAACCTTAGAATACCCTAGAATAGAATACCCTAATCCCGTTTTGGAACCCCTTAAATAGAGAACTAGAGGAATTAGAGTCACATAAGTAAACCGGGCATAAGTGGAGGAATTAGAGTCAAATAAGGAAACTGCGCTACCTCTCCTCTGAACTGAGGAGGAAAACTCCATCGAATCTCCCCCTTTCTGACTCAGGGAATTCACATTCTTCAAGCCAGTCAGGTTTCTACAAACTTCAAACTTGCCCTCGAGCAATGCCTTGGTCATCATGTCTGACCCATTATCGTCCATATGGACCTCAAGTTGTAACACTTTCTGTTCCAAAGTATCCCTGATCCAGCGATACCGAATTTCTATGTGCTTCAACTTGGAGTGTTGACTTGGATTTTTGCTCAAGTGTATAGCACTTTGACTATCGCAATAGACCACATGCTACTCCTACTTCAGGCTAAGTTCCTATTGGAACCTCTTCATCCAAAGCATCTCTTTACATGCCTCTGTGATCGCAATGTACTCAGCCTCTGTCGTTGACAATGCTACGACCTTCTGTAGATTACTCTGCTAAGAAACCGCTCCCCCTTCAAACGTGAACATGAACCCTGATGTAAACTTCCTTGAGTCTACGTCACCTGCCATATCCACATCTGTGTAACCCTCTAACATAGGTTTTCCGTCACCATAGCATAGGGTCAACCTGGATGAGCCTCTTAGATACCGTAGTATCCACTTCACAGCTGCCCAATGCTCTTTGTCAGGATTGGCAAGATACCAGTTGACAACACCAACCGCATATGCTATGTCTGGGCTTGTACACACCATAGCATACATCAAACTTTCTACTGCTGACGTGTAGGGTATCTTCCTCATCTCATCTACCTCTGCCTTCATCTTGGGACACTGCCTATCGCTCAATCTGAAGTGACCATCCAGTGGAGTACTGACCGACTTTGCTGCATTCATATTGAACTGCTCTAGAACTTTCTCAATATACCGCTCTTGTGACAGCCAAAGCTTCCTGTTGCTTCTGTCATAAGTTATCTCCATTCTTAGGATCTGTTTAGTTGGGCCCAAGTCTTTCATCGCAAACGACTTGTCCAACTCCTGTTTCAGCCTATTGATCTTCTTGATGTCTTTTCCAATGATGAGTATGTCATCAATATATAACAGCAAAATTAAGAAATCACCATCTGAGAACTTGCTCGTGAACACACAGTGGTCGGACTTCGTTCTGTCATACCCATGCTTCAATATAAACGAGTCAAACTTCTTGTACCATTGTCGTGAAGCTTGTTTCAGCACATACAAGCTCTTCCTCAGCCTACACACCATATGCTCTTTGCCCTTGACTTCGAACCCCTCTGGTTGGTGCATGTAGATCTCTTCTTCCAGGTCACCATGGAGGAAGGCAGTTTTAACATCTAACTGCTCTATCTCTAGATCCATACTAGCCGCCAACCCAAGCAACACACGTATGGATGTCATCTTCACCACTGGTGAGAATATCTCCTCGAAGTCTATACCTTTCCTCTGACCAAATCCTTTCACTACAAGTCTGACCTTGAACCTCGTTTATGAATTCTTCTGCTCAATCTTCTTTCTGAACACCCACTTGTTGCTCAGAGCTTTCTTGCCCTTAGGCAGTTTCACCATGTCATAGGTGTGGTTCTTATGCAAGGATTCCATCTCCTCTTGCATAGCTTTCAACCACTCCCCTTTATTCTCGTCAGCTACGGCCTCAGAATAATCTTCTGGCTCTCCCCCATTAGTCAGCATAATGTACTCATGTGGCAAGTACCTCTTGGATGGTTGTCTGTTCCTAGATGACTCCTCACCTGTGGCTCAACCAATGGATCAAGTGGGGGCTGCTCCCCTGGTCCATCTTCTGAAGGAATTCCCTCATCCTCTGCACCTTATTGTACTCCCCCGTCATCAAGCACCACGGGAGGAATAATTGGATCTATGTCTTCTAGCTCAATTGAACTAAGCCGGTTCTTATCTGGCTTACTAATGTCTTCTATACACTGATCTTCAAAGAAAACCACATCTCTGCTCCTGACGAGCTTCCCCTCGGTCGGATCCCATAATCTATAACTGAACTTTTCATCACCGTACCCTAAGAACACACACTGCCTGATCTTCATATCGAGCTTGGACCTCTCGTCCTTTGGTACGTGAATGGATGTCCTGCATCCAAACTCCCTGAGATGACTGTACGATGGATCCTGTCCAGTCCACACTTTCTCAGGTACTTCTCCATTCAACGGGGCTGATGGAGACCTGTTTATCAGATACACTGCTGTGTGCATTGCTTCTCCCCAGAACGTCTTGGGCAACTTCGCATGGGATAACATGCATTTGATTCTCTTTACAATTGTGTGATTCATTTGTTCAGCCACACCATTATGCTGGGGGGTCTTGGGAACCGTCTGTTCATGCCGTATACCCAGGGACTTACAATACTCATGAAAGTCACCAATGTATTCACCACCATTGTCAATGCGGATGCACTTCAATGATCTACCTATCTCTTTCTCAACCATAGCATGAAACAATTTAAACACACCAACGACCTCGTCCTTAGATTTCAAAGCATAAACCCAAACTCTCCTAGATGTATTATCTATAAAAGTGACAAAATACAATGCCCCACCCAAGGTTTTTGTCCTCATAGGACCACAAACATCAGAATAAACCAAATCTAATGCATGCACTTTATTAACGTGAGAAGCAGTTTTAATAAATGAAACTCTATGCTATTTCTCTGATAAACAATCAATACAGGTTTTGAAACGTGTAATTGTCACGTCTAGAAGGAGCCGCTTCTTTGCTAGTACCTGAAGCCCTTTTTCACTCATGTGGCCTAGACGCCTGTGCCACATATTAATAGTTGAATCTTCCATTACGTTCAACCCACCCTTGCACACACTGACACTTGCCTTATAAAGGGTGCAACACTTCTTTCCTCTAGCTGCGATCAATGAACCCTTGATGAGCTTCCATCGCCCACTAGCAAATCGGCTTTCGTAGCTATCATCATCCAACCTTCCCGTCGATATCAAGTTGAGACAAAGGTTTGGGATATGCCTCACATCCCTGAGAACCAATGTGCAACCCACATCGGTCTTCACACAAATATCACTGACCCCTATGATCTTCGATACACCAGAATTTCCCATCTTCACGGTCCCAAAATCACCTGACTTGTAGCTTGTGAAGAAGTCCCTACATGGAGTCGCATGAAAAGAAGCTCCCGGGTCAATCACTCAGTCGGTGTCCTAACTCATAGCCGTGAGACATATATCATGATCTGCTGAAAGAATAACTATAACATCGCCATCTGAAGCGATCGCAGTGGAATCTGATTTATCTTTCTTTTCCTTTCCTTTTCCTTTCTTGTCGTTCTTCTTACCACGACATTCATGCATGTAGTGGCCCTTCTTACCACAATTCTAACAATCAACATCCTTTCTGTTACTCGACTTGCCTCTTGATTTATCTGGGGCCTTCCCACCCTTCCTGTTCTTTCATCTCCCCCGTTCTTGTGTCACAAGGGCCTCTTGCTGAGTAGACCCCTGAGACTTCCTCCTTGTCTCCTCATTGAAGAGACAACTGGTTACCTGTTCCATTGATACCTTTCCGTCTAACGCGGAGTTACTTAGAGACACCACCAATGTCTCCCAACTGTCAGGCAACAAACTAAGTAATAGCAAAGCCTGCAATTCATCATCCATGACCATCTTCATAGCGGAGAGCTGGTTCACTATATTGCTGATCTCATTCATGTGCTCGGCCACAGAACCACCATCTTTGAACTTGAGATTCACAAGTCGCCTTATCAGAAAGATCTTATTACTGGCCGTCTTCCTCTCATACAGCCCTTCTAATTTCAGTCATAGGCTAGCTACTGAGGTTTCCGTAGACACATGGTAGAATACGGAATCGTCCAACCATTGTCTAATAAACCCCACCACCTTTCGGTCCATCTTTCTTCCAATCATCATCAGACATATCTTTTGATTTTACTGATATGCCTAAAATTGGAGAATATAGGTCCTTGTAATAAAGCAAGTCCTCCATCTTAGCCTTTCATATGGTCTAGTTAGAACCATTGAGGCTGATCATCCTCGATGAGTCACCTTCCATAATTCAAAACCGATCCTACCCGTTCAATAAACTTAGCTCTGATACCACTTTGTTGGGAGCCTTGCACAAAACCTTAGGATCTAGCCTCCCAAAACAAACCAGAATTATGGGATAATAAGCAATGAAATAAATCAAATCACAAACCACACGACACAAGAGATTTTTACGTGAAAAACCCTCAAAGAGGTAAAAACCACGAGACCTCGTCCAGATCAACAATCCACTATGAAGTAGAACATTACAACGTTCTTCACTCACGCAAGAGTGGATAAACAATAAGAGAATAAAAGAAAAACGGAGACACCTCACCGATCACGAGGACGTGGAAGCACCGAGATATGGTAGATCACCTCTACGAGCACAACCTCCCTTCCACAAGCTTCCTCTCTCTCTCTCTCTCTCTCTCTCTCTCTCTCTCTCTCTCTCTCTCTCTCACTCACTCTCTCTCACCTTTGATAGCCCTAAGCCCTCCTAGAAAACCTTTAGGAAACGTTAGAATATCCTATAATAGAATACCCCAGAATAGAATACCCTAGTTCCGTTTTGGAACCCCTTAAATAGAGAACCGGAGGAATTAGAGTCACATAAGGAAACTGCGCATAAGCGGAGGAATTAGAGTCAAATAAGAAAACTGCGCTACCTCTCCTCTAAACTGAGGAGAAAAACCCCATCAAAAATCCAATCCATCCATATGAAGGTCACTGCTACATTGATGCCCTAGCTTGCCACGGTTTGCAAAACAAATGCATGGCTCTGAAAAAATTAGTTTAAGTTTTCTAATCCATCAACCAGTTTGAAACATTGGCCTTACGTTTGAAAAAGATGTAGAGGTCAGGCCATCCTGATGGATGTGTGCCAAGCTGGCACATGTGTGGCTTGTGCACGAGCTCTACTGCACATGCGTGTGCTTGGCAAAACCCTGTAAAATGGTACAGGAATTTTATTATTTTTTTTTAAATAATAATAATAATAATAAACCTTGAAGTAACGTGGAATTTCTGACGACGAGGTGCCTCGTCCCATGATAGGCCAGGTTTGAAAGTTCATATCCACGGTAAGTGAGGTGTACCATATGGTTGGAAATAGTGTACAGGGCAATGCTACCTATTAGTATGGCCCACGTGAATTAGTGATCAATATAATTTTTGGGAAATTTGCTTAAAGTTTTGTGTGGAATCCAATGGTTGGAATGGATTTCATGTAAGTATTACAGTGGGTCTTGTAAAAATTATAGGTGTGAGTCTCTCTCAGCTGTTTTCTTTAGTGTGGCCCATCAAAATCACAAGCCAGTCTGAATTTTTAGTCTTTATGCTAATATGGGATTAAATAGCTAACGGTCAGAGTAGATCTTATACGAGCATCACTGTGGTGCTGTGCCATTTCCTTATTTAATACTCAGTGCATAGTTTGAGAGGGACTCCATGAGTTGAATTTTGGTGGGACCACAGTGATATGTATGCAAAATCCACTCGGATCATTAATGCACAATCCTAGTTTAATTAGATCTTAAGCCAAAAAATCAAGCTTACATGTGATTCAAGTGGGCTATACTAAAGAAAATAATTTGCAGAGAAATATATACCCTAAATTTTTATAGGGTCTACCATGATGATCATATAAAATCCACTCCAATCATTAGATGACACACCCCTACTGCGTAAGTAGGCCCATCCACGATTCAGGTGGACCACACCAAGGAAAACAGTTTAGAGGGAAATTATCATTTTCCAATCATGTGGTCCACTGAATCACATACAAAATGATTTTTGAGCCCTTAGTCTAACATGAGGTGAAGTATATGGTGGTTGGGGTGAATTTTACATAAACATCATAGTGGGGCCCATCTAAAGAGCTGAACTATTTGCTCAAATGCCCACCTCACCCACACTTAAAGAGATTTGGCCAAGCTGTCTAAGCGGAGCCATGTTGTTACTCTAAACCCAAACCCGGCCTGGACTTGTGACATGCTAAAATAGTTTAGCCCAGCCCAACCCATTATGTATAGGCCATCCCTACCTCCACCTTCCCATCGCATAACTCATCCGTGGGAAAGAACTCCTAACTCCTATCCAACCCCAGCTAACTAACTAGAGTAGTTTATCCCGCAATCAATAGCCAAAAGAGCTAGAGCCGAAGAGGGTGCAGCCCTTACAACTGTTAAAAGGAGCCAATCAGGGGTGCCTCAAACTCACCCATCACAGTACGATCCTTACCATGGGGCCCACCTTGACCTATTTATTCTACATCCATGATGTCTAGCTAAAAAATAAAGCAGATCCAAATTTCAGGTGGACCTATCGTAGAAAAACAGTGATTAACCATTAAAAGCTTCTTATGAGCTACAAGAATTTTGGATCAACCTGATATTTGTTTCTTTTTTTTTCCTTCATCCAGTTTTATGTGACATAATCAACAAGTTGGATGGTGAATAAGCAATACAGTGGGCCCTGGAATATTTTTAATGGCGGGACATTCAATCAACACCGTTTCTTATAATATGGTCTACCTAAAATTTTTATCAGCTTCCTTTTTTTGGCTTACGCCTAAAAAGATCCATCACAACAGAGAATAAATTCATCAATGTGAGCGCCATGGTAAGGGCCGCACTGTCTTGGGTGAGGCCCCCGACGCACCCAATCTGCTCCCTTGTTAAAAGTTTTCACAAAAAGAGGGCCAAGGCAAACCCTAATATCTTGAGGCCTGCTGTGATGCTTATGTTTTTTATTTATTTATTTATTTATTTTTTACGCACTCACACTCACACACCCCCACACACGCACTCCCTACACCTGAGGAATTTCACCCCCCTATGGATACTCGAACCCTGGAACGGGAGTTGAAACTCCAGGAGTCTACCATCCGTCCAAGCGTAAGGATCCGTAATGCTTATGTTAGATCTATTATGAACATTTGATGTGTAATGCTAGGTTAGGCTAAGGACGAAAAATTGAAACTAATCTATGATTTAGGTGGGCCACACCAAAGTAAACAGATGTAAGAGAGACGTATGTCCTTGATTCTTATAGGGACCACTGTAATTAATGATTATATACACTATTATTTAGACATAAGGAACACACTAAGGAAAATAGTTTGGAGGATGAGCATTGTCTAATACACTGTTTCAAAATTTTTGGCCCATTTAGGTTTCTGATGGTAAATTTTTGGGCCATGATCTATCTTCGTATGGCATGCCTTTTGGCTGAGGTGGATTTTACATCAATAGGTATGAAAATAACTCTTCTCAACCTGCTCATTATTTAAAATTTAAGGACCAACCTTAGTGAGTGTGTGAGATCCACTCCAACCATTATATGTGTAATCTTACTTTATACTCTTAATTCAAGTGGGCCACACCAAAGAAAACAGTTAGGAGAGAATATCCACCATTGATATTTTCAGAGTCCATAATCAGTATATGAAATCGACTCCAACCATTATATACTACACCAAAACTCAGGCCTAGGGCATAGACAGGAGGCCCATCTAATATTCAGGTGGGCCACACAGAAGAAAATAGTTTGGAGAATGTTTGTTGTCCTGTACTATTTACAATAATATAGTCGACATAAAACACACACCTAGCTAATTTTTAGGTGCTCGGCCTAACTTGGGGTAGCACACTTATAGTTGGGTGGATTTCCTTTAACCACCATGATAGGCACACTCTAGCCAGCAACCCTTTTACTCACGGAAAGCAATTTTCCCTGGTAGGACTTAGAAATTGAATTTCAAGCTTCTTTTTTAAACTCAAACAATCTGGGCCAGACATCTTTTAAAGTCAAATATGTTGGGCCAAATCGACAGGTTCTTAGACATTTTAGTCTAAGCCCAGACTTTTTTGAAATGAACCTTTGATTTAAGCCTGAGCTCAACCCTCGAGCTAGATATTCCAGCCCAATGTCCACTTGAGGTTGGCCAGGCCTGAAAGCCTGATTGGCCGAAAGGAAGGTAGGGGAATGGAAATTCCATAACAGTTGATATTTTTTTGTAAAAGGGAACTTGACTAAAATGACCTCATGGTATTGCCAAATGCGTGAAAAAGCGGGCTTCAAATAATAATAATAAAATCTTTCCATGGCCTTAATAGTTGTTTTTCAAAAAATTTTGGACAAAATTACCCCTACTTTAGATCAATCACTAGTATGATTTTTGTGTGGTGGAGAAGCTCATAACACTCATCCCAAGGCAGGGATGTGGATGGGACATTTCATCGTGCCATTGAGAGGTATATCCAATTTGTTGGTTTTTCTTTACCACCCATATATTTATATGGGAAGATGATAACCACACTGATATGATCTCTTTGTGGCCCATGAAACTCGAAAACTTATAACGGTGTTTATTCGTTAACAATTATTATCTTATAATGTGGTCCATATGAGCAGCGAATGTTGGTCATTCTTCCAACCACAGCCTTTCATGAAATTTCAGGGATAATGGATGGAGTGGATTCTATATATAGGTGATGGTGGGCTCCACAAACGGTGTACGAACTCCCCTAGATAGGGCCAACCATTGCCTTTTTTAGATGTTGCAGAGTGGCCTTCTTCTTTCTTGGGAAAGTTCTGGTTGTGAGGCCTATTGCGTCTCTACAGTATCTCTTCAATGTTTCTCTTTAGCGTTTGATTCTTAGGCATTCGTCCAAAAACTCATCTTCTTTGAAGCTTCGTCCACTGCTTGCACCATCACAATCGTACATTATATTTTTCTAACAAAGTGGTCCTCTTTATTCAATTTTCTAGTATCCCTATCATCATAGTGAATTACAATTTTAGTCATAATTAAAGGTAAAACCTTAAATCCTGGGTCGAGGTTATCATATGTTTAGTGTTTAGGTTGTGATATGTTTAGTGTTTAGGTTGGCATGTGTTAAGGGTATAGATTATCATGCACGTGGATATCAATATTTGCAAGGGTCGTGGTTACCATCTATTGTCGATTGAGGTTGTCGACCCATTTTGCAAGGGTCGAGATTATCATCCATTAAGGGTCGAGATTATCGACTTATTCAGCAAAGGTCGGTGTTATCATTCATTAAGGGTCGAAGTTGTCGACCTATTCAGCAAAGGTCGATGTTATCATTCATTAAGGGTCAAAGTTGTCAACGTATCATGATAACATCCCCAACCATTAATCGATGATAACCTTGACTCTTGCTAAATGGGTCAACAATCTCGACCCACCCTTAACATATGCCAATATAAACCCTTAACATATGTCAACCTTAACTCTTAACACATCACAACCTAGACCATTTATGTTGTAAGCATAACAATACACCGTCTACTTTTTATTGCAGGTATATTATGGCTCTCTGACCCATCTTATGCTATATGATGGGGAGTATGTATACAAAAAGGGGAGTTTCTCCTAGATGGGTGGCAACTCAAAAGGTCTTATTTTGATGAATGAAATTACATACAAAAAGCTTGTAAATAAAATGCATGAGATTAGGAAGACAACACCAAATGAATTTGATTTAAGAATTAAGGTTGTGTACACTGGGGAAGTACATGGATTACTCTCTCCACATACAATCAAAGACAATGAAGATGTTCTCGCATTTATGCTCTTCTGTGATAAGAGTCCATCTTCTTAGATACTCCATTTACACCCTTTCCATATGACATTCTAGTTATATATGTATACAAGTGAACAATGTCCATTGTAGATTTGGTTGGTTTATTACAATTACATGGTCCATTGAAAATGATTTTGCTTAATCTAATGTTTCGCATAGTAAGAATTTTATCCCAAACATCAAATTGGATGGTGTTGCCTTAGCATTGATACGTTAGGCGTTGTGGGGCCCAAAGTGATTTATGTGTTTTATATCACACTGATCATCTATTGCTCCAGCTTAGTGGACCACACCATAGAAAAGAGTGGAAATAATGATCCCACTATAATGTTTGTTTGTTCAAAACTTTTGTAGCTTTCAAAATGTTTTTAATATCAGGCATTCAATCAACTTTCATATTATGTAGATCACATAAGGTTATAATCTGTCTTATTTTTAAATTTATAAGAGCAAGGCAGATAGAGAATGTGAATATAAAATGCACATGTGGGTCCACAACACCTAACATATAAACACCACCGCCAAGGGGTGGATACACTTTTTGTTCTGTAGTAAATATTAATATTGATAAAATCATGGCCCACTATATGGGCGAGTCTTACCTAGTGTCAGATGGTCAAGTTGGCGATTGGCTAAAAAGCATTTTAAAAAGGCTGCGGGCCCACGGGCACATGGGTTTCATTGTCATACCTACGTCCCTTGTAGTCCAATGAGAGCAGGTTAGGTAATACCTTAGTGGGCGTTACCTTCAACGTGTGGGGCCCACCTTTATTATTATTATCGATCAAGCAATTCAAATCCTACAACCATTTGGGCATTTTATGAAATACAACATAAACATGAATTCACACAAATGCATTCCATAAGTAAAACAGACAATATAATATAAGTTGCATGGAGGGAATCATATACATAGTTAAGGTAGTTGAGAATCTTATCTCAACACCCCTATAAAGTACAATATACCAACTATGTGCTCGTTCGGAACATTTGTACAAACACTTAGGTTACACATTCCAACATACATAGCGTATGTTGATTTGAACATACAATAGGGCAAATCCTTTCAGCAAGGAGTTGTCTAATACACATCGATCATGTTCTTACATTCAGTACACTTGGTAGGCACAATTCATAAATCCATATTCATACAGTCATTTCAACAAACACTTAGACTACACACTATATCATACATGACGTATGTTGGTCATAACAAGTATTAGGACCAGTCCTTTCGCCAAGGGGTTGTCGCACGTACAACAACCCTATATCCACGACGGATAATCATGGTAAGCACGAATCCAAATTCCATACTTATTCAAACATTTCAACAAACACATGGAAAACACTATATTCAGCATAATTCATATATATCTGTAAAGCGATGGAAACGACGTATCTAGCATGTGAAACAGCAAGAAAGTCAGTTATAAATCATTAACTGACATTGAAAGCCTTAAAAACCATAACCTAAATGTTTATAGTCTGCACCTTCCGCCGATAGACTCGTAGCGAACTCAATTTAAACACTAAGCCTTTGTCTACGGCACAACGGTAACCTATAGCATGAAATAAGTTAGCCATTAAACCATTCACTCTATTTAGATCCCTAGAACAGCTTAGGGTTAGGATTTATTACCTAAGTATGGAGTCGAAATCACCGGAAAAGCGATACAGATGTAGTGGTGAAGCACATGGAGCGTCAGGGAAGAATCCTAAAAGCAAACGCCAACTCTCTCTCTCACTTTCTCTCTCTTTCCTTCTCTCTTTTTTCTTTTCTCTCTTTTAGAGTTAGAAATTCGTATGGTATGAGAGAGAGGGTTTAAGGCCCTTATATAGGCTCAGAACTGATGGGAATAGCCCAAGGTCATGGTATACTTAGGTTATAACCAAATAGGGGTTGTTTCAATCAAACAGAGCACTTCTAGAGAGCCCCTTTTCTGCGTATGGTTGGACTTAAGCTCCCTGACATTGGATCTAAGTCGAGTTAAATTTTTGGTCCGATCGGATTTACAGATCAACCGTAATGGACCAGTTTCAGTTCAACGGTCACCGACACTTGATCAGGGCCACAAGTACACTGACATGTGTATAAAAATTTTCCTGATCCGAGGGTGTAATTAGGTCAGATTCTGATGGTCTGAATCCTTATATTTGGCCTGCAAGTGAACGGCTCAATTCACTTAAATATGAGCACGTTTCCTAAAGATATTCGCGTTTCTCACACACTTTGCTCTGTGCTCAAGTTGTGCGTTTCTGGATACTATCTGGATTCGATTTCCTAGATGGTTGTAAATCCCAGTAAAGCAGTCATAACAATTTAGTTTCGCAGTAATCGGACTTTCGACGTGCAGTCCAGGTCCGATACGAAGTTTCATGATGCTCCCGAGAGCAACTGGGTTTTGAGATTGATCCTGGATTATAGGGTAATGTAGCGTCAACGATTTTGCAAGTTTTGGGTCTTGCAGTTCGTATTTAAAGTGATTAGTGCTAATTTCATAGGTAACATAGTTTAGCACTTAGTTAATTTCATCTAATTTCTAAAGGATTCGGTCTTTAGTGATTTCTGCCTGAGGCGGTACTCGGGTCTTTGTACGGATTTTTCCGAGGCGTTACAGGCCTAAACCTACTCATTGATGGACTGGCGGCCCTAGATTTGATACCCCAAAGGTTGCCTTATGAGCCCCGTAAACTCTAGAGAGTTATTGCGGCCAACCTTATGCGTAAATCCAATCGAGTTCACGACGCCGGTAGCTTCACTGGGCCCCTCTGATGGATCGCGGTTTGTGAACACATCAGGTTGTGAGAAGTCCAGTGAACTCCTAAGAGTTACAGAGACCATCACATGAGACCCAACTCTACTATTCAAGAGTCTAAAAACTGCATGGCTCTACTACTCAAGAGGATAAATTGTGTGTGATCATCTAACTAAATTGAAATTTAGTACCGCCTATCAAAACTAAAATCACATAGGAAATTCCATACTAATGATCGTAATATGTTAATATTTTTTTTATCTATTACGCTTCATTAAAAATCAGGATATCTCACAATGCTTTCAGAATATTTCATATGTATGTAAATAAATATGCTTGTAATAAATCATGACTTGAAAATTTATGAAAAGGACAAACTGTCTCAAAATATTGTGATACTTTCAAAAGAGGTTGCATGTTTTAAAAGAAATATATAGAAAATTTGTAATGTTGAAATACTACAAGAATACATGACTTATATGAAATATTTTTGAGTATGCCGATTCTTTGATATAATGACAAAATCATGAAAATTTCATGCTTTAAAAAAAATAATAATAAACGAACATGCAATATAGACTATGATTACATTAAGTCTGATCAAAATGTTTGATACTCAAAATCTTCTGTACTAAGTCAAATGTCTCAAAATATGCTTACTCTTCTGAAGAGGAAGAGTCTTCAATAACAATATGTTTATCTTTTTGAGATGGGCAACGACGTCCTTCCACTTTACACCTTTCTGATGGTAAAGGAGAATTATCTTGTAATATTTGCAAAGGAGGAGGAGGGTAGAACTACAAGGAATCATCATTCTCTGTTGAAAATTTGTGGGTGTCCCTTAAAGGAGTACCAAAAGCTATCCATCCTTCAAGAACATCAGCAAGCTTTATCCATGAATGTCGTCTTCTGAAAAGATTCTTATGCAAAGTTGGCCTGGAGAGGGGGCATGATCCATTTCTTCAAAATAGCCAATACTTTGGTCCTTCTAGTAATCTTTCAGGTGAGGAGGAGGGATCCATATAGCATGATTTACTGGGTAACAATGATTTACCAAATAAAATTGATGTACCCACCAGCGCATCCAACAGTAAGAAGCACTAAATGGATAATTGTGCCGGGAATGAGGAAATGTGATCTAGTGTGAACATTCAAGAGTTGCTTCCAGATTGGGGCCCAATTATATGGCCCAATATCGTAACTTCTCATTGCTCTAGTAACGATATCACAAGTCTCCGGTACAGTTTGATCAAATCCAAATTGGTGAGCGAACCTACTAAGATAATATGGTTCACGCTAGAATACGTTACCCTCCCTCAAAGTAAGGGTACTGGATTTGATAGAAATGAGGAAAGAATGTTCACCAGATGAGATGAAATCATCATCAATAACTTCTACGTCTTCAGGATAGTTAAAAAATGGAATTTGATGAAAGTTGATGGGATCATTGCTTTCTATTTTCCTAGAGATCCATACATTTAATTTCTTAATCATATCTCTCAATTGATAATGTTGGAGAGGAAGTCGGTTAGGGTTCAAATATGCTCTTCCAGAATCAGCAAATGTCCAAGGAAAGTATACTCCTAGCCAGCCTATGAAGAAATGCCATGGAGCACAAACAGGAAAAGATTTAGAGACAGGATCCTTTGGACCAAGAACAACATCTCCAAAAGCACGATAAAGGGAACACAGAACTGAAGGAGCTAATGAATATTTTTGACCTTCCGCCATTGCACCTGCGACCACAAAGAAGGAAGGTCTGATAATGTCCATTTGATCAGAATCCAAGAATATCACCAAGCTTAACCAATAGGCTAAGAAGGTGGCTAGTTCGCAAGAAGAACTGTATTCCGTAGTGTGTTTAATGTTCTTGCGAATGCCCTTGAGTTCTAGATGGTTATGATCTGCAAAGTTGCCAAGATGAAGATATGATGATTAGGATAAAATCATTTGATATTAAAATTATGGAAATAGAAATCGAAAGAGGAAATGACATACCGCAACTTTTGAGAAAAATAAGCCAACCAGTCGAGAGAAGTAATGGATCAGGATGAGGGAAACTGGCTAATGCACTGAAAAGTTCAAGGGTGGTTCCAAAAATTTTGGATGTATCTCCTCTCGCAAATGCTAGAGCAAGTTCTCCATTAGAAGGCACATATGCATCAAAAATCTTGCCCATGATGGGAAGACCCGATATGCAAAGTAGATCCCATATGGTAATGCTCATTTCACCCAAAGTTTCTTCGTGTATTTCTACATGTTTCCAAGAGTGGTGAAGAGGTTGTTTGGGTTTTGAAGAGGATGGGTGGTTCTTTCTTGGAAAAGGGGTTTGAGAGCGATGCATGGTGGAGAAAATTGACTAAGTCTGAAAATGGCCAAAGGTTCAGTTGCGCGGGTCGCACAATGGGCTTACACCTTGCGCAAACAAGATGTCTATTGAGTGGGTCGCGTAACTGATATTCGTTGCGCGGGGAAGAAAGGGAGAAGCAGAGTTTCGCCGCAAACTGGAAAGTGAGGAAATGAGGTACAACCGACTATTTATAAGGAAAGGGGCCGAGTACAGTACTCGGGCGGCTGTTGCACAGGTCGCGTAACATGTTCATAAAACTGGATTTTTTATCCTAATTCTTTAATTTTTTACAAACCAAGAAAAGGATCAAGGGGGCATCTGTTAAGGCATAAAAAAATGAAGAAAGCTTGAAAAGGTATAACGCCCCGTGTTTTTAGGACTCAAGTATATGACTCGTTTCCCAAAAACTCAAGGGTTAACCTTAAAGGATGGTCAAATTCGAGTATATATATATATATATATATTTCCTTCATTCAGAGTAAGCAGATAAGCGTAGAATGGACAAGTAAGCATAAAGGAAAAAAATTGTAATTACATTTAGATTATACAAGAGGTTACCCATAATGACTTATACAAACCAATGTCTCAAAAAATAACCAATACAAGATTTACAGACATGAGAAATATATATAAAAGCATATAAACGAAAGCCATAAGATCACGCAGCTTTCCTTGGTAGGCACAACTACGCATCCTTGACCGTCATAACGGCTCCTCATCAGTCTGAACCTGCATATTACTTAAGTCACTTGTGCTACCTATACGGTTATATATTTGATGGATGAGTGGCCAACTCGGTGTGAATTTCTCTAAAGATTACACACCGCCGTCTTAGCTAAGCATAGTTAAAAACGACAAGAAATCAAAACAATACATGATGCAGTCTTTTTATATGCATAGATGTATGAATGCACATCGACCTGGGGATGCACATCCAATCAGACTTGGGCTCATCACCCATGCAATCATCGACCTAGGAATGATCATCTAGTCGAAACAAGGGTCGATAGTCAATGGTCTGGGAGCTAGCGAAACGATACCCCCAACAACTCTAGGGCACGAACTACAGCATCTAGAATTAGTCACCCATCATCGCCAATATGTTATGGATACATGATTAGCCAACTATTATTAATCCAGTTACAATTAGCCAATTTAAGTAACTCAATGGTCACCACAGGAGAGCTCGTCACCCAGAGTAAGCCGACAGCTCGAGCATAGTGTCCCATGACTACCATCCCCGACTCATGAGATTCTCCCACCTTAGGATGCTTAATGGAACCCATCGATCAGTGCTCAATCCAATTCAATAAGTAGGGATTACCATCGCATGATATAGGCCATCAAGGAATGCAAGGAAATCATCAAAGCATGGGACAGATGTTAAATCGCAGCGGTAAAAGAGTGCTCGGTATATTAAATCAAAACAGAAAAGGGTCAGGTAAGATTAAATCAAAGCAGTTAAAGAGGTCATTTCAAGTCATTCAAGCCGTATAACCTATGGATGGTAAATCCCACATTAATATTTCATGTCCCACATAACCTCCAATCGAGGGTCCATTCTATTCCACACTCCATCATGTTACACCCTAAGTATGGGTTCACATACACAAGAGGGCTTACCCACTAATAGGTGTAGTGAATATAGGTCCATAGTGACTTACAACAATACATGTGAAAATGTACAGTTATAACATGGCAGACATATGCTAAGCATAATAATCACAACAGGTCATGATGTGAACTATAAATTAAAATGAGAGCTATCATGTAAGCAATTATCGCATACAATCATGTTTCACAATTGTCAACCGTAAATCAGATATAAATCATGTAAGAGATCGCATGCTATGAATTAGCAATTTTAACATTTAATAAAGATTATAACTTAAACCAATTTGGAAATGGAAAGCTTAAGGGGACAAATCATCACCTTATATTTTGAACTGCCTACCCGTGTTGCTAGAGAATGCGTGTTTCCTTAAAATGAAAGTCTATCATGAATTGTAAAGTTATACCGTTAGATTCAAGCTTTATAAGTTATTCTAGGTTAAGGTCTTAACCTAGGATTTGGATTACCTTGGTTTTAGGGTTTCACCCAAGGGTCTAGGTCTAGACTTGGACCTTGGGGTTTGGACTCTAGTTAGTTGTACAATTTAAAGGGTTAATTTAATAGTCACGAGGTGCTTATTAACATTAATGATTCAATTAATATTGGCCAATTTGGTAATCATAATTGTCATGATAAATGTTAATATAATAGCTACCAGGTACTTATTAATATTAACGATACAATTAGTATTAGCTAATCTGGTAATCATAATCGTTATGATAGTGACGACTAGTACAGTCCATTACCAATGGTAATATTTAAGGATGGTAATTAAAATATTACTATTTAATCATTGTAATCATGTTTATAATATTTACCATTAGTGTAAATAGTCTACCAATGGCCGATCATGTCTATATTAAAAATTATTATGATAATAGTAATTAGGGTGGTAGTTGTAAATCGGGCCTAAAGTTTGTCCACAGCTAAGGCCTAAATTGGGCCTCACACATGGGCCTATATACACCACAATGGGCCTAACACAACATAATGGGTCTCATATGTATAGCAAGTGGGCCTCTCCAGGTAATGAGGCCCACAGCCCAAAAATAAATGGACAGTGTGTGTAACACACATACATCATGGTGGACTTGGGACAAAAATTAAGTCAATATGTGGCTTATGTGGGTCGTACCATGCACAACAATTAGGAGGTTCATCCACCATTTAAGCATTCATAATCATTTGTTGGGCCCACCAAGTTGTGGTTCACAAATCTAACCCATCCATTATGTGTGTCCCACTAGGTTAAGGGGTCAAACCAAGTTTCAGGTGCATCCAAATCTCAGATAGACCTCGGCAAGTGCTTTTATATGGTTTAACATGTCTTCAAAAGATTGTAGATGGTGCGGGCCACCTGAGCTCTGTGTATGGCTGATTTTTGGGGGCACCCCATATATAAGGGGACCCATCAAATGGACGGCGTTGATGTTCAACACACATCATGGTAAGGCCTATGGTGAGGCCCATGGTCCTGGCCAAAATCTCAAGCATAAAGAGGCAGCGTCCTCTGGACATTTACAGCTACCACGTCCAGCATGTTTCATATATATATTTATCCATTTTTTTTTAAATTTTCTGGTGGTTTTTGATAGGTGGGGCCTACCTCAGGAGGATCTACTCCACTGGTTAGGTTCCAAGGCTCAAACAAGTCCAATGAGTCCAATATTGGATATGTTTTGACGCACCAAAACATCACGGCGGGCCTTAATAGTTTACATCGCCCAAAATCACTGTTTTCTACAATATAGCCTGCTAGAGATTTAGTTTGGCTTCATTTTTCGAATCAATGCCTAAAATGAGTCGGGAAATAGGGTGGACAGTGTAGACATAGCATACATCTAGGTGGAGTCCCAATTCAAGTAAAATGGATGGAGGGTGTTGAATAACACATACCTCAATTAGACCCACATGACTTGGTAACGTCAATACAGCAGCCGTTCCACTGCTGGGGCCACAGATGGATGACATGAAATAAAACACATACATCATGAGGGACCCACAGAAACTCTGACGGCAATACCCCAGCCAATCCACTTCCCCATCGGGAAGGTCCCACCACATATAACATAATATTATTATTATATATATTTTATCATTTCTTCTTCTCTTCTTCTTCTTTCTTTTGTTTTGGTTTTGCAGGCCAGTAGCGTCCAGCATCTAGTGATGGACGGCTGGATAAAATACATGCGGCAGGTGGCCCTTGGATGCCACACGTGCACTGGGCCCATGTGATGGGCGGCATGGATGGAATACAACCATCGGTGGGGGGGGGGGGGGGGCATGTCATCATACAGTGCAACTCTCTGAGACTTGAATCTCATGAGTGGCCTACCTGGTTTCTGAAGTGTGGTACAACCCAACAACTTTCTGCAGGGTGCGGCCCAACTGCAGGTGCAGCGTGCGGCCCACCTGGTTTTTGGTGAGGCCGAACAGCTACCTTTGAAAGAGGGCCCATTTCACGTTGCATACAACCCACTGCCTGGGTCTGTTTGAGGCCATTTTTCAGCTTCTTCTCGGGCTGAGAGACGGCTCCTTTGCATGGCCAGCTTGTGAGGCTAGTTCTAGCCCCAATTAGAGCTCAACAGGGGCTGATTCCTGGCCAACTTTCAGCCCCATAAATGGCCAGGATTTGGCCTGATTTTCAGGTTAATTCCAGACTCATTTTTAATAGTTGGCTAAGGTTATTTAAAGGCTCATTCGGCCTTCAAACGAGGCATGTCCATTGACCGTGTTCGGCCCTATTTTAGAGCCCCAAACAGAGCCTGTTTTTGGCTCTTTGCACGGTCCCGCTGGTGGTTGTTTTCGGCCACGAACATGGCCCTGTATAGCAGGTTGTTTAGGGTTTGGGTGAGGTGCGATGGAGCCTCAGTTTTGAGTTTATTTTAGAGTTTTTTAGAAAGGGTGGAGGGAGAGGTTTTAACTTCTACAGTCGGGTCCGACTCAAGCTTGGGTTGGCATGCACGCACGGTTCTCCCCTCCGCTCACACTCTTTTCTTTCCTTATCTTCCTCTCCCTCTAGAGGTGAAACTGTAAGCCCACACTAACTCGACTCAGTCCGATTCTTATGAACTGAGTTGGGGCAGTGTGCACTGAGCTCACCTTGGTCGAACACGCCCCCTGTTTTTCTTCCTCCCTTCCTCACTTTCTCTCTTTTTCTTCCTTCCTTGGGTATGGATTATGAGGGCACCAACGTCCCCTTTTATAGGCAAGGAGATAAAGATCGAATGGCTAGGATCTGTTCTGCCTATCCCCAAACGACGGTCGTCGGTGCCAGTTGCTACTTTCTAGAAATGGAAAGCTTTACCCCCATATTTCATCTATGTCTGGGCATTTTTGGCTTGAGGGAGAGAACCCTCTCTGGCTGGCAGTGCACGTCGGTAATCCTCCGGGTAAACCGATGCTGCCTTGCCCAACACGCCAGCAATCCGTTCATCCTCTAAAGATCCAGTTGTGTATGCCTAAACGGATGGCTTGAAGCTACTTCCTTCGTGCCTTTGCAAGGGCCCTTATCCTAATATGGTTTTGTTGGGGTGGACTCCACCAACAAAATGGACGGTCTGGATTACCTGGGAAGTGGTCGGGGTGGCTCACTTAGGGGTTTGAAATCCCTCAGTTTTGAATAGGAAACGGGCAGGAGAATCTCTCCCTGTTTTTATGTTTTGGATCAGTCAAGGCAGCTTTGACCGATCCGATTGGTGCAGTGCACTTCGTGCACGGTTGCATATGGTACACATGCATCGAGTGTGGGGTCCCTTACGACATTTGTGACAAATCTACTCCGATCATTTGTTTAGGGGTCCCTGTATAGGGGCCCTGGCCCAGTTTGGGGTATACATGAGGCCCAAGTGGGCCATACGGGTCGATTCCTAGCTCCAGTGGTGGTTTACCATTGATCTGAGGATCAAATCACCCCAAGATTAAGCGTTAACGGTTAAAAAATCCTAATGGGCCATTTGTGAGGCTCCCATCATATATTACTGGCCAATTAATATAAAATCTATTACTATTATACTTTACTTATAATTACATTAATTAAAACAATTCACAATTATATAAATAAAATTTTAATATTAACATACCACTATATACATGCTATTGACCACACCTTTACTAGCGTATAATTCATACTGTACAATATCATACTATGCATATACATGAATTGGAAATTGTACAACACCATATTTAAAACTGCATTGTTAAATAATTTACAACTTTATTGAAATATCTAGTAATCTTTTGTATACATATTTATACAAGATGTTTACTACTAAATTAATATTTATAGTTCAATTATACATTGTAAAATTCACTTTTTATGTTTATTTAATATAATATTATTTTTCGTAATATTTCATATACATTAAATATGCACATATCACCCTATTTCAATACATTTTTATACGTTTCTATATGATTAATAAATTATCAATTACACCTAAAAATTTTGATCTATTAGAGCAATTGAAATCAACGTTTCAGAAGCGATGATGGACTAATTTTGGAATAAATCGAGTGGACGGCTTGTCGTACGAATGAATGTTGTTCTAGATGGTTGAGATGAATGATTTGAGGATCACTAGGTGCCGATGTGTAAGGAAAGCTACGTGTGTTTATCAAATGCATGTAGACTGATTCAGATTCTTATGGTAACACCCAAGTACTGGAAAGTACGGGGTGTTACAAAAGGAGAAGATCAAAAGAGGAGTTGAAGGAATAAGGAAAATAGAAGTAAAACAAAATATCATGTATAATAGTTGCACGAGTCGCACAACCAGTAATTGGTTGCCCAGACTGTGTAAACAATTTCATTCATTATGCGAGTTGTGCGATAATTTCCCCATTGTGCGGACCATGCAAGTAACTTCCCCATTGCACGGGTCGCACAAATAAGATCAGATAGTAATTATTATGGATGATCGGATCTGGTGTAAAGTGGGCCCCATGGCACAATAATCGAGGGCTTGCACATGTAGAGGCCTATAAATACCCGACTCCCCCTCTCATTTGGGAGAGAAGAATTTTGGAAGAGGAGCAGAGCTCTGAAGGAAGACTGAAGGTGAGAAGGGAAGTCAGAGATTGGTTGCACAGGCCGCGCAACCAACAACTTGTTCCGCGGGTCGCGCAACCAGGTCATCATATGGCCTATTATAAAAGGGTCAAGATGCTGCCAAAATCATCCAGTTCAATCTTCATTACTCCAAGCTCTCCTTTTGTACAAGGGACAAGCTCAAAAAGGGGAGAAGTTGAATGATCAAATCAACACAACATTCCTCCTAAGGAGATGACTGAAGCAACTGTCGAAATGCTACCGAATTCAAGATTTGACATTCGAGCTTTGTTAATCTTACTTTATGGATTTCAAATGATCTATCTTAGAATCAAGGGATACTAAAGGATGTAAATGAACTCAGTATTAATAATACGATGATTGTTCTTCATATACTCTCTTTGTTATATTTGAATAAGATAATTTCCCTAAATCGAATGCATTTGTTTCTTATTCGAAACAAAGGTGATTCAAACAGAGCACGCAAAGCATATTCACAAAGCTCCGATCTCGAGCATTACATCAATATGACCGAAAGGCCGAGGAAAGAGCTCTGAGTCAGTCCCTATAGCCTGACTTTCACAGAGGATGATGTGGGAGGAATCCAGCATCCACATGACGATGCCCTCATGGTGGCCATGACCATAGCTAACCACAAAGTTTATTGCATCTTGGTCGACACTGGGAGCTCGGCCAACATTATTTATTCCAAGGTGTTCGAGAGAATGGGTGTTGACAAGTCACGCCTCCGACCTATGAAGACCCCTCTTCATGGCTTTGCTGAAGATAGGGTGATCCCCGAGGGAGCCATTACTCTTCCCGTGACAGCAGGAGAAGGACAACATCAAGTCACACTTCTTATGGACTTTTTGGTTATTAATGTGCCATCAGTATATAATGTCATTCTGGGTCGACCTTCCCTTAATGTGATGAAGGCGGTTGTGTCCACGTACCACCTTATGATGAAGTTCCCTACCTAGGGCGATGTCGAATACCTACGAGGAGATCAGCACGAAGCTCAGAGATGTTATGCGATAACAGTATGAAAGGGGTCAATGAAGTAGGCTCTCGCTGTCAACGTCCTTAACCCCAGAATCCCTACGGAGGATCCCCCCGTGGAGGACCTGGAGACCGTCTCACTTGAGGAAGCCAACCCGACCAAAACTATTCAGCTCAGGTCTTCGCTGAATTCTGAGCAGAGGCCTCTGATGTTAACTTTCCTACAATATCATAGAGACGTCTTCACGTGGTCACATGAAGATATGCCGGGAATTTCCCCTGATGTTATGGTCCATAGGCTGAATGTGGACTTGGATCACAAACCGGTGAAACAGAAGAGAAGAGCGTTCGACGCCGAGAGGTACACAGCCATTCCTGATGAAGTTTCCAAGCTCCTCAGCATCGGCTTCATTGATCAGGTACATTATCTAGACTGGATTGCCAACGTGGTCCTGGTGAAGAAATCCAACGAAAAGTAGCAAGTTTACGAGACTACTTAGACCTGAACAAGGCTTGTCTTAAGGATAGCTTCCCCTTGCCTCGGATTGACTAGTTGGTAGATAGCACGGCTGGACACGAATGACTCTCTTTTCTGGATGCCTATTCTGGGTACAATCAGATCCCGATGTATCCCCAGACAAGCAGAAGACTACCTTTGTCACCGACAAAGGACTTTACTGTTACCGGGTCATGTCTTTTGGCCTGAAGAATGCTGGGGCGATGTACCAGAGATTGGTGAATCAAATGTTTACTAAGCAGATCGGTCGGAACATGGAAGTTTATGTCAATGATATGCTAGTGAAGAGCGTCAAAACTTTTGACCATATTGTGGATCTTGGAGAGACCTTCTCAATTATCTAGGAATACTGCATGAAGCTAAACACGGCCAAGTGTGTCTTCAGAGTTCGATCGGGCAAGTTCCTTGGGTTTCAAGTCAGCCAGAGAGGCATCGAGGAGAATCCCGAGAAGATCAAGGCACTGCTCGATATGAGCTCACCTCAAACAATGAAGGAGATCCAGTGTCTGACTGGGCGAGTGGCAGCGCTCGACCAATTTATCTCTAGAGTTACAAACAAATGTCTCCCCTTTTTTCAACAACTGAAAGGTAACAAGAAAGCCGAGTGGACCTCAAAATGCGAACTGGCATTCCAACAGCTGAAGAAATACTTAGGTTTGCCTCCCCGACGGTCGAAGCCAGAGGAGGGCAAGCCACTATTCCTGTACCTGGCGGTCTTTGCCTCGGTCATCAGTTTTGCACTCATCAAAGAGGTGGAAGGCAAGCAGTATCTTGTCTACTATGTGAGCAAGGCAATGGTACCCGCCGAGGCCATGTACCCAAGCATTGAGAAGCTAGACTCAATTTGGTCTTCTCAGCCTGAAGACTGTGCCCATACTTTCAAGCACATACCATTATTGTCCTAACTGATTCCCCTCTCTGGCAAGTCCTTTAAAAGCAAGATGTCTCGGGTCGGCCGACGAAATGGGCATTAGAACTCGGGGAGTTCGGCATTCAATATCATCCGAGGACTGCGATCAAGGGCCAAGCAGTGGTTGACTTCATAGCTAAGTTTACCGTTCCAAGCGCAGGTACCAAAGCAGAGACAGCCTCGCGGCCCCACCTGTCCTCTCGCCTATCAAGGATAGGGAGTCAGAGTAAGGGTGGGTCCTTTTGTTAACGGGTCATCCAATGCCAAGCGTGCCGGAGCAAGAATTGTCTTGGTCACGATCGACTCTACGACAATACGATACGCCATTAGGCTCAGCTTCAAAGCATCCAACAATGAGGTAGAGTATGAAGCCCTATTAGTAGGGCTCAGACTAGCAGCCAGTTTGGGAGTTCAGTCCCTTGAAATGCAGTGTGATTCTCAACTTGTGGTGAATCATATCTCCACTGAGTATAAAGCTAAGGAAATCAGGATGGTGGCCTATCTCATCGAGGCCAGAAAGTTGATAGAAAGATTCTGGAGTTGCTTCATCAACCAGATCCCGAGGGCAGAGAACTCTTGGGCCGATGTCCTCATAAGGCTGGCCTCAGCCACATAAGGAAAGATTCCTCAAATCGTCCCCGTAGAATTCATGGAGAGCCCGAGCATCGACTGAACGAATCAGGAAACGGTCAACTCTGTTGAAGCTACCCTAAGTTGGATAGACCCAATTTACAACTACCTCGCATCTGGTGAAGTCCCCCAAGACAGATTGGAGGTGCGACGCCTGAAGATTAGAGCTACCCGATATATCATCTTAGATGGGGTCTTATACAAGAAGGGGCACTCACAGCCGTACCTCAGATGTCTCCGACCCGAGGAAGCGAACTACGTAATATGAGTGATTTATGAAGGCATCTGTGGAAATCATTCCAATGGCTGAGCCCTGGCTCTGAAGATACTCTGCCAGGGATATTTCTAGCCAACTATTCAAGAAGACTCGAATGACTATGTCCGAAGGTGTGACAAATGTCAGAGGTTCACTGCCATACTGAGGCAGCCTACAGAAGAAATGACTCCCATGAGTGGGCCATGGCCATCGCCCAGTGGGGGATTGACATCATTGGTCCTCTGCCCCCGGGGAGAGGGCAAGTGAAGTTCGCTATTGTCGTGGGTGACTACTTCACCAAATGGCCCGAGGCTGAACCTGTAGTAAAGATCACCAAATAGAAAGTAATCAACTTCGTCTGAAAGAACATCATCTACCGGTTTGGGATCCCGCGCACCATCGTCTCCGACAACGGCAAACAGTTTGACAATGATAAGTTCCGAGGCATGTGCAGGGGGTTTAGCATCTCTAACGCTTACTCCTCACCTTCGCATTTGCAGTCCAATGGATAGGTAGAAGCAGTGTACAAAGTCACCAAGCACCACCTTAAAAAAAAGTTGGAAAAAGTGAAAGGTAGCTGGGTCGAGGAACTCTCATTTGTCCTTGGGGCCTACAGAACTACAGCTCAGTTGTCTACTGGGGAGACCCCCTTTTCGCTATCTTACGGCTCGGAGGCGAACGTTTCAGTCGAGATCAGCCTCCTAACTGCTCGGGTCAGAAATTACCAGGAGAATCAAAACACGGAGCATATCGCGACAAATCTCAACCTGTTAGAAGAAGCCAGAGATGTCGCCAGACTCCGAGTCGCCACTAGGCATCATCAGGTGGCACGATTCTACAACTCAAGAGTCAAGACAAGACGGTTCTGACCAGGAGACCTCATCCTTCGCCGTGTCTTCCAGAATATAGCCAAGCCGGGGGCTGGGACACTCGGGCCCAACTAGGAGGGGCCCTATCGTGTGGTCAGGTCGACCCAACCGAGCTCTTACCACTTGGAGAACCTCGAAGGACGTTAGCTCCCCCACCCCCAGAATGCCGAGCACTTGAAGATCTACTATCCGTAAAAATCTATTGGCCATTGAAGGCCCTCAATAAATGTACTGCTCGAAGCTACAAGCCTGTTAGGGCCTTTAATAAAAGCTCCTCCTTTTTCTACATCATCTATTCACATAGTTTATCTTGGGACTTCTACAGACAAAGTTACCCCTCATGAGCAAGGGTTAACTCAATGGACCGATCCCTTAAAGAAGGGGTTGGAACATTAAACCCACAAAAATCTACTAAGGGATCCCCTCATATGAAGGGGAAAAGCCCACTGGCGACCTGATTTCCTGAAAAAGGGGTCAGCTCCCACAACATGAGAAATTTACAAAAATGACTAAGGGGCACACGCCATTCGTGGGGGGGTTGACTTCTTAAGGGGTCAGTCCTTAAATATTAATAGATAATCTACAAAATAACAGAGGAGTGCCTCCAGCGCATGAAAGAAGGGGCCTCAGATGAACCGACCCTTTGAGGAGTCAACTCGCCACTCATCAATTAATCACCATTCAACTACTAACGCAATATTACGCCCTCAACTAGGGGTCAAAAATCATCATCTATTCATGTCTTCAAAAAAAATTTGTATACAAGAAGGGGGGAGAAACATAAAACATCTCATTCCCTCCAGGCAGAGGGCCCGGCTGACGAGCTAGGGGGTTGAGCATCAGGAATGGCTTCGGCAGCAGAAGGAGCATTTGCAGGCTCGGCATCCCCGACCTCATCCGCTGCAAGAACATCCAGGTCGATGGTCGGATGAAGCCTGCGGACCTCATCAAGACAAGTGTCAAAGCCAGTATGATAGCCGAAAAGGTAGACTTTGTCCAACTCATTGGCCCTCTTAGCTGACTCCTTGTACTCGAATATGACTGTGGCAACCCGCGAAGCTACCAAAGCCTCAAGCTCCTCCCGTAGTTTTGCTTAATCAACGGATGCGGCAGCCTCGAGGACAATACATTGTTGTGATAACCGATCCTCTGCCATCCGTTTCTCCTTCCTAAGTATGTCCCTCATCTCCTTAGGCGTCGACTAGCATCCATGGCCCTGAACTCCAAGTTCTCATTAGCCTCACGCAAATGCTTGATTTCAGAGTTTGCGATATCCAAGCGGGCCTAGAGCTCGTTGACCTCGCCTTGGAGTGAGAGCTCCCTTGCTTGACCCACCACGATAGCCCCCCTTAGCCCCTCTTGCTCCACAACCGAGGCCTTCAACAGCGCCTCAAGTTCAGTCACGCAAGCCTCTTGCTCTGCCTTCTCCACTACAAACTTGGCCCGCTCTGCCTCGAGTCGATCCCTCTCGACCACAAACTTGGCCTACTCTGCCTCGAGTTGGTCCGCCTCCTTCAGCCTCTCCTTCACCTGCACCATCATCGATAACTACTGATAGCAGGCCGCTACGAAGTCATTCTGGAATTCGACGTAGTTTCGGGAGAGGGTGTCAGCTATCCTCAACTTTGGCGCGGGCTTGGCAGCCCATGGATTCAATAAAGCCATATGATGACTAGGGAGCAGAGTCTCCGGAGTGGGGTCGGGGTCCCTCTGACTCCACTGGTAGCAGAAGTTTAAGTGGTCGCCTCGACAGCTGCTCAGCGGAGCTCGGGTCGTGCAGGAACATCGGCATCAGGACTCTCCTCCACCATCTCTCTCTCTTTCTCAGGGGGACCCAAAGGTGAAACTTGGGGTGCTTACTACTCCGGAGATGGCGTCGACATGGTGATAGGCTCAATCCTGCCGGGGGCCTCGGGAGCTCGTGCTTCGGGGGCTTGTGCTTCAGGAGCAGGACCAGGGGCGGAGGCGGGTATAGGTTTGGACGGGGCAGCGACAGGAGCAGGCTCAGCGGGAGTTGTGATTGCAGCAGGAGCAGGCTTAGCCTCTAAGGTCTTCCTCTTCTTCTGTGTCACTTTTGTCCTTGGCTCAGTTGAGATAATGACATCCATTAAAGGACGTGGTATAACTAGTCACCTCCTCTTCGAGCCGCCTGCTTCCATCCCTATATAAAAAAGGAGGAAACCAATCCAAAGTAAAACCTACTAAAGGTTACTGAAGGTCAACAGTCTCCAAGGATCCTCACCCCGCTTACCAAGAGCAAAAGGAATAGGCTGAAGCCTACAAAAGCTGGACGACACTAGGTTCTCCCCGTTAATGAGGTCGAACCAAATGCGCTATTCTCCAGCGAGCACGTGGGCCGGTCCACTTAGTTCTTCAGGAGGGGACTGAGATCAGGGGCCCCCTTCGGTTGGGCTACAGACAAGATAAAATATGAGTTGGGAACGCAAAAGAACAAGTCAGACATAGAATGCAACAAGATAAAAGAGGCCAAACCTGGGTTCGCAAACTTGGTGGGGACCTAGGTCCGTAGTTTGCTCAACTCAAAGGCTGAGGCCTCCCATTCACCCGAGGCCCAAAACCACTTCCCTTTCCAGTCTTTGTTGGAAGAAGGGAGTTGAGTTATTAGACCCAGGGGGCATGGGGGCCTAGCCGAGAAGTAGTACCAGGCCTTCTCCGACCTGTCATACTTAGCCATGTACAAAAATAGAAGCTCATCAAGCGTTAACCTCCAGTTCTTCACCCAGTACTAGAGAATGAAGGTGGAGACGAGGATCCTTCATGCGTTCGGGACAAACTGCCCTAGTGTCATGCCCAGTCGTGCTGTCATTTCACGCACAAAGGAATGGATGGAAAGCTGAAGCCCGCACTGAAGGGCACTGGTGAAGATGGCAATCTCCCCTTTGGCCAGAGAGCCTGCTTGGTCCGTGGGGCAGGGGCTCGGATGTGCACCGAGTCAGGAATTTGGTAGTCTTCACAGAGCTAGGCTATTTGAGATTCGACTAGGACCGAGCCCCCAGGGACTAACGGTTACGACCTACCTCTCGAAGGGCCTGCCTTCGACCATCCCACAGGGTCTCTAAGTGCCCGCTTTGGCTTCTTACCTCGGCGTTCATCCGTCGGACCAGTGGTTCTTCCGCCCGAGGGGATTAGTGGAACGGCCGAGAGAGGGCCTTCGGAGTCTTCGGACCTTGAGGCAGTGGTCTTGGGTTCGGAGTCATTTCCCACTCCTCGAACTTCAATCTCATCGGAGTTGCTCGACATAATGAAAAGAAAAGCTTAAGCAATGGAGGACTCACTGTATTGAAGACGGTTCGCTCCGGCAGGGATTCCTTCCTATCCGGCAACCTACTTGATCGAAATCCCTTCTCCGATGTTCAGAAACCCTCTTTTTGGCAATGAAAATCCTTTTCTGGCGGAGGGCGATTTCCGGTAGAGAGTAATTCGAAAGAGGAGCGCAAGAAATGTGAGAGAGGGAACGGGAGGGGTTTATATAGCCCACCCTTACCTCAGCGTCATCATTACGGACAGATATCTCTGGAGTCGAATCGTCTGAGTTATGACACTTAGGGACACATGGAGGAGAGCGATACGTCCGAGCCTATGCTTCGATGTCAGAGGCGTCTTAGCATTTAATGTCATTAATGGTGCAGACATCACCTCGTCCCTCCGCAGACACATGGCACTATCTCCTTCACTCCGTAGATCGCGAATCGTAACCGTCGCCACGCGTCATGCACTAGAAGGATAGAAGCCGAAGGGTTACGGCTGTCGTGCAACACACGAGATCTGAGGCATGTGTAGTGCATTGATTGCACCACAATTGTTCCAATCGACATAATGGTCCAGGATGCGAAGGCGTCGTTCCATTTCCCCATGTATTTACTCTCGAGTCCAGGCTCGAACTGTGAGAGTAGGGGACTTCTGTTATGGAAAAATTTGAACAAGGCCGATCAGGGTCGGCTGGTCCAAAGCTGTCTGAGTTATTAAGCGAGTTCGGGAGGAGAACAGGTCCTCATCTTCTTCCAAGGAGACAGTCGAGCCGAGCCTTCATCCTCGTAGTCGTCCTCATCTTCTTCCGAGGAGAGATGGCCGAGTTGAGCCTTCGTCCTCGTAGTCATCCTCATCTTCTTTGGAGGATTGTTAGCCGAGCCTTCACCCTTGTCGTCATCCGCATCTTCTTTCGAAAATGGTTGGCCGAGCCGGGCCCTCGTCGTCATCCGTGTCCTCATCCTCATCTCTATTTTAAGATTAGCCGAGTCTGTTATCGGCGACCCACTACTTCGAGCTACAATCTTTGTTCCAAAAACTGCCAAGCTGTGCATACGCCTGCTCGAGGCAAATCATTTGACTGGCATCGAACATTAGTACTCAGCCTTAGGTCGACACAGGATGAGGCCGAGCCCAGGTGTAAATACTCTGAGTGCAAAATCGACCAACTACCCCAAACACGAACATGACCGAAGATCTTGCCTGAGGGTACGCGCCATTAAGACACGATACGCTACATGACTCGCATATTGTGTATAATATATACACGATTACAAGATCTACGTGATTAAGTGAATCGTGCCAAGATTGTCGGACGTAATCCTCTCTACCCATAGGTATAAATACTAGGGTACCCATTGCTAAAAGTATGCAAGATCTAGCACACTCTCTCTACTTTCGACTTAGACCCAGATTCCTTAGCCTGACTTAGGCATCGGAGGGTCCGCCGGCTTAGCCAGGGTCTCCTTTTGTAACGCCCTGAATTTTGAGGGTCAAGCAAGGCTCGACTCCCGATATTCTGAACATCACTTATGTCCTGTAGAAGATAGTTTTCTGATTTCTTCCATGTTGACTAATTAAGCATGCATGAAATTTTACTAAATGATGTATCATACTCCAGATTTAATGAAGTTGAGCAAGTGCGGAATTCCAAAACATGTATATGTAAGTATGCAGATGTTTCACAAAATTTCTTCCAAAGTATGAGTATGTGACCGGGTTCAATATATACATGTATAATTTCAAAATGAACAAAATGTGGTAATGTAAATGTGTTCAACTAATCCTAGATGCCCAGCATTCCCTGTGTATCGGTACGTGGCCTACATTGGCCCACCCGAGAGTTGGAAGTATGAGAATTCCTCCTCCTCATCCAAGAAGTCCTGCTCCAATGCATAGACGTCGTCCGTACCTGCATCTACATCAGCATCTAGTTGGTGTTTTAAAATACCATCCCAGAGTGGGAGTGAGTGATTAACTCAGTGGTTCTATAAGGAAAAAGTTACACATATTATCAAGTCAATTAAACAGTAATGATAAGACAATCATAACAATCACTTCCTAACTATTCTTTTTAATGCAAGAATGGAGTGTAAGTAATGATGCATGCCCTCACCCATCAATGCTCCCTCAACACGCGACTCCGACCGCCTATTTTGCATATGACAATACTTCCTCAATTGTGCAACTCCAACGCCTTTTTGCCACATTCTAACTAAGCAGTGTGATGCATGGTCATGTTAACCAAGTGATTAATTATGCTCATTCATAACTAAGTTTGGGAAGCTATGGTACTCCCTTTTTAATATTGACCCAAATCAAACATTAGGCATCAGACAACCGTAGTGGTCCTACTCCTTTGTTCTGGATCCATCTAGTTTTGTCACTCCTAGATAAACATATACGATAGGCAAGTTACAAGAAGTTTGCTCGCGGTCACTACGGGAAGGCTCGTCATCCCAGTGTAGGCCGACAACACGAACACGGTGTCCCATACCACTATGCCCAGCTCACGAGTCTTAAGGATCGATGTACCATGGTTAAAGTGGATCTTTACATTAGTGAGGGGTACCTTAGATTCAAACGGTCACGTCCATACATGGTACACACAATAGGTCAACCGGTTCATGAGGCAAACTCGCTTGGTACGGGTGCACGCTGACCTAATCGACAAGAAGTACATAAGCGCCCCTCGTGGCCTAGCCACTGCCAACAGTCATCGTACGACCCATATCTTTCGAGTTTACTCAAGGTAGCCAGACTAATTCGGTCACCCAAACATGGACGTTTACCGATTGCCTGGACTACGATTGTAACCCCAATCCTATCCAAATATTGCTAACAACCACGTGTAATTAATATCTATCCCAGTATTCAACAAATAATCTAAGTGGATTTCTCATTTTGGCATTTCATCAAACATATAGATCATGTTAACTACAACTTGCATTTTATCAATTGATTTCATAGAGGAAAATATACATATGCATAAGACAATAAAGAATCCTACCTTAATACTCGTAGTAAATACAAATCATCAACAATTTCTCATTTAGACAATTTATCAAACACATAGACTACGTTAGTTACAACTTACATTTTTATCAATTCATTACACAGAGAAGTCCTTATGCATATGGCAACAATGAATCCTAGATTAACCATCATGGCAAGCACTAATCATTTTCTATTCCTCATTTAGACATTTCATCAAACACATAGGTTGCATCATTTATTTATTACAGTTCATAGGTGTATCACATATAGAAATCAACGTGTTTAAGACAATACGGTAGCAATCATGGCAAACATAAATCATTAGCCGTACTAAAAGCATTGATAAACTGTAACCTAAGCGTTTATAGTCCACACCTTTCGGTAGTACGCTTGACTCGGACTCGGTCCTATGATTACATTTCAAAAAAATGAAACGTCGAGCACCTAAACAATTAACCGGGTTAGCCAGGTTGGAGAAAAACCATATGGGAGATCTATATCACTATTAAGGTTGGTATTTCTTACCCTAAGTTGTAGCCAGAAGCGTCTCGGTCGTGAAACCATTGTAGCCCACCAAGTCCAACTTAATGCATGGATTCTATGGCCATTGGGAATTGAGCCTTGGGCCTTAATTCTCCTCTTAGGGCCCATGTTGTTAAAATTGGTATTATATCTTTTTATGGCCTATTATGAGGGATATATGTATGTGGTTACCTGTGTTCTTATCTTGAATGTAGGCCTTGGGCCTTGTATCCATATAGTTCGTGGTTGAGATGCTTCTTGGAGAATGGTGGTTAAATGTCCCCATTATAGACCCCTCTAGGCCCGATTGTATCTAAATGTGATTAGATACTCATCTTAAACTCTTGCTAGACTCACTTCTGTGTTACTTAGACACATAGTTATATGCTTAGTCTCGTGGGCTACCCCAGGTAAATGGGCCCCCACTAGAAGAGGGATTTCTTATAGATATTATCTAAATACCTAGTCTTGGTCCCTTCTTGGATAGGAGGAGTGTACTACTTTGTATATCGCCGCATAATGCATCTAGACCCATCTTCATGGCCCATGTGCATCATTGTATGCTTGGATGACACTGTGTGTGTGGTTATGATTGTGCCATTGGGCATTGCATGTTGCATTCCCAAGGGACGTAGTATTCCCTCTTAAGCGCGTTGGATGCTTGGGATTGATGCATGGTTGATTGTGTGATTCATGCATCTAACATTGCATAGCATATGAGCATTATCGCCCTTACTTCATCAGGGTTGTAGCCTCCACAGATACATCATGGATGGCCATGTTTGGACACCGAAAATGTTACTTGAGTATACCGGGTGCATAGGATGGCCATGGATAAAATTCCCAAAACTTCCATGGTACCAGGATCTGCTCCAACGGCGTGACCGGGTGGTATATATGAGCGCATGAGGGCCTTATACCATTAGGCCGCGACTCCCACTATCGTGTAGTCGGTTGGATAGGGGTGTGGCCTTACTCGCCTGATGTAAGGGGGCATTGCTAGGTTGAGTCTGACCAGCTCGTGAATGGATCCGCTACCTTCAGGCCTTGCTGGTGATTGGCTGTCCGCGGGCAGGGTAGTGAGGTCTCTTACGCTCATTTGACTGTGCAGGGTCTGTAGAGCGGTAGTCATCCAGCAGTGTAATGGACCCCGGTGATTTCCTTATGATGGAAATGTATTTGATATGTGGATTAGATATGAGCACTGACATTACTTCTCATTGCATTTGCATCGGCTGTGTAAGCCTCATATTGCATTATAGTACTCATTGCATTACGGTACTCATCGCATTACAGTACTCATGGCATTACAGTACTCATTGCATTACAGTACTCATTGCATTATATAGCCTTGGTATGGCTTCTTGCATTATCGTACTGCCTTGGTATAGTTTCTTGCATTCATGATAGCCTTGGTGAGGTTAGTGGTATTGGTATTGATCATGACTCCCTTCTGCATTCTCTATCTTCTTCTGAGCACTATTATCACACACTTTCACCACCCTCTAAGCTTTCTATAAGCTTATGCACGATTGATGCGTGCAGGAGAGCCTAGGCAGGCGTCGTAGCAGCAGAGCGTGGAGTAGAGTTAAGCTTGAGGACTTCAGTGTTGCTGACTCTTTTCTCTCTTTTCCCTATTATCTTATATATGTCCTTTTGGACCTGATGTAAGCTTGTAAAAGTTCAAATTCTTAGTGGATTTTGTGATGTGTATCCTTTGTTACTTCCAGATATACTTGCTAAGATCTTGGGTATGCTTGTATTGGTAATAATTATACTGTTATGAAAATTCTCGTTGTAGGATCCCAGGATCGGAACCTGCCTCAAGAGCCGAGAATGGGGTACTATGGAGGCTGTTGCGGCCAGAACCGGCCATCGAGTTCCTTGTGAGTCCGGTTACCGAGTTTAGGGCATAACAGGAGTTGGTATCAAAGCATAGCAAGTAATTTTAGAATAACTTGGGATAGTATCACATATCTGATGCGAGCTTAGGACGAGAAGTGTCCCAAGCGTGTTTTCCTCATTTCATTTGTGCCTTCAAGGATTCTAATTCCTAGGTGTCCATCACCTTTGTTCTTTCTGTAGACCATGTCGTCTAGTTGTGGTGCCTCTGATTATGACGCCCTTGGCTATGGTGCCCATAGACATGGTTCTCATTCCACTCCAGTGATCCGAGTGACTTTTGCTCCACCATCTGAGATTCATGTTTCCCCTCTGGAGCCTATCGTACCTATTTCCGAGGCTCCCGCCGTACCCGTGCCTCCGCCAGAGGCCAGTGCTACCCCCGCTTATCTGACGAACCCTGTAGGAGCTGAGCGTCTCCAGCAGTTGATGCAGGTCGTCACTGATGTACTTCAGACCCGTCAACCTGTTCCTGAGGCGCCCGGACGAGCGGAACAGGAGCTTGCGAGTCCCCTTTTACGAGATTCGACTCTGCAACGTGCTCCATTTACAGTATTTCTACTTTAGGGTGAGGCGGAGTGGACCAATTCGCAGAGGGTTCATGATCAAAGGAGACGCCGGAAGAGGCAGGCCCCCTCTGGTAGCTCCCAGCCGCATCAACAACGGCAGAGGTACGTAGCCTATCGAGCCACCAAAGCATCAGCATCGCATACAGCAGCTTCTTCTTCTAGGCCGTTTACTGGCATTTGCTATAGATGTGGGCAGACGGGACACCGTAGGCACGAGTGTCCCCATCAGCAGGATGGACCTTCGCAGCTACCGCAATAGCAGTAGAGATCATAGATGCAAAAGAGATAGACACCTCCCCAACCACCTTAGGCTTGATTTTACGCAACCCAGCAGGACCCTTAATTATTAGGAGAGTTGTTATGGGTATTCTCCTTGTCTCTGTAAGTAAGTCTTGTATTTTGGTGCATCTGAAAGGGCCTAGCTATATGCCCTAGAGGGGGGTGAATAGGGCAATGCCAAATAAAACTTAAAACAGCGGAATAATAAAATATATAAATAACAATGCTGAAATAATAACACTCTCAAAACATATGAAATATGAGAATGATACTAAATCAGTTCTAAGGACAACCTTACACCAAAAACCAATGGCTTATGGTAGGACAACCTTATTTCTAGAACAATCTAGAAAACACAAATGATATGGAAAATAAATCAAGAATAACTTAAAGAAATAAATCCTAAGTTATTACACCATTCAACCACACTTGCTTAAAATGAAAATTACAACATTCATCCACAAAAGTAATTCACAATACTGAAGGAATAAATGAATAAAGAAATCAAGCACATCCACAACACAACGATATATAATGGTTCGCCTGTGTGTTCACCAACTGTTAGCCAACAGCCACACAGAATGCTACTCCACTCCTAATATCCTCACACAGGGGATATTAGCATGCACTATCAAAATAGATTTTCACAGGTTCACCCAAAACCTTCACAATTGTGTCTTTTTATCTCGGGCTTACACAATCCAAAAACCCCCACAATCTGAGTTTTCTGGCTCTCCTCAGATAACCAAAATAATGAGATTTTTCTAGCAAATCTCAAACAAAACCAGAGAAAGTAAATTACAAAGTAAAATACCTGGATCTCCTTTTGAAGTAGCCTAGTAGAACCAATCGGAGTAGATGAATGATACGTCGTTCAATGTCCAATACTCACATAAAGAATGGTTCTATGTCTAATTGATTTTAGATTAAATCAAGAAGAGCAAGGTCTATTTGATTTTGATCCCAGAAGAAGGAATATCACAAATTCCTCTTTTCTAAATAAGATTGGAATATGGATCAAAATCACAATAGAAAAATGCTAACAAAAGGAATATTAAATATGCACAATAGCTTAAAAAAATAATCATAACTTATCTCAGATTATAGCCTTAAATTGCTTGAATTGAATGGAATGGAATGAATAAACTCTGAAATTCGTGCATTATTTATAGCCTGAAAAATCCCATCTTCGACTGGTCTTAGGATCCTAGGACTGGTCGAAGCATCAAAGATTTTGAAAGATTTCTGCGGGATTAGAATAGTTGTTCTCACGACTAGTCTTAGATAGCCTACGACAGGTCGTGGACCACCTACGACTGGTCGTGAGACACCTACGACTGGTCGTGGGACTCGAGATAAGTCGCTGGAGTTCGAGTCGTAGGACTACGACCGGTCGAAGGATGAGTCGTAGGACTTCTCGACTGGTCGAAGAAAGTCCAGGGGCCGGGTCAAAGGACAACCAGAAAATCCAAAAATCAGAACAACCTAGGATTGGTCCCGAGAAACCTAAGACTGGTCGAAGCAAAGCTAGGACTGGTCTTAAGATTTCTAGGACTGGTCTTAGAACAGTCACACCAAGTAAATTAAAATATTCAGATTATGTATCCAGAATGACCTATCATACAGACCAACTTAAGGTCAACCTAAGGTCAAATAAACCTTGAAGTGAGATGGACATTGAAGTCTTGAAGGTCTGTATTCTCAGATGATCTTGAAGTAGAAGCTTGAGTCGAGTTGATGGTCTTTCTCGAGCTTGGTACATTCTTGACTTGTCTTGATGAAGTCTTCTAATCTTGAACTTGTTAGAAGCAAACTTGAAGTCTTCTATTCTTGTAGACTTCATTCATGACATGTCTTGCAAACATCCTTCATTTATGATCTTGTCTTGAAAACATTCTTCATTCATGATCTTGTCTTGAAGCAGTGTGTAGTCACAAACAAGAAACACAAAAAGTACAAGACATATAGGTTTTGGCACTACAAAATTTGACAACCAAGGGGATATGAAATCATAGCACTAACAGCATCGCACCCTTTTTGTATCCAAGGGCTTTTGTTCACTCAGATTTCTATTAGAGTCTATCGTAAGGGATTGTCAGTATCGACATTTTTGGGAAGATCCCTGTGTTAGGCTGATGATATTATCGTATTCCATTTTGGTTGGTGAGATGTCTTACTGGCTAAATAGTCTTGTATTGCCAATGCTGAGCTTGTTTTGTTGTCTAAGCAGTGTTCCTGGTTAGGGATGGTAGGCCAGATTGCTAGTTTTGTGGCCGAATGTGACGCTTGCCAGTGTGTCAAGGCCGATCCTCTAAGACCCCCTAGTACCTTGCAGCCGTTGAGTGTTCCAAAGTGGAAGTGGGAGAGTGTATTGATGGATTTCATCGCAGGTTTACCGAGATTAGGGAGCATTATCCCCATTTGTGTGATGATTAATTGCTTGTGTTGCCTTCTCTTGTGATTGATGATTGCGATATATAAATATATGATGATGTTATACATTTTGTTATCTCAGTATTGTCAATTTTCAGGACAAAATTTCTTTATTGGTGGGGAGGATTGTGAGACCCGACCTGAGTTCTCATGTGTGCATGTGTGTGCATAAGTGTGCATTTCGTTCATTTTGGTCCCGCGGTCCTACCGGTTGAATCCCGATGACTCGCGACCCTTGGATTGTATTGCGGTCATCCTTAAGTTTGGTCACATAGACCCGACTCGAATTGACCCGAGACACATGTCATCTTGTCCGTATCGGCGCCGCGATTCTAACGCCGCATCCCATACGTTAATCCGACGTGTACATCTCAAGTTATGAGCATTTCATCATGTGGCCCACTTTTTGATACAAATGCATATGGACCACTCTCATGGCACAATTTCCCATGCACACCACACACACTACACAATTTCTATGGAATAGACACTACCCACCCCACACACACCACCCAAAAGCCTACTCTACCCTACAACCTTGTTTTCTCCTCCCATAGGTAATTATTTCTTTTCTTACAAACAAATGATTTCTCTCTCTCTCTCTCTCTATCTCCTTATCTCTCTCCCTCCTTCTCATTCTCTCCATGGCCAGCAAATCCCCCATCTTCCCTCCATTCCAGCCCCTTCTCCCTAAAATACCTCCTCATCTACCCCTTCTTACTTGATCTTAGCCATTGATCCATGTTGCTTGGAGCCTCTAGATGATGGTGATGTAAGTTTCAAGGTTGATTTAGGTGGGTGCTCTTAAATCCTTCTTCATTTCTTTCTTAGGAGCTTGTGGGACCCATCAAGTGGTGATGGAGGTCCCTCATGTCTCCATGGTTGCGGCCAATGGCCCTTTTTCCTTGCATGCATGATCCATGGATGGGGCCATTCTCCATAGACCCCATCATAGTATTTTCCTTTGATGCATATCATTTTCTTCTCTTGTGGCTGGATTATTTTTATTTTTCATTATTCTATTCTTAATTTCCTGATGTGTGTGGCCCACTTAGTGGCCTTGGAATATCCAAACCGTCCAAGCAAAGTGGACGCCCATGGTTGTCCATTCCTTGGACATTGGCACTCTATTTGCTCCATTTTGGGTACATGCAATGAGTTTCATGGAGGGAGTGTGGTCTAGATGTTTGTGGGGCCCACTAGGGTGGTCCATACCACAATTTTCATGGATTGATTTCCTCTTTTTATAGTGATTATAATTATTTTAATTCAGTATTATGTTGCTGTCCAAAAGCCATCTGGACAGATTTTTGAGCTGTCTTGAGCTCAGTTTTGTGGATGATTGGTGGGGTGTTTGGTCCCATTTGATATATACCTCTTAAAGTTGGGGATCCCACCTAGATGTTCCCCAAATTTCATCCTCATCCGTCCCTGTTTGATCACCCAAAAGAGTGGGCCAAGGAGGGTGGATAGTCCAGATTTTCTGGACTGTCTAGCAACCATGCTTGCTGTACAAACATAATTATCAGTCTGTTTTTGAAATGGTGGGCCACCCTTGTGGACCCCAACTTGTTGTATACTTATGTAGGGATGTTGGTCCTATATTTTCTTAAAATTTGGCAGACCTGGGTCCACTCTAATGGGGTGCACAAATCAGGGGCAGCAGCATTGTTTCAGCAGTAGAATTTTTTGAAATACCTTGCTATCCATAAATTGTAGGAGTTAAATAAAATACTTTTAATATCCCAAAAATTCTAAAATTTTGTAAAGAGGTGTCTCACCTATGTTAGGGACTACCTGAAAAATTTTAGGGCCAATGGACCCCATTTGGGCATCCAAAAGGGTGGGCCAATATAGTGGGCTGCCAGAAATTTCTGCTATGCAGTTCAGCAGCATAGTTCCATAAAAATAAATTTTTAAAAAAATATTTTCTCAAAAATTGGGCCATATTTCTAGGTCCCACCTTGTTGTGGGCTTGGTGAGAGACCTTGGGTCCAAATTTTAAGAATTTTGGAGGCCCAGAACCCACCCATTTAATGGCCCAAATTCAGGACAGTTATATTCTAGCAATATTTCACCCTAGACAGATTATATTCTTTAAATTAACTAAAATACTTCTGAGTATCCAAAAATTATGAAAATTTACAGAGAAGTAGTAAACTCATGGTAAGACCTACCTACCAAATTTCAGGTCTAATAGACCCTTGTACGCACCGTGGCAAGGCCCGGACTGGCCCACCATGTTGGGACGTCCAGGCCAGTCCGATTTTCTGGATAGTTTGTTTTATTCAAATTAATTAAATTATTTCTAGATGTCCAAAAATTCTAAAATTTTGTGAGGTTGTGTTCCACCTATGGAAGGATAATCTTGCAAATTTTTAGGGCCATCAGGCCCCTGGACTGACCGTGGTATGGCCTGTAAATTGGGTCAGTTTTGGGCCAAATACCCAAGCCCAAATGACTAACCACCATGGCATGCCCCTACCTTGGGCTGCTGGGCCTGCATTCTAACGGCATGGCCCACTTGAAGCAAGTGTTATATATCCCCCTTCTTATCTGGTGGGACCACTGTGATATGTGTGGGTCACCATGGGTCAGTAACCCGTTTAAATTCAAAAAATTTCTGGACTCCAGCAGGCCCAGGAAGTGGGTGGACTGGAATTCCAGCAAGGGGCCCAAATTTGTGTATAGTTGATCTTTTGGAGCCGTGGCGGTCCACCAGATTTAAGGGAGTGTTGCACACACTCTTTGCCCTCCTTCCTTAGACATTTTGGGCTTAATAAGTGCCTTCTTGAGGCCCACCTTTGTGGTGGTTTTGTGGGCTAGCCTTAACCAGAATTTTTGATAGTTTTGTAGGCTCAATGGGTTAGGAACTTCTTTCTTAAGCCCAAGTTTGTACAAGGGCTGACCTTATTGATTCATGGACCCAATGGGCCGTCTACAAACTGATCATGTGCATTTATTAGCCTTGATGCCCTCATAAAATGCTTAATTATGGGCTGACTTGCAAGGCCCACATAAATGTATATTGTGGAGGGCCTCGCTAAATCTTTGGGCTAGTGTGGCAAGGCCCACACTGTTGGTATAGGCCTTGCTCATGTGTATTCTTGGGTTTACGGGCTGCCTTCAAGTCCACCATAATGTATGAATTGGATGGCTTTTGTTTGGGCCATTTCTTTTGGGCCCATTATGTGATATATTGTATGCATATTGTGTTAGCAAGTAGGCCTTGTGGACTCAGTTCTTTTGGATAGGCCCATTGATCTTGGGCCTATACTCTCCTATCTATTGTGATGGGCTTAGGGACAATAATACACAAGAGGTTGGGCCCTTGGCTGCCCACTAAACTGACCCTGTACTTGGGCCAAAAGTGAGGCCCAACTCACTTGTGTTAAATGTGAAACTTACCCATATAAATGAATTACTGGACTACCCATGAAGCCCACCACAATATATGGATTTGTGACCTCTATGGTTGGCCCAAACCTTTCTTTAGGGCCCACCATGCTACCTAAGTGTTGGGCTTTGAGTATAAGCCCACTAGGCCATGGATTTGCCTTAAGCCTTGGGCCTTAGTTCATGTTCGAGTAGTGGCGGGGTACCTCTTGAAAACTAGTTGAGGTTGGATGTCCTCCTGGGTGATCCTAAGGTAGGCCTATAGGTGTCTCTATGGGTGGTTAAAGGCCCACTATAAGCCCTAGGCCATTTGTTTAAGGATCAATGTGAATGTATGTGGAACCTACCTTAACGCATGTTTGGTCCAGGCCATCCAAGCCTTAGATCACCCGATCATGGAGGCACTCTCTGCCTTAGGTTGCTACTGGACTCACAACCCAGTAACAGGCCCACTTGATCTTTTCATGATATATACACACTCTCCATCTGGTGGAGTCCCCCAGTGAGTATAGTTGGCCTTCATGAGATTATTCCCACATAGTTAAGTAATTTCTGTACCTTAGCAGACCCAGGAAGTCAAACGGGCCAAAAGTTTATCAAAGGACCTTAAATGTACATTGTTATAGTTGAGACTTTAGTTGGTTGTGGGGCCCACCATATTGAGAACTTGTGTACGTGTTACATGCTTGTGTTTTCTTATAATCCTTGGGCTTAATCAGTGCATTCTTTTGGGTCACCTTTAGTGATCACATGAGGACCCCATCTTAGATCAGATTTTTAGGACATCCCTTAGGGCTAAAGTGGGTTGGGACTTCCCAGCTTGGCCCAACCATATATTAAGCCAACTTTCACCATTTTGATGGACTTGTGGGCTAAGATAGGGATAGTATTGGGCCCTTGGTTGCCCACTTAAATTACTAGTTATTGGGCTGATGTAGTTGGCCCATTTCATCATCCAAACTTAAACTTATTTTTGGGACGTATATTGTGTACGCAGGTTGCCCACCAAGTCCAACTCAATGCATGGATTCTATAGCCATTGGGAATTGAGCCTTGGGCCTTAATTCTCCTCTTAGGGCCCATGTTGCTCAAATTGGTATTATATCTTTTTATGGCTTATTATGAGGATATATGTATGTGGTTACCTGTGTTCTTATCTTGAATGCAGGCCTTGGGCCTTGTATCCATATAGTTCGTGGTTGAGATGCTTCTTGGAGAATGGTGGTTAAATGTCCCCATTATGGACCCCTCGAGGCCCGATTGTATCTAAATGTGATTAGATACTCATCTTAAACTCTTGCTAGACTCACTTCTGTGTTACTTAGACACGTAGTTGTATGCTTAGTCTCGTGGGCTACCCCAGGTAAATGGGCCCCCACTAGAGGAGAGATTTCTTATAGATATTGTCTAAATACCTAGTCTTGGTCCCTTCTTGGATAGGAGGAGTGTACTACTTTGTATCTCACCGCATAATGCATCTAGACCCATCTTCATGGCCCATGTGCATCATTGTACGCTTGGATGATACTGTGTGTGTGGTTATGATTGTGTCATTGGGCATTGCATGTTGCATTCCTAAGGGACGTAGTATTCCCTCTTAAGCACGTTGGATGCTTGGGATTGATACATGGTTGATTGTGTGATTCATGCATCTGACATTGCATAGCATATGAGCATTATCGCCTTTGCTTCATCAGGGTTGTAGCCTCCACAGATACATCGTGGATGGCCATGTTTGGACACCAAAAATGTTACTTGAGCATACCGGGTGCATAGGATGCCCATAGGTGAAATTCCTAAAACTATCGCCCTTGCTTCATTAGGGTTGTAGCCTCCACAGATACATCATGGATGGCCATGTTTGGACACCAGAAATGTTACTTGAGCATACCGGGTGCATAGGATGCCCATGGGTGAAATTCTCAAAACTTCCATGGTACCAGGATCTGCTCCAACGGCGTGACCGAGTGGTATATATGAGCGCATGAGGGCCTTATACCGTTAAGCCGCGACTCCCACTGTCGTGAAGTCGGTTGGATAGGGGTGTGGCCTTACTCGCCTGATGTAAGGGGGTATTGCTAGGCTGAGTCTGACCAGCTTGTGAATGGGTCCGCTACCTTCAGGCCTTGCTGGTGATTAGTTGTCCGCAGGCAGGGTAGTGAGGTCTCTTATGCTCGTTTGACTGTGCGGGGTCTATAGAGCGGCAGTCATCCAGCAGTGTAATGGACCCCGGTGATTTCCTTATGATGGAAATGTATTTGATATGTGGATTGGATATGAGCACTGACATTACTTCTCATTGCATTTGCATCGACTGTGTAAGCCTCATATTGCATTATAGTACTCATTGCATTACAGTACTCATCGCATTACAGTACTCATGGCATTACAATACTCATTGCATTATAGTACTCATTGCATTATATAGCCTTGGTATGGCTTCTTGCATTATCGTACTGCCTTGGTATAGTTTCTTGCATTCATGATAGCCTTGGTGAGGTTAGTGGTATTGGTATTGATCATGACTCCCTTCTGTATTCTCTATCTTCTTCTGAACACTATTATCACACACTTTCACCACCCTCTAAGCTTTCTATAAGCTTATGCACGATTGATGCGTGCAGGAGAACCTAGGCAGGCGTCGTAGCAGCAGAGCGTGGAGTAGAGTTAAGCTTGAGGACTTCAGTGTTGCTGACTCTTTTCTCTCTTTTCCCTATTATCTTATGTATGTCCTTTTGGACCTGATGTAAGCTTGTAAAAGTTCAAATTCTTAGTGGATTTTGTGATGTGTATCCTTTGTTACTTCTAGATGTACTTGCTGAGATCTTGGGTATGCTTGTATTGGTAATGATAATACTGTTATGAAAATCCACCTTGTAGGATCCCAGGATCAGAACCTGCCTCAGGAGCCGAGAATGGGGTACTACGGAGGCTGTTGCGGCCAGAATCGGCCATCGGGTTCCTTGTGAGTCCGGTTACCGAGTCTGGGGCGTGACACTTGATTCCCACAATGGTTGTTAAGCCTAGTAGGATGGACATTATCCTATAATTTCGTGGTCATTAGACCCCCGACATGCGGTCTAGGTCTCTTAAGGAGTTTCAGTGTACTCCTGAGAGCGACAGGCCCTTAGAGTTTCTCCTACGTCTTCAAATAGCATTGAGCCAGTGGTACTCATGATTTTAGGCCTCCCCATTTGTGAAAATGGTGGCCGAAGCTTAATTCATCAATTACTTAGCATTTAACTAAATCCCATCTAAATTATACAACTAGGTGCGATCCTTGGGTTGTTCCGCCTGAGGTTCTACTCGGGTCTTTGTACGGATTTTTCCCGGGACATTACACCTTTGCTCACCGTTTTGTATAGGACCAGGGTTCGTTGGAGGTTTGTAGGATTGAGTGGAAGGTGGTCTGGATTTTGGCATCACCGATAACAATTAAGTGTTCGGCACATAATAATAGCATTAGATTTACTACATTTGTGTGTTTATTTTTCCCACGGAGTGACAAAAAAGCTAACATAAGATGTTCATTTTTCACATTTGTTTCTCACAAATAATTTTTCCTAATTCCCTTTCCTTCTTTGTCTCTCTCATTCTTCTTCCTTCACCCACTTCACTCCTTAGGTTTATAAGGTCTAAACCACAGGCCCATAATTAGGGCAAAGTCTAACTCCACTAAAGTCATAATGGTTTCTTGATTATTAAGAGTCTTCACCAATATACCTTTTGCATTAGGTAGTGAATTATTTGACCGTGAGCGTTCCACACTCCCATTGAGAAATATAAAAGATAACCGAAACATGTCTTCTTAAACATCTCTTCTCAAATCAAACATGTAGCAAAATCATCTTTCACTTTCTTCAAAAATTGAACGTAGTAGTTTGGTTATACTGTCGCATTATTGTAACCAAGGCAAGTTCTTGATTCTTTAGGACCTGTATTACATTGGTTTAAGATTGACAATCAGTCGGTATGGGTAAAGATTGTCATCCATTATAAGTTGAGATTAACAATCAATGAGCGTGGGTCGAGGTTATCATCCATTACGGGTCGAGGTTGACAATCAGTCAACATAAGTCGAGATTATCATCCATTATGGGTCAACATAAGTCGAGATTATCATCCATTATGGGTCAAGGTTGACATCAGGGATAATATTGGTTAAAATCATCCATTACAGGTTGAGGTTGAGACCCGGACAATATGGGTCGAGATTATCATTCATTACAGGACAATGTTATCATCAAGACAAGTTGACAGCCTCGACCCTTATTAAATGATAATCTCGACCAGTACACATGTAACCCAATACTATCTTTTTTACCATTCACACATATGACAACTGAGCTAATACATTAAAAAAAACCACCATCTACCCCCTTCATTGTCTTCCACATGATATTCACATGACAATCTACCTCAAAACCCTTCTCAAAACCACCTCTTCCCATAACAACCCGATGCCCCAGAAATCTGGTTTGTACACTGGATAGCCGTTGGCTGTAGGTCCATTGGCCCCGAGAATGTTTCGACTTGATCATAATGTTGTTCTAGTATCGAGCCGTAAGCTATATTTCAACCTGATGTCCGAATGTTAAGATACGGACTTAAAATTAAACAATCTCAGAAATGACCATTATGTCCTTCTTTTAGGTGGGGCTCCACCATTATCGAGTTTTCAAAATCCGTTAGGTCGGAGAGCCTAACCGTTGTGGTCGTAGTCAAGTTACGAAGTTACTGGCAAAAACGGCATGTCAATAGGACACCCGGATTGTAAGTTATGCATAGAGATGTATATATATTTTTTCAGAAAATATACTCAAATAACCTTGATGTTTTTCAAATCTTTGGAATACGTTAGTCAAATCACTTAAATAACATTTTGTTTATTGCTACCATAGGTTTAAATTTCTCAAAATCAACACAAAACATACCATTACCCTCATTTGTTGATAAAAACCAATTTAAGACCCTTTTTAAGCCCATAAATAGGAAAACCTCTTTCAAACATTTCATTTCCAGCACTCTAATTGGGGAAAAGAAGAAGAAGAAGAGGAAAAGAAGAAGAAGAAGAAGAAGAAGAGGTTGAGATCCAACCCTCTGCTAGTTAAAGGTGAGTGCATAGATTAGGAGCACGCGTGTATGTTGGAGTTTCCTTCAAAACCCTATTGCAGGAATTGTTGTATTAGGGTTAGGTTATCGCTGAATTTTATTTAAGGTTAGATTCTTACTGGATTTATTGCTGGAATTGTTGTATTAGGGTTAGGTTATCGCTGAATTTCATTTAAGGTTAGATTCTTGCTGGATTTATTGCTGATTTTACTGTTTTAGGGTTAGGTTTTTATTGGCTTTTCATTTAGGATTAATAGATTTTCATAAATTTTCATAGGTATTGTTGGAATTATGTATTCCTGAAATTATGTATTGCTGGAATTTAGTGTTGCTGGAATTAGATATTGCTATAATTTGGTATTGCTGGAATTAGATATTGCTGGAATTTGGTATTACTGAAATTAGGTATTGCTGGAATTAGATATTGCTAAAATTATGTATTGCTGGACTTAGGTATTAGGTATTGTGGGAATTAGGTATTGCTGAAATTATAAAGCCCTATAAACGATAATTTGTTGCTGGATTTTCTTTTAAACCCCTAAGCAGACTAACTTTTCTGATTTCAATTCGTTCGGTTATTGCTGGATTTTCTTAGAGTTAGTTGATTAGGTTATAAATGGAAGATTAGATGATAGATATGATTTAGTTTTATTTAAAGTTATACGTCTTTCTAACGGTTTGTCTCTTTGTTCCTTACAATATCCGCCCGCTACCTGTTTGATAAATTGTTTCAAATAAATATCCTTCATCCTTTTAATGTAGTTACTACTTGAGAAAGAGCATGCTTGTAGCATGAAGTTTTATAGCAGAATAAATCCCGGATTGGAGTTAGATTGGCTAAGTCATGTGCATATCATTTGCATAATTCCTAGTTGTTGTATCATTTTATGCTTGAGAGTGAATGATTCATCTCATGATATAGTAATCATAGTGGGTTATGGTGCGACACACGATGTGTCTATGATGAGTATGTAAACCATCTAGATACATGATGTGTTACATGAGATCCTTATGAGGAACTTAAATATGGAACTTAAATGTATGAGGAGACCACATGAGGGAGGTCGTCCTATGCTTACCTTGAAAACCATGACATGTTGTGCTTGTATGTGACCTTATGCATATGAACATACTTTGTTATAACTTGAGTTGGACACCATACCAGAAATGTATAATTCGACAGGACATGATTAGAGGGTCCATGGGTGAAAGTCCCTAAACCCCGATTGGTACCATTGGGAGCGACCAATGCTTAGACCGGGTGGAAGAACAGAGCGCTGAAATTCTGAAATACCAAAGTAGGTAGCGACTCCCACCGATGTGTGTTGATTGGTTGAGAGGTTTGACTTGACCTGCTTATGGGCAAGCAAAGATAGGTTGTGTGTGACGAGCTCGTAAATTGTGCGCTATCATTTTGCCAGGCAACTTATGACTTCTCGCTATAAGGCAGATAGTAAGGTGCAACACAAGTGGGTTAGACTAGTTCGGCCCGTGATCTATGTAGTCCCACCTCTGTAGTTGACCATGGTGGAAAAGTTTATACAAGTGGATAAAATTCCCACCTATATTTTAGACTTTGGTGATCCAATTGGGAAATACGAAAAGTTGAGGAAATGTTGAAAGAGTGTGTATGTTACAAGTGGGTAGAAGTCCCACCTCTGTATATAAAAATGATTTGGAAGCCTGTGCATTCATGTGCATTAAATGAGCATGACATGAACATGCATTTTCACGGCACACACGCACTCACTGGGCTTAGTAGCTCAAGCTTTTCTTTCTATTTTTTTCAGGTGAGAGTAGGGAGGTGCAGGAGTAGAGGCTATAGACTCTAGTTGTCCTTTTTATTTTGTACATATCAGTGTGTATATTTTTTTTTGTAATACCCTGCATATGTATATCAGGTATAGTAAATATGACGTGGTTTATGTGTTGGTTTTGCCCTGAGGTGCTCAGTTGTACACAGTAATATATATTGAAGATGATGAAATTTTGAGAAATGCAACGTGTTTGTTGGTTTTACTTTTAGAAATCCTCCTTGTGGAGCCCCGCTTATGGGACTTAGTATGTGCTACTTGAAAGTCCCAAGAATCGGAGTTCTACGGAGGCTGTCAACCAAAATTTGGTGTATAGTAATTGTGGATTACCAACACTAGATTTAGAGTCGTGACAGAAAATGGTATCAGAGCATGATCTGGGAAATATCTGCATAAATCCTATAATGTATTTACTATATGTTGTTGTGTTAGAGTTGTTAGGTTCATGCTTTGCGAAGTAGAGGAGTTGTATGGTTATTTATTATGGTGTATATTGTATAGGTTTACTTGTTCTTTTTAGGCTAATTCGGTGTTTTATCTATAGGATGCCGCTTAGAAAGAAACCTATTCAGACTCCTCCAGTGCAATCCAAGTCTAAGTTAAAATCTACATCAAAATCTGTTCCAGATCCAGTCATACCTATTCCTGCAATACAACTTCAACAACTGTCGCAGACTATGTCAACTATAACGGCTAATCAAAAACCGCGATCTAGTTATACTCCTGAGACATCAACGCAGGAGCGGGCCAGTGCTATTTTTATGGAGTTTAGATGTCTCGATCCACCTTATTTTTCTGGCAAGCCAGATCCTATGGCAGCCGAGTTATGAAAGTCAGAAATAGAGAAACTGTTTCAAGTTATGGGTTGTACTTCCAAGCAATGTGTTACCTTAGCGACTTATCAATTGCAAGGAGAGGCAGAACAATGGTGGAAGTCAGTTGTTCATTCAGATCCAAAATTTGTGTGGACATAGGAAGCGTTTAAAGACCAGCTCGATCGTAAGTTTTTTCCCGTAGCTGTTCATCGTCAGAAAGCACATGAATTTAATTCTTTGGTTCAGGGTGAGATGTGTGTTGCTGACTATGAGGCTCATTTTATAGAATTGTCTCGTTTTGCTCCACATTTAGTAGCCGATAATTATTTGAAGGTAAGGAAATTTGAGGCTGGTTTACGTCCTAGTTTGCGATCTCGAGTTAAAGGGTTTGAGTTGTCAACTCTTGAGGGAGTAGTAGTGAAGGCACAAATTTTTGAGTCTGATTGGAACCAACAACAAAGTATGCATCCATCCACTTCTAATCAGCAAAGGAAGAGGAGATTTATTTCAGAGAGTGGTAGTTTTCAGCCCTTTTTATCCCCAAAGAGGCCTACAGTGAGATATGATAATGCAGCCAGACCTGATGTAAGACCCCTAGTATCACCATCTATTCCTCAATGACAGGTTTTAGCCAGACCTGATATTAGATCACCAGTATTACCATCTGTTCCTCAGCGACAGTTTTTCAGAGCCTGTTATAATTGTGGTGGTAAAGGGCACCGTAAAAAGGATTGTCCTAATCCGCAAAAACAACAGCCATGTCTACCACCTAGACATCAGTAGCCCCAGCAGCAAAGGCTACCATATAGGACACAGTATAGGCCCCAACAGTCTCAACAGCAGTCACAGCAGCAGCAAGGTAAACAACCCTTACCTCTGCAGACGCAACCTCGTGTTTATGCAATATAGAAGAGAGATGCTCAGACTAAGGGAGGAGTCATAAAATGTATCCTTGTAGTATCATCCCTTTTTGCACGTGTCCTTTTTTTATTCTAGCGCATCACATTCATTTATAGCAGATAGTTTTTTTCAGTCGTTGGAATTGCCAAGAACATCGATGACCAAGGGATTAGAGCTCTTGACTCCTTTAGGGAAAAGAATGGTGTTGAGTTCTATATGTCAGAACTTCCTGTTTACATAGCAGAGTATGCCCTTCCAATTGATTATTATGTTTTGGAGTTGTTAGAGTATGATGTGATTTTGGGAATGGACTGGTTATCCAAGTACCATGCAGTGTTGGACTATACCGCTAAGACAGTCACCTTTTCTATACCTGACCATCCTCGATTTCAGTTTGTGGCTGATCCTAAAGATAAGTTTATAGAGACTTTAATGTCCTGTATTCATAACGAGTCCAAAGGTGTATGTATTGAATAGTTGCTGGTAGTACATGATTTTTCAGATGTTTTTCAGGAAATTTTAGGTTTACCACCTATTAGACGTATAGAATTTCGAATAGATCTTATCCTTGGCATTGCCCCTATATCCAGAGCCCCTTATCGGATGGTACCGTTAGAGTTGCGTGAGTTACAAAGATAGATAGATGAATTATGTCGTTTGGAGTTTATTCGCCCGAGTACTTCACCTTGGGGAGCGCCTGTGCTTTTTGTAAAGAAGAAGGATGGTTCTTTACAGTTGTGTGTTAATTTTAGAGGACTTAATAAGGTTACAATTAGAAACAAGTATCCGCTCCCAAGAATAGATGATTTATTCGATCAGTTGAGTGGTGCGCAGTATTTCTCAAAGATAGATTTATGGTCTGAGTACCATCAGATTCGGGTTCGGGAGGAGGATATCCCGAAGACAGCTTTTGTGACTCGTTATGGACAATTTGAATTTCAGGTCATGTCATTTGGTCTGATGAATGAAGTATTCCGTCCTTATTTGGACCAGTTTATTGTTATTTTTATTGATGATATTTTGATATATTCAAAGACAATGGAAGATCATGAGTGTCACTTAGAAATGACGTTGCAAACCCTTTGTGCTCACCAGCTATATGCTAAACTTAGAGCTGGGCATCGAACTAAGTCGGATCGAATTCAGCCCAACTCGACCAGGTCTGAGTTTTGTATAGCTTGACCCGAACTCTGTCAGATCCGGGACCGAGTTTGGGTCATCTGACCCAATCCGATCAGTTATAATGTTAGACTAACCCGAACCGAGTCTGAATCGGTCAAAATAACTGAGTCGGATCTGATTGGCTAATGTTCGGACTGAGATCTTTTTTTTTTTAATCACCGTTAAAATTTTTGTAGAGCCCACCGTAATGTTTATTTTTCCATCTAATCCACCAATAACACTACAACTGATGTAGAGGAAAAACAACTTTCATATTGATCCGAAACTTCCATGACCCTTAAAAGAGTTTGAATAGTAGATGTTCAACTCCCACTGCTTTTTGAAAGTGTAGTCCATCTGATTTTTAGATCTGTCTTATTTTTCGGCTCAAGCCTTAAGACGAACCTGCCAAATGGATGGACGGTTTGGATATAACAGATACCTCCTGATGGGACCCACATAATTTGTTAATGTCATTACAAATATACACTATGGTGCACGGTACATCTGCCAGCTGCAGGATGTCTCGTCACGTCAAAGGATTTCGTGCAAAAGCCTTCCGCATGAAGTTACCGCATGTAAGGTTAGGTGGGGCACACCGTGATGTTTATGACAAATCCACACCTTCCATCAGTTTTGTGAGATCATTTTAGGACTTGAGACCAAAAATGAATAGGATCCATGACTCAAGTGGGCGGCAATAAAGGAAAATGTGTAGGGAAATTCTTGCCGTTGAAATGTTCCTAGCGTCGATGGTGATGTTTTTGTGCCATCTTCACCGTTTATAACGTCGTTCCTATTAGGTTGAAATGAAAACACAAATACTAGCATGATTCAAAGCTTTTGTGGCCACACGAATATTTCAACTGTAGACGTTCAATCCTCACATTTTTGGCCCACCTGAGTATTAGATCCAGATCAGTTTTTGAATTGTGTCCTAGAATGAGCTCACAAAACGGATGGATGGAGTGGATTTCTCAAAAAAATCACTATAAGCCCCACCTAAGTTGGAGCGTAGGAACTCGCTGCGAAAGGCTTTCGCCCGACGGGAGCTTTATACCCGTGCATAACTTCTCCAGCAAGCTTTATAAAAGAGTAGCTGTCTGTAGCTAGCCTCTACCTAGCACGAAATTGGATTGCGTACTGAGTTACTCAGTAAGTACTGAGTAAACTTAGTTGGGGCCACCTTGAATGTATGTGGTCTATCTATGCCGTCCATCTGTGTTTTGAGATCATTTTAGTGGTTGAGCCTAAAATTGAGGTATATCTAAAGCTCAAGTGGACCATACCACATAAAACCGTTGGAATGATGATTTTCACAGTTGAAACCTTTCTATGGCTCACCATGATGTTTATTTGTCATCCAACATGTTCATAATATCACAAAGACATGGATGAAGTGAAAACATAAATATAAGATTGATCTAAAACTTCCGTGGCCCCCACAAAATTTTCAATGGTAGATTATTAATTCACACTGTTTCTGGTGGTGTGGTCCATTTGAGCCTTGTATATTCTTAATTTTTGGACTGTAGGCTTAAAATTATTTTCTAAAAGGTATGGACGGAGTGGATAATGAATGACTGTGGGACCCACAGAGTTTACTCAATATGCTAAGCGTACTGAGTTACTCAGTACGCAATCCATTTCCACCTAGCACCAGCTGTATAGGTGCAACGTGTCGTGCGAAGGCAGCATGGACGCTCCTCGAGCTCTGAGCTGCGAGAATGGTTCAAAGGAGATCAAAGTTACATGGGCCCCACAGTGATGTATTTATTATATCTACACCGTTTATCTATTTTTAGAGATCATTTTAGAGCATTATCCAAAAAAAAAATCATATCCAAAGATCATCTAGACCACACGATAAATAGTGGCAGAGATAATGATTTTCACCGTTAAAAAATTTTTAGGCCCACCATCACGTTTATTTTACATCCAATCTGTACTCGTAAGGTCACACGTACCTAAACGAAGAAGAAAAACAAATTTGATATTAATCCAAAACTTCGGTGACCCTGAAAAAGTTTCAATGGTAAACGTTCAATCCCGCTACTTTTCGTAGCGTGGTCCACTTAATGATTAGATCTATCTTATTTTTTGTCTCAAGCCTTAATAAGATATTGTCAAATGGATGGACGGTTTGGATATAACACATACCTTGTAATAAGACCCAAAGAACTTGTTAACATTACACCAGCCAATCCGCTTTCGTCTGACCGTCAAGAAGATGTAAACAGCCTTATGCCGTTGCTACTACGATTATCTCTCTTTCCCTTTTCCGTATGGGGCTATATACCATTTCTCGATCTATATCTCTCTCCACCAGAGAAATTTCATAAAGCTCCGAAACCCAACTTTGCCTTCTTCTTCAACAGATGGGGAGAGACAGATTTTCTTCAACAGACAGCGAGAGACAAATATAAAGAGAGAGACAGATATAGAGAGATAGAGAGATGGAGTTGATGGGCTGGTGTGCATAGGGCGGGATTTTTTAGCGCCGAACCTAAAACTAGGGAGTAAAAGTAAAAAAATATAATTTATATATATATATATGTACTCTAATATATACGGTCCGAATCGTGATGGTTCGAATCGGATCCAATCGGATCGGGTTCCGGATTGGGTCTGTTCGGAACAAGGCCTACCCGATCCTGACCGTATATATTTTCGAATCTGGATTACACTACCCGATCCTGACCATCGGTTCTGTTCGAATCAAGTCAGATCGGGTCTAATTGGGCCGGATCCATCAGTTCGGGTATGAAATGCCAGCTCTAGCTAAACTGAAAAAATGTGAGTTTTGGCAGGAAGAAGTAAAATTTTTGGGGCACACAGTGTCGAAGAATGGAGTTTCAGTTAATCCAGCTAAGGTTGAAGCAGTTTTGCAATGGAAACAGCCAAAGAATGCATCTGAGATTCGGAGTTTCTTAGGTCTAGCAGGGTATTACAGAAGTTTTATTAAAGGATTCTCTCGTATAGCTGCCCCACTGACTCGATTGACTCGAAAGGATGTAATATTTGTTTGGAGTGGAGCCTGTGAGCGTACATTCGCGGAACTAAAAACTCGTCTTACGACTGCACCGGTTCTCACTCTTCCATCTGGGAATGAGGGATTCGTTGTTTATATAGATGCCTCGCTTATAGGTTTGGGGTGTGTCCAAATGCAATAGGGAAAGGTAGTAGCATATGCATCTCGCCAGCTTAGGCCTCATGAGCAGAATTATCCCGCACAAGACCTAGAGTTAGCAGTAGTAGTTTTTACCCTCAAAGTATGGAGGCATTACTTGTATGGGGTTAGATTTGAACTTTTTTCTGATCATAAGAGCCTGAAATACGTCTTTTCCCAAGCCGAATTGAATATGAGACAGAGACATTGGATGGAATTGATGAAAGACTATGATTTTGATCTTCAGTACCACCCAGGAAAGCTAATGTGGTGGCGGATGCTTTAAGTCGTCAGCCACAGGCCCAAGTGGCACACTTGATGATGCGAGACTGGACAATGGTAGAAGATATAGCTGAATTTGATTTTGAAAAGACTTTATAGTCCTCAGTTGTACACTTAGCAAACCTGATGATTCAGCCCTCTTTGATATCCCAAGTAATAGAAGCCCAATAGTTTGATCAATGGGCGTTATTTTGTAAAGATACGATAATAGGGAAAAGTCAACCGAAGTGGCAGATAGGTTTAGATGGTGGACTTCGGTATCAGGGCAGATTATATGTTCCAGATATCTCAGAATTGAAGAAGACCCTTATGGATGAGGCACATCGCACTCAATTTACTATTCACTCAGGATCTACGAAGATGTATAAGGACACGAAAAGGAAATTTTGGTGAGCTGGAATGAAACGTGAAGTTGCTAGGCATGTGTCAGAGTGTGACGTTTGCAAACGAGTAAAGGTAGAGCAGCAAAAGCCTGCAGGGGAATTGCAACCTTTGGAGATACCAGTATGGAAGTGGGAACATCTAACTATGGATTTCATTGTGGGTTTACCAAGAACCTTACGTCGACATGATGCTATATGGGTTATTGTAGACCGTTTGACAAAGACAGCCCACTTTCTTCCTATTTATATTTCTTGGTCTACAGATCGACTCGCAACTTTGTTTATAAATAAAATTGTTAGATTACATGGTGTACCTGTGTCGATTGTATCTGACCAAGATTCGAGGTTTACATCAAAGTTTTGGAAGAGTTTTCAAAAAACAATGGGGAAGGCTTTAAGATTTAGCATAGCATATCATCCACAAACAGATGGGCAGTCCAAAAGAGTTAACCAAATTCTCGAGGACATGCTCAGATCATGTGCCTTAGATTTCTCTGGTAGTTGGGACGACCACTTGTCGTTAGCAGAATTTGCGAATAATAATATTTTTCAGGCTACTATTGGCATGGCACCCTATAAAGTGTTATATGGTAGACCTTATAGGTCCCCAAATTGTTGGACTGAGATTGGTGAGCGATGTCTTTTAGGTTCTAATGTTGTCTGGCAAACGTCTGAAAAGATTGATCTTATTCGACAACGTATGCTTACAGCTCAAAGCTGACAGAAGAATTTTGCAGATCGCCGATGTAGACCCTTAGAGTTTGTCGAGGGAGACCGTGTATATCTCTGAGTCTTACCAGTAAAAGGTGAAGTATGATTTGGTGTTAAGGGAAAGTTAGCACCGAGGTTTATAGGGCCCTTTGATATTATTGAACGAGTTGGCACTGTAGTTTATCGTCTTGTTTTGCCACCCCAATTATCTAGAGTTCATAATGCTTTTCACGTCTCAATGCTCCGTAAATGTGATCTGAAGATAATAGTACCTGTAATTGACTAGCAATCCTTAGCAGTTCGGGAAGATGCATCCTATATCGAGGAGCCAATTTATATCGTGGATAGAAAAGAACAAGTTCTTCGTACTAAAATTATTTTCTTAGTTAAAGTCCAATGGGATTATCATTCTGTAGAAGAAGCAACCAAGGAACGGGAAGCAGAGATACGCAGTCGTTACCCTCATCTATTTGATTCCTGGGTACGTATAATTCTAATATGGTTATTGTTGTATTGTACTGTTATGATATGTTTTGAAATTTTGAGGACAAAATTGTTTTAAGGAGGGAAGAGTTGTAAGACCCGATGCCCCAGAATCTGGTTTGTACACTGGATAGTAATTGACTGTAGGTCCATTGGCCCCAAGAATGTTAACTTGATCAAAATGTTGTTCTATTATCGAGTCATAAGCTGTATTTTAACCTGATGTCCGAATGTTAAGATACGGACTTAAAATTAAACAATCTGAGAAATGACCATTATGTCCTTCTTTTAGGTGGGGCTCCGTCATCATCGAGTTTTCAAAATCTGTTACGTCAGAGAGCCTAACTGTTGTGGTCGTAGTCAAGTTACGGAGTTACTGGCTAAAATGGCATGTCAATAGGACACCCGGATTGTAAGTTATGCATAGAGATGTATATATATATATATATATTTTGAGAAAATATACTCACATAACCTTGATGTTTTTCAAATCCTTGGAATACGTTAGTTCAAATCACTTAAATAACATTTTATTTATTGCTACCATAAGTTTAAATTTCTCAAAATCAACACAAAACATCTCATAACCCTCATTTGTAGACAAAAGCCAATTTAAGACCCTTTTTAAGCCCATAAATAGGAAAACCTCTTTCAAACATTTCATTTCTAGCACTTTAATTGGGAAAAAGAAGAAGAAGAAGAGGAAAAAAAGAAGAAGAAGAAGAAGAGGTTGAGATTCAATCCTCTGCTAGTTAAAGGTGAGTGCATAGATTAGGAGCACGCATGTATGCTAGGGTTTCCTTCAAAACCCCATTGCTGGAATTATTTTATTAGGGTTAGGTTATCACTGAATTTTATTTAAGGTCAGATTCTTGCTGAATTTATTGCTGGAATTTTTGTATTAGGATTAGGTTATCGCTGAATTTCATTTAAGGTTAGATTCTTGCTGGATTTATTGTTGATTTTACTGTTTTAGGGTTAAGTTTTTGTTGGCTTTTCATTTAGGGTTAATAGATTTTCATGGATTTTCATAGGTATTGCTGGAATTATGTATTCATGGAATTATGTATTGCTGGAATTTGGTGTTGCTGGAATTAGATATTGCTAGAATTTGGTATTGCTGGAATTAGATATTGTTGGAATTTGGTATTGCTGGAATTAAGTATTGATAGAATTAGATATTGCTGGAATTATGTATTGCTGGAATTTGGTATTCCTGGACTTAGGTATTAGGTATTGTAGGAATTATAAAGCCCTATAAACGATAATTTATTGCTGGATATTCTTTTAAAGCCCTAAGCAGACTAACTTTTCTGATTTCAATTCGTTCGGTTATTGCTGGATTTTCTTGGAGTTAGTTGATTAGGTTATAAATGGAAGATTAGATAATAGATATGATTTAGTTTTATTTAAAGTTATACGTCTTTCTAACGGTTTGTCTCTTTGTTCCTTACAATATCCGCCCGTTACCTGTTTGATAAATTGTTTCAAAGAAATATCCTTCATCCTTTTAATGTAGTTACTTCTTAAGAAAGAGCATGCTTGTAGCATGAAATTTTATAGCAGAATAAATCCCGGATTGGAGTTAGATTGGCGAAGTCATGTGCATATCATATGCATGATTCCTAGTTATTGTATCATTGTATGCTTGAGAGTGAATGATTCATCTCATGATATGGTGATCATAGTGGATTGTGGTGCAACACACGATGTGTCTATGATGAGTATGTAAACCGTCTAGATACATGATGTGTTACATGAGATCCTTATGAGGAACTTAAATGTATGAGGAGACCATATGAGGGAGGTCGTCCTATGCTTGCCTTGAAAACCATGACATGTTGTGCTTGTATGTGAGCTTATGCATATGAACATACTTTATTATAACTTGAGTTGGACACCATACCGAAAATGTATAATTCGACAAGACATGATTAGATGGTCCGTGGGTGAAAGTCCTTAAACCCCGATTGGTACCATTGGGAGCGACCAATGCTTAGATCGGGTAGAAGAACAGAGCGCTAAAATGCTGAAATACCAAAGTAGGCAGCGACTCCCACCGACGTGTGTCGATTGGTTGAGAGGTTTGACCTGACCTGCTTATGGGCAAGTAAAGATAGGTTGTGTGTGATGAGCTCGTAAATTGTCCGCTATCGTTTTGTCAGGCGACTTATGACTTCTCGCTGTTAGGCAGATAGTGAGGTGCAACACAAGTAGGTTAGACTAGTTCGGCCCGTGAACTATGTAGTCCCACCTATGTAGTTAACCACGGTGGAAAAGTCTATACAAGTGGGTAGAAGTCCCACCTCTATTTTAGACTTTGGTGATCAAATTGGGAAATATGGAAAATTGTGGAAAAGTTGAAAGAATGTGTATGTTACAAATGGGTAGAAGTCCCACCACTGTATATAAAAATGATTTGGAAGCCTGTGCATTTATGTGCATTAAATGAGCATGACATGAAACATGCATTTTCATGGCACACACGCACTCACTGGGCTTAGTAACTCAAGCTTTCCTTTCTATTTTTTTCAGATGAGAGTAGGGAGCTGCAGGAGTAGAAGCTACAGACTCCAATTGTCCTTTTTGTTTTGTACATATCAGTGTGTATATTTTTTTGTAATACCCTGTATATGTACATCAGGTATAGTAAATATGATGTGGTTTATGTGTTGGTTTTGCCCTGAGGTGCTCCGTTGTACACAGTAATATATATTGAAGATGATGAAATTTTGAGAAATGCAACGTGTTATTGGTTTTACTTTCAGAAATCCTCCTTGTGGAGCCCCGCTTATGGGACTTAGTATGTGCTACTTGAAAGTCCCAAGAATCGGAGCTCTATGGAGGTTGTCAACCAAAATTTGGTGTATAGTAATCGTGGATTACCAACACTAGATTTAGGATCGTGACAGAAAATGGTATCAGAGCATGATCTGGGAAATATCTGCATAAATCCTATAATGTATTTACTATATGTTGTTGTGTTAGAGTTGTTAGGTTCATGCTTTGCGAAGTAAAGGAGTTGTATGCTTATTTATTATGGTGTATATTGTATAGGTTTACTTGTTCTTTTTAGGCTAATTCTGTGTTTTATCTATAGGATGCCGCCTAGAAAGAAACCTGTTCAAACTCCTCCAGTGCAATCCAAGTCTAAGTCAAAATCTATGTCAAAATCTGTTCCAGATCCAATCATACCTATTCCTGCAACACAACTTCAACAACTGTTGCAGACTATGTCAACTATAACGGCTAATAAAAAGTAGCGATCTAGTTATACTCCTGAGACATCAGTGCAAGAGCGGGCCAGTCTCTTTTTATGGAGTTTAAACGTCTTGATCCACCTTATTTTTCTGGCAAGCCAGATCCTATGGCAGCCGAGTTATGGAAGTCAGAAATAAAGAAACTGTTTCAAGTTATGGGTTGTACTTCCAAGCAATGTGTTACCTTAGCGACTTATCAATTGCAAGGAGAGGCAGAACAATGGTGGAAGTCAGTTGTTCGTTCAGATCCAAAATTTGTGTGGACATAGGAAGCGTTTAAAAACCAGCTCGATCGTAAGTTTTTCCCCGTAGCTGTTCGTCGTCAGAAAGCACATGAATTTGATTCTTTGGTTCAGGGTGAGATGTCTGTTGCTGACTATGAGGCTCATTTTATAGAATTATCTCGTTTTGCTCCACATTTAGTAGCCGATAATTATTTGAAGGTGAGAAAATTTGAGGATGGTTTACGTCCTAGTTTGCGATCTCGAGTTAGAGGGTTTGAGTTGTCAGCTCTTGAGGGAGTAGTAGCGAAGGCACAGATTTTTGAGTCTGATTGGAACCAACAACAAAGTATGCATCCATCTACTTCTAATCAGCAGAGGAAGAGGAGATTTATTTTAGAGAGTGGTAGTTTTCATCCCTTTTTATTCCCAAAGAGGCCTACAGTGAGATATGATAATGTAGCTAGACCTGATGTAAGACCCCTAGTATCACCATCTGTTCCTCAATGACAGGTTTTAGCCAGACCTGATATTAGATCCCCAGTATTAGCATCTGTTCCTCAGCGACAATTTTTTGGAGCCTGTTATAATTGTGGTGGTATAGGGCACCCTAAAAAGGATTGTCCCAATCCGCAAAAACAACAGCCATGTCTACCACCTGGACATCAGCAGCCCCAGCAGCAAAGGCCACCATATAGGACACAGTATAAGCCCCAACAATAACAGTCACAGCAGCAGTCACAGCAACAGCAAGGTAAACAATCCTTACCTCTACAGACGCAACCTCGTGTTTATGCAATCTAGAAGAGAGATGCTTAGACTAAGGGAGGAGTCATAAAAATGTATCCTTGTAGTATCATCCCTTTTTGCACGTGTCCTTTTTTATTCTGGCGCATCACATTCATTTATAGCAGATAATTTTTTTCAGTCGTTGGAATTGCCAAGAACAACGATGACCAAGGGATTAGAGCTCTTAACTCCTTTAGGGAAAAGAATGGTGTTGAGTTCTATAAGTCAGAACTGTCCTGTTTACATAGCAGAGTATGCCCTTCCAATTGATTGTTATATTTTGGAGTTGTAAGAGTATGATGTAATTTTGGGAATGGACTGGTTATCCAAGTACCATGCAGTGTTGGACTGTACTGCTAAGACAGTCACCTTTTCTATACCTGACCATCCTCGATTTCAGTTTGTGGCTGATCCTAAAGATAAGTTTATAAAGACTTTGATGCCCTGTATTCATAACAAGTCCAAAGGTGTATGTATTGAACAGTTGCTGGTAGTACGTGATTTTTCATATGTTTTTCAGAAAATTCCAGGTTTGCCACATGTTAGACGTACAGAATTTCGAATAGATCTTATCCTTAGCACTGCCCCTATATCCAGAGCCCCTTATCGTATGGCACCGTTAGAGTTGCATGAGTTACAAAGACAGATAGATGAATTACGTCGTTTGGAGTTTATTCGCCCGAGTACTTTACCTTGGGGAGCGCCTGTGCTTTTTGTAAAGAAGAAGGATGGTTCTTTACGATTGTGTATTGATTCTAGAGGACTTAATAAGGTTACAATTAGAAACAAGTATCCGCTCCCAAGAATAGATGATTTATTTGATCAGTTGAGTGGTGCACAATATTTCTCAAAGATAGATTTACGATCTGGGTACCATCAAATTCTGGTTCGAGAGGAGGATATCCTGAAGACAGCTTTTGTGACTCGTTATGGACAATTTGAATTTCAGGTCATGTCATTTGGTCTAACTAATGCACCTGCAGTATTTATGCAGTTAATGAATGAAGTATTTCGTCCTTATTTGGACCAGTTTATTGTTGTTTTTATTGATGATATTTTGATATATTCAAAGACAAGGAAAGATCATGAGTGTCACTTAGAGATAACGTTGCAAACCCTTTGTGCTCACCAGCTATATGCTAAACTGGAAAAATGGGAGTTTTGGCAGGAAGAAGTAAAATTTTTGGGGCACACAATGTCGAAGAATGGAGTTTCAGTTGATCCAACTAAGGTTGAAGCAGTTTTGCATTGGAAACAGCCAAAGAATGCATCTGAGATTCGGAGTTTCTTAGGTCTAGCAGGGTATTACAGACCTTTTGTTAAAGGATTCTCTCGTATAGCTGCCCCACTGACTCGATTGACTTGAAAGGATGTAATAGTTGTTTGGAGTGGAGTGTCACGCACCAAACCTGGAAATCGGAATCACAAAAACTCCGATCGCCAAATCCGATGCCGACAGCTTCCGTAGTACCCCATTCTCGGTTCCCAGTGCCTATGCACCAGATTCCGATCCTGGGATCCTACAAGGAGGATTTATTTTATTTTTTGTACATTTATCTCGTAATAAGCATAACCACAAGATTACCCAATTCACAAAGGCAACATCAATTACCCAATTCACAAAGGCAACATCATCATCACATATCCACTAATACAATTATTTGAGTACAATGCTGAAAGGGAAATACATAAATCAAAAATCAAGCTCCAGAAGACCGCTGCACGCTCCAAGCTCAACACTGTTGTAACCTAAGGCCACCTGCACGCATCTATCGTACATAAGCTTATAGAAAGCTTAGTGGGTGGTGAAAGTGTGTGCACAAGGTAAGTGCCAAGAATGCAATACAATGCCATAAATCATATAACATCGGTAATACAGGCAAGATCATGAATCATACGATATCAGAGTAAGCGAAAATACTGGTAATCTATAAATCCATGAATGCTATCAGCCGTACCAAGGCTATGCGATGCAAAAATATAATAACCAATATACTGAGGAAGCAATATAGATCAGCTATGCAATGCGAAGACAGTAAGTCAAATACTATGTGTTGAGGATGCAAGACAATATGCAAATTATGCTAAGTCCGTCTAGGCTATATAAGTGCTGAAACATAATAACCCAAAATGTCATATGTCGCGGATGTAATGCAATATGCGATGCGAATGGAATGATCATGCTGGAGTGTGAAGTCGGTATGATAGTATGTAGTATCGCAGGCTATGGGGTCCATCACAAGGGACTTCTATCCAAACCAGTCTCATACCTAAATTTGGATAGTCAGACACAATGTGGTAAACTCCTGATCTCAGGTTAGTCACGCGCCCAACCAAAATCATTGACATGCGAAGGTACACAACAATTAGTTGCGCACCACTAGTCCGAGTGGATAGTGAATGAAATGAATGTATGAGTATGCAAATCATGCTTAATAAGTCCACGTATCAGTACGATTCCTCTCTGGGATCATCACTGGGGTTTAGTACACTACAAATGACACTGCCGCTCTCCCAGCCGCATAGTCCAAGTGAGCGTAAGAAACCTCACTATCCGCCTAGTCAATAGTCTGTCAATACCTACTCGGCACGTCAATAGCGGACCCATTCCTCGAGCTGGTCAGACTCAGCCTAGCAATGCCCCCTACGCTCAGGCGGGTAAGGCCACACCCCCTCCCAACCGACCATCGCACAGTGGGAGAAGTGGTCTCCTGGTATTCGGTACTCGGGCGCTCATGTGTATCCACTCGGTCCCGACGTTGGGGCGTCCTCTGGTACCAAGAGGGTTTTAGGGATTTTCACTCAGGGCCATCTATGGCAGCCCGATGCTAGAACAAATTTCTGGTGTCCCGTCCAGCCATCCACGATATGCTTGTGGAGGCTATAGCCCTGATGTCGCTAGGGTGTACAGTAATCATAATGCAAGATGCATGAGTCATACAATCCAGTCATGCATTAATCCTGCGCATGCCGTGCGCTCATGTAAGATAACCTCCACCTATCAGGGAGTCTCATAACAACATGCTCAATGACATATGCAATGGTCAACCACATCTCATAACAAACATGTAGATGATGCATATGGGCATGTATGATGATGCTATACTGTCACATACTCATGATCGGTGTCAATAACCGGCCTCAACAATCGGCTTCGATAATGTGGACATTTAACCAACATTGCCCCTAAGGAATGACCACATAGAGCCAAACATATAATGGGCTCACGACCTCACACAAAGGCCTAATATATAACACGATGGGCCTTACTCAAGGGCCACATGTACACAACAGGTGGACCCTGCTCATGGGCCTAATACATATTACAATGGGCCTTGCCCCATAGGCCATATATAAATACGTCGTAATGAGCCTTACCCATGGGCCATGAACACAGCACAATGGGCTTTGCCCACGGGCCTTAAATATATGACATGTGGACCCTACACATGGGTCTCGAATACATCAAATGGGTCATGCATCATGGGCCTACTACGTGTCATAATGGGCCTCAACTACGGGTTGCATGTACATCCTATAGGTCACGACAATCGGCCTTGGCAATCGAAATCGGCCTCGACAATCGAATCGGCATTCGGCCATGGCAATCGGAATCGATCGATAATCAGAATCGGCAAATCGGTCACAACCATCGGGATAGATCAATAATCAGAATTAGCAAATCGATCACGTCGATCAAAGTCGGCAATCAGTCACGACAATCAGAATCGATCGATAATCGAAATCGGCGAATCGGTCACAACCATCGTAATAGATCAATAATCAGAATCGGCATATCGGTCACGTCGATTGAAGTCGGCAATCAGTCACGACAATCGAAATCGATCGATAATCGGAATCGGTAAATCGGTCACAACAAGTATCGGCAATCGAACAATCACTTACGGCGAATGTGGCCCACCTATTTGGGTTAGCCCACGAAGAGAATGGGCCTAACAAGGCCTAAGGGAAGGTCGCAATGAGGATATCTAACCATCATTGCCTATCAATGTGGACATCTAACCAACATTGCTCCTAAGGAGTGGCCCACATAAGGGATTCATACACCATGTGACGGCCACACATATATCACATCGGGCCTCGCCCATGGGCCTCGAATACATCACAATGAGCCACAACCCATGGGCCTCGAATACACAATAGGTGGGTCTTACACATGGGTCTTGTATGCATCAAACGGGCCACGTATCCGGGTCTCGAATATATCAAATGGGCCACGCGTCATGGGCTTAATACACATCATAATGGGCCTCGTGTACATCAAGTCGGGCCTCATCAAATGGGCTGCAAATATATCAAGGTGGGCTTCACTGATGGGTCACAAGTATATCAAAGTGAGCCTCTCGAGTAAGCCACAAGATACATCAAAGTAAGCCTGACGGATGGGCCACAAAATACATCAAGGTGGGCCATACATCCATAAAAAAATGGACAGAAGGTGTGAATACAACACATTTATCAAGGCAAGCTTCATACAATCAGGGTGCATACCACAGCAATGTCCATGTACAGACGGTGTGAATACATAACACAACAACTCAAAGTGGGCCCCACTCGCTGCCATGGTGGGGTCCACGTCCAATGGATGGACGGTTTGATCATACACATGCCTCATGATTGGCCCATAGAACGTGCTGATGGAATACAGATGGGTGGCGTGGATGGAAAGTACATCAGGGGTGGGTCCCACAGAAATTTGCTGACGACCAAGGGGCGGCAGCTATACAGCAGGTGTGAATGGTCAGGCCACCGTCCAGGTGGGCGGCTTGGATGGACAGTGTTGACAAACTACATAAATCATGGTGGGTCCACGCAACACCTGATAACGTCCTTGCAATGGACGGTTGGATTAACAAAACGCCAAGGGTGGGTCTCATCGTCCTAACATGGACGGTGTGTATGAAATACATGCATCAGGATGGGTCCACGCCCCTGGACTGGACAGAGCTGGTAAAATACTTACATCAGAGGGCTCCACCATCCAGCACATCAGAGGGCTCCACTGTCCATTGCTGGATGGTGGACAGCATGAATAAAACATATAGATCATGTGTGGGCCCCACGTCAAATGGACTGTGTGGATATACACGTCAGCAAGGTGGGCCCCACTTCAGATGGACTGAACGGTATGGATATGAAACCCATACATCATGACAGTCCCCACGTGGGACCCATGGATGGACGACCCGGATGAAATCCACGTCTCAGATGGGTCCCACCGTCCAGATGCTAACGGTGTGGAGAAATAGATGGACGGCTGGGATTTAGGACAGGTACATCAAGGTGGGGTCCCACCTGCCACACGTGGGCACCATGCGTCCAAACAGACAGACAGTGTTTATAAAACACAAACAAAATAGTGGGGGTCCCACCGTCCTACCCAATGGACGATGTGGATAAAATATATAAATCAAAGTGGGTCCCATGGAACTTAGTGACGTCAGCGGCTGGTGGGACCCACGGAGCTTGCTGTGTCAGAGCAGCAGCTGCAGCTGCTGGCACACAGCCAAGTGGATGGATGGGGTGTAAGGTATATAGGTCCCACACACGTGTGGCCTACACCATGGTGACAAAACACCTACGTCACGATGCGTCCCTCACATATGGACGGCGTGGATTCTGCACACGTGCATGATGGTGGGCCTTGTAGATGGAGGGCGCGGATGAAATACAAACATCATGTGGACCACGTCCACAGAACTTGTTGTCGTAGTACAGCATCTTCGCTGCTGGGATCCACCGTTGCTGCAACGGACAGCGTGGATCCAGGATGCCTACATCGATGTGGGCCCCACCTCCACATGTGCAGCATGTGTGGAGTGGGTCCCACGGCTGCTACAAACGGACGGATGGTACAGATGTATCAGGACCGCATTGGTTGACCACATATAACGTGGTGAGGCTCTACACACGTGGCCCACACCTGATATAAATATCTGTATGTATATATTATTATAATATATATTTATAATTTATTTTATTATTTTAATTGCCTTTGCAAAAACATCATCCAGCGTTCGTCCATGTCTGGACGCTGGATGCACACATACATCATGGCGGGGTCCATCGTTATCAAACAGTTGGACAGTAGGATATAAGGTGTGCCCCATGCATATGGAATGCATACATCTGAGGTGGGTCCACTCGTGTGGACCCACAAGCTTTGGAGGAAGCTGATGTTTGTGCTTAATCCATCCCAAAATCAGGTAGGTCTTGTCCAATGGACAGACGGTAATGGATGATACATCCATCGAAGTGGGCCATTATTCATGGTGAAAGAGAGGGAGAAGGAAAGAGAGAGAGATAGATCGTGATGACGAAGGGGCCCCGCCACTATGGGCCCCTCATTAATACAAAGCATACATCAAGGTGGGTCCCACTACATGTGGGCCCTTAAATCACAAAACTAAAATAGAATAAAATGACAAAGATGTAGATCCAAGATCACCCACCTTTCGATCTTCTTGGCCCGATAGAATCCCTAGCTCCTCGGCTTCGACTTTGACGGAGGATGATGAAGTTTGGAGGGTTAGGATGAAAGATGTGGAGGTAGGAAGATGGGTCACACCAAGCTCTTCTCATGGAGAGCTTGGACGTGGGTTCTCCTTTGGTTGCTTGGAAGAGAAGGGAGAAGTAAGAGAGAGGGAAGATGGGATGGAGTGATGGATGGGAGAGAGAGAAGATGGGATGAAAATGTTGACTTTTTAGGAAATTTGTATAAGAAGGGTATGGGTTGTGTAAGGGTTTGTTGACTTATGAGGTTGCTTGAAAAAGAGTGTGAAGTGATGTGTACTTGACATGATGGGATTGATTGATGGATGATTGATGTGACATCTCGTAGAGATTCTCTTGGGATTCGTAACGCGCGGCGTTTTCCTCGCACCGAACGCTGACCCACGTCTCCTGGCCAGAGTATCGCCTCGGACCCACGTCTCCTGGCCAGAGTATCGCCTCGGCGCGCGAGTCGCGGCATCAGAACCACGGAGACGGCACGGTCGCAATGGTACAAGTCTCGGGTTGAGTCGAATCAGATTAACAACGTGTGAATCAAGGTCACGCGCAACGCCGGTTAAGGGTCGAAGGTTGCCAGAATTCGACCGGAAAGACCGCGGGAACCTACGGAATGGTACGGTCTAGGATACGGGTCTTATATGGAGCCTGTGAGCTGGCATTCACGGAACTAAAAACTCGTCTTACAACTGCACCGGTTCTTACTCTTCCATCTGGGAATGAGGGATTTGTTGTTTATATAGATGTCTCGCTTATAGGTTTGAGGTGTGTCCTAATGCAACCGGGCAAGGTAGTATCATATGCATCTCGCCAGCTTAGGCCTCATGAGCAGAATTATCCCGCACATGACCTAGAGTTAGCAGTGGTAGTTTTTGCCCTCAAAGTATGGAGGCATTACTTGTATAGGGTTAGATTTGAACTTTTTTCTGATCATAAGAGCCTGAAATGCCTCTTTTCTCAAGCCGAATTGAATATGAGGCAGAGACATTGGATGGAATTGATGAAAGACTATAATTTTGATCTTCAATACCACCCAGGAAAAGCTAATGTGGTGGCAGATGCTTTAAGTCGTCAGCCACAAGCCCAAGTGGCACACTTGATGATGCAAGAGTGAAAAATGGTAGAAGATATAGCTGAATTTGATTTTGAAATAACTCTATAGTCCTCAGTTGTACACTTAGCAAACCTGACGATTCAGCCATCTTTGATATCCCAAGTAATAGAAGCCCAATAGTTTGATCAATGGGCGTTGTTTTGTAAAGATGCGATAATAAGGAAAAGTCAACCGGAGTGGCAGATAGGTTTGGATGGTGGACTTCGGTTTCAGGGCAGATTATATGTTCTAGATATCTCAGAATTGAAGAAGACCCTTATGGATGAGGCACATCGCACTCAATTTACTATCCACTCAGGATCTACGAAGATGTATAAGGACATGAAAAGGCAATTTTGGTGGACTGGAATGAAACATGAAGTTGCTAGGCAAGTGTCAGAGTGTGACATTTACAAACGAGTAAAGGCAGAGCAGCAAAAGCCTGCAGGGGAATTGCAACCTTTGGAGATACCAGTATGGAAGTGGGAACATGTAACTATGGATTTCATTGTGGGTTTACCAAGAACCTTACGTCGACATGATGCTATATGGGTTATTGTAGACCATTTGACAAAGACAGCCCACTTTCTTCCTATTTGTATTTCTTGGTCTACAGATCGACTCGTAACTTTGTTTATAACCAAAATTGTTAGATTATATGGTGTACCTGTGTCGATTGTATCTGACCGAGATCCGAAGTTTACATCAAAGTTTTGGAAGAGTTTTTAAAAAGCAATGGGGACGGCTTTAAGATTTAGCACAACATATCATCCACAAATAGATGGGCAGTCCGAAAGAGTTAACCAGATTCTCGAGGACATGCTCAGATCATGTGCCTTAGATTTCTCTGGTAGTTGGGATGACCACTTTCCGTTAGCAGAATTTACGTATAATAATAGTTTTCAGGCTACTATTGGCATGACACCCTATGAAGCATTATATGGTAGACCTTGTAGGTCCCCAAGTTGTTGGACTGAGATTGGTGAGCGATGACTTTTAGGTCCTGATGTTGTCCGGCAAACGTCTGAAAAGATTGATCTTATTCGACAACATATGCTTACAGCTCAAAGCCATCAAAAGAGTTTTGCAGATCGTCGGCGTAGACCCTTAGAGTTTATCGAGAGAGAACAAGTTCTTCGTACTAAAGTCATTCCCTTAGTTAAAGTCCAATGGGGTTATCATTCTGTAGAAAAAGTTACCTAGGAACGGGAAGCAGAGATACGCAGTCGTTTCCCTCATCTATTTGATTCCTAGGTACGTATAACTCTGATATGGTTATTGTTATATTGTACTGTTATGATATGTTTTGAAATTTTGAGGACGAAATTGTTTTAAGGAGGGAAGAGTTGTAAGACCCGATGCCCCAGAAATCTGATTTGTACACTAGATAGCCGTTGGCTGTAGGTCCATTGGCCTCGAGAATGTTTTGACTTGATCATAATGTTGTTCTATTATCGAGTCGCAAGCTGTATTTCAACCTGATGTCTGAAAGTTAAGATACGGACTTAAAATTAAATAATCTGAGAAATGACCCTTATGTCCTTCTTTTAGGTGGGGCTCCGTCATCATCGAGTTTTCAAAATCCGTTAAGTCGGAGAGTCTAACCGTTGTGGTCATAGTCAAGTTACGGAGTTATTGGCGAAAACGACATGTCAATAGGACACCCGGATTGTAAGTTATGCATTGAGATGTATATATATATATATTTTTTAAAAAAATATACTCAAATAACCTTGATGTTTTTCAAATCCTTGGAATACGTTAGTTCAAATCACTTAAATAACATTTTGTTTATTGCTACTATAAGTTTAAATTTCTCAAAATCAACACAAAACATCTCATAACCCTCATTTATAGACAAAAGCCAAGTTAAGACCCTTTTTAAGCCCATAAATAGGAAAACCTCTTTCAAACATTTTATTTACAGCACTCTAATTGGGAAAAAGAAGAAGAAGAAGAGAAAAAGAAGAATAAGAGGTTGAGACCCAATCCTCTGCTAGTTAAAGGTGAGTGCATAAATTAGGAGCACACGTGTACGTTGGGGTTTCCTTCAAAACCCTATTGTCGGAATTGTTGTATTAGAGTTAAGTTATCGCTGAATTTTATTTAAGGTCAGATTCTTGCTAGCTTGATTGCTGAAATTGTTGTATTAGGGTTAGGTTATCGCTGAATTTCATTTAAGATTAGATTCTTGCTAGATTTATTACTGATTTTACTGTTTTAGGGTTAGGTTTTTGCTGGCTTTTCATTTAGGGTTAATAGATTTTCTTAGATTTTCATAGGTATTGCTGGAATTATGTATTCATGGAATTATGTATTGCTGGAATTTAGTGTTGCTGGAATTAGATATTGCTAGAATTTGGTATTGCTGGAATTAGATATTGCTGAAATTTGGTACTGCTGGAATTAAGTATTGATAGAATTATGTATTGCTGGAATTTGGTACTGCTGGACTTAGGTATTAGGTATTACTAGAATTATGTATTGTTGGAATTTGGTATTACTGGACTTAGGTATTAGGTATTGCGGAAATTATAAAGCCCTATAAACGATAATTTATTGCTGAATATTCTTTTAAAGCCCTAAGCAGACTAACTTTTCTGATTTCAATTCGTTCGGTTATTACTGGATTTTCTTAGAGTTAGTTGATTAGGTTATAAATGGAAGATTAGATGATAGATATGATTTAGTTTTATTTAAAGTTATACATCTTTCTAACGGTTTGTCTCTTTTATCCTTACAATATCCGCCCGCTACCTGTTTGTTAAATTGTTTCAAATAAATATCCTTCATCCTTTTAATGTAATTACTTCTTGAGAAAGAACATGCTTATAGCATGAAGTTTTATAGCAGAATAAATCTCAGATTGGAGTTAGATTGGCTAAGTCATGTGCATATCATGTGCATGATTCCTAGTTGTTGTATCATTGTATGCTTGAGAGTGAATGATTCATCTCATGATATGGTGATCATAGTGGGTTGTGGTGCAACACACGATGTGTCTATGATGAGTATGTAAACCGTCTAGATACATGATGTGTCACATGAGATCCTTATGAGGAACTTAAATGTGGAACTTAAATGTATGAGGAGACCACATGAGAGAGGTCGTCCTATACTTGCCTTGAAAACCATGACATGTTGTGCTTGTATGTGAGCTTATGCATATGAACATACTTTGTTATAACTTGAGTTGGACACCATACCAGAAATGTATAATGCGACAGGACATGATTAGATGGTCCGTGGGTGAAAGTCCCTAAACCCCGATTGGTACCATTGGGAACGACCAATGCTTAAATCGGGTGGAAGAACAGAGCACTGAAATTCTGAAATACCAAAGTAGGCAGTGACTCCCACCGACGTGTGTCGATTGGTTGAGAGGTTTGACCTGACCTGCTTATGAGTAAGTAAAGATAGGTTGTGTGTGACGAGCTCATAAATTGTCCGCTATCATTTTGTCAGGTGACTTATGACTTTTCGCTGTTAGGCAGATAGTGAGGTGCAATACAAGTGGGTTAGACTAGTTCGGCTCGTGAACTATGTAATCCCACCTATGTAGTTGACCACGGTGGAAAAGTCTATACAAATGGGTAGAAGTCCCACCGCTGTTTTAGACTTTAGTGATCCAATTGGAAAATACGAAAAGTTGTGGAAATGTTGAAAGAGTGTGTATGTTACAAGTAGGTAGAAGTCTCACCTCTGTATATAAAAATGATTTGGAAGGCTGTGCATTCATGTGCATTAAATGAGCATGACACGGAACATGCATTTTCATGGCACACACGCACTCATTGGGCTTAGTAGCTCAAGCTTTCCTTTCTATTTTTTTTCAGATGAGAGTAGGGAGCTGCAAGAGTAGAGACTATAGACTCCAGTTTTCATTTTTGTTTTGTACATATCAGTGTGTATATTTTTTTGTAATATCATACATATGTACATCAGGTATAGTAAATATGACGTGGTTTATGTGTTGATTTTTGTAACGCCCTGAAAATCAGGAGTCGAGTAGCAACTCAACACCCGAGTTCCAAAACATCACTTACGCAACATAAATGCTTATGATTGAATGTTGTCTGTATTAGTGCAATAATCATGAGTGGGATTATACCAAAACAGTAATTCATACTCCAGATCAAGTTATAAAACGCAAGCGGAAGACTAAAAGATGTATATAAATGTATATAAAGCAAAAACGTCACAATCGGTCTCCAGAGTATGAACACCTTACAGAGTCACCATATACATGTCTGAAGTTCAAAAATCAAAATGCCAAAAATGGTACAACTTGTAGTACACCCTGTAGCCCCGTCATCTGAATGGCCTAAACGTAGCCTCCAGAGAACTGCGTGAAGGAGAACTCATCCTGATCGTCATAGTAATCAGGCTCAGTATCCAGTATCTCGTCAATACCTGCATCTAAGACAGGGTCTGGTGGGTATCCAGAACACCGTCCCGTAACGTGGGAGTGAGTAGCTAACTCAGTAGAACAATAAAGCACAGGTTAACATGTTATCAATTCAGTCAAGTAGTAATGATAAAGTAGTACAATCAACATTCCTAAGTACTGTAATTAATGCAAGGATGAGATGCGATCATGATGCATGCCCCTCGCCTAATCACCCTCATACGGCACCATCTTACGTCCGGAGCATGCGTTCATCCCTCAGTGCTTCACATCTTCCAGGCACATGCAATGCGATGATGAGCATGATTACCGAGTTGTTATTAGTCCATTTCAAACAGCAGTATTGGAAAACTAGGGAACCTCCCTTATATCATTCTCAAACAATGATCCATTCTATGGTCGTCAATCCTAGATAATCTCATACGATAGTGTGGTTCTAGGTCACTTGAAGGGCTGTCAGGGCTGTTACACGGAATCATTACACCACTCCCCCATCACCTTATCAATACAGGTCTAGTTTGTACTCTTATTGCTACGGAAGGGTCGTCGCCTCCACATAGACTCAGAATACTCTCGAGGTCACTATAAAGAGCTATCAGGGCTGTTACATGGAATCGTTACACCACTCCCCCATCACCTTATCAGTGTAGGCCGACAGCTCGAATATAGTGTCTCATACCACCATAATCGGTTCACAAGTCTAGTTGCTCAATGGTCACTACAGGGAGGCTCGTGGCCCCAGCGTAGGCCGACAGGTTGACCACGGTGTCCCATACCACCATGCCCGGCTCATGAGTCTTAGTGGATCGAGGTACCAAGGTTAACGGGGTTACACTGGTATGTTTGGTACCCTAGGTTCAAGCAGTGGCGTCTAAACATGGTGAACATACATTAGACAGATCGGGTTACTTGACGAGCCTAACTAGCACGAGCGCACATTGCATCGATCGACATGAAGTGTATAAGCACTCCGTGCATAAGCACTCCGTGTGGCCTAACCACTGCCGAAGACTAACATACGACTCGGGTTCGTCAAACACATCCTACGTGGCGAAGGAATCTCAACCACGAATTCAAGTCTGTTAGCGATCGCCTGGACTATAATCATAGCCCCAATCACATTCAATCCTTAACCAGAAGCATGTAGAGTAATGCAGAATAAACAAATTAATTCAAGTATGTTAACAAGTATGTCATAAAGCATGTTATAAAGTACAATATAAACAGGAAATACAACACATATATTTCATAACTAAGCGATTAAATTAAACAACTAACATGGAGGAAATCATTTACATCTCTAAGTTAGTTGAGAATCCTATCTCAACACTTACCTAAAGCACAATTATCTAAGCACTTACTCTTACAAGCATTTTCACAAACACTTAGCATACACTTATTAACATACAAAACGTATTTTAGCAAAAACATGTATTAGGGCGAATCCTTTCGCCGAGTAAGTATCACACTTATATCTAGCATGTACATATAGTAATTTATCATAGCAAACACACTTTCAAAAATTGTACGTATACGGTACTTTCTACAATTATACAGAATACACTATAAACCATAATTTGCATACGTAATTGAATCACAGAACGAACAACGCATTGTACATGTAAAACGGCATCCAGATCATGAATCTATCATTATCTGGCATTAAAAGCCTTGAAAACCATAACCTATACGTCTAAAGTCCGCACCTTACGCCGATAAACACGTAACGGAGTCAGTTTAAACACCAAGCCTTTATCAACGGTAGAATGGCAACCTATGGCATGAAATAGGTTAGCTATTTCATCACTTGTAACAATCATAACCCTAGAACGGATTAGGGTTAGGGTTTCTTACCTAGAAACGAAGCTGGAATCACCGGAAAAGCGATTAGATCGGAGTAATTAAGCACGTAAGATAGTAGGGTAGGGTATCAAGAAGGATCTCTCACTTCTCACACACTTTCTCTCTCTTTCTTCTCTTCTCCCCTAGGGTTTTCTCAAATTCATATGGTGAGAATGAGAGAGGGTTTAAGGTCCTTATATAAGCCTAAAACTCTCCAAAACAGACTCAAGATTAAGGTATACTTAGGTTATGTCCAAAGCAGATCTGTTTCAGCTCAACGGAGCACTTCTAGAGCCCCCCCCCCCCCCTTGAGCTAAAGGTCAGACTTAAGCTCACTGACTATGGATCTAGGTCGAGTTAAGTTTTTATTCCAATCGGGTTTCTAGATCACATGTGGTAGACCAGTTTCAGTTCAACGATCACCGAAACTCGATCAGGATTACAAGTACACAAACATTTATGGGAAATGTTTCCTGATCCGAGGGTGTATTTGGGTCAGATTCCGACGGTCTGATTGCTTATATTTGGCCCGCAAATATCAAGTCTCAGATTACTTAAATTTCATTTAATTTCTAAAGAAAACTAGGTTTTCTCACACTCTTCACTCTGGGCTCAAGCGAATAGCCGTGGGACACTATCTGGTTTTGATTTTCGAGATGGTTGTCAAGCCCAGCAAGGCAATACTAATTCTATAACTTCGTATTATTCGGACTTTTGATGTACGGTCCAGATCGGATACAGAGATTCAATGTGCTCTCGAGAGTAGTCGGGTAATGAGTTTGATCCTAGATTTTAGGGTAACCTAGCGTCAAAGATTCTGCAAGTTTTGGGTCTTGGAGATCGTATTTAAAGCGATTCAAGCAAATTTCGTAGCTAATCTAGTTTAACATTTAGTTAACTTTGTCTAATTTCTAAAGGATTTGATCCTAAGTGATTTCTTCCTGAGGTGGTACTCGGGCCATTGTACGAAACTTGTCGAGTGGTTACAATCTACCCCTCTTAATGAAAAATTTTGTCCTCAAAATTAGTACCTTTTCGTACTCCTCGAGAAGCTGAGGGTAGTTCTTTCAGATTTCAGCTTCAGTCTCCCAGGTAGCTTCCTCCTCTGTATGATGCATCCAAAGTACCTTCACGAGTGGAATCACCTTACTGCGCAACACCTGCTCCTTCCTGTCTAGGATACGTGTCGGACGCAGTACATATGTAGCATCTTCGCTCAATTGCACCTGCTCCCAATGGATGATGTGCGAAGGATCAAGGACGTATTTCTTCAGCATAGATACATGAAATACGTTGTGTACGCCCGCGAGTGGTGTAGGCAAAGCGAGACGATATGCCACCGCTCTCACTCGATCAAGTATCTGAAACAGGCTAATAAACCGCGGCGTAAGCTTCCCCTTTTTTCCAAACCGAAGAACTCCCTTCATAGGGGAAACTCTAAAGAATACGTGATCTCAAACCTTAAACTCAAGTGGTCGCCGCCTCGTATCAGCATAACTCTTCAGTCTGCTCTGAGCTGTCAAGAGTCGACGCCTGATAATGTCGATCTTCTCCGAGGTCGCCTGTACTAACTCCGGGCCAATCAAGCTACGCTCGCTAACCTCAGCCCAACAATGCGGTGCTCTGCAAGGACGCCCATATAAGGCCTCGTAAGGAGTCATACCGATACTTGCCTGAAAACTGTTATTGTAGGCGAACTCTGCATACGGGAGGCAGTCATCCAACTGTCCTTAAAGTCTAACACATAGGCCCGCAACATATCTTTTAAAATCTGATTCAACCGCTGTCTGCCCGTCGGTCTGAGGGTGAAACGCGGTACTGAACTTCAGCTTCACACCCATCACTTCCTGGATACGAGTCCAGAAGATAGATGTGAATCGCGTGTCTCGATCCGACACCATCTCTAAAGGAACTCCATGCAGACGGACTATCTCTCTGATGTATAACCTGGCCAAGTCATCTACAGAGTTCGTAACTCTGATAGGGAGAAAATGAGCTGATTTGTCAACCGGTCCACAATCACCCAGATGGAATCATGTCCCTTCCTCGTCTTCGGCAGCCCCGATTGAAATCCATAGAGATGAAGTCCCACTTCCATTCAACTATGGGCATGGGCTAAAGGAGTCCAGGAGGTCGGCGATGCTCAGCCTTGACCTGTTGACACGTGAGACAACGAAAAACATACTCTGCGATATGGACCTTCATATTGTCCCACCAATACGATCTCTTCATATCCTGATACATCTTCGTGCTACCAGGATGCATCGCAAGCTTCGAATTGTGAGCTGTCTCAAGAAGCTCCTGTCTCAAGTCCTGAATATCCGGGACCCATAGGCGGCCACGGTATCGTAGGCCCCCATTTGTGCCAACTCTCCACTCAGAGTTCACATCATCACTAGCTTGCTCTCGAAGCTCAGACAACCATTCGTTGCCCTTCTGGGCCTCAATAATCCGATCATCAATAAGTGGCTGCACCCGAACGTGTGCGACACACTCAAATGGTTCTTCCACTGTGAGTTTCTACTCGAAGTTCTGCATGAACTCCAACATATCCCACTCTGCTATCATCAGCGGAGCCGCAAATGCTATAACCTTCTTGCGGCTCAACGCATCTGCCACAAGGTTGGCTTTGCCAGGATGGTAGGAAACCTCGAATCTGAAGTCCTTCAAGGTCTTCATCCATTGGCGCTGCCTCATATTTAAGTCCCGCTGAGTGAATATATACTTAAGGCTCTTGTGGTCGCAGAAAAACTCAAACTCCTCTCCGTAGAGGTAATGTCTCCAGAGTTTCAATGCGAATATGACCGCTGTTAATTCAAGGTCGTGAGTAGGGTAATTCTCCTCGTGCTTCCTTAATTATCTTGAGGCATACGCAATCATCCTGTCCTTCTACATAAGGACACAGCCCAAACCAATGCGAGACGCATCAGTGTATATAGTGTACTAACCCCTTACTCTGGCAATACTAGCACAGGGGCGGACATCAACTTGTCCTTCAGCTCCTGAAAAGCTGCTTTCGCCTTCTCATTCCAGGCGAACTTCAGATCCTTTCGTGTCAACTGTGACAACGGTCTGGCAATCTTCGAGAAGTCCCGAATGAATCGTCGGTAATAGCCTGCCAGACCAAGGAAACTCCTCACCTCGAATCGAACCAGGTACGCTCTGGGCCCCGAATCTGAGCTGCGACTACCTTAGCAAGGTCCACCGCTATCCCATCTTTGGACACTACATGTCCCAGGAACTTGACTTCCCCAGAAGTCGCATTTCTTATACTGCGCGAACAACTGGTTCTTCCTCAGAGTATCAAGGACTGCCTGTAAGTGTTCCTCATGCTCTTCCCAACTCGTAGAGTACACCAGGATGTCATCGATAAACACGATGATGAATCAGTATAGGAATAGCCGAAATACCCGGTTCATCAAGTCCATAAATACGGCTGGTGCGTTTGTGAGACCGAACGACATCACAAAGAACTCGTAATGCCCAAAGCTAGTCCTGAAGGCCGTCTTCTGCACGTCTTCATCCCTGACGCGCAACTGATGATACCCTGATTGTAAATCGATCTTCGAAAAATACTTTGCCCCCCTCAACTGATCAAACAGGTCGTTTATCCTAGGCAAAGGATATTTATTCTTCACGGTCAACTGATTCAACTTGCGGTAATCAATACACAGTCATAACGACCTGTCTTTCTTCTTCAGGAACAACATAGGGGCTCCCCAAGGAGACACACTAGGTCGTATAAAGCCCTTCTCTACGAGCTCGTCAATCTGTTTCCTCAGCTCTTCCATCTCACATAGAGGCATCCGATACATGGGCAATGAAATGAGGGTCGCACCAGGCATAAGATCAATAGTAAAATCGATCTCACGTTGAGGAGGTAATCCAGGAATCGTCCTGAACACATCTAAAAAGTCCCAAACTACTGGCATGTCTCCTAATGTCGACCCCCCAACATGCTTAAGTAAAGCGGCATAACACTCAACACGACATGGCCAACTAACCTGCACTGGAAAAGTGAAGACCGTGCCGTCTGGTCCGCTGGCTGTCACGACCCAATTATCATAATCAATCTCTACCTTCATCTCGGTGAGCCAGTCCATACCGAGGATAATGTCGTAGTGTCATAATGGGGCGACAATGAGGTCAATGAATACTGTCCTACCACCCAAATCTACTGAGCAACCCACACACATCCGTGTGACATCCAAAAAAGTCTCAGTAGCAGTAGTGAGTCTCATTCCCTTCGTAGAAGTAGTATGTAAAGCTAGACGCTTAACTGCCACATAGGAAATGATAGAAGTAGTGGACCCAGTGTCCACCAACAAGGAGACGGGTGTACCTTGAACATGGGTTGTACCCTCAAAAGCCATCGGGGCCGTAATCGATGTCTCAGGTGCTTCAGCTACAAGCGTATGTACTTGAGCCAACTGTTGACGGTTCGGCTGTGGAACAATGGGCTGTTAAGGCGGCCTGAAATGAGATGCAGGAGGTCTGAAGGAAGGATGAGCAGGGGCAGTCCGTAGAGGTGAAGCCGATATAGCCTGTGGGCAAGGGCGATCAATCCTCTGCGGTGGAGAAAACCCGTTATCCCTCATCCGAGCAAAGCATCTCTCTACAGGGTGACCCGATCTCCCATAGTATGTACAGGTCACACCTGGACGCCTCACCGGAACTACTGGCATCGTGGTCCTGGGGGGAGAGTCGATGCGAGGCCTCTTACCGAGGAAAGGCCTGCTCTGAATATCTGGTCGAAGTCTCGTAACCATAGCACCACGGGAACGTGTCAGCCGATCAACATCCTGCTCTGCCCTCATAAACATATGTATCAGCTTGGCATAGGAGGGTATACTGATACACCACATCTTCGACCGGATGTCAGGTCGCAAGCCCTCTAAAAAATGTCGTATCCGTATCTGCTCGTCAGCAAGAATGGTCGGGACATATCTGCCCAACTCAGTGAATTGATGCTCGTACTCCGTAACAGTCATGCCTCCCTGCCTGAGGCGCAAAAACCCATTCTCCCTCTCGTGTCAGTAGGTCTGAGGGTAGTATTTCTCATGGAAACGAAACTTGAAAGCTGCCCAAGTCCATGCATATCCAACTGCCACTGTCCGTAGGGCACTGTCCTATCATAAGCTAGCTTCCTTCTCAAACATGAAAGTGGCCAGCTCAACCTGCTCCTGCTCCGTACAATGGAGCATCCGTAGCATCTTAGAGATGCGGTCTAACTAGTATTCAGCCTCCTCGGGTCTGTGAGAACCCGTGAAAGTAGGAGCCCTCAAGTGCTGGAATCGTTTAAGAAGACCGCGAGTACCCACGTCCCCCGTAAGGTACGCAGTAGGTGTGGGTGGAGGCACATCCTCAGCCTGAGCAGGAGGCTCTGTAGTCTCAGCAAGACGTGTAGATGATGAAGGTGGAGTCGCACTTCCACCCTGAGATAAGGCCCCTGCAATAGTGGTCATAAGCTGCTAATGCTGCTGCATCTGCTGCTGATGCATCATCATCATCAACTACTCAAACCTATCAGTAGGTGGAGCAGCCTATGGCTCATACTGTGTCGAAGAAGATGCCCAGTTCTGCTCGCGAACCGGTGGTATGAAAGATGACAGTCCAGCTGTAGGACCAGTGAAAGGCTGAGACGTAGGTCTTGTCTCACGATCCGGGCCCAAGCCAGGGTCCGTACAACCATCTCTGTAGGAAGGAGTCTAGTCCATCATATCAGTGAGTAGGAGGTATGCCGTACTCCGCGTATATTTCCGTGGCATGCCCTATACAACATAGGGTGCAACGCAAATGAGATGAAGCATAGCTACACAATACATAATCACTTAAGCATTCCACACACTTCATAGCAAAAGAGGCTGTATGCATTTCATTACCAAAATTGTCATAATACATGGAATACAGAGTTACATGAAGCATGACAGGAGATGCATGGGAGCTACTACAACCAAAGCCTCAAACATCCAAAACATTCTACAAACTACTACACCCAACAACATGAAAACATAAACATCCTAAGGCAGTAACCAAAGCAAAATACAAGACAACAGTACGGATGACTAGACATCCGAGTCTGTTGATGGAGAAGGGGTACCCTTATCCTTCAAGCAGCACATAATATTTTTTAACGCGCGAGTTACTTTCTTAAACTTGTGCTTCACAAGGCCCCGAAGATCCATGACATCCTGTCGCAGGATAGCCTAACCCTGTCATAGCTCAGCATGATCCTCCTCCAGTCGAGCTATACGAGCATCCCAAGCAGCCCGACCAGTGTCTTGCACCGGTGTCGTAGGAGGGGAGCTCTCCTCAGCATCTTGGGCCTCCTCGAACGTGTAGGGCGGCTAGGCCCAGCTTCATCTGCGGCCCCCTTCCTCTTTCCCATGAGAGAAAGGATGGTAGAAATCGAGAAAAGGGCCGAAATGAACTCAAAGAAGGCCATGGAAGTGGAGAAAAAGGGGAAATGGGGGCTGAAGTTTTGGTTCTGCACGAGTTTAAACCTCAACATGGATTGTAAAGGCCCCAAAAGACAGGGTTTGAAGAAAGGAAATAAAGAAATAGGATGGGTTGAGGGCTTACACGATTTTAAGCTTCAAATGAGAGGGTGTGGGCGCTCAAATAAGGAAAAACGGAAAGGGTAGAGGGTAGGTGCTGCTGTGAACGATGGAGGGGTATGGGTTTTAATATAAATTAGTGGAATGGGCGATTGGAGGGGAGGTTTGAGAGGGAAAATCAGATTTTGGAAGGAAAGGGAGAGCTTGGAGGGGATGTTTATGAAGGAGGGGTGCTTTTAGGGTGGTTTTAAACCACTGCCCCTATACCAGTGGGCCACCCTAAGCCCCAAAGTGCGTCGGCCCACACGGCCCACCCGGCCGGGCACGAAAACCGGTGAGGCCTCGCCGACCTGGCGAGGGCCTCGCCACTCTCTGGAAGGTTTAGCGATGCCTCGCCATTTGGGCGAGGTCCTCGTGACCCCTAGGCCCAAAAATGATGTGGGTCCCACCCTGGGTCCCTCTGGATAAGCGTGGGTAGGCCCACGACCCCGTTTTGTGTCGTTTCGGACAGTTTTGGGATGTTTCTGATACATAGTTGTACGTACCGATTTCTAATGGCTGTGATGGGGTGAATTTTGATCTAAACCCGTCGTTTGACAGTCTAGAAGTGTTTTGGGATCGACTCGTGCGATCTCGGTTGAGTACAGACTTAAACAAAACGACCAATTTCAGTGAACTTCGCCAATTGGCAAAATCGGAATACCTAGGACTGTTTTCTACATTTTCTCGCACCCTCCTATGTCAAAATGCGCAGCATACGTCGTGTGACCATAACCCAAGTCCGGTTTAATCCAAATCATGCTCTGATACCAACTTGTAACTCCATGAAAATCGAGGGTCGAGTAGCAACTCAACACCTGAGTTCCAAAACATCACTTATGCAACATAAATGCTTATGATTGAATGTTGTCTGTGTTAGTGCAATAATCATGAGTGGGATTATACCAAAACAGTAATTCATACTCCAGATCAAGTTATAAAACACAAGCAGAAGACTAAAAGATGTATATAAATGTATATAAAGCAAAAACATCACAATCGGTATCCAGAGTATGAACACCTTACTGAGTCACCATATACATGTCTGAAGTTCAAAAATCAAAATGCCAAAAATGGTACAACTAGTGGTACACCCTATAGCCCCGTCATCTGAATGGCCTAAGCGTAGCTTCAAAGAACTACATGAAGGAGAACTCATCCTGATCATCATAGTAATCAGGCTTAGCCTCCAGTGTCTGGTCAATACCTGCATCTAAGACAGGGTCTGGTGGGTGTCCAGAACACCGTCCCGTAACGTGGGAGTGAGTAGCTAACTTAGTGGAACAATAAAGCACAGGTTAACATGTTATCAATTCAGTCAAGCAGTAATGATAAAGCAGTACAATCAACATTCCTAAGTACTATAATTAATGCAAGGATGAGATGCAATCATGATGCATGCCCCTCGCCTAATCACCCTCATACGGCACCATCTTACGTCCGCGGCATAGGTTCATCCCTCAGTGCTCCACATCTTCCAAGCACATGCAATGCGATGATGAGCATAATTACCAAGTTGTTATTAGTCCATTTCAAACAGCAGTATTGGGAAACTAGGGTACCTCCCTTATATCATTCCCAAACAATGATCCATTCTAGGGTCGTTAATCCTAGATAATCTCATACGATAGTGTGGTTCTAGGTCGCTGCAAGGGCTGTCAGGGCTGTTACACAGAATCGTTGCACCACTCCCCCATCACCTTATCAATACAGGCTTAGTTTGTACTCTTGTTGCTACGGAAGGGTCGTCGCCTCCACGTAGACTCAGAGTACTCTCGAGGTCACTACAAAGGGCTGTCGGGGCTGTTACACGGAATCGTTGCACCACTCCCCCATCACCTTATCAGTGTAAGCCGACAGCTCGAATATAGTGTCCCATACCACCATAATCGGCTCACGAGTCTGGTTGCTCAATGGTCACTACGGGTAGGCTCGTGGCCCCAGCGTAAGCCAACAGCTCAACCACGGTGTCCCATACCACCATGCCCGGCTCATGAGTCTTAGTGGGGTTACACTGGTAAGTTTGGTACCCTAGGTTCAAGCAGTGGCGTCCAAACATGGTGAACATATATTAGACAGATCGGGTTACTTGACGAGCCTGACTAGCACGAGCGCACATTGCAACGATCGACATGAAGTGCATAAGCACTCCGTGTGGCCTAACCACTGCCGACGACCAACATACGACTTGGGTTCGTCAAACACATCCTACGTGGCGAAGGAATCTCAACCACGAATTCAAGTTTGTTACCGATCGCCTGGACTATAATCATAGCCCCAATCACATTCAATCCTTAACTAGAAGCATGTAGAGTAAAGCAGAATAAACAAAGTAATTCAAGTATGTTAACAAGCATATCATAAAGCATGTTATAAAGCACAATATAAACAGGAAATACAACACATATATTTCATAAGTAAGCGATTAAATTAAACAACTAACATGGAGGAAATCATTTACATCTCTAAGCTAGTTGAGAATCCTATCTCAAAACTTACCTAAAGCACAATTATCTAAGCACTTACTCTTACAAGCATTTTCACAAACACTTAGCATACACTTATTAACATACATAACATATTTTAGCAAAAACATGTATTAAGGCGAATCCTTTCGCCGAATAAGTATCACACTTATATCTAGCATGTACATACAGTAATTTATCATGGCAAACACACTTTCAAAATTCGTACATATACGGTACTTTCTACAATTATACAGAATACACTATAAACCATAATTTGCATACGTAATTGAATCACAGAACAAACAATGCATTGTACATGTGAAACGGCATCCAGATCATGAATCTATCATTATCTGGCATTGAAAGCCTTGAAAACCATAACCTATACGTCTAAAGTCCGCACCTTATGCCGATAAATGCATAACGGAGTCAGTTTAAACACCAAGCCTTTATCAACGGTAGAATGGTAACCTATGGCATGAAATAGGTTAGCTATTTCACCACTTGTAACAATCATAACCCTAGAACGGATTAGGGTTAGGGTTTCTTACCTAGAAACGAAGCCGGAATCACCGGAAAAGCAATTAGATTGGAGTAATTAAGCACGTAAGATAGTAGGGTAGGGTATTAGGAAGGATCTCTCACTTCTCACACACTTTCTCTCTCTTTCTTCTCTTCTCTCTCCTAGGGTTTTCTCAAATTCGTATGGTGAGAATGAGAGAGGGTTTAAGGTCCTTATATAACTTAAAACTCTCCAAAACAGACTTACGATAAAGGTATACTTAGATTATGTCCAAAGCAGATCTGTTCCAGCTCAACGGAGCACTTCTGGAGCCCCCCCTTGAGTCAAAGGTCGAACTTAAGCTCACTGACTATGGATCTAGGTCGAGTTAAGTTTTTATTTCAATCGGGTTCCTAGATCACACGTGGCAGACCAGTTTTCAGTTCAACGGTCACCGAAACTCGATCAGGGTTACAAGTACACAGACATTTATGGGAAATGTTTCCTGATCCAAGGGTGTATTTGGGTCAAATTCCGATGGTCTGATTGCTTATATTTGACCCGCAAACATCAAGTCTCAGATTACTTAAATTTCATGTAATTTTTAAAGAAAACTAGGTTTTCTCACACTCTTCACTCTGGGCTCAAGCGAATAGCCGTGGGACACTATTTGGTTTTGATTTCCGAGATGGTTGTCAAGCCCAGCAAGGCGGTCCTAATTCTTTAACTTCGTATTATTCGGACTTTCAATGTGCAGTTCAGATCTGATACAGAGATTCAATGTGCTCCCGAGAGCAATCGGGTAATGAGATTGATCCTAGATTTTAGGGTAACCTAGCGTCAAAGATTATACAAGTTTTGGGTCTTGCAGATCGTATTTAAAGCGATTCAAGCAGATTTTGTAGCTAATCTAGTTTAACATTTAACTAACTCTGTCTAATTTTTAAAAGATTTGATCCTAAGTGATTTCTGCTTGAGGTGGTACTCGGGCTATTGTACGGAATTTTTCGAGTCATTACAGTTTTGCCCTGAGTTGCTCAATTGTACACAGTAATATATATTGAAGATGATGAAATTTTGAGAAATGCAACGTGTTTGTTGGTTTTACTTTTAGAAATCCTTCTTGTGGAACTCCGCCTATGGGACTTAGTATGTGCTACTTGAAAGTCCCAATAATCAGAGTTCTACGGAGGCTGTCAATCAAAATTTGATGTATAGTAATCATGGATTACCAACACTAGATTTAGGTTCCTGACACCCTTAGCCCACAACCATAGATTCTATATGGAAAAAAATATATTTGAAAACAATTTAAAATATGCTCCACTTCCTCGGGCTTGCCATCTGTACGGGAGTGGATAGTACAAGATCACTTTTTCGACTGAAGATGACGCTAGAAAATGGTGTCAGACGGAGTGGTGATGGATCTAGAGAAGAATCTTAAGAAGGAAGATGATAGGTCGAGGTCGGGAATGAAAATAGGGCCCTCGGCTTTGGCCCGCATAAATGGGTCCATACACTGACTGTGGTCTCATTTTTGCGTTTCAGTCGAATCCACTTCGTCTATTATAGCTGAAATTTTGAGGAAGTAAATTGTCCAAAGAATGACCAACATCTTCCTATCAGGTGGACCACACCACAACCAAACAATAGGTGCTGTTCCAGCCACCATTGAGAGTTTTTTCTCCTTATGGGTCACATATAGTCCGTAATGGCGTGCAGATAACATCTTCTCAAAAGAAATCCTGGGCTATGAACATTCAATGGATTGGATCTACCTTCCAATGAGCTGCATGATCGGATGCAACATCGTGCATCAAGAAGAGGTTCGTTCGGAGCTTCTTGTGCAAGCGATCAAAATTCGTACCGACTTGATGGTGCACACTAGCTCTGTGGGGCCACCATCCATGTATGTATGTGTCTGATCCATGATCCATGCGGTATATCTAATTTACGAATTATTCTAAGGCACGTTCCCAAAATTCAATCATATCTAAAATTCCAAACTTTTTTGAACTACCAAGAGGTTTTCAATGGTAGCATGAAAGTCATACTTTTTCCTGTGGGCTGGTCCACTTGATCTTTATATATGCTTCGATTTTAAGGTCTTGCATTAATACGACCTCATGAAACGGATGGATGGTACGAATTAAATACTTAAAATACAATGGCCCCCACACACGTCACTCAATAGAGTGTCAATACTAAACCATACTCCCTCCCACCATCGTTACAAAGGCTCCAAGGCGGGGTGATTTTGTCCGTAAAAATTTAGAAAATTGGTTAAAAGGTTAAGAAAGGAGTTTGTTGAAAACGCCTGGTTTTTATTGCGTACGGCATTGCTACAAGGCCATTTCGGTCAAAATCCTTTGTAAAATTTCTTCGGTAGAAGGAAAAAGAAGAAACCGGCTGGCCATTCATTTTGAGGGCGAATTAGAGCTGACGTGCCATGACACCCACCCCATTTCATTCGTATTACATACAACTGCCTATATAAAATAAAATTAAAAAAAATAAATAAATAAATAAAAAATCAGAGAGGGAGAGGGCTTTCAAACACCTATATTATTTATATTGTTGCAAGTACACCTCTCCTCAGAGAAATCCCACCAAGCAAACGTAAGAAAACTGAAAATGGCGCTGGCAGCTGCTGGCGCTGGCGCTGGAATAAGAAGCAATGCTTTCCGCTCTTCTCTTCCCCGCCTCCTCACATTTCATTCTCCTTCTCTCCGAATCTCCTCTCTCCCTCGCCGTCTACCAGGTACCCTTTCTGGTTCCATTTCCACCCTTTTCTGTTTTCCTTTTAACGATGTTGGGACTCAGTATCATTATCATACATGTTGAGATGGCGCGACTATTTGGATCGTCCATGTTCCCATAATCACACTGCAATTATAATTCTGACCTTTAATTTCTGTAGTTGAATGTGATCCATTGAAAGTTTTCTTTCCAATGTTCTGAATTTGTCTGTAAATACTGGTGGTCAGAACCATCTGTCCACCTCTAGCATATCAACAATAGTACTTTATCATCATTTGTTTTTGAAAGTTAGTACTTTGTCATCATTGTCATCCAGTCTGCCTAAAGTAACAAGAAATAAACTACATACAGGTAATTTTTATTAGTTGTAAAGGGTTTACAGGTAATTCACAGTTAGTGTTTGCATGGGAAATTTCACGTTTGGGTGAGTTACAGCTTTTCACCCCACTTGTAAACATTTCAGAAAGGATAGTTGTTTGGATACCTGTGAGGGCATGTTTGGATGCCTGTAAGTTCTTTAAGTTTTAATTGACTTACCTGTAAGCCACTTATAGATAATCTTGTTTGGATGTAAGCTGTAAGTCACTCACAGGTAAGTTGGTTTTTGTTTTTGCATAATTTGTAAGTTACTTACGGGTAAGAAGCTGTGTATTCACATCGAACCAAGTTTAGTATAGGTAATCATTCCAAAAAGTTATAATTATGTAAAAGAAGCTGGGCACGAAATATACAATTTTGTTAGGCCCGTCTAGATAAATATTTAAGCCAATTCTTATGCTAAACCAATCATCAAGTTGGCCAAAAAAGTGAGCCGATGGATTTAATATACCTATAATATAGAGCAATAACTCAATATAAGAATTGGAAGGAAACTATAACTATGGATTCTTTTGAGGCCATTGAAGACATTAGATTAGCCAGAACTCCAGAATCAGATGTTGATAACAACTCATTTATAGAGCTGGATCGTATATGAATCAAATTGTTGGAAGCAACTCGGCTTTCTCACTCAATGCCAATCCAGAAAGCCTGAATAGAGCCTAATCATTATATAACTTTCGGGGCCCACCAAGTAATCAGATATTCCCACATATCATAAATAAATAAGGAACGACATCTATCCTCAAATCTAATTAATTGTGTAATTTGAGTAACTAATCAGAAATTAAATGAAAATGAATTTTAATTCCAATCAATAATCTCAACATTTAGCAACATACATATTAATGCAAAAAATGTGGCCCACAATAATCAGACACATAATCAGATACTAACAGATAGTAACCTAGATCACATAATAATAATACAAAAAACTTAACAAATCGGCAATGAATACAAATAATCAGACAATAAGGATTCTTGTATGGGGGGGGGGGGGGGGCAGGCCTTGGTGGGATGGACCTCACACAAGATGGTTTAATGAAATAAAAATGGTCCACCTTAATGGGCAATAGTTAAATATAAAAAAAAAATTAAAAATATAAAGAGCAATGGTCCACCATGATGGACTGGAACATGGGACTCGCCTTGATGTATGTTTCATCAGTTCATTATGAGATATGGCCAGGAAAAAAGGATCCAAATCTCAAACGGGCCACACCACTAGAAACAATGGTAATTGAATGCCCATCAACAAAAATTTTTGTGGGCCACAAAAGAGTTGGATCAAGCTTATATTTATGTTTTCCCTTCATCTACATATATGTGACCTTATCAATAGGTTGGATGGCAAATAAACATAACGATAGGCCCTATGTAGCCTTTAATGATGGACGTTCAATCACCACAGTTTCCTGTGATGTGACCCACTTGTGATTTGGATTTGCCTCGCTTTTTTTTTTTTTTTTTTGCCCAAGCCCTAAAACCAGATTGCAGAATTGATGGACGGTGTGGATATATCAATACATAAGGTGGGGCCCACTGTCAAGGCCTCACCGAATCGGCCCGATTCAAAAGCAAGAAAAAGAAGAAGAAGCTTGTAACCTCAGCAACCGGAGAGAGGCACATGGAAATTGGAGAGAGAGAGAGAGAGAGAGAGAGAGAGAGCTGATTGTAGGTAGGTTGTTAGTGCAATTCTCCACCTTCCCCTATTCTAAAAAATCTGAACGTTGGGCTTCTAAGTCATTTACAGGGAAGTGACTTTTCATCCGCAGCCCCCTGCAGTTTCCTAGAAGATTTGCTTGTAAGTCACTTACATGTGAATTTCTTCCCCCAAACACCACTTGGTAAGTCACTTCCTTGTAAGTCACATTTTACCCAACTTACAAGCATCCAAACAGGCAGTAAGATTTCAAGTTGTAAGTCACTTTCACCACAAAGTCGCTTACATGTCGCTTGTTTGAATGTAAGCTATGAATCATTTACTGGTTAATAGTTGTGTATTCACACAAAACACAGCTTGGAATAGGGAATTACTCCAAAATCTTCAAATCACATAAAAAAAGTCTGGCATAAGAACAACATTGGGCTGAGCCCATCTAGATGAATCTTTGAGTTGTTTCTGAGGATAAAACAATCATCGGGTAGTTCACAAAAATGGGCCCACGGATACAAAATACTAATGTGGAGCATCTGCTTAATATAAGAAACAAGAAATGAAAAAGATTAGTTATAAATCCAAGCATTAGTCTTAATTACTAATGTGAGGACATTTTCACACTGGGCTCGAGTGGGGTGGCTTGCAAGATGCAGGGGCACATTCGGGGTGAGTGACCCGCATAACCCATGTATTTGGGGCCGTGTGAGGTGGGTGGCTCGTGTAGGGCGGAACCCATGGATTTGGGCTCACAAGGAGGGTTCGGCTGAGGACCTAACCCATGGACTTGAGACTTGGGCTATGAGATAAAGGGATTAATTTTCCATGCTCTAACAGTTTGAGCTTTTAGAGCAAGTGGTTAATTGTCCTGCATAATCCAAAGCATGCAAAAATGATGGACAAGATCGTTTATAGAATATACGTCTAGTCACGGATGTTTAGGAGCATCAAATCGCTATGATTTTTACAAAGTAGCATGCAAAAAAGGATGGACACGATCGTCCATTGAATAGAGGTCCAATCATAGATGTTTAGAACCATCTAATCGCTGTGGGTTCCACCAAGTAGTGGAAGAAGAGTGGATTAGACCTAATTGATGGTCCATATAGGCGATGTGGATGGCAACAAGCCCAAATGCAATTAGGTACATTGGAAGGTTCCCATACATGTAACCCAATGGATTTTTTTTTTTTTTTTTTTTTTTTAAAAAAAAAAAGCCATTGAAAGTGGGGAAACTTTGGCACATTGTGCTTGAGGTCCGTGCAATCACCCTTGGCCCATCCGTGATGTGCTCTAAGACGATGCTAGGGTGGATGATCTAGGCCATCCATTTGGTGTTCCCTACACTAGGTTTGAAAACTGTGAGAATTTCCATCTAATTCATGAACACTTATTGGATGGTTAAAAATGAAAAATATACAACGATCGTATCTCCACATACAAGTGTCCATGATCAAGTAATAGAGGGGTGCACCTGATGCACGGTTGGTTGGTATACACCAATGTTTTAAATAGAGAATAGTGTGCAGTGTAGCATTCACCCCTCACAGGGCAGCATGGATCATTTGATAACGCATCAAGTAACCATTCCAATCACCGAGTGAAAGATACCTCGTTTCAACACTGAGGTCTTGGTATCGATTCCCTAGTGGGGGTGGCTAACAGTGAAGTGTGAACTGACAGTGGGGTGTCCTAACAAGCTAACAAAAAAAAAAATACCCATTCCAATCCATGGCTGGGAAAACAGTTTAGCTATGAAAAATACAGCTAAAGATGGATTTATTCATCTGATTACTCATCAGATGGCTATAAAAAGAATGCTACAGATGCATGTGGGTGTAGAATAATAGAACAAACCTAAAGTTCCTCATGACAGCCATCAGAAATTACCAAATTCAAACATGCAAATTCACAGATAAATGAAAACAACAAGGCAAACACATATAGCAAAGAACCTATAGGATTGAATCTACCAAAACATAAATAGTAAAAACATATTGATTAAATTATAAAACTCCATCCAAGATTCCGGAAAAATGCAACAGAGTAACCGTTGCACCAAGCAGGCCACAACAAAAGATCTCGGGGCAAAGAACTCACAAAACTCACTCATTGTCTCCACTTTTTGCCTTCTTTTTCTTCTTCACCTTGCTCGCAGTTTGGAGCTCGTCTCCATTAGCAGCCTCTTCACCGCCCTTCTTCTTTTTCTTCTTCTTAGCTGTGCCATTCTGTTCAGAATCCAATCCATTTGTGCCATTAGGAATTTCAGGAACCAGCTCCTCTGCCAACTTGCGCTTCTCTTTCTTCTTCTTCTTCTTCTCAGTCTCAGGCTCAATGGGAGCATCTCCATCCGCAACCTCGGCCAGTTTATCCTCTGCCACAGATACTCCATCTGCACCCTCACTTTTGGCTTTCTTTTTCTTACTTTTCTTTGCCGAAACTTCTGTAGGTCCATCTGTATCCATCTTGTTTTCTTCTCCATCTGCATGCATTTTATATCAAATACTGGACAAATCATACCACCATATATATACATGCTTCACCTAAACTTGAAGAGAGGACCTTTACTTGAAAGAAAATAAAAGAAGGGTAGGCAAGAAAAATTTCCAAAAATTAAGGATGCACCACTTTCTGTAGTGGCCGCACAGTAATCGTTAGTAACTGATTATCAGGGGACTTTAATATCCCCAGATTTTTGGTGTTTACAAATGGTAGGCCCATGGTTCGGTGATTTATAATGTCGATCTGATAGGCCTCAAAAGTGGACGGGCTATGGACCAAATAGCTCCTCGAGGACAACCCAAACACCAATATTGGTGGCCTAAACATCATCATCATCTAAGTCGTTTCCCAAGTAATTGGGTTCAGCTACATGAATCCTTTTCCGGTAATCCACTGTATCAAGGGCGTAGCTTTAGTTAGATCACATGTCTAAAAGAATACAGCACCGGTCCACATCCATCTAAAGAAAGGCCGAAATTTGGTCAGCTAGGATCTTTCTAATCTTTAGGGATTTCGGTCAGGGTTGATACCACTTATTGGCGGGGCCCATCAGGTCAAAGACACCCCCTGAACCATGGCCTCACTCTACAAACCGAAAACCAGAGGGCACTGCATATTCTAGGGTTGAGATCATACAAGGCCCCCATTAATGTTATGAACTAGACAGCAAATAATGAATCTTATCAGAAGCATATAAGGATGGTAACTGGTGGGAGCCAAGTAGAATCCATATTATGTCAACAAGAATCTTGTTTGCATGTGAACAAATCAGAATACCGATTGGCAATGTTTGCAATACTGATAATATCGGCCGATATTATTGGTATCACACATCAACTGTGAGAAACCTATGTGGAGTATAGAAAATCCTGCGTATCACAATGTATTGCTAAGTATAGTTGTGTATAGCCGATATTGCAAAATATCACGCAATATCGGCAATTTCTCCTTTCAAAAAGTCTTTGGTATCAACAATATCGGTCGACACCGACAGAAACTCTGCTGCCTCTTGTGAAAAACTCTTCAAATTTATTTTTTTCATCATTTTCCTTGATTCTAAACACATTGCGGGTGGATTTCAATCCAACCTTCAAATCTTTTGGGAGAAGGCGGAGATTTCAAACCGGAATCAAGATTTTTGCGAATTTGGGGCCAATTTTCATCAGTTAGTGACTTTGTATTCCCATCCATTTGTTTTTTAATTTAAATTAGAGCTGGGTACAGTATGACTCAACTCATCCAACTCGTTTGGACCCGATTCAAACCGAACCGAATGGGTAAGTTGGTCCGAACCAAGTAGGATTCGCCCAATCCTAACTCAAGCTGAGTCAAGTTCGAGTTACCTAGTAACTCGACCTGACTCGACTGGATCTGAAACCGACTCGACTCATATTCAGGTATATATATAATTAAAAACCCTAGTTTACACACCGCACCCAACCACAACCCCGACCCGATCCCAAACTCCCTCCCTCCATCCTCCTCTTCCATACCCAGCAACCACCTCTCTCAGACCCGGCAGCCAGCCACCACCACTCTCTTATCCACTTCCTCCCTCCCTCATCTCTCGATGCGAATCAGTGCCAACTCGGTACTTTTGAGCGGGTTGGACTCAGTCCGGATTATTCTAGGCTAGACCTGAACTCGAATCGATTCAGGCATGCTGGACTTGGTACCAAATCGAGTTCGGGTCAAGCCGATTTCAAAACCGGATCGAGTCAGGTCAGCCCTAGCTCGGTCCGACTCAACTCGATGCCCAGCTCTAATTTAAATCATACGAAATCAGTGCCAAAATGTTAAAAATTCTTGATTCTCCAAGTTTTGCATTGAAAATCAAGGATTTCAACTTTGATTTCAACATTTAAGGGTAGGTGGTCCGATTTGGGGGAAATTGAAAATTTTCAAAATTTCCCCAATTTCTCTCAAATTGGTTGCGATCTTACACTCCAAACATAAATCAAATATGCATGAAGACTAATCTACTAATTCATAAAGTTTTTGTAATTTTTTGAAAATAATAATAATAATAATAATTTGTTAAAATATTTTTTTTTGAAATTCCACTTCTAGTAGTGGTCAATTGAGTCCAATTTCTCAGTATGTAGGAGTGTATGATGAAATCATCATCATATACACTCTAATTTCGAAATTTGAAGTCCGAATTGGGCAAAGTTAGGAAAAATTCAAAATTTTCCCACTTTCTCCCAAACAATGTTTTAAATATTGACGATATCGGTAGAGATATATCCCAAGATATATCTTGTATCTCAACTATGCGATATGAAACGCACCGGTAGTGCCGATATATCCTACATGTTCGATCCAATGAGCATTTTCAATTTCCAATCCTTTTTTTTTTTTTTGAAATTATGTTAAATCAGTGTCAAATGGTTACAAATCCATTGGTTCTTCATGTTTTGCATGAAAAATCATAGAGTTGGAGCTTCGATTTCGATATCCATTGGTCTTCATGTTCTCCATGTTTGTTTTTTTTTTTTGAATTTTTCCTTCAACTAGCTGTCAATTGAGACTAATTTCTAAGTATTTAGGAGTATTTGATGAAATGATCATCACTTGCACTCTAATTTCGAAATTTGAGTGTAAATATTTAGGAGTATTTGATGAAATGATCATCACTTGCACTCTAATTTTGAAATTTTAGTGTAAATATTTAGGAGTATTTGATGAAATGATCATCACTTGCACTCTAATTTCGAAATTTGAGTGTAGGTGGTTTGATTTGGGACAAATTAGAAAAATTAAAAATTTGCCCAATTTCTCCCAAATTGCTTGCAATGTTGCACTCTAAACATCAAATCAAGCATGTACGAGTATTGATTTACTGATTTGTTAAGTCCATGTCAACTTTCAAAAAATAAAAAATCATTTTTATTTAAAAATTAATTAAAAAATTATATATATATATATACACACACACACACACACGGCAATTATGGTGAGGGAATTGTTTTTTTTTCACTTCGACAATTATGGTAAGGGAATTGATCCAGTGTCTTCGGATGCACGTGAGTTATAGGTCCTCCACACTGCACACGCTAAAATATGTCAATGGGATCTGGACTGTTAACCTTGTGATTGGAAACCATCCAAAACTTGCACTGATTAGAGAATCCTAACCATCTTGGTTTTCCCTTCAAATTTGAACCACTGCTAATTTTGTCCATTAACATCATTTATACAGGCCAATAAACCATTAGGATCATCAGTGTGATTTTTGTTTATGACCCATTAGCTATATTGGACCCACTGACTGCATGGTCTGGATATCATCCAAGTATGCCGCATGTACAATAAACAATGTAGAGAGTGAATTTTGTGCCTCTCGAGGCTCCAGATTAGCTCCATCATAACAAATACACATTTTTATTAGATTAACCACAAAATGCTCAACACACCAGAATCTGTCCGGTGTAGAGTTCATCACTATCTAGCTGAGTGGGCTTCTATCTGTATTAATTTAGATGGTTGTAATCTTTTTCTTTTCGAGGGTGATCGTCCCGCTACCTCAGCGGACTGATTTCATCCCCTTTCTTTTGTTGTTTTCTTTTTTTATCTTTTAATAAAGTTTCGGTTCTCTGTCCACAAAAACAAAAACAAAAATTGCTCAACATCTGCAACTACAAGATAAATGGTTGTTTGCAAGTAATAGAACTTTCCAGAGCATGGAAATTTGCAATCACCGCAGAATGCTTAATTCGTAAGGCACTATGAATCCTGCATGGGTTAAAAGGTAGAAAGCTAATTTCAACCAGTGAGCTAATTTGAAATTTGAATATGTGAGTTTGGAATGGTACAGCATTCAAGTGATTTACAGGTGGTCTATGTTTGTGGACATAGTAGCAAGCTATTTAATCCACATGAGACAAATGCAATGGTATGGCACTGGGGAAAAAAGCCATTACCTTGATTCTCTTGTGAGTCTTTGTTTAATGCACTATCAATAGCCAGTTTCATCACATCCAAGTTCTTGCGTGGGGCAACGCCCTTGTCATAAAAATCCAGCCTCTCCTCCACCTGTTCACGAAGCTTTTCCCCAAAAACGGTGGTATTCGTCTCTACACACGAGAAAATATTACCAGTCAGGTGAGATTTTTTTTCAAGAGATCACCAGACAGGAAGAATAGTACAAGGAATAACCCATGATAAAATAGTTAAGACTGAGGAAAATCTAACCTGAGAAACAGTCAATGCGAGATGCAATGGAACACTTATTTGCAAGGTAACGAGCTAAACGACCCTTGTTCCGTGCAGATGCTCGGCCAATAAAAGAAGAATGAAAAATAAGGCCATATTTTGGGGTGTTCCCTCGGGTTTTCAATGCCCTGAAGACAAATGATATCAACAACTCAATTTGCCAATATTCTAATAATAAAAATGGGGATAAGCGTTCATGACAAGCAATTCATTGAAAAAACAAATGTTTGTGGCTCTAATTGGGCCAAAAATCACAATATCTCATTTAAACAACACGATTATAGGGCCCGTACTGATTTTTTTTATTTTTAAAAAAGAGAGAGAGAGAGAGAGAGAGAATGTAGAAATAAAATGAGAGTGAACATTTTTTTTTTTGGAAAGGCAAAATGGGAGCGAACGTTGTCATTTTCGCCATCCTAAAACCACTGCCACCATCAATAGCAACAGTGACAACAAACCAACAATACCACCAGCACCAGCACCAGCACCAATAGCAGCAGCAACAACAATAATTGTAGAAGCATGTGTTTGTGCATGTACACAAGGGTGTGTACACCCGTGTGTACCATTAGCCTTTTGAGTTAAAGGTAAGCATTAGGAATTTAAAAGGAGAGAGAACAGTGCTCTATTGAAAAATAAGTTGACGGATGAAGGAAAGGGGAATGTCAAGGAAAAATGTTATGCGGAATAAGATGGTTGAGTGCATTACGGCGTTTTTGGTTTTCCAATGTTCTATGTAATGCAAAGTTAATGAACTATCATTATCATTTCAAGGTGTTTGTTTAAACAAATTGTGGCTTGTAAATCGATAGTCAAATACACTCAGAATGAAAACAAGTAAAAGAAATTGTAATCATTTCATTTTTACAATTATAAAACTACCATTTTATAATGACTTTTGGATGAAACAAACAATGGTAGCAAACTCATCATTGCAGTCAAATATAGGTGATGTCACCATACAATTACAGGAGCAAGTAATCATTACACATTTCCAACCATTTACTGTTGTAATTGGAAAACCAAAGAAGCCCTTAGAGAAGTGGCAAAAGATGTTTTATGAGTATCTAGAAGGAAAAGCCAATCATATAAGGAAGCTTTGGTGGAATGACGATAAACAAAGAACTATTAATGAGAAGTTTTAACATTTCAAAGCCCAACAAGGGACTAGAAACAACAAAAATATTGAATAAAATAGAAATGACAAAAGATTGCTAAGAAAGTAGTAAGTGAGGCAAAACTTTAATGCTCATAATGGTCTTGATAATAGATCGAGGACAATAAATGGTGAGAAAGATGTCTTTGAACTTACAAAAATGAGAAAAGGGAAGAGTAGGAACTTGGATCATGTTAGATGCATTAAGAGCGATGAACAAAGGGTATTAATCAAACACATTGAGATCAATAAAAAGTGGGAAAGCTATTCTTAGAACTTGTTAAATGAAAATCACTTTGAGAGAATAAAAATAGAAGGAACCATAAACTCAAATGGCATCGGAGTCCATAAATATTTTCATAGGTATAGGATATTTGAAGTGAAAGAACTTTGAGAAAGATGAAAAGGGCCCTTGGAGCAGATGGTGTACCAATAGAGGTTTGGAAGTGTATGGGAGCTATAGGGTTATTTTGGTTAACAAAGTTGTTTAACAAGATTGTAAGATTAAAGAAAATGCCAAAAGAATGGAGAAGTATTGTGGTACCTATTTATAAGACTAAAGGAGACATGCGGAGCTGCATTAACTATCATTGTATTAAATTTATTAGTCATACTATGAAACTTTAGGAAAGTGTGATTGAACAAAGACTAAGGGCATGAGACAAATGCATCAAATAATCAGCTTGGGTTTAATGCGAAGGAGGGATCTACCATTGAAGCTATCTTCGTACTTGGACAACTGATTGAGAAATATAGGGAGAATAAGGATCGCCACATGGTTTTTGTTGACATAGAGAAAGCTTACAACGAGGCCCCTAGAAAATTGATTTGGTGGGTGTTGCGAAAGAAATGAGTTTCAAGAGTATATACTGACATAATCAAGGATAAATATATGAGGGAGTAGTAACAAATGGGAAGACCACTAGTGGAGAGACAAGTGAGTTCTCAATTATCATAGGCTTGTACTAGCGGGTGCATTGAGCCAGTACCTTTTTGCATTTGGTTATAGACGAGTTAATGAGTCATTTGCAAGAAGAGATCCCATGGTGCATGTTGTTTGCAGATGACACAATTTTAATTGACAAAACGAGGGAGGGCGTAAATACAAATCTAGACTTATAAAGATGTGCTTTAGAATCTAAAGGATTTAAAATTAGTCGGACTAAAACAAAATATATGGTGTGCAATTTCAGTAACAATAAGAGTGAAAAACAAAGGATTGGTACAGATCAAGGTATCCCGTATCGGTATCGGTTGACGTAACGGTGCCCACCGAAACCGATATGGATACGGGGGTGTAACGGCGCAAATTTTTTTTTTGCCAAAAAAATATGAAAAAATATGGATTAAATCCGGAATATTCTAAGCATTCCAAATATGCATTCATTTATAAATTGGAACATGTTTATAGTGGTGTAACGGTCCACTCTTTGGTGAGAAGTTGTATTGGACTGTCTGATGAATTTATGAACCAGATAACCTGAATTTGACTACAAAATTCATAAATTTAATTTTCTAACTATCTACTATCAATGATAGATATATTAGAATGAATGTAATATGAAAATATCTTACATTTAGGTGTTTGCAATTATTTCTGAGGGTCAAAATTCATGCGTAAATAGAAAAAATATATATATAATGGCACCCCAAATATGTAAAATGCACATTAACATGTTCAACTATGATTATCACATCATATGGCATCATTAAAACAGCAAAAGAATTCTTAAAAAATGATTTTTTGAATTTTCAAAAAAAGGGCCAAAATAAATGCGTAAATAGAAAAAAAATATATAAAATGGCACCGCAAATATGTAAAATGCACATTAACATGTTCGACTATGATTATCACATCATATGGCAACATTAAAACAGCAAAAGAATTATTAAAAAATGATTTTTTGAATTTTCAAAAAAAGTGCCAAAATAAATGCGTAAATAGAAAAAAAATATATAAAATGGCACCCCAAATATGTAAAATGCACATTAACATGTTCGACTATGATTATCACATCATATGGCATCATTAAAACAGCAAAAGAATTATTAAAAAATGATTTTTTGAATTTTTAAAAAAAGGGCCAAAATAAATGCGTAAATAGAAAAAAATATTAAATAAATATAAAATGGCACCCCAAATATGTAAAATGCACATTAACATGTTCTACTATGATTATCACATCATATGGCATCATTAAAACAGCAAAAGAATCATTAAAAAATGGATTTTCGAATTTTCAAAAAAAGAGCCAAAATAAATGCGTAAATAGAAAAAAAAAAATTAAAAAAATATAAAATAGCACCCCAAATATGTAAAATGCACATTAACATGTTCTACTATGATTATCACATCATATGGCATCATTAAAACAGCAAAAGAATTATTAAAAAATGATTTTTTGAATTTTTCAAAAAAAGGGCCAAAATAAATGCGTAAATAGAAAAAAATATTAAATAAATATAAAATGGCACCCCAAATATGTAAAATGCACATTAACATATTCTACTATGATTAACGCATCATATGACATCATTAAAACAGCAAAAGAATCATTAAAAAATGATTTTTTGAATTTTTAAAAAAAGGGCCAAAATAAATGCATAAATAGAAAATAACATAAAATGGCACCCCAAATCTGTAAAATGCACATTAACATGTTCTACCATGATTCACACATCATATGGCATGTTTAAAACAGCAAAACAACAATTAAAAATTAATTTTTCGAATTTAAAAAAAAAGAGACCAAAATTCATGCGTAAATAGAAAAAAATATTTTTTAAAAAATATAAAATGGCACCCCAAATCTGTAAAATGCACATTAACATGTTCTACTATGATTAACACATCATATGGCATCATTAAAACAGCAAAAGAATCATTAAAAAATGATTTTTCGAATTTTCAAAAAAAGTGCCAAAATAAATGCGTAAATAGAAAAAAATATAAAAATGGATGGACGATAACCTATGACCTACAACATTAACCTATGGTGTGGTCCACCTAAGATTTGGATATTACTAATTTTTTGGATCATGACCTAAAATGATGTGGCAAAATGGATGGACGATATGGATAAAATATATATATCATGGTGGGGCCCACTCGGATCTGATCGGATGGAAAATAAATGTTACCGTGCGCCCTACGAATTGTTTAACCGTGAAAATCATTATCTCCGCTGCTATTTTTGGTGTGGTCTAGATGATCTCTGGATATAATTCATTTTTTGGGTGGTGCTATAAAATGATCTCCTAAAATTGATGAACGGTGTAGATGTAATAAATACATCACTGTGGAGCCCATATAACTTTGATCTCCTTTGAACCGTTCGTACAACTCGGAGCTCAAGGAGTGTCAGCGCTCGTCTTTGCGTGACACGTACTGCAGCAGCTGCTGCTGGAAATTTTTATTTTTTTTTTAAATGGAGAGAAAAACCGAAAAGAAAAAAAGAGGGAAAGAAAGAGAAGAAAAAAGACGGAAAGGGGGAAAGAAGAGATTGAGAGAGAGAGAGAGAGAGAGTGAGAGAGGGAGGAAGAAGAAGAAGAAGAGGACGAAGTTGCAGCCGCAGCCGCTCGAGAAGAAGAAGAAGAAAGAAAAGAAGAAGAAGAAGAAAGAAAAGAAGAAGAAAAGAAAGGAAAAAAGGTATGTTTTTTTTTTTTTTTTTTTTTTTTCCAGGGCCTATAACAGCAGTTACAGGTCCGTAACGACCGTTATGTCCCGTAATGGCCGTTACGGTCACCGAAATCCATAACGGCTGTTTCAACCCCGTATCGCGTAACGGGTCCCACCGTTACCGTTATGTATCGGCCGTTACGGCTGATACGTAACCGATTTGGCACACCCTGGTACAGATTGTTGATCAAGAAGTTTCCCAAAATGACCACTTCTGATATCTTGGGTCGAAATTCATGAGCGGATAGATTGAGAAGAAAGTTGTCCATAGAATTCAAGTTGGGTGAAAGAAATGGAGATGTGCCTCTAGAGTTTTATACAATCATCGTGTACCATTCAAATTGAAAGGAATTTTTTATAGGATGGCTATAAGACCAGCCATGCTTTATGGCATGGAATGTTGGGTGGTTAAGGGACGTGTTCATAGGATTAATGTAGCTGAAATGAGGATGTTGAGGTGGATGAGTGGCAAGACAAGAAGAGAATTAGAAATGAACACATTTGAAGGAACTTATGAGTAGCACTAACGGGCAATAAGATGAGAGAAGGTAGACTTAGATGCTTTGGTCATGCAACGGAGACCAAGAACTATGTCAGCCAGAATGAGTGAGTTGGTACAAGTTGAAGGCTCTAAAAGGGCAAAGGGAAGGACCAAAAGGATGTGAGTGGAGGTAGTTAGAAAAGACTAGACAACCTATGTGGGTCTAGCTGAAATTATTGTCCTTGATAGAGTGGAATGGCGAAAAAGGATTCATGTAGTTGACCCCAATTAGTTGGGATGATAATGATGATGAGTGTAAGCATTGTTTCAAAAATTGTCCCATATGACTAGTTATTTTTGGAGTTGTATCAGTTTCGGTATGAAAAGAAACGATTCACCACACCAATGCAAATCGAGTCAAACCGAATCAGGGTGAGCGATGAAGGCTTATTTGGGCCACGATTCATAGGCTAGGCCCATTAAATCCAAGCCCAATAGTTGGCCCGTCAATAAGGAGGCCCAAGCCTCATATTTAGGTAGGTAGCTAGCGAAATTAATCAGTTAGCTAAGAATAATCTAGTAGTAATGCATTTTTATCTCTTTAATCTGTTTTCCATATTTGTAATAAGTCATTGGTTGTCGATGACATTATGTTTTTCCTTATATGTACATGTCAAAAGCCTATATAAGAGTCTGAGACGAGTACTGTGGAGGCATCTGGAAATTGAAACAAATCTCTTGAGTTGTTCTCTTATATTTATTTGTGTTCTTGTGCTTAAGATTAAAGGTGCATACGTTCCGGCAGATCCTTCCCATCAGCAGGCTGTGCCAGGGAGTCGTACTGGTTTCGATCGCTAGGCGAGTCACACTTTGAAATTGCTACTTAAATCCATGTGTTAGTGCTTTATCATAAAGCTTTCTAGATCAATATGAATAAAGCAAGAGGGGCATCTCATAGTACTCTCACTCCTATTTGTTTTTTTCCTCCTCTCTATGCTTTATTTCTTTACCATGAAAAACAACAACAATGAGAATGACAACAACAATGATGATGATGAATGATAAGGCATGAGTAGATGCTGAAGCATGCACCTGAAAAGTGCTTTTTCGGCACCAAGGATCTGAAGTGTAGAAGCAGGGCACTTGGCTAGGTTTGTAAGACTGCCAGCATGAGAAATCAAACGGGCACCAACAACTTCACCAATCAAAGAAGCCAAATTTGGTGCAATGTCATTCATTTTTGTGACAAGATATTCGTAGAGCTTCTTCCTGTATTCAGAGAGGTCCATTACCCTCTGAGCAAATTGTTGGACATTAATCAAGTCAATCGGAGACAAATCCTGACCTGAAAAGGCAACAGAAAAAGATCAATAGAACATTGAATAGAGCTAGCAAAAGAAATTAGTTTCATGAACTCTACCCATAGATGCTTTAGCTGCTTCAACAATCTCCTTCGCTTTCTCCTCATCACCAAGAATGTCTTCTAACCCTGGAATCTTGTCCTCGGTTAACTCTGACTTATTCTCCACAAATTTTGCAACTTTGGCATAGAGATAGTTATCATTGACAATCTTCGCTAGTTCAGGGAAGTGCCAAGAGTACCATTCTCTGCACAAAGGTGTTAAAACAAAGAGAGTTTCAAACATGGGTTCAAAAATAAATAAATTATGGCAGTATCAAATACAACATTCTGTTGCACAAGGTTGTTGTCTCTCATAACCTAATACCTTGACTAGGAGCATTAAATCCTAATTACAGAATTGCAATCATGGGTTCACAGCATAACCTGACACCATCTCAACTAAAGTTTAACAACTAGTAAACTAGTTTCTACATCGATGCAAAGTGTCTTCTTCTTCTTCTTCTTCTTCTTCTTCTTCTTTGAAGATATAAAATGCTTTCTCCCATGTAAACAGGACGTGATTGAAGAAGACGTGAATATCAAATTTTTTGTTTTAATAAAAAAATTGTTTTCACTAGTTCCACTCCGACATTAACAACATAAAAATCCAACTCATAGTGTATAAACAGGCTACATTATTGATGAGAAAATTATGGTCCAGTAAATGATTAACATGTTTCCTTTTCTCTAGCGAAATGGAAGTTATTCCAAAAAAATGCATTGATATAATATAAGAAAAGATAATCTAACATATCTTCCAAAAAAGTACAATGAATGTCAACAAACCTGACTCTCATGGAGAAGGAATTGATATCTTTGTCAAGAGTATCGAGAAGGAAAATGGCCTGAATAACCATATTGTCAACCCGATTAACATTGAACTTGACCTTTGCTCGACTGTAACTATGCCCCAAACCTAGCTGAGCCTTTTCTAAGTCTACTTGCTATAAACAGATAAGGAAGAAAAAAAAAAAAACAATAGTCACTTTAGAAGAACACATGGATAAAATCTTCCACAACAAACTCAGATACAATTATGCAAACCTTAAGGTCTTTGATAAACCTCTCGAAATGCAACCGTACACCACGGAGGATTTCCAGGACAAACTCATTGCTTTGGCAAGGGATCTTGGTCAGTTCAGAAATCTGAGATCCAATTTTAGGCTCTGCGACACCCAGACTGAACTTAGGCTTCTTTCCTTCCTTGATTTTTGGAAGATTCAGCTCCAAAAAGTTCCTCAATTCATCAGTCAAAAGTCCTGTAACTCCAAAGAATAAGAACTCTTGCATCATATTTAAGCTCCCAAACCAATTAATCACCTCTGAATAGCATAAAAAACTCTCGAAAGAATAATTTATACAAATTCAATTATTGAGTTCATAAAACAGTCTATCTACATTTCAATTCAAAAGATGATTAACAAACAAAATAGGACACTCAAATTTAGGAGAAAAAGACGAATGATGTAAGTTAGCATTGCATATATGTCCCATGATCGGCAACATACTGCAGGGCCCACCAGCATGACATCAGCCACTCTTTTTTCCTTTTTGGGCAGGCCCCATTTACTTTGCCAATCACGGGTCAGCTCCAAGGAATCTCATGAACTTGGTGTATGATTCCCCAAGCAGACATTGATCAGTTCCAAAATGATCCTAGAATGCATTTTCCCAAAATACAAAAACCCCTGAAAAGGCCAAGGATACAATCATCCCACATCAATATATAAATGTTGGTTCATCAAGAATACGCAAGAAAAGCACTTTGAATTGTTGATTCATCGCCAAAGATGGCCTAGTACCAACAGTTCATTATCTAATGATTCTAGAATGTATTTTCCTAAAAGGCCAAAACTCCTAACAAATGAAAAAGCCCATGATTCAACTCCAGCCATTCCCCAAATCACTGGTAAAGGAGTGGAAAACTAAGCTCAAAAACCTTTTAAAAAAACATCAAAGCACCAGCAAGCTTGCCAATAGCATCCATCATAACTTCAGTCACTGCAAAAGCATGAAAGAAGACCTAAAATACATACTGGGTTCCTAAAATTAACTGTCAAAACCACAAATAGGGAAACCAATAAGGAACACCTACGAAATTCATGATTAAGCTCAAAAGACTTCCTTTCGCATTGCCGGGAATCCCAAAAAAGAAAACTAAAAAATGCATAAAAAGAACACCACTTAACTCCAAACCCTTATGGTTTTACCCTTATGGTTTTACACCGGAAGTAACTAAAGAAGCATCAGTCAGCCCATTCAAGTAGTACTGATTGCTTAGGCTAGTGTTCTCATTCAAGTAGGGAACTCATCCTCCATCAATCCATACAGTTCATCTGTGGGCCCCACCATAGACCTTTTTCTATGAACCGTGCTAGCGTACCTCGCATATGTACTTAACGGTAACCTCACTTCGCTACATACTGCTTGAGCATGACATGGGTGGAACTTTCGTGAGATCCAAACCGTCCATCAGGTACACTGCCTCAATCTCACCTTACAATCCAAAAAATCACAATGACCAATAACTCAGGTAGGCCACACCACAAGAAACAGTTGGTATGGGACATTTGCCATTAGTTGTGTAGGGCCCTCCATGGTGTTTATATGTCATCCAATCCATTCATCTGATGCATCTCATCAGGATGAAAGGATTGCCATGAATGGATTACCCCAAAATGCCAGTATTCAAAAAATCAAGTGGGCCATATTAGAGGTATTTGTATAATTTTGAACCAGGTGAGGTTAAATCAGCCTGATCTTTGGCATCAAGACCAAATGAGGGGTGGTCTAACTGATAGAAGGGGTGGATTTCATGGAGACTAAACCATTTCCCCATGTTAGAGAAAGCTACCCGCAAGGGAGGCAAGCATTTTCCTTTTCGAGAAAAACTTTCATACTCTGGTAAAGTGTAGTGGATGGATGATACGCAGGCCCCTAGAAATTATTTAGGAATTGCAAACATGACGTACAAGTAGTCAAATTGAACCATCCAAATTACAGTACCCATTGTATATGGATCATAAAACAAAATTAAGCTTATTTAATTATCTGACTATTTGATTGGTGGACATTTATTGGACAGTTAAAAATGAAAAATATCCAATAGCCCTATTTCCACAAACAACAGTCCAAGAATCAAAGGTGAGTATTGCTCAACCAATCTGAACTTGGGATTCTGAGTTGGGACAGCGGGCTGCACAATCTAGCCGGTTTTAGTTGAGCTTATCTGCCACGTGTACCATTTCTAAGTGCCTGAGTATCAAGCGTCATACGCGGCCTGAGTATCATTTAACTCTTCCTTTTTTCTATAATCACGTGAGCCTAAGCTGTCAGACAATACTAGCTATCTGATTGTTCGCTATGCAAATGAACCATTGAAGCAAAATACATAGCCAGCAGTAAATATGCAATGGATCACCTACAGAGATGGCGTTGCAGCATAAAAAGAATTAATAAAACCCTTGAAATGCCAGCATCAAAACTGTAGTAATGTCACCTTCGGAGACCGCGTTGCATTGGTTGAGAGCGTCGAGAGCGGAGGAGAAGGGCTGAAACGCGGCGAGTTTCACGACTTTCCCGAACCGGGTGAGGTCGAGGACCGAGTTACGGACGGCTTCCGTGTTCTGCCCGATCTCGTCGATGCCATGAACGTGGAAGAGAGAGAAACCAGATGCCGATTCGAAGAGGAGGTACAGAGCCATCAAACTAGGCTGGGATCGAGATCGAGAAGCGACGAAAATCAGAAATTTCTGGGAGGAGAGTTCATGGAAATTGGTATTTTATTAGGGTTTTGCTAGGGTTTTTCTCTCTCCCTAGGATTTTGAGGGAAGAAGGGAGGGAGTTTGGAAGATGAGATGATTTATAGGGTTTTAAAAGAAAGGAGAAATTTACCACTGTACGACCCATTTATGGCACATTTACCCGCTTAAGCCCACTCCTTTTTACCTCACTAGAATAAGCCCCATCTGTACGGACGACTTGTCAAAGGTCGAAAATGCCGCCTGCTTTTACCTTCAGGCGGATTGGCTGGTGTTCGAAGACGACCACTCAAACTCCGAGTTATACGAACGGTTCAAAAGATATCAACGTTACATGGGCCCACGGTTATGTATTTATTATATCCACAACGTTCATCCATATTTCGAGTTAATTTCGGAGCACTATACAAAAAAAAAAAAAAAATCATATCCAAAGATCAACTGGACCACACCACAGAGCAGCAGGAAAATTGATTTTCACCGTTAAAAATTTTGTAGGGCCCACCATAACATTTATTTTCCATTCAGTCTATTCATAAGGTCACAAAGATTCGGATGAAGAGGAAAAACAAATTTCATAATGATCCAAAACTTCTGTGACCCCTAGAAAATGGTAAACATTCAATTCCCCACTGCCTTTTATAGTGTGGTCCACTTGATAGTTAGATCTATCTTATTTTTCGTCTCAAGCCTTAATATGAGCTCAGCAAATAAATGGATGGTTTGGATATAACACAGACCTCATGATCGGACCCACAAAAGCGAGGAGAACTTTTTCCCCCTTATATTTTTCTCAAATACATAATTATGTAAATATGTATATATAAGTATATAAAAATATTTTTCTATCTTTTAATTCATTTATTTGCCTATTTATTTAACAAGCATATCTCCTAAACTAGAATGAGTTACTTAACATACCACATATGATTTTAGGGTAGAAGAAGCTAATTTAGCCAACCAATGTAGTTATTTTCCAAGATTCCATCAGGACGATGGTCGAAAATCCATTTCATTCACTTCACAATTAATTTCATTCATTACATTTACTTCGCGGTCAATTTCATTCACTTCACGGTCAATTTCAATCAGTTTGCGGTAAATTTCATTTACTTCACGATCAATTCCATGCATTTCGCAGTGAATTCCGGCGAATTCCCTTCACTTCACAGTCAATTCCATGCATTTTGAGGTCAATTCCCTTCACTTCATGGTCAATTCCATGCATTTCACGGTCAATCCCAGCGATTCCCCATCACTTCACGGTCAATTCCATGCATTTCAAGGTCAATTCCCTTCACTTCACGGTCAATTCCGTGCATTTCACAGTCAATACCAATGATTCCGCTTCACTTCACGGTCAATTCCATGCATTTCACGGTCAATTCCCTTTACTTTACGGTCAATTCAATGCATTTCACGATCAATTCCCTTCACTTCACGGTCGATTCCATGCATTTCACGATCAATTCCGGCAATTCCCCTTCACTTCACGGTCAATCACCAGAATTGAAGGGAAATGATCGTGAAATGCATTGAATTGACCATGAAGTGAAAGGGAATCACCGGGATTAACCATGAAATGAATGGAAATGACCGTGAAGTGAAGGGAATCGACCGTGAAATGCATGGAATTGACCGTGAAGGGAATTGACCGTGAAATGCATTGAATTGACCGTGAAGTGAAAGGGAATCGCGCGAGATTGACCGTGAAATGAATGGAAATGACTGTGAAGTGAAGGGGATTGACCGTGAAGTGAAGGGGAATCGCCAAATTGACCTTGAAATGAATGGAAATGACTGTGAAGTGAAGGATATTGACCGTGAAATGAATCGAATTGATCGTGAAGTGAAAGGGAATTGTCGGATTTGACTGTGAAATGCATGAAATTGACTGTGAAATGAAGGAAATTGACCGTGAAGTGCATGGAATTGACCGTGAAGTGAAGGGAATTGACTGTGAAATGCATTGAATTGACCGTGAAGTAAAGGGGAATCGTCGGAATTGACCGTGAAATGCATGAAATTGACCGTGAAATGAAGGGAATTGACCATAAAATGCATGGAATTGACTGTAAAGTGAAGGGAATTGACCGTGAAATGCATGGAATTGACCGTGAAGTGAAGTGAAATCACCAGTATTGACCGTGAAATGCATGGAATTAACCGTGAAGTGAAGAGAATTGACCATGAAATGCATTGAATTAACAATGAAGTAAAGGGGAATCGCCGGAATTGACCATAAAATGCACATAATTGACCGTGAAGTGAAGGGGAATCGTCGAGATTGACCGTGAAATGCATGAAATTGACCGTGGAATGAAGGGAATTGACCGTGAAATGCATGGAATTGACGATGAAGTAAAGAGAATTGACCGTGAAATGCATGGAATTGACCATGAAAAGAAGGGGAATCGTCGGGATTGACCGTGAAATGCATAGAATTGACTGTGAAATAAAGGGAATTGACCGTGAAATGCACAGAATTGACAGTTAAGTGAAGGGAATTGACCGTGAAATGCATGGAATTAACCATGAAGAGAAGGGGAATCGTCGGGATTGATCGTGAAATGCATGGAATTGACCGTGAAATGAAGGGAATTGATCGTGAAGTGAAGGAAATTGACCGTGAAATGCATTGAATTGACCATGAAGTGAAAGGGAATTGCGCGGGATTGACCGTGAAATGGATGGAAATGACTATGAAGTGAAGGGAATTGACCGTGAAATGCACAGAATTGACCGTGAAGTGAAGGGAATTGACCGTCAATTCAATTCATTTCACGGTCAATTCCGATGATTCCACTTCACTTCACGGTCATTTCCATTCATTTCACGGTCAATTCCCTTCACTTCACGGTCATTTCCATGCATTTCACGGTCAATTCCCTTCACTTCACAGTCAATTCCACTCATTTCACGGTCAATTCCACTCATTTCACGGTCAATCCTCTTCACTTGTAGCGATACCAATACTTTCAGTTATCAGCGATATTATCGATGATATCGATATTGTTTCTGTATCCCTGGCTAGTGAAACTTGTAGCGATACCGATATTTTTAGTTATCAACAATATTATCAACGATATCGATATTGTTTCCATATCCCTGGAGAGCGAAACTTCTAGCGATACCGATATTTCCGGTTTCAGGGATATTATCGACGATATTGATATTGTTTCTGTATCCCTGGCTAGTGAAACTTGTAGCGATACCAATATTTCCGGTTATCAGCGATATTATCGACGATATCGATATTATTTTCGTATAGAATTGACCGTGAAGTGAAGAGGAATCACCGAAATTGGCTGTGGAATGCATGGAATTAACCGTGAAATGAAGGGAGTTGTCCGTGAAGTGAAGTGGAATCGTCAGAATTGACCGTTAAATGCATGGAAATGACCTTGAAGTGAAGGAAATTGATCATGAAATGCATGGAATTGACCGTGAAATGTCACGCCCCAAACTCAGTAACCGGACTCACAAGGATTCCGATGACCGGTTCTAAACGCAACAGCCTCCATAGTACCCCATTCTCGGCTCCTGAGGTAGGTTCCGATCCTGGGATCCTACAAGGAGGATTTTCATAATAGTATAATCATTCCAATACGAGCATACCCAAGATCACAGCAAGAACGTCTTAGAATAACAAAGGCACACATCGTAAAATCCACTACAGATTTGAACTTTTACAATCATCCATAAGGTCCAAAGGATATACATGAGATAAAAGGAAAAGAGAAAAGGTCGTCAAGAACACTTTGAGTCCTCAAATGCTCGCTCTACTCCATGCTCTACTTCTTTGTGTCGCTTTGCTTAGAGTATCCTGCACGCATCAATCGTGCATAAGCTTATAGAAGCTTAGAGGGTGGTGTAGGTGTGTGATAATGGTGCACAGAAGAGTAGTAGGAGATACAAGGAGAGAAGCATGATCAATGAGAATATCAATAGCCTTACCCAGACTTATCATGAATAAGATGCAATGAGTACTGGGTGTCATGCCAAGGCAATGCATGAAGGGGTTTGTACAACCAATGCTAATGTAGTGCAAGTAATGTCAGTGCTCATATCCAAATCACAAGTCATGTACATTTCCGATCATAAGGAAATCACCGGGGTCCATTACACTGTTGAATGACTGCCGCTATACAAACCCCGCACAGTCAAGCGAGCGTAAGAGACCTCACTACCCGCCTGCGGACAGCCAATCACCAATAAGGCCTGAAGGTAACGGACCCATTTATGAGCTGGTCAGACTCAGCCTAGCAATGCCTCCTCACATCAGGCAGGTAAGGTCACACCCCTATCCAACCAACTACACGACAGTGGGAGTCGCGGCCTAACGGTATAAGGCCCTCATGGGCTCATATATTCCACCCAGTCATGGCGTTAGAGCAGATCCTTGGTACCATGGAAGTTTTGGGAATTTCACCCATGGGCATCCTATGCACCCGGTATGCTCAACTAATATTTTCGGTGTCCACACATACGGCCATCCACGAATACCCCTGTGGAGGTAAGGCCCTGATGAAGTAAGGGCGGATATCCATAAGCTATGCAATGTCAGATGCATGAATCACACAATCACCCATGCATCAATCCCAAGCATCCATCTCTCGGAGAGATACCGACATGTCCTATACAATGATACAACCATGGCCAATCATACCTCAACCAAGCATGCATATGATGCGTATGAGAGTGGGCCATGAAGATGAATAGGGGTGCCAATGAGGTGAAGATGAACTCTCTACCTAATCATGAAGGGTCTAGGTACTTAACCAATTCCTCATAAGGAATACAACCTCTAGTGGGGGCCCATATATCTGGGGTAGCCCACGAGACTAAGGAGAACAATAATATGAGCCTAAACAGATGAAACGAGCCTAGCAAGGATCTATGGTGGGCCTTTAACCATCCATAGAAGCCCATGGGCCTACCTTAGGACCACCAATGTGGACATCCAACCACAATTGGTCCTCAAGAGGTAGCATATCTCTAATTGATTACGAATCAAGGCCCAAGGCCCACACAACATTAAAAATAAGAAATGGGCAGCCATTACATACCACATATATTCATGTTGGGCTTCAGAAAGGCGGCCCAAGGCCTAACCAAAATATGGGTCCAAGGGAAACACACATAGCCCAACCCATATATACCACTATGGGCCCATAGGGGAAAGGTTAGGGCCCAACATAAAGGTCACTAATCCCATATATTGTGGTGGCCTAGTGGGCAGCCCATTGCTCAAATCACATGGGTAAATGTCATGCTTTTAGTCAAGTAAGTTGGGCCTACAACCCGGCCCAAGTATAAAGTTGATTTGGTGGGCAACCAAGGGCCCATATACTTGTGTAGTCCAGCCCACTAATCCAACACAATAGTATGGTAAAAATGGCCCAAGAGTTCAATGGGCCTATCTGGAAAGTTCCAGCCCAATTGGGCCTAAAGAGTTCAACAACTAGCTACATTCATAGACCCAATTAAATCAACTGTAGTGGGATTCAAAAGTACATTTATTAAGCCCAATATTTAAGGAACTAAAGGTATAAATTATTACCTCTAAGATTCTTCACAATGTGTTGGCCCCCACTCCTCAAAATTTCAGCCCAAAGGCTAAACATAAATATAACATGTTGCTGTCCTAAATTTGGGCACTCCATTGGAGTGGGCCCAGGGCCTCTAAAACTCTGAAAATTGAGGGCCAAGGCCCTTCATTATGCATACAATGAGAGAAAACCCAAAAAGGTGGCCCACTATCAGAGGAAATATTTTTGAATTATGGTTTTTATCAAGGCACATTCTGGACTGCACAGCAGAAAAATCTGGCAGTCCAACTATTTTGGTCCATTCTTTTGGATACCCAAACAGGGTCAGTTGGGGCTAAAAATTTTTAGAGTGATACTTCAATAGGTAGGACATACTCCCACAAAATTTCAGAATTTTTGGATATCCCTAAGTATTTTAATTAATTTAAACAAAACAATCTGTCCAGAAAATCGGACAGACCTGGACATCCCAATGTGGTGGGCCAGTCCGGCCCTCGCCACGATGTGCACAGGGGTCCATTGGCCCTGAAAGTTGGTAGGTAGGTCCCACCATGGGTGGACCACAACTTCAAAAAATTTCAAAATTTATGGACACCTAAAAATATTTTAGTTTATTTAAAGAAATCAATCTATCATGAAAATCGGACTGATCTGGACACCATATTGTAATGGGCCAGTCCAGCCACCACCATGGTGTGTACAGATTTCCATTGGCCCCAAAATTTTGTAGGTTGGTCCCACCATGAGTGGACCACCTTCCTGTAAATTTTCATAATTTTTAGACACCCAAAAGTATTTTAATAAATTTTGAAATTCCAACCTATCCAGGGTGGAATATTGCTGGAATAGTGCAGAAAATCCAGACCGTCCACCTCACTTGGACCACACCTTTGGGACTCCAATGAAGGTCAGATGGGCCTGAAATTTGGTATGGTTGTAGGTGGGTCATAAGGCTACAAGAATCACATATTATTTTCTTTTAGTATTTCCACCAAAGACCCATAAATCAGGCCCCGAGGTGGCCCAAAAATCTGTCCAGGCAGATTTGGACAGCAATATGTAATAGAAATGATTAAAATATAAACATGGTTTTCCATGGGATTTAACCCCAGGAATTTGTGTGGTGGACCACCCCAGTAGGCCCCACAAATGTCCAGACCTTCCCCATCATCAAATACCCCTTGCATGTGTCCCATTTAGGTAGATTTTGGGGCCACATGTCTAAAGATGGACTGCTATGGGTGTCCAAGCTCCATGGTTGGTCTGGATTTTTGTTGGCCTATAAGGTGGGTCACACATGCAAGATCAGAATTCTATCATAAAGAAAAAGAAAAAGAAATAAATAAATAAAGAATCGGCCACAAGAGGAGAGGCTCCACCACATTGAAGCCCTCCCCTTTATCAATCACACTATACATTCCTTCTATTCATATATTACAACAAAGATCCACCACATGCATGTTCTAGATTTAAGATCAATGGTTGGGATGCCATCTCAACCATGATTCTAGGGTCTAGATGACCTATCATGCTATGAAATCCAAGTAATCCTCCATGATGGAGGCTTATAGAGGGGAAATCCCATGCATGGACATGCATGCATCAAATAGGCCATTTGGCCACAACTAAGGGATGATGTAGGATCTCCACCATGGATTGGTGGGTCCTACACTTCCTACAAAAAGATATCTAAGTACATGAAAATAGAAATCCTAATTTTTAGGATTACACCCACCTTAGATTATTCCAAACTTGGACCTCCTAGCTCCTAGTGCACCAAGGGATCTATATCAATGGTTGAGATTGGATTTAGATGGTTAGATTTAGAGAGTTAAATGAGAAATGGGGCTGGAGAAGAGAGAGAGATAGAAGGGAAGTTGCTGGAGAAGAAGAGAAGAGAGAGAGAGAGAGAGAGAAATGAGAGGAAAAGAGAGGGAAAAGCCTTTTAAGGGAGGTAATCATAACCTATGGTGACAATAACAATGTTGCTAGGGTAGGTTAGGTGTGGGTAGTGTTTAGGTTGGGTAGTGTTTATCTCATGCAATAGTGTAGTGTGTGTGTATGGTGTGTATGAAAAATTGTGCCATGGAGGTGGTCTACATGCATTTGTACAAAAAGTGGGCCACATGATGAAATGCTCATAACTTTTGGTCCATAGGTCGGATTGACGCACAAGACGCGTCGTTGGAACCGCAACGACGATACGAACGAGATGGCATAGGTCTCGGGTCGATCCGAGTCGGGTCTACGTGACCGAACTCAAGGTAACTGTAAATACAATCCAAGGGTCGCGGGTCGCCGGAATTTGACCGGTAGGACCGTGAGACCATGATGAACAAGATGCATACTCACACACACACATGTACATATGGGAACTAGGGTCGAGTCTTACATGAAATAAAAGGAATTGACCGTGAAATGCATAGAAATGACTGTGAAGTGAAGGGAATTGACTGTGAAATGCATAAAATTGACCGTGAAATGAAGGGAATTGACCGTGAAATGCATAGAAATGACCGTAAAGTGAAGGAAATTGACCATGAAATGCATGGAATTGACCGTGAAGTGAAGGAAATTGACCTGAAATACATGAAATTGACCGTGAAGTGAAGCGGAATCGCCGGGATTGATCGTGAAATGCATGGAATTGATTGTGAAGTAAATGAAATGAATGAAATTGACCGCAAAGTGAATGAAATGGATTTTCGACCATCGACCTGATGAAATCTTGGAAAATAAACAGGTTGGTTGGCTAAAGTAGCTTCTCTTACCCCAAAATCATATAGGGTACATCAAGTAACTAATTTTGGTTTAGAAGATATTCTTGTTAAATGAATAAATATATAAATAAAGGAAAAAAAGAGAAAAAAAATTTTTATATACTTATATATACATATTTATATAAATATATATTAGAAAAAAATGTAGGTAGAATAAAGTTATCCATGTAATAAAAAAAAAGTGTACTGGTGGATGTGGGGCCCACCAAAATCATGAACATTGAGTGTGAGGCCCACGATGGGACTCACCCAATTTTATTAAAAAAAAAAAACGGGTAGCATTACTGCACAAATGTCTAGAGGTTGGCAGTACTGCTGCTCGGATTAAATTTTTTTTAATGGATATGGCTATGGCTACGGTTATAATCTGTAGCCATAGGTGGCCCAACCTTCTCCGCCAGCCGATCGTGTTGAAGGAAAAAAGCAGGGGCATTTTCGACCTTTGGCAAGTCCTCCGTACAGCTGGGGCTTATTCTGGTCATGTAAAAAGGAGTTGGCTTAAGCGGGTAAATGGGCCTAAATGGGTCGTATAGGAGTAAATTTCTCAAAAAAAAAACTTTGATACTCTATCAGAATGTGATCGATGATACACAGGCACTTAGAAATTGTATTCATTGTATATAAGTGTTCAGTTTAAGCCGTCCAAATTGTGGTATGAAGTCTAGGTGTATGATGATCCAAAAATTGAGATTTGTTTTATAATCTGACTGTTAGATGATTGGTTAGTTATTAAACGGTTAAAAATAAAAATATCCAACGGTCCACTTTCACGAACAAGTGTCCGCGAATCATAAAGTTAATATTGTTCAACCAATATGATCTTGTGATTGTGACCTAGAGATAGTGGGATGCGCAATCATTTGAATTAATATATGCCACGTGTACAGGTTTTTTTTCGTGCCTGCGCATCAAGCGTCATATGCAGCCTGAGTACATTTAACTCCCAGTGTTTGGGGAAGCTAGGGTTTAAGGCGCCAGGCGACCTTTCCAGCGAGATGTTTGGAACGTGAATTGCCTGTAACCCGCCACAAGTTCTTGTGATCGGAAGCCATGTGAGGCCCACAGAGATGGAAGTGACAAATCCACTCCGTTAATCCGTTTCTAAATATCATAATAGGACAGGATTTGCAAAAATCAGGAAGATTTAAACTCAGGTGGGCCATACCATACGAAACAGTGAGAACAGAAACTTCCACCGTTGAAACCTTCTTGGAGCCGGCCAAGACGTTTACATGCCATCCAAACCGTTCATATGGTTATTACCGCTCTGATAAATTGTATGTGAAAAGCTTTGATGCTCCGGAAGAATGTAATGGATAATACACACGCACTCAAAACTTAACAAAAAACTGCACACGTGTTATTTAAGTAATTAAAATTAAACTGTCCGAATTATGTGTCCCAGTTTAGATGCGTCATGGACAAAAAATCGAGGCTATTTGATATCATCTGATTACCAGAATCGTGGACATTTACTGGACGGCTGAAAATGAAAAATATCAAATATCTTATTTCAACAAACAAGTGGATCATCAGAAGTTGGGATTGTGTGATTTTTTGGGAGTCAGATTTTTTACTTAACCACAGTGGGTTCCACGATGAGTTTAATTTGGGTTAATGTATGCCATGTATACAGTTTCAAGTACCTGTCTATCATGCTTCACGCTCCACCAGAGTATCAAATAACCACCTGTTTTTTTAACACACGCACACACACCACCACACACAAGCCGTAGTGGGATTTCACCACCTATGGGTACTTGAACCCTCGACCAGGTGTTAAAACTCGTAAGAGTCTACCACCGGAGCAAGAACAAAGACCTACGCTTCGTTGATCATACACACCGACTAAATAAAAGTGCATGTGGCATACAGCATACTTCTAGTCACAATGAACCGTCCAAATCAAGGGGCCACTGTAGATGTATGTTTAAGTTCCAAGATTTATTTATTGGACAATTTTAATATTTTATTAATGTACATCTCTTTCTTTTAATCTGACCGTCCATAATTTCCATTTTGTCAATCTACTAGATGTTCACCAGTGGGGACCTGAATTTTCTTTTAATTAACCATCTTAATTAGGTCCCACGATTTGGACGGTTCATTTTAAGAAAGGCACATGACAAATATACGACCTCTAAGTCAGTGGTACATGAGACGATATCATGCTAGATTATCAATGTTCTTGTCCTTTTTCGGGCTCCCAAGTTGGGCTATCAACACTTGAACAGGCTCGTCTCTAAAAGTTTAAAATCTGAGTCAAAGCCACCTCCAGGCCCGACCTGTTGCAGCCCTACTTCCAAGTCCCAACTCAATCATTTGCGTTTGTGCCGCACATCTAAGATCTACTATCCATTAGATGTGGTTAGGGGTGATAACGGGCTGAGTTAGGGAACCCCGGCCTGCATTTTCTAACCTAAGTCTGACTAATGTCAAGCTAAAATAGTATAGTCCAAGCCTGGCTAGAAATGTTTATGCTGGGAGGGTTAGTCCCTACTGGGAAGAGAGAGAGAGAGAGAGAGAGAGAGAGAGAGAGGCGTCCCTTGGAGCAATAATACGTGAAAGCGGTAGGTCAAGCTGGGGCAGACTTAGTATATACTATTCAAACTCAGCCCGATTGAGAAATGACCTGACTAGTCGAACCCAAGCCTGGCCCGAAAGCCCCAAGGGCCACTCCATGAAGATGGCCACGTTAAAAAAATTAAGCATGTGGATTGTTAATGGCTAGCAATTTTATTGAAACAATCTATTCATTTCATATGGGTCACATCATTTCACTAATCCAAACCAGTACTTATAACGCGGCCCCTTCCTGGTAAAGAAAGTGCCCATTACCCAGTGGACTGAGCGGATGCGTGGTTTTTCCTAACCCAAGCCCGCTCACTCTTTTGTGCAATATCTGAAATTTTTTCATATATATCACCAAAATGCTGTTGAATCCTTAAATGGACCGGACTGCTCACCACCACCCCCATGGCCATTGTCATCATCATCATTCCTGGCATTTCAATTGCCAGCTAGATGGAGAGTCACTGGATTCTGGCCACCAGCCAGATGCACAGGTCAACATTAAATAGCATTTTCTGATAAAAATTAGTTTTCAAATGCGGTTTAGATTAACCACATTCAGTATAAGCGCAAGACTCATAAATGATCATGTTTCGGCTTGTGATTGCATTTAGTAAAATTTCAAACTAATTTATGCACTAAATCTTAATGGACGGTTTAATCAGTCTAATTTAGAGCAAAATTTCATGATTTCAGTGCAACCAAACACTCCCTATCAAAAACATAGTTTGGATTCTTTTAACTATGCAGAAGCTGCCTCTCCTGCAAGCTGTCAAAACTATGGTCAGATTCAAACTGTCCTGGCCATAGTGGAAGGTGACTAGAAAAATGCAGTTGTGGATTTGATTGAGGTGCCGGATTTTTGTAGAGGCAAGCAGATCGTTTTTGTCCATGTGGGCAGAGGTGCGGTTTCTTCAGCATCTCAACAAGGAAATCCACAATTGCAGTTCTCATTCATTGTGGTGGCAGCTCTTCTTGGTATTCTGCAGGTCTGAGGCATGTGGTTTACTTTCAAGTTTTGAAGTTGGCAATCTTCTTGTGAGTGTGACTACTTCGCATCTCCAATTAACAAATGACAAACTAGTTTATTGATGAATTTTGAAAAAGGTGTTAGTGCTGTTGAAACCTTTATTCCTGTTGGGCAGTGGTTATGCTCATTAAATATTCATCGGCAAACCTTCGGTCTGTTACCTCTCTCTCTCTCTTTCTAAAATACTATATGTGGTGATGAAAGGATGAAATTAGTGTAGGGAAGCGCGGAAGGTGAGCCTTCAAGATGTGACGGTCTACACGATGATTGGGACCCTCACAAAGCAGAAGGACAGTGTTCAACGGCCCGTCTATCTCCTACTGGAGCAGATGAAACTATTCACACTTCTGATCCTATGGTATATAGTGGCCCCGGATTGCGATCTATGGATCAGATCATCCTACTGATAAGCCAAGATGGACAGACTATAGCGCACTCTATTTCTCTCTGTGTACTCTCGGTGTTTCGTATCTCTGTGCGAGAGAGAGCATCCGTTTTATAGGAAAGGAAAAGAGATAGGACGGATTATCCGATCTTCTCTCTATCTCCTATCCAAAATCAAATTCAAAATTGAATTTGATATCCCAACGGAAAGGAAAAATTTCGGAAGAAGTCTAACCATATGGGACCCACCCACTAGTGATTGCTCACAAGTGGGCCCCACTGGTCTACGTCCAACAATTAGAGGGATTTTTATGGCAAGGCAAAGGAGAAGGAAGGCGGTACACAACTTGTTTAAATGGAGTGATGTGCAGATAAAAGGGAAGGCAAGTTTTTATATAGAAAGGATCAAAGAAAGGGATTGGGCTCCAATTGAAATGGCAATGGCACTTTGAAGGCATGGGTAGTAGGAATCGAACCCACATCATTAGCTTGGAACGTTGGGGGTTATAGTCGATATTAATTAATTATTTTTAATGTCTCTAATTCAAAATGAAAAGGCATTGTGGAGGAAGCATATCCAAAGTAAATATAGAGTCAAGGAAAGGGGTTGGATTGTCGATGATTGGGGTGGGGCTCAGAGGAGATGGTTGTGTGGAGAAAATCACCTATTTCAAAGAGGTATCCAAAGAGCGAGGTGCATGTTGTGATGTGAACAGATTCTCAGAGGATATGTGGTTTGGGTAATTCTCCCTTGGAAAATGCTTTTATGAGGATTGATAGATGGCTAGCTAAAAAGAGATCAAGGCAAAATCAGCCAAAAAGAGAACAAGGTAAAATGAATGTTACGTGACTTAGGCCCGTTTGTTAAATTGAAGTCTAAAGCATGAATCTAAAGTTTAAAGACTGAATCTGAAATTTGAAGCCTGAATATGAAATCTGAAGTCAAAAAACTTGTTTGCTAGTTATGGCTGAAGTTTGAAATTTAAGTAGTGAATTTGAAATAATTTGTTTGTTAACAAATATCTGAAATGTCTAAAATATGCTAATTTGACACATTTGCCTCTATTTCAAAATGTTTTACATTATAAAGAAATTATTTTTTATTAAATGAAAATAAAATTATTCTATTTAATTCAAATAAACTATAATGTACTTAATAATAAATTAAAATATCATTATTCACAAAAGTCAAGGTGGGCCCCATATAGGTTTCCGGCGTAGAAACTTCCAGCTAAAGGCTTTCCCACGGAATCCACGTGCATGGGTAGTGTACCACACGGAAAATGGATCGCCTACTCCCATGGCCACCAGCCAATGGCTGATGGTCGGTGCTCTATGGGCCTCACCATGATGTATGTGTTTCATCCATGTTGTCCATATATTTTTCTAGATCATTTTATAGTATGAGACAAAAAATGAGGCATATCCTAATCTCAAGTGGACCACATTATAAGAAACAGTGTTGAATGAACTTTGTCCATTTAAAACCTTTTGGGGGCCATACAAGTTTTGGATCAAGCTGAATTTTGTTTTTTTCACTTTATCTGAGCATGTATGACCTAATCAACACATTGGATGTCAAATAAACAATACAGTGGGCCCTAAGATGATTTTAATGGTGGATATCGAATTACTATTGTTTTCCTGTGATATGGTCCACCTGAGATTTATATCTCTTTTATTTTTTAGATAGAGAAATAAAATGATATGTAAAAATGGATGAAACACATACATCATGGGCCACAGAGCACCGACCACCACCCACCGGGCTAGTGGCAGGGGAGTAGTAGCCAATCCGTTACGTACTACACACCAGCTAGATAGCTGGTATAGATAAGTGTCGTGCGAAGATGAGCGCCGATGCTCCTCGAGGTCGAGTTGTACGAACGGTTCAAAGGAGATCAAAGTTACATGGGTCCTACAATAATGTATTTATTATATCCACACCGTTCATCAAATTTTTGAGATCATTTTAGAGCATTATCCAGAAAATGAATCATATCCAAAACTCAAATGGGCCACACCAAAAATAGCAGTGGGATAATGATTTTCACTATTAAAATATTCACGGGGCCCACTATAATGTTTCTTTTCCATCTAATATATTCATAAGGTCAAAAATATCAGAACAAAGAGGAAAAAGAAATTTCATATTGGTCCGAGACTTCCATGACCACAAAAAGGTTTCAATGGTAGACATTCAATCTCCCACTGCCTTTTGCAGTGTGGTCCATTTTATCTTTAGATCTGTCTTACTTTTTGTCTAAAGCCTTACGACGTGCTCACAAAATAGATAGACAGCTTGGATATAACAAATATGTCACGATGGGAGCACAGAACTTGCTGACGTCAATACACCAGCCAATCCGCTTCCCGATTCCGTCCCAGCGCAGGAACTTCCTGTGAAAGGCTTTGAGTTTTGGATTAGCTACTGACAGGTTGAGTAGCGAGACTGGTAACTGAAGCGACGTCACCAAGTTTCGTTGGCCTTCCATGATTTATGTTTTGTATCCACGCCATCCATCCATATGTAGAGATCATTTTAGGGCAATATCCAAAGAATGAGTTAAATTCAAAGCTCCAGTGGACCCCAGCACAGAAAACAGTGGGGGCCTTGATGCCCACCATTAAAAACTTCTAAAAGCCACGAAAGTTTTAGATCAACATGATATTCTTGTTTTCTCTTCTTTCATGTCTTTTTTAACTTTTGAATAGGTTGGATTTCAAATAAACATTATGGTAAACCTTAGGATAGTTTCAACGGTGGGAATCACTCTCCCAACTGTTTTCTGTGATGGGTCCACTACAGCTTTTTATCTGCCTCATTCCTTAGCTCATGCCCTAAAATGATATCTCAAAATGGATTGACGGTGTGGATAAAACACATACATCATAGTAACTTGGGGGCGTCACTTCAGCAGCTGACACCTACTCAACCTCGCAGTATCTAATCCGCCTCCCCTACCCCATCCGCTTCAAACGCGGATTGCGTGCTACCCCGCCCGGACGGATTACCGTCCAGGCAGGGCTCTGTGGGGTCCATCGTGATGTAAGTGTTTTATCTAATCCCTTTATCATTTTTCTCATATTATTTTAATATGTGATTTAAAGATGAAGCAGGTCCACAGCTCCAATGAACCACACTAAAGGATGCTGCAGTGATAATGACATCCACTGTTGAAACCTTTCTAAGGGCTACTGTGATGTTTTTTTTTACCATCCAACCTATTCATTAGGTCATGTAACGTGGATGAAGTGAAAACACAAATATCAGCTTGATCCGAAACTTCTCCAGCTCCCAAGAAGTTTTTAATGGTGGACGTTCAATCCCCACCTTGTGGCCAATTAATCCTTAAACCTGCCTCTTTTTTCTGACTTACATCTTAAATGATCTGAAAAAGTTGATGGACGGTGTGGATCAAACACAAATCATGGTATGGCATGAGGAAGTTTTACATGTTAAAAGTTAGTTTTATACTGCCCAAACAATTCAAAGAGAAAAAACATTTCCGTACTAAATTGAAAAGAAATAGGATTGCGTACCGAGTTTTATTATTATTATTATTATTATTATTATTATTATTTTTAAAATTTTTTTTTAAACACACGCACACTCACACACCCCCACACACGCACACACTCACTCCCTACACCTGGGGAATTTCACCCCCTATGGATACTCGAACCCTGGAATGGGAGTTGAAACTCCCTGGATTGCGTACCGAGTTACTCAGTCAGCTCTTATCGTACTGTGTAAACTCATTTGAGCCTACTATGAATGTATGTGCGTTATCCATGCCGTTTATCCGTTTTTCAAGATCATTTTAGTGGTTGAGTCTAAAATAGAAGTATTGCCAAAGCTCAAGTGGACCACACTATAAGAAACAATGCAAATAATGACTTCCACCGTTGAAACCTTGCTAGGGCCCACAGTGATTTTTATTTGTCATCCAACCTGTTCATAAGATTACGCAGACATGGATGAAGGTAAAAAACAAATATCAGCTTGATCCAAAAACTTCGGTGGGCCCCAAGAAATTTTCAACGGTAGAGTTTCAATTCACACTATTTCCCATGGTGAGGTCCACGTGAGATTTGGATATATCTCATTTTTGGGATCAAGCCATAAAATTATCTGTTAAAATGGATGGACAGAGTAGATAAAATATGCAAATCACGGTGGACCCCACAGAGTTTACTCAGTACGCTTAGCATACTAAGTTACTCAGTAGGCAATCCGCTTCCCTGGGGTAATTTTGGAAGCAAATTTTTTTATATATATAGAAAAACTCATGGAGTGCATTCGTGTTCACCATTAAGTCAGACTTCTATCGTGGAGAGAATTCAGTGAAAAACCACCCGGCGCTTTCCTTCTTCTGTGTTAACAACGTATTAACAAACACCACTAAACATGAAATATTTTCCTAATTCCACGTAACAGAATTTATTAACTTTTAAATCAGCGTTAACAAACAGGCCATAACAGAATTTATTAACTTTTGGGCCTGTCTTGAAGAAGTGTTCATTTAACTACAATAGGGTGGACAAAGGATTTGGAAATGATCTTCTAAGGGAGACTATCTGGTGAAGTCCTTTTCATCCCCAGGTTTGGAGGTCATTCCCTCGAATTGGGTTGTGTTGGCCAAACCAATCCTGACAAAGGTTACCACTTTTTGTTGGATAGTTTTTGGCCAACAAAATCCTCATGCCAGATCATCTTCAGCACTGAAACCTTCAGTTTCTGAATACATGCAGCATGTGCAATGAAGCAAAGGTACATTGATCGCTTTTTTGTGGACTGTAAAGTGGCCATCGCAGTTTGGGGCACTTTCTTAATCTATGAGGTGTGTTGGGTTCTTCCAGATATAGTAGAGAAGTTTGAAGGATCGTAGGATGGTTTATTAAGAGAGAGGAAAAATACAATGGCAAAATGCTCCAGGTGTCATCTTGTGGGGCACCTGGAAAGAGGGAGATGGGAAAAATTTGAAGATGGACTGATTCTAGTGGAAAAGGTAATATCTAAAATTAAAAGCTACTTGGTAGGATTGGCCCTTGGTTGGGAGGAATTTGAACATTTAGTGGCATCAGATGTTTATTCCAACTGAAAAGAAATCCTTTTTTCCAAGAAAATCTAGGAGAGCATTTGTTTCGCCGACATGCTATTGGAAGCTAAAATTTACTCTGTAGGGCTTCTCTTCAGCCTTGGAGGGAGGTGCAGGGATAGGGAGATGACAAGGGACTAGGAAACCAGGACGGTGGGATGAGTCGTTGAGAGTGGAAGCAAAAGTGAAGGTGGTGCACAAAGGAGCTGTGAATCTTCTCCAGCTTATTGCAATATCGGTTGTGGTGCAGGTCTCTTCTTTTTGAGTTGTTGGACCTGCTTGTAGAAAATCAGATGACCCGTGGAGACTAAGCTTTATTGTAGATATAATCAAGGATATTGTGGCTAGGCTAAGCATCTTGTATTTTCTAGCCTCAAAAAGATTCCTTGCAGGGAATGTAGAGGCCTGAGATTTGTATTGTGAATTCCTTTATGTTTTGTTAGTTTTCCTTTAATACAGCTTAGGTATCCATTAAAAACAAAGAAAAAAGAAAAAAGAAAAAGAAGGAGATGCATCCAAACACTTTTAGAATTGAAGAGGAGACAAAAAAGAAGTGAACAAAAAAGAGTATTGTGATGCTGGTTACCAAATAACTTTGTCAACATCTTATATTGCCAATCAGGTCCCACTAAGCATCTTGTTATCAGAAGAGATGAGATAGGAGATAACACGGTCAGCTGCTTTGCAACCAGAAGCTATTGCTTTTCCCACAGACAGTCCATCCCTCTGGTTACCTGTAAATTCGTACAATCCATAAGAAGAAGAAGAAAAAAGAACATGAATCTGTACCATAATGAACACCTTTGAAGCCCCAAATGTAAGAAATTACACTTCACAGGCACAGATCGCCTCACATAGGACCATCCTATTTCATTTTGTTTTCGTTTCTTCAATGATGGACCAGAATTGTCGTTACTTTCAATTGGATAGAATCATTCCTCTTTCATTTGTTTTCGTTTGGTTCAATTGTCATAGAAAGCCTTTTCATCACATTTTGGGCAGTCTTTAAAATAGCAGATTGCTAAAAGTTTTACAATTGGCAGCTCACTAGACATCAACCTTCCTCATTTTACCTAGACTATGGGAACCAGAATGGGTGAGGCTTATATTGACAACAGTCCCATCCCATGCCAAAAGAGTACACTCGTATCAGATAATAAACACCCAAGTTGGAACCAAGTACACCCATGTCATAGCAGTGAGCCAAAAGTGGAAAGGATGTGCTCAGCTAGCCAGCTGCAAAGAATAGTGGGGAGCTGATTGATACATGTTTGCTAAACCCCACTTACATGTCAACACAATCATGCTCAATGCTAGACTTTCTTGCCTAATTTTTATTTCAGGGAGCATAAGGTGAGAGAGAGGGAGGGCGCGTAGGAATCGAAATTTTCCGTGAAACTTTAGGACATGTTAAATGACATGGGAATCAAAATATTATATAAAACTACTATATATAATAAGTTCATTTATGGGGACCTAACCATGTGCTATTGAAAAAATAAATATATAAAATTTGTAGCCAATCAATGCATTGGCCAACACTCATTAATATATAAAATTTACACATTAATTAACAATGAAGAACACGTTTTTGCAATATAAAAAGGAAAAAATAGGATTTCCCCATTTTTTACTTAAATATTAATTTTTCGCCAGAAATCCATGTCAATGCATGAGAATCATGCATAGACGTGGATTTCCATTGCAATCCGTGCTGGCAGTTGAAAACAAATGAAGTCTCTAAGTGTTTTTCGTCACCCTTTGAGTCTAGTCCGTCTTTGTTTTGAGTAGAGATTTCACCCCAAATCCAAATTTCTATCAATATTCGCCTTTTTATGTATGTTTCCCTGGTATCGAAGATACTATCGGAGGTATTGCCAATAGTAGAGAACTTCTATAATGGATACTTCTTAAATTATTGTTGATATCAATAGTATCACCAAGTGTTGGCAATGTAATTGAAAATATCGGTGATATTCGGAAATTTTTATACTTCTAGAAATTTCGGTATAGTTGAACTAGCAATACCGATAATATCGTCAATATTTGGAACACTAGTCTTTACAAATCCTGCTCCACCAGATCGGTGATATTCAGGGCTGTGTATTCGAGAAATAGTTGGATTAAACAACACAAATGACGTTTTCCTAAGAAAGACAACAATAAATAAATAAAGAGCTCATCTTAGTGCCTAAAACATCCTCTTGCTGATATCAATGAGTTATCAACAAAAAACATTAAAAGTCGCTACAGGGATGATTCCCTCCCGCTACACCAGTGCATATGTGTATTCAGGACAGTTGGATTAAACAACATAAAAGATGTTTTTCCTAAGAAAGAAAAAACTAAATAAATAAAGAATTATAGTTGGATTAAAAACACAACTGACTTTTTACCTAAGGAAAAAAAAAAAAACAATAAGCTCATTCCTTTTATCGAGCATAATGATGCGAATCGGGCTTTAATGAGTTCTAATATGCAGCGCCAAGCAGTTCCGCTTTCTCGGTCCGAGAAGTGCATTGTTGGAACTGGGTTGGAATGCCAAGCGGGTCTAGATTCGGGGGTTTCAGCTATAGCCGAACACGAGGGAAAGATCGTTTCTACCGATACTGACAAGATCGTTTTATCAGGTAATGGAAACACTATAAGCATTCCATTGGTTATGTATCAACGTTCTACAAGGATGATTCCATCTTCTTCGTCTTTCTGGTAATAGATATAAAAGATTACGCTTGATTAACTTTAAGGCAAAAGATAGTGTGAACATAGTGTGCTCCCACAACTCCCACCATCCAATAATGGCTAGAAAGAATCTTAACATCCATTTCAAAAGGGGATTTCGTATTCACAATTTGAAATTCCTGCTAAATTCCCACCTTATGTCTTAATGGTGCGGCCACCAACTATAGGTGCTCACTGAACTCGTGCTCTACTTACAACTTGCAAAGGTGTTTTTTAATCCTTTATGTGATAGCTCATATTGTAGTGTAAAAACAAGGCCATGATACAAAGTCCAAAAATGTAGCTATCTTAAAGTTCAATTTTTAAAGTACTTGCCTGCATAGAAGAACCCGGGAAGATCTCCTTCGATCTTTGCTATACCTTCCAGCACTGAATCATAATCATGCCCATACAAGGGGAAGGCATTACTCCAGTACACATGTCTACGGTTGAATGTAGATAATCACTATTAGACAATGTGCATCAATAAACGAAGAAACAGGTCCTGAACCTCTCAAATGATCAGGGCAATGGGTCCACGATCCTGGGTTCACATTAAACAAAGAAGAGGAATTATACAATCCTTGGGTAAAAGGATATGTATATTATCCTCTGGTTTGCAGTTTGTATAAGTGGCCCATGACTGCATGATTGACCATTGATCTGACAGGCCCAACAGTGGATGGAGCATGCCTCAAACTTCTCAAATGGGAAATCCTAACCCTTCAAATGGTGGCCTATAGATAAACACTATATATATATATATATATATATATATATATATATATACATATATATATATATATATATATATATATATATATATATATATATATATATATATATATATATATATATATAAAGAGAATACAGAAAGTCTGCATTGGAATGAAAAGGCAAAGAATTGATGCCTCTCTCTCTCTCTATCTCTCTCTGGGGAATGGGCATAGCCCATCCATAGAGGGGTCCACCAGATCAATGGTATGGATCACTTAACCCTAAGCCCACCTTGTACAAAATGAAAAATTGAGGATAACCATGCGTATCCTCAGGTTGAGGATCATATAACTCTTAATCTTTAAAAAATGCATATTAAGCACAATACATTCTCAAATGTACAGAGATGTAAAAATGGTCTTACTTCACAAATGTAGGTTGTCCCTCGGCACCCAACAGCTTCCTAAGGTCAGAAGTCACAATAGGTAGCAACTTGTCCCTAAGCACAGAATTAATATGAGAATTGAAATGTGGTATAAAGAATGTAAAACAAAACCGTTGAAAAAGACAGAAGCAATGTTTCTAATGGTAATAACACAAGAAGTGAAACTTCCGATACAATGAAGCTCTTGCAAGATCTCTATTCCGACTTCCTCCAACAAAGGTAGTATACAGATACTGGTCGTTAGGGGCTCGATCAGGAAACATCATTGAAGAAAAGAGTGTACCTGCTTGGCACAAAAAAAGTCGGTTAAAATTTAGGGCTATAAATTATGGGAAAAAGGCAAAATCAGGCAAGCTGCACCTTCACAACTCATCAACCCTACATACGGTATACATGCATGCCAATTCAAATCATCCAAATCATGGCTCCAATTTAGACAAGGCATTGGCTTAAAATCACATTAATCATTTGATCCTAATTATCTCATCGATGACTATCTTTCTTTCAACGTAGCAACGGCGGTCTAGTGGGGGTGGTAGAGCCCATGAGGTCAATTTTGGAGTCGCCACTAGCCCATTTCTTTTGTATGGTTCAAAGATGGCTAGGATCCTTGTTAGTTTCTCAAAATTCAAGAAAGTAGTCTCCTAGATTTCAAGAAGTTGATTTCAACTAGGTCTCCAAACCACTCTTCCAAGTAAGGACCACAATTATGTAGTAAGGGGTAAAGGGGTAAAGCACCCTACTCCACCGGCAAAGATGCAGTCTCTACTCGAGGAGAAGTAAATTCCAATTTTTAGAATATCAACAAATGTTCGACTTGCGTCCCAAGGGTAAATGAAAAGAAAGAAGAAAGAATTTGGATAGAGATGGAGACAAAAAAGGGAGGCTTGGGAAGGCGGCGAGTTGATCACTTTCTCATCTTCTCGTAGCTTGGATGAGGCTTTGATCTTCAGAATTCTCGTGCTTGAGACTTGAATTTGTACTAGGATTGAAATTGCACTTTTTGTTGAAGGAGGGTCTTGCCTTGTATGGTCCTCTCAGAGAAGTCGTAGGGTAAAGAACAAGTGAATTCCTCTACCCTTCAAGGTTGCCGAAGGCTTGGCTCACCTCTCCTAAGAATCCCTTGCTCATATTCTTATCTCTCCATAGGATTAGCAAATTTTCCCCAAGTATTGGGACTGGGCTCCTAGAGATAGGCAATGGGGACTCGGGAATTTTGAGGATTTGGGAGTTTTAGGGGTTGCGCCATCGCATGTGCAAACAACCCTCTTGGGTTGCATGTGATCACTTATGCCATTTTACAACATTGGGGCTAACTAATAGTTCTGGTTTGGGAGAAAAAGTCATGGGGGTTAGGGAGATGTGGGGTTCAAAAGTTAGGTCAAATTCAGGTTCTTGAATAGTCAATTCTCAGGCGTTGTTTGGTTACAGGGTTTGAATGTCATAAACTTAAGAAATTGGAACCTGAAGTTGGCCCAAAAAATTGGCCTTGGACGCGGAAAATTTTTCCTGCATTCAAGGCCACATAGGTTGTAGCTCAAGGACGCAGAAAAACTTTTTCCATGTTATATGATTTTTCAAAAAAAAAAAAGTCTGGGGCCTACCTTTGGCTTAGGTTGGGTCCCACACCATTTTGTGATTTCTTAAATTTTCCGACTTGGATTTAATGTTGTCAAAATCCTATGATTTATGATTTATGATTTACAATATAGAATTTGAGTTGAATCTTAAGCAAAATGATTTGAATCCCACCTTTAAATCCTTTTTATATGAATCCTATGATTTTATGATTTGAATCTTATGATTTACGAATCAAATTATGTTTTTTCTTCTATTTTAAGCTTCACTTGGCTTTTATTTTATGCTTTTAAATTAGTGGGGGCTTTAAAAATCATTTAGAAGAAACCATTCAAAAAGAAAAAAGAAAAAAGAATCATTTATAAAAGGTAAATTATTTTATTTTGTTCTTTATAAGAGATTAAATGATATATATTCTCTTCAACATCAAATCATTGGGCTTTTTTTTTTAATTATGATTTCTTACTTCCTAAATGGTCGAAACACCAAATTGATGTTTGACTTATTTTGAATGTTTTTATGGATGGTTACAATCATGTTGACTTATGTATTGTGGAATGATGGTTAGAGATCTTTTTTTTTTTTTTTTCCAGCCTACATAATCAAATGTCGCTTTTCCAGTGTGATTCTACATTCTAGAAAGGTAACAAGAATATAAATATTATTGAAGGATCCTCGTACGTTTTTAAGGAAAAATTCTTGAAAGACAAAAAAGAAAGAAAGATAAGACCTTCATCACCATCATGACATGGTATTACTTGGTGCATCTTGATGGCAAAAGGATGATTGCTAAGTGTTTTTTTTTTTTTTTTTTTTTTTGGTAATTTATTTATATTTTTCATATTTTTAATAAAATCATAAAAATCTTACAATTTACGATACAATTTGCAATTCGATACGATTCAACCTCTATTACAATTTGCAATACGATAGCGATTTTAACAGCATTGCTCAGATGTGCTTTTTTAGGCTATAGATGTGCTAGGGCTATGCTTGGGCTTGGGGTCTAAGGTGAGAACTTACAGAAATTCTGCAATAAGGCTTTCCTTGATACAATGCAAGAACCTTCTTTCCATTATGAGTAGGTTGATTAGCTTAAGCACTCTTTCAAGTGGGATGTCTGCTTCAAACGGAAGATTGAGGAAAAAAAATGGCTCCTGTCCAAACTTTGTGCCTAAAACAGATGGCTAAAATTGTCCCAGCAATCTAATTTTCAGGAAATTCCCCATTAACTTGGGGCCAGCAATTATGATGTTCCAAAATTAGCATGGATGTGTCATGTATGGCACATTTAAAATGGATGAACTTGCACCTTATGACGTGCGGCTTGCCTGATAACAACTGGACCAAAGGTCATAGACAATGCCATACCCAAAAAATAGATAATGGTGGACTGGTAACTCAAAGCATTTATATGCTGATCATGCATAGCCAAGGCTTACCAAGTGTTTTTAAACCATTGTCATGCTCTTTGGAAGGAACAAGAACTCCAAATCCTTCGAGGGGCCGCTTGACATTCTCCTTTTTAAAGGAGGTAATTATAACTGATAGTGGCAAATAATTCACCTGCATTTTGTGAAAGACACAAAAGCAACCATTGACATGAAATGGTTATCAAAAGAGAAGAATTCCATATTTAAACTGCAAAGTGGCCAACAGACAGATGTGAAGAAAAGAAGTTAGGGCCGTCAACAAACAAGGCCCGACCTGAACAAATGAAAGTTTTGAATAGGCCTAGCTTGAAATATCCAGATACGGGTCCAAACCAACCACACGCCTGCCCTGCTGACAGCCCTAACCCAAGGGTCCAGTGGGATTTCCTTTCACAACCAATAAGGCCAAGTCAACACACAATTTACAAGTTTATTTCATTAATATACTAATTCAATTGTAAGATTTATAGTTTTAGGCCAATGGTAAAAAAATGCATGTTAAAGTTGAAATGGTGTGCTTTTCTGCTTGTGCATTGGTGCGCCTGTGTGGTGGTTCTGCATGCATCAATATTCCAGTTATTGGCGATAATATCAATCTTATTGCCGATAATGTTGGCATCGCTGTCCAGGTGATACCAAAACCCCCTCAAATGGTATATTTTCTATATTGCTGATATTTCGATATGTTATTGTATCTTTGCTGCCCTCCCTCCACCGTATTAATGATATTATCACCAATACCTGTTGATACAGCAAAAGGATTTATTTTATTTTATTTATTTATTTATTTTTACCACGAGTGTAAATAGGAAAAAATCGAGAGAGAAAGAAAAAAGGATTTTCGAGATTTTTATTTATTATTATTATTGTTATATTTTTGGAGCTTATGGGGATCTGATCTTGACCATTCATCTTGAAGCATTGAATCAAATCTGTTTACTGAGGGGAGAAATCGAAGCTCAAAGGCTCCGTGAGCCGAAATACCTAAGTATGAAATTTTAGGGAATATTGTGTTTTTCTCTTTCTTTTTGCATGGATTTCACTGCAAATCCATGTCTACACATGTCCATCTCCATGCATGATTCTCATGCATTGACATGGATTTGAGTGGAAAATTGATATGGAAAAAATTTGGGGAAATTGGAGAAATCCAAATTTCCCCATTTTCTTACCTAAATTAACCAATTGAGGGCCCAATTTTTAACATGATGATGAGGGTTGGGTGATCTATCAATTCATGCAAATTTTGTTGATTTTTCAAAAAAAAAAATTAATTATTTAAAAATTTAAAAATAGATAAACATTGTATTTAATTTGAAAAAAAATAATTTCAACTTTTTTTTTAGATTAATGTTGTGTTTTAATTTTTTTTCTTATCTATGGTTGTATGTTGATGTTCAATGGGGTCCATTTCTTGATGGAAGTCAGTTTATTTTTTTTAAAAATTAAAATTAAATATCTTTATTTAAAAGATTTTTTTTTTTCTGTTTAGAAAATTAGTTTTTCTATGGATGCATGGTTGTATCATGAAATGCATCTATGTGAGCAAAGATGGATGGATGAATGGATGGATGGATGTGCATGTATGTATGTAATGATGTATGGATCAATTGATGGATGGATGGATCATATATGTATGTATGTCTGGATGCATTGATTGATTGGTGGAGATGGATGGATGGATTATGTGTGCGCGCGCGCACGTGTGTGTACATATGTATGCATGGATGGATGCACGAGTGTATGTATGTATGCATGCATAGAGATGTGTGTGTATATGTATGAATGGATGGATGGATGGATGGATTATGTATGTGTGTATGTACGAATGGATGGATGGATGCATGAATTATGGATCTATTAGTGTCTCTATGCATGGATGGAACACTTGGCAGGGGGGTATAAGAGTGTGAAGATCTACTCAAGTGATCTAAAGGAGGTGACAGCCAAAGAATTCCAAAACGGGTACGTAATGGTGGTAACCATTATGAGTCACAGGGTCAAACGGCCATTACAAAAAAATTAACCCATAATGGGGCCAAATAGGTTTTTTTTTTTTTTTTTTTTTAAAATAATTTAATTAATTATTTTTTAAAAAAAGTTGTAACAACCATTATGGGGCCCATATCTTAATGGTATCAACAGTGGCCGTTATAGCCACCATTGCCATTACGGAATACCTTGGTGAGAGAAGTGACGAGGAATGTGTCATTCAAGGGGAAGACACACAGGCAACAATAGGCATGGGAGAGGGATATCAGGGAGGAGTTACAAATTCTTGGACGGGATCTAGGGATTGTTGATAAGGAGCAGGATGATGTTGATTTATGGCATATCCTGAGGACTGTATTATTGAGCGGGATAGGATGGATTATAGACAAGCGATGTGCAAATTCTTGACATCAGGGTGGGATAGGGAGCAAAGGAGATAGCTTGAGGAGATTAGCCCGTTGTTTGAGGCCTCTACATGTGTAGTTGGTGGGAGTAGGTCCAACATGCCCAGAGCGCTCGCTCGTGTTACAGATGCGCTTATTGCAAGCACAACTAGAGGAGACTAAAAGATTTACGGAGAAGGGGGGATTTAAAAGATTGAGGAGCGATATAGCCAAGTGGTTCATTTCAGGTCACATATCATTATCAACATATAGTTCATCCAACCTCCACTTTTATAATATGATCGACATCGTCCAACGTGTTGGGTAAGGCATGAAACCTCCAACACCAGAGGAGATCATGGGAGTTTATCTCAACCGTGAGTATGAGGAGATGAAGGCTTGAATAAAGAAACTCGAGCCGAACTGGAAGACATACAAGGTAACAATCATATGCGATGGGTGGATGGGGCCCACTAAGTTGTTAATTATTAACTTCATGGTGTACCGCAGGGTGCAGCCCGTTTTCCTTAGATCTATTGATGCATCCGCCCACATAAGGATTACTCCTATATAAATAGACTTTTAAAGGGAGTGATTAAAGAGGTGGACTTGAAGAACGTGGCGCAAGTTGTGACGGACAATAATGGTGCATTCGTCAATGAGGAGAAGAAGGTGACGAAGAAGTATGGCATTTATTGAACTTGTGCATGGCTCATTACATTGACTTGATGCTCAAGTCGATAGGCCAAAGAGGGTCAACCAGGACAACCATTGAGGCTACGAGGAGGACGACGACCTTCATACATAGTTATTCATGGTTGTTGGCCACAATGCCTGATGAGTGTCATGGGGATATTATCCGACTAGGTGCAACACAATTCGCCATGAACTTTATCACACTCCACAACTTGTACAAGCATAGGGCGAGGCTCAGAAGTTTATTCAAATCTAAGAGATATTTGAAGTTGAACCAAAGAAAGACTCAAAGTGAGGGTTGTAGGGAATGTGCTTAGTGATTCCTTCCATGACAAAGTTTGTGATGTCATTAGCATCTTACAACCAATTTATATGATCCTTAAGACCATAAATAATGAGACATGGCCTTCAATGGGTCCATGTACAAGCTTATGTGATTGATGAGAGAGGAGATATGGACTGCATCCCCCAATTCATATATATGGGTGCTTAACATCACTGACAACAGATGCACCAATACCCGTGAGCATCCACTCCACCAGGATGATAAGTTTCTTATGTTTAACATTATTTATTTTTCACTAGCATTTTAAATATTACTTTTGTTTACAGATTAATGCTAGGGCTGTACATGAACCGAGTTAGCTCGGTTAGCTCACTCGACTCAACTCGAAAAAGCTCGATTCTACTTGGTTCGAAAATAAGTTTGAGCCGAGTCGGGATAATTTTTTGAGCTCGAAAAATTTTTGAACCTAGTTCAAGCTTGCCCGAGCTCGACTCGACTCGAATCGCACCCAACTCAAATTGAACTCGGATCGAACCACTTCGATGACTCGGTTACTTTGATATTGATATTGCCAGTGTTCGAGTTGTCGGTATCGCTACAAGTTTCGCTGGCCAGAGATAAAGATATAATATCGTTATAGCCAATAATATCGCTAATAACTAGAAATACGGGGAAAAAGAGGAAAATATGGAGAAAACGATGAAATTTTTCAGTGAAACTTCAGGACATGCCTGAATACACATAGTTAGATATTCAGGAATGAAAAAATCATTATTAGAATGCATTAAATAATAAGTGGGGCCCACCATGAAAATAAGTGGTTTATCCACACCATCCATACGTTTTTTTAGCTCATTTAAGGAGTTGAGCCCAAGGTTGAACCATATCCAAATCTCAAGTGGATCATACCACAGGAAACAGTGGGAATAATGACTTCCACCGTTGAAACCTTCCTAGGCCCTACAGTGATGTCTATTTGTCATCCAAGCTGTTAATAGATTAACTGTGTAGATATTTCCACCGTTGAAACCTTCATAAGCCCTACAGTGATGTCATCCTTGGATATGATTCATTTTTTAGATAATGCTCTAAAATGATCTCTAACAATAGATTAACGGTGTAGATATAATAAATACATCACGGTGGGCCCATGTAACTTTGATCTCCTTTGAACCGTTCATACAACTCGGAGCTGAAGGAGCGTCAGTGCTCGTCTTCGCACGAACACGTACCTACAGCAGCTATATAGCTGGTGTGAGGTACAACAGCCAATCCGTGGAAGTGACGTCACCAAGCTCTGTGGACCCCACCATGATGCATGTGCTGTATCCATACCGTCCAACCATTTGTAGAGATCGTTTTAAGGCATGAGAAAAAGAATGAGATAGATTTAAAGTTCAAGTGGACCCACTACAGAAAACCGTGGGATCAGTCACACCCACCGTTGAAACATTTATAGGGCCCACCATGATGTAATTTTTAGATCCAACCTATTCATAAGTTAACATAGAGATAGATGAAGTGAAAACAAAAATATAAGCTTGATCGGAAACTTCTGTGACCCCTAAGAAGTTTTGAACGGTGGATGTCACTGTCCCCACTGTTTTCTATGGTGGGATCCACTTGAACTTTAGATCTATCACGTTATTTTTCTCATGCCATAAAAAGATCACTCCAAATGGATGGACGGTATGGATACTACACATGCATCATGGTGGGGTCCACAGAGCTTGGTGACGTCACTTCAATAGCTATTTGGCTACTGACCTTGTCCATATCTAATCCGCCCCCTGCTCAACTTGTTACGTAGCTAATCCGCTTCCTCATGTTGGGGTCCATGTGGGGTCCACCATTATTTATTTATTTCATCCACTCCGTTCATCCATTTTAACACATAATTTTATGGCTTTAGTACAAAACGGAAGAATATAAAAAACTCAAGTAGACCACACCACAGGAAACAAACAAATGGTGGAGATTTAATCACTACTGTTTTCCCGTGGTGTGGTCCACCTGAGTTTTAGATCTACCTCATTTTTGGATCAAGATCTAAAATAATATTTTAAAATGAATGGGAAGCATGGATACAACAAATGCATCATGGTGGGGCCCACGGAGCACCGACCTACACCGTCAAAGCCTAACGCGGATGGAGTAGCGAGACTGGCTATTGAAGTGACGTCACCAAGTTCCGTGGGCCCCATCATGATGTATGTTTTGTATCCACACCTTCCATCCACTTGGGGAGATCATTTTAGGGCAATATCCAAAGATTGAGTTAAATCCAAAGTTCCAGTGGACCCCAGCACAGAAAACAGTGGCGACAGTGACACCCACCGTTAAAAACTTCCAAAGGCCACAAAAGTTTTAGATCAAGCCGATATTTGTGTTTTCACTTATTTCATTGTCTTTTTTAACTTTTGAACAGGTTGGTTTTCAAATAAACATTATGGTGAGCCTTAGGATAGTTTCAATGGTGGGAATCACTCTCCCCACTATTTTCTATGATTAGGGCTGTTCATGAGTCAAGCTAGCTCGAAAAGCTCGCTCGACTCGACTCGAGTCAGCTCAGATTGACTCGGCTTGAATGGCCGATTCGAGCCGAGCCAAGCTAATTATTTGAAGCTCGAGTTGAGTTCAAGCGAAGTTCGACCAGGGGGCATTTCAACTCGACTCGACTCAAAGCTTGAACTCGAGCTCGACTCGGCTCGATTAATAAATATATTAAATATTATATTATATATATTATATTAATATAAGTTATATATATTATATTAATATAAATTTTAAATTTAAACTTTAAAATAAAATAAAAAATAAGAAACAAACCCTAGAGTCTCTACCCGACCGCACTCACCCCCTTCCCTTTCTCTTTCTTCTCTTTCTCTGCCTACTGCCAGCCGCACGCCTGCCCCGACCACCACCACCAGTTTTCATTTCAACTCCACAATAGTATGATTTCAATCTCTTGAGATCTACTTCTTAGGTGAGAAATCCAAGAAATTCGAGATGGGTTCTTCTCAGATTTGTTAGAGCTTCAAGGAAATCCAATGATCTGATTGGCTAGAGCTCTTTACTTGGATTTCTGATCTGTGTTCTGCTCTGTTTCTTTTCTAGTACTTGGATTTCTGCTGGTGGAAGAAGATCAATAACAGATTGGTTCTTACAGATTTCCTCATCCGATTCGAAGCTTTGTTTGGTTTTTTCATCGGGTTTTGCTTTGATTCTCTTAAGATTTTTGAATTTTTCATCAATGGAGGAGGATCAAGAACAGAATCCATTACTCTCTCACCCAACAAGCTCGAGCTCGACTCGAGGTAAACTCGACTCGACTCGAACCACTAGCTCGACTCGAACTCGACTCGACAGCTTTGGCAAACAAGCCAAGCTTCAATGTTGAGCTCGAGGCCAAGCTCGAGCTCGAGCTCGAACTCGAGTACATCATGGACAAGCCAAGCCAAGCTTGGCCCACCTCGACTTGACTCGGCTCGATGCCCACCTCTATCTATGATGCAGTCCATTGCAGATTTTTATCTGACTCATTCTTTGGCTCATGAATTAAAATGATATCTCAAAATGGATGGACGGTGTGGATATGACACATACATCATAGTGGGCCCCACAGAACTTGGTGACGTAGCCAACTCGCTACTTAACCTGTCAGTATCTAATCCACGTCCGTCAAAGCCAGAGCCCGATCCCCAATTTCAGCTTAAACCTCGAAAATCCCTCTCCCTCAACCTAAAATTTCAAAAATTCCTCTCCTTCCCACCCATATCTCCGGATTTTCAACCCGAAAATCCCTCTCCCTCATCCTCAATTAAAAATAAAACCTCTGGCATCCGAGAAGATCTCGAGATTTTCATCGGTGATAACCAGGTATTATCGAGATCAAAGATTTTTATTTTTATATTGTAAACTTTTTTCCGATTTTTACGTTTTTACGCAGGATACAGTCGATCTTCTCGGCGAGAATCCAAATTATCGACCATATCGAAAATTTCGCCGATATTTCGTCGATATTCCGTAGAGAAACGAAAAATTGGGGTTTCGGTTTCGCCAGTGCAGCGACACCGATATTATTGGCGATATTTTGATAATATCGCCGATAATTTAAACACTGGATGTTGCTCACCAAGTGTTTGATGAAATGACTCAACGAAGTGTCGGCTTGTGGCAAGGAAGGTATGTTTCATCAAACAAATACTCTTTTTTCTTGATTTTGATGTTGCCTACAAGGTGTTTGTTGAAATACCTGTAAAACCATTGCTGGTGTTTTACGTGCAGTGAGAATTTGAAGGTGCAGTCCATGTGTTTGTGAAAATGTTGCACAGGCGATCTTGGCTCGAACACAGCTCGAACTGGCCCGAGCTACTGACTAAACCGAGCCGAGATGGCCAGTTAGGCTCGAGGACCGAGCTGAGCCAAGTTCAAGCTGAGGTCAGCTAGTGGCCAAGCCGAGTTTGAGCTGAGGTCAGCTAGTGGCCCAGCCGAGTCGAGCTGTGCCAAGCTCGACTCGGTTCGACTCATGTACACCTCTAATTAATGCATTGATTAAATATTATTTAGGTTTCAACACATTACCTAAACCCCAAGTTCCACAATGGACGTCAACTATGGGAAGATAACGAATTGAAGAAGGCAATCCATTAGGTTTATCAAAAGTTAACAAATTTAGGGAAAGAAGTAATGATAAATTGAGCCATTTACTTTCTTATAGTCTCCAAATGTATGGGTGATAATAATGGGGATTTATGAATCTATGATTGGCAACGGCTATAGTTTAGAGATGTTAAGGGTGCGTATTGCACTTGCAAAAGCATTAAGGGAAACGATGACGTTGTGTGAGTATATTTATTACTTCTAATAATTAAATAGTATGGTTAATGATTAAGCAATTACATCCCCATTTACACTAATACACGCTTCTGATGGATCGGCAGGCGAGTGGTAGGCAATGTACAGAAGTAACATTCTCATACTGCAATTACTGGCCATCTGCATTCTCGATCAAATTATCTCCTCTTCACCATGCGAGAGGAATTGGAGCACGCAGTTACTAATACACACCAATAAAAGGAACAAACTAGGATATGAAAAGCAATAAAAGATCGTATATTGTCATAACAATATGAAGCTAAAAGAGAGGCAATTTCGAGTAGAGCACGACATGGAAGCATACCAGGACCTGGTAAACTTGTTGTCGATAGATGCACGGGCACATCTCATTGATAATGTTGAAGACCCACTCTATGAGTGGGTCAAGTCAGCTGATTTAGATGATGTTGAGGGAGGTCCTACTCCAGTAATAGATGAGGGAGCAACGTCTCTTGGTATTGACGTCAACCAGGTTTTGAGCAAGCAGAGGATTGGATCCAACTCCTTCAACACATTGATGAGTCCCGCATGTCCTGATGAGGGTGGCGATGCACAAACATAGCCTACTCTTTAATGTAGGGTAGTCGTGAGTAGAGTTGGGCACGAGATGACTCAACTCAGCTGACTCGACTCATTCAAACCCAACTCAACCCAAACCGAATGGGTGAGTTGATTCGAACCGAGTAGACTTTGCCCAATCCGAACTCAAACCGAGTCGAGTCCTAGTTACCCAATAACTTGACCCGAAACCCGACTTGTTCAGACTTGACTCGATCCAAAACCTGACTCGACTTAGGTTCAGGTATATATATAAAAAAAAAAAAAAACTAATTTCCATAACTCTCTAACCCTACCCACCGCACCTAACCCGATCCCAAACTCTCTCTCCCCCATCCTCCTCCTCTCCCAAGTCCGGCAGCCACCCACCATCACCATTGCTCTCTCTCTCTCTCTCTCTCTCTCTCTCTCTCTCTCTCTCTCTCTCTCTCTCTCGGGGGCACAGGCCTCGACGCCATCTCGAGCTCGGCAGTGCTGCATCAGCTCGTCCGGACAATCCACACCCACCCGGCCACCCAACTACCTAATCAAAGTAATTTGTTAAGTTTTATTTTATTAATTTTTAATTTGGGAGGGTTTGTGAAATTGGGATCGGGTATGGTTGAAATCAGGTGCGTTTGGGCTGGATGTGGTGTGCGTCTGGGCTGGCTCAGGTATGGTCAGGCTAGGTGTGGACCATGTGGAGCATCCGGGCTAGGTGTGGACAGTGTTGTGCATTGGGTTGGCTTGGGTGTGGCCGGGCTGGCTCTAGCTAAGCCATTTTTAAACCCTAAAACTAATCCCTAACCCTAAACCTAAAGCCTAAACCCTGACCCTAAACCTAATCCATAAACCCTAAAATCTAATCTCTAACCCTAAACCCTAATCCATAAACCTAAACCCGAACCCTAAAACCTAAATCCTAAACCTAATCCCTAAACCCTAAACCTAAAACCTAAACCCTAAATCCTAAACGGCTAATGTACTTTATTTGTTTGAATCAAACAATCAGTGGTTTATTTTTGTGAATTATGAATTACATTGTTTATTGCTTAGCTTAATATTGTGCATTAAATAGTTAGCTCAATGTATATGTATTACATTGCTTATTGCTTAGCTTATTATTATGCATTAGACAGTTAGCCTAATGTGGTTTGTTTTTGTGAATTAGACAATTAGTTGCTCATTTGAGGATTTCTCTGTGGCCAAACATAGATATAATGTGTTTTAGATAGCATAAAAATCGCTCAAATTGTCCCATTTTGATCAGTTCAAGGTTAAATAGATAGAATGTTTTCATATAACCTATTTAAATGCTCATGCCTGATCTCTGCTCCATCTCCCCACTTCTCTCTGGATATGTTTCTTCATTTTTATTTCTCATGTCAAATATCTTCACATTGCTTAGATATTTGGCATGGGAATGAAATGGAATATCAACTTACTGGAGAGACATGGGGAGATGCTACTGGAATTTCGGCGTGGGCATTTAAATGGGAATATGAAAGTATTACAATCTATCCAACCTTGGATTGGTGACTAATTTAGGGTTTCATATAAATTTAGGGCAAAGGACCCACTCAAACTACTTTAGAAAACTAGTATAAGAAGCATGATAGAAAAACCACGATTCAATACATTGCAAAGTGGTTGTATCAAGCTGGTGTAGCTTTTAACATCATGAAGATGAAGAGTCTTAAGGTAATGGTTGAAGCTATAGGTCAATTTAGACCTAGCTTGAAACCTCCTTCCTGTCATGAAGTGAGGGAGAGTTGCCTAAAATATGAGGTGGATTTTACTATAAACTTTATATCCGAATACAAAGAAAGTTGGAAAATATATGGTTATTCGTTAATGGCCGATGGATGGACCAATAAATCCGGTCAGACATTGATAAGCCTTCCTGTAAATTGTCCAACTGGGACAATGTTTTTGAAGTCTGTGGATGCATCGGCCCATTCCCACACAGGCAAATATTTATTAAAATTATTAGATAGTGTAGTTGAAGAGATGGGAGAGGAATATGTTGTTCAAGTTATTGCGAGCAACATAGATAATTATATAGCCGATGGTCACCTTCTTATGGAGAAGAGGGGACGTTTATTCCGAACACCATGCCTGGCATATTGTGTTAATTTAATGTTAGACGATGTAGGTAGGTTATATCTTAAAGTAATTGCTAGGACTAGAAATATTACGGTTTTTATGTACAAGCATGTCCTTCTTCTCCATCACATGAGAAACCACCTTGGGTGAAACTTGCTTGGTCCAGCCATGACCTGATTTGCAACAACTTTCTTAACACTACAAAGATTAAATTCAAAGAAAGTAAAACTTAGGTCCTTTGTAGTGTCGGCCGAATGGAATAATGGACCATGGTCAAAGAAGTAAGAAGGCAAGTTAGTCCAACAAACCATTCTTTTCCAAGCATTTTGGACTCAAGTGGCAAAGGCCTCAAAATCATCGGAACCCTTAGTGTGTTGCGATTGGTGGACAGTGATGAAAAGCTACCCATGGGCTATATCTATGGTGTGATGGAGATGGCTAAAAACAAAATCATGGAACACTTCAAATATAAAGAACGTGATTACCAGCCCATCCCAAATATTATAGATGCTAGATGGTGCAACCAAATGTCATCCCCTTTGTATTCGGTTGCCTGCATCCTTAATCTAACCGTATTCTTTGTGTCCACCGATCGGACTGTGGCAATCACGTTGCATATCATTGGATTTCTTGACACTTTAGAAAGAATAGTTCCAGGAAAAGGCAAACATGATAAAATTTATCGGAATCTGGATTTCTACATGAAAAGTGCAGGGACTTGGTCAAGAAAGATTGTTATTAGGCACAGAAGTATGAAATTGCCAAGTATATAATTCTACGAAGTTTTACAACTTACAAGGTAAGAAGTCTAAGTGAGAAAGTGTCTAACTTAAACTTAGTTGTATAGCTAATTAGTGGTTTGTGTATGGAGTTGACCCGATTAGAAGGGATCCGGGCGCTACGAAAGCTGGCCATGAGATTCTTGGCTTTACATGTTCTTCGAGTGGTTGCGAGCACAACTGGAGTACTTTCGAGTCGGTAAGTTTTACAACTTAAAGTTCTACAATTCACTTTCAGTTTTAAATTTCAATGCTAATTGCTAATACACATTCTAAATGTTATGTAGATTCACGTGAAAAAAAAAAAAATCGTCTCGAACAAAAGAAACTCAACAAAACCCAGTCTTCATCCAATACAACTAGAAGTTGCGGGAAAGACTCCAGGCTAGGTGAGAAAAGCTTGGATTTTATGATCCTATCAGCCGAGATGATTTGGATGCAGATAGTGAGTGGCTTGTAAAGATAGAGGATCCAATCTTTGTCGACGAGTCCCTTACATGGGTTGAAATCGAAGACGCTGCTTATGGATTGACACTTGGCAAAGGTTCTCAGCGGCAGAGAAGAGGAGCTGGAGGAAGCCAAGGGGCGAGTAGTAGCACGAGGCTTGCTAGCAGTCAAGGAGAAGATGATGATATTGAGATTGAAGAAGTACAAGAAGAAGATGTTTGACCATTAGATGTGGATGAGCAACTTGTGCGGACATATGATTAAGAAACAAAAGAAGATGAAGTGTACATTGAAGAAGGATATGACTCTGATGGCGATGGTGATGTGCCATAATGGGAGAGGGAACAATGTATATAGTAGATTAGTAGTTTGTAATTTGTAGATTTTGTAGATGGAGGCAATGTTGCGGGTTACATGATAGGTCGGTCAACGATTATTAGCCAGTTCACTCAGGAGGCCCACTTTGAACATTCTACTCAGGACAGACCATGAATCTCGTCCATCATCCTGGAGGAGAGAAATGGAGCTTAGAAAGCATTTCCAGCGTTGGTAGGGTCGAAACAAGAAAGTCACATGCGCTGAGGAGTCTCTTGTACACAGCTTGTCGTCAATGAATATCAATGCAAAGCAAGGGAGCTCCACTTCCATCTCACCTTATACACATGGGGGTATTATGGGTATGATATAGTGGTTACGACACTCGGTCACAGTCGTCCAATTACGGATATGCGCAAGCACAGGAGAGCACTTACAGTTAGTGTTTTAAGTATCGATGATTTCGGCTGATGTACCCCATGATATATCTTGTATCTCACCTATGAGATAACGAAACACACTAGTGGGATATATCTCACATGTTCGATTCAGTGAGCATTTTTTATTTTCGGTCATTTTTTTTTTTTTTCTGTAAATCATGTTAAATTAGTGTCAAATTATTACAAATCCATGATTTTTCATGTTTTGCATGAAAATTTATGTATTGGGAGCTTCGATTTTGAGATTTGGAAAAGATGGGCCAAGTTACGAAAAATTGAAAAAAAAAAAATCAGAATTTCTCAATTTCTCGCAAATCGGTTGCAATCTGTGTCCAAACATAAAATCAAACATGTATGTAACCTGATCTTGTGATTCTTCTTTTACTTTTGAATGTATTGTTTGTGTTTCCGCGCGTCTTCTTACATTTATAAATTATATGAATAGACTTTGAATATACTTGCATCAATTTAGTTAGATAACGCATAGATTAGGACCCCATACAAAGAAAACCTATTTTGTGCACTTGTTTTTTGTAATGTTTAGATTTATAAATGTGCATTAATGTCTGTTTTAACAATCACTAAAGTTTCATTGAAAAATTCGACCAATTTCTCAATGTTTCCCCATGTTTCCAACAACAACAATACATTACGCGATACAACCGATATATCCCACGTGATAACCGATAGGTATCCCCTATCTCAAGGGTGCGATACAGAATGCGATATTGATATTTCGAACATTGCTCATAACTACGGGTACATAGTGTGATATTTATGGTACCCGTCATATAATTAGGCTCATTTCTATCGGGAGTTAGGGTTGGAGTCAATCTATTTCCTCAGGACCCTACTCAGCCATAGTCGGCTACCATCGCGTAACACCCACGTCTGAAAGTACTCATACAATTTAGAGAAGATGAGTACTAGAGACATGTAAGAGAGTACCTACACTAGCATGAACAGATGATGACCTTGGCACAATATTGTCGACACGTGGTGCAACAGTACCATGGCCGACTGAGTGGGTACAAAGATGATGACTTCGAGCCACCTTGTAATTCCATGTGGGTATAAGCAATGAACGGATTGTGTATTTTTTTTTTCTATTTCCTTTAGTTTTTGGATGTCTTAGTTATTGTTTGGTACTTGCATTGTATGATATGAACTCATTGTGGTTACTGTTGCACTAATTCTTTATGACTGCACATGATTTAGGCACCTATTTAATGGAAACTTATGGTTCTTTTTGGCAGTTTTTTAATTCCTAAAAATGTAAATATGTGTATTTTAACATCTCCTGAAATTTTACTAGAAAATTCCACAGTTTCCCCCATGCTTCCCCAATGTTTCCCTCATACGGTGAGATATTTCTCGGTATCCGCAATAACATTGGCGATACCGATAAATGTTTTCACATCTGCCAATGATAAATGTAACTATACCGATACTACAAACACTATGCAGCACATGTTCACCATATAAGTAATTACTTTGGACATGTGCAACACAATCCATCCATCAATCTAGACTGTCCAATAATTCTAGCTAACTCCTGGCAAGTGAAAATGAAAGAATCATGCTAACTAGACGACTCAAACCATCCAACCAAATAGAATGCAAAAAATTGGATGGTCAAGATCGAGATATAAAAATAGGTTGAATCATCAACGTGAACCATTTTTTTTAATCAACATGAAACATCTACTTCAATGGGCCCCACGTTGGATTGGTTATCATTTTAAGGAAAAACTTTCATTGGATGATGTTAACCATGTAACAAAAATTACCAACATTCAAAGGGTAGGGATTATTCAACCGGTATCCAGTGTGGCCTGCAAATAGGCAGTATGCAGAAGAATGTTCAGATCAATGATTGGGAATTGTCCCATCTGTACAAGGCAACTAGTTGTTCTGCAAGTCTGCAATAAGATACAACTACTTGCGTTTATCCACTGAAAGATCCTTTTTTGGCTCTCTTCAGCCCTATGTCTCTTATCCCTAGGAGGTCTTCCTCCAGGTTTTTTCGGAAAATCAACTTGCAACTAAAAGCCTTTCAGAAAAAACAAATGGTGGCCACATGACTAGACATCAGTCAACTTTCAAACTACGACAGCAAATTGAAGGCAGTTTCAATTCTATGCATTATGCTTACTAGTTCATATTCCAATATTAACATGGTGGGAAATGGAAACCACTCCAATATTGATACATTCAAGAAACAGTAAGTGAGACCAGTGTTTGAAATATTGGTATCGCACCCTTGGGATATAGAACGTATCAGTTATCGCACGGGATATATCGTTTGTATCGCGTAATTTATCGCACTTTTTAGGAAACATGGGGAAACATTGAGAAAAGGTTTGAATTTTTCAATGAAACTTCGGGGATTATTAAAAATGACCTTCATACACACTTTTAAATCATAAAATCTCAAAAAAAAAAAAAAAAAAAAAAAAAAGTGCACATAATATGTTTCCTTTGTATAGGGTCCTAAGTCATGTGCTGTCCGATTAAACTAAAACAACTATATTCAAATGTGTTGCATAACATTTATAAATGCATCAAGACATGTATATCCACACCGTCCATCTGTTTTGCCACCTTAATTTATGGCACCATACCAAAAATGAAGCATATCATTAAAACCATGCCATATTATCAAGTGGACCATGCCATATGAAACAATATTGATTGAAGGCCCTACCATTAAAACCTTCTTAGGGCTCACCTTAATGTTTTCGTAGTGTTTATTTACCATCCAATCAGTTGATAAGTTCACATAAGCCTGAATGAAAGGAAAAAACAAATATCAGATTGATCCAGAACTTTTATGGCCCATTAATAGTCAATCACAACTTTTTATCTTTGGAATGGTCCACCTGATAATTGGATGTGCTTCGTTTTTTGGACAATACACTAAAATGATTTGGAAAAACGGATGAATGACATGGATACAAAATACATACGTTAAGGTGGACCCTGCATTAAGGGCCACACCGTCTTGGGTGGGTGTTGGGTCTCACTTAATCTGCTCTCTAATTCACGACGCTGATATATATTTACTTTTTTTTACAGGTCTTGGCTCAAAAAGTGAGGTAGATTGTGTAGGCCCCATGCATTCTATCCATGCCATCCATTCATATTTTTTTTTGGATAAATTTAAAGCCTGAGAAAAAAATGGGGCAGATCCAGATATCAAGTGGACCACATGAGATGACACACGTAATATGGTGGGACCCTAACTGTGGGGCCACCTTGACGTAATATGATGTATATACAATACACCATCAATTCATTTTGGCATATTATTTTGGGGAATGGGCCAAAAAAGAGGCAAATCCAAAAATGAGGTGGACCGCACCACACAAAAAAGTGGTCATTGAATGGCCACCATTAAAAAAATTTTAGGGGCTACGAAAGCTTTGGATCAACCTAATATTTATGTTTTCCTTTCATCTAGGTCTGTCAGACCTTATGAACAGATCGGATGGCAAATAAACTCATGATGGGCCCTAGGAAAGCTTCAACAGTGCATATCATTGCCACGACTTCCTATCATGTGGTCCAATTGATCCTTATATTTACCTATATTTTAGGCTTATACCCTAAAATGACCCATCCAAATGGATGGACGGTGTGGATAAAACACATATATCATGGTGGTCCCTACAGAGCCTCTGATAGCGTCTCCAAGGATTTCAATCCGTGTCGGACACTGATTTCCTACAAAAGGCTTTCGCAGGATGTTCCTGCCTCAGATGCTAGATAGGGCCCACTGTAATGTTCGTGAGAAATCCACCCCGTCCATCCATTTGGCGAGATCATTTTAGGAGATGCGCCCGAAAATGAGGTGGATCCAAAACTCAAGTGGGCCATACGAGAGGGAAAACTAGGCAAAGAGTTTTCTACCGTTGAAACTTTCCTGGGATCCACCTTAATGTTTATATGCCATCCAAACCGTTTATGAGGCCATTCCCATTGGGATGAAGTGAAAACATAAAAAACTTATCCTAATACGAAACTTTTGTAGCCATAAAATGTTTCAACGATGGTCACTGAATCCCTACTATTTCCTCTCGTGTGGCCCACCTGAGTTTTGGATCCACCACGTTTTCGGTCGCATGTCCTAAAATGAGCTTGCAAAAAAGATGGACGTGGCGGATTTCTCACAAGCATCACAGTGGGCCCCACCTAGCATCCCAGCGCAAAAACGGAAGTCTTTCGCATGAAATCCGCCTACGATCGCACAATAAAAAAAGGTCGGAAGCTCTATTTGTAAGCAGAGAGGGTTTCGGCCCCTAAAACCCTAATCTCTCTCTCAAATCTCCGGATTTCTCCGAATTTTTTTCACATTATCTTTCGAAATCAATTCCCTACAAACTTCCGTAATCAATTCCCTACGAACAACGCATTTCAATTCAAATGGCCGACTAAATGCAACTTCCGATCAACGCAAACTCTTCTACAAGTACAGAAATCCACATTGTTGAATGTTTCTCTCTTCTTCTTCTTCTTCTTCTTCTTCTTTTCGGATATTTACATTAAAAAAATAAAATAAAAAAAAATCTTGGTATCTTCTGACGGGTTTTGTATCGCTGGGTTGCAATACCGATAATATCGACCGATATATCGGCCGATAGTATCAATATTGCGAACACTGAGTGAGACACCCAGTGGAAGCAGTGATTTCTATTGCCTTCCATTAGGCATCTATAGTTCTTTTCTATGTAACATGAGTTTACAGTTGTGTTGGCAAGTAAAATATCAACATGAATTCATGTCTGACACCCCTGGACATGGCTCCATGTGTGAGACTGCTTAATAGGATATTTTTTAGAGTTTTAAATTATAAATAATTGTAACATTCTAGTAAATATAATATTTTAATATACTTGTATGGACATATTGGTGCACAGGCCTTGTAGAAGTTAGTGTGTCTAACCCCACAACAGTGTCTAGTCTCCTTATCACATGATTGGATAGCAAAAGGAAAATGTTGCCAATTGAATTGGATCCTAAAACAAATCATTGGACCTTGTGGCCATGTTTGGATGCCAAGGATTCCATGATAGACAATGGAAAAGGAAAAGGGTTTTCCTTTGATGTTACAACTTTTGTTTTTTGGATAGCAAAGAAAAGGATGGGTTTCACTGAGAAATCATTACACATATCGATAATTTGAATTCTTGGCACTAGAAACTAGGTGGCTTGTGAGAACAATATGATATTTCCACTCTCAATCTAGACAAGAATTCTAAAATTGGAATCTATGTTTCAATAGTGCTCATGGAAATCATCATTAGGTAATTATTTTTTCCTCTCTTTCCCTTGGATTCCATGTATCCAGACATGCCCTATGAGTCCTTACAAGTCCTAAGGAATTACATTTCTCAAGTTGAAACATAATACAAGAAGGAAAACATTAAACTCCAAAATTTTACTAGTGAATGCGAAAAGTATCTACTCTTGAGAAAATTAGAAAGAAAACATCAACAGTGATGATCATATGGGATATTTAAACAACTTAAAATGTTAGACTACTTACCTTCGGAAGAAAATCAAGGATAAAAGGATTTCCTCTTTTTGCAATTTTCATTTCTTTGACATTACAGAGTGGAGCCTGAAGGTACAAAAAAAAAAAATAATAAATAAAAAAAGAAAAAGAAGAGAGAGAGAGAGAGAGAGAGAGAGAGAGAGAGAGAGAGTGAGAGAGAGAGAGAGAGAGAGAGAGAGAAGCTTCATTAATCAAATAATTATACACTTTTGATCATACAAGGAACCAAGACAGGAGTAACTAGTCAAATGGGCAGTTCCAGTTCAAGCCTTTGTCAGGGCACTTCTATTCAAATCCATAAATTTACTATTTGTAACTCAATTGCAATACCACTTCCTAATGTAAACAATTAAGGTCACATTTGATTTTCCAAATTCCCATGGGCAACAGCCTAGCACCAAATTACAAGTGAGATATGTTAGGGACCTTCTTGTGCACATCTTACTAGTGATTTAGGGCGAAAAAAGCAAGAAAATCAAAACCGACTTAATGGGGACACTGTTTTCCACACCATCCCCAAATGCCAAGCCTACCTTGTTGGCTCTAAAGTCCAATCGGACATGATTTGGTGGTACATCCAAATGCACGTTGTAGAACAATATGCTTGTATTGTAGCACGACAATGTAACACGTGAAAGAAAAGGGGAAAAAGAGATGAGAAGAGAGGAGAGAGAGAGAGAGAGAGAGAGAGAGAGAGAGAGAGAGAGATTAGGTTGGAATTCCCCCCTTTCTCTATTTATTTAATAATGTGTTGAAAAGACATAAATACCCTCGGTAACAAAAGCTAAAATTACACATATATCCTAAACAAGAATTCTAATCAAACACAAATAATGAATCAATCTAGAACCCTAATTTAACTTTAATAAAGAGATAAAAGAAAGGATACACCCATATCCACAAGTTAGGTGGCCTGTATAGTTGTATGAGCCACATCCACACATCCTTAAATGGGTCATACAGGTCATATAGTTGTATGGCCCATATTTCTTATATTAACACTCCACCTCAAGCTAGAGCATAGATAATTTTGATGCCAAGCTTGCAATATATATGCATGCACGGACTATGAGGAAGAGCCTTGGTGAAATCATCTGCAAGTTGATCTTGTGATCGGACATATAGTGTAGAGATTTCACCACTGAAGACCTCACTAATGAAGTGGCAAGCTACCTCAATATGTTTTGTTCTTTCATGATAGACTGGATTTTTTTTATTACCCCTCAGTGGTGTGAAGACATGTGAACTGATCTATCCAAGGCGTGGTGTTCACTCCATGGGAAGCTTTCAAGTGTTTGTGACTCGTGCTAGGTTAGCCCGTGTTTGTACAAGGCATGTGGTACTCCATTTTCCCTTGTTCTTAGTCGATTTAAGTGTTTGGAACAACGAAAGGCAATGTAAATTATATGATCATGGAGAAACCGGATGATAGTCCTAGTACATATAATCAATGGACCTAGAATAATGCTCAAATTATGACCTAGTTGTGGAAAAGCACCGAATCATCAATAACTGCAAGCATAATGTTTCTGGATATTGCAAAAGAAATATGGTGTGTGTGTGTGTGTGTGCATGACAGGAGATGTATTCGTCTAACAAAAACATCTCTCGTACATGCTGACTAGTGACTACATGAAGAATTATTTGGAATTCAACAGGGGATGAAACCCTGGATAAATATTACTATAAACTTAAAGGGATGTGGGAGGACCTAAATGTCTATCAACCTCTCACTACGGATTTGGACAAACAACATCAGCAACATGAAGAGTTTCAGATGGCTAGATTTTTATCCAGGTTAAAACCTAAGTATGAGCCAGTTCGTGCATAGATTTTGGATGGCAAGGAGGTGTCATCCCTGAATGAGGTCGATGCACATCTTCAACATGTATCTTTAAGGTCTACCAGTGGAACCATTGATAGCTCCGCTCTTACATTTTTCTCTAGACAAGGCAGAGGTGGTGGTCCTGGTGGTAGAAGTAATCAAGGAGGCCGTGGACCTCAAAAGTGCACACATTGCAGTCTTATTAACCATTCAACTGAGAAGTGTTGGGATCTTCATGGAAAGCTAGCATGGGCAAATAAGGTATCTCATATTGAAGACAACGGGTCTCACCCAGTTAGTTCCACTTCTACAATGGAACTGCCACATACTTCTACAGAGATGGTTACTCTTACACAAGAAGAGTATTCAAAGCTGAAAAACCTACAGAAATAATCCACTCTTGTGGCTTCTATTGTGACTTCTACCCCTGCAGACACATTCATGACCTCAGGTATGGCCTGTTTAGTATCCAAGGATTCTTCTTCCCGGGTCATTGACTCTGGAGCATTGGACCATATGAGAGGTGACTCTTGTGTTTTTTCTTCCATTAGTACAACGTTAACCGGTTCATCCGTCAACTTGGTAGATAGTACCCATTCCAAAGTGCATGTATTGGGTATTATTCATCTAATCCCCTCTCTCATTATCATCTTCCCTTTGTCCCTAAATTTCCTCTAAGTCTTCTGTCAGTTAGCAAGCTCACTAAATCTTTTAATTACTATATGACTTTCAATCTTTCACATTGGGTTTTCTATGATCTCAAGACGAAGGAAAAGATTGGTAGAGGGCATGAGCAAGACAGGTTGTACTATCTAGACTGTGAAGTTGTTGGTGCTACATCACAAAAGGACATCTCTCCCTATAAGTGGCACTGCCACCTTGAAGGTTCTTAAAAGTGTTATTCATTATTTATCATTTGTGTCAATTTTAGAATGTGAAGTATGTGAGTTAACATCACTGTGCTACCTTTCCACTGTGTGGAAAAACATAGTCTAGTTCCTTTTTCTCTATTACATCCAGATGTTTGCAAACCAGTTAAAACTCCTAGTAGGATAGGGCATAAGTACTTTGTTACATTCATTAATGATTTTTCATAAATGACTTTAATTTAGTTAATGAAAGAACAATCTGAATTATTCTCTATTTTTAAGACCTTTCACATGAAGGTATAAAATCAATTTAATTCAAAGGAGTGTGTTTCGTTCCAATAATGTTAGGGAATATATGTAAGATTTTTTTCGTTTGTATTTCTCTAAAACAAGTATATTGCATCAAAATTGTGCGCACATACCCCACAACACAACGATGTCACATAACAGAAAAATCGTCACTTGGTAGACATAATTTGGACTTTATTACTTCACATGAACGTTCGCAAAAGTTTCTGGAGTGACGTGGTTCTTACTATAGAGAATGCTAATGTATTGTATTGTGTATTGTGTGTGGTTAGTGGGCTCTTTTAATGTAAGTGCATGTGCACACCTCCCCTTTCTCTTGCAGTGTACTATATGCTTTATCATAATAAAACACTATGTGTTAGGGCAAGCAAGCCTAACACATCATTTTCTCCCAAACTCTCCTTCTTCTTCTTCTCCTCTCTCAATATTCTCATCTCCTCTTCACATTATCCTCATTAAATCTCTTTCTACTCTTACGACGTACTTATAAATTGAATGCCCTCGATGATCTCAATGGGTAAATCACCTCATGACATCTTACTTCCAAATGCTCCACCATTCTCTTTACCTCCACCATTCTCTTTGACATATTCCTTCCAAATGCTCCACCATTCTCTTTGCCTCCCCGAGTCTTTGGATGCGTATGTTTTTCTCACCAGTGGGAGTCAAGCCATAATAAATTAGATCTTAAGACCATCAAATGTCCATCTCGGATACTCTCAAACACAAAGAGGTTAACATTGCTACAACCGTTCACTTTACCACTATACCGTAGTTGAAAGTCTACTTGCATCGAAAGTGGACAAACAGTGTAGCCACTCATGACGTACCATCTACCTGATCTTCTTTTAAGCCTTGTGATCTAACGAAGTCTCCAAATTGGCTTGATATTTTTATTGCCCTCAAAAAAGGTAAGCGTGTGTGCACTGATCATCCTATTTCCAAATACGTCTTTCCAAAGTTTATCTCCCAAGTTTTGTAAGGAGGCAATGGAAGAGGAAATGGTTGTTCTTTATAAATAAATAAATATATATGTGTGTGTGTGTGTGTGTGTGTGTGTGTGTGTGTGTGTGTAGAGAGAGAGAGAGAGAGCGGCATGCGCACTTGCACACATTTGCACACGTGTCATGGGGTCGAATCTGAACGGTCCATGTGATGCAGCATCCCATGAAACCCCAAGAGACCAATTTTCACCCTGATCTAAAACTCTAGTAGGCCATAGCAAAGAGAGATGCAAATCAAGGGAGGAAACTGTTTTCTTTTTTCATGGCCCACCAAAGTTTTGGATCAAAGTAGAAGTTGGGCCCTGGGGGTTTCATGGGGTGCTGCATCATGTAGACCATTCAGATTTTGGACTCACATCACATATGATGAGTTCTCAAAAAGTTCGCACGAGTTCCGTGCGAACTGGTGCACAGCTGAGCATTCGACTATACACACACACACACACACACACACACACACACACACACACACACACACACTTAGGAGCTCACTAGTCTACCTATAGGGAAACGTGTTGTTGGTTGTAACTTGCATATGGGGGTACCATTGAATTCCAGCCAAACAATAAAATTAAATGGTTAAAGGCTTGCTTTTGCTAAAGGACATACTCAAAGACTTAAGTGTTGATTACACTGAACATTCTCTCTGGTTGCCAAGTTGAATTCAATTTGTGTTATTCTCTTTGTGGACCCCTATTCCAACTAAATGTTTTAAATTAAAAAATTAAAATAAAATAAAAAAGCCTTTCTTCATAGTGATCTCATGGAAGAGGTACATATGGAGCAACCGCCCGAATTCGTTGCTCAGCGGGAGCCAGACAGGGTGTGTAAATTGTGAAAGACGATATGTGGTCTAAAGCAGTCACCACATGCATGGTTTGATAAATTTAGTGAAATTGTATTGAACTACGGCTTTGTTCAAACTAGAAGCTATGTAGATCATTCTTTCTTTATACTGAGAGGCATGTTAGGCCTAATTGTGTTAATACTACATGTTGATGATATTGTTGTTACAGTAAGTGATGATAAGGGAATAGAGAAGCTGAAGAAGTATTTACAAAGACACTTTCTCGCAAAAGATATAGGACAACTTCGATACTTCATAGGCATAGAAGTTGTTACATCAAAGGAAGGAATTAATCTGTCTGAACAAAAATATGTTTTGGATTTTCTCATAGAGACTGGTCTTCTTGGTACTAAGCCAATAGATACACCTATGGATCTTAATCACAAATTTACTAGTGATCAAGGGAATGTACTTGAAAACGCTGGGAGGTATCAAAGATTGGTTGGTAAACTGGTAAACTCATTTATTTAACCATCACCAAGCTAGATATTGTTACGTTGTGAGTATGGTGATCCAATTTATGAACTCTCTGAGGGTACTACGCATGAATGCAGTCATTTGAATTCTACAATACCTTAAAAGGGAGAGAGAGAGAGAGAGAGAGAGAGAGAGAGAGAGAGAGAGAGAGAGAGAGAGAGAGAGAGAGAGAGAGAGATATTAGGTTGGACTTCCCCTCTATTTATATTAATAAAGTGTTGAAAAGACATAAATACCCTTAGTAACAAAAGCAAAAATTTCACCTATATCCTAAATAGGAATTCTAATCAAACACAAATAATGAATCAATCTAAACCCTAATTTGAATTTAATAAAGAGATTAAAGAAAGGGCTAGGACCACATCCACCATCCAGGTGGACCATACAACTGCACAGGCCACATCCACATATCCCTAGATGGCACCGTACAGCTATCAACACACCTTAAACTTTTATATGCTTCCACAGGTAAACAATAGAATCATTTGGGCAGTAACTTCTTAAAATATGTTGGAATTACACGGGAAGTTTACTTACTGTCATTATAACTGCATCAAAAGATTGATTTCGTGAAGGCTCCTTACGGTTGGCAGGGTTTGTCGAAGAAGAAACCCGTCAATTGTTAAATAGAGAGGTCTCATCAGGGTTATAAGATAACGAAAACACCTTAGACTTCAACTTCAAACTGTCTTTGCCAAGTTCCTTGCATAACATGTCAGTGAGAGTCTGCAAAAATTAAAACTTAGAGAATCAGCATCCGCAAAAATTGGATACACAGTTTACTTATCAGGGACCTCGTATGACATCATGAGTCCATGACCAAATTAATGCACTGAAACAGAAGTGCAGGTTGCCCTAATTTTTACAAGCTATCTAAAAGGACTATTTTCATTCCAGAAACATGTTAAGGCAACTAAATGGTAGATAACTGGTGCTGCTATTCTTGTTGCATGCTATATACAATAAATAGTGTTGAAACATAGAATATCATTATCGAGAAGACTAATACATATTATTTCTGTGAGATGGTATCCTATAGATAGCTTTGCAAAAGCAATGACTTGGATCTAACTGAAACCAAATCAACCGGTCAACTCATTTTGCCTAAGAATGAAATGGCACTCAATTTTTTTGGAACAATGAAATGTAACCCCTAAGAATACGTTGGTTTCTGGACGAGCTCCTGTCAGACTTCCTCTGTTTCAATCTATACAGAAGAGGCTGCACTTTCAGTTCCATGGCAAGCCTCTCTCCAGAATTGCATTTTAAAATCTTGCTTGGGACCATCAATTTTCTGTTGAACATGCGCATGTTTATCCCAGATTGCTCGACAGCATGCATACTTATTCAAATGGAACTTTCGTCATATGTTGTATTCATTAAGTACATGCCGTTAAGAGAATACTGTCAATGTATGAATGAAGTACTGTATATTCTACTAATAACATGTGTGAGTGAAATACTCTGTATATTCCACTAACAATGATGTTTTGACTTATCCATTAAAAATTTCATCCCAATTGTAAAAGATCTATGACTGCATATATCATTGACAGAAATAAGCAGGCATCAGCTCACCCATTATGAAATCAAATAAATAGATAGAACAAAATAGAAGTAGAAAGAGACCCCCTTATCTACAAACTGATGGACTCGTTAGGGCCTTAGTGGTAGTCTCTATCACTGACCGGTCTGGATCCTAGTAGTGTTGATGAAGCCGGGCTTTGACCATGTCTCCCGAACAATCTCAGTAATTCATTCGCCAGCCAAATGATTCATCGGTTATTGATGTAGATTCGACCGGGATAAGGCTATACATTCGATATCAGAAATGACCAACTAAATGCCATGTTCACAACGATCAATTTCCCAGCTACGAGGCGGCCAGGCCGATAGCCAAGTTGAATCACCACTTAGCAGGGTTACTAGGACTTGGGTCTCTTTCTTGGGCGGGACACCAAGTACATGTATCTTTACCGATTAACCAATTTCTAGACGCTGGAGTGGATCCTAAAGAGATACCACTTCCTCATGAATTTATCTTGAATCGGGATCTTTTGGCCCAACTTTATCCTAGTTTTGCCACGAAATAACAGGCATGAGGTACCTAAAAATAAAAGGCAGACTAAGGGCAGTAATGGGCTGGGCCAGGGTATGCCCGTGCACTAGAACCTGTGGTTCTTTTTTAGTTTTACATAAAAAGTGCCATAGTTGGCCATATCTCCCACTCGTTAGGTGAGCTGGTAGAGATAGTATAGCATGTGTGAGTGATCCAAGGTTTAATCCCTGGCAGTGTTACCTTATAAAAATAAAATAAATAAATAAATAAAATAAAAAGGGGGGGTCGGATGGGCCCATTTGCAAAACAACTGCAAGGGCCCACTTAGCCTGAGGCTGGGCCCAAATGCAACCCAACTACCTTTCAGGCATAAAGTGTTAGGCTTGGGCCAAATAAATAGGTCCAAGGCCTGCCCAAGGCCGAAGTCCAGGAAAGGCAAGCTACCCAGCCTGTTGGCACCCTTGGAGAAAACAGCAACTTCAGAACATTTAGTACCAGGCTTCGTGGTTACAGGTTCAATCCCAGCTGATCTGTGGAGAAAAAGGATCCAACAATATCTTGAGAACAACGACAAAATCTCTAAGAAATCCCCATCCCTAGAAATTGCCAAGAATGAGATCTGTCACTAAGATTAAGACAGAACCAACTAAAATAACAATTTATTGTAATAAAAATACTGTGCAGCTATTCCCAAAGCCAGAGCACGCATAAGAACCAGGGTATGAGCTACAAGATGCATACTATATCCATCTCCTCATATGGAATTAAAGTATCTTTGCATGTAACAAGGCTTACCTGCATCCCACCCTGAAATGAAAATGAACCGCGTTGACGTTTCCTTTTCACTGAAGTTTTCTTTCTTCCATTTTCTTCTCCTTTACCAGATAATTTAGATCGGATAGCCCCAACTATGATTGAACCAAACCTGATAATAGGACACATGTAACACATTCACTAGCATCAGACCATGCAACAAACACAAAGTAGTTCTCTTTTAACTGAAAGGCATTACCATTTATATTAAATGTGTCAAAGTTTATCTTGTACTAACATGTTCGACACTTCTGGACGTGGTTTGTATAGAAACTAGCTTTATGTTTAATATCATCTTTTATTTTTGGGATGCATGTTTACCACTGTCTAACACCCTGTATTAGTGTCAGATCACGATACGCATGTTAGCATCCAAGTTACGTAGGGTATAAAAGGTGAAGACTGTGATCCATAGTTCTTGTAATATATCATGTAGGAGACAGGAGACACAATGTTGAGTGTAATTAATATAACACCTTAAAACTTCCGATAAACAGTAACCAATCAAAAATATCCATTTAGTTTGCGATTTGTGACAGGAACATTGATGGTAAACTATTTCTGTAATTTAATTTCCCTAAAGACGGATCAATGATCAAATTATATTCATACTAGTGAAATTGTGAAGGATAAGAACATTTTACGGTTAATATGTCAAATTACATATCCTAAACATGGTAAGAACATTTGGAAGCTCGCTTGTCCTATGAGGATTGCTATTTTCTGTTTGGTCAGCTTCGACAAAATCTTTACTCTAGATCATCTTAGAATGAAGGCAGAGAATTAACAAGAATGGGTGCTATTTGTCTTGCAAGAGGGAGAGTAAATTAGTTGCCTTCTTATTCATACTCAGGAAGTGTAATGGTCGATCCTTAGCTTATTCGAGGTGTCTTAGACAATGCCAGAGATGGTATAGAATCTCCATAAAACCTGGAATATTGGCTTTAAATCCACTAGAGGTAGCATTCTTTGGAACTTGACTCTACCTGCAGTTTGGTGGCCTATCCGGGGAGAACAGAATAATAGGGCTTCGAAGAATAGACATCAAGGGAGCAGTCAGATTGCAAAGGTCGGAAAAAGGATTACTGTCTAGGCTCTAATATCAAAGGCCTTTGAAGGTGTTAGTCATGATTTGCCAAGTGGTTGGCCATAAGTCACTTAAGACAGCGGTCCCTGAAATGAGAATCACAATATTTGAATCTGCCTTCAATATTGATATGGAAGCTGAATTTTGACGGGAGCTCAAGAGGCAACTTTGACCATTCTAGAATGTGGGGATCATTATAGATTATCACTGTGGCACTCATAGAATTCCCATCGGGGTCAAATTCTAAGGACAATAGGTTTGAGCTCTTTTGCAGGGGCTAAGAGAGCTCTCTAGCCTTCAAGCTCCCCCCTACTATCATTGGAGTCTCGGCTAATGTTATCAGATGGGCAACCTTATCCAAAGCACGCCCCTGGCACTTTTCGCATTTGGGTGATAGAGATAAGAGAAATTAAGGTGATCATCTCGGCATCCTTCTCTCATGTTTATAGGGAGATGAATGATGTAGCAAACAATCTTGCTAGAAAGAGCTCCTGTCTCCATTTTCTTGTGGTTGGCAACTCACTCCTTGTACGATCCTTTTGTGATATTAAAATCTTTCTTAATCTCCAAAAAAGAAAAAGGAAAAAAAAGAATAATAAATAAATAAATAAATCTAAAGACAAGTAGTGTCCAAGTTACGTATGGTATAAAAGATCAAGATTGTGATACATAGCTCTTGTTCCATATCATGCAGGAAAGAGGAGACACCAAGTTGAATGCAATTTATATAACACCAAGAAACTCCGGTAAATAGTAACCAATAAAAAGGATCGAAAATTGTGGTTTGTGAAAAGATTGTTGCAGATTAACTATTTCCGAGAGTAAATATCATTAAAGTCAGACCAATGATCAAATTCCATGCATAATTGTGAAATTCTGAAGCATAAGAACATTGTGGTTAACATGTCAAAGTAACATATCCTAAATTTCCTTTAAATAGACTAGGCTCTTCTTGCCTAATGAGACGAATTTAATGTGTTGGGTATTGGAAGGTTAAAGGATAAAGTTATTTGCCTTCAGTTTTCAGTTTGCTGGATGGCTATGGAGATTCCAACATGCTTCACAGTATGATTATTGCAACCATAGTTGGTACATTCAACAACATTGAGAAGAGATATGGCTAGCTGCTCTGTAGCCAGAGAAGGAAACTTCATTGCCTTCTGGCTCTCTAATTTGTTGTTCATTGCGTAGCTGGGAAGAGAATGTAAGTACATCACTAGGAAGCAATGAACTTTCATGGAAATCCTAATATTGATTAGATCAACAAGAAACTGAAACAGCATTTGCATTCTTAAATCCTTGTGTGGATTTTCAGTAACCAAAGTGCGTGGGCATCTGGAAGAATGAAAAAGCCTACATTCCTCCAATTTTTCATGTCTTAGTACCAAAGCAGCAAATAGGAGCAAGTGCTAGGCAAGAGCAGTAGCAGAAACAAAATGTAGAAAATAAGCTATGTTATGATCCAAAACTATTGCAAATCCCAAATCCAAAGTTGGAGCAGCACCCTAACTAGAAGACTAATTTAACAACTGTTCATATTGATTTCTGGAAGTACTATGCAATTACACTAGCTCCTCGTTTCTGGTTTCTAACATCAGCTTCCAAATGAAAAAGGTTTTGTATTTCCTTGTGGAGTAAAGAGGTGATTCGATCACATCGTTTTTTGGTTGCAAGAAACTAGGGGTGCCAACTGGCCGGATTAGGGCTGGGCCAAGCTCAGTGCAAGCCCAGCCCACATTGTTCAACCAAAGTCCAAACCCGACCTGGGCCCATGACGGACCAAAACAGTCCAACCCGAAATGTTTATGCTAGAGAGAGAGAGAGAGAGAGAGAGAGAGAGAGAGAGAGAGAGAAATAAAAAATGGGTTGTTGTTGTTGGGGAAGTGGGATAGGTGGGATTTTAATTATTTCATATGTTACAAAGTTGCCCTTGCAAACCCTAATGGGCCAGATTCGGGCCAGGCTGACAGGCTGTCACACTTTGTCCAAACCCAGCCCCGATTGAAAACGGGCTTGAATGTTAGGCCTGAGCCTGGCCATCAGGCCTGATACTCTAGCCCAAGTCTGGCCCGAAAGCCCGACAGGCCAGCCCAGCCCATTGACAGCCCTTCAAGAAACTGAGAAATCTTATTGAGATGGAGATATACCACCCATGACTTACAAAAGAGTCATCTGATTTGTCTCTTTCTAATCAGGAGCAATTTGAACATAAACACGAACATTTACGACCATAGCTCACACACCCTGTAAGCATCTACTTACGAAACAAAGTTGGAAACTTGGAATGACACCAACAGAGAAAGTTTCAGCCATTCAATTCTGTGAGTCTGAGGCCAAATGAAGTGCTTGTATTGCCTATAGTTGTTGGAAACTTAGCTACCTTCTGCTTATTTCCATTTTAACTGACATCCTTGTAGAACCACTCAATTGAATACCACTGCTTCAAGTCCCAACTTTGTCAAGTTTGTAAGCAACAACGTGTGCGTTGTTGGCTGACAAAGAAATAAGGAAAAATAACCTCATTAAAGAAAGAGGATTTTAGAAGAGTTTATTTATTAAAAATTACAGGATGTTTGATGAATTTAATTATCATAAATACACAATTTTTGAAGAATTTATTCATCGGAAAATAAATCACTTAAGAATTTTTTATATATTGTAGGGAAATATCTATCTTTGGGCAGGTGTATTACTCTAATCAAAGCTGCCCTATCGGCCATGCCAGTCTATGATAGATTGTAGTTACAATGCCCATGGGTCTCATTTGAAAGTTGGACAATTGGAAAGAGACTCATTTCACTTGGAAGATAGCTGAAATACCATCTGTTGGAATGAAGTGAAATGTTTGTGGGTGCTGGTGGTGTGGGGAAGCTGGAATCAAATCGCTGAACAAGCAGTCTTAGGGAAGTGGCTTTGGCATTTTGGGGAAGAAGGGGATCCTTTGTGGAATAAGAGTGGTGTCCCTCAAATATGGATCGCAATATGTTTGGTGCACCACTGCATCTTCAAGATACAGATGTTTCGGAGTTTGGAAAGCTACTTTGAGAATGAAAAACCTATTTGGGGAATCGGCTATAAGGTCAGCAACATGACTCTATGCAGAGATTCAGTTCATCTTACAGTCTGGTCATCCACAACGAGGTCAAAGGTCATCTAGGTTTATGAAAGGGTCAGCAAGCAAATTGTATGATTGCCTCTCTTCTTGTTTGAGAGATTGTAAATGGAGCTAAATGGGAAATGAGATAAATGAATTGGGAGTAAATGGATTACTCAGTTGTGATTGGATGGGAATAAATGAAATGCATTTGAAATCCAAATACTCTGTTTGGATGGGAGTAAATGGGAAGAAATGGAATGCATTGGAATTTTTCAATATATTCACAGGAACATATGTAATATCCCAAATCAGCTTTAAAATCCCAAATAGTGTACATATGTGATATTTAACAAAATGATTGTAATAAGCCCATTGAAATATATACTTTAGCCAAAAATGAGGAAATTTGGAGCCTTAGGCGGGCCTCACATGTAAGGATTGCCATCCGTTTAGATGGCCAACCTTTGGATGGTTTGGATCATTCTATTGGTGTGATTTTAGTGATAGCCAATAATTGGATTGTTTCGGAGTATCATCAACATGCCACGTGTATGGCAAACATGTGTGTAGCGGCACCTTTGTTTACTCCTGCAACTCTCCAACGGAGCCCAAAAAGGCACCCCCCCCACAACTTACTTCCAAATCCTCTCTCATAGAGAGGATTTCATTTACACGCCCATTTACTCCCATTTCATTTCATTTCCATGCATTTACTCCCATCCAAACATACCTAAAATGCCATTTACCTTCATTTACTCCCAATGCCCCCCATTTACCTCTATTTACTCCCATCCAAACGGCCCCTTCAAAAGAAACTTGAGGGGAGAGGAGGATTTGATGGGGCTCTTTACTCACCTTGAAGGGGTAAAGTTATAATCAAGGAGGGATAGGAGGGTGTGGAAATGGTCAAAGGATGAGATTTTCGGTCCGATCTTTCTATGATAATTTGAAGGGGAGGCAGAAGAAGGGTTCCAATGGCTTGGTTATGGGAAGTGAAGGCATCACCTGGAATTGTCTTGTTAGCCTGGTGAGTGGGCAGAGACAAAGTTCTCACAATTGGTCATTTGTGCAATATGTAGAAAATCATTATCAATTGGATGTTTTATGTTCCTATGGGACAAGGAGACTTTGGATCACTTATTTGTCACTGCCCATTTGCTGCAATTTGAGCGTGCTTCCATCAATTCAGTGCAGCCTGGTCTACATGAGCATCAGTGATAATGCTTCTTCTTCTTCTTTTTATTTTTCTTTCTTGAAAGATGCATCAGTGGTAATGCTCCTAGAGGTGTGGAAGGGGACAGGGAGAAATCTGTAGAATCTGTCTTCTTGAGCTTTAGTCAATTATGAAGGAGAGGAACAATGGAACATTTAATAGTAGACCATGGAAAGCGACTGATAAAATTCGGCCTCATGTGCTCTTTTGGCAAAATCCCTTCAAGAAATTTGAGGGGTGGTCTCATGAATGATATCTCAAGTGAGGCAGGAAGGATATTCATATTTGTAAGGTAGGCACGGTTGCTTGCCCATACTCTGGTGTACTCTTTGGCTGTCAGTGTTTTTCTTAATAAAATTACTACATTGATTTTTTATTTTTTTTTAAAAGAATATAGACATGCACCTTGCAGAAAGAACTCAACATAAATACCCTTCCTTCCACAACTAAAAAGTGTCCTATGGCTACAGTACCCATACAGGATAGGTGAAGTACATTTACAAACATATCCAGAACACAGACAAGAAGAGAATTAAATGAACCAGTAAGAGAATCAAGAAGACAATGAAAATGAAATATTTCACTGGATATAAAATTGGGTAAAGAGATTGCCATAATCCCCAACAAAAATAAAAGGAGAGACCAAAGATTCTGCAAAGGAATGGGAAAACATTATGGAAACAATTGTGTTGCATGTATAAAATGAAATCACAGTAATTATTTATGTAGTTCCACGGCCTCGTGAATAGCAACCAGCAATACCTTATATGTAAGTTGTTTGGCATGAAAACAGAACAATAGAAGGAAATGAATTGCAATGGACTTACTTTTTCTCTAGATCCCACATCTCGGGAAATGCATGACGCATCTGTTTAAAAGCAATATTAGATCAATAAAAACCTTTTAAGAAAGAAATAATACAGAAAACCTTATAGTAGCTGTGTCAAAGATGCAGAAGAGACTAATACCCAGCATAGGAGCATATCAACGAGAGGGAGGAGGGAAGGGAAGGAGGGGGAGAGATTTGTTGTGGAACAAAAAGTAATGGAAATCACTTAGATCCCATGATTCAGTGCCATGTGATTTTACAAAAGCATCTTTATTTAAATAGCACATCATAGTCATAACAGCAATGCCAAGATGGTTTCATTTACACTAATGGTATTTATAAAACTCAACCATAAAGACACAGTAATTACTCACAGATAGTGATTCAGGATCTCCTCCACTTGTGCCCGCAACAAAAGGGTCAATGAGATAGTCGACAACCTTAGGCACCAATAGAAAGTGACCAGAAAACATTAGATATTAGCATAAATGGCAACTAGCATCTTTCAGTATGGCAATTCTGTGATGTTCATAATAGAGCCATTAGAACATTCATAGAGAAGATAACAAGAATGAGGTTAATGCTAAATTCAATTTATCACAATGGCAAAGCACTGTATCTGTAATCCCACCTCTTTCCCAAAATGGCGCTGAAAAAAACTCCCCACACTGCAGATCAAGAATACATGAAGTGTTTAGATTCTTTAGAATATGTTTAAGCAAGAATAGCTCTTCCCCATATTCCAAAAACAAAAAAATGACAAAGTGAATGCAAGTAATATATGGTTATTGAATTGACATTTTTTTCATGAACTGGTCAGATTGTTCAACTGCAAATTTATTTGAAAATCACGATACTTACACCTTGAGACCAAATACTCACATCCAAAATTTCCATCAGAATAGTGGTGCAGCTAGTAAATGCATCAAGTACAAACAACTTTATGAATCAAGGATTCAAATTTATAACCTGGTTAACCATTAGAATAGTAGTTCCCCTTTTCTATATCAGTTCATGTTTAGTAGTTACACATATAATACACGGATTTGGGTTTTATAACCTGGTTGACCATTAGAATAGTAGTTCTCCTTTTTACCTAGTTCATGTTTAGTAGGTACCACATATAATACAAGGCTGGGCATATCTTTCACTAGAAAAGCATGCAAATGAACAAAATACCAGCAATAATTAAGTGTTTCAAAGTGATGGAAATGATCTTTCAAAAGTTGGGCCATAGGAACTAGTTACCATATGTTCACCCTTTTCCCCAAACAAATGAATTCAAAAATTAACAATACATTTTAGCACTCTGAAGACAACATAGATTCCATATAAATAATTCCAATTAACATTCAAATGGTTTCAATCACCTTTCCTGTAAACATTCATTAGACACCTTTGAGATGTTATGTTTTGCTTCAGCACGTCTCCACAAAAGTGGCTCCAAAAATATCTGCAACTGCATGCATTAATGACAAGATGCATGTTACACAGGGAATATATTAAGAAACTCTAGCACTACCAAAATCTTACTGAAACTTTGAGGGCATATTTGGATGCACCATCGAATTGCATTTTAATCAGGTGAAGCAGAAAACATTCAATATGATTAGAGTTGTAGGCATGCATATTGAGGGAATGGACTCCAAATACGCTCAAGTTGGATTCCAATGGCACGAAACTACATTTTAAGGGCTACTTTCTCATTATGAATACTAGCAAACATCACTGATTTTTGTTCTTTTCTTTTGATTAGATTGGATGTTTGCAGTTCAAAATTGTGTAGGGCTGTCAATAGCTTCAGCTCTTGCTGGGCCAAGGCGCACCCAAGCCTGGTTGACAATACAAATTCCAGGCCAAAGCCTATGACAGGCCTAAACAGAAAAGCTCAAGCCCAACCCATGCTGATATGAACAGGTCCACTCCAAAAAAACATATCCAGAGTTAGGTCTTGCTTGAGAAATGATGTGGGTCTATGGCTTGGTGATCCAAACCACTGATCTAATAGGACATGGTATGGATAAGGAATCATTGGAAAATCTTCTAGATTGAAGACCATAACCTTCCCATCAATGGAGTGCTACAAATAGACTTTTAAAGATACTCCAACAATTAAATAGTGCAGGTATCAAGCATCTTTTGTGGAATGAGGTGGTTTTAACAGCCCTGCGATGGTTTAGTGAGAGAAATAGGAGGATTTTGTTAAGGGAAGATGCCTCTCATGCAAGGGCTAACAAAATCTTCAGACTTCTATTGGAATGGGTGAGCATCAGAGCTAGGGGCATAAAGGGGATGGCAGTGCAAAACTGGGAGAAGCTTCTTCAGTGTTCAAACCCGTGGGCAAGTGGACAGTTCCACTAGAAGGTTCAAAAATCAATTTCAATGGCTGCTTGTTCAGCAATCCAGGGCCTTCTAGTGTGGGTGGAGTTGTTTGTAACAGCAGGGGATCTGTAATCATTGAATTTTCAGGCTAGATTGGGCTTAAGTATTGAAATAATGCCTAGGCGGATGTGTTGCTTCAAGTGATCGAGGTGGCAGTAAGCTGTAACTTCTTCCTAGTCATCATTGAATGTGGAATGGCAAATGCCATTGCATGGGCATGATTAGCTTCCCATGGACAGTAGCCAGGCTTATTGAAGAAGCTATGGACCTATCTAGGAATAATCAAGTGACTTTTTCACAGGTCGATAGCGAAGCAAATGATAAAGTTGATGGTCTAGCTAAGACGGGAGCAACTTAGGATAGGCTTGTCATTATGGATAGAAGACAAGTTTAATTTTGTGGATGGGGGTATGAGTGTGATGGGTTTCTTTCTGCTGTTGTTTGGCTGCAATTTTTGCTCAAGGGTCTCTATGTGTGTGGGGTGGTCACCTAGCCCCAGAATGAATTTGTATTTTTTCCTCTCTGCTAATAAATTTGCATTATCCATTTTATTTTTTTTAAGTGCTGGAAATTGCTTCCACTGTTCATTATCCTGGAGTTCTATTCAATAGTGTAGCATCTTAAAGAAAGATTAGAACTTTCATTAGTATATGTTTATCCCTTCTCATTAAAAGTTCAGGTATCTTTGATTTTTACTGTATCAGGGTATTTCTTGCTATAGCCAAGGATCCTTTTCCACCATTCCAACATTTATCGTGCATGGATATATGTTGGATTTAGATGAAAAGAATCCTGAAATTACCAAAGAGGTCAAAAACTCAAACTCGAGCATCCTATTAGAAAAACGTAGGGAACCATCCTGGACTGCCACACACAGCACATTGCTTTATTGAACTGGGTAATAACCCAAGTACCCATTTTTTTTCCTGTCCTATTGGAGAAATTTTGATAGAAGAAATCAAGCTTCCAAGATTTATTTTCCTCACGCCCTAAGATTGGATCCTATGGTTTTCTCCTATTTCATTCTTTTGACTCCAAAAGGTCAGGCTACACCTGAAGTTGTTTTGCACTAGAACATTATCAATTCATGGTTGGATCTTTGTAAGGTTCATTTATATAATCACTGCAGAGAGAGACTGTGAACTGTATACATATGCATCAGCTGATAGTTTTAGGGCCTGTTTGGGCACACCCAGTATGGAGTGAAATCAAATGCAAGTCGACCCGTCCTATTTTGTGGAAAGTGGAGCTTTTGGTGAATCCTGAAAAATTCAGGGGTGTGCTCGGTATCCCTGGCAGTAAAATGGGCTGCATGTTATCAGCCCATTCTCATTTTGGGTAGAGGATGAACACTAGTCCCATCCACATTTTTAGGCACATACAACTTCCTTAATCTGCATCATTGTTTGAATTATCTCCGATATCATCGAAAAATCTCCGACATTATCATTATCTCCAACTTGGCGATACCAATAACACTGGTAGAGATACCAATAGCACCAGTAGGTCCGGTAGCATTAGAAATTCCAGGCATCAACAATGTATCGCTAAGTATCGGTGACATATTGATATCGCCAATATTTTTCAATTGTGTAAATTTTAGGTGTTGCTTATATTGCCAAGGTATTGATATAGTCAATATTTTCGACTGCGTAAATTCTAGGTGACACTTGCATCACAAGTGTATTGGCGATATTTCAATAGCATCGCCAACGTAGAGATATCACAGAAAGTTTATTTATTTAAAAAAAAATAATTCTATTTCGTTTTTTAATGAGCACATTGTATGCAGTTTTCAATTTGGCATTGCTAATATTGATAATATCTCAATATCATTGCTATTGCAACATGCGCGATATCAAGACCATAATCTTTCGTTTCCTTTCCAGTTGTTGATTTTTTTTGGCAAAATATCATGAGTTGCCGATATTCTGCAACATCGATGGATGTTTCGACAAAAAGTTGGATGGATGATTGGATGGTTAGATGGGATGGATGATTGGATGGCTAGACTGTTTCTTACAACTACACATGCTTGTAAGCCCCCATTAAATAGAAACTTCCTAATTATGCAAATATGTGTATTTTAGCATCTCCTGAAGTTTCATTGAAAATTCTACCGTTTTTCCCATGTTTTCCCGCATTTCGGGTTATCAGCAATATCGATATTGTTTCTATATTCTCGACCAATGAAACTTGTAGCCATATACCGATACTTTGAACATTGATCAGTGTAACATTTTTTAGATCAAAATTTCACTTCTTTCATATTTGAATATTCAGAATGAAAGCGGTCATGATCTCAGAGGATATTCTGTTGTTTGCAATAAACTTTTCTTTATTAAGCTATCCTTTTCTTATTTTTGAACAAAAATATAAATTAGGAGTTCCATGTTTGTTGAATTGGACTTGACACCTTACACTTGAACAGTAGCACTAATGTTTCATCTTCCACCTTTCTTGGAGAAATGACCAGGTATGACTGCCTTTATATCCAACCGAGGCTTATATTACCAAGGAAAGTTATTGATCCCGATTTGTGTTGGTCAAGTATTCGGTGGAGAAAGGGAAGAGGGAGAACTTCCAATTCCAAGTTAGAACACTATTCTAACAGTCTAATTTAGTAGTTTATCTCAAGTAGGATCTGGAAACAAACCTTTGTCTGTGCAGAAAGAAAATTGGTCCTGATCAAGGCAATGGGATCTGATGGAAGCTGAAATGCAGGAGTAGAAGAAATGGTCAAAGAGAGAAATTTCAGCACTCCAGAAGTTCAAGAAAATGGGGAAAATGATGAACAACAGAAAAGAGAAGGTAATGTCCCCAACCAAAAAAAAGTTGATAGTTCCTCCCTTACAGGGGTAATTCGGTCAAAATAAGCTTCTCCTACAAGTGATAGAACAGTCTCTATAATGGACAGAATACCCTTATGGGGATGGAACTAAAAAGTTTAGGGGTTGAGATGTCAATTGCCAAAAGAAAAGGCCTTCCCATAGACCAATCAACAAAAGTAGAAATATCCTCACTCAGAAGTATAATTGCAGTAAACAGAATCTACCAGTTCTGGCATTCCATTTCGGACAATGTATCGCTTGTTCTGTGAAATTGGCTGTAACATGAAGATTAGTCAATTGTCAGTGGAATTCTACCAATCATTCACTATACTTTCCACAAGAAACTGTAAAACATCTTCGAAATTCAAAATGGCAAGAGCACAGGTTCAAGCCTCTCAAATGTACACAATAGAAATGTCAAGCAGCCAGAAGTTTCCACCATGCCTCGTCATATGCTATCTATAACATAAGAATATAAACACGGGCAATTGGAAAACATGAACCTTGGCTGTGCAGGCATGACCAGAAAATGTCGTTCTTTAACACGTTGGAGTAAATTTGAATCAGAACTACCCATGAGAGAAGAATTTCACATTGCCGGAATGTTGAAAAATGTCTTGCACATGGTATCATAGAATTACAGCAAGGACTATGGATGTAAACAAAAATGAATTTGGGCATGAATACTTACACTGACCATTTATAGTAATAATAAAACAGAAACACTGAGCCTACAGCATTAAAGGTGATCCTGCATAACATTAGTGTGTGATGTAGAACATCCAATCCTTGCAATATGATGTGATATAAGCTGAGATGGCCCATATCGGCCAAAAGCTATTTGGCCCCAAAAAAAAATTTCTAAATGTAGGGAAATAGGAAAACGTAAGACACCAGGATATATCTTTTTTTGTGTGTGTGTGTTTTTAACATATATTCAATGGTGTGTCAGACTATTCTTTTATAAGAACATTGTTTGTAGACCCGACCTGCTGAAAGTCAACCAAATAGGACCTAATCCAACACAAATCAAGAAAGACTTGGTGGATTATGGCGATTACATTGGAATATAACAAAAAGAAGATGAAAAAACAAGGGGCAAAAAAAAAAAAAAAAGAGTGATGGTTTACCCTTTTACCGATTTTCCCCAAAATAATCTTTTTTCAAGGGTAACTTGAGAGAATTCGTTAGCACCAAACAAGCGGAGGAAATGCAGAAAAGGGATGATGAAAAATCATCCCAGGATCTGCTATTCAAGAGGAGAGAGACTTCTCCAATGACCCAAAATATCATCCGAGTTGCAACCTTTAAAAGGGTAGATACCAAGGCCCAAATTATCCTCCCTCTTTGGACCACCACAAGTAGAGGTGGGCATTTCTTACCCGATCCGCCGGTTCCGACCTGATCCGGCCCGTTCCGAACAAAACCAACGGCCAAGATCAGGCCTGATCGGGTTCGGAATTTCAGATCCATTTTTTTTCAGGTCGGGTCTGGATAGACCTCTGTCCGGACCGACTCGACCCGGATACCCGAACCGGAGGGACCCAACCCGAACAGAACAGACCCGAACCGAGAGGTTGAGCGGGCAGTATAAAATAAATTATTTTTTTTTTAACCCTAACTTTCCCTTTCCCCTCTTTTCTTACCCTACCCGTTTTTACAGCGACTCTCCCTTTCCCCTCTTTTCTTACCCTAACGGCCTAACCCAACCCGAACGACGGACGATCGCTGCCCGACGGACGATCTTCTTCCTCTCCAGTCTCCTCTTCTTCTTCAACACCCGTTCTGCTACCTGCCCGTCGCCCGACGCCAGTCTCCTCCTCTGTGTTTGAATCAGGTTTTGGTGAGGATTCCGTTTTGAAAGTTTCTTCTTATTCTAATGAATCCCTGACTGTGGAGTGAATCTGATGCATCTGATCTGCCTTATATCCACGCCGTTCATCAGTTTTGGCAGATATCCACGCCGTTCATCTGTTTTGATAGATATCCATGCCATTCATCTGTTTTGACAGCTCCCCTAAAATGAGGCATGTCCAAATCTTGGGTGGACCACACCATAGCAAACAGTGGTGGTTGGTTGAATGGCCACCATTAAAAGTTTCCTGGGGCCACCGAATGTTTATTTGCCATCTGTTGATAAGATCCAAAACATTTGTGGCCCACAGTAGTATTTTAATGGGGATGGTCTGATTTTCAGGCAGGCACACACAGAAAGATGCATGCAGAGGGGATGCTTTATACATGGGAATTTGTAAACCTTGAGTCCTATAAATGATTACATGGGAGTTCTGACATGAGTCTTGGACTTCTGTTTACCTGAATGCAGTAAACAGAAAATACTATTGCATTGCATCTGTGGTTGAGATTAAAAAGGCTTACTATCTCAGATTCTCAAGGTAAGATTGATCCTCAAAATCTATTACATTATCTTATTTACATGGATTATTTATTTATTTTTACTATTGATAACTGTGTTGATTTGGGTAGCTTGGAATGTTTGTGTTGTTAGTTCGTTCATCGAAATGGAGTGTATAAATAAAACACTTAAAAAGGAATACAATAACTATTACCATTCAATCAATAAAAAGCCAAATATTATATTGTTAGGATCTTCCAATTTAAGAAGATTTTTTTAATTCATGGTCCATCAACATAGTCCCATCACATCATTGTTTTGAATCACTGAAACATCCGGCTTCCATGTACAAGCTAAACATTTGAATATACTGCACAAGCCTTCCACCATAGCCATATAATGCATTTTCTATTTACAAGGAGAGACATTACTTGAAAATGTGGATGTACAAACTATTTTTATGATGAGAACTAATTACCTCCAGCCACATTCATCATATAATATATTTTTTTCATGCCTTCTGAGTTTTTGCCTTCACTTCTGCTCTTGAAAATATTGGATACTAAATGTACGTTTGAAGAGTCATCACTAATTTTTGAAGGTGGAGAACTAACATAAATGCATAGCCTAAAAATTCCACATGAGCCATGATTTAAAGACTTGGTGACTTGACCCGGCTCCTTTGGTCGTGAGTGGAGTCGGGCTCACCCGGGTAAGGGCTAGAAAGGTCAGATTCACTCGTGACTCGGGTTGTCAAGCCGGACTAGATTCGAACAAATCATGAGTCGACTCAGGCGAGTCAAATCAGACTCGTTAAAGCTAGGTGTCTAGCTAAATTAGCCACCTGAAGAAAGTAAAACCTGTAAGAAAAGCCTTGAAGACTGCCTGGTTTTATTTATATTTATTTATTTATTATTATTATTATTTTATGTTCACCGTGTAAACAGGGTGTTATTTTGAAACTTTCAGCAGACAGAATGTGGAAATATTCTAAATTCCACCTCTATCATTATAAATTATAATAAATTTTTTTTTTTTTACAAAGAACTGCTTAATTAATATGGAATTAACAATTCAATACCTTCTTATAAAAGGTTTCCAAGAAGCTACCTTAAATAAACCATATAATTATCATCCCACTGCCTTTAGTCATGTTAGCATGATAGCAAATGAGTAGATGGCCCCCACCATGATGTTTATTTTAAAATTGATTCCGACCATCAAGTATGCCATCACATGTCAGTGCAAGGGTCAAAAATCAATTCCATTTGTGATTCAAGTGAATCATATGATTGAAAATTCCATTTGTAATTCAAGTGAATCATATGATTGAAAACAGTGTATAGGACAATGCTTGCTCTCCGAACTGTTTCCATTAGCCCATGTCAATCATTGAGGGATATGATTTTTTGTCCATAAGCCTAAGTTTTTGTGTGGAGTCTACTGGTTAGAGTGGATTTCATATAATAATAATGGTGGGCCCATTAAAACGGTCAGAGTGGATCTTACATAAACGTTATGGTGGGCCCATTAAGATCAAGACAAACATAGATTCCATATTTTCCTTCTTGAATGCTCTCTTTACCGTTCGTGATGGAGGCGGGACTTTATTTTTAGCATGGCCCACAATGGCTTGTATGAGCAATTACTTTGACCATTAGATGGGCAATCCTAATTTAGGCTAAAACAAAAAATCAAATTTACTTGTGATTTAGATGGCCCAACACAAAGAAAGTAGTTGGAGGACCCTTGATTTTTCTAGGGTCCACCAAAATAATTATATGAAATCCACTCCCATCATTAGATGCCACAATTAAATTTAGGCATGTGAAGCCCAATCATGATTCATATAAGCCATGCCAAGGAAAATAATTTGGAGGGCGATAACTGCCCTATACACAGTATTCAATAATGTGGTCCACCTGAATTTGATGAGAGTGATTTTTTGGTAACTTGGCCTAACACGAGGCTTGTATGAGCTGACTTTTCCAAGTCACAGTACTTTGATTTTGATGAAGCATGTTAGTTGACTTTTCCATTACGACCCCATTTATTTATTTCTCATTTATAACAACTCATTATTTGGCAAACCATGTGGATCTTCTTCGCTTTTCTCATTATATAGTTAGCTTGTTAGTTTATAGTTGTGACTTGTTAATTTATAGTTGTGACTTGTGATTGTGACTTGTTAGTTTATAGTTGTGACTTGTGATTGTGACTTGTTAGTTTATAGTTGTGACTTGTGATTGTGAGTTGTGATTGTGACATTTTTTCTCCTTAAATTATTATTGTGACTTGTTAGTTTATAGTTATGACTTGTGATTGTTATTCGTAAGTTAGATAATTAGTTACCTGTTTGAGGATTTCTATGTAGCCATACATAGATATAGTGTGTTTTTGGTGGCATAGAAATCGCTCAAATTGTCCCTTTTTGGACAGTTCAAGGTTAGATGGATAGTATGCTTTCATATAACCTATTTAAATGTTCATGCCTGATCCGCGGTCCATCTCCTCGTTTCTCTCTGGATATGTTTCTTTCATTTCGTATCCAATGCCAAATATCTTCACATTGCTTTAGATATTTGGCATCGGAATGTAACGTAAGATCAACTTATCTGGAGAGGCATGGGGAGATGCTGCCGGATTTTCGGCGTGGACGTTTAAATGGGAATATGAAAGTATTACAATCTATCCAACCTTGGATGGGTAACTAATTTAGGATTTAATTGTTACTTGTAAGTTAGATAATTAGTTACCCGTTTGAGGATTTCTATGCGGCCATACATAGATATAGTGTGTTTTTGGTGGCATAGAAATCGCTCAAATTGTCCCTTTTTGGACAGTTCAAGGTTAGATGGATAGTATACTTTCATATAACCTATTTAAATGTTCATGCCTGATCCGCGGTCCATCTCCTCGTTTCTCTCTGGATATGTTTCTTTCGTTTCGTATCCAATGTCAAATATCTCCACATTGCTTTAGATATTTGGCATCGGAATATAACGTAAGATCAACTTATCTGGAGAGGCATGGGGAGAGGCTGCCGGATTTTCGGCGTGGACGTTTAAATGAGAATTTGAAAGTATTACAATCTATCCAACCTTGGAAGGGTAACTAATTTAGGATTTAGTATAACTCTGTTAGCATTAGATTGCTAATGCTAATATGATTTAGTATATTTCAACTATCAGATGGAAAGTGAGAGTCTTTCCAATACCCTGTCCCTGGCCCCTGGTGGTCGATCAATTACATCACCGATGATCCTTGAAGATGAAGGATTAGGTGTTGAACATAGAGAGGTACCCGTTGACGTGGTTGATACTAGTACCACACAGTCACATGTTGCGGGAAATACGAAAAAGAGGTCGGCAGTGTGGAAAGATTTTGAAGAAGTAACCCTGAAGAACGGCCAAGTGAAGATACAATGCAAGCACTGCAAGAGTCAGTACGCTAAGCAAGCAGATGGTTCGACCACAACATTGAAGAAACATCTAGCAAAGTGTCATAAAAAATCGAGAAGTGGGCTAAGGCAACAAACACTTTCATTTTCACAATCTGCAGGGGGTCCGTCAGTGTCCATCTACAAGTATGACAAAGAGTTGGTGAATGAGTGGACGGCCAAGTTAATTATTTCAGATGAAAGACCATTTCAGCTGGTAGAGAGTCCTGCTTTTGTTGGACTAGCCAAATGCTTTAACCCCAAATACGAGAAGGTCTCTCGTACAACAATCAAGAGGGTGTGTATGAAGATGTATGAAGGCGAGACGGTCAAGTTGAAATGAGAGTTGGCCACGATTTCCCGAATTAGCCTGACATCAGATTTGTGGACGGCATCTAATCAACGAAGGGGTATGTCCCTAACTGCTCACTACGTTGATGCCGAATGAAGGCTTTGCAAGAGAATAATAAACTTCCGTTATCTTGCGCCTCCTCATAGTGGTTTGATGATTTCAGATTGCATACATAGATGTCTAATGGAGTGGAGAATTGAGAAGAAGATCTCGACAATTACACTAGACAATGCGTCCGCAAATGATAGCGTGATAATGAATTTGCACAGCCAGTTTAAGGCCACCGGTGACTTGTATTTTGGTGGAAAGATATTTCATATTAGGTGTTGTGCCCACATCCTAAACTTGATTGTACAAGAAGGCCTTAAAACAATCGATCCCATGATCGAATACATAAGAAGAGTGTGAAGTACATACGGGGGTCACCTTCACGATTACATGCATGGAATGAGATCGTGAAGCGGTTGAATTTGTCAACTCAAAGAACGATGAAGTTGAATGTCACGACACGTTGGAATTCAACTTTTGAAATGTTAGATTCAGCGATAGATTTAAGACTTGCCTTCTCTCACTATGTGGAGCGTGATAGTGCGTATATTTGGCTGCCTTCTGAAGATGATTGGTCAAGAGCTGTATCAGTTCGTAAGTTCCTTTCTGTTTTTTACAACTCGCGAAGAAATTTTCGGGCTGCAAGTATCCAACAGCAAATATATTTTTGCCTGAACTTTAGAAGGTAAAAGATGCCTTGCGCAAAAGCAGTAGTGGACAAGACTTTTTACAATTCATGACCATGGGTATGCAGGTAAAGTTTGATAAGTATTGGTCTGAGTGTAGTCTGGTAATGGGTGTTGCGGTCGTTCTTGATCCCCGGTACAAGATGTTTATGGTTGGCTTCATATGTAATAGGTTGTATGGTGTGATGGGTGTTGCTGAGGCTGAAAAGATTTCTGGTGCAGCCAGTGAATTGTACAATTTGTATGCGTGTGCCGCAAAAGTACAATCTCCTCATGTGGGTTCTAGTTCTGTTGTTGATGAATTGCAAGAAGACACAACAGATGATTTCATGTCTTACTATACACAGCTGAAAGGGACTCAAGTACAAATGCATAGATTAGAACTTGAAGAGTATCTCAAGGAGGATATTCTAGTTCTAAACAAAGGCGAAGATTTTGATGTTTTGGAGTGGTGGAGGTCGAGATCTGGTAAGTTACAGTACCTTGTGCTCTCGTTAATGGCACGCGACATATTATCAATTCCAATTTCAAACGTGGCTTCAGAATCCGCTTTCAATACGGGGAGTAGGGTCGTAAGCAAGTATAGAAGCTCACTTACACCTGAATCGGTTGAAGCGCTCATTTGTACCCAGGATTGGTTGCGTCCGATGTGGGGGAAAGAGACCTCTATTGATGAGGAGTTCGATGAAGAGGAGAGTGACAAGATTAAAGATACAGTGCCTGCAGCCGCAATATGATTTTGATGCCTTCTAATTTTGTTATATCATGTTATTTGTAATTTTGTTAAAACAGTTACATTGAAGTTTTATGGTTATGTTTTATGGGTGGATGAATATTTCTCTTTTTCCATTAGTAATATTCAATTAGATAATGTTGTTTAAATCTCTTATTATATTGTTAGGTACTTGCGTTCATTCATAACTTTAATTTTTATTTTTATTTTTGTCCTAAGCTAACCAGATATACAGTAGATACGTCATCGGAAAATGATGCATCGGCAGATATTTGGGATTATGGAGTCCAAACCTACTCCCAGGATGGAAAGATAAAGTTGAAATGTAAGTTGTGTGGAAAACAGTTTGTCAACAAAACAAATCGACTCAAATTACATTTGGTTTGTCGGGGAGGAGACGCTGCACCTTGTAGCAAAGCTTCTCAGGAGGTCCGAGATTTATTTGGAGCCATTCTCGATTCTAATACAAAGACTTACCACACCCCTCACCCTACAACTACAACCAATACAACTAACCAAAGAATATATAGATGTAGGCCTGTTATAAATGAAGAAGGGTTTAGCAAAGGAACTACAACTGCCTCTATCTCTAGTTCCAGGCCTTCCACAACCACAACTAGTAGAGAAGAAGAATAAGAGAAAATTTTAAGGGAGCAAGAAGAACAGGATTTTAAAGAGGCCATCAAAGAAAGCATGCAAATGGCATACAGATCAAGAAGTACCAAACAACAACATCCACCTCCGAGTCAACATGATGCTGAAGGAGGCACAAGTAAACCATCAAAGTTTGTTAAAAGTCTTGCAGCATTTTATAGGCTATTGGGAATCCCGTACAAATCGGATCATAAAAAGCGTCTGAAAAAAATTCTTACATCTGTGAATGAGGACGATGAGAAGAGATCCCCACCATCCGATTCAGCAGAGGTGAACGACCATTTGTTGGACACATCTAGCTTGGAGTCGCCCAAGAGTTCTCCTGCAGTTGAATCTGTAAAAAGAGAACCGAAGGATGAATCTAGCGACGAAGGTGGACGTGGGGGAGGGGGTTACTATTACGGACAAGGTTCATATAGTTACATGCCACAAAGGCATTCATCATATAGAGGGTATTGAATGTATGAAAGTTTTACCTAATCTATACGTCAGTATATTTATGTTAGGTTTTTTTACTTTTGATTTTGGACATGATGTTGGACATGGTTTATGTCGGTATGTGCATGTTACCTAATCCTTTTCTTTTTCTTTATTTCTTTCTTTCTTTATTATTTTTTAAATTTTAGCTTAAAGTGTGTTTGGTACCAAATTTCATGAAAATCTGCACCAAATTAGACTGATTAGTCATGAAATTTAATGGTATTTGTGCAACCATAACAATTTTTTATCCATACAACTTCTTAACATCTTGGTTGCACTAAATATCATGTCTAATGTGGCATAAAATATCATGATATTTTCATGAAATAATGGTGCAATCTAACACATTGTCTCAATAACTTTTGTTTTGTGGGCTATTAATGGTGATTTTCAAGGTAGCCACCATCAGCTTTCAAGATATTTTTCTTCTTAGAAAATGTGATTGAATGGAGTGTTCTAGTGTTCTCATGCTTAGGTAAGTCTGTTTTGTCCTTTCTTGTACTCCCTTTATTCCCAAAGGGAGCTGTAAGATTCTCCTTTTTCTTATGTCAAACTTCAACTCTTGTAGCATTGAGCAAGGTTCTCCTTGATTTGGATTGACTTGGTTCTAATATTAGTCACAAAAATGCAAACACTTCCCTGCATTTGTTGACCGATCAGGCAAGTGGAACACACACCCTTTGACTGATCATCTGTGACCCGCTCTACATCAAATTGCAATTCACTACGATAGTGCAACCAAACACAGGTTAAAGGAATTTCACTTAATCTACCATGGGCTTAAACCTAATATGCATGAGGTGATACAATACTACAAATCTCGAGCCTGATGTATAGCCCAGTTAGTTATTAGGCTTAAAAATGAAGCTGGCTTAACTTTCGTCCTAGTCCAATGGTGGGGCTAGAGTTGCCTTCCACATGATATTTTCTTTTGTATGCATATGCAAGCTGGATCCTCTACAATCTTGTTATAAAGCAAGCTTATTTTCAGCTCTACTTGTGAGGCCTCTGTTTTGTTTTGTTTTTTGTTTTGTTTTGTTTTTTGTTTTTTTTGTTTTACACACCCACTCACACTACATGGGCACTCAATTCCTGCGCCATGAATGGAGACCCAATAAGGCCACTGTGGTTTGTGTCCCAATCCAACCTGTCCAAAAGGGATGCCCTGTCATTCAAGTAGGACGCCCTAAAAATAAGGAACCATCACGTGGGCAACATGTGGATTTGAATGTTTTGGTTGGATGTCCATTTCCTTTTTATTTATTTATTTATTTGTGTGTGGCCCATCTGATGACTGTATGTATAGACTTATGGGCCCATCTCATAAATGCGCATTCCAAGGCATACGCACAAGACGCTGAACCTCACACTGACAGCTGAATAACATTTACACTTAGGTGAAATAATAAGAGTTGGAGAGAGAGAGAGAGAAGGTCCTCTCTACAACGTTTGGAGTGGTGGATCCTGCCTCGCATGTATATCCCAATTTGCAGAATGAATTGGGGAACACGTGTGCCGAGTATGGAATTTTTAGTCACTCATGTTCGGGCATCGGCACACGCCGCAGCAAGTGCAATTTGCAAATAGCATTCTCCAGTTATTATATCAATCACGCATGTTTTTTGTCTTTAAGCTATAAGTGATTGACTTTAAGTCGCAACTTATTTACAAGTAAATGATTGTCTGCGTTTGAGGGCTGTTTATAGGACAATTGGGGGGCTAAGATTGGGTTAAAAATTGGCCTAGTACTTTGGACGACTGACAGTGGATGGGGTTTGGGGAAATATGTTTCACTGACATTGACAAGATTTTGAAATTGTTTGGGATCACTTTTGGGTAGGAATAAGTTCATATTGTGGCCGTTTTCTTCTTCTTATTTAGTGCTTAGTACTTTGAAGTGGTGAATGCAAGCCATTACCCCTTTCCCATTCATAGATTACTTTCTTCAGAAGATCAATGCAAGTGAATTGACTAATTGATTTGTCCTAGTATTACCAACAAGAAGCATCAAAACTGAGCCAGCAAATCGGGACGTAGAGAAGGCATTGTGGTATTAAAGAGGGCAACTTTAGTTGTTAAATGATTCTTAGGTGTTAATAGTAGGACACGCCTGTCTTTGTTACCTCTATGTATTGATGTTCTACTTGACTGAATGGTCATCCATCATGTTGTCATTGTTATGATTCTTTGTAGTAATCATTTTACTTACCTATATCTCCCTACATAATGTGGATGCTTCATTTTGACTCTTTTTTTCACATCATGGTTCATTTCTATCTTGTGTTTATTATTAACATTTGTGCCCTACATGTTACTTCATGGATCATCAACATTTGTGCCCCTTGAACATCTCAACCATTATGGCAGTACCATTTCTCTTCTTTAATGGTTCTGTTTATACTGTACAGTGGTGTTGTTCCAAAGGTTGAAGGAAAGGGTGCACTTGTCCACCAACTGGATGTCAGACGGTGAACCATCTGTCTGAAATTCTACACCATCCTCATTGGACCCAAATCCTCTACAACACCTCTTTATGTAGCAGCAAGCAAAACGCTCAAATCTTGTGCCATACCCCATGTTTTACATGTAAAATCCACTTCCTCATTCAGGTTCCATCCCCGATTCCAAGGCCTTGGGAGCAAAAAATCAGCATCATTGACAACATCACAGGGGACAATGGGATGGGATGCCAACCCACAGGTTTGCATGTGGGGCTACAACGGTGTGGTATCTTTCATCAAACTCGTTTAACTCATCCGGATTAAATGAAAATACAAAAAATCAGCCTGATCCAAATACAAGGCGCGCCACCGGGTTTTTACCTGATGGACGGAGTAGGTTTACATATAAAAAAAATGGCCTTAACAGAGCTGTAAAACAGGTGTAATGGACGAATCACGTCTGTCCTCAATCTTGTAAGGCATTTTAGGTGGGTGATAATTTCTAACAGGCTGATTGATGGATATCTAATAGACCCTTTAAATGATAGTAATAAAATAAAAAATAAAAAATGGAACTGCTCGATTCCAATCGACAAATGTCCCTTGTTTGGAGGATTCGTCAATCAATCTGTGATTTAAATTCCTTCCGAAAGATAATTTCAATGAAGTGGTATTCTGTAACTGATCGGTTCTATTTTTCTTCTTATCCTTTTTTGCCAGTCATCTCCGGGGTGTAAAGAATTTCCTGGGAACAGTGTTACATCTCTCATTAGAGCAACTGCAGGTCAGTGCTTGGTTGATCTTACCAAACATTAGATAGATGTACCTATATGTTTTTCTTTGGGTTCCTTTTTTGAATTTCTTTTCACTAACTGTTTCTGTATACCTTTGCAGATTATCCAAGGGGAAGAAGAAGAAGAAGAAGAAGAAGAAAAGAAGAGTTGCAATGGCCCTCTCTCTTCCTCAGATTCAACAAGAAGAAGCGATGCCATATCAAGGTACAAAATCTCTCTCTCTCTCTCTCTCTCTCTCTCTCTCTCTCTCTCTCTCTCTCTCTCTCTCTCTCTCTCTCTCTCTCTCTCTCTCTCTCTCTCTCTCTCTCTCTCTCTCTCTCTCGGATCGGATCCAAACCTGGGCCAATCCGATCCGACTCGGTTTTCCTGACCGAGTCTGACTCGGATCGGTCCAAGGCCACATGGGTTAGGATCGGATTGGGTCAGAGGACCAGGACTCGGTCCCGGTTCTGACCGAGTTCGGGTCAGGCCATGCAGAACTCGGATCTGGTCGAGTTGAGCCCAATCCGATTCGACTCGGTCCAATGCCCAGCTCTAACCACAGGGGTGGAATCCAGCTTGTTATTGGAGATGCTGTTGCCACACTCCTTCCATATGGACCAAAAAACGGACGACAAAGACAGCTACCATAAATTAGGCCAATACACTCATCATGCAGGCCACACGTGCACGTTCAATAGGAGAGTTGGCAAATTTTTCACAACCATTCATTTTGTTCATACACATTTGTCTACTTGATGAATTCCTTTGGGCTGAGTCTGCTACATGGTACCTATTGCACAGCTCCGATGTCCCAAACCCACCGGGTTGGCAGTTGGCACATGTGTACAGATGCATGTGGAGAGCTGAGCCTGGCAAAGCTCAACCACTCTCTGAATTAGTAGTGGATATTTACCGCAGACCATGTCGTGCCAAATTTAAAACTAAACTGAGCACTCCATCACAAATTCAGGAAAGTAAATCAGCAAATGTGATAAACAAGCTATAACATATGATTAAGAAATTTTTGATATCAAGCTATGCTGAGATGTTTGTGAGCATGGAAGTTAGAATTGAGCATGATGATTCCCTGATCAACGGAAATAATAGATAATAGGTCATGAAGATCAACAGATCAAATGAGCCATCTAAAACCTCTCTAGTACAAAAAATGATCCAATGAGGCAGAGTTAGCCACAACAAAGCTAAGATATGTACTACATACCATATTTTGTTTACTCTTTCTTATGTGGAAGAAAATAAATAATACAGATAAATTTCAAGTTTTCAACCATAAATAAAATACGGTGCGATAAGTAAACAAGCTGTGGTCTTAAACTTTGCAAGTACGTAAAAATGTCCATACAAATTGTTGCTTTTCCCGAAGCCCCAAATCATCGATCAAATTTCCAACCTCTACCTCACTCTCTGTCTGCATAAAGGAATTGAAATTTAAGTCAGAGAATATCCCTAGAACAGCTTGAAGAATCCCTTGAATTTATAGAAATAAGAAATTTGCTAATTTAATTTTCTCTACAATACCACTCTATCATCTAAGCAGCAAAGGCAATTTAGTAGTTCATATTTATAAGAATTAATGCAGGTTATTTTCAAACTCACCATCGTATTCGCACCTTCATCCCATACAAGACCTTCTTTCGAAATGCTTCTTATTCTACCTCCAGCTCTTTCTTCAGCTTCAAACAGTGTGACACTCAAACCATATGATTTAAGCTTATATGCTGCAGTGAGCCCACTGAAAATCACATTGGATTTGTCAAAATTTAATTTCTAGCAAAAAAGAACCAAGGATAAGAAATGATTAGCATGGATATCTAAAGATGATGTGGCATGTGAGTCATGTTAGCAATCATGTGTCAAAAGGTCCCCTATTGTAGGACACTATGTTGGTGTGATTGTAGGTTTTCTTGTTTTGTTCACGTTTTAGGATCATCAAAAAATAAGTTGGGACCTCAAGCAATAAAATGTTTCTTAGGGTACTTGAACACTCAAAAGGGGGGTATTTGTTATAGTTAGTGACTAAAAAAATGTATATCTATGTCAGAGTGGAAAAAGCGCTAGGGAAGAAATAGGTCAAGGTGTTCCATAATGGTAATGGTAGCTGTAACAGCCACCGCTGTTACCATTATGATATGAACCATAACAGCCATTACGGCCATCTCTCTTTTTTTACTTTTTTGATATATATATATATATATATATATATATATATATATATATATATATATATATATATATATATATAGAACGTTACGGTCGTTATAGGGCTGTTATGGCCATTTCAGCCCCATAACATGTAACAATTACGGCCATTACATAACTGATTTTGAATACCTTGCAAAAGGCAAAGTTAGGGTTGGACATTCAACCATTTTTGTTTTATATCAAGTGAATGCCAAATTACATAAAATGCCCATAGCGCAAAGGGCCAAAAGGAAAAATAAAAGAAACAAAAAGAAGCGAAGCATAGGGCTTCCCGGAGAGAGAAGCCCGAGCAGAATGATAGTGCGTGCGTGTGTGTGTGTGTGTGCCAAGAGTGTTGAGGCCTTGCCGATTGAGAGGAAAGGCTCCTCACCAATTGTGGGGTACTGACATAAGATAACCTAAGAACTCATTAACTGGGCAAGGACTTGAAGGTAATAGATGGAGACATTTAGGCATGGAGTCATGGCTCACCTCCCCAGCGGGACTGCTCACTTTGGCAATAGGAGGCTCCGGAATGCACCATTGGAAGGCAGTGAATGTGACAACAAACACACTTCCCTGGTCCTTATCAGTTGAAGGGTTCAAGAGGAATAACATAATCATAGTCCATTGTCCAGAGAATCACAGCCCACACAACCACGCAAATATATATCTACACCCCCCCCCTCAAGCTGAGGCATAAAAATTAATCATACCCAGCTTGCCTAGAATACATACTCCAACTTCAACTGCAAGAGCCTTCATGAAGATATCAACAAGTTGTGCAGTAGACAGAACAAAGGGAGTAGAAATAATGCCAACAACAACCTTCTCACGAATAAAATAACAATCAACTTCAATATGTTAAATCCGCTCATGAAAAACAAGATTTGAATCTATATGAATTGCAGCCTGAGTGTCACAATACATGCGCACCGGAGTCCTCGCTGGAAATGCTAACCCAACACAAAACTTATCAACCACAAAATTTTACATGCAGTATTCGCAATAGTGCAGTGCTCAACCTCAACACTCAATCGCACACCACCTGCCTTTTAGTCTTCCAAGTAATGAGATTGCCTTTGAAAAAACTACAATACTCTATTATAGGAGCATGCTTTGTGTTGGCATGTGGAAGGACTGGAGTACAAGCATTCCTCATTCATATACCTTCAAATCCGATTTAGTTGATTGAGAATCATAAACAACCTCATCATTAACATTATCCAGTTTAGAGGATGCCTTTGGAATAGAAGAAACAATAACAATCGAACCAAACTCAAGAATAGGAATAGGAAGAACCATAGAATTGTGCTCCCCTTGAAACTTTAAAAAAAATAAATAAACTTAACATCCATGGAAGACATAACATTTTTTAGTAACCACATCAAAATACCACGAAAACACATTTGATAACCTGATTTGACAATTTATTTGATGAGGATTAGTATTATAAAGAGGATCGGTATTATAAACATAACAAACACACCTATGGAATTTCAAGAATAAGAAAAAAAGCTAAAAATCATTGAATAGGAGACTAACTAGAAAGAACCCCAGTGAGCAAATGATTAATCAAATAACAAGCAATAAGGACATCCAACCCAAAAAAAATTAGGAACGGACATACCAATGAAAAGAGAACGAGTAATTTTTAGGGGATGCCTATTTTTTTTACAACAATTCTATTCTATTGTAGGGTATATGATGTAGAGCGGGTCGCGGACAGTTTCATGGCCAAGATGGACCAGAAAAGGCCCGGTCGACGACAGAAGTGATCCGGACCGTTGGACCTTAGATCGGGCGTATCTCACAATCCGGAATGAGTTATCAGGCGAAAAATATATGATTTTGGGGTAGAACGAGCTACTTTAGCCAACCAACCCAGCTACGCAGGGTTGCACAACCCGGAATTGCGAATACCCCTGGATCGACGGTCGTTTCCCTGTTTTAATTTCGTTTTTACTATAAATAGTAAGTTTTAGTTTGATTATAACTCTTCATCCGTTGGACTTTAGGAGTTGCGCCTAACGTGAAAAGAGCTTAGAATAATTAGGAGAACGGTTTGGTGAAGCCAAATAGGACACTTACTATTTTTGGCCGAAAACCTTGCGCACTAGTAGACATCACGGCCGTCTATAAATAGTAAGTTTACTATTTATAGTAAGTCGCGGATTCTAGGAGTTTTAGTTGTAGTTTGATTATGATTTCTTTCCCATTGCTTGGTACCCCTATTTAAAGGGTTGTGAACACGTTTTTAGGGATTAATTAATCAATTTCGAATTTATTAGAATTTATTTCTATTTTCTGCTTTCTTTTCTCATGGATTCAAGAAGTCTCTGTGAGGAGTCCAAAGAAGCTCCGTGGATTCATAGTTATCCTCTTGAGGAAGACGGTGATCGACCTCATCACGTTCATCCCTGCGTCAATTGGTATCAAAGCGAGGATTCCCCTCAGGCCGATAGCAAACAATGAAGGTATGAATCAAAATCATGTGGACGGTGATCCAGGGATTCGTTATCTTTTGGAAAGAATAGAAGCTTTCCACCGGGAGAGTCAGTTGACCATGCAAGGGCTGCAAGTAACCCTCGACCGTCTTGCGGATGCACTACTTCCGCCCCGAGCCCTAGGCGGTGCTCCACCACCCAGGGGGACTCCACCACCCGTGGTTGCTGTACGACACAATCCCGATTTTCATAGAGCACTACCAGTGGCAAACCGTAGGGCTACACCAAATGATTCAAGTTCTAACGACGTGGACCTTAATGAGGGTTTTGCCCGATGACCAATCCATGGAGGCGATCGTTTAGATCGTGCTGAAAGAGACTATCGAGGTAAGGCTGAACTTCCTAGTTTTAATGGTTTATTACGTATAGAAGATTTCCTCGATTAGCTAGCCGAAGTAGAGAGATATTTTGATTTCCTCGATTAGCTAGTTTTAATGGTTTTAATGGACATGTCAGATCATAAAATGGTAAAATTGGTAGCATTTAAGTTAAAATCTAGTGCTTCTGCATAGTGGAAATAATTACAACTCTCACGAGCCCGCCAGAACAAGGCGCCCATCTCATCATGGTCACGGATGAGACGTCTTCTTCGATCACGATTTCTCCCCAATGATTATGAGCAGATATTATTCCGGCAATACCAAAATTACCGACAAGAAAATCGAACCGTCACAGATTATACTGAAAAATTCCAGCGGTTGGCTACACGAAACGATCTGTCAGAATCTGAGTCATAGAAGGTGGTACAATTTATAGGTGGGTTGCGACCGACAATTCAGGACCGAGTTCAGATGTACCCAGTCGGAACCGTGGATGAAGCAGTTCAATTGGCAGGTAGGGCAGAAACACAACTTGCAAGAGTTCCTGCTCGTCCTTATCCTTCAACTCGACCCCCCGTGACGGGTCCCACACAGGATCCAGTGCTGGCACGAGAAAAAGATCCAGTAGGAGAATGTCCTCTACCTCCTACAACTGCAAACTGTGATACGGGGAGCGGCTCATCCAGACCTCAACGAGCAGCACCCACAACAACAGGCCCGAGTTGGATTCCAAATCCTTATGCTCGGCCAAGGTCGAACAATTGTTACCGCTGTGGCCAACCAAGCCACTTATCAAACACTTGTCTTCAACGTCCCACAGCACACTTGACTACAAATGAAGGGGGCACTGAATATGAGGCCGCAGAAAAAGACCATGGCTTTGATGAACATGAACAAACCACTGAAGAAATAGCATGTAACGATGAAGTGACGAGCGAGGATGGTGGCGAATTTTTAGTTGTGAGGCGATTACTGTATACCCCACGAAAGGAATTACATCCACAGCGACACAATATATTTCGTACTCGGTGCACTGTCAACGGAAAGGTTTGTGATGTGATCATAGACAGTGGTAGTAGCGAGAACATCGTCTCAAGAATGATGGTGGACAAGTTTTAGCTACCAACGACGAAACATCCTTCCTCGTACTCAATTGGCTGGATAAAAAAGGTGAATGAGACCAAGGTAACTGAACAATGCACTATCTCCTTTTCAATTGGCAAAAATTATAAGGATCAAATATTTTGTAACGTGGTCGACATGGAAGCTTGCTACATGCTACTCGATAGACCCTGGCAGTCGGACCGTGATGCGACCAATTGGGGACGAGACAATGTTTACGTATTCGTCAAGGATAGTCGAAAAATAATCCTTGCCCCTATGGCACCAGAGAACCACCCTAAAGCCCCTAAAATGGAGGGGAGTTCCCTCTTGACCATTCAGGATTTCATGGAGGAATCCAAGGAAACCGGCGAGTTATATGCCGTAGTGGTGAAGGGCGAGGAAGAGAAACCCTCAAACATCCCTCCAAGTTTAAGATTGTTACTAAACGAATTCAAAGAAGTCTAGCTTGAAAATTTACCTGATGGATTGCCCCCCATGAGGGGCATCCAACATCACATAAACCTCGTCCTTGGGGCTAGCCTGCCCAACCGCCCTCATTATCGGATGAGTCCGAAATAGTGTGAGATACTTCAGGGGCAAGTGGAGGAATTGATCCGTAAGGGTCTCTTGAGAGAGAGCATGAGCGCATGTGTCGTACCAGCATTATTAACACCAAAAAAAGATGGAAGCTGACGCATGTGTGTCGACAGCCGGGCAATCAACAAAATTACTATCAAATATCGGTTCCCAATACCACGGTTGGACAACGTGCTCGATATGCTAGAAGGGGCCAAGGTGTTCTCTAAACTAGATCTAAGGAGCGAGTACCATCAGATTCGTATCAGACCCGGTGATGAGTGGAAAACGGCATTCAAGACCAAGGAAGGGTTGTATGAGTAGCTGGTCATGCCCTTCGGCCTATCGAAAACACCAAGTACTTTTATGCGTTTGATGAATCAAGTTCTAAAACCGTTCACTGGCCGATTTGTGGTAGTATATTTTGATGACATATTGATATATAGCCAGGATGAGACAGAACACAGGAAACATCTCAGGCAGGTGCTACAGGTCCTACAAATTAACAAGTTGTACCTCAACTTGAAGAAGTGTAGTTTTTTAACTAACAGCCTGTTGTTTTTAGGATTTGTTGTAACGTCAACAGGCATCCGTGTGAACGATGAAAAGGTAAGAGCCATTAGGGAATGGCCGATCCCGACAAACATTCATGAGGTGAGGAGTTTTCACGGGTTGACGACTTTCTATCGTCGATTTGTGCGAGATTTTAGCACCATAGTCGCGCCTATAACAGATTGCATGAAAAAATGACCATTACAGTGGACCGATAAAGCTGACAAGAGCTTTCATGAAATCAAGCATCGTTTGTCTACAACACCGGTCTTGGTGCTTCCTAATTTCGACAAATTGTTTGAGGTTGAGTGTAACGCTTCATACGTCGGAATTGGAGGAGTATTATCACAGGAAGGCAGGCCGATAGCCTTTTACAGCGAGAAGCTCAGCGAAGCCCAAAAGAAGTGGTCGACGTATGAGCTTGAGTTGTACGCAGTTGTTCAGGCGCTGTGACATTGCCGGCATTATCTGATTCAAAGAGAGTTTGTTCTGTACACTGACCATTAAGCATTAAAGTTTATTAATAGTCAGACTAACGTGAATCGTGTGCATGCTAAATGGGTTGCGTTTTTACAGGAATTCACGTTCGTTCTGAAGCACAAGTCAGGGCAGCAGAGCAAGGTGGTTGATGCACTTAGCCGTCGTGCATCACTACTTGTTACGATGAGCAACGAGGTGGTCGGCTTCGACTATCTCAAGGAGCTGTATGCCGAGGATGAGGACTTCAAAGATTCTTGGATGAAGTGCCAAGGTCACCCCAGTGATCTTCATATACAGGACGATTTTCTCTTCAAAGGGAATCGATTGTGCATCCCCCAAAGTTCTCTGAGGGAGCAGATTATTCATGAGCTACATGGAGGTGGCCTCGGTGGACACCTTGGGCGAGACAAGACGCAAGCTCTTGTAGAAGAGCGGTATTACTGGCTGCAATTAGTACGTGATATGGGAAAAGCCGTATAACGTTGTCATGTTTGTCAAACCTCCAAGGGGCAATCTCAGAATACGGGCCTCTACACCCCGTTACCTGTGCCTGACAGTCCTTGGGAGGATTTATCAATGGACTTTGTGCTTGGTCTCCCACGAACACAACGCGGCATGGATTCGGTGTTCGTGGTGGTAGATCATTTCTCCAAGATGGCACTTTATCTCACGCAAGAAGACCCTCGATGCAACACACGTAACAAATCTATTCTTCAGGGAGGTCGTACGGCTACACGGGGTCCCCAAGACCATTACTTCTGATCGTGACACGAAGTTCATTAGCTACTTTTGGCAAACTTTGTGGACACGATTCGATACACAACTTCAATTCAGCAGTGCTTACCACCCACAGACTGATGGGCAGACCGAAGTTGTGAATCGCACGTTGGGAAACCTCCTTCGCTGTATTTCAGGAGAAAAACCGAAGCAGTGGGATTTGGCCTTGTCTCAAGCAGAGTTTGCATTCAACAACATGTGAACCGCTCGACAGAGAAATCACCGTTCCAGATTATTTACGGACGAGTGCCTCACCACACACTTGACTTGGTCCCTCTACCCAAGCACCCAGGCACCAGCATTGCAGCAGAACATATGGCAGACAAGATCATGAGCATCCATGCGGAAGTGCAGACCAAGCTACATGCCTCGAACGAGAAGTACAAGGAACAAGCGGACAAGCACCGGTGACAAAAAGTGTTCAAGGTGGGCGACCGCATTATGGTCCATCTGCGCAAAGAGAGATTTCTGACCAGGACATACAACAAGTTGAAAAATAAGAAGATTGAACCCGTTCCAATCATTCGAAAGATCAATGACAACGCTTACGTTGTTGATCTTCCAGATGACATGGCGATCTCACGGACTTTCAGCGTCGCGGACCTGACCGAGTATCATGAACCAGAGCATGATGAGAACTCGAGGACGAGTTCTTTTGAAGTGGAGGGGACTGATGTAGAGCGGGTCGCAGACAGTTTCATGGCTAAGATGGACTAGAAAAGGCCCGGTCGACGATAGAAGTGATCTGGACCGTTGGACCTTAGATCAGGCGTATCCACAATCCGGAATGAGTTATTGGGCGTAAAATATATGATTTTGGGGTAGAACGAGCTACTTTAGGCAACCAACTTAGCTACGCCGGGTTGCGCAACCCGGAATTGCGAAATACCCCTGGATCGACAGTCGTTTTCTTGTTTTAATTTCGTTTTTACTATAAATAGTAAGTTTTAGTTTGATTATAACTCTTCATCCGTTGGGCTTTAGGAGTTGCGCCCAACGTGAAAAGAGCTTAGAATAATTAGGAGAACGGTTTAGTGAAGCCAAATAGGACACTTACAATTTTTGGCCGAAAACCTTGCACACTAGTAGACATCACCGCCGTCTATAAATAGTAATTTATAGTAAGTCGCGGATTATAGGAGTTTTAGTTGTAGTTTGATTATGATTTCTTTCCCATTGCTTGGTACCCCTATTTAAAGGGTTATGAACTCGTTTTTAGGGATTAATTAATCAATTTCGAATTTATTAGAATTTATTTCTATTTTCTGCTTTCTTTTGTCGTGGATTCAAGAAGTCTCTGTGAGGAGTCCAGAGAAGCTCTGTGGATTCGGAGTAGTTATCCTCTTGAGGAAGACGGTGATCAACCTCATCACGTTTATCCCTGCATCAGTATATGCACAAGTAATTTGAGAATTAATACTATGCTCCTAAAGATAAGACATTATATAATGATAAAGATATTCATTTGCATTATCGGTACGAAGAGTGCCAATATTTGTATTAATTGATTTCAACCTAAACATGAAATACTTTGAAAACGGAACCAACCTCATCCTATTTTTTATCAAATAAATTCACGTCATTCAAGAAGCATTATTAATAAAAGAGACAATATTTCAAGCGATTAGAAGCAATGGGAATTGGACTTTATACATCAACATGAACTAATGGAAATATTTTATTAGACATTCTCCCCACAAGAGGATAAACTTAATATTTGATTAAAACATGGGCCTTACATTGTAAATTCGTGACATCACTAGACTCAACTGACATAGGCACAAAGATTGTAAGACTAAATTAGAAGAATGATCAAACCGACAATGTTGAGTACAAAGCTCTTCCCTTTTCACACAAAGCCACTCACTAAATTGTCATGAAGAATTTAAATAAATGATATTGTAATCCATCCTTCTCATGTCCACCACCAAGCAGCTTTTTCTTCAAGTCCTAAAAGACGCAATGACCAAGAAATATATATATATATATATATATATATATCATACTACGATTTAGGTCCCTTATAACTGGCTAATGGATAAGAAATTAGAAGCAATACTAACAAAACAAAGGACAAGGAGAATGATGGTGAAATGGAAACAGTACTATTTTTCCCAAAAGGCATTAGGGAACTACTAATCTCAAACGACTTAAAAGATGATCGGGGGTAAACGAACAAAAAGAAACAAATGCACTTTTAATATGATTAGTAACCCCCAGATCAATTACTAAGAGCTTGACGCAAAAGCAATGTGAAGGGTTGTGAAAGTGTCATCTGCTTGAGCCAAAGATGTAGATGCAGAGACCTTATTCTGAGTGGCGTCCCTTAGTAAAGAGACATACTTGCTTTTTGAGAGATGGACCACATCACTGGTTGGTGGAACCACAAGTGAATTTGCCAATGGTATAGTTTTAGTCTTAGCACAAGATTGATATATGCGTTTGTGCTGCAATTGTTTTAAATGGCTAGATTGAGTTCTACTAGATTTAAGGTGCCGAAGTTCGAAGGATCCAATTATGCGTTGTAGAAATTAAAGATGAACACGGTATTGGTGGAGGAAGACTGTGCAATTGTAGTTTAAGGAAAAGAAAAGAAGCCCGTAGAGATTAAAGATGGAGTTTTTAGGAGAAACTAGTTAACTAGGGTGGATCTACTTCTCGATCTAGATGATTTAGTTTTGTTGAACATGTCTGATCAAACCACCGCCAAAGGTTTATGGGACAAATTGTGGAACTTGTACGAAGGGAAATCAATGTCAAATAAGAATTTCCATCGACAACAGTCATATAGCTTAAAGGTAGATGAAGGGTCCTCTTTCTAAGAACACTTGAATGAGTTTAATATCATGATTAGCAGATTGATGGCGATCGATGTGAAAATTAACGATGAAGAAAATGTTGCACTTTTGCTTTGCTCAATTCTAGATTGATGGGATGTCTGATTATGAATCTCAACAACTGTCTAGATCTCAACATATAGTCAGCCACGTCTGCATTGCTTGTCGAAAGTCTCATAAAAAATTACATGAGGAATCTTTTGGTGATGCCATGATGGTTAGAGGAGGATTTACTGAGAGAGGTACCAATGTGAGAGATCAAACAAGATCAAAGTCGAAAGGGCACAAAGGAAGGAAGTATTGAAATTGTAGAAAGAATGACCACTTGCGTAAAAAAATGTTACTCATGAAGGCAAATCAGAAAATTTTCAAACCCGGTTCGCATGATCAAGCATTGGATTTAAAAGGTTTTTGAGAAAACCTAGTTGAGATAGGTCCGAGGACAGGGAATTGTTGTCATTCATGATTCCAGAAGAGAATCTGAATCGTCAATAGATTTTGGATCCAGGTGCTTTGTTTCATATGACACCACACAGGATTTTCTTTTACACATACCGGTTATATGATGACAACACAATTTAAATGGGTGACGATAGCACGTGTAAAATTGTGGGAATTTTAGAATCATTACGTTTGATTCCCATCTAGTTCATTCCTTGTAGCATTCCCGTTTGTGAGTTCCAAGTTGAGAGCAGGTTTCAACACAATATCCATCCTCTTGGCATGAGCAATGGCATCATCAGTAGTCTGCATATCTTGATGCATTGACTCCCCACCACTTGTGAGAGCCCTTGATGGGCCCGATAGCTGGTTCACGTGGCTGGTCTTGAAGGAATTATTGTATGTCCTGCAGCACAGGATACCGGACTTTGGTTCAATGGCAAGGTATGGGATCCATTGGAAATATGTAAAGAAGCGAATCCAGTTGGGCGTATCTTATGCATGAGCTGACCAACGCAAACAAGAGATGTTTTGGCAATGGCCCCTAGGCCCGATCGGAAACGGATTGGCTACTCCCCCCGCCACTAGCCAGTGGCTAGTGGTCGGTGCTCTGTGGGCCCAACCATGATGTATGATGTATGTGTTTCATTCATGTTGTCCATCTATTTTTCTAGATCATTTTATGGTATGAACCCAAAAATGAGGTATATCCCAATCTCAAGTGGACCACGTTACAGGAAACATTGTTGATTGAACGTCGACCATTAAAAACTGTTTGGGGGCCATAATAGTTTTGGATCAATCTGATCTTTGTTTTTTTTCCCTTCATCTAGGTCCGTATGATCTAATAATAGATTGAATATCAAATAAACAGTACAGTGGGCCTTAGGAGGGTTTTAATGGTGGATATTCAATCGCTATTGTTTTCCTGTGGTGTGATCCACCTGAGATTTATATCCCTCTCATTTTTCCCATTAAGCTTAAAATGATCTATAAAAATAGATGAACGGCATGGATGAAAGACATACTTCATAGTTGGGCCTGCAGAGCACCGACAACTAGCCACCGGGCTAGTGGCAGGGGGAGTAGCCAATCGGTTTCCGGCCCAATCCATGTTGTAATGGTTTGGCCCGTTTCCAAGAAAGGGCCACCAAATGAACGGCTTGGATTCGGAAATGTGGGTCCACCTGCACGTTTGGGGACATGAAAATAATCCAAACTCAACGAGGAATATCAAACGGTAAATCTCACCCGACCATTATTATTTTGGGGACATGAACCATCCACAACAGATATCACAATTTGAACGGCTCGTGCACCGTGGACGAGTCATCACCGTTTAACAAATAAATACAAACGCACACCATCCTCTAGCCCAAGTTCGTTTTGCCTCTGTTGCGATTCAGAATCCAGCCCGTGTGACCGCCCAGTGGGCCCACATTGCGAGATGATCCAATGATTTAAACCGTCCATTTTCTCTTTATTGCCAAAGATCATCCATTTTCAGATAGGCACACTTCAAAGATTATCCTAAGCTTTTAATTTTAGAGTTGAACGCGAGCCATTGAAAATTTTTCATTCAATTGTTCTAATCTCATCTACAGATAGTGATGGTCAAAGTCATCCGTTCAATATAATTTTGATAAAATGGACGGTATAGATAGAATCCACATTATGGATGGATCCGATGATCAGACCATTCAGTACGTAGGCCCCACGGAGAGGCGACACACGATAGATCCGTAGTCGCGATAGAAGCAAAACGAGCCGTCCATCCCCCGAGTTTAAAACCCTAACCCCTGAAAAACAGTCTCTTCTTCTCCCTTTGTGCTCTCTCCAACCTCGTCCGTACATCGACAGATTCTGCGGCGGAGGAAAAGAAGAGGAAGGAGAAGAAGACTGCTCGAGTTGCAGATAGATCCATGTTGAAAGTGAAAACCCCCAAGAATGCACGTGCCGCACGCGAGCTCGAGAAGCGCGCTCCTAAGCTGGTAATCTCTTCTTCAGAAAACGAACCATGCAATGGCTATTGTAGGAAGAGTTCGTTTCGCCTCCGTCGCGAGACAGTGAATCCCTCCATTGGGGCCGACATGATGAGATGTTCCGGTGATTTGAACTGTTCGTTTCCGTTACTAACATAAATAAGCTATTGTTTCCCCATGATCATTGATCATCCTATCATTTGATTTTAGAGTTGAATGCGAGCCGTTGAATTTCTTTTCATTGTTTAAAATTATCTGTGGTCGCCCGTATAGTATAAACCATGACATGGACGGTCCTGATCATCGGGCCGTTCGGCATGTGGGCCTCAGCTGGCAGTTGCACAGGCTCGTGATGGAGGCAAAGCGAATTATTTTAGAAGAGTTTGTCTGGGTAATTTGTTTTTTCGGTGAGTGTAGGTTGAGAATGGTAAAAAGACGCTGATACTTCAAGGCACAAAAACCAGAATGTATTGAATTCCGTATTGACGGAGATTTTTCATTTGAAGAAGGGCAGTGCTATTAAATATAGTAGGAAGAATGAGAACATACGGCCGTTTGAGAACGGCGGGGAGACTTCTCTGGAGTTCTTTTCTCTCAAGACCGATTGCAGACTTTTCGTGTTAAGCAAAAAAACACAAAGAACTGGCTTGATTTTGTTGTTGTTTTTTTTTTTTTTCCCTTCTTCTTCTTCTTCTGCTTCTGTTGTTTGAGTTGAACAATGTTGCAGTCATTTCAGAATGGAATTTGAATAACGTTGGCTTTGGCTTTTTGATAGTATGTTGTGATCTAATGATGTCTATCTTGTACGGGTGTTTGAGGAAATAGGGAAAGTTAACATCAGAGACTTTAGGGTGTGTTTGCATGCACCATTGAATTGAATTGTGATTATTACTCTAATAAAGTGGAAAATGAACCAAACTGTAGTTTCCGTAGCGTTCATATCGGGTATTGGGAGCTGAAATTGATTTGAGTTAATTTTGAGTGGGCTTCGAAGAAATGCAACTGCAACTGCAATTGGAAGGTTACTTTCTCTTTACAATTACTAGAGAACATCATTAGCTTTTTCGCGACTTCCTTGTGATTAAGCTGAGTGTTCACAATTTGATTTAGTCAGTACATCCAAACACCGCCTTAGAGAGGATGCGTTTGAACTGAGAGTGAGGATGTGTATGTCTCTGAGGAATGAGGCATTCTTGTTGTATTTAGCATCTTTCTTCTAAAGAAATTTTAAAAACCAAAAAGTAGGAAAGAAAATTTGAGAAATATTGAGCATTAAGGTAACTACAATATAACACATTTCATTCATTCAAGTACGACATACATCATTACACAAGGACAACTCTAAGTTGTTTCAAGGAAATTGAATAGCCAATTGTGTGTGGGACATTTCACATGTTAGAACATATGTTATACTTCTTTTCACTAATGCATTTGTAAAAGGAAAGCTAGTGGACCCAAATCAGACAATCCAAAGCAGACAACAATACAGCATGGATCCAATGATTTTTGGAGAGACAGCTAGCACCTTCATTTTAATTATACAAGATCTATAGACTTTCATAGGAATCATAGGAATACTTGATAGTGTAACACTTCACAGTCTAGAAGATAACTACATTATCTTTTTTATACATTTGTAGTCATAAGAGAAATCTAGTAGACCCAAAGCGGATGGCATATATGCAATGACCTAGGAAAGATTGAATCTACATCGTGAAGTTAAATAAGTCTTGGCTAAGATAATCTGGTGAAACTAGGTCTTACATGGGATTTTCTAGCAAAGTTTGTGCCCTCGAGATGTAGTAGATTGAGCTTCTCTTCTCTGGTCATGTTGGGGTCGAAGGCTCCAATAAGGTGGAAGCTGGAGCCTTTCTTTTGGAGTTCCAACTGGTTGAAGATGTTTTCAACTATCACATGATAATTTTGGTTGGAGGTGATTCAGAAAATGGTACTGCTTGGTGAACAACATAGATGAGGAAGTGTGGTGTCTTGCTTTCATTGTTGACGAAATCCAAGACCTTGCCATTGGTCTTAGTAGTAGATATTTTCAATTCCTAGGGAGGTTAATGATGTGGCCAATGGTTTAGTCAATCAGGTGCTTTGAAGCTTTTTGTTTGGAGAGAAAACCAAGCAAATGAATACAAATTCCCCTGATGTGACAATTTCCTAACCTTTCCATGAAAATGAGCAAAATCATTTCCCAAAAGACCTCTTAAACATAGATTTCCATAGTTACAAGAGAATTCTCCATTGTTTGACTGTTGACCTTTTAACATTTTCATGGAAAACAACAATCAAAACCTAATAGCGGAATTATTAATTGGATTCCATAGTTTTCATATCTTGATGATTTCGTTGGGGTTTTCCATTTCCATATGCAGGATTCTCTCTATTCAAACAGTTGATCTGCTTGTTCACTTTTCTACTGTAAATGACTCAGTCTCTCCCTTTACATAGATTACTCTTGGACTTGGAATGCAACAGCGGCAACATGATTATGTTTGCATGAGAACTTAGTTTTTTTTTTTTTTTTTTGGTAATTAAAGCTGTTTAATGGAAGAGGGAAAACTATCCATTAAGGCAATGGGTAAGAATGACCAACATATGAAGAGATAATTTGTGTAAAAGTTTAAAGGGTATATGGAGAAAAATGAAGGAAATCTCAACTTCCCCCCCTTCCATGTCCAAACTACCTGGTTTTTGGAGATTTCAATGTGGAGCTCAATTTATTTATTTTTCACTTTTTGGAGCTCTTCATAAACCACTATGTGGAGCTCTTCATTAAGACATTAATTAAGGTTGTTGGCTTGTTGGTATGATTGTTTTTGGTTTAATTAAAATTTTATATGTAGCCTGTAGCTTAAACTACACGCTATGTTACTTATGCCTTGTGCTTTAGAGGGGTGAGCATATGCTACAGACTATTTGCTATCTAAAACACTGGATTTGACATGATGTGGCTGTCCTTGGAAGCAAGTGCGTGCATTATTCTCTTGTTGGTGGGCGTTTCTGCAACCCCGTTGGTTCATTGCCATGGAAGGCTGCAATCCATGCAACTGTGTTGTAATTGGCTGGAAAGAAACCAAGGAATTAAGTATGTTACCCTTAATAGCTTTTTGGTAGATTGATAATGGATGGTTAAAACTAAATTAAACAAATGAATGTGCACTAATCAAAGTTTAGGATGTACCAATAATTCTCATTTTGTGGAGTTGACCTATATATAGTGGTCTCCTAATGTTTGCCACCACATACAATCCTCTCAATGCATGCATGCAGCTTCTATACTCGTGGCAACCATGCACCTCTATCCAAAGTTTCAAGTCATCCAAATCATGGACTTATAGTACATAGACTTCACCCAAAAGTTCAATTTATTGGACCATTGAAAGCATCGTAATGGTGGATGCTTGCTAAAATTTGAACCATTGATTTTTTTTTTTTTTTATTTTTTTTAACCGTCTCGCCCTATGTTTGATGGTCACTGAATGGATTGTAGGATCACTGCTCGATGTGTTATTTTGGAAAGGTCCCATTGACTCTTATGTCCCACAAATTGGATGATTTGGATTTGAGGTACATGGATACCATGTATCTAGTGGGTGGATGCATGGTTATTAACATGACATACTCTGGAAAAGTAATTCCTAAAACATATTCTGCTTTGGTATTCTGAAGTATCAAAACTTGCGACTACACCCATTAGAAAATATATGTAGGTGGGGGAATATCATCCGGACAATCATTGGGCCAGAGAATCAATGGGACCCACTGTAGATTGATTGCGTACTCAAAATCATATTGAGTAGGTAATCTTGAGCCCCTAAACTATAGAGGTATTTAGTCATTAAGATATTATTTTTTATTGGCTAATTAACTGGGTGTACAAAAGTATGTTAAAGACCTAGGAACAACTGTAGTTAGAACAAATATAGGTGTGCAACTGAAATTTCCCATAAAATATAACCTTTCAACATGCAAGCACCATAGCTACATTACACTAAGCCAGCCTTTATTAGAAAATTTTTAATTTCTTTACCCCTTAGATTGTGAATCTGTTGATTTCTCTAAATCTATGATGCCCAAATACTCTTCTTCTTCTGGTTAATCTATGATATACTCAAATATGTCAGAACAGGCTAGTTATCTTCATCAGAAAAAAGGCTAGGTTTCGGCCATATCATGTCTGAAATTCAATTTTATGTGTAAAATGTCCAATCTTGTGACCATGTTCCATCCATGGTCTCTCTCAGCAGGGTGTTATCTTGTTTTGTGGAGTTTATTCTTGTAGCCCCTTAGGGAAGCAATGACTATTTATTTATTTTTGCAGTTTGGTTCTCATTCGAAGAAACGGCCAAACAATCTAATTATGGGATGGACTTACGATCACCACATTTACGATCTTGTTGAGGTTGGTGTGGAGAACTTCAAACCCATGGAGTCATTTTCATACAATAAGAAATTAGCTCCACGAGTTGGGTCAAAACCCTTCATTGCTTTCATTGGAGATGGTTTTGAGAATGTAGTGGAGCTGAAACATTTGAAGGAAGTTCTGCTTGATCTGTTCCGGGGAGAGGTACATGCCGAGGCTTGGGTTTTTTAATCTCAACCTTTTAAAATTCTTCTTGAAAACATTGACATAAAACTGACCAAAGAATGCGAAATGAAAACCTTGGTGCAATTTGTGCAGGTTGTAGAAACTCTCAATCTTGCTGGGGTTGACCGGGCTTTATGTATTTACAGCCGTGTCTCCGAACACAGTATTTTTCACACACTGTGCCCTGCGGCTTAAAAGGTCAGGCACAGTTGTCCCTAGGATGGAACTTGTAGAAGTGGGACCCTCCATGGACTTTGTAGTCCGGCGGCATCGTCTTCCCAACTTGGATTTTTAGGCGGAAGATCCAATTAATATTACCAACCTTACGAAAAGCTCATATCTAACATGTTTCATACTTGCATGTGTGCCAGGCGTGTGGATGTGTTCAGCTCCATGAGTGTGTGGACCATATATAACCCATGCACAAGATCATTCCTTGACAAAAGATCAAGATCATGCTCAATTTTAAAGAACTGGCACAATACAAAAAGAACTTGGCAAAATCCCCAATTCCCCACCATCAAATAGACTAGACAAACCTATACCGATGTTCTTGAGAAATACATGCAATCCCATTAGCATGAGATTTTGCTCTTTCCAGCCATCTCCAAAATGAAAGAACAAAGACTGTGTACACCCCTTCCTATAACAGGGGGAAAGGGACAAGGTACAGATTCGCGGCAGAATGGTACCTTTAGAAGATGAAAATAGAAGATTATTTGGGATCTGCCTTTTGCTTCTTCGATTTGTGCACTTTTGCCTCCTTGTTCGTCTTAGCTTCGCGCCGTTCCCTCTTTAGACCCTTAGCATCGTTAGATAGCGCCATGTCTCCAACCTAATAATATATGCATTATGGGTCAAGCCAATGGAATAGAAATGAAGCAATCTTAACTGCTAGTTAGGGTGCAAGTGGGCCAGGAAGCCTGGCCGATCATTAAACTGCTTTTTTAAGGATTTACTTCCTTACTCATGCCTCAACTCACAAGAGTTTCAACACCAGGTCATGGGTTCGAGTACCCATTGTGGTTAAATCCTACTATGGTGTGAGTGCGTGGTTGTGTGTGAGGAGAGAGAGAGAGAGAGAGAGAGAGAGAGAGAGAGAGAGTGTGTGTGTGTGTGTGTGTTAAAAATAAATTAATTAATTAATTAAAAAAAAAAAAAACGGTGTATGACACTAGATATGCAGGACTCTGAAATTGTACATGGAGCATACATTAACTGAAAGAAACCAACTAAATTGTGGAACTGACTGTTGCTAAGTCACAAAATTAGATTGGTTAGACAATTTTAATCTCGGATTCATGGACACTAGTTGAAATAGGACAATTGGATCATCTTCTTTTTTTTACTTCTCATTTTAACCGCCCAATAAATGTCCACCGATCCAATAGTCAGATAATCAAGCAATCTAAATTTTTAGTTCACCATACGTCTAAACTAAGACACATAATTTGGACAGTTAATTGAATTATGTGCATGACCCATATGCAATTTCTAAGTACCTGCCTATTATCTGTCACACTCTGCCAGAGTATCAAAGTTTTCCTAACTACTTTTGGACAGATTGAGATGAATCTAGATGCCCAGGAGATGGGCTTGATCTGAATTTTCAGGCCCCTCAATGAATAGGTCCAAGAGGCTCGTCAGAAGAGCCGGCCATGCCTACCCTAACTAATTTAAAATTTTCATGCTGAGTCCTTGGCTAGCAGGATGGGCCAGGACTGGTCTCAGATCCTTGACAAGGGAGCTGGCCTGGGCACAGGCATTTAGAACATGGAGACTTGGACAAGCGTCTGCCCATCACTTTTTGCACCCCTACCCCAGTTCAAATAGGTTAAAAAACGCACCTGTTGATCAGGAATGTATATCTTCCCAATTTTCCATTGTAGCACATCGCGGCTAACGTTTTTCATCTGCAAGTGAACAAGTGGCAGGCTCTTAAGCATACATTACAAAATCATCGAATGAAGAATTTAAGGCAAGGAGCACAATGATTTTAACCTTCTTCTTAGGCTGATCTGACGCAGTTTTCATAGCTTGCTTCTTGACGCCTTAGTTGGGAAGACGATGCCGCCGGACTACAAAGTCCATGGAGGGTCCCACTTCTACAAGTTCCATCCTAGGGACAACTGTGCCTGACCTTTTAAGCCGCAGGGCACAGTGTGTGAAAAATACTGTGTTCGGAGACACGGCTGTAAATACATAAAGCCCGGTCAACCCCAGCAAGATTGAGAGTTTCTACAACCTGCACAAATTGCACCAAGGTTTTCATTTCGCATTCTTTGGTCAGTTTTATGTCAATGTTTTCAAGAAGAATTTTAAAAGGTTGAGATTAAAAAACCCAAGCCTCGGCATGTACCTCTCCCCGGAACAGATCAAGCAGAACTTCCTTCAAATGTTTCAGCTCCACTACATTCTCAAAACCATCTCCAATGAAAGCAATGAAGGGTTTTGACCCAACTCGTGGAGCTAATTTCTTATCGTATGAAAATGACTCCATGGGTTTGAAGTTCTCCACACCAACCTCAACAAGATTGTAAATGTGGTGATCGTAAGTCCATCCCATAATTAGATTGTTTGGCCGTTTCTTCGAATGAGAACCAAACTGCAAAAATAAATAAATAGTCATTGCTTCCCTAAGGGGCTACAAGAATAAACTCCACAAAACAAGATAACACCCTGCTGAGAGAGACCATGGATGGAACATGGTCACAAGATTGGACATTTTACACATAAAATTGAATTTCAGACATGATATGGCCGAAACCTAGCCTTTTTTCTGATGAAGATAACTAGCCTGTTCTGACATATTTGGGTATATCATAGATTAACCAGAAGAAGAAGAGTATTTGGGCATCATAGATTTAGAGAAATCAACAGATTCACAATCTAAGGGGTAAAGAAATTGAAAATTTTCTAATAAAGGCTGGCTTAGTGTAATGTAGCTATGGTGCTTGCATGTTGAAAGGTTATATTTTATGGGAAATTTCAGTTGCACACCTATATTTGTTCTAACTACAGTTGTTCCTAGGTCTTTAACATACTTTTGTACACCCAGTTAATTAGCCAATAAAAAATAATATCTTAATGACTAAATACCTCTATAGTTTAGGGGCTCAAGATTACCTACTCAATATGATTTTGAGTACGCAATCAATCTACAGTGGGTCCCATTGATTCTCTGGCCCAATGATTGTCCGGATGATATTCCCCCACCTACATATATTTTCTAATGGGTGTAGTCGCAAGTTTTGATACTTCAGAATACCAAAGCAGAATATGTTTTAGGAATTACTTTTCCAGAGTATGTCATGTTAATAACCATGCATCCACCCACTAGATACATGGTATCCATGTACCTCAAATCCAAATCATCCAATTTGTGGGACATAAGAGTCAATGGGACCTTTCCAAAATAACACATCGAGCAGTGATCCTACAATCCATTCAGTGACCATCAAACATAGGGCGAGACGGTTAAAAAATAAAAAATAAAAAAAAATCAATGGTTCAAATTTTAGCAAGCATCCACCATTAGGATGCTTTCAATGGTCCAATAAATTGAACTTTTGGGTGAAGTCTATGTACTATAAGTCCATGATTTGGATGACTTGAAACTTTGGATAGAGGTGCATGGTTGCCACGAGTATAGAAGCTGCATGCATGCATTGAGAGGATTGTATGTGGTGGCAAACATTAGGAGACCACTATATATAGGTCAACTCCACAAAATGAGAATTATTGGTACATCCTAAACTTTGATTAGTGCACATTCATTTGTTTAATTTAGTTTTAACCATCCATTATCAATCTACCAAAAAGCTATTAAGGGTAACATACTTAATTCCTTGGTTTCTTTCCAGCCAATTACAACACAGTTGCATGGATTGCAGCCTTCCACGGCAATGAACCAACGGGGTTGCAGAAACGCCCCACCAACAAGAGAATAGTGCACGCACTGCTTCCAAGGACAGCCACATCATGTCAAATCCAGTGTTTTAGATAGCAAATAGTCTGTAGCATATGCTCACCCCTCTAAAGCACAAGGCATAAGTAACATAGTGTGTAGTTTAAGCTACAGGCTACATATAAAATTTTAATTAAACCAAAAACAATCATACCAACAAGCCAACAACCTTAATTAATGTCTTAATGAAGAGCTCCACATAGTGGTTTATGAAGAGCTCCAAAAAGTGAAAAATAAATAAATTGAGCTCCACATTGAAATCTCCAAAAACCAGGTAGTTTGGACATGGAAGGGGGGGAAGTTGAGATTTCCTTCATTTTTCTCCATATACCCTTTAAACTTTTACACAAATTATCTCTTCATATGTTGGTCATTCTTACCCATTGCCTTAATGGATAGTTTTCCCTCTTCCATTAAACAGCTTTAATTACCAAAAAAAAAAAAACTAAGTTCTCATGCAAACATAATCATGTTGCCGCTGTTGCATTCCAAGTCCAAGAGTGATCTATGTAAAGGGAGAGACTGAGTCATTTACAGTAGAAAAGTGAACAAGCAGATCAACTGTTTGAATAGAGAGAATCCTGCATATGGAAATGGAAAACCCCTACGAAATCATCAAGATATGAAAACTATGGAATCCAATTAATAATTCCGCTGTTAGGTTTTGATTGTTGTTTTCCATGAAAATGTTAAAAGGTCAACAGTCAAACAATGGAGAATTCTCTTGTAACTGTGGAAATCTATGTTTAAGAGGTCTTTTGGGAAATGATTTTGCTCATTTTCATGGAAAGGTTAGGAAATTGTTACATCAGGGGAATTTGTATTCATTTGCTTGGTTTTCTCTCCAAACAAAAAGATTCAAAGCACCTGATTGACTAAACCATTGGCCACATCATTAACCTCCCTAGGAATTTAAAATATCCACTACTAAGACCAATGGCAAGGTCTTGGATTTCGTCAACAATGAAAGCAAGACACCACACTTCCTCATCTATGTTGTTCACCAAGCAGTACCATTTTCTGAATCACCTCCAACCAAAATTATCATGTGATAGTTGAAAACATCTTCAACCAGTTGGAACTCCAAAAGAAAGGCTCCAGCTTCCACCTTATTGGAGCCTTCGACCCCAACATGACCAGAGAAGAGAAGCTCAATCTACTACATCTCGAGGGCACAAACTTTGCTAGAAAATCCCATGTAAGACCTAGGTTCACCAGATTATCTTAGCCAAGACCTATTTAACTTCACGATGTAGATTCAATCTTTCCTAGGTCATTGCATATATGCCATCCGCTTTGGGTCTACTAGATTTCTCTTATGACTACAAATGTATAAAAAAGATAATGTAGTTATCTTCTAGACTGTGAAGTGTTACACTATCAAGTATTCCTATGATTCCTATGAAAGTCTATAGATCTTGTATAATTAAAATGAAGGTGCTAGCTGTCTCTCCAAAAATCATTGGATCCATGCTGTATTGTTGTCTGCTTTGGATTGTCTGATTTGGGTCCACTAGCTTTCCTTTTACAAATGCATTAGTGAAAAGAAGTATAACATATGTTCTAACATGTGAAATGTCCCACACACAATTGGCTATTCAATTTCCTTGAAACAACTTAGAGTTGTCCTTGTGTAATGATGTATGTCGTACTTGAATGAATGAAATGTGTTATATTGTAGTTACCTTAATGCTCAATATTTCCCAAATTTTCTTTCCTACTTTTTGGTTTTTAAAATTTCTTTAGAAGAAAGATGCTAAATACAACAAGAATGCCTCATTCCACAGAGACATACACATCCTCACTCTCAGTTCAAACGCATCCTCTCTAAGGCAGTGTTTGGATGTACAGCTAAATCAAATTGTGAACACTCAGCTTAATCACAAGGAAGTCGCGAAAAAGCTAATGATGTTCTCTAGTAATTGTAAAGAGAAAGTAACCTTCCAATTGCAGTTGCAGTTGCATTTCTTCGAAGCCCACTCAAAATTAACTCAAATCAATTTCAGCTCCCAATACCCGATATGAACGCTAAGGAAACTACAGTTTGGTTCATTTTTCACTTTATTAGAGTAATAATCACAATTCAATTCAATGGTGCATGCAAACACACCCTAAAGTCTCTGATGGTAACTTTCCCTATTTCCTCAAACACCCGTACAAGATAGACATCATTAGATCACAACATACTATCAAAAAAGCCAAAGCCAACGTTATTCAAATTCCATTCTGAAATGACTGCAACATTGTTCAACTCAAACAACAGAAGCAGAAGAAGAAGAAGAAGAAGAAGAAGAAGGAAAAAAAAAAAAAAAAAAAACAACAAAATCAAGCCAGTTCTTTGTGTGTTTTTTGCTTACCACGAAAAGACTGCAATCGGTCTTGAGAGAAAAGAACTCCAGAGAAGTCTCCCCGCCGTTCTCAAACGGCCGTATGTTCTCATTCTTCCTACTATATTTAATAGCACTGCCCTTCTTCAAATGAAAAATCTCCGTCAATACGGAATTCAATACATTGCTGGTTTTTGTGCCTTGAAGTATCAGCGTCTTTTTACCATTCTCAACCTACACTCACCGAAAAAACAAATTACCCAGACAAACTCTTCTAAAATAATTCGCTTTGCCTCCATCACGAGCCTGTGCAACTGCCAGCTGAGGCCCATATGCCGAACGGCCCGATGATCAGGACCGTCCATGTCATGGTTTATACTATACGGGCGACCACAGATAATTTTAAACAATGAAAAGAAATTCAACGACTCGCATTCAACTCTAAAATCAAATGATAGGATGATCAATGATCATGGGGAAACAATAGCTTATTTATGTCAGTAATGGAAACGGACGGTTCAAATCACCGGAACATCTCATCATGTCGGCCCCAATGGAGGGATTCACTGTCTCGCGACGGAGGCGAAACGAACTCTTCCTACAATAGCCATTGCATGGTTCGTTTTCTGAAGAAGAGATTACCAGCTTAGGAGCGCGCTTCTCGAGCTCGCGTGCGACACGTGCATTCTTGGGGGTTTTCACTTTCAACATGGATCTATCTGCAACTCGAGCAGTCTTCTTCTCCTTCCTCTTCTTTTCCTCCGCCGCAGAATCTGTCGATGTACGGACGAGGTTGGAGAGAGCACAAAGGGAGAAGAAGAGACCGTTTTTCAGGGGTTAGGGTTTTAGACTCGGGGGATGGACGGCTCGTTTTGCCTCTGTCGCGACTACGGATCTATCGTGTGTCGCCTCTCCGTGGGGCCTACGTACTGAATGGTCTGATCATCGGATCCGTCCATATTGTGGATTCTATCTATACCGTCCATTTTATCAAAATTACACTGAACGGATGACTTTAACCATCACTATCTGTAGATGAGATTAGAACAATTGAATGAAAATTTTCAATGGCTTGCGTTCAACTCTAAAAATAAAAGCTTAGGATAATCTCTGAAGTGTGCCTATCTGAAAATGGATGATCTTTGGCAATAAAGAGAAAATGGACGGTTTAAATCATTGGATCATCTCGCAATGTGGGCCCACTGGGCGGTCACACGGGCTGGATTCTGAATCGTAACAGAGGCAAAACGAACTTGGGCTAGAGTATGGTGTGCGTTTGTATTTATTTGTTAAACGGTGATGACTCGTCCACGGTGCACGAGCCGTTCAAATTGTGATATCTGTTGTGGATGGTTCATGACCCCAGAATCACCCAAAGAATTCCAAAAAGCTGGAAAAGAAAAACCCACACCTCCCTAGCAAAAGAGCAATGAAGGAAAACATGATTAACCGATTCTGCATCTTGCGGATAGAGAGGGCAGACATTCGGGGAAAGCGGAGAAAAGAGTCTGGAGGCTGAGCTGTCTAGCCGTTGTGTGGGCTTTTTAGTTAGAAAGAAACAGTTGAGCATTCAAGAACAAAAGCACCACAGCGAGATGTCTTTAGGAGGGTAAAATCTTTGGTTATAGAATGGGTGTTGGCTTCAGATAGCTCCTTCCTTTTCCCATTGGGGTGGAAGTAGGCAGTTAGCTAATGGGTTTTCTGTTTTTCCTTTCATTCTTTTGTATATTTTGGCTTTGGCCTCTCAATGAAATTATCATCTTTCAAAAAAGAAAAAAGAAAAGAAAGTCATAGAGATTTAATGTTGAGAACTGGCTAGGATCCAACAGAGATTGAGAAAACTGGCAAAGCATAGGAACTGCAATTGTGAGAAATAAGCTGCAGGACAAATAATGTCTTTTTATTATTCCCTTTAGGATAAGTAAGTTAATGCAGGGGCATTTTTACACCGGGCTTGAGTGGGGTTGCCTATGGGATGCAGGGGCACACTCAGGATGGGCGGGGCCCACGGGGGAGGTCTCATGTTGGAGACTCCTCGCCGGGGGTGATTAATGCGCATTTCACACCGGGCTTGAGTGGGGTAGCCTGTGGGATGCGGGGACACACTCGGGGTGGGCGGCCTGTGTGAGGTGGTACTCATGTGATTTGGGGCTCACAAGAGAGGTTCAGCCAAGGTCCTAACCCATGAGATGTGGGGCCTGGGCTATGAGATAAAGGGATTAATTCGCCATGCTCTAACAGTTTGAGCTTTTAGAGCAAGTGGTTAATTGTCCTGCATCACGAGTTGTCAAACAGCCCACAACCTTGCAAAATCTCCAATGCTGGTGTTGCAGTTTATGAGTTGCTGCCAGTTGTAGAGAATTCCAAGTGATTTAGTGAAGCCAAACCAAACGAAAAAAGAAATATTTACAGCAGTTATAGTTCACTTTTTGCGAGGAAAAAATTGTTCCACAGAGCCTTGAGTGCAAGATTAGAGAGGATGGTGAACAGGTAGGACAAGTGAAGGATTTTATGATGGGATTCTCGGGGAGCATGGCACAAAGGCAAAAAAAAAAAAACATATAAATGCTGGATTGCTGAGTTCTAAACCCAAAAAAACATAGTTGATATATATATATTTCAAAAAGCCGTGTTGTTTCTGATACTTCAGCATGCATTAGAAGAAAGATCCTTACGTTTCATTGTCAACAATAACATAGGTAAATGGTGAATTTCCCTCCTCTGCGACCTGGAAATAAGAATGAAGGAAATTGGTCAAGACTACACAGAAATGCTACATCTAAAGGCAAAAAGCTCCTCAACAAGGATTCGAAACAGCAGTAAATAAATGAACACAAGACTGAGGCCTCGAACAGACGTGAAAGCTATTGGAAAATGTGATCCACAGTTCAATAATATAAATTGTAATAACATTCTATGATTCAATAATAAATGAACTATGAGAACACACAGACCACCACCTGACAGTTATTGCTCCTAGTGACAGTGAGGACCTTCAGGACGGATCATATAATGCAAATGGAATAGCTACTTTCTGTTTTCTCCAAAGTCATTTTTTGGTCATAGCATTCTCCCAGCTGTTTGGGGCAGGCTTTACAAATCTTTTTTCGCCATTCATTGTTATCTAAATCCCTATCCTCAAAAGGTGAACAAGCCTTTTATCCCTTCCCTCCAACTCAATCCCAGTCTTTCGAGGTCTTCTTCTCATCCTCTTTTCAGGCCCTTTTCCCGAAATCGAAGTCCCCTCCCATCGGCATTATTTCTACTTCCCGCGGCATGAGAACAAAACCATCTAATGAACTCTCTATCATATCATCACCTATTAGTGCTACTCCTGGGCTGCTTAGAACGTCCACATTCTTGATTCTATTATTGCTAGCCCGTCTCTACATCCAGATTTCTGCGATGCTCATCTTCTAAGCATGTTGTTTCCTAATTGCCTAACACTCTTGCCCCACGCAGCTTAACCAGTCAAAAGTGATTGTCTAATTTTTCCCTTGAGTTTCATTTGCATGCAACATACACACAAGATTCTAGAGGCACATCTTTTTACTTCGCCCAGCCCTAATTCTATCGGAAACATCCTCATCAATCTCTACATCCTTCAGAATTATAGAGACACGGTAAATAAACATGTTGCTTAAGAGATCTCTTGGGCATCAACTTCTAACTAAAGCCCCGCCTCTATAACTTTCCTAGTAAAGTTGCATTCCACATAATCAATCTTGTTCCCATTAATTTTTAAACCTCTAGAGTTTAGAGTCGATCACCAAACCTCCAATTCAGCATCCACCCCTCTCTAGTCTCGTCAACCAGCACCACACCATCTGCAAACAATATAAACCCTCCAATTGAGCATCCGCCCTCTCTAGTCTTGTTGAGCAGCACCACACCATCCGCAAACATCATAAGCCAAGGAACATAGGCCATTTTCCAATCACATTGAGTTAAAAAGATTGTGGAGTTGAATGCACAAGAAATAAATGAAATCTGTGAACTTTTTTATCTTCCCAAAGGGGAACAAACTGCTAAACTTTGTATATCTTTGAAGTAAAGAACTTTGTAGATGGCTCTACTGAAAGAATTAAAGCAGTTGCAATGTGACACTCGCAACTCAGTGAAAATGCTTGGAATAAGATCTCTAGCTCAAAGTGAAATGTCATCACGAAAGTAGGGCTATCTGTCCAAGCCTCAAAAAGTTGGAGGCTTAGGGGGGCCACTTGATGTATAGCTTGGATGCCCCGCATATGTGTGCCCGTGTGTGTAGGTGTGTCTGGGCGTAGCACAGCTCTAGTTATCCTAACTTCAAGATAAAGAGAGGAAAGTTTTTTAAAAAAAAAGAATAGTTGTCATGATAAATAAAAGATAAATAAGTAGTAAAGTTAGATATTGGCGAGTTCATAATGAGTAACAATGCACTGTCTCAACAATTACCACCATATAAGAAGTATCTACACCATCAGCTTCTAGTTCTTCCAGCACATTTCTCCCCTGAGCATCATTAGCAACATGGCGAAAATAAAAAAATGCATGTGAGTCAGAAGACCCAGAATTCAAGTGAACCCAATGTGCACTTAAACTTCTGGAATTCAGACTAAAGAAAAAAAAAAAAAAAAAAAACCACCTACAGTAGCATTTTTTGTTTATCAGGAATTTTTTTTCTTCTTCATCTACGTCATCTGCTTTCATAAACTAACATTTTATATAATCGCATACATGTTTGTGTGTGTCGTGTGACGTATAACCATCTGACTATTTGGACATGCAAACATGTCTGGTTTCCTGAGCCCGCTCTCTTTGACAACTAGTCTGTGTGTTTGAGTTACATAGATGACAGCACAATATAAACACCCAAGACACAGGAAGATGAACAATTTGTAATAGTACAAGAAAACCATAAAAAATAACAACAACAACATGGACGAATTATCTTGTTCAAATCCGATTTCCGCCAATCAAGTAGAAAAGAGAAGAAATGAGAATAGAATGCAAAACCTTAGAAATCACCCTCGGGGTCAGACCCAAACGTGCGGCACTAGTTAAAGCATTCCTTGTATTGCCACCTCCTTGAACCTATACAGACACATCGTAGCATCAACCATCAAAGTTATAAGCTGTTAGACGCCTTTAGATTACTTTCCATATCAAAATCATGTTAAACAACAATCCCCTTAAACACGAAACTGATAATGGATGTATGGAGAAGTAGCAGTCGGATAACAAATTCTATAATATTTTTTACAATATGCATCCACGTCAGTATTGCATTAGAATTGCAAATGAATTCAATGCGTCCACCATAGGTTATGTTATGTCCATCATGTTTTCTTTTGCCTTCAAGCTCGTGCTGCGTATCTTATCGTCGGGTTTAGGATATGGAGCCACGGTAGCCAAGTAGTCCAAGCCAACTGCACCACAACCTACCTGCAAAATAACGCCTCTGTTTCAGCAGAATCCATTAAAGGCGACAGAGATGGTTTTGCTAACATGTGCCGGAAGGCTCCGTCCATTAACCAGAGCCGATGGCGAAAAGAGCTACATCAACAGCTCAGATCGCTTGGTTCTGTAAATGCACATTAGAGCAAGAAGGAGAAAAGGGAGGAAAGTAAACCCACGACTATCCGTTTCTCTGGCAAGGGAGGGAGAGGAGATGGAACATCTGCATAAACCATCGACGATGACAACGACGACGACATCTCAGCCCTGAAATTTCCACTCAAGGAAAAAAAAGGCTATATATTAGAAGGTTTTTCCTGTCTCTCTCTCTCTCTCTCTCTCGTAGTTAATTTATGTACCTGAGGAGGAAGGTTGAGTTGTAATTAATAGGGAATTTGGGGCGGAAAGGGAATGCTAAGACAGGAGGCTTCAGTAGTAGTAGCCTTGTTGCTGAAGTTGTGGTGATTGCGCTGGGACATGAGGAAATAGAGAGCATTTTCTCTGATTGGTTTTGCTTCTTTTTTCTTTATTTCTTTCTTAAAGGGTTGCTACTGCTTCCTGACGTAATGGAAAAGCTCTGTCCTAGTGTTTTTGGATTGGGAGATTGCCCAACAAAGAAAGATTGAATCAAAAGAAAGGCGTGTTTGGCCAGACGGATCCCATGGATTAGGAGGGATGGGAGATCCCGGGATATGCAAAACGAGTCAAACAGACCCGATGAACTTGTCCCGGGATATAGCAAACCCATGGATCTTAAATCAAACCACTAACATCACCATCATTACCTTCAAATTGATCCCATCCCTCCTAATCTCGTTCAATCGTACCTGGGGCGTCCTGGGGCGTGTTTGGTTGGACAGATTGGAAGGGACTGGAAGGTAAAATCCCAGGATATGCCAGGCGTGCCAAACAGACTCGGTGAACTTATCCGGAGATATAGCAATCCCATGGATCTTAAACCAAGGACGCGGATTGTGTCCTACCCCCGCCCGGACGGTAATTTGTCCGGGCAGGGCTCTGTGGGGCCCACCGTGTCGTAAGTGTTTTATCCACGCCGTTAAATGCTTTTTTTTGATACTTTTAATATGTGAGCCAAAAAAAGATGCAGGTTCAAGGCTTAAATGGACCACACCAAAGGAAGCTGCACTGATAATGACACCCACCGTTGCAACCTTTCTAATGGCCAATGTGATGTTTATTTTTTACGATGCAACGTATTCATAAGGTCATTTAGACGTGGATGAAGTGAAAACACAAATATCAGCTTGATCCGAACCTTCTCCAGCTCCCAAGAAGTTTTTAATGGTGGATGTTCAATCTCCACTTCCTGGTCCACTTAAGCATTGGACCTGCCTCATTTTTGGCTCACATATTAAAATTATTGGAAAAAAGCGTTTAACGGCGTGGATAAAACACTTACAACACAGTGGGCCCCACAGAGCCCTCGGGGGTAGGACGCAATCTGCGTCCCTTAAACCAATCCACTGACACCACCATCATTACGTTAAAATCCATCCCATCCCTCTTAATCCGCCCAGCCAAACAGTGGATTGGTTATCCCAGGCTTTCAATAGCTACAACTACAGGGACCTGATCCAGACTGATTATCCGTTGCCTTTGGGTCGGCATACGTGGACGAGATCGGAACAGTTCCTTCAGTGGGTCAGTGAATGGGCCACAGACCAGATATCACAATGTTCGGACGAAAAGATCCGAACGTGTTAATGGATGTGGTACAAATGGGTACTTGAAATATACAAAAATCAGGAATGGTTCATGTTAGGTTGTAGCATGGACATCATCTGAACCATCCATGTGTTGGGCCACCATTGGATAGCCAACACAGCGAAATTACAGGGTTCAAGTGATCAGTGTTTCAAAATGGTGGACATTTGCATTGTTTTGACTGTCCATTGACAAATGGGAATGTCATCTGGCCCATCACTTGATAGACGGTCAAGATGGCAGTTGGTGGGACATCAGGTAATCAAGATAAGTGAAATGGTTTCCATAGTTGGAAACTAGTACAAGACTTTCAACAGACCCGGGCCTGAGGTTGGCTTCCTCGGGGATTTTGCACTATTTAGGCCTGGCCTGAGAGGCTGGTATTATTCAAACTTTTTTTTTTTTTTTAAATGCCAGGCCCGAGCTCAGCCCATTCACAGCCCTACGTACAACTCACCTCAAATCTTCCAAGTGACAGAGAAGTTGGTGGATGAGGGCGGTCTGTACTTGAATACAGCACCTATGTCGGTACTGGGTGTTGCTGGTAAGGCCCAAAAGGGTGAGACACGGTTTGGCTGATGACCCCAACAGTCGGCTAGCTGGTGTTAAAGCCATATGGGCCCCACCACGACGTATGTGTTTTATCCACGTGGCCATTCATTTTGCCGGATCATGAGTTCGAAAATGAGGCTAATCCAATGCGCAAGTGAACCATTTCAAAAAAAAATGCGAGGATTGAATGCTTATGGTTGAAAACTTTAATGCTTATGGTTGAAAACTTTTTGATGCCATAGAAGCTTTGGATCAAGCTTATATTTATGTTGGATGGCAAATAAACATCACGGCCTTGAAAAGCTTTTAATGGTAAGCGTTAAATCCCCACTATTCCTATGGTGTAGTTCACTTGAGCTTTGGGTTCACTTATTTTTGTACACCTGCCTTAAAATGAGATGGTAAAATGGTTGGATAGAAAATGATGGTTATCCAATTAAACTCATCCACTGGTTATTGTCCAGGGAGCTCTTGTCGCTTTCTTCTGCTTGTACCACATCCCTTTTCTCTAATTTAGGTGGTGAGGTTTCTCTTATCTTTAATCTAGGAGTGGATCTCTTTTTCTTATCATGGAGTATGAGTTTTTTTTTATTCGCTTCTTTTTCTTTTCTTCTCAGCCAAGGTGTGAGTTTCCTGTACATGTGGTCTTGTACTCCTGAACTCTTTGACCTTTTGGGATTAATGAAGTTTTCCTTCTAAAATAAGATGACTTACCTGCCATGAGAAGGAAAATTTTGCTTTCCTACCTCACGATTGATCCACATGATCATTGACATTATCAACATTGCTGCATTAAATTGCAGTGTGTTGCAACGAGTCCGCTATTCCTACCTGTGGCAAGCAGAAGATCTAGATTCGTGAATAAAATACACACATCATGGTGGCTCACAGAGCATTAACACCAACTAGCTGGCTGGTGTTAGGGTCATTAGACAAACCACATGCAAAAAGGAGGTTGATCTAAATCTCAGGTGGACCGCGCTATAGGAGATGGTAATGTTTGAACAGTCACCATAAAAAACTTCCTGCGGGATGCAAAAGTTAGTTCATATTTGTGTTTTCCTTTTATCCCGGCCTATATGATGATGAGTGTTCAATCAGTATATTATATCAGGGCTTAGGAAGTTTTTAATGGCGGGCATTTAATCATCACAGACTACCAAGCAGTCCACCTGAGATTTACATCTACCTCAATTTTGAGCTCATGCCCTGAAATGAACTAGAAAATGGACAACCACATGAATAAAGCACATACATTATGGTGGGCCCATAGAGCTTTTCCAGTAGATGTTGTGTGCCACGCTACGCAATCCGAGTCCAGACCATCTCTATTCAGCAGGCCTTACAATGGGAGGACCACGGTTCACCAAACCACATCAATCAGATGATATAACAGATCTGTGACATACTGACATTGGAAGTGGGTTATGGCCAGGATGTCTGAATCTGATTAGCGTGGGTTCTTATCTGTTGACCATGCAGAGTACTGCCCACTGCATGAACGGTACGGATCACAACGTCGTCTCCCCCAACTTGATCAAGCATGGTGTGCAGGATTTTGCATTCTTTGGTTGAGTTGGCCAAGGTTGAAACGTGGGGTACAGCAACCGATGATCCCGACCGTCATTGGATGGGACCCATCTATGATGACTACCACAAATCATTCCATTTGAATGATCCTGTCCATCCAATTGACGCCCACATTTTTTGTTGCTGTGTTCTTCTGTATCATCAATCGGACAGCTAGCACCGCCTGATCAATGTGACCCACCACCCAATGGCTGGTCCAGATCATGAAACAATGTGCATCAAGTACAGGTTAGGTGCCCTTTCTTCCAGCTGAAATAGCTTTTAGATGTACCAGATCATTTGGCACAACCATCAGAGCCATGATGCCGGTGCAAATTCCTGTGGGGCCCATCTATGATCACTAACAACCATTGGATGGGGGTGGATTGCACATGGCCCAAAATTAGTCATGATCGGATTATTCAAGCCCTCCAACTAAGGGCGTGAAAGATGGCTAGTAAGGGGGAGAAAATGGTGTTACCAGCCATTTTTGTCAGCCATGAATCGGATGTTTGTGTCATCCAATAGGGGTGAATTTTGGGTCATGCACAATCCACGTTGAACACCATAATCACAGATGGAGCACATGAATCCTACTGAGGAATTTGCACCGTAATAAAGAAGATTTGATTGCGACTGTTCATCAAAAGCGTCCAAAACAAATAAGTATAAGAAACGGAGTAGAGTTCTTGCAGGTTTGCAATAAATGGAAGGTGACGTTTTAGCAGATCCACCATGTACATGTCTGGTGCGCCCATAGGGCAGTAGCTTTGGACCACCGCATGGATGAGCCACAGCCTGAAAATAGCAGCAAGAGGATGATTCTATGGACCCGTTCAGTTCAATTTTCACTTATTCAACCGCTTGGAGGACCCATAACAGCAGCTACAGCAGATTCAGCACAGCAGCCCACCAGATCAACGTTGTACGACTGCAGTGGCTTTTCGGTTGCAGCCTTTCCCATAATGGTCCACTAGATCGATGGTTCCAAATCACCATATCAAGGTTGTATGATCGCAGTGGCTTTCAGGTTGCAGCCAGTCCCCATTATGGCCCACCACATCAATGGTTCCAACTCACCAAGGCATGCGCCCTGTAAAGTGGATGCTGAATACCTGTCTTTCCAAGATCATACATGATACACCACAATCTATTGCCTACCAGGCCGTCACACTCCCTCCTCGTACCCAATATCATACACCATCTTGAGATAGTAATCAATCTTGAGGCAGAATGGACAGCTTTAATATCCTATACAGGCTGTGAATATAGGTTTGCTAATTCCACTGCATCCACGTGTGAGATCTGAGCTTTCCATAGTTGAGCCACACCGTTTAGATCTTCTGGCATAAAAATCAGGCCATGTAATACCTCAGGTACCACAGCGATATCAAAACAAATGAATGGCTTAAAAAAAAAAAAAAAAATTATCCGTCAATTTATTTGGTATGTCGTGGCCCACCCAAAGAGAAAAATTGTCTGATTTTTAGGTGGAAGATCCAATTAATATTACCAACCTTACGAAAAGCTCATATCTAACATGTTTCATACTTGCATGTGTGCCAGGCGTGTGGATGTGTTCAGCTCCATGAGCGTGTGGACCATATATAACCCATGCACAAGATCATTCCTCGACAAAAGATCAAGATCATGCTCAATTTTAAAGAACTGGCACAATACAAAAAGAACTTGGCAAAATCCCCAATTCCCCACCATCAAATAGACTAGACAAACCTATACCGATGTTCTTGAGAAATACATGCAATCCCATTAACATGAGATTTTGCTCTTTCCAGCCATCTCCAAAATGAAAGAACAAAGACTGTGTACACCCCTTCCTATAACAGGGGGAAAGGGACAAGGTACAGATTCGCGGCAGAATGGTACCTTTAGAAGATGAAAATAGAAGATTATTTGGGATCTGCCTTTTGCTTCTTCGATTTGTGCACTTTTGCCTCCTTGTTCGTCTTAGCTTCGCACCGTTCCCTCTTTAGACCCTTAGCATCGTTAGATAGCGCCATGTCTCCAACCTAATAATATATGCATTCTGGGTCAAGCCAATGGAATAGAAATGAAGCAATCTTAACTGCTAGTTAGGGTGCAAGTGGGCCAGGAAGCCTGGCCGATCATTAAACTACTTTTTTAAGGATTTACTTCCTTACTCATGCCTCAACTCACAAGAGTTTCAACACCAGGTCATGGGTTCGAGTACCCATTGTGGTTAAATCCTACTGTGGTGTGAGTGCGTGGTTGTGTGTGAGGAGAGAGAGAGAGAGAGAGAGAGAGAGAGAGTGTGTGTGTGTGTGTGTGTGTGTGTGTGTGTTAAAAATAAATAAATTAATTAATTAAAAAAAAAAAACGGTGTATGACACTAGATATGCAGGACTCTGAAATTGTACATGGAGCATACATTAACTGAAAGAAACCAACTAAATTGTGGAACTGACTGTTGCTAAGTCACAAAATTAGATTGGTTAGACAATTTTAACCTCGGATTCATGGACACTAGTTGAAATAGGACAATTGGATCATCTTCTTTTTTTTTCTTCTCATTTTAACCGCCCAATAAATGTCCACCGATCCAATAGTCAGATAATCAAGCAATCTAAATTTTTAGTTCACCATACGTCTAAACTAAGACACATAATTTGGACAGTTAATTGAATTATGTGCATGACCCATATGCAATTTCTAAGTACCTGCCTATTATCTGTCACACTCTGCCAGAGTATCAAAGTTTTCCTAACTACTTTTGGACAGATTGAGATGAATCTAGATGCCCATGAGATGGGTTTGATCTGAATTTTCAGGCCCCTCAATGAATAGGTCCAAGAGGCTCGTCAGAAGAGCCGGCCATGCCTACCCTAACTAATTTAAAATTTTCATGCTGAGTCCTTGGCTAGCAGGATGGGCCAGGACTGGTCTCAGATCCTTGACAAGGGAGCTGGCCTGGGCACAGGCATTTAGAACATGGAGACTTGGACAAGTGTCTGCCCATCACTTTTTGCACCCCTGCCCCAGTTCAAATAGGTTAAAAAACGCACCTGTTGATCAGGAATGTATATCTTCCCAATTTTCCCTTGTAGCACATCGCGGCTAACGTTTTTCATCTGCAAGTGAACAAGTGGCAGGCTCTTAAGCATACATTACAAAATCATCGAATGAAGAATTTAAGGCAAGGAGCACAATGATTTCAACCTTCTTCTTAGGCTGATCTGACGCAGTTTTCATAGCTTGCTTCTTGACGCCTTCGTTGGGAAGACGATGCCGCCGGACTACAAAGTCCATGGAGGGTCCCACTTCTACAAGTTCCATCCTAGGGACAACTGTGCCTGACCTTTTAAGCCGCAGGGCACAGTGTGTGAAAAATACTGTGTTCGGAGACACGGCTGTAAATACATAAGCCCGGTCAACCCCAGCATGATTGAGAGTTTCTACAACCTGCACAAATTGCACCAAGGTTTTCATTTCGCATTCTTTGGTCAGTTTTATGTCAATGTTTTCAAGAAGAATTTTAAAAGGTTGAGATTAAAAAACCCAAGCCTTGGCATGTACCTCTCCCCGGAACAGATCAAGCAGAACTTCCTTCAAATGTTTCAGCTCCACTACATTCTCAAAACCATCTCCAATGAAAGCAATGAAGGGTTTTGACCCAACTCGTGGAGCTAATTTCTTATCGTATGAAAATGACTCCATGGGTTTGAAGTTCTCCACACCAACCTCAACAAGATCGTAAATGTGGTGATCGTAAATCCGTCCCATAATTAGATTGTTTGGCCGTTTCTTCGAATGAGAACCAAACTGCAAAAATAAATAAATAGTCATTGCTTCCCTAAGGGGCTACAAGAATAAACTCCACAAAACAAGATAACACCCTGCTGAGAGAGACCATGGATGGAACATGGTCACAAGATTGGACATTTTACACATAAAATTGAATTTCAGACATGATATGGCCGAAACCTAGCCTTTTTTCTGATGAAGATAACTAGCCTGTTCTGACATATTTGGGTATATCATAGATTAACCAGAAGAAGAAGAGTATTTGGGCATCATAGATTTAGAGAAATCAACAGATTCACAATCTAAGGGGTAAAGAAATTGAAAATTTTCTAATAAAGGCTGGCTTAGTGTAATGTAGCTATGGTGCTTGCATGTTGAAAGGTTATATTTTATGGGAAATTTCAGTTGCACACCTATATTTGTTCTAACTACAGTTGTTCCTAGGTCTTTAACATACTTTTGTACACCCAGTTAATTAGCCAATAAAAAATAATATCTTAATGACTAAATACCTCTATAGTTTAGGGGCTCAAGATTACCTACTCAATATGATTTTGAGTACGCAATCAATCTACAGTGGGTCCCATTGATTCTCTGGCCCAATGATTGTCCGGATGATATTCCCCCACCTACATATATTTTCTAATGGGTGTAGTCGCAAGTTTTGATACTTCAGAATACCAAAGCAGAATATGTTTTAGGAATTACTTTTCCAGAGTATGTCATGTTAATAACCATGCATCCACCCACTAGATACATGGTATCCATGTACCTCAAATCCAAATCATCCAATTTGTGGGACATAGAGTCAATGGGACCTTTCCAAAATAACACATCGAGCAGTGATCCTACAATCCATTCAGTGACCATCAAACATAGGGCGAGACGGTTAAAAAATAAAAAATAAAAAAAAATCAATGGTTCAAATTTTAGCAAGCATCCACCATTAGGATGCTTTCAATGGTCCAATAAATTGAACTTTTGGGTGAAGTCTATGTACTATAAGTCCATGATTTGGATGACTTGAAACTTTGGATAGAGGTGCATGGTTGCCACGAGTATAGAAGCTACATGCATGCATTGAGAGGATTGTATGTGGTGGCAAACATTAGGAGACCACTATATATAGGTCAACTCCACAAAATGAGAATTATTGGTACATCCTAAACTTTGATTAGTGCACATTCATTTGTTTAATTTAGTTTTAACCATCCATTATCAATCTACCAAAAAGCTATTAAGGGTAACATACTTAATTCCTTGGTTTCTTTCCAGCCAATTACAACACAGTTGCATGGATTGCAGCCTTCCACTGCAATGAACCAACGGGGTTGCAGAAACGCCCCACCAACAAGAGAATAGTGCACGCACTGCTTCCAAGGACAGCCACATCATGTCAAATCCAGTGTTTTAGATAGCAAATAGTCTGTAGCATATGCTCACCCCTCTAAAGCACAAGGCATAAGTAACATAGTGTGTAGTTTAAGCTACAGGCTACATATAAAATTTTAATTAAACCAAAAACAATCATACCAACAAGCCAACAACCTTAACTAATGTCTTAATGAAGAGCTCCACATAGTGGTTTATGAAGAGCTCCAAAAAGTGAAAAATAAATAAATTGAGCTCCACATTGAAATCTCCAAAAACCAGGTAGTTTGGACATGGAAGGGGGGGAAGTTGAGATTTCCTTCATTTTTCTCCATATACCCTTTAAACTTTTACACAAATTATCTCTTCATATGTTGGTCATTCTTACCCATTGCCTTAATGGACAGTTTTCCTTCTTCCATTAAACAGCTTTAATTACCAAAAAAAAAAAAACTAAGTTCTCATGCAAACATAATCATGTTGCCGCTGTTGCATTCCAAGTCCAAGAGTGATCTATGTAAAGGGAGAGACTGAGTCATTTACAGTAGAAAAGTGAACAAGCAGATCAACTGTTTGAATAGAGAGAATCCTGCATATGGAAATGGAAAACCCCTACGAAATCATCAAGATATGAAAACTATGGAATCCAATTAATAATTCCGCTGTTAGGTTTTGATTGTTGTTTTCCATGAAAATGTTAAAAGGTCAACAGTCAAACAATGGAGAATTCTCTTGTAACTGTGGAAATCTATGTTTAAGAGGTATTTTGGGAAATGATTTTGCTCATTTTCATGGAAAGGTTAGGAAATTGTCACATCAGGGGAATTTGTATTCATTTGCTTGGTTTTCTCTCCAAACAAAAAGCTTCAAAGCACCTGATTGACTAAACCATTGGCCACATCATTAACCTCCCTAGGAATTGAAAATATCCACTACTAAGACCAATGGCAAGGTCTTGGATTTCGTCAACAATGAAAGCAAGACACCACACTTCCTCATCTATGTTGTTCACCAAGCAGTACCATTTTCTGAATCACCTCCAACCAAAATTATCATGTGATAGTTGAAAACATCTTCAACCAGTTGGAACTCCAAAAGAAAGGCTCCAGCTTCCACCTTATTGGAGCCTTCGACCCCAACATGACCAGAGAAGAGAAGCTCAATCTACTACATCTCGAGGGCACAAACTTTGCTAGAAAATCCCATGTAAGACCTAGGTTCACCAGATTATCTTAGCCAAGACCTATTTAACTTCACGATGTAGATTCAATCTTTCCTAGGTCATTGCATATATGCCATCCGCTTTGGGTCTACTAGATTTCTCTTATGACTACAAATGTATAAAAAAGATAATGTAGTTATCTTCTAGACTGTGAAGTGTTACACTATCAAGTATTCCTATGATTCCTATGAAAGTCTATAGATCTTGTATAATTAAAATGAAGGTGCTAGCTGTCTCTCCAAAAATCATTGGATCCATGCTGTATTGTTGTCTGCTTTGGATTGTCTGATTTGGGTCCACTAGCTTTCCTTTTACAAATGCATTAGTGAAAAGAAGTATAACATATGTTCTAACATGTGAAATGTCCCACACACAATTGGCTATTCAATTTCCTTGAAACAACTTAGAGTTGTCCTTGTGTAATGATGTATGTCGTACTTGAATGAATGAAATGTGTTATATTGTAGTTACCTTAATGCTCAATATTTCCCAAATTTTCTTTCCTACTTTTTGGTTTTTAAAATTTCTTTAGAAGAAAGATGCTAAATACAACAAGAATGCCTCATTCCACAGAGACATACACATCCTCACTCTCAGTTCAAACGCATCCTCTCTAAGGCAGTGTTTGGATGTACAGCTAAATCAAATTGTGAACACTCAGCTTAATCACAAGGAAGTCGCGAAAAAGCTAATGATGTTCTCTAGTAATTGTAAAGAGAAAGTAACCTTCCAATTGCAGTTGCAGTTGCATTTCTTCGAAGCCCACTCAAAATTAACTCAAATCAATTTTAGCTCCCAATACCCGATATGAACGCTAAGGAAACTACAGTTTGGTTCATTTTCCACTTTATTAGAGTAATAATCACAATTCAATTCAATGGTGCATGCAAACACACCCTAAAGTCTCTGATGTTAACTTTCCCTATTTCCTCAAACACCGTACAAGATAGACATCATTAGATCACAACATACTATCAAAAAAGCCAAAGCCAACGTTATTCAAATTTCATTCTGAAATGACTGCAACATTGTTCAAGTCAAACAACAGAAGCAGAAAGAAGAAGAAGAAGAAGGAAAAAAAAAAAAAAAAAAAAAAAAAAAAACAAAATCAAGCCAGTTCTTTGTGTTTTTTTGCTTACCACGAAAAGACTGCAATCGGTCTTGAGAGAAAAGAACTCCAGAGAAGTCTCCCCGCCGTTCTCAAACGGCCGTATGTTCTCATTCTTCCTACTATATTTAATAGCACTGCCTTCTTCAAATGAAAAATCTCCGTCAATACGGAATTCAATACATTCCTGGTTTTTGTGCCTTGAAGTATCAGCGTCTTTTTACCATTCTCAACCTACACTCACCGAAAAAACAAATTACCCAGACAAACTCTTCTAAAATAATTCGCTTTGCCTCCATCACGAGCACAGTAAATCTACCGAAGGCCCCCATGCCGAACGGCCCGATGATCAGGACCGTCCATGTCATGGTTTATACTATATGGGCGACCACAGATAATTTTAAACAATGAAAAGAAATTCAACGGCTCGCATTCAACTCTAAAATCAAATGATAGGATGATCAATGATCATGGGGAAACAATAGCTTATTTATGTCAGTAACGGAAACGGACGGTTCAAATCACCGGAACATCTCATCATGTCGGCCCCAATGGAGGGATTCACTGTCTCGCGACGGAGGCGAAACGAACTCTTCCTACAATAGCCATTGCATGGTTCGTTTTCTGAAGAAGAGAATACCAGCTTAGGAGCGCGCTTCTCGAGCTCGCGTGCGACACGTGCATTCTTGGGGGTTTTCACTTTCAACATGGATCTATCTGCAACTCGAGCAGTCTTCTTCTCCTTCCTCTTCTTTTCCTCCGCCGCAGAATCTGTCGATGTACGGACGAGGTTGGAGAGAGCACAAAGGGAGAAGAAGAGACCGTTTTTCAGGGGTTAGGGTTTTAGACTCGGGGGATGGACGGCTCGTTTTGCCTCTGTCGCGACTACGGATCTATCGTGTGTCGCCTCTCCATGGGGCCTACGTACTGAATGGTTTGATCATCGGATCCGTCCATATTGTGGATTCTATCTATACCGTCCATTTTATCAAAATTACACTGAACGGATGACTTTGACCATCACTATCTGTAGATGAGATTAGAACAATTGAATGAAAAATTTTCAATGGCTCGCGTTCAACTCTAAAAATAAAAGCTTAGGATAATCTCTGAAGTGTGCCTATCTGAAAATGGATGATCTTTGGCAATAAAGAGAAAATGGACGGTTTAAATCATTGGATCATCTCGCAATGTGGGCCCACTGGGCGGTCACACGGGCTGGATTTTGAATCGCAACAGAGGCAAAACGAACTTGGGCTAGAGTATGGTGTGCGTTTGTATTTATTTGTTAAACGGTGATGACTCGTCCACGGTGCACGAGCCGTTCAAATTGTGATATCTGTTGTGGATGGTTCATGTCCCCAAAATAATAATGGTCGGGTGAGATTTACCGTCTGATATTCCTCGTTGAGTTTGGATTATTTTCATGTCCCCAAACGTGCAGGTGGACCCACATTTCCGAATCCAAGCCGTTCATCTGGTGGCCCTTTCTTGGAAACGGGCCAAACCATTACAACATGGATTGGGCCGGAAACCGATTGGCTACTCCCCCTGCCACTAGCCCGGTGGCTAGTTGTCGGTGCTCTGCAGGCCCAACTATGAAGTATGTCTTTCATCCATGCCTTTCATCTATTTTTACAGATCATTTTAGGCTTAATGGGAAAAATGAGAGGGATATAAATCTCAGGTGGATCACACCACAGGAAAACAATAGCGATTGAATATCCACCATTAAAACCCTCCTAAGGCCCACTGTACTGTTTATTTGATATCCAATCTATTATTAGATCATACGGACCTAGATGAAGGGAAAAAAACAAAGATCAGATTGATCCAAAACTATTATGGCCCCCAAACAGTTTTTAATGGTCGACGCTCAATCAACAATGTTTCCTGTAACGTGGTCCACTTGAGATTGGGATATACCTCATTTTTGGGTTCATACCATAAAATGATCTAGAAAAATAGATGGACAACATGAATGAAACACATACATCATACATCATGGTTGGGCCCACTGACAGCAGACCACTAGCCACCGCATAGCTGGCGGGGAGTAGCCAATCCGTTTCCGATCGGGCCTAGGGGCCATTGCCAAAACATCTCTTGTTTGCGTTGGTCAGCTCATGCATAAGATACGCCCAACTGGATTCGCTTCTTTACATATTTCCAATGGATCCCATACCTTGCCATTGAACCAAAGTCCGGTATCCTGTGCTGCAGGACATACAATAATTCCTTCAAGACCAGCCACGTGAACCAGCTATCGGGCCCATCAAGGGCTCTCACAAGTGGTGGGGAGTCAATGCATCAAGATATGCAGACTACTGATGATGCCATTGCTCATGCCAAGAGGATGGATATTGTGTTGAAACCTGCTCTCAACTTGGAACTCACAAACGGGAATGCTACAAGGAATGAACTAGATGGGAATCAAACGTAATGATTCTAAAATTCCCACAATTTTACACGTGCTATCGTCACCCATTTAAATTGTGTTGTCATCATATAACCGGTATGTGTAAAAGAAAATCCTGTGTGGTGTCATATGAAACAAAGCACCTGGATCCAAAATCTATTGACGATTCAGATTCTCTTCTGGAATCATGAATGACAACAATTCCCTGTCCTCGGACCTATCTCAACTAGGTTTTCTCAAAAACCTTTTAAATCCAATGCTTGATCATGCGAACCGGGTTTGAAAATTTTCTGATTTGCCTTCATGAGTAACATTTTTTTACGCAAGTGGTCATTCTTTCTACAATTCCAACACTTCCTTCCTTTGTGCCCTTTCGACTTTGATCTTGTTTGATCTCTCACATTGGTACCTCTCTCAGTAAATCCTCCTCTAACCATCATGGCATCACCAAAAGATTCCTCACGTAATTTTTTATGAGACTTTCGACAAGCAATGCAGACGTGGCTGACTATATGTTGAGATCTAGACAGTTGTTGAGATTCATAATCAAACCATCCCATCAATCTAGAATTGAGCAAAGCAAAAGTGCAACATTTTCTTCATCGTTAATTTTCACATCGATCGCCATCAATCTGCTAATCATGATATTAAACTCATTCAAGTGTTCTTAGAAAGAGGACCCTTCATCTACCTTTAAGCTATATGACTGTTGTCGATGGAAATTCTTATTTGACATTGATTTCCCTTCGTACAAGTTCCACAATTTGTCCCATAAACCTTTGGCGGTGGTTTGATCAGACATGTTCAACAAAACTAAATCATCTAGATCGAGAAGTAGATCCACCCTAGTTAACTAGTTTCTCCTAAAAACTCCATCTTTAATCTCTACGGGCTTCTTTTCTTTTCCTTAAACTACAATTGCACAGTCTTCCTCCACCAATACCGTGTTCATCTTTAATTTCTACAACGCATAATTGGATCCTTCGAACTTCGGCACCTTAAATCTAGTACAACTCAATCTAGCCATTTAAAACAATTGCAGCACAAACGCATATATCAATCTTGTGCTAAGAGGCTTCTCAACCTTCAGTTTGATACCAATTGTTGCAGAAAAACACCCGTAAACAATAGGCAAAGAGAAGCAAAACCACAAAAGAAAAGGGCAAAACAAAGCCCAAACATATCTATTATATACCCAATAAGTACCAATACACAATGGGGGTTGGTCCCATTTTTCGTGAGTGAATGCACAATACTTGTTCATCATTCAAACGATCCATTCGTAAGAATTTTTCTTCATTCATTCTATCCTCCTTCATGAACTTTCGAATCTATGGATAAAATACGATAAATGGCAATATTATGAAGACAATAAACATAAGGGTTGCGCTGGTTGAGGGACTTAATCTAACACCTTAGGCAAGAGCTGACGACAACCATGCACCACATGTGTCCACGTTCCTGAAGGCACCTCTCTTTCAAGAGGATTCACAACATGTTACTATCAATGCATAAGCAACTAAAGAGTACATGTGTTTAGCTACCAAGGAAGCAATAACCCATAAAGAGGCTAGAGAAAGACTTAATTGACAATGAATTGAATTATTGATTGTGTCATTAAGACCCTTATGACCACGTCTCAATCGACCCCCAAGCCAAAGGGAGGTACGGAGATTTACATGGTTAAGCAATATGCCCACATCCACGGGGTGACAACACGGAGGTTTCTTCTTAACTAAAACAAGAGATCGAGTGTGCATGTCTCACCTCTCTCTCTCTGACCCTTCCACTGTACAATCTCTCAACAAGTTATCACCCTTCAGGAAGATCACCCTCGGCCTCTATCTACATGTGTTCCCCTTATATAGACAACACGTCCATGGAGAGAGCACCAAAGCCTACCCAAACTAGGCTTCATACGTACGGACCCAAGAGAGGAGAGGAGAGGAGATGATGTGTCCTTATGAGAAATGTCCATAGGCATTTAACACTGACTTCCACCATTCAACATGTTATGCCTTTCTTTGAACGTAGAATTCAATTAGTCAGCGGACACTTTTGCTAGCACAAGAGGCTGTTTGGGCAGTGGTTATGGCATTAGTTCACACAAGGAGTCTGAGGTTTACATGGCTACTGCTACTATAACCTGTGGAATCATGAAGGGGTCTTCTTATTTGGGGCACGTGTAAAATACAGACCAACCTTAATGTGAAGTTGATCATGGGAATGGACAATTTACACCATGGTCTAGTTTCATGCAGGGAATTTTGACTACTGATCCCTCTCTTTTCAATATTTGATATTATATATATAGGGCTTCTTTACAGACAAATACACATGCATGTGTGCATATCTATTATACAAAAACATTCATGCTAGAGTAGTTGGAGAAACAGACAAATAAAACAATGTAAGGACTGGGGTCCACATACCATAAAGGATTGCCCCAATAAATGCATCTCCAGCACCAGTGGTGTCAATTAGTTCTGAAGGCGGTATATTCTCTGCCGTTCCCACAAGTAACTTCCCACTCACTGTACCAATCCCAGCAGCACTCAGCCTCATCTTCGACTGGAAATGATAAAGAAACAAAAATGACTGAATCTCATATGTTTGAGATCTTTGACTTCAAAGATCATCACAATCATATTAAAGAACATTGTAGTCACGAGAGGCTACAATCAATCAGATTTTGGAAGTGATCTAACAACCTGCGTCTGCTAGAAGAAATAAAGCAATCAAATGCAAAAAGATTCTTCCAAGAAAGAACCACTAACTAAATTGTGAAGCTGCAAATCTAGGTTTGGATTGATTGATGGTCGTGGCAGTGGTGAAGTTTGGAAAGACAATAAAAAAATTGGAGCTGTTTTCAGAATTTGGGTTTTGGAGCGGCAAACAGTTTTAAGAGTTAACACCAACAATATTGTCCACTTCGAAACTAGAGGGAAATCAGTAGTCCAAAAAGTAAAAAGGAAAAAAGAAGCATCTTCAACATTCTGTTTCATCAAACGGAAAGGAAAAAAAAAAAAAGGAAAAACAAAAAAGAAAAAGAAGTTAACTTCGTCCTAGGGTTGAGGCTCTGATGAATCGGGCATGGTTTACAACCTTGAGGTCACAAGTTTGATCATATACTACCCAGCAGATTTTAAAGAAAAAAAAGTTCATGGATATACCTTGGATGAGAGACATGTTGGAATGGCCTTAGTACTGTCCATCTTCAGCTTCAATGACTCCAGTAAGCTGTCTACATCTATTTCTTTTGATTCTGGCTCTTCTATTACAGGTGATATTTCATTAGTAAGTACAAGAATTCAAAATTGATCAAAGCGACAAACCACAACAAGATCATCCATGTCCCTTCCCCACCCTCCAAACCCAGAGTTTGCTCATAGTGTATCTTTCACCAAAGTCAGCAGCTAGTCTTGGACTCACCATTTGAGCTTCTCTCAAGCATTATACAGCCATCCCCTCCAAGGGTCACAATTACAAATTTGAGATGTGGTAATCTCAGCATCATGGATACTAGTGCACTTGGAACTGATGGGGCTGTTGTCCATGCCTGCCATAAGACATAATTTTAAAATTCTTGAATATGATGCGTATATAATATTGTCATTACCTTTCAAAAAATAATATTACAGCATCAAAATATTAGAATATACAACATACAACCTAGGAAGCTCTTCACTTGCAATCAAGGAAACATGAAACAAGCGCAATTCCTAATCAGAATCTGGCATGAAAATTTTCTAGCATGAGTCCTAATTATGCAGAATCATGACAACACATTTAGAAAGTTATGTAACAAACCATTAACTTACCTGAGGAAATTTTGCAGAGCACATGACATAATCTGCATGATTAAGAAGATCATCCAAACCCTCCCTCTTCCTTTCTGTATCAATTAAGATGGGTATTTGCATGCGGGTTGCCTGCACTGGAAGAATTCCAGAGTTGCTCTTTACTACCACTTGTCACTGTTAGTAGGACTAAGCCAAAAAAAAAAAAAAAAAAAGCACAAAAAAGGTGAACTGAGAATGGGAATCCTGTGTGTGGAACTACTTCATCCTGTCACAAGCTTACAATATGAGTAGAAATTTGTTACTGGATGTGCTAGGAGGTTGGCTTTGGCAATTTACAAGAATGCTTTCTTGCATCCAATTCTAGGAAAGGGGAAGATTTTTTCACTCTCTCAACGATCATGTGGCAGACAACTTCTCTCTGACTTTGTGAAAGCTAGCCTCATCACATAGGGATGGTTTCCTCTCTTTTTAAGTGTGACACAGGGACCAAAATTTTAGTCCTATAAATATCATACACAATCTGGTGACAATTCTTGCCTATTCTCTTGGATTAATAGCACAAACAATCTAGAGGTTTAAGAACAGCGGGAAAAAAGACTGACTGAATAAAGACAAAAAGATTGTAAAAGGAAGCATCAATAAAATGATGATTACCTCTTTTGCAATAACTAAAGCAGTCTCATGCAATCTTCCATCAAAATAGACAAGTCTTGCACCGTCCAATGCAGAGAACAAACTTGATTGCAAAAGGTCACCTGGAGTCATGGGAGGGTCTCCAGGAGTATGAATACAAGTACGAGTTTTCCTGGAAATAACGGCCAAATTAATCTAGCAAAGAATGAAATGCTCTTGCTAAACATAAAATGCTTCTTCATCATAATCCAAGGAAATCTAACTTCACTTGGACATGATTTAGGAAAATAGATCATATTGCATATCATTAGAAGGGAAAGAAAAATGATGAAAAATAGGATCAATTAACTAGGAATCCACAATTGCGGAAATCCTTTCATTGTAGAGACATTTCAAGGTTATTTTATTAAGATAGGCAAACAACAGTCATAGAGATTTGAAGAAAAAACATCGATAGACCCCAGAATCACCCAAAGAATTCCAAAAAGCTGGAAAAGAAAAACCCACACCTCCCTAGCAAAAGAGCAATGAAGGAAAACATGATTAACCGATTCTGCATCTTGCAGATAGAGAGGGCAGACATTCGGGGAAAGCGGAGAAAAGAGTCTGGAGGCTGAGCTGTCTAGCCGTTGTGTGGGCTTTTTAGTTAGAAAGAAACAGTTGAGCATTCAAGAACAAAAGCACCACAGCGAGATGTCTTTAGGAGGGTAAAATCTTTGGTTATAGAATGGGTGTTGGCTTCAGATAGCTCCTTCCTTTTCCCATTGGGGTGGAAGTAGGCAGTTAGCTAATGGGTTTTCTGTTTTTCCTTTCATTCTTTTGTATATTTTGGCTTTGGCCTCTCAATGAAATTATCATCTTTCAAAAAAGAAAAAAGAAAAGAAAGTCATAGAGATTTAATGTTGAGAACTGGCTAGGATCCAACAGAGATTGAGAAAACTGGCAAAGCATAGGAACTGCAATTGTGAGAAATAAGCTGCAGGACAAATAATGTCTTTTTATTATTCCCTTTAGGATAAGTAAGTTAATGCAGGGGCATTTTTACACCGGGCTTGAGTGGGGTCGCCTATGGGATGCAGGGACACACTCAGGATGGGCGGGGCCCACGGGGGAGGTCTCATGTTGGAGACTCCTCACCGGGGGTGATTAATGCGCATTTCACACCGGGCTTGAGTGGGGTAGCCTGTGGGATGCGGGGACACACTCGGGGTGGGCGGCCTGTGTGAGGTGGTACTCATGTGATTTGGGGCTCACAAGAGGGGTTCAGCCAAGGTCCTAACCCATGAGATGTAGGGCCTGGGCTATGAGATAAAGGGATTAATTCGCCATGCTCTAACAGTTTGAGCTTTTAGAGCAAGTGGTTAATTGTCCTGCATCACGAGTTGTCAAACAGCCCACAACCTTGCAAAATCTCCAATGCTGGTGTTGCAGTTTATGAGTTGCTGCCAGTTGTAGAGAATTCCAAGTGATTTAGTGAAGCCAAACCAAACGAAAAAAGAAATATTTACAGCAGTTATAGTTCACTTTTTGCAAGGAAAAGATTGTTCCACAGAGCCTTGAGTGCAAGATTAGAGAGGATGGTGAACAGGTAGGACAAGTGAAGGATTTTATGATGGGATTCTGCGGGGAGCATGGCACAGTGCAAAAAAAAAAAAAAACATATAAATGCTGGATTGCTGAGTTCTAAACCCAAAAAAACATAGTTGATATATATATTTCAAAAAGCCGTGTTGTTTCTGATACTTCAGCATGCATTAGAAGAAAGATCCTTACGTTTCATTGTCAACAATAACATAGGTAAATGGTGAATTTCCCTCCTCTGCGACCTGGAAATAATAATGAAGGAAATTGGTCAAGACTACACAGAAATGCTACATCTAAAGGCAAAAAGCTCCTCAACAAGGATTCGAAACAGCAGTAAATAAATGAACACAAGACTGAGGCCTCGAACAGACGTGAAAGCTATTGGAAAATGTGATCCACAGTTCAATAATATAAATTGTAATAACATTCTATGATTCAATAATAAATGAACTATGAGAACACACAGACCACCACCTGACAGTTATTGCTCCTAGTGACAGTGAGGACCTTCAGGACGGATCATATAATGCAAATGGAATAGCTACTTTCTGTTTTCTCCAAAGTCATTTTTTGGTCATAGCATTCTCCCAGCTGTTTGGGGCAGGCTTTGCAAATCTTTTTTCGCCATTCATTGTTATCTAAATCCCTATCCTCAAAAGGTGAACAAGCCTTTTATCCCTTCCCTCCAACTCAATCCCAGTCTTTCGAGGTCTTCTTCTCATCCTCTTTTCAGGCCCTTTTCCCGAAATCAAAGTCCCCTCCCATCGGCATTATTTCTACTTCCCGCGGCATGAGAACAAAACCATCTAATGAACTCTCTATCATATCATCACCTATTAGCGCTACTCCTGGGCTGCTTAGAACGTCCACATTCTTGATTCTATTATTGCTAGCCCATCTCTACATCCAGATTTCTGCGATGCTCATCTTCTAAGCATGTTGTTTCCTAATTGCCTAACACTCTTGCCCCATGCAGCTTAACCAGTCAAAAGTGATTGTCTAATTTTTCCCTTGAGTTTCATTTGCATGCAACATACACACAAGATTCTAGAGGCACATCTTTTTACTTCGCCCAGCCCTAATTCTATCGGAAACATCCTCATCAATCTCTACATCCTTCAGAATTATAGAGACACGGTAAATAAACATGTTGCTTAAGAGATCTCTTGGGCATCAACTTCTAACTAAAGCCCCGCCTCTATAACTTTCCTAGTAAAGTTGCATTCCACATAATCAATCTTGTTCCCATTAATTTTTAAACCTCTAGAGTTTAGAGTCGATCGCCAAACCTCCAATTCAGCATCCACCCCTCTCTAGTCTCGTCAACCAGCACCACACCATCTGCAAACAATATAAACCCTCCAATTGAGCATCCGCCCTCTCTAGTCTTGTTGAGCAGCACCACACCATCCGCAAACATCATAAGCCAAGGAACATAGGCCATTTTCCAATCACATTGAGTTAAAAAGATTGTGGAGTTGAATGCACAAGAAATAAATGAAATCTGTGAACTTTTTTATCTTCCCAGAGGGGAACAAACTGCTTAACTTTGTATATCTTTGAAGTAAAGAACTTTGTAGATGGCTCTACTGAAAGAATTAAAGCAGTTGCAATGTGACACTCGCAACTCAGTGAAAATGCTTGGAATAAGATCTCTAGCTCAAAGTGAAATGTCATCACGAAAGTAGGGCTATCTGTCCAAGCCTCAAAAAGTTGGAGGCTTAGGGGGGCCACTTGATGTATAGCTTGGATGCCCCGCATATGTGTGCCCGTGTGTGTAGGTGTGTCTGGGCGTAGCACAGCTCTAGTTATCCTAACTTCAAGATAAAGAGAGGAAAGTTTTTTAAAAAAAAGAATAGTTGTCATGATAAATAAAAGATAAACAAGTAGTAAAGTTAGATATTGGCAAGTTCATAATGAGTAACAATGCACTGTCTCAACAATTACCACCATATAAGAAGTATCTACACCATCAGCTTCTAGTTCTTCCAGCACACTTCTCCCCTGAGCATCATTAGCAACCTGGCGAAAATAAAAAAATGCATGTGAGTCAGAAGACCCAGAATTCAAGTGAACCCAATGTGCACTTAAACTTCTGGAATTCAGACTAAAGAAAAAAAAAAAAAAGTAAAAAAAAAAAAAAAAAACCACCTACAGTAGCATTTTTTGTTTATCAGGAATTTTTTTTCTTCTTCATCTACGTCATCTGCTTTCATAAACTAACATTTTATATAATCGCATACATGTTTGTGTGTGTCGTGTGATGTATAACCATCTGACTATTTGGACATGCAAACATGTCTGGTTTCCTGAGCCCGCTCTCTTTGACAACTAGTCTGTGTGTGTCTGAGTTACATAGATGACAGCACAATATAAACACCCAAGACACAGGAAGATGAACAATTTGTAATAGTACAAGAAAACCATAAAAAATAACAACAACAACAACATGGACGAATTATCTTGTTCAAATCCGATTTCCGCCAATCAAGTAGAAAAGAGAAGAAATGAGAATAGATTGCAAAACCTTAGAAATCACCCTCGGGGTCAGACCCAAACGTGCGGCACTAGTTAAAGCATTCCTTGTATTGCCACCTCCTTGAACCTATACAGACACATCCTAGCATCAATCATCAAAGTTATAAGCTGTTAGACGCCTTTAGATTACTTTCCATATCAAAATCATGTTAAACAACAATCCCCTTAAACACGAAACTGATAATGGATGTATGGAGAAGTAGCAGTCGGATAACAAATTCTATAATATCTTTTACAATATGCATCCACCTCAGTATTGCATTAGAATTGCAAATGAATTCAATTCGTCCACCATAGGTTATGTTATGTCCATCATGTTTTCTTTTACCTTCAAGCTCGTGCTGCGTATCTTATCGTCGGGTTTAGGATATGTAGCCACGGTAGCCAAGTAGTCCAAGCCAATTGCACCACAACCTACCTGCAAAATAACGCCTCTGTTTCAGCAGAATCCATTAAAGGCGACAGAGATGGTTTTGCTAACATGTGCCGGAAGGCTCCGTCCATTAACCAGAGCCGATGGCGAAAAGAGCTACATCAACAGCTCAGATCGCTTGGTTCTGTAAATGCACATTAGAGCAAGAAGGAGAAAAGGGAGGAAAGTAAACCCACGACTATCCGTTTCTCTGGCAAGGGAGGGAGAGGAGATGGAACATCTGCATAAACCATCGACGATGACAACGACGACGACATCTCAGCCCTGAAATTTCCACTCAAGGAACAAAAGGCTATATATTAGAAGGTTTTTCCTGTCTCTCTCTCTTCTCTCTCTCTCTCGTAGTTAATTTATGTACCTGAGGAGGAAGGTTGAGTTGTAATTAATAGGGAATTTGGGGCGGAAAGGGAATGCTAAGACAGGAGGCTTCAGTAGTAGTAGCCTTGTTGCTGAAGTTGTGGTGATTGCGCTGGGACATGAGGAAATAGAAAGCATTTTCTCTGATTGGTTTTGCTTCTTTTTTCTTTATTTCTTTCTTAAAGGGTTGCTACTGCTTCCTGACGTAATGGAAAAGCTCTATCCTAGTGTTTTTGGATTGGGAGATTGCCCAACAAAGATTGAATCAAAAGAAAGGCGTGTTTGGCCAGACGGATCCCATGGATTAGGAGGGATGGGAGATCCCGGGATATGCAAAACGAGTCAAACAGACCCGATGAACTTGTCCCGGGATATAGCAAACCCATGGATCTTAAATCAAAACACTAACATCACCATCATTACCTTCAAATTGATCCCATCCCTCCTAATCTCGTTCAATCGTACCTGGGGCGTCCTAGGGCGTGTTTGGTTGGACAGATTGGAAGGGACTAGAAGGTAAAATCCCAGGATATGCTAGGCGTGCCAAACAGACTCGGTGAACTTATCCGGAGATATAGCAATCCCATGGATCTTAAACCAAGGACGCGTATTGTGTCCTACCCCTGCCCGGACGGTAATCTGTCCGAGCAGGGCTCTGTGGGGCCCACCGTGTTGTAAGTATTTTATCCACACCGTTAAATGCTTTTTTCTGATACTTTTAATATGTGAGCCGAAAAAGGATGCAAGTCCAAGGCTTAAATGGACCACACCAAAGGAAGCTGCACTGATAATGACACCCACCGTTGCAACCTTTCTAATGGCCAATGTGATATTTATTTTTTACGATACAACGTATTCATAAGGTCATTTAGACGTGGATGAAGTGAAAACACAAATATCAGCTTGATCCGAACCTTCTCCAGCTCCCAAGAAGTTTTTAATGGTGGATGTTCAATCTCCACTTTGTGGTCCACTTAAGCATTGGACCTGCCTCATTTTTGGCTCATATATTAAAATTATTGGAAAAAAGCGTTTAACGGCGTGGATAAAACACTTACAACACAGTGGGCCCCACAGAGCCCTCGGGGGTAGGACGCAATCCGCGTCCCTTAAACCAATCCACTGACACCACCATCATTACCTTAAAATTCATCCCATCCCTCTTAATCCCTCTTAATCCGCCCAGCCAAACAGTGGATTGGTTATCCCAGGCTTTCAATAGCTACAACTACAGGGACCTGATCCAGACTGATTATCCGTTGCCTCTGGGTCGGCATACGTGGACGAGATCGGAACAGTTCCTTCAGTGGGTCAGTGAATGGGCCACAGACCAGATATCACAATGTTCGGACGAAAAGATCCGAACGTGTTAATGGATGTGGTACAAATGGGTACTTGAAATATACAAAAATCAGGAATGGTTCATGTTAGGTTGTAGCATGGACATCATCTGAACCATCCATGTGTTGGGCCACCATTGGATAGCCAACACAGCGATATTACAAGGTTCAAGTGATCAGTGTTTCACAATGGTGGACATTTGCATTGTTTTGACTGTCCATTGACAAATGGGAATGTCATCTGGCCCATCACTTGATAGACGGTCAAGATGGCAGTTGGTGGGACATCAGGTAATCAAGATAAGTGAAATGGTTTCCATAGTTGGAAACTAGTACAAGACTTTCAACAGACCCGGGCCTGAGGTTGGCTTCCCCGGGGATTTTGCACTATTTAGGCCTGGCCTGAGAGGCTGGTATTATTCAAACTTTTTTTTTTTTTTTAAAATGCCAGGCCCGAGCTCAGCCCATTCACAGCCCTACGTACAACTCACCTCAAATCTTCCAAGTGACAGAGAAGTTGGTGGATGAGGGCGGTCTGTACTTGAATACAGCACCTATGTCGGTACTGGGTGTTGCTGGTAAGGCCCAAAAGGGTGAGACACGGTTTGGCTGATGACCCCAACAGTCGGCTAGCTGGTGTTAAAGCCATATGGGCCCCACCACGACGTATGTGTTTTATCCACGTGGCCATTCATTTTGCCGGATCATGAGTTCGAAAATGAGGCTAATCCAATGCGCAAGTGAACCATTTCAAAAAAAAATGCGAGGATTGAATGCTTATGGTTGAAAACTTTAATGCTTATGGTTGAAAACTTTTTGATGCCATAGAAGCTTTGGATCAAGCTTATATTTATGTTGGATGGCAAATAAACATCACGGCCTTGAAAAGCTTTTAATGGTAAGCGTTAAATCCCCACTATTCCTATGGTGTAGTTCACTTGAGCTTTGGGTTCACTTATTTTTGTACACCTGCCTTAAAATGAGATGGTAAAATGGTTGGATAGAAAATGATGGTTATCCAATTAAACTCATCCACTGGTTATTGTCTAGGGAGCTCTTGTCGCTTTCTTCTGCTTGTACCACATCCCTTTTCTCTAATTTAGGTGGTGAGGTTTATCTTATCTTTAATCTAGGAGTGGATCTCTTTTTCTTATCATGGAGTATGAGTTTTTTTTTATTCGCTTCTTCTTCTTTTCTTCTCAGCCAAGGTGTGAGTTTCCTGTACCTGTGGTCTTATATTCCTGAACTTTTTGACCTTTTGGGATTAACGAAGTTTTCCTTCTAAAATAAGATGACTTACCTGCCATGAGAAGGAAAATTTTGCTTTCCTACCTCATGATTGGTCCACATCATCATTGACATTATTAACATTGCTGCATTAAATTGCAGTGTGTTGCAACAAGTCGGCTATTCTTACTTGTGGCAAGCAGAAGATCCAGATTCGTGGATAAAGTACACACATCATGGTGGCTCACAGGGCATTAACACCAACTAGCTGGCTGGTGTTAGGGTCATTAGTCAAACCGCGTGCAAAAAGGAGGTTGATCTAAATCTCAGGTGGACCGCACTATAGGAGATGGTAATGATTGAACAGTCACAGTAAAAAACTTCCTGCAGGGTGCAAAAGTTATAGATGAAGTTCATATTTGTGTTTTCCTTTTATCCCGGCCTATATGATGATGAGTGTTCAATCATCACATTATAGTGGGGCTTAGGAAGCTTTTAATGGTGGGTATTTAATCATCACAGACTACCGTGCAGTCCACCTGAGATTTACATCTACCTCAATTTTGAGCTCATGCCCTGAAATGAACTAGAAAATGGACAACCACATGAATAAAGCACATACATTATGGTGGGCCCATAGAGCTTTTCCAGTAGATGTTGTGTGCCACGCTACGCAATCCGAGTCCAGACCATCTCTATTCAGCAGGCCTTACAATGGGAGGACCACATCAGTCAGATGATATAACAGATCTGTGACATACTGACAATGGAAGTGGGTTATGGCTAGGATGTCTGAATCTGATTAGCGTGGCTTCTTATCTGTTGACCATGCAGAGTACTGCCCACTGGATGAACGGTACGGATCACAACGTCTCCCCCAACTTGATCTAGCAAGGTGTGCAGGATTTTGCATTCTGTGGTTTGAGTTGGCCAAGGTTGAAACGTGGGGTACAACAACCGATGATCCTGACCGTCATTGGATAGGACCTATCTATGATGACTGCCACAAATCATTCCAGTTGAATGATCCTGTCCATCCAATCGACCCCCACATTTTTTGTTGCTGTGTTCTTTTGTATCATCAATCGGACAGCTAGCACCGCCTGATCAATGTGACTTACTTTGAAATCCGGTGTGATCCACCACCCAATGACTGGTTCAGATCATGAACCAATGTGCATCAAGTACAGGTTAGGTGCCCTTTCTTCCAGCTGAAATAGCTTTTAGATGTACCAGATCATTTGGCACAACCATCAGAGCCATGATGCCGGTGCAAATTCCTGTGGGGCCCATCTATGATCACTAACAACCATTGGATGGGGGTGGATTGCAGATGGCCCAAAATTAGTCATGGTCAGATTATTCAAGCCCTCCAACTAAGGGCGTGAAAGATGGCCAGTAAGGGGGAGAAAATGGTGTTTCCAGCCATTTTTGTCAGCCATGAATCGGATGTTTGTGTCATCCAATAGGGGTGAATTTTGGGTCATGCACAATCCACGTTGAACACCACAATCACAGATGGACCACATGAATCCTACTGAGGAATTTGCACCGTAATAAAGAAGATTTGATCGCGACTGTTCATCAAAAGCGTCCAAAACAAATAAGTATAAGAAACGGAGTATAGTTCTTGCAGGTTTGCAAGAAATGGAAGGTGACGTTTTAGCAGATCCGCCATGTACATGTCAGGTGCGCCCATAGGGCAGTAGCTTTGGACCACCGCATGGATGAGCCACAGCCTGAAAATAGCAGCAAGAGGATGATTCTATGGACCCGATCAGTTCAATTTTCACTTATTCAACCGCTTGGAGGACCCATAACAGCAGCTACAGCAGATTTAGCACAGCAGCCCACCAGATCAACGTTGTACGACTGCAGTGGCTTTTCGGTCGCAGCCTTTCCCATAATGGCCCACTAGATCGATGGTTCCAAATCACCATATCAAGGTTGTATGATCGCAGTGGCTTTTAGGTTGCAGCCAGTCCCCATTATGGCCCACCACATCAATGGTTCCAACTCACCAAAGGCATGCGCCCTGTAAAGTGGATGCTGAATACCTGTCTTTCCAAGATCATACACCACAATCTATTGCCTACCAGGCCGTCACACTCCTTCCTCGTACCCAAGATCATACACCATCTTGAGATAGTAATCAATCTTGGGGCAGAATGGACAGCTTTAATATCCTATACAGGCTGTGAATATAGGTTTGCTAATTCCACTGCATCCACGTGTGAGATCTGAGCTTTCCATGGTTGAGCCACACCGTTTAGATCTTCTGGCATAAATATCAGGCCATGTAATATCTCAGGTACCACAGCGATATCAAAACAAATGAATGGCTTTAAAAAAAAAAATCATCCATCAATTTATTTGGTATGTCTTGGCCCACCCAAAGAGAGAAATTGTCTGATTTTTAGGCAGAAGATCCAATTAATATTACCAACCTTACGAAAAGCTCATTTCTAACATGTTTCATAGTTGCATGTGTGCCAGGCGTGTGGATGTGTTCAGCTCCATGAGCGTGTGGACCATATATAACCCATGCACAAGATCATTCCTTGACAAAAGATCAAGATCATGCTCAATTTTAAAGAACTGGCACAATACAAAAAGAACTTGGCAAAATTCCCACCATCAAATAGACTAGACACACCGATACCGATGTTCATGAGAAATACATGCAATCCCATTAACGTGAGATTTTGCTCTTTCCAGCCATCTCCAAAATGAAAGAACAAAGACTGTGTACACCCCTTCCTATAACAGAGGGGGAAAGGGACAAGGTACAGATTCGCGGCAGAATGGTACCTTTAGAAGATGAAAATAGAAGATTATTTGGGATCTGCCTTTTGCTTCTTTGATTTGTGCACTTTTGCCTCCTTGTTCGTCTTAGCTTCCCGCCGTTCCCTCTTTAGACCCTTCGCATCGTTAGATAGCGCCATGTCTCCAACCTAATAATATATGCATTCTGGGTCAAGCCAACGGAATAGAAATGAAGCAATCTTAACTACTAGTTAGGGTGCAAGTGGGCCAGGAAGCCTGGCCGATCATTAAACTGCTTTTTAAGGATTTACTTCCTTACCCATGCCTCGACTCACAAGAGTTTCAACACCAGGTCATGGGTTCGAGTACCCGTTGTGGTTAAATCCTACTGTGGCATGAGTGTGTGTGTGTATTAAAATAATAATAATAATAAATAAATAAAAACAGTGTATGACACTTGATATGCAGGACTCTGAAATTCTACATGGAGCATACATTAACTGAAAGAAACCAACTAAATTGTGGAACTGACTGTTGCTAAGTCACAAAATTAGATTGGTTAGACAATTTTAACCTCGGATTCATGGACACTAGTTGAAATAGGACGATTGGATCATCTTTTTTTTTTTTTTTCTTCTCATTTTAACCGCCCAATAAATGTCCACCGATCCAATAGTCAGATAATCAAACAATCCAAATTTTTAGTTCACCATACGTCTAAACTAGACACATAATTTGCACAGTTAATTGAATTATGTGCATGACCCATATGCAATTTCAAAGTACCTGCCTATTATCCGTCACACTCTGCCAGAGTATCAAAGTTTTCCTCACTACTTTTGGACAGATTGAGATGAATCTAGATGCCCATGAGATGGATTTGATCCGAATTTTCAGGCCCCTCAATGAATAGGTCCAAGAGGCTCATCAGAAGAGCCAGCCATGCCTACCCTAACTAATTTAAAATTTTCATGCTGAGTCCTTGGCTAGCAGGCTGGGCCAGGACTGGTTTCAGATCCTTGACATGGGGGCTGGCCTGGGCACAGGCATTTAGAACATGGAGACTTGGACAAGCGTCTGCCCATCACTTTTTGCACCCCTACCCCAGTTCAAATAGGTTAAAAAACGCACCTGTTGATCAGGAATGTATATCTTCCCAATTTTCCCTTGTAGCACATCACGGCTAACGTTTTTCATCTGCAAGTGAACAAGTGGCAGGCTCTTAAGCATACATTACAAAATCATCGAATGAAGAATTTAAGGCAAGGAGTACAATGATTTCAACCTTCTTCTTAGGCTGATCTGACGCAGTTTTCATAGCTTGCTTCTTGACGCCTTCGTTGGGAAGACGATGGCGCCGGACTACAAAGTCCATGGAGGGTCCCACTTCGACAAGTTCCATCCTAGGGACAACTGTGCCTGACCTTTTAAGCCGCAGGGCACAGTGTGTGAAAAATACTGTGTTCGGAGAAACAGCTGTAAATACATAAGCCCGGTCAACCCCAGCAAGATTGAGAGTTTCTACAACCTGCACAAATTGCATCAAGGTTTTCATTTCACATTCTTTGGTCAGTTTTATGTCAATGTTTTCAAGCAGAATTTTAAAAGGTTGAGGAAAAAAAACCCAAGCCTCAGCATGTACCTCTCCCCGGAACAGATCAAGCAGAACTTCCTTCAAATGTTTCAGCTCCACTACATTCTCAAAACCATCTCCAATGAAAGCAATGAAAGGTTTTGACCCAGCTCGTGGAGCTAATTTCTTGTCGTATGAAAATGACTCCATGGGTTTGAAGTTCTCCACACCAACCTCAACAAGATCGTAAATGTGGTGATCGTAAGTCCGTCCCATAATTAGATTGTTTGGCCGTTTCTTCGAATGAGAACCAAACTGCAAAAATAAATAAATAGTCATTGCTTCCCTAAGGGGCTACAAGAATAAACTCCACAAAACAAGATAACACCCTGCTGAGAGAGACCATGGATGGAACATGGTCACAAGATTGGACATTTTACATATAAAATTGAATTTCAGACATGATAAACTTGCTAATATCTGTCTTTGCTGTATGAATGATGAAGAGACGGCTGACCATCTGTTGGTCCACTGTGCGTTCTTTTCTCACATTATGCTGGATTTTTTCCAAAGATTTGATGTCTGTGGGTGTATTCCTGAGACCACCTCATCCTTATTATCGTACTGGCATGGGTTTAAATTAGGGAAGAGCAAATCGCATATTTGGAGAATGGCAATCCTCGCTATTTGGTGGGCTGTTTGGACCGAAAGGAACGATCGATGCTTTAACAACACTCAATCTTCGGTTTAAGCTAGGGGATCTCGGGCTAAAAAACTTCTTATCAAATGGGTGGCCAATGTTTCTAGCCCTAAGGGTTGTAATCTTTTGTTTTTAGGCTTGTAAGCCTGGTTCTACCATCTCAGCAGACCTCCTTTGTCTGTTTTTTCTCTTTTAATAAATCGTTACTTCTTTTTTTTTTTTAAAGTAACGAAGAAAATATATTGAAAGGGAAGGAAAGAAATACAGAAGGCTGCTGAGATAGCAGACAGACAGCAAACTAAGCGCCTAAAAAAACTAAATCTAAGTCTTTAAGACCCAAAACATTGATCACCCATTCAAACATCAGCTTTTTGGCAAAAGATCCCACTTCTTTAGCTGTAGACTGAGTATCATTGAAGCATCTATCATTCCTTTCCTTCCAAACTGCCCACCAAATAGCAACAACTGCCATTCTCCATATTCTTGATTGCACTTTACCAAGCTTATACCCCTGCCAAGCTTCAAGGAAGGAGGCTGCCGAGAAGGGGATACACCCAACTATATTGAATCTTGGCCAGAAGTCCCACCAGATCTGATAAATAAAAGGACAATGAACAAAAAGATGATCGACCGATTCCTCGCTTCGCATACAACAGAGGCATATATTTACGATCTGCATCCCACGTTTTCTAAGGTTGTCAGTAGTGAGAATCCGGTTCATAGCTGCAAGCCAAACAAAGGAAATATGTTTTGGGGGGGGGGGGGGGGGGGGAGGGCTGGAAACTTCCAGATAAATGGGCAAGCTTGTGCAACGGCTGAAGGAGTATAGGCTAACCAAGAATAGAAGGATTTAACTGAAAACAGACCAGACCTATGACGCAGCCACTTCAGATTATCTGGAGAATTAGGGTACAGACTGACTGTAGAGAGATCTTGAAGCAGTTGCACATAATCGACGAGCTCATGATCTTGAAGATTTCTGTGACAATTAATATCCCAGACCCCGGTACTTCCCACTTGAGAAAAATGCGCTGCTACAGAACCGCCTTTGTTAGTTGCTATACGAAAAATCAGCGGAAATTTGTTTCTCAATGAACATTCTCCGAACCAGTAATCTTCCCAAAATCTAATCGCCGACCCATTGCCCAGAATAAATCCTATATTCGAGATGACTGCTGATTTATGACGATGAATGCCTTTCCAAACATAAGAAGCCCTGTATATTGAAGAGTCCTTAGTCCACCAGCCGCCTGGAGACTGACCGTATTTACCTTTGACTAGAATATTCCACAAAGCTTCAGGTTCAGTACCCAGACGCCAAACCCACTTACCCAGAAGTGCAGAATTCATGAGTTTGAGATTTTTGATATTTACTCCCCCGTTCTTGAAATGGCTGCACACTTTCTCCCATTCCATAAGATGAAATTTCTTCTGGTGCTCGTTATCACCCCACAGGAAGTTACGTCTAAGCACGTCGATGCGTTTGACGATGGAAGACGGACATTTATACAGCGACATGAAATAAAGAGGGAGATTGGACAACACTGCCTTAATTAACGTAATCCTGCCTCCCATCGAAAGATAGCGGCATTGCCAGGTGGCTAGTTTCTTCTGAATTTTGGCAATGATACTGTCCCACGTCTCAATCGGGGGCGGCCCCAGCGCGAGTGGGAGACCAACAAACGTTGTTGGGAAAGACCCAGATGAGCAGCCCAATATATCAGCTAAAACAGTAAGCTCCTGATCCGAAACATTTACACCAAAAAGTTTTGATTTAGACAAATTGATTTTCATACCTGAAACCGCCTCAAAACATCTTAGGGTCGTGTGAAGATTGTTAACTGAATCAACTTCTGCCCCTACCATGATCATCGTATCATCGGCAAATTGAATGTGAGTGAGGGGGGTAATCGCATCCGAGATTGAGACACCGCTGAACAGCCCAGCGTTCTGACCCTTCAGAATCATCTGCGACAAAGCCTCCCCAATCAGAAGGAACAAATGAGGAGAGAGGGGATCCCCTTGGCGTAATCCTCTCGACCCTTGGAAGAAGCCTTTCGGAGAACCATTAAGAAGAATGGAGAAATGCGCCGACTTAACACAGGACCCAGTCCATCTTCGCCATTTAGCCCCAAAGCCCATACGAATGAGCATATATTGCAGAAATTCCCAGTCTACATGGTCATATGCCTTTTTAATGTCCAATTTGTAGAAGACAGTCTTTGAAGTCGACGAATGAGAGGAATGCAGACATTCATTAGCGATCAGCGCCCCATCAATAATTTGTCTCCCTTTGATAAATGCATTTTGGTGATAAGAAATAATACCCCCCATGACAGCTGCTAGACGGGAAGACAAGATTTTTGCCAGAATTTTATAAGGGCCACCAATAAGGCTAATGGGCCTGTAGTCTGAGAGGGAGGATGCACCAGGAATTTTAGGAATCATAGAAATGAAGGAAGCACCCAAACTTCTCGATAGGAATCCCCCTTTCGTGAAACTCGTCAAGAAAGGCCATAAAGTCTACTTGTAGGATATCCCAGAATACGTAGAAGAACGTCATGGTAAACCCATCTGGGCCCGGAGATTTGTCACCTGACAAAGCAGAAATCGCAGCTTTGGTTTCCTCGGCAGTAAAAGGGATCTCCAATAATTCAGCCTCTGACCCTTGGATGGCAGAGAATGCGATTCCATCTAAGCCGGGACGAGACCACCCCTCAGACGATAAAATGGCTCTAAAATGATCAATGGTGCAATTCACTATCTCCTCTTTATCGTCGATCAGTCTTCCATCCACCGTAATGGCCCGAATAGCTTTACCTCGCACTCTCATGTTTGCTATTTTGTGAAAATATTTGGTATTTTTATCTCCTTCTTTCAACCACTTCACTTTGGACTTAGCCTTCCAATTAATTTCGTCTTCCAAGGCCTTATTGGACAGAGTCTGGATGATCTGGATTCGTCTAAGCAAAGACTCATGCGGTGTCTCCTCTTCATGATATGTCGCATCAATCTGCTGAAGCTCAGCCAAAAGGGACTCGGATTCCTTCTCTCTACTCTTAAGTTCATTCGCCTTCCAATCCTGTATTTTCTCTCTTAGGCGTCTCAACTTACACATAAGCCGATGGCCTGCATATCCTTCTGCCTGGAAAGAGGACCACCATTCCGCTATTTTTTCTTTGAATCCTTCAATTCTGAGCCAACCCGGATTGAATTTAAAAGGTTTTGGGCCCCAGTCGACTTCATCCATGCAGAGCATGATCGGACAATGATCGGAGGTTGTTCTTGGGAGCGCTACCTGGTGAACCGCTGGAAACTCCTCGAGCCATTCAGCGGAAATAAGAAATCTGTCCAAACGCGACTGAATGGGGCTTTTTCGACAGTTAGACCACGTGAATGAGGCACCTGAGATAGGAAGATCTATCAACTCCTGAGCTTGGATCCAGTCGGAGAATTGATGCATGGCAGCCGAAATTCTCCTAAGGTGAGAGTGTTCCTCTGGAAAACGGACGACATTAAAATCCCCAACAATACAACACGGGCCTGGAAAAGACTGACGCTCCAACGTCAGTTCATTCCAAAAAGAAGGCCTAATGGCATCTTCATTAGGACCATAGACATTGATAATTTTAATGGATAAGGTTGATAACTTATCTTGCAATGTGACTGAAACAGAGAAGAGTCCTGAAGAAGACGAAATCAAAGCCCATCTGGAACATTTCCAAGCAACCAGAATACCTCCCGACGACCTAGCAGCATCCTTCGTGACTCGATGAATATCATTAGCTCTCCACAGTGAGCCCATCAGCCTATCGGAGAAGCAGGGGACTTTAGTTTCCTGCAAGCAAACGACATCCGGATTCTTTCTACTGATGGAGTCCTTGATCAGGCCCCTCTTTTGCTTGGAGCCCAACCCCCTAACATTCCAGGAGATAACGTTCATTGGGGAACCATGCTGCCTCGTGCTCCCTTTCGCCCACGACGCCCCTCCTTAGAAGACAGTAACTCCGGAGTCGGTTGAAGGCGATTAAGTTCCCTGCTAGTCGAACGCTTGGCCACTTTGGTTGGAGTTTGGAGAGGAGGAAGGGGTCTGCCCCGATTTTCAATAAAATGAAATAGGCTAACGTAATCTTCAGGCCTATTTCCAAAAGACAAGCCCAGATATCTGCCCACATGCCCAACCGCATCACGGATCCACTTCTTCTCCTGTAATTCTTCAAAAATTTCCTCCCGGCTTTTACCTTCAGGATTTGTCACCACCTGGGTTGCTGTTTGGCTCGTATCCTGCTACCGAGTAGGAAGGATAGGATAAACCTGCAGAGGTTCGGCTTCTACCACATCGGTGGGAGTACCCTCCTGGAACAGAGTAATAGGACCCATCTCCAACCAGTCCCTATTGGATAATGGGGAGGTAGACGCTGAAGCTGGAGTGGACTGCTGAGAATAGGAAAACGAACTGTCGGAGTCGTTCCCAACTGGAGAAATGACACCCGTTATCTCTGAAGAGGGGGCTTGAATGGAAGGGAGGGATGAAGGAACGGGAATGTAGGAAGGGATTGGGTTTGCGGGCATAGCATTTGAAACTTGAATCGGACCCCTTCTAAAAGGCGATACCTTTAATCGGATCGATCCCGGACCCGATCCGTTAGACCCGAATTGAAGAACCGACAAAGGTCCCGAGCTAGTAGAGTGATCGTCCTCGTGTGTGGCCAGGATTTGGACAGCGCTGACAGGAGGCGTCTCTAACATTGGACATAGTGGCACGCCTCCCTCATTAATGCTCATAGAAGAGGAGTGCATACGTGTCTTAATCGGATTGATACGCAGCGTAGGCGAAAATACTTTACGCTTTTTGTGAGGCGACTTGCCACGTGACTTCTTCTGATTCGCGGGCCCTCCCTCGACTGCAACGAGCAATAAATCTTCTGCCACCGGCGGCTCTGAAGCTAGCAAGAAATTGCCACCTGTCTCTCTCTGTCTTCTGCATGGGCATTGAAAGACGCGAGCTCCCATTTCCGCTACCTGCTCTTTTGGTAATCCGCGGGAGCACAGCAGAGACGATCCGTCTTCCCCGACCGTCTCCTCCACTGTAGACGAACACACCGTCTGACGATAGCTCCAAATTTCACCCCAGCGAGGATGGACAGCACCTGGAGTTTCTTGCTGCACAGGAAGTTGAAGGGTTCGATCGTCAACCTTCACCTTAACTACTTCCGGCAGCGGAGATCCTTTATTCCTCCTAATCCTGGCTCTGATAACTCCCATTTCGATTCCAAGCTTCGTCTTGGAATCCATTTCTATAAGAAAACCCAATGATGAAGCTGCAGCTATTAAAAACTCATCATACCAACACTCCAAAGGAATATCCCAAATAAGGACCCATATGTTTTCTTTCCCGAATATGGAGAAATCTTCCCAAGGCATTATTTTTATCACCGGGCTTGACTCAAACAGAAACTTCTCCATCGATCCATTGTCAGGATGAATACTAGCACCCGACCTGACCCAGAGAGCATTATACCCCAACGGTTTAAAATCCGACATTCCGAACTGAACACCAGTAGTTAGGAGAATCCAATGACGAACCATTTCAATAGTAACTCCGTCTCTGGTAATGAGAACTACAGACTTCGCTAGCTCGTCTCTTTTTTTCAGAAACATATCATGATCAATAACGATGGTTGCGTCCGAGATAAAATCAGAATTGATTTGCCGGTTAGAGGAATTCCCTATCTCGCCTTTTTCTAACGACCCCCCTACATCAGGTGATAGCGTTGGTGAGATCACAGGGGACCCAAGAAGTAAGGCTTCTTTAAACGATTGTGGAATTATCGTTTTAGGCTGATCTGAAACCGGACGATAGGCCGACTTGGATTTCCGGACAGGACCAAGTTTGGGAATTCCCTGAACAGATAAAGAGGAGTCGGGACCATATCGCGCTCTCTGCACTAAGATCTTTTTTCCCCCAAAGCTCATTCCATGAATCATACTTACTGCTCTAGCGAGCTCTGCCTCGCTACCCATCCGAACGAGAGCAAATCCTCGATAATCTCCAGTGAGCTTGTCCCTGGGCATGATTACCTCCATCACTGCACCCGCTCTACCAAAGATTCTTTCAATATTGAGAGGAATCCACCCAGCAGGATAGCCTTTAACAAAAAGAGTTGGATAGGAGGAGTATTTACTTCGCCCCATAGGTACCTGATTCCTCTGATCGTTACTTCTGAAAAAAAAAAAAAAAAAAAAAAAACCTAGCCTTTTTTCTGATGAAGATAACTAGCCTGTTCTGACATATTTGGGTATATCATAGATTAACCAGAAGAAGAAGAATATTTGGGTATCATAGATTTAGAGAAATCAACAGATTCACAATCTAAGGGGTAAAGAAATTGAAAATTTTCTAATAAAGGCTGGCTTAGTGTAATGTAGCTATGGTGCTTGCATGTTGAAAGGTTATATTTTATGGGAAATTTCAGTTGCACACCTATATTTGTTCTAACTACAGTTGTTCCTAGGTCTTTAACATACTTTTGTACACCCAGTTAATTAGCCAATAAAAAATAATATCTTAATGACTAAATAACTCTATAGTTTAGGGCTCGAGATTACCTACTCAATATGATTTTGAGTACACAATCAATCTACAGTGGGTCCCATTGATTCTCTAGCCCAATGATGGTCCAGATGATATTCCCCTACCCCAATGATGGTCCAGATGATATTCCCCTACCTACATATATTTTCTAATGGGTGGAGTCGCAAGTTTTGATACTTCAGAATACCAAAGCAGAATATGTTTTAGGAATTAACTTTTCCAGATTATGTCATGTTAATAACCACGCATCCACCCACTAGATACATGGTATCCATGTACCTCAAATCCAAATCATCCAATTTGTGGGGCATAAAGTCAATGGGACCTTTCCAAAATAACACATCGAGCAGTGATCCTACAATCCATTCAGTGACCATCAAACATAGGGCGAGACGGTTAAAAAGAAAAAAAAAATAAAAATCAATGGTTCAAATTTTAGCAAGCGTCCACCATTACGATGCTTTCAATGGTCCAATAAATTGAACTTTTGGGTGAAGTCTATGTACTATAAATCCATGATTTGGATGACTTGAAACTTTGGATAGAGGTGCATGGTTGCCACAAGTATAGAAGCTGCATGCATGCATTGAGAGGATTGTATGTGGTGGCAAACATTAGGAGACCACTATATATAGGTCCACTCCACAAAATGAGAATTATTGGTACATCCTAAACTTTGATTAGTGCACATTCATTTGTTTAATTTAGTTTTAACCATCCATTATCAATCTACTAAAAAGCTATTAAGGGTACTAACATACTTAATTCCTCCGTTTCTTTCCAGCCAAATACAACAGTTGCATGGATTGCAGCCTTCCAAAGCAACGAACCAATGGGGTTGCAAAAACGCTCCACCAACAAGAGAATAATGCACGCGCTGCTTCCGAGGACAGCCGCATCATGTAAAATCCAGTGTTTTAGATAGCAAATAGTCTGGAGCATACGCTCACCCCTCTAAAGCATGAGGCATAAGTAACATAGCGTGTAGTTTAAGCTACAGGCTACATATAAAATTTTAATTAAACCAAAAACAATCATACCAACAAGCCAACTACCTTAATTAATGTCTTAATGAAGAGCTCCACATAGTGGTTAATGAAGAGCTCCAAAAAGTGAAAAATAAATAAATTGAGCTCCACATTGAAATCTCCAAAAGTCAGGTAGTTTGGACATGGAAGGGGGGGAAGTTGAGATTTCCTTCATTTTTCTCCATATGCCCTTTAAACTTTTACACAAATTATCTCTTCATATGTTAGTCATTCTTACCCATTGCCCTAATGGACAGTTTTCCCTTTTCCATTAAACAGCTTTAATTACAAAAACAAAAAAAAACTAAGTTCTCATGCAAACATAATCATGTCGCCGCTGTCGCATTCCAAGTCCAAGAGTGATCTATGTAAAGGGAGAGACTGAGTCATTTACAGTAGAAGAGTAAACAAGCAGATCAACTGTTTGAATAGAGAGAATCCTGCATATGGAAATGGAAAACCCCTAGGAAATCATCATGATATGAAAACTATGGAATCCAATTAATAATTCTCCTATTAGGTTTTGATTGTTGTTTTCCATGAAAATGTTAAAAGGTCAACAGTCAAACAATGGAGAATTCTCTTGTACCTGAGGAAATCTATGTTTAAGAGGTCTTTTGGGAAATGATTTTGCTCATTTTCAAGGAAAGGTTAGGAAATTGTCACATCAGGGGAATTTGTATTCATTTGCTTGGTTTTCTCTCCAAACAAAAAGCTTCAAAGCACCTGATTGACTAAACCATTGGCCACATCACTAACCTCCCTAGGAATTGAAAATATCTACTACTAAGATCAATGGCAAGGTCTTGGATTTCGTCAACAATGAAAGCAAGACACCACACTTCCTCGTCTATGTTGTTCACCAAGCAGTACCATTTTCTGAATCACCTCCAACCAAAATTATCATGTGATAGTTGAAAACATCTTCAACCAGTTGGAACTCCTAAAGAAAGGCTCCAGCTTCCACCTTATTGGAGCCTTCGACACCGACATGACCAGAGAAGAGAAGCTCAATCTACTACATCTCGAGGGCACAAACTTTGCTAGAAAATCCCATGTAAGACCTAGGTTCACCAGATTATCTTAGCCAAGCCCTATTTAACTTCACGATGTAGATTCTAGCAGTCTTTCCTAGGTCATTGTATATATGCCATCTGCTTTGGGTCTACTAGATTTCTCTTATGACTATGAATGTATTTAAAAAGATAATATAGGAGGGGTAGATGGAAAGGTGCAAAAAATTGTCTGTTCTAATCTTCTAGACCGTGAAGTGTTACACTATCAAGTATTCCTATGATTCCTATGAAAGTCTATAGATCTTGTATAATTAAAATGAAGGTCCTAGCTGTCTCTCCAAAAATCATTGGATCCATGCTGTATTGTTGTCTGCTTTGGATTGTCTGATTTGGGTCCACTAGCTTTCCTTTTACAAATGCATTAGAGAAAAGAAGTATAACATATGTTCTAACATGTGAAATGTCCCACACACAATTGGCTATTCTATTTCCTTGAAACAACTTGAGTGTCCTCGTGTAATGATGTATGTCATACTTGAATTAATGAAATGTGTTATATTGTAGTTACCTTAATGCTCAATATTTCTCAAATTTTCTTTCCTACTTTTTGGTTTTTAAAATTTCTTCAGAAGAAAGATGCTAAATACAACAAGAATGCCTCATTCCTCAGAGACATACACATCCTCACTCTCAGTTCAAACGCATCCTCTCTAAGGCGGTGTTTGGATGTACAGCTAAATCAAATTGTGGACACTCAGCTTAATCACAAGGAAGTCGCGAAAAAGCTAATGATGTTCTCTAGTAATTGTGAAGAGAAAGTAACCTTCCAATTGCAGTTGCAGTTGCAATTGCATTTCTTCGAAGCCCACTCAAAATTAACTCAAATCAATTTCAGCTCCCAATTCCCGATATGAACGCTAAGGAAACTACAGTTTGGTTCATTTTCCACTTTATTAGAGTAATAATCACAATTCAATTCAATGGTGCATGCAAGCACACCCTAAAGTCTCTGATGTTAACTTTCCCTATTTCCTCAAACACCCGTACAAGATAGACATCATTAGATCACAACATACTATCGAAAAAGCCAAAGCCAACATTATTCAAATTCCATTCTGAAATGACTGCAACATTGTTCAACTCAAACAACAGAAGGAAAAAAAAAAAAAGAACCAACAAAATCAAGCCAGTTCTTTGTGTTTTTTTGCTTACCACAAAAAGACTGCAATCGGTCTTGAGAGAAAAGAACTCCAGAGAAGTCTCCCCGCCGTTCTCAAACGGCCGTATGTTGTCATTCTTCCTACTATATTTAATAGCACTGCCCTTCTTCAAATGAAAAATCTCCGTCAATACGGAATTCAATACATTACTGGTTTTTGTGCCTTGAAGTATCAGCGTCTTTTTACCATTCTCAACCTACACTCACCGAAAAAACAAATTACCCAAACAAACTCTTCTAAAATAATTCGCTTTGCCTCCATCACGAGCCTGTGCAACTTCCAGCTGAGGCCCACATGCCGAACGGCCCGATGATCAGGACCGTCCATGTCATGGTTTATACTATACGGGCGACAACAGATGATTTTAAACAATGAAAAGAAATTCAACGGCTCGCATTCAACTCTAAAATCAAATGATAGGATGATCAATGATCATGGGGAAACAATAGCTTATTTATGTCAGTAACGGAAACGGACGGTTCAAATCACCGGAACATCTCATCATGTCGGCCCCAATGGAGGGCGAGAGAGTGAATCCTGAGTCGCGACGGAGGCGAAACGAACTCTTCCTACAATAGCCATTGCATGGTTCATTTTCTGAAGAAGAGATTACCAGCTTAGGAGCGCGCTTCTCGAGCTCGCGTGCGGCACGTGCATTCTTGGGGGTTTTCACTTTCAACATGGATCTATCTGCAACTCGACCAGTCATCTTCTTCCTCCTCTTCTTTTCCTCCGCCCCAGAATCTGTCGATGTACGGACGTGGTTGGAGAGAGCACAAAGGGAGAAGACGAGACCGCTTTTCAGGGGTTAGGGTTTTACAATCGGGGGATAGACGGCTCCTTTTGCCTCTGTCGCGACTACGAATCGCTTGTGTGTCGCCTCTACGCGGGGCCTACGTACTGAATAGTCTGATGATCGGATCCGTCCATGTTGTGGATTCTATCTATACCGTCCATTTATCAAAATTACACGGAACGGATGACTTTGACCATCACCATCTGTAGATGAGATTAGAACAATTGAAAGAAAAAATTTCAATGGCTCGCGTTCAACTCTAAAAATAAAAGCTTAGGATCATCTCTGACATGTGCCTATCTGAAAATGGATGATCTTTGACAATAAAGAGAAAATGGACGGTTTAAATCATTGGATCATCTCGCAATGTGGGCCCACCGGGCGGTCACACGGGCTGGATTCTGAATCGCAACAGGGGCAAAACGAACTTGGGCTAGAGTATGGTGTCCATTTGTATTTATTTGTTAAACGGTGATGACTCGTCCATGGTGCACGAGCCGTTCAAATTGTGATATCTGTTGTGGATGGTTCATGTCCCCAAAATAATAATGGTCGGGTAAGATTTACCGTCTGATATTCCTCGTTGAGTTTGGATTATTTTCATGTCCCCAAACGTGCAGGTGGACCCACATTTCCGAATCAAAGTCGTTTATCTAGTGGGCCTTTTTAGAAACGGGCCAAACCATTACAACATGGATTGGGCCGGAAACCGATTGGCTACTCCCCCTGACACTAGCCCGGTGGCTAGTTGTCGGTGCTCTGCAGGCCCAACTATGAAGTATGTCTTTCATCCATTTTTACAGATCATTTTAGGCTTGATCGGAAAAATGAGCGGGATATAAATCTCAGGTGGACCCTCCTAAAGCCCACTATACTGTTTATTCGATATCCAATATGTTGATTAGATTATACAGACCTAGATGAAGGGAAAAAACAAAGATCAGATTGATCCAAAACTTTTATGGCTCCAAATAGTTTTTAATGGTCGACGTTCAATCAACACTGTTGACAACATGAATGAAACACATACATCATACATCATGGTGGGCCCACGGAGCACCGACCACTAGCCATTGGCTAGTGGCAGGGGTAGCCAATACGTTTTCGATTGGGCCTAGGGACCATTGGCAAAACATCCCATGTTTGCGTTGGTCAGCTCAGGCCTGCACTCCAACCTAAGTCCGACCCACTTGAGTAAACCATTCTAGAATTTAAGCCCATAGCCTGGCCTGTGAGGCCCAAGTCCCACTCCACCCCCTTATTTAACTCTGGTGCCAATGGGTCGGCTTGTGTTGGGTTGGGTCACTCTCAATTAAAATTAAATGAGTTGGGCAGGGGCGGGGCTGCCCATGGAGTGATGGACCATTGGTTGGGTTTGAACCAGAATTCTTAACCCGTTTAGCAAATTGGTCAAGCCTCGGCCTAACCCCAATCCGACTCGCTGTCATCTGAAGCTGGTATGCATCGCCTGATACGTACCAGTATCACCTGGGAAAAATACAACAGATCGTATCGGCGATGCATCAGTACCGAAACAGCTTGACGATCAGGAGGGATATGGTGCAATACAGGGCCGCGTCAGTGGTGAACGATTGAATATTGAGAAGCACCGATTTAAAATCTTGTTGTCACCCATAGTCACACGTTTCGGCCCCTAATGCATAATAAGTACTGGTTTGAATAATTATATGATCCTGAAACAAGTTGGATCGATGGTTGTGGGCCAGACTAATGATCTAATAGGCCCTTGGTCAATTGACCACACCCCCAAAGTCCCCCAGTTTGTATAATCCTAGCTATCCAATCTTGGGCCTTTTTCAATTTGATGCTGCATTTCTAGGGCCCGCCTGGGCATGGGTATCGTTGAAGACCCAAGTGGCAAGTCGTTTAACATTGCTAGCTAGAGCTCGTCATTAGGTGAGCTAGTGGGCTGATTTCGACCTGAGCCAAAGCTCTTAGCTCATGAGCTAGCCTGGTTGGCCAAACTACAACCCCAATTGTAACATTTGTAGCAGTGGACACCATCAAAGGGTGGGTCGGTCTTAGGAGTGACGGAAAAGAGAAAATAATAAAAATATAGAGCCTTGATGAACAAAAAACCACCTCCTGAAGGCTCGCATATATAGTTTGAAAACATGAAACTCAACTTGAAACATTTGAAATCTCATACAAGTTTTTCTTGAGGTTTTTTTTTTTTTCAAGTATAAATAATACATAATGCCTTACATGTTGAGTTGTGCTGAGTTAAGCTGAGTTTTTTCGAGTCAAGAATTTTGCATTGATTCGTGATTAGATGGAATTCTTCTCAATAGATGATGAAATATGGTCAAATCGAGTTGGCATGGGCGAGTCAACCTTGAAATAGGGTAGACTCTTAAGAGTTTCAACACCTGGTCAAGGGTTCCAGTACCCATAGGTGGTGAAATGAAATCCCACTACAGCGTGAGTGTGTGGCGGTGAGTGCAGGTGGGTTAACCAAAAAAAAGAAGCTTGAAATATGGTAAAATCTGCAAGAACTCTGATTTTGAGTAAATGAAAATCAACTAATTTAAAGTGCATCTGGACTATTCTTTTAATGGGTGAGATGATCATAATGCACTTCATCTATTCTCTCCCTTTTTTCTTTTGACTTTTTTCCTAAAAGGCATGGATCAAGTGCCATTTTTAGAACCACATGTTCGTTTGACATACAACCTGTCCTATAGATCAACCCACCATGACCATGGATAACTAAAAAATTACGCCAATCCAATCATCATGCCAGCAACACATGAATTTGGGTGTTTTTGGTGGGTACATGTGATTTCTATTGCATTTGTCACATGATCATTAAATGAGCTAGATATTCGGGTTGTCTAAACATCATGGTGGTTGGATGTCATGTCCACACCACATGGGCCCAACAATGTCCAACCCAACTAGTTTTGAGAAATAAATGCCTCTTGGTCATTTCTGTTAGGAAACGCGGAAGGTGAGACCCACCGGCCTACGTCCAACAATTTCACTACTCAAAAAATCCTTTCCCTTTGGACTTGAGATTTTACCGTCAACTCTATCAAAGGTGTATATTTAACTAATTTACCTTCTAGGATATTGTCATCTGTCAACTCTTTTATATACAATCTTATGTCAACTCTTTTATATACAATCTTACGATTATGACTTAGAAAACAAGTGAATAATAAGCCATTCATGTTTTTGTAATACAGGTATAACTAAGCTGTTTGGTTTTTCAATTTCTTATGAAATGTAAAGTAAATGAGCTATTATTATTATTTTCAGGTGTTTGTTTATATTAAAATCATTATTTGTAAATTAAGAGCCAAATACACTTATAAAGAATAAACATATAGTAAATTATAACTTTTAATTTTTACATTGTTTATACTCATCTACAGCCGTTTACCATTTACCGTTATAATTAAAAAACTAAAAGATAAAATAACAATAATTATTGTACTATTCAGCTTAATTGAAATGCAACCAGATTCAAATACTTCCCACCTATCCCAATCGTTTTTGGAATTTGGGTCATGTCCAAATGACCAAATGCCGGGTGTCACCTTCTACCCATACACAAAAGATAAATTCTCCTAGATTGAGATATTTTATCTCTTAATCATTTGACTATTTTACTTTAATTTTAAAAAGCCTCTTTAACTTTTAAATCATCCATGTGAAAGTTCCTTTAAATATGCATCATCCATTATATAGATAAACCTGGTCATTGAAAAGGACCCAAATCCAATGACTGATGTGGCAATGCATCCAACTAATACTCTACCAGAGGATCGAACCACCCTTTCACGGCCGCTCCTTCACATGCGTTGCACTGAAAAAATGAAGGGACGTGATTTGACTATATATGGTTTTCATTGCTATTGTCCGTATGCAAGACAACGATCCGGCTACGAACTGAATGTGGTCCACTCCTTCATTATCTTATCACCCTTCGTAGCTCGTAGCGGCATTCTTCTATCAGGAGAGGAAGCTGGGTTCTCACAAGTGGTGGCACGGCCACGTGTGTGAGTTCAAACTGATATTGAAACAGCCCCCACCGGTTTAGATGCTTTGTCCCAAAAAAAATCACACTGGATCGTACTATCAGGCAGTGTTCGAAATATCGGTATCGCGCTATGTATCGCACCCTTGGGATACAGATACGTATCGGTTATCGCACGGGATATATCGTTTGTATCGCATAATGTATCGCACTTTTTGGGAAACATGGGGAAACATTGGGGAAATGGTTGAATTTTTCAATGAAACTTCATGGATTGTTAAAAAGGACCTTAATACACACTTTTAAATCATAACATCTCAAAAAAAAAAGGTGCACATAATAAATTTTCTTTGTATAGGGTTCTAAGTCATGCGATGTTTAATTGAACTAATGCAATTGTATTTAAATTGAATGTATAACATTTATAAATGTATGGAAGACATGTATGAAAACACAACCAATTTATTGAAAAGCAAAAGAAATAAAAGTGGATAAATATACATATAAATGATAGGGACGTTGTGGCCTATACCGTTTCATGCGCTAGAAACTTAGATAGGTCCCACCGTGATGTTTGTGAGAAATCCATCCTACCCATTTGTTTTGTGAGCTCATTTTAGGACATGGTACCAAAAATGAGCCGATCAAATACTCAAGTGTGCTAAAAACGTGAAAATTGAATGTACACAATTGAAATATTCGCGAGGCCATAGAAGTTTTGAATCAGATAATATTTGTCTTCTCAGTTCATCTCAGTAGGAATGATGTTATAAATGGTATGGATGGCATTTAAACATCACTGTCGACCCAGGGAGGTTTTAACGGTAGGAATTTCCATACCCACCTTTTCCTTTAGTGCAGCCCACTCGAGTCCTGGAACTTGCTCACTTTTGGTCCCAAGTCCTAAAACGAGCTCACAAAAAGGATGGACGGGGTGGATTTCTTACAAACATTATGGTGGGCCCACCTAGGTTTCCAGCGCAAATTTCCTGCCAAAGGCTTTCCCAGGAAATCGCAGAAGTGGATCGGCTTGTGTACCACACATCACCTTGGTGTGTTGACATCAACAAGTTTTGTGGGTCCCATCATGAGGTATATTTTATATCCAAACTGCCCGTCCATTTGGCAAGCTAGTCGTAACACTTGAGCCGAAAAATAAGTCAGATCCCATTATCAAGTGGTCCACACTGCAAAACGTAGTGGAGGATTGAACGTCTACCATTGAAACCATTTTGGGGTCACAAAAGTTTTGGATCAATATGATATTTTTTTTTTCCCTCTTGATCCAGGTATGTGTGACCTTATGAACAGATTGAATGGAAAATAAATGTTACGTGGTTCCTACAAACATTTTAATGGCGAGAGTCATTGTTCCCACAGCTATTTGTGGTAAGGTCCACTTGAGCTTTGGATATGACTTATTTTTAGGGTCATGATCTAAAATGATCTCGCCAAATAGATGAAGGGAGTGGATATAATAATACATCATTATGTGCCCGTGTAACTTTGATCTCATTTGAACCATTTGTATTAACTCGGAGCGTCAGCGCTCGCTTCTTACAACATCACCTATGTGGTACATCAGTCAGTCTCGTGGGGTCCACCTTGTTGTATATATATTTTATCCAAGCCGTCCATTTATTTTTTCATATAATTTAAGAATATTATTCCAAAAACTAAGCTGATTTAAATCTTGGGTGGACCACACCAGAAAAATTAAGCAGATCCATATCATTTAATGGTAAGTGTTCATTAATAACTGTTTGATGTGGTGCGGTCCACCTGATATTTTAATGTGTTTTATTTTGGGCATGACATTATAAAATGGGCTATAAAAACGAATGAACGGAGTGGATCTACAACATATCATCAACATGGTCCCTATAGCAAGCGTACCACCCAATAAGTTAGTTTCTCATGTAGCACCAATCCACCAAGTGCATTTACGGGTGCATTTTATTTTATGCACCTAGTAAAAACAATGGGATCCACCGTGATTTATATATTTTATCCACTCCTTCAATCCATTTTAACAGAGATAATTTTTGGGCTTGATCCAAAAATTGAAGCACATTTAAAGCTCAAATGGATACGCACCATGGGAAAAGTGTCAATTGAACATATACCATTGAAAAATTCCTGAGGGCCACTGAATTTTTGGATCAAGCTTATATTTATGTTTTCCCTTCATCCTTATTTTTGTGATCTAATGAACAGGTTGGATGACATATAAACATCACTTTGTGGGGCCTGGAAAGCTTTCAACGGTTGAAATCATTATTCCCAACTTGTTTCATATGGTGTGGTCCACTTCGATTTGGATATGCTTCAAATTTGGGATCAACCCCTTAAATGATCTATAAAAACGGTTGGACGGCGTGGATAAACCACATACATTCACATGGGCCCCACGGAGTTTCATCAGTACGTTAAAGCGTACGAGCAACTCGGTACGCAATCGGATTTCTAAAGGGATTTCAGTGGAGGAAGCCGCATTTCGAAAGAGGGAAGAGGGTTCCGGAGATTCCGAACCCTAAAAATCTCAAATCCTGTCTTTAATACGCCCGATTTCTCGCCGAAATCTCGGTTGCGAAATCCCTTTGAAATCTTCGTTTTGATGCGAAATCTCCGTTGGATTCAAAGAAAAAATCAAGAGGGAAATCGAAATTACCTTTGTTGATGGAGTGGCCCATCAAATTCAACCTCCGATCATGCAATCTGAGTCTCACAGTACTAAAAAATCCTCCCTCCATCTTTTCCTCTATGTTTTTTTTTTTTTTTTGTTGGTAATTACGAACCCCACGGATCCAACGATGAGTGATGGTATCGATGATATCGATCATAATGGGGCGATATCCTACTATATATCGTGCGATATCGTCGATAATATCGGCCGATATCTGGAGTTGGGATTTTTTGGTATCTTCCGGAGGTTATCGCGAGTATATCGTCTCGTAGTGGTGCGATACCGATAATATCGGCCGATATATCGGCTGATAGTATCGATATTTGAAACACTGCCAGTGTTCGAAATATCGGTATCGCGTTATGTATCGCACCCTTGGGATACAGATACGTATCGGTTATCGCACGGGATATATCGTTTGTATCGCATAATGTATCGCACTTTTTGGGAAACATGGGGAAACATTGGGGAAATGGTTGAATTTTTCAATGAAACTTCATGGATTGTTAAAAAGGACCTTAATACACACTTTTAAATCATAACATCTCAAAAAAAAAAGGTGCACATAATAAATTTTCTTTGTATGGGGTTCTAAGTCATGCGATGTTTAATTGAACTAATGCAATTGTATTTAAATTGAATGTATAACATTTATAAATGTATGGAAGACATGTATGAAAACACAACCAATTTATTGAAAAGCAAAAGAAATAAAAATGGATAAATATACATATAAATGATAGGGACGTTGTGGCCTATACCGTTTCATGCGCTAGAAACTTAGATAGGTCCCACCGTGATGTTTGTGAGAAATCCATCCTACCCATTTGTTTTGTGAGCTCATTTTAGGACATGGTACCAAAAATGAGCCGATCAAATACTCAAGTGTGCTAAAAACGTGAAAATTGAATGTACACAATTGAAATATTCGTGGGGCCATAGAAGTTTTGAATCAGGTAATATTTGTCTTCTCAGTTCATCTCAGTAGGAATGATGTTATAAATGGTATGGATGGCATTTAAACATCACTGTCGACCCAGGGAGGTTTTAACGGTAGGAATTTCCCTACCCACCTTTTCCTTTAGTGCGGCCCACTCGAGTCCTGGAACTTGCTCACTTTTGGTCCCAAGTCCTAAAATGAGCTCACAAAAAGGATGGACGGGGTGGATTTCTTACAAACATGCCCACCTAGGTTTCCAGCGCAAATTTCCTGCCAAAGGCTTTCCCAGGAAATCGCAGAAGTGGATCGGCTTGTGTACCACACATCACCTTGGTGTGTTGACATCAACAAGTTTTGTGGGTCCCATCATGAAGTATATTTTATATCCAAACTGCCCGTCCATTTGGCAAGCTAGTCGTAACACTTGAGCCGAAAAATAAGTCAGATCCCATTATCAAGTGGTCCACACTGCAAAACGTAGTGGAGGATTGAAGGTCTACCATTGAAACCATTTTGGGGTCACAAAAGTTTTGGATCAATATGATATTTTTTTTTTCCCTCTTGATCCAGGTATGTGTGACCTTATGAACAGATTGAATGGAAAATAAATGTTACGTGGTTCCTACAAACATTTTAATGGCGAGAGTCATTGTTCCCACATGATTATTTGTGGTGTGGTCCACTTGAGCTTTGGATATGACTTATTTTTAGGGTCATGATCTAAAATGATCTCGCCAAATAGATGAAGGGAGTGGATATAATAATACATCATTATGTGCCTGTGTAACTTTGATCTCATTTGAACCATTTGTATTAACTCGGAGCGTCGGCCGTCTTCTTACCACACCACCTATGTGGTACATCAGTCAATCTCGTGGGGTCCACCTTCTTTGTATATATATTTTATCCAAGCCGTCCATTTATTTTTTTCATATAATTTAAGAATATTATTCCAAAAACTAAGTGATTTAAATCTTGGGTGGACCACACCGAAAAAATTAAGCAGATCCATATCATTTAATGGTAAGTGTTCATTAATAAGCTGTTTGATGTGGTGCGGTCCACCTGATATTTTAATGTATTTTATTTTGGGCATGACATTATAAAATGGGCTATAAAAACGAATGAACGGAGTGGATCTACAACATATCATCAACGTGGTCCCTATAGCAAGCGTACCACCCAATAAGTTAGTTTCTCATGTAGCACCAATCCACCAAGTGCATTTACGGGTGCATTTTATTTTATGCACCTAGTAAAAACCGTGGGATCCACCGTGATTTATATATTTTATCCACTCCTTCAATCCATTTTAACAGATAATTTTTGGGCTTGATCCAAAAATTGAAGCACATTTAAAGCTCAAATGGACTGCACCATGGGAAACAGTGTCAATTGAACATATACCATTGAAAAATTCCTGAGGGCCACTGAAGTTTTGGATCAAGCTTATATTTATGTTTTCCCTTCATCCTTATTTTTGTGATCTAATGAACAGGTTGGATGACAAATAAACATCACTGTGGGGCCTGGAAAGCTTTCAACGGTTGAAATCATTATTCCCACTGTTTCATATGGTGTGGTCCACTTCAGATTTGGATATGCTTCAAATTTGGGATCAACCCCTTAAATGATCTATAAAAACGGTTGGACGGCGTGGATAAACCACATACATTCACAGTGGGCCCCACGGAGTTTCATCAGTACGTTAAAGCGTACGAGTAACTCAGTACGCAATCGGATTTCTAAAGGGATTTCAGCGGAGGAAGCCGCATTTCGAAAGAGGGAAGAGGGTTCCGGAGATTCCGAACCCTAAAAATCTCAAATCCTGTCTTTAATACGCCCGATTTCTGCCGAAATCTCGGTTGCAGAAATCCCTTTGTCGAAATCTTCGTTTTGATGCGAAATCTCCGTTGGATTCAAAGAAAAATCAAGAGGAAATCGAATTACATTGTTGATGGAGTGGCCCATCAAATTCAACCTCCGATCATGCAATCTGAGTCTACAGGTACTAAAATCCTCCCTCCATCTTTTCCTCTATGTTTTTTTTTTTTTTTTTTGGTAATTACGAACCCCACGGATCCAACGATGAGTGATGGTATCGATGATATCGATCATAATGGGGCGATATCCTACTATATATCGTGCGATATCGTCGATAATATCGGCCGATATCTGGAGTTGGGATTTTTTGGTATCTTCCGGAGGTTATCACGAGTATATCGTCTCGTAGTGGTGCGATACTGATAATATCGGCCGATAGTATCGATATTTGAAACACTGGTTTTACCAATAGTACTCTAAGAATCCTTACCATCTCTAGCTGCAAAATTAGCAACTCAGGCTTGAGGTCTACCATGAAGTACCTAGCAATAATCAACAATGCCTACATAGACCACAATGAGTGCACAAACAATCCACACCACAATCACAACACCAATACCACAGCCATGACCCCACCATCACGACCTCCTCTCCCTATACCTTGGTAGCACTAGCATTATCAAAATTCATGATTTCTATCACAAGAACAGATTTCTCAACCACAATTGGTCCTTTAACTGTGCGACGCTTCTCATCTTTTAAAAGCAAAAAACATATACTATTCAGTGAAGGTAAAGTAGGTAAACCAAGAATCTAAGCCTGAGTAGGTTGACACTTAGAATTAAGACTTGCTAAAAATTCAAATATCCTTTTGTTCTCAACACTACTTTTATATCCTCTGCATCTATAGAACAAACACTTGGAGATCATCCGGGAAAGACAATTCTTGCCACAAACTACACATCTTAGCACAATAATTAGACATCGATCACTCCCTATGTATTAAATGACCAATCTCCTGATAAATATTGCAGATTTAAGCCACCTGGTCAACATATAACATATAAGCAGTTAACCAAATCTCATGCGCAATAGATAATAGAGAAAGTCCTTCACTAACCTCTGGTTCCATAGAATCTAGGAGCTAGGATATAAATAACAAATTGTTTGATTACTACTCTCCAAAGAAAGGATCAGTCATTGGAGGTTCTAATATACTATCATATATATATATATATATATATATATATATATATATATATATATATATATATATATCTCACTTTCTATTTTCCTCCAATAAGCATCTCGACAATTTTGGACCATTGAAGATGATTGTTGGACTCAAGTTTATGATTTATAATCTACAACTCAGGATTCTCAGAATGAACAATCAACCTCTCCATTTTGGAGTTAATGGGATCAATTGTCTAAAATGTTGATGATGAAGCCATATTTAATCCCAAACAATTATAATAATACTAAGTTTCAAAGCTTCTCACGGATCTATATCCGGTTATTGCTATAAATCAACTATAGCTTGCGACAATGTCAAAATAACACTCCTAAATTCATTAAAAAGATCCAAAAAACTATAACATGTGACAATATCAATCCATCTCCCCTTGCTTTAAGGCATATCATTTTTTCCATATGCCCTTTCTCCATTCCTTCTAAAGTTGCACATGCACGGGTTTATCCACGCTAAAAAGCAGTTATGACAGAGGAAATGTCAACTCTAGAGAAACAGGGAACATGGGTCTTGGAGTTGCTAGTTAGAAAACACTTTGTTGTCTACAAATGGGTGTCCACCCTCAAACATAATCCCAATTGCTCGATTACAGCAAAGCACATCCAATGTTAGAAGGGAACACCCATTAATAAGGATTGAACTACCAAGAGATGTTTCCTCTTGTAACAAAGTAAAACTCTTTGCGGATTTTGTTCTCTGTCATTACACTTTACAACCAGCCTCTTCATCAGCTTGATGTAAAGAATGTGTTTCTTCTTGGTGAACTTAGAAAAAGTATATATGTGCCTAATTCCCTGGGTTCCAGTTGCCTGAAAAGAAAGGAAATGTGTGCAAAATGAAGGAAGCAATTTATGGTCTCCAAAAGCATGGCTGAGAAGTTTACTTCCACTATTTCTCAATTTGTTTTTTTACCTTTGATCACTCCATGTCTATAAAGTGACATGGTGGCTCAATGACCATCCCAATTGTCTATGCAAGTGAAATTGTCCTCACAAGTGACAATGATTTGGGGATAGATAGGGTGAAGTTCTTCCTGGCCAGGATGTTTAATGTTGAGTTAGGGCCTTTGAAATATTTCCTCGGAATCGAGGTAGCTAAGTCAAAGAGGGGACCTTTATCTCGCACAATGTTTTAAATATCGTTATCGCATAATGTATCGCACCCTTGGGATACGGATACATATCGGTTATCGCGGGATATATCGGTTGTATCGCGTACTTTATCATTGATGTTGAGAAACATGGGAACATTGGGAAATTGGTCGAATTTTTCAATAAAACTTCAGGGATAGTTGAAAAAGACATCAATACACATTTAGCAATCAAAACTTCTTCTTTTTTTAAAGTGCACATAATAGGGGATTCCTTTGTATGGGGTCCTAATATATGTGCTTTCCAACTGAACTAATGCAAGTATATTCAAAGTCTATTCATATAATTTATAAACGTAAGAAGACATGTATGGAAACCCAAGCAATACATTCAAAAGTAAAAGAAGAATCATTAGATCAGGTTACATACATGTTTAATTTTGTGTTTGGATAAAAAGATTGCAACTGATTTGCGAGAAATTGAGAATTTTAGATTTCTCAATTTTCCGCAATTTAACCCATCTCCCCCAAGTCTCGAAATCAAAGTTCCAATGATTTTTCATGGAAAACATGAAGAATCATATATTTGTAATCAATTGTCACTGGTTTAACGTGATTTATAGCAAAAACATGTATCAAAAATTGAAAATGCTTCTAGATCAAATAGGTGGGAATCGTGGGATACATCAACACTACTTGTGTATTTCGTATCACACAGGTGGGATAAAAGATATATCATGAGATATATCGGCTGATATCGTCGATATTTAAAACACTCTCGCATGGGAAACGTGTTCTTGATCTTCTCGCAAATACAAGAATGTTGGGTGCTCGAGCAATGGATCCTCCTATTGAAGTGAAATATCACTACCTTCATGACAATGAGCAGAAGCCATTCATCATCTATGGGTGTGCCGTTGTTTGGTTGGGAAGCTTATTTACTTAATGATAACCAATCCAAACATTGTCTATGTGTGCTACTAACTAGTTCATGCAAGCACCATGACCTCACCATCCCGAGGATGCCTACTGCATTCTTTTCCATTTAAAAGCTACTCCAGGAAAGGGTTAACTCTATTATAATCATGGTCACTTGAGCTTTAGTGGGTATTGTTATGTTGAATAGGAAGGATCTTCTAATGATAGAAAGTCTACATGTAACTACTTTATGTTCTTTCGCAGCAATCTAGTAACTCAAAAGAGTTAGAAATAGACAGTGGTCGCGCACTCCTTTGTTTAAGCAGTGTATCACCCAATGCTCGTGTTGCATGTGAAATGTATGGCTTCATTCTCTCCTTTGTGAAATGTGGTTTGGTGTTCCTAATCATGTTCCCTTACATTATGAAAATCAAGCTGCGATTTACATCACTTCTAATCCAGTTTTAATTGAGAGAACCAAGCATATTGAGGTTGATTATCATTCTATGAGAGAAGATTTTTGCCTAAGTTATTGTATACGCCATAACCAATTAGCTAGTTGATAACAAGTAATATCTAACTCCAACTTAGGGGGAAGTGATCCAACTTAAGCAGGATTATAGGAGATTCCATGGGTGTGATTCCAGGTGGGTGTTTAACGGTGTTGGGTACCCCTACATGTACTCGGTATTGGGTACTCCTGCATGTTCTCTCTCTCTCTCTCTCTCTCTCTCTCTCTCTCTCTCTCTCTCTCCCCAACATGTACTCAGACAAAATTGGTTTTTTTTTTTTAAGCATCAAATTCTATATGAGTTCTTTCTTACTGCATTCAGACTTTGTACACTCTAGCCTATTCTTGCAAATCTTATCTAATTGCCAATAAATTTGCATCTTGTTATTATATCTTGTAACACCCCGGATTTTTCCTAACTTGGCAATGGAAGCCCTTGGACATAGAACTACCCTAGGACCTTATTCTGTTGGAATTAGGACGTGATTAAGTTAAGTATTAACAGCTTGGATCACTTTATATACAAACTACAAAGACCCAAGTACCACCTCAGGCAGAAAATCAAATAGGACCAAATCCTTTAGAAATTAGACGAGGATTAACTAGTGTTAAATTAGATTACATGCGAAATCAACACTAATCACTTTAAATACGATCTGTAAGACCCAAAACTTGTAGAATAGTTGACGATAGGTTACCCTAAAATCTAGGATCAATCTCATTACCCAGTTGCTCTCGGGAGCACATTGAAACTCCGTATCGGATCTGGACCGCACGTCGAAAGTCCGAGTACTACGAAATTATATAGTTAAGACCGCCTTGCTGGGCTTGACAACCATCTCGGAAATCAAGTCCAGATAGTGTCCCGACGTAATTCGCTTGAGCCCGGAGCGAAGAGTGTGAGAAAACGTGGTTTTCTTGAGAAATGAATCTAAATTTAAGTAATCTGAGACTCGTCACTTGCGAGCCGAATATAAGCAATCAGACCGTCAGAATCTGACCCAAATACACCCTCGGATCAGGAGAAATTTCTCATACATGGCAGTGTACTTGTAACCTTGATCGAGTTTCGGTGACCGTTGAACTGAAACTGGTCCGCCACGTGTGATCTGGGAACCCGACTGGAAAGAAAACTTAACTCGACCTAGATCCAAGGTCAGTGAGCTTAAATCCGACCTTTGGCTCAAGGGGGGGTTCCAGAAGTGCTCCGTTGAAACGGAACAGCCTCTCTTTGGACATAACCTAAGTATACCTTGGCCCTGGGGCCATTTCCATCAGTTTTGGGCCTATATAAGGGCCTTAAGCCCTCACTCTCTCATCCCATACGAATTTGGGAAACCCTAGGAGAGAGAAGAGAGAAAAGAGAGAGAAAGAGAGAGAGAGAGGGGTGGAGTTCATCCCTGGGATTCAATCCCATCATTCCACAGACTGAATCAGCCCTTCCGTACCGCTCTACCGACGATACCGATCCCGTTCGTAGGTAAGAAAACCTAACCCTAATCTGTTTTCGGGTTTTAGGTAGTGTAGGTTATGAAATAACTAACCCAACTCATGCTATAGGTTGATATACCTTCGTTGACGAAGCCTTAGAGTTTCTAGCGAATTCGTTACGCTTCTACGGCGTAAGGTGCGGACTTTAAACGTATAGGTTATGGTTTTCAGGCTTTCATGTCGAGTTAATGATATATTACTTGACGTGGATGTTATTGCACATGTACAAAAGTCTTTGTCGTTTTCGTTTTCAAATATACGTTAACTATGTTAAATATACTGTATTCCTCGTATTTGTAGAAAATACCGTATACGTATGAAATACGGATTTGTGCTTGCCATGATTAATTGTTGTCTATATATGCTAGATGCATGTGTATCAACTTCTGGGTGAACGGATTAGCCTAATACCTGTTATATTAACATACGTCGTGTATGTACAAGTTGTAGCCTAAGTGTTTGTAAAATTGTTTAAGTGAGTATAAACTATGCATTAGTGTATGCCACGACTAACCATCGTGGATATGTGATTGTTGTATAGGCGGCAATCCTTTGACGAAAGGACTTGCCCTAATACGTATTCTAACTATTACATACCATGTATGATGTAATGTGCAGACTAAGTGTATGTAAAAATGTCTGTATGAGTAAGTGCTTCTAAATTCTTCTCTAATTGGGCGTTGAGATAGGATTCTCAACTACCCTAATGATGTGTATGATTTCCTCCATGTACCGTATATTATGGTGTCTGTTTATCTATGTAATGCATATGTATAAACTCATGTTTAAGTTGTATTCCATAAAATGCAAAAACAAAGCTGTGAAGGGTGATGGGAGAGTGGTGTAACGATTCCGTGCAACAGCCCTGGCAACCCTAAAGCGGACATTATCGGACCTTTGATTATATGATTTGCAATCTTGATTCATAACTACTTTAACTATCTTTTAGAATATTTTGTTGTAATTGAATGTGATTGGGGCTATTGTATAGTCCCGGCAATCGGTAACAGACCTTGATTTTGTGGCTGAGGTCATTTCGCCACAAAGGACACGTTCGATGAATCCGAGTCGTACGATGGTTGTTGACAGTGGTACCTTGTCAGTTACTTCAGCGTACGCTCGTACCAGTCAAACTTGTCTAATAAACCGATGGGCCTATTGTGTGTTCACCATGTTTGGACGCTACTGCTTGAACCTAAGGTACCAAACTTACCAGTGAAACCCCGTTAACCTTGGTACCTCGATCCGCTAAGCCTCATGAGTGGGACATGGTGGTATGGGACACTGTGGTCGAGTTGTTGGCCTACGCTGGGGCGACGAGCCTCCCCGTAGTGACCAGTGAGCAACCAGACTCGTGAACCGAATACGGTGGCATAGGACACTGTATTCGAGCTGTCGGCCTACATTGTTTTAATGACAAAGCCGTGATGGGTGATGGGGGAGTGATGTAACGATTTCGTGCAACAGCCCTGGCAGCCCTAGACGTGCCCTTTGTAGTGACCTCGAGCGTACTCTGAGTCTACGTGGAGACGACGACCCTTCCGTAATAACAAGAGTATAAACTAGGTCTGCACTGATTTGGTGACGAGCCCTTTGCAGCGACCTATAACCGTAACATCGTATGAGACTAACTAGGACTGACGACCCTAAAATGGATCAATGTTTGGGAAATGATATAAGTGAGGTACCTTAGTTTCCTAACCCTACTGTATGCAAAGGATTAATAAGAACTTGGTAATCATATGTATGCACCGCATTACGCGTGCGTTCAGGTGTAGCAGATCAAGCACCGAGGCAGTGTTGTTCATGCGCGAACGTGAGATGAAGTCGCTGAGGGAGCGTAGGCGAGAGCATGCATCATACATTCATACCAGTCTTGCATTAACAAGAGTACTTAGGGATGTGTGATTTACTGCTTTATCATTACTGCTTAACTGAATTGATAACATGTTAACCTTTGCTTTATTGTTCCACTGAGTTGATCACTTACTCCCACGTTACGGGACGGTGTTGTACACACCAACCAGACCCTGTTTGAGTTTCAGGTGATGGCGATGCTTGCGAAGCGGAGCCGGACTTTTATGATGATGAGGAGGGTTTCTCCTTTATATATCTATCAAACGGGTCTATGTAGACCATCTTCGGATCGACGGGATTACAGGGATTACTTTAGTTTGCACTTTTGGAACACCCATGTATATTCCTTCTGTTCATTTTTGGTGTATACATGTCTATATTTAACCTAGTAACTTGTTCATACTCTGGAGACTTACAATAGTTTATATATTTTATATATCTATCACAGTCTTCCGCTTGCGTAATTTAACTGTCTCTGGAGTATGATATGCTGTTTTGGTATAATCTCATTCATGTTTCAATGCACTCATCATAATCAGCATTATCTATGTTGCATAAGTGATGCGTTGGAACTCGGGAGCTGAGCTTTGCTCGACCCCCGATTTTCAGGGCATTACATATCTTGAGCCAAAAGGTTTGATTCTTTTGGTTTGAAGTTTGTATTATAAACAATCTAATATAGATTTCTGACGTGCTTCTAAACTATCTCTTTGTTCCCAACTGCTAGAGCTGTTAGGATTTCATGCTCCAATGTTTGATTTTCACACGAGTGTGGTCCTTGAATATCGATTCAACAAGAGCTTTGTCTCGATGAAGTTATTTTCATAAATTAACTCCATTTTAACTTTAACTAAATGAACATTGTGTCATTATTTCTACCCTTTCAACTTTAATGACGAGATTAGGAACATAGTCGACCATTTGTTATTGGATACTTTTGATAATTTTACGATGTGGGGTTTAACTCTTCAAAATAGTTTACTATTTTCTTTGAGGTTTCTTTGTAAGAATTATTTGGAGTCAATTTCCTACTTTGCCTATCAGTTGAGGTTCGTCTTCTTCTAAATGAGGGCATGAATTATGTAGTTTCAACTTTCGATTATTTGAATTGCTTTTAGATATTTTGGGATGTTTCCCATGCACATGAAACACAAGTAGCCATGAAATTTTCACTTGACTTGATATGCATCACTTGTAAAATCCCTCTATCTTGTATTTCTCCTAATAAAGATTTTCCTCCCAATTGAAAAAGAAAAATAAGAAGACATTTTTCTTTTCAAGTAGGGATAACATACCGTGCCCAAACATATGCAGAAATTGAGAAATGACTCCACATTTCTTGAGTTCAAGGACATATAATGGACATGGTTCCTCCCATCTATGATGTTGGCACGTAAGGGCTTGTTTGGATGCCACTTACAAATAAGTCATTCTCATTTTATTTAATCGTAATTAAGCATTAACGATAAATTTATTGGGCAGGGATTTAAAAACATAACCAACAATTTATATAAACTATGATCCCTACTACATAATTAAAGTTAACTAAAATGAGATGAACTAATTTTCAAGCAGCAACCAAACATGCCCCCAAGGGATTCCAAAAATAAAGAACCTACTATAACAAGATGTGGCAAAACCGTATGCTACAGATAGCCATAAAGTTCTTTTTTTTTAATCAATTATTTGCGAATTTATTAGAAAGATAAATAAAATAAAATAAAAACAATACAACATCCATCAAGCCAACAAATAAATCCCATGTACAAAGAGAAGATCTATGGACCCCTTTCGTTTCAAGAGTCTGGCAAAATTATCTGCTCTCTCATAATATAATAAAAGTTAATATTCACGGCGCCATCTCTAGATCATTCAAAATAAAGTCTAGCTTCCCCAGTTGAGGACATTTCTCTCAAACCCAAGCAATTGTGGAACTTGAACGCCCTTCTACCACAAGATTGCCTCCTGCCCAATTGACAAAGATCTTCCACCCTAACTTTAATTGCTAATAAAATTCTGCTCTTTTAGAGTTTTAGATTGCCACATTCCCCAAGAAGGCAAACTTAATAATAGAAGGCTCATCCATTTGGATTCCAATGCTCAACTGCCAGGGGCCCCGAAAGAACTCCCATTTGCATTCAATTTCCAAATGAAAGAATAAATCACAGTGTAGACACCATTTCCCATCCACATTCACATTCAACTTTCATTACTCAAAAGTACTTGGTACTAATATTGACATACGTATTGTGCATACAGTCAAACATCTGGGTTTTCAATCATAACACACAAAAAAAGACATACTTTTGGCAAAGGGGTTCTCAAATGAATAGCACGTATGTATGGCATAGTGCAGTATTCTACCCATACAAGCAGATGATGATATGTATCCAATAATAATGGCAGTGAACTACAGCCTATGACCAGGGATTGACGACTCACCCAAGTCAGATGCAACTTGTTTGAGCTGGTCTAAGTCCAATCCAGTTCGGTACAGCAAGTTAAGCTTGAGAATAGGGGGTGACTCAACCCGACTCCACCAAGTCACCCCCGGCTCAGCCAAATCTCGACTAGACTCAGGACAACGAGTCGGACGGAGTAAAAAAAACATTATTACGACTGTTTGAAATGCTAAAAAGATGCAAACTTACATTATTACGACTGTTTGAGCCTGATTTTGCCTCACTTTGTACTCGTGCCCTAAAATGGGCTGGAAAAATGAATGAACAGACAAATAAAAACACATACATCATGGTGGGGCCCACATACCTTTTACACCAGCTAGCTAGCTGGCTGGTGTAAGGGTCACCAGCCAATCCGTATCAAGCCACAATTATATATGCTTTTTGCTTAATATAAGTTTTCTAATTCCATTTAAAAAAAGAAAAAGAAAGAGAAAAGAAAATCTCCGGAGTGAGTAGATGGATCAAATTAATTTAATTATCTAAATATCTTGTTTGGTCGTTGTTTGATCAACGGTTGAAATGAAACCATATATAATGACTAAAATAAAACAAAAATATCTCTATTAGGCAAATGCTAGGATCATTCAAACAAATTGGTTTGAGGGAATATTATATAGTGCAAACGCTTTCACACTATTCTAATGCACATGCTAGTTGTTTGAAGCCCTTTATAAGCCTACTGTCTACCCCTTCTCCAGCATTTTGCTCAACGCATCCACCACTACCACAAATAAGAAGGGGAACAAAGATCCCCTTGTTGAAGGCCCCTTGAGATTGAGAAGAAACCTTTAGGTAGGGTATTAACTAGGACAGAAAACTTCGCCAACCAAATGCACGTTTGAATCCATCTTCTCCACTTTTCCTTGCATCAAAGCCTATCCAACATGTAGTCCAAAAACTCCCAATTGATATGGTCGTAAGCTTTTTCAATGTCTAGTTTGCAAACTATGTTTCTTGTACCGGCCTTATGACACGTGTCTAAGCATTTGTGTGCCAATAGTGCACAATCCAAGATCTATCTCCCTGCAACGAAGGTGCTTTGAACATTAGATATGACATTGGAGAGAACCGTGCAGAATCTGGATGCCAAGAGTTTTGCTAAGATTTTATATGGGCTTTTGATAAGATTGATAGGCCCGAAATCCTTTAGGCTCTCTACTTCTTCAGAACAATAGTGATGAACGAGTTGCCCAGCTCTGAAGCTAGCTGACCACCCTTCGAAGAATTTGACTACAAAGTTGAGAACATCTTCTTTTATTGTCCTCCAAGTTTGTTAAAAGAACGCAAGCGATAAACCATTCGGGCCTGGGGCTTTGTCCCTTCCCAACGCAACCACCGCTAGTTTAACTTTCTCTTCCTAGACCGGATTTTCAAGGAACTTAGCTTTTGTGGCAGATAGATGATTAAACCCCAAGATGTCCAGCATCAACCTCCTCCAACCATCACTAGACAACAAGCTTTAATAATAGAATTCTGCTCTTCTACCACAAGATTGCCTCCTGCCCAATTGACAAAGATCTTCCACCCCAACTTTAATTGCTAATAAAATTCTGCTCTTTTAGAGTTTTAGATTGCCACATTCCCCAAGAAGCCAAACTTAATAATAGAAGGCTCATCCATTTGGATTCCAATGCTCAACTGCCAGGGGCCCCGAAAGAACTCCCATTTGCATTCAATTTCCAAATGAAAGAATAAATCACAGTGTAGACACCATTTCCCATCCACATTCACATTCAACTTTCATTACTCAAAAGTACTTGGTACTAATATTGACATACGTATTGTGCAGACAGTCAAACATCTGGGTTTTCAATCATAACACACAAAAAAGACATACTTTTGGCAAAGGGGTTCTCAAATGAATAGCACGTATGTATGGCATAGTGCAGTATTCTACCCATACAAGCAGATGATGATATGTATCCAATAATAATGGCAGTGAACTACGGCCTATGACCAGGGATTGACGACTCACCCAGTCGGATGCAACTTGTTTGAGCCGGTCTAAGTCCAATCCAGTTCGGTACAGCAAGTTAGGCTTGAGAATAGAGGGTGACTCAACCCGACTCCACCAAGTCACCCCCGGCTCAGCCAAATCTCGACTAGACTCAGGACAACGAGTCGGACGGAGTAAAAAAACATTATTACGACTGTTTGAAATGCTAAAAAGATGCAAATTTACACTATCCAACCTAAAATCTGCCCAACTGTGGAGAGAGAGAGAGAGAGAGAGAGAGAGAGAGAGAGAGAGAGAGAGAGGGGAAGTACCTAACACCACCGCCAACAACTGCAACTGATTTAACAGAACCTGAAAAATCAAACTCCCGATCATTAGGCAAATGCACTCTCCTCTTTAAATACATCTACATATGGCACTACCAAATTCCCCATCGTCCAGTCATAGTGGGCGGGATTCCCAATGCAAATTCAAAATGGGATTCTGGGATTTTGAAAAATTCCACCATTTCGAACGTAAGGTTTGGGAACACTGAGGCATATGATTATGTAAACATGAAATGAAGACATGCATGTCGGAACCCTAGCACGATAACTGTTGACGACATGAAAAGGAAAAAATAAATAAAAATAAAATAAGGGCGCGTTTGGATGCAAAAGCGAACTGAATTGCGATCAATACGGTTCTAATCGAGAGAAACCTGCGACGATTATATCGTTTACTAGCATTCGCAATTGAACCAAAGACGAGCATTTTTACTTCAGCGGATTCGTAATTGCAATTCGATTCGATAGTGAAGCCAAACGGACCCTAACTAACAGCATGAGAGATAGAGACAGAGCAGATGCCTTTCTTATCCTCTTTGGCGGGTGAGGCCATGGCGGGCTTTCTCTTTTCTGAAAATGGTGTGGGATGTTGTTCTGAAAAGAGGGAAGAGGATGCTGGAATGGAATGAGCATAGAGAAAAACTTTGATACTCTGGCAGAGTGAAATGGATGATACGCACGCACTTAGAAATTGCATGCGCCTACGGGAACTCCTGGTTCTGAAACACCCTTTGAAATCCTTCAGTTATTTTGGCACCCTCGATTCAGAATCTTCTGTAAGTAAATTAGAGCTGGGCATCGGACCGAGTCGTATCGGATTGAGTCCAACTCGACTCGGTTTGAGTTTTGAATGGCCTAACCCGAACTCGGTCTGATCCGGGACCGAGCCTGGATCATCTAACTTGACCCAATCTAGATTGGGTGCGTCGGCGGCCTCACCCAACTAGAGCTGGGCATAATGGACCCTATCCGGTGGATTCACGGCAATAAAAAAAAAAGACTCGCATATTTAGTATGTCTCGATGTATCATCTTCTTTTTCCTTTGTTGGTGCATATGGAAAAGCAAAACCCCTTAAACAACCCAAGGTGTAAAAAAAAGACTACGTTGAGGTATTATACATTTTTATATTTATTATAAATCTATAGGAATTGTATGGTATTTGAATCTAGGATCAGCTTATCGGCTCACTAAATCCAGTACAATTGTATGATATTTCCAACATGATGGATGGTACAGATCGATGTTTTAGACTCACCAAATCCAGTACAATAATTTACACCTTAATACTGCGAACGTGAGCTGGAACAGATGATCATTTGACCCATAACTGATCCGGACTTAGCCAAATTCGATCAGCTCAACCCTGTTAAAAGTTTTCACAAAAAGAGAGCCAAGGCAAACCCTAATATCTTGAGGCCTGCTGTTGCAATGCTTTATGTTAGATCTATTGTGAACATTAGATGTGTAACGCTAGGTTAGGCTAAGGACGAAAAATTGAAACTAATCTATGATTCAGGTGTTCCACACCAAAGTAAACAGATGTAAGAGAGATGTATGTCCTTGATTCTTATAGGGACCACTGTAATGATTATATAAAATCTACTATAACCATTACATGCCACACTATTATTTAGACATAATGTCCAAAAATTAAGTTCATCCATGAATCAAGTGGAAAATAGTTTGAAGGGTGAGCATTGTCTAATATACTGTTTCAAATTTTTTGGCCCACTTGAGTTTCTGATGGTATATCTTTGGGCCATGATCTATCATCGTATTGCATGCCTTTTGAGTTCTGGCTCGGGTGGATTTTACATCAATAGGTACCGAAATAACTCTTCTCAACGTGCTCATTATTTAAATTTCAAGGACCAACCTTACTGAGTGTGTGAGATCCACTCCAACCATTAAATGTGTAATCCTACTTCACACGTGTTAAAAAAATTCACAATTACTCTTATTTCAAGTGGGCCACACCAAAGAAAACAGTTAGGAGAGAAATATCCACCATTGATATTTTCAGTCCACCATAATCATTATGTACTACAAAACGCAGGCGTAGGGCATAAACAGGAGGCCCATCTAATATTCAGGTGGGCCACACAGAAAGAAATAGTTTGGAGGATGTTTGTTGTCCTGTACTATTTTCTATAATATGGTATACATAAAACACACGCCAAGCTGATTTTTAGGTGCTGGGCCTAACTTGGGGTAGCACACTTATAGTTGGGTGGATTTCCTTAAACCACCATGATGGGCACACCCTAGCCGGCAATCCTTTGACTCACAGAAAGTAATTTTCCCTGCTAGGACTTAGAAATTGAATTTTAAGCTTCTCTTTTAAACTCATACAAGTTGGGCCAGACCTCTTTTAAACTCATCAAGTAAGTTGGGCCAAATCGATGGGTAGACATTTTAGTCTAAGCCCGTCCTTTTTAGAAATGAACCTTTGATTTAAGCCTGAGCTCAACCCTCGGGCTAGATATTCCAGCCCAAAGTCCACTTGAGGTAGGCGCCTACAAGCCTGATCGGCCAAACCGACCCATTGACAACCCTGGATCTAAAGGAAGGTAGGGGAATGTAAATTCCATAAAAGTTGATTTTTTATTTTTATTTTTTTTAGGAATTTTGACTAAAATGACCTCATGGTATTGCTAAATGCACCAAAAAGCAGGCTTTAAAAAATATAAAAAATCTTTCCATTGCCTCCAGTAGTTTTTTTTCCCTAAAAAAAAAGGACAAATTTACCCATATGCTTTGTATCAATCACTAATATGGTTTTTGTGTGGTGGAGAAGCTATGTATCACTCATCCCGGGGCAGGATGTGAATGGGAATTGTCATTGGGACCACTAAACGGTAGATACAATCTATTTGTTTTTCTTTACAGCCTTATATTTATATGGGAAGATGATAACATCACACTGATATGATCTCTCTGTGGACCACAAAGCTCAATAATCTATAACGGTATCCATTCATTAACAATTATTTTATTATAATGTGGTCTATATGAGCGGCAAATGTTGGTCATTCTTCCAACCACAACCTTTCATGAAATTTCAGGGATAATGGAAGGAGTGGATTCCACATATAGGTAGTGATGGGCTCCACAAATAGTGTAAAACTCCCTTAGATAGGGGCAACCATTGCCTTGTTTAGATGTTGCAGATGGGCCTTCTTCTTTCTTGGAAAAGTTACTGTCACGCCCCAAAAATTGGAACCCGAGTTGGCCAGGCCCGAACCCGAATTTCGGGACTGTGAATTGTATTTATATAAATATTCATCGCAACCCACATTATTTCATGCATTTTCAAGGCAATCAGAGCAACTAAAATGATACTAATCATTGTCATTAAATATTGTCCACTAATTAATCCTTGAATCTTTAATTACATTGACAAAAAAAAAAAAAAACAATAACAACATACATTGAATTTTAATTAATAAGGATAAAAGTCTTCAATGTTGCTCAACTGATTCTTCATATACAAATCCTGCAGAATAATCTATACGGGTGTGAGCGCGACAGCTCATAAGGTCACATCCTTTCCAAAATTGAAAATTTTACGTTAACACAAATACAACTCAATAAAATAAATAGGATTAATTACGAGTATTGAATCATCATTTTACGTAACAACAATAACAATTTATTTTCCACAATAACAAAATAAGGCGATACAGTTATCTAAAATCATTTTTGGTTCAATCTGGGGCAGATCACCCGTGTGTGTTGATCCTTTTAGGGAATGGCCCTCGACAGAGCACTTGGTGAATAAACTTTTAGGGTAAATACACATGGCAGAGCACCCGTGTGTGTTGATCGTTTTAGAAAATCGCCTAGGGCAGAGCACTCGTGCCAATCCTTTCGGGAATAACCCTGGGCAGAGAACCTATACCGTGCTGATCCTTTCGAAAATGACCCTGAGTAGAGCACCCGTATCAAAATAACATAATGGTCCTTTCAGGGCAGATCACCCCATAATATAATTAAAAGCATTTAACAATAATTAAATGAATTTATTTCACATATTATAAGTCAAATAAATGCATTCTACATCACGTAAAACCAAAATCAAATTACTTAAATCAACAATTTGAAATAAATAATTAATGAAATAAAAGTATATAATAATGTAGTCTTTTCAGTCGGAAAAATCACCTACCTGATGTGTTGAGTGGAGGTTGAATGGTATAGTTTGGACGTTGCAAATTGGAGATGGATCCAATGAACGGTCGAGATTTCCCGATTTATAGGTTGGCTAGAAAACGGAAAGAGAAAGGAAGAAAAATCGAAGAGGTTTCAATCTGCATGGATTGCATTGTGGAAGCCTTCAAAATCCCTTACTACAACGAAAGCTAGGTGGGTCAAACGAGATGTTTGTGAGAAATCCATCCCGTCTAGCTACTTTGTCGGGTCGTAATAATACATGATTCTAAAGGTAAGATAGATTTAGAATTTAGGTAGGCTATAAGACTAGAAACAGTGGGGTTGAACGTTTGTCGTTAAAATCTTCTTGGGTTGATGGTGAGCAGTCTGGATTGTTTGGTGGGTTCCGCCCATGAAGAATGGTGGAAGAAGAAAGATGAGAGTTTGAATGGGAGAGGAAATTTGGGAGTTTGAAACGAGGTGGGTGTAGGACCCACTACGTTTACCAAAGGAGAAGGAAGAGGGAGGGTCTAACGAGGAGTGGGGAGAGGTGACGTGCTTTTGCACGTCACTGCAGAAGAAGCTTTTCTTTTTCTTTGTTTTTTTTTAGAGAATGAGCCCCACAAGAATGACGTGACAAATCCACACCGTTCATCAGTCTTGTCGGGTCAAATTAGGGCGAGGGCCTAAAAAATGAGGGTCATCCAATGCTCAAGTGGGCCACATCATAGGGGATAGTAGGATCAAGTATCCACAATTAAAGAAAAAGTACAGGTGTTACATTCTACTCCCCTTAACAAAATTTCATCTCCAAAATTTACTAGACTAATGTTTGTCGTCGAATCTCATAGAATGTATGCAATTGACAATGCTTGCATTGGTGTTTCCTCTAGTCTTGTCATTCTCTTAAATGATGGTTGATATACCCAAGTGTTGAAATTTGCTCTTCCTTTGGTGGTGTGGTAATGTATCATTGGGCTTACGTGAGTGTCGTGAAGACCTATGATGTTGTCACTACTGTCATTGTTGATGTAGTTGTTGAAATTGTCGGCGTGGTAATGTATCATCGTAAAGTTGAATTATATTGTCCGAGGGTGGTGTCGTGGCCATGTGTATATATGGGTTTGAGGTCGTGGCACATGGCTCCTTAGACATGTCTGTTGATGCCAGGTGGTCTAACTTATTGACGTGTCTGTTGAGGTAGTCCTAAAATATCCCGTGGGTGGCCCTTGCTATTGTAACCACGGTGGAGGTCGTTGATGTAATTGTTGAAATTGTTGTGGCAATCCTTATGGGTACAACGAAGATAAGCTCAATGAATGGTTGTGCTGAAGAGTAAAGTGGAGATTGTCGGTGCATGAATGGCAACCCATTTTGTGGAGGTGACCCATAAACTTGCTTAGGTGGTCCTTGAATTTTATGGTTGGCGAAAAGGAAGGGGTCGTGCATAGACATGCAACATGGTCTTCATATCCACAGTTGTAGCAGGATTTTAACAGTAGGGATGTAGAAGTGTGATCATAGTTAATATAACCAAAGCAACCTAAAAATACTTTAGGTCCTAGCTACTCTATTTGCAAGTGATCCAATATAAAGGCATCAAGTTCAAGCGTTCATGATAGAGTGACATGACTCAAATTGTTTACAAGTACAATTTATGATCGGTTGAAAATATGCTTCGCAAAATGTTTATTAGATTTCCAATGAAGGATTTGGTAGCTGGAGTTGGTATACGTGATGGTTTAACAGGGACGGTGCTAAGATATATATTGAAGTTGAAGTGCAAAAATTTATGATGTTGAAGGCACTGTTCCACTTAATGCATTGGATAGTTTTAAACATTAGATTGGTTTAATTTAATTTAATTTTATTATATATATTTTTTAAGTAGTATGTTGAAGATTTTGTAGGATTGCAAGGAAGATTAGATGATTTAAAAGACTTACACAAGAAGATCAAGAAAATAAAAGCTGTGATATGTACCAAGGTTGTTGTGCAAAAAAATCAGATTTTAAAGACATTGTTCCTGCTAATGTTTCTGGTATTTTTAGGTATTGGATTGGTCTAAAACTTTTTATAATGATGCATCTATTAGTCTATTATAACTCTATAAAAGTTTAGCTTAATCTAAAGTTTACAAAAAATCCTAAAATTTAGAAAATTAGGTCTGCCCAAAAGCAAACGATTTCTGACCAGTATACATATAAATTAAAATCGGTATAAGAGAAACCTAGACTTATATTTTTATATTATTTTTCTATAACCCTAAACAGAGTTATAATTAATTAGTTATGATTTTTATAATTCAGGTATTTTCTACTTACTATTGCTATCCAACGTATCGTAGTAAGTTAAAAATTCTTTAAAATTGCTTAGGGTTCAGTTTTGGGTTGTTAGTTCAATGTCAAGCCTGATTAATATCATATTTGATGTCATACAGATACATAGGGTTTACTAAGTTCATATTTAAAAAATAAAAAATAAAATTTCACAAAAGCAAAAATCTTATATTTGGTTCTCTAATTCAATCTCTATCATAGGCCCTCAAATTGATTCTAGCCTAGGCTTAATCTAATCGTTAGTATAACATACATCTAAGGTCCTTTTGAGAATCTAAAACCTAGGCTCTGATACCAATCTATCACGCCCCGAAAATCGAAACCCGAGTTGGCCAGGCCTGAACCCGAATTTCGGGACTGTGAATTGTATTTATATAAATATACATCGCAACCCACATTATTTCATGCATTTTCAAGGCAATCAGAGCAACTAAAATGATACTAATCATTGTCATTAAATATTGTCCACTAATTAATCCTTGAATCTTTAATTACATTGACAAAAAAAAAAACAATAACAACATACATTGAATTTTAATTAATAAGAATAAAAGTTTTCAATATTGCTCAACTGATTCTTCATATACAAATCCTGCAAAATAATCTATGCGGCAACATACATTGAATTTTAATTAATAAGAATAAAAGTTTTCAATATTGCTCAACTGATTCTTCATATACAAATCCTGCAAAATAATCAATACGGGTGTGAGTGCGACGGCTTGTAGCGTCACATCCTTCCCAAAATTGAAAATTCTACGTTAACACAAATACAACTTAATAAAACAAATAGGATTAATTACGAGTATTGAATTATCATTTTACGTAACAATAATAACAATTTATTTTCCATAATAATAGAATAAGACAGTACAGTCATCTCAATCCGGGGCAGAGCACTCGTGTGTGTTGATCCATTTAGGGAATGACCATAGGCAGAGCATCAGTGTTAATCCTTGTAGGGAATGACCCTCGACAGAGCACCTGGTGAATAAACTTTTAGGGTAAATACCCAGGGCAGAGCACCCGTGTGTGTTGATCGTTTTAGGGAATCGCCTAAGGCAGAGCACCCATGCTGATCATTTCGGGAATGACCCTGGGCAGAGCACCCATACCGTGCTGATCCTTTCGAGAATGACCCTGGGCAAAGCACCCGTATCAAAATAACATAATGGTCCTTTCAGGGCAGAGCACCCCATAATATAATTAAAAACATTTAACAATAATTAAATGAATTTATTCCACATATTAGAAGTCAAATAAATGTATTCTACATTACGTAAAACTAAAATCAAATGACTTAAATCAACAATATGAAATAAATAATTAATGAAATGAAAGTATATAATAATGTAGTCTTTTCAATCGGAAAAATTATCTACCTGATGTGTTGAGTGGAGGTTGAATGGTATAATTTGGACGTTGTAGATTGGAGATGGATCCTATGGACAGTCGAGATTTCCCGATTTATAGGTTGGCTTGAAAACAAAAAGAGAAAGAAAGAAAAATCAAAGAGGTTTCAATCTGCGTGGATTGCATTGTGGAAGCCTTCCAAATCCCTTACTGCATCGGAAGCTAAGTGGGTCCAACGAGATGTTTGTGAGAAATCCATCCCGTCTAGTTACTTTGTCGGGTCGTAATAATACATGATTCTAAAAGTAAGGCAGATTTGGAATTTAGGTGAGCCATAAGATTGGAAACAGTGGGGTTGAACGTTTGTAGCTAAAATCTTCTTGGGTTGATGGTGAGCGGTCTAGATTGGTTTGGTAGGTTCCGCCCATGAAGAATGGTGGAAGAAGAAAGAGGAGAGTTTGAATGTGAGAGGAAATTGGAGAGTTTGAAACGAAGTGGGTATAGGACCCACCACGTTTACCGAAGGAGAAGGAAGAGAGAGAGTCCAACAGGGAGTGGGGAGAGGTGACATGCTTTTGCATGTCACTGCAAAAGAAGCTTTTCTTTTTCTTTATTTTTTTTAGAGAATGGGCCTCACAAGAATGATGTGACAAATCCACACCGTTCATCAGTCTTGTCGAGTCAAATTAGGGCGAGGACCCAAAAATGAGGGCAATCCAATGCTCAAGTGGGCCACATCATAGGGAACAGTAGGATCAAGTATCCACAATTAAAGAAAAAGTACGGGTGTTACATTATGATCACACATTGTCACAATTATGATCACACATTGTCACAAAGTACGGCTCCACAAACGGTGTAAAACTCCCTTGGATAGGGCCAACCATTGCCTTGTTTAGATGTTGCAGATGGGCCTTCTTCTTTCTTGTGAAAGTTACAGTCGTGAGACTTATTGCCACTCCCCCTCGGCGTCTCTCCAGCATCTCTTTAGTGTTTCTCTTTGACATTTGATTCTCTGGCATCTCCGATATTCTTTGGCATTCGTCCTAAAACTCATCTTCATTAAAATTCCATCCACTACTTCCACCATCATAATCGTACATTATATTTTTCTTTAGCAAATTTGTCCTCTTTTTTCCATATTCTAGTATCTCTATCATCCCAATGAATTACAATTTTAGTTGTAATCGAGGGTAAAACTTAAATACTGGGTCAAGGTTATCATATGTTAAGGTTTACGTTGTGACATGTTTAATGTTTAGGTTAGCATGTGTTAAGGGTATAGGTTATCATGTACTGTGGACATAAATATTTGCAATGGTCGTGGTTATCATTCATTGTGGGTTGAGGTTGTTGACCTGTTTTACAAGGGTCAAGATTATCATCCATTAAAGGTCGAGATTGTTGACTTGTTCAACAAAGGTCGATGTTATCATTCATTAAGGGTCAAAGTTGTCAACCTGTTAAGCAATGGTCAAGGTTATCATTCATTAAGTGTCAAAGTTGTCAACGTATTGGGATGACGACCCCAACCATTAATGGATGATAACCTCGGCTCTTGCCGAATAAGTCGAGAATCTCGATCCACCCTTAACAGATGCTAACAGAGACCCTTAACATATGTCAACCTTAACCCTTAACACATCACAACCTAGACCATTTATGTTGTAAGCATAACAATACACCGTCAATTTTTTATTGTAGGTAGATTATGGCTATTTGACCCATCCTATGCTATTATGATGGGGAATGTGTGTACGAAAAGGGGAGTTTCTCGTACATGGGTGGCGAGTTAAAAGGTCTTGTTTTAAAGAATGAAATTACGTACAAGGAGCTTGTAGATAAAATACATGAGATTAAGAATTAAGGTTGTGTACACTGAGGAAGTACATGGATTACTCCATCCACATACAATCAAAGACAACGAAGATGTCCTCGCATTTATGCTCTTATGCGACAAGAGTCTATCTTCTTAGATACCACTGTGTGTAGAGAAAGTGAGGCGTACACTTATTGTGAGGTGTACACAGGTTCTCCAAGCAAGGAGCACACACCCTCCAATACATTTGTGGATACTATCTTGATATTTAGTCTATTGTTCATTGCAAGGCTCGTATCCTAGTTCGTACTGTTTCGTCGACTCCCGCGATCCTTCCCGTTGAAGTCCAACAAGCCGCGGCCTATAATTAATGTTTGCGAGCGACCCTAAGTCGTATCCCGTATATTTGAGTCGGCTTAATCCGAGACTTGTACCATTGTGACCGCACCGTCGCCACGGTTCTAACGGCGTCTTGCATACCGATCTGATACCCTGGCAGGGAGATGTATGCCGGCGTCTATTTCAAAGAAACGCCACACATTTACGAACCCAAAAGAATCTCTACAATGTGTCCCATCAATCAATCACTCAAATCAATCAATCAATCACCTCATGCCAAGTACAAGAGCAACCCATGCTTTCTTTATCCACGAGTCAAGCAAACCCCAAAAGTCAACAAGTCTTTGACCTCACCCATCACTCACCTCACATCCATCACCCATCACTCTCTCTCCTTACAACCCTCAAGCAAACCCCATAAGTCAACAAGTCTTTGACCTCACCCATCACTCACCTCACATCCATCACCCATCACTCTCTCTCCTTACAACCCTCCCCCCCTCTCTCATTTCTCTTCACATTTTCATGCAACCAAAAATGGTGCACGTCCAAGCTCTTCCATGAGAGGAAGTGAGTTGTGTGTGGCCCACTTTCCACCCCAAAAACTTTCATCCTAGCTATTCATTTCTTATCTTCTACCATCAAAGTGAGACACAAGGAGATCAGCTTTTTAACGGACCAAGAAGATCGAACAATGGGTGCTTTATAGGCTAGATTTTAATGTTTTGATGATGGCCAAGTGAGGCCTACCGACTGATGGTATGGATCTCATTTTGAACCCTAGGTGTGGCCGATAGCCCACCTTGATTCTCATGATTATTCCATGATGGGGCCATTCTCCATGGACCCCATCATGTTGTTTATTTTCCTTGCATAAAAAGAGGTCATCTAGACAGTCTATTTTGGGTGGAGAAGAAACCTCCACTGTTGATCTTTGATTTGGTGGGCCCACATGTATTGGGAGCCACTTGATGTATGATTGAATGCAAGGGAGGGCTCATAGTGGTAAAGCCTTCCATCACTCGTGTCCCTCTTTCTCTCTCTCTCCCTCTCTTTTTTTCATTTTTTTTCTTATGTGATGATGTGGTCGTGCGGCCCACCCGGATGTTATGTGATGATGTGGTCGTGTGGCCCACCTGGATGAACCCCATCTTGATGTATATATTACCCACGCAATCCAACCTTTTGGTGGCCCACGTCTATGGGTGGGGCCCACCTCAAATGTATGTCTTATGCCCAAACTGTCCAGCGTCCAAGGACACTAGACATGAACTAAGAAAACAAAAATATTAGCTTGATTCTCAAGCTTTGGAGAGGGTTGCTCATGCAGGCCCCACCTTGACATATGGATCCCATCCATGTCGTCCATCCCTTTCCCTAGACCATTTTAGGCGTTGGGCCGAAAAATGGGGCCAATCTGACTTTCTAGAGGGCCATACAATAGAAAATAGTGTTTCTCACTGTTAAAATCCACATGATATTTCCACACACAAAAATATATTGAATATTGGGCTTGTTTTGAGCCATAGGAGCCATTGGGTGGAGTGGATCCTCCTAATGTGGGCCCCACGTACAAAAAACCCCAGAAATTCCATTTTTCAAAGAAAAGAAAAGAAAAGATTATATATATATATATATATATATATATATATATATATATATATATATATGCAAATAGAGATCTTTATTCTTTGCCAGAGGGCGTGTGCAGCGGCATGCGGCTTGATAAGGATAGATAGAGCAGACCCATGGTCCCAGCCGTGGGCCCCACCATGATGTGTGTTTATCATCCACACCGTTCATTTGGTGGGCCCCTTCTTGAAGTGGGCCTCCTCCAAAAATCAGCCCTATCCGGAACTCAAGTGGCCTACACGGCAGGAAACAGTGTGATTGAACGGTTGCCGTTGAAACCCTTTTCTGGGTCACTGAAGTTTTGGATCCATTATGAAATTTGTTTTTCTTATTCATCCAGGTCCGTGTGACCTTATCAGCAGATTGGATGGTAGATAAACATTATGGTGGGTCCCACGTGAGACCCACTAATGATGTATGTGTCTTATTCACACCACCGTCCACTGCCGTGGACGGTGGAACCCACCATGTATGTGTTTTATCAATGCCGTCAAGGTAATTGTTGGACGGCCAGTAGGCCCTTCCCTTGATGTCTGTGTTATATCCAAACCGTCCATTTAATTGGTGGGCCAGGTGTGTGGACCCTACCATGATGGATGTGTTGCATTCTAACCATCCAACCATTTTATCGGGTAATTTTAAGGCTTGAGTTCAAAAATAAGACAGATCTATGATTAGGTGGATCACACTATAGAAAACAGTGGGTTTGAACGTCCACCATTAAAACCCCTTTCAGGTCAGTGTGACCTCATGATCAGATTGGATGGGAAATAAATGTTATCGTAGGCCTTGGGAATTTTAATGGTGGAAAATCATTATCACCACATATCTTTGGTGTGGCCCATTTGATATACATATGGCCCATGTGATGTGGCCCACTTGCCATACGAGGGCCCATTGTGATATATTCAAGGCCCATGGGTTATATCCCATTGTAATGTACATAAGGCCCATTGGTGCGGCCCATTGATGCGGCCCACTTGTTGAATATAAGGCCCATGTGATGCGGCCCATCTGATGTATCTAAGGCCCTTGGGTCGAGGCCCAATGAGATGTACTTAAGGTCCATTGCAATGTGTAATTCCGCCATGGTTTGTGTAATGATATTTATGGGGGTCATGCCTTGGGAGCAATGTTGGTTTGACGTCCACATTGTAAGAATAATGTTGGTTAAATGTCCGCATTATAACTCTCCCTAAGGCCCATTGATAGGCCCGTACTTGTTATGTGTAGGCTATTTGGACTAATCTTCATTGTAAGAATAGTTCATCACTTTATAACATGCTTAGTATAGCTCCATGATTCATGCCCATATACATCATATGTATGCTTGATATGAGGAATGTTTGATCATAGCATGAGCCATTCACGAGACTCCTTATGAGACGAAGTGCCCCCAAATGAGCGTGTGGTACGTGTAGGATTGCTGCATGATTTGATGGTGTGACTCATGCATCCTGCATATGTGTGACTTGATCATCATACGCCTTAGCGACATCAGGGCCCTGGCTCCACAGGTACATCGTGGATGGCCGTATCATATACCGAAAATGCTTGGTTCTAACACTGTGGGCACTTAGGATGTCCATGGGTGAAAATTTCATAACCTTTTTAGTACCAGGAGATGCTCCAAGGTCTAAACCGAGTAGATACACGAGTGCCCGAGTGCCGAATACCAGTAGGCCGCGTCTCCCACTGTGTCATGGTCGGTTAGAAGGGAGTGTGACCTTATCTGCCCGAGTGAGGGGGCTATGAGCTAGGCTGAGTTTGACCAGCTCGCAAATGAGTCCGCTATCAACGACCCGAGTAGGTATTGACAGACTACTGGTCAGGCAGATAGTGAGGTTTATTCCGCTCGATGGGCTGTGCGGCTAGGGAGGCGGCAGTCAGTGTGAAGTGTACTAGACTCTGGTGATATCGAAGAGAGAAAGTGTACGGATATGTGTACTTGATGAGTATTGGCACGCTTGCTTTGCATCTCGCATATGACATTTGACTACATAGGCCTCGCATCGCATGGTCTCGGTATGGCCGATAGCATTCATACCTTGCATTATATAACTTTGGTACAACTGATAGTATTCATGGACTTATCCGCATAATTTTGCATTATTCTGATATTGTATACTTGACACTCGCCTTGCATACACACTTACACCACCCTCTAAGCTTTTGTAAGCTTATGCACGACCGTTGCATGCAGCTGTCGTTGGATCGCAGCAGCGCTGAGGTAGGAGTGCGCATCAGATTATTTTGAAGTTTTTGATAACCCTGTATTTCCCTTTCCGTATTGTACTTAAAGTTTTTGATATAGTGGATATATGGTGATGTGGTTTTGTGACTTGGTTATGCTCAATTACAAAAAATAAAAATAAAAAATCATACTGAAAATGCTCCTTGTAGGATCCTAGGATCGGAATCTGGCATGTGAGTACCGGAATCCGAGAATGGGGCACTACGAAGGCTGTCGGCGTTGGATTCGATGATCGGGAATTTTGTGGGCCCGTTTTCCGAGTTTGGGGCGTGACATTCATAATGTCCCTAATCTTACTCCCGTTCGTGAATCCATGACAGTAATGTTAAACAAACAATGCCCAACGGTTGTGATCGAAGATATAAATATTCATGACCCTTCAAGCAATGATCCATGCCATGATTGAAGAATCGACGGTTGTAAGGTATCATCATTTTGGTTGTTGGATAGTGAGGATGCAACATATATTCATGACACTTCAAGCAATAATCCATGCCATGATTGAAGACTCGACGATTGTGAGATACCGTCGTTTTGGTTATTGGATAGTAAGGATACGGTAGATATTCCTGAAACTTCAAGCAATGATCCGCACCATGATCGAAGACTCGATTATCATGAGATGCCGTCGTTTCGGTTGATAGATAGTGAGGATGCTACAAATATTCCCGGCCTTTTAAGCAATGATCATTGCCATGATCGAAGAGTTGATGATCACTATATTCTCATTCATTCAACCAATGCGCCATGTCTCGATCTTTCGGTTTAGTTTGCTTCGTCATCTATTAACCTGAACTAGGCTTATCGTCAATGAACAATATGTAGATATTCCTGAATCATAAAATCAAATAACACATACTCTAGTGGATATTGTGGTCACTTCGTCCAGTAAAGATTGTCAGAGATTGACAGTTAGAGATTGGGGCCGAGGTTATCATCCATTTAGGGTCAAGGTTGACAATCAGTAAGCATGGATTGAGATTATCATCCATTACGAGTTAAGGCTGACATAAGGGGACAATATTGGTTAAGATTATCATCCATTATGAGTTGGGGTTAGCACCTGAACCGTATGGGTTGAGATTATCATTCATTAAGGGTCAAGGTTACCATTGACAGTTTTTTCTCCAAATTGGTGACATATAGCTCCTAATAGCGTGCAGATGACATCTTCTCAAAGAAATCCTGGGCCATGAACATTCAATGGATTGGATCTACCTTATGATGAGCCCGGTGATCAAACAAATCCAACATCGTGCATTAGAAGAGGTTTGTTCGAAGCTTCTTTTGTAAGCAACCAAAATTTGTACCGACTTGGGATCAACCATCAATCGTGCACACAATCTCTGTGGGGCCGTCCCTGTATGTATGTGTCTGATCCATGCCCGTATATCTAATTTATGAATATTTTAAGGCACGTTCCCAAATTTCAACCATATCTAAAATTCCAAACTTTTTTGGTCCACCAAGAGGTTTTCAATGTTAGCATGAGATTCATACTTTTTCTTGCGGGCTGGTCCACTTTTTCTCTAGATATGCTTCAACTTTAGGGTATTGCATTGACATGAGCTCATAAAACAGATGGATGGTGCGGATTAAAGACTTAAAACACAGTGTGCCCTACAACGTCACTCAACACACTGTGCAATTGCCAATTTCGTTAGTAAAAATTTAGAAAATGGATTAAAATATTTTGAAAACGCATAGATATGGCAATACTACAAGGCCATTTCGGTCAAAATCCCTTGTAAAATTCCTTCAGAAGCAGGAAAAAGAAGAAACCGGTGCTGGCCATTCATTTTGTGGGCGAATTAGAGCTGACGTGCCATGACACCAACCCCATTCCATTCGTATTACAACTACCTTATAAAAAAAAGGGCGCGGATTAGCTACTGACAGGTTGAGTAGCGAGACTCGCCACTGAAGTGCCAAGTTCCGTGGCCACCCCATGATGTATGTTCTTTCTCCGCACCTTCCATCCATTTGGAGAGATCATTTTAGGGCAATATCTAACTAATAAGTTAAATCCAAAGCTCTGGTGGACCCAGCACAGAAAATGGTGGGGACAGTGACACTCACTGCTAAAAACTTTTAAAGGATCAAAAGTTTTAGATCAAGCTGATATTCATGTTTTCCCTTATTTCACGTCTTTTTTAACTTTTGAAAAGTTGATTCAAATAAATATTACGGTGGGCCATAGGATAGTTTTAACGGTGGGAATTACTCTTCCCACTGTTTTCTGTAGTGGGTCTACAGATTTTTATCTGCCTCATTCTTTTGTTTATGCCCTAAAATGATATCTCAAAATGGATGGACGGTGTGGATACAACACATATATCATAGTGGGGCACACATAACTTGGTGACCTCACTTCAGTAGCCGACTCGCTACTCAACCTGTCAGTATCTAATCCGCGTCGTAAAAAAAAGCAGAGAGGGGAGGGCTTTCAAACACCTACATTGTATATTTGCAAGTACACCTCTCCTCAGAGAAATCCCAGCAAGCGAACGTACGAAAACTGAAAATGGCGTTGGCAGCTGCTGGCGCTGGCATAAGAAGCAATGCTTTCCGCTCTTCTCTTCCCCGCTTCCTCACATTTCCTTCTCCTTCTCTCCGAATCTCCTCTCTCCCTCGCCGTCTACCAGGTACCCTTTCTGGTTCCATTTCTACCCTTTTCTGATTTCCTTTTTAACGATGTTGGGACTCAGTATCATTATCATACATGTTGAGATGGCGCGATTATTTGGATCGTCCGTGTTCCCATAATCACACTGCAATTATAATTCTGACCTTTAATTTCTGTAGTTGAATGTGATCCATTGAAAGTTTTCTTTTCAAATTTCTGAATTTGCCTGTAAATACTGGTGGTCAGAACCATCTGTCCACCTCTAGCATATCAACAATAGTACTTTATCATCATTTGTTTTTGAAAGTTAGTACTTTGTCATCATTGTCATCCAGTCTGCCTAAATTAACAAGAAATAAACTACATACGGGTAACTTTTAATTGTTGTAAAGGGTTTACGGGTAACTCGCGGGTAGTGTTTGCACGGGAAATTTCACCTTTGAGTGAGTTACAGCATTTCACCACACTTGTAAACATTTCAGAAAGGATAGTCGTTTGGATACCTGTAAGGGCCTGTTTGGATGCTTCTACGTTTTTTAAGTTGCAAGTGACTTAGAGGTAAGTCACTTACATGCGAAAGTCACTTACGGATAATCCTATTTGGATGTAAGCTGTAAGTCACTTACAGGTAAGTTAGTTTTTGTATATTCACATCGACGCAAGTTTAGTGTAGGTAATCATTCCAAAAGGTTATAATTACATAAAAAAAGCTTGGCACCAAATATACAATTTTGTTAGGCCCATCTAGATAAGTATTTAAGCCAATTCTTATGCTAAACCAATCATCAAGTAGGCCATAAAAGTGAGCCCATGGATTTAATATACCTATAATATAGAGCAATAACTCAATATAAGAATTGGAAGGAAACTATAAATATGGATTCTTTCGGGGCCATTGAAGACATTAGATTAGCCAGAATTCCAGAATCATCAGATGTTGATAACAACACATTTATAGAGCTGGATTGTATGTGATTCAAATTGTTGGAAGCAACTCCGCTTTCTCACTCAATGCCAATCTTGAAAGCTTGAATAGAGCCTGATCATTATATAACTTTCGGGGCCCACCAAATAATCAGATATTCCCACATATCAGAAATAAATAAGGAACGACATCTATCCTTAAATCTACTTAATTGTGTAATTTGAGTAACTAATCAGAAATTAAATGAAAATGAATTTTAATTCCAATCAATAATCTCAACATTTAGCAACATACATATTTATGCAAAAAATGTGGTCCACAATAATCAGACACATAATTAGATACTAACAGATAGTAACCCAGATCACATAATAATAATACAAAAAACATAACAAATCGGCAATGAATACAAATAATTAGACAATAAGGATTCTTGTGTGGGGGGCCCTTGGTGGGATGGACCACACACAAGATGGTTTAATAAAATAAAAATGGTCCACCTTAATGGGCAATAGTTAAATAAAAAATTAAAAATATAAAGAGCAATGGTCCACCATGATGGACTAGACCATGGGACTCACCTTGATGTATGTTTCATCAGTTCATTATGAGGTATGGCCCGGAAAAAAAGGATCCAAATCTCAAACGGGCCACACCACCAGAAACAATGGTAATTGGATGTGCACCAACAAAATTTTTTGTGGGCCACGAAAGAGTTGGATCAAGCTTATATTTATGTTTTCCCTTCATCTATGTATGTGTGACCTTATCAATAGGTTGGATGGCAAATAAACATAACGATGGGCCCTATGTAGTCTTTAATGGTGGACGTTCAATCACCACCGTTTCCTGTTATGTGACCCACATGTGATTTGGATTTGCCTCATTTTTTTGTCCAAGCCTTAAAACAAGATTGCAGAACTGATGGACGGTGTGGATATATCAATACATAAGGTGGGGCCCACTGTCACGGCCTCACCGAATTGGGCCCGATTTAAAAGCAAGAAAAAGAAGAAGAAGCTTGTAACCCCAACAATCGGAGAGAGGTGCATGGAAATTGCAGAGAGAGAGAGAGAGAGAGAGAGAGAGAGAGAGAGAGAGAGAGAGAGAGAGAGAGAGAGAGAGAGAGAGAGAGAGAGAGAGAGAGAGAGAGAGAGAACTGATTGTAGGTAGGTTGTTAGTGCAAGTCTCCCCCTTCCCCTTTTTAAAAAAATCTGAACATTGGGCTTCTTAGTCACTTACAGGTAAGTGACTTTTCATCCCCAAACCCCCTGCAGTTTCCTGGAAGATTTGCTTGTAAGTCACTTACATATGAATTTCTTCCCCTAAACACCACCTGTACGTCACTTACATTTGACCCACTTACAGGCATACAAACAGGCCCTAAGATTTTAAGTTGTAAGTCGCTTTCACTTGAAGTCGCTTACATGTCGCTTGTTTGATTGTAAGCAATAATATCATTTACTGGTAAATAGTTGTGTATTCACACTAAACACAACTTGGAGTAGGGAATTACTCCAAAATCTTCAAATCACATAAAAAAGTCTGGCATAAGAACATCATTGGGCTGAGCCCATCTAGATGAATCTCTGAGTTGATTCTGAGGATAAAACAATCATCAGGTGGGTCACAAAAGCGGGCCCACGGATACAAAATACTAATGTGGAGCATCTACTTAATATAAGAAACAAGAAATGAAAAAGATTGATTATAAATCCAAGCATTAGTCTTAATTACCATAATCCAAAGCGTGCAAAAAGGATGGACAAGATCGTTTATAGAAAATACGTCTAGTCACAGATGTTTAGGAGCTTCAAATTGCTACGATTTTTACAAAGTAGCATGCAAAAAGGATGGACAAGATTGTCCATTGAATAGAGGTCCAATCATAGATGTTTAGAACCATCTAATCGCTGTGGGTTCGACAAAGTAGTGGAAGAAGAGTGGATTAGACCTAATTGATGGTCCATATAGGTGATGTGGATGGCAACAAGCCCAAATGCAATTAGTTACATTGGAAGGTTCCCATACATGTAGCCCAGTAGATTATAAAAAAATTCCTTGAAAGTGGGGGAACTTTGGCACATTGTGCCTGAGGTCCATGCAATCACCCTTGGCCCATCGGTGATGTGCTCCAAGACAATGCTCGGGTGGATGATCTAGGGCATACATTTGGTGTTCCCTACACTAGGTTTGACAACTGTGAGAATTTCTATTTGATTCATGAACATTTATTGGATGGTTAAAAACGAAAAATATACAACGATCGTATCTCCACATACAAGTGTCCATGATCAAGTGATAGAGGGGTGCACAATCTAATTGATTTTATTTGATAATAAATGTTGTGTGTACAATTTTGTGATTGCCTACAGATCAAACATCATAGCATTCCAAGGATCAAGTTGGCCGTAGGGGTGCACACAGTTCGGTTTGGTCTGGTTCTGGGGTGAAACTGGAACTAAACCATTCCCAACGGTTCCAGGAAAACTAGAACCAGAACCGAACCGTTTGTACCTTAGAATCGAATTGGAATTGCATCGTAAAAAATCAGTTCGGTTCGGTTCTAGGCTTTTTATAAGCCAACCCAATTGCATGGATTTTTTTTTTTTTTTTTTTTAAATTTATAATCCAGCCCAAACTCATCTATTGAAAATTTTGACAGAGAGTAATCTTGTCATGGTTTGTTTTTATGACCCTTTCGTGTTCCTAAAATGATTTTTCTATCAATGTTTATTTGTGTTGTGATTCATTTGATGAATGGAATAGTTTTTTTTTTTTTTTTTTTTTTTAATTTTTTTAATTTTAATTTTTAAAATTTAAAATTTAAATATTTATTAAAAATGGGGTCCGGTTCTAGGTTCGGTCCTACGGTCCGGTTCACAGTCCGGTTCGGTTCTACAAAACCCCAAATCGAGAACCGAACCGAACTAACTGGTTCTTTGATTTTCGGAACCGGAACTGCAACCGGTGCACTTTAGAACCGGACCAAACCGTGCAGTTTGGTCGGTTCCGATCTGATTTACCAGTTCCATGTGCACCCCTAGGCCGTATCAAGCGTCAGCTTATTATTTGTGGGGCCCACCGTGGATCGTATATGCTATCCAGTCCCGTTAGATTAATGGGTCTAACTAGGTTGATTGGACTTTGAAAAAATGGCCATTCCAAGGATCAGGTGGCCACACCACAAGCAATAGTTGGGATGGGGATACTCACGATTATTTGTGGGGCCTGCTGTGGACTGTACATGCCATCTAATCTAGTCAGATGGTTCAAGTGACCAGGATGATTGGGATGCAAAAAATAGGCCATTGCATGACATAGGTAGGCCACACGACAAGGAGCAGTTGTGATGGGTACACCCACCATTAAAACTACCAGATTGTTGGTGTAGCCCACCTTATTTTGATATTGGCCTGATTTTTGGCACCCAAGGATTGAAAAACAGGGACCTAACGGTAGATGGATTGGATGGCTTACAAAAATCATGGTGGGCCGGTGTGTGCACCGTGTTTTTTACAATTGTAGAGGGTACTGTACCGTTTCCTTTAGAGAGAGAGAGAGAGAGAGAGAGAGAGAGAGAGAAGGAGTCCCCCCCCCCCTGCCCAGGTTAACCAAGCACAAAAAAATGGTTATCTGTAAGTACTTTACAACTTAAAGCCAAACAGGCGACATGTAAAACAGTTTCCACCTGAAATTCATTTAAGGTGTAACTTGTTTACAGAAAAACGTTCTGTGCATCCAAACGACCCCCAAGGGCTTGTTCGGTAGACACCCAAAATAAAGTTCATCCATTTAGTTAATTGTAGGTATGTGTTAGAGGTCATATATATTTTTTGGTAAGGACTAAAAATAATCTTGATAACCAATGGCCACGATCTCCAGTACATAACTATGATTAACTAAGATGTCATCAACTCATTTTTAGTTGCCTACCAAACAGGCCCTAACTTATTAAGTAACAAGTTTTGCCATTATGGCATTCTTGAAGATATAATCTAGTAGCGTTCTAGGGGGTTGTTTCTGTGGTTGTAATATCTTACTTAAACTCTTCACACATGTAAACTATTTCATTCAGTCACTTTTTGGCTAATTGGTAGTGTTTGCCAGGTAAACAATATTATTTATTTATTATTATTTTTTTTTTTTTTTTGTGTTTGAGTACTATTAAGAAGCTGTTATGAATTAGAAAGTGTTGTTATGAATTTGAAGAAATTGACCATTGGGCTGTAAAGACTTGAGAGGTAAACTGAATCTCATGTTTTAAAATGAAAAACTTCTGGGTATGTTTGTGTGGAAACCAAGGTATTTACGATACAGGTTGTAACGGTTGTTATGGCCCTAGTAATGACCGTTACGGTCTCTCTTTTTATTTATTTTTTTATTTTTTTTTATTGAAAGAAAAACTGGAAAAGCTTGTATCTGCCCTGTAACGTTGAAAAAAAAATCTGGAAAATATGTATTTGCCCTGTAACAGACATTATGGGGTTGTTATGACCTTTACAAGGGGTGTAACGGGCCGTTAATGGCGATTACTGGTCATTTTTTCCCATAACAATTGTTATGGCCGTTACGACCCTGTAATGTGTAACGGTTGCCACTGTTACCTTTACGGCTTTATGTAATAGTCTTTATGTCACACCATGGTGGAAACACTTCACAGGCTTTTCTCCCCATCCAAACACATGTTATAAAGTGTATATAGGTGAAGCGTTTACAATCCTTTACCAGGTTTGTGGAGCGGTATTTTTGTAAATATATAGCCATTTAGAATTCTAGAATCCTCTCAGGTCTTCTAGAACCTTCATAAGTATGGCCTGAGAGACTTACAATTATAAAGACCACATATTGTATTCATTGTTTTCATCAAGTATACGTCTCTTTATTATTTTACATGATATTGAGTGGGCTCTTTGATCCTATTCTTTTCTCCTTTCTCTTTCTAGCTTCCGATCATAACTTCTTTTAAGATTTCATATCATAAATAGTATTAATTAATTAATTTTTATTATAGATATATAGTACTTTTTTATAGATATTTAGCCTTGGCAATTGTTGAGATGGCACTCTAATAAAAATCAGTTTCCCTTCAAAAAAGGAAAAAATTCTTATAGATATATATTAATTTTATTGATGATTTTACAATTAAGCAAAAGCAGCTTACCAAACCATCTTTTCTCAAACTATTATTAGTAAATTAACTAATCCTTAATCAAGTCATGTATGAGAGTACTAAACTAGTAACCATTAATCAAATACTGGAAGCTACTCAAAATGTTGTTCAGACAGACTTTAGAGTTTAATAACCATGTCCCATCCCATGTCCCAAGTTCTTATGCTGTTAATCAAAACAAATTCATGTTTTCTATACCAATTGTGTGTGAGTGATCTAGGGTTCAATCCCTGGTGCTGTTACCTTTAAATAAAAAAAAAACTTTATTCACTCACCATCATCAAATTCCATCCTCTAATGCATTTCCATCATCATTATGGTCATCTCCCTTGTAGATGTATTGTTCTTCTTCCTCTGTCTCCTTGGAATCAATCTCCTCTTCTTTTGGCTCCATATTTTTATGCCTTTGTAGTTGCCATCTAGTACTTGGAATTGGCTGAGGGTGTTGAATGATATCATCCGGATCATCAAAGCCAAATAATCATCATTGTGCACTTGATTCTTGCTTTCTTTCACAGCTATCCACTCACTTCAATCATCAATGCGATGCAAAGAGATAGGATTGATGTTTCTGTGGTTTAGGAATTACTCTCGAAGCTGTTGATTTCATTGCACAACAACTAGATCATGTAGCTGCAATTATTTATCTTATTCCCCTTTTTTGTTGTGGATCTGTGACGGAATCTGGACCGTTTTCTGACTTGTTTCTATTTTTTGGGAAAAAACCTTTAAAAATTTACCAGAAAATTCGAGAAAAATCACCATAAATCTTCTAAAATCAAGCTCTTCCATATCCCATACATTTCTGCTTCAAATTGCTACCTGGCCATACCACCCTGCTGACGTCATCTGCACGACTGGTTGACATTGGCAATGGGCCCCACTATCACGTGTGTGCATGCACAAACACACACACACACAATTTGGGAGAAACTATATAGTGCTTCATAGGAGTACACAGTTACATACAATTATATATGTTCCTCCAGTATTGGGGGTTATGGACTGACTCAGAGGACATTCAGTGACACATCTTCATAGAGATTGGAAGTTGATGTTTAGTAGGGGTAAAATTCAGTTAAACCGGCCTGTACTTGGAGTCTTCCCTCAGTTCCTGGTAGCTTAGTGCTGATAGTTCTTCTATTGGGAATTCTGGTAAATTTTGCATGGGAGCCATCTTGAAGGATAATGATGGTGATATCATAATGATGTTCTCTTGCCCTGCTAGACTGGGAGATTGTACTGAAATGGAATCTAGAGCTTGTAGAGGGCTTCATATCTCTCCCCAATATCTTCTCAGGAACTTTAACAGTTTGCGTATATACCAAAACTGTCATCTCTTGTGCTAATATGTGTATACTGAGCCTTGAAGTTTGCTTTCATTTCTTGAAATCCATCCTCCAGCTTAAACATTTCATTTTCCTATGTTTTAGGAGCTAGGCCTATAGCCAGCTCTCTTGCCAAGGGATCACGTGTTCTCTGCCTCCCATTTGTTCAGTGCTTTCTTCTTTTATAGTTTCTTTTTTCTATTATTTTGCTGTCATCCATAAAAGGAGTACCTAGTCCTTTTCTCTGTGCAGGGATCATTTGGTTGTCCCTGCACTTCATTTTTCTTGACATGCTTGTGGGGGTATCAAATGTTAACAGTAGAGAAAGGAGACTATTTATGTATCCAACCATGAGCTTCTTGTATGAGAAAAAAATTTGTTTCCTATATGAGTGTATGACACCTAGAAATTTTATTAATCTTGACTTGTTTATTTATATTAGAAGATGAGAAGTAAAAATATACACTATCTTAGCTGTTGGGGTCTAACCTTAGTTGTGCTGGCACAATGTTCTCATTTGCTTGAGTTGTGATATAAAAGACCATTTAGTCCATTTGCAAAATAAGAAGAAAGCCTACCATGTTAAACATAATCATAATTTAATTTCAGCCAATGATCATGAATAATTGCTTGATAGTCCACTTAAACAAAAACTAAAAGAAATAAGTTGATAATATCGTAATTTTGAAACTATAAGGTTCCTTCCGAGGGACTTCTTTCCATGCTGTCAAGGAAGGTCTGACTTTTCAGTATTTTAATTACTAAACTTCAGAGATTTCATTTCATTGATTTTAAAACCTTCATTATATCCTCAAAATCACATGCTTGATGATATACATTTAATATTTATGATTGATAAATCACTAGAGTGAGGGAATTGTTAATTTACCCAAATCTGTGTACTTATTTAGGTGGTAATCATTATTTTCTTCTCACCATTTTTTCCTTTTCTATTCAATATACTTGCTCTAGTCTTGTTGATTCTTTTCAAATTTGGTGAAGACTCCACATTTTTCATATTATATTGTGAAATAAATCTTTTTGCAGCTTGCAAGTATCATATTCGTGGAATGCGGGAGGAGGCCACATTGGACCCAAAGCTTTCATCCAAAGATGACAATCTTTTATCCCAGAATTGGAAGATTAAAATGCTATATGATGGAGAATGCCCCCTTTGCATGCGTGAGGTCTGGAGGACAGTTGACATATTTATATCTAGGAACTAATGGGTTTCTCATTTACTAATTTTATTAGGAAATATACTGGGTAATGATATGCACTCCTGAAAACACCCATCGCAAAGTTTTGGGCAAATTGCTTCCTCCTACTTTGCTAATTTAATTAAACATGTCAATATGTTTTTTTTTTTTTTTAACTAAATCAATATCAGTAATTGAAATTATTGTAAAAATATTCCTAGTGTTGTAAATATCTAAGGGGAGTGGTCCACTACAGTCGACTGGATCTGGATGACAGCTTACCATCCCGTCGATCTGTGTGGGCCCCAACATGATGTGTGCATGATGTCTGAGCTGACTATCAGATGCATCGTTATGAATTAGGCCCGGGGCCCAAAAATCAGGCTAATTCATGATTCAGGTGGGCCACAACACGGGGAAACAATTGGGAGGGGACGCCCACCCTTGATTTCACGAGGGCCCTCCGGCCGTACAAATTGGCTTGTATTCCACATACACAGTAGAGTTGAGAGTTGCAAAAATTGTGAAGCGAAGCAACCACTGATTTGGGTGTAGGAGTGGTGAAGTGTTTGTTTCAAAATGTAAACAAATAGGTAGGAAGCGGGAATAGGAGCAAGAGTCCAAACCCCTACTTGAAGTGGGAGAGGCACCTAGTTAGAACTTAGAAGGATCCTGCAACAAAGGGTGGGCCCCATACAAAAGCAAAGTGGGTGCACCCCTCCCTACCATTCCACTTTGTGTGGCCCATCTGAGTCATGGACCGACCTGAATTTTGGGCCGTGGGCCTAACATGATGAGGCACAACTGATGGTTGTCTCGATGTAGATGCCCCAAATAACAGTGTTGAAACTAATTAACCCGCACATAGTGGAAAAAGGTCTTGCATTGTATCAAGAAGAATGTGTTGCATACTTCTCTAAGTACTCACCTTAGAGCCCAAGCCCAAGTCTATCCATAGCAAACCCATGCCGAACCCAAACTTAAGCCTGAACCCATGTTTGAAGCCTGAACACAACACAAGCTTTGCTATGACCCGAGAACTCACTCAAATACTCAAGGCTCAAAATGGATCCAAAAACATGGGGGACCAAGCCTAATCAAAGGCTGGGCCCCCACAGTTTTTAAATGCCACAGGAAATGGAAAAAGTAGTTCCATGTCCCTGACCACAAATGAATTTGGTCCTTGATGCTGGAAACTTTTCTGCGTCTGAGGAGAGATTTGGGGCAAACTTTGAACCTTAATTTCTTTGGTTCCTGACATCCAAACCTTATGATCCAGAGGTCCATTTTGTAGCCCATCATATGATATTTCCGACAAAATTAATGTCAAGTTGATCCAATCTATTGGCACGAAGTTATGATCGAAGTGCCGAACAGTGTGTGTGGTTGATCGGCAGTTGCAGAACAGGAAATTGGCCAAACTTGTGGGCCCCATATCTGCCAACCACTAGGAATTCGTTCCTCAAATCAAATCATTATTTATCCTATCAAATACCCTTTCCATCAATCCATAGATCACCCAAATCCAACACTTGAGCACTGAGAATTTGGCTGAACTATCCATATAAGCTTATAGTTACAACCCCTTTCCCACATCATACTTCTCTCTCTCTCTCTCTATTTTAATTTTCTAGGAGTTATAGACCTTTGTGGTTAATGTACCCCTCCTTTTTTCCCCTTTTTAGTGTTGATCTTCAAAAATATGTGGTGGGAAGTCCTATATTTCATCTGCAAAAGTTCTTTTATTAAATCACTATAATATTCCCAAAGACTTCATTCCCCATTTGTGTCATAAGGGATTTGATTTATTTTGCTTGACAATGTTCACTTAGTGATGGAAATACTTCCTGTTTTCTGTCCTTATTATATTATTTTGTTCTGCTGGTCTTACTTCCTGATTTCTATCTGTTATATTGTTTCATTCACCTATGTGAAAATGTCTCAATGAACTATGATCTCAGCAAGGTAGTAGAGGAGGAGGAAGAAGAAAACGAGAGAAAATAGAGAAGAGAGAGAACTTCGATGAGAGAGAGAGAGAAGAATGTGTGGAGGAGAGAGATATAAACCCGAATCTCTTACTCCCTATTTGTTAAGAAATACCGTGTACAAACCATGTTTTGGACCCATTGCTTCCTTGGACAGACTGGCCCAATACCTTACTTATTCAACTATAGCTTACAACTTATTCAACTTAGTGCAAAACTTATTCAACCATGAACTGAAATATGTTCCCTTCAGCACTCCCCCTTAAGCTGGAGCATAAATATTGAACATGCCCATCTTGTTACTAACAAATGATCCCTGTGAATGTAGTAGAGGCTTGGTGAATATGTCAGACAACTAAGCCTTAGACGGGACGTACTAGATGAGAATTTCTTTGGATGCTATCCTTTCTTTAATGATTTGGTAATCCACTTCTATGTTCGTCGCTTGTTGAATTGGTTGCGTGACACTGCTTGATTATCACGGTATAGAATAATTGGTTCTCCGCTGAAGAGTTGAGGTTCATGTTGAGGAGATTGTGTCCACAACAACTCACAAATTGCATGACCCACGGCCCTATACTCTGCTTCAACGCTTGACTTGGTGACAACTAAGGGATATGTCAAATGTATGGGTAGATGAAAGTAGGCGATGGTATGAAACAAAATTGGAGATTAGGTGAAGGGTACAAGAGCGAGTACCTTTACGAGTCTAGTTCTGAAGCTGGTGGTATATGTTCAGGAGCCTCTTTCAAGGGAGATGATGGATGTGAACTGGAGACCATTGGAATGGGTGTAGGAGTTGATGCTGTCTTGTCCTGATGTTGAGGAATGGTCTCTAGTGGAGCAACATAAGGATGAGGAATGGCAAAGTGATGAGTGTAGAATGGATCCCCTTGACTGGATGGAAGGGAGAATAATGATTTATCTTCAAAGAAGGTCACTTCTGCACTATAATCTGATTTTTTTTTGACGGATCGAAGCACTAATACCCTTTCTGAGTGCAAGAGTATCCTAAGAAAGCTCATTTGCTAGTATAGACACCACGTTTTTCAAGACCAGGATGTAGGGTACTGAGCAAACTCAAGGCAATCAAACACTCTTGCAGGTAGAGGAAATGGTGAAGCTTCGGGAAATAACACAAAAAAGGGAGTTTTGCTATGAAGAATGGATGAAGGCTTATGATTAATGAGATGAAATGCTACAAGTGTGCGAAAACTCTAGAGGCGTTTAGGAACGTGCATAGGAATAAGGAGAGATCTTCCAACTTCCAACAAATGTATTTTTTCTTTTGCCAATTCCATTATATTAAGGAGTATTGGCACACGAGGTTTGATGAGTAATGCCGATGGATTTTAAGAGATCTTGGAAGGAAGTGCAGAGATACTCAAGTGCATTATCGAACACAAGGCATTTGATATCTGTGTCAAATTATGTATGAATCTTGGAACGAAAGATTTTAAACATTTCAAGAATTTTAGAGCAATCTTTCATCACAAATACCCTTGTTATTCTTGCATATTTAGTAATTAAATTAATAAGTTTTCCTTTAATGAGGGCCTAAAAACATGCATCGTTGATTCAAGGAAACATGGGGAAAATGGTGGATCCATCCTTCCATCCAACCTTCCATCAAGGCATGCACATACATACATACAAACACACATGCATGATCCATCCATGGATGCATACATATATGCATACAATGACAGATACATATATACACACATGCATGATCCATCCATGCATGCGTGCACACACATCCATCCATCCAACCATCAAACCATCCATCCATCCAAGCATACATTCATAAATACATCCATCCATGATCCATCCTTCCATCCATGCATGCATACATATAGACATACAAATGTGTATTTCATCACACAACTATGTATCCATAAAAAAATTGAAATGGAATTTTTTAAAAATAAACATAGTTTTGGCGATATTGATACATTAGTGATATTATCGAAATATCACTTATATCAATGTTTTAAATATTGTTATCGCGTAATGTATCGCACCCTTGGGATACAGATAAATATCGTTTATCGCATGGTTTATATCGGTTGTATTGCGTAATGTATCGTTGTTGTTGGGAAACATGGGAACATTGAGAAATTGGTCGAACGTGTCAATGAAACTTCAGGGATTGTTGTAAAAGACATTAATACACACTTAGAAATAAAAACATTACAAAAAAAGTGCACATAACAGGGGTTTCATTTGTATGGGGTCCTAATATATGTGCTTTCCAACTGAACTGACGCAAGTATATTCAAAGTCTATTCATATAATTTATAAACATAAGAAGACATGTATGGAAACACAATCAGTACATTCAAAAGCAAAAGAACAATCACTAGATCAGGTTACATACATGTTTAATTTTGTGTTTGGATACAAAGATTACAACCGCTTTGTGAGAAATTGAGAAATTTTGGTTTTTTTTTTCTCGATTTTCCACAACTTGACCCATCTCCCCCAAATCTCGAAATCGAAGTTCCAATCCATAATTTTTCATGGAAAACATGAAGAATCATAGATTTGTAACCGTTTGACACTGGTTTAATGTGATTTACAATAAAAACATGGATCAAAAATTGAAAGTGCTCACTGGATCGAATAAATGGGATATATCGGTACTGCCTGTGCGTTTCGTATCGCACAAGTGGGATACAAGATATATCGTGGGATATATCGGCTGGTATCGTTGATATTTAAAACACTGATTGATACATTAGCAATATAAGCGACTCTTGGAATTTACATAGTCGAAAATATTGGCGATGTAGCGTGATTTATTTCTAATACCTAGAATTTTTGATACTACTAGTGTTATCGGTATCACCAAGCTGGAGATACCGATAATTTCATGGATATTATCGATAATATCAGGATACTTGGAATAGTGGTTGTGTGCAAGTGGCTCCTTAGTGCATGTCACCTTCCCACCCTTTTGACATTGAAAATGTTGATTAGGCAGTACCGCTCTCCGCGAGGATGATGGATGAGAACAATGGTCTTCGTCTTGAGTGGAATGGGCCTCTTCAATAATCTGGCTTACAGATTGTTGACTCCGACCCGTCATGTAACCCACACCACTTTCACCTCTACTCATCGCTATCACCTCTATTGTGCTGTTGTCGCCACCATCCCCATCGGACTGGCCTCCATCTCCTCACTAACCATTGCCATCGACGTTATTATCCCTGCCATCGAGGTTGAATGTGGATAAAGTTTCATCATTACTCAATATGACCTAATGATGGGGAGGGCGCTATGAAGGTGCCTCACCACCCAAATCAGGGCATACTTGACTCGTTAAAGCATCAAAGGAGTTTGCTCAGGTTCTTTGCTCGCTAATTACCCAGTCGATGTCAATACCAATAGACGTTGCCCCCTCGGTTACCTTTGGAGTAGGGCCTCCCTCGGCATCATCTAAATCAACTGACTTGACTCATTTATAAAGTGGGTCTTCAACATCATCACCGAATTGTACCATCGTGCCTATCGATAGTAGGTCGAGTAAGTCCTAATGTGCCTTTATGTCACGATCTGCCTGTTGCTGCCTCTCTTTCAACATTATATTATAATAATAGTATATGAGTTTTTGTTGCTTTTTATTTCCTGGTCTATTCCTCTTGTTGGTGTGTATGAGCGACTGTGTGCTCTAATTCCTTTCTCATGACGAGAGGAGACAATTTGGGTGAGAACACGGATGGCCAATAAATGTAGTGTGGGTACATCGCCTCTGTATATCCCCCACCACTTGTCTGTCAATTTATCAAAAGCATGCTTTAGTTTGAATGGGGAATGCGGTTACTTAATCATAAACCATACTATTTAATTAATTAAAATAATAAATATACTCACATAGCATTATCGTTTTTCTCGATGCTTTTGCAGGTGCGATTGAGAACTCACCCCAGCTTCTCCAAAATGTAGCAACTGTACATACAGATTCACAAATCACCATTATTAATCACCCAATTATTTAGAGACTATAAAAAAGTGAATTTGTTTTACCATTATCGGAATTTGCCCAATTTGCTTTTACTTGGTCCCAAAATTTGCTTTTTTCCTTTGAGTTAGGGAACAACTTTTCATAGACCTGGTGGACGACCATTGTCAATCCGTTATCCTCCCATAGTCAACTTTTGTGATAAAACTTGGGGTTCAGGTCATATGCTGTAACCCAAGTAATATTTAATCAGTAGGATTAATATATAAACAAAAGTGATACTTAAATTGCCAGTGCAAGTGATAAATAAACAAAGTTAAATGTTACAAAAATTGCCAACCTAGTGGATGGTCAAGGTTCTTGGTCCATTTTTCATCGATGATTTGGAGCACCCATAGATGCGAATGGGGAGATACAACCCCTATCTTCTCTCTTACCAATCTTATAAGCTTGTAGAAGGATCCCATTAAAGGCCACGTCTCATTATCTATGACCTTAAGGACCTTATAAATCGGTTGAAGGATGCCAACAACTTAAGAACTCCATCCCGAAAGGAATCACTAAGCGCCGTTGTAACACCCCGGCCCCAATAGTAAGATATTGTCCGCTTTGGAATGGCAGTGTCCATCTCACGGCTTTATTCTCGCAGGAGGAAGCGGTTAGTGAACCATCCGCAAAACGCGTCTTACCATTGAAGGTCGAAGCCCCACATATAGCCCAAATCTTCGGGCATTTCCTTTCCGATGTGGGACAGGCAACCCACCTCCTTGACAGCTGGCAGTCTATTTTCGAAGGCTCGTCACCAACCCGACTGCGGACCACGGCCCGACTGGGCAGGCACCCACCCCTCCTCGGGAGACAGAGCGCCCTAACTCTGATACCATTTGTAACACTCCGGCCCCAACAGTAAGATATTGTCCGCTTTGGAATGGCACAGTGTCCACCTCACGGCTTTGTTCTCGTAGGAGGAAGTGGTTAGCTAACCACCTGCAAAACGCGTCTTACCATTGAAGGTCGAAACCTCACATATAGCCCAGATCTTCGGGTATTCCCTTTCCGATGTGGGATAGGCAACCCACCTCCTTGACAACTGACAGTTTATTTTCTAAGGCTCGTCACCAACCCTACTGCGGACCACAGCCCGGCTGGGCAGACACCTTTGTAAAACCCCGACCCCAACAGTAAGATATTGTCTGCTTTGGAATGGCACAGTGTCCACCTTACGGCTTTGTTCTCGCAGGAGGAAGCGGTTAGCGAACCACCCGCAAAACGCGTCTTCCTGTGAGAACAAAGCCGTGAGGTGGACACTGTGCCATTCTAAAGTGGACAATATCTTACTGTTGGGGCCGGGGTGTTACAAATGGTATCAGAGCGAGGGCGCTCTGTCTCCCGAGGGGGGGTGGATGCCTGCCCAGCCGGGCTGTGGTTCGCAATCGGGTTGGTGACGAGCCTTCGAAAATAGGCTGCCAGCCGTCAAGGAGGTGGGTTGCCTGTCCCACATCGGAAAGGGAATGCCCGAAGATCTGGGCTATATGTGGGGCTTAGACCTTCAATGGTAAGACGCGTTTTGCGGGTGGTTCGCTAACCGCTTCCTCCTGCGAGAACAAAGCTGTGAGGTGGACACTGTGCCATTCCAAAGCGGACAATATCTTACTATTGGGGCTGGGGTGTTACAAATGGGTACTTGCCCAGCCGGGCTGTGGTCCGCAGTCGGGTTGGTGACGAGCCTTCGAAAATAGACTGCCAGCTGTCAAGGAGGTGAGTTGCCTATCCCACATCGGAAAGGGAATGCCCGAAGATCTGGGCTATATGTGGGGCTTCGACCTTCAATGGTAAGATGCGTTTTGCGGGTGGTTCGCTAACTGCTTCCTCCTGCCAGAACAAAGCCGTGAGGTGGACACTATGCTATTCCAAAGCGGACAATATCTCACTGTTGGGGCTGGGGTGTTACACCTATGTTTAGGGTTGGTGACGAGCCTTCGAAAATAGATTGCCAGCTGTCAAGGAGGTGGGTTGCCTGTCCCACATCGGAAAGGGAATGCCTGAACATCTGGGCTATATGTGGGGCTTCAACCTTCAATGGTAAGACGCGTTTTGCGGGTGGTTCGCTAACCGCTTCCTTCTGCGAGAAGAAAGCCGTGAGGTGGACACTGTGCTATTCCAAAGCGGACAATATTTTACTGTTGGGGCCGGGGTGTTACAGCTGTCCTTGTTATCCTCGGTGCAATAGAGGTCTATCTTTGATTCCGCTCGAAGCATCTCTTAGATCTGAACAATCTCCTCACCCTACTCTGTGTTTGTAATGAATTGTGACACACCCGGTCAGATGATATCCCCTCGACACTCCTTGCGCATCGCGGATAATAGCCATGAGTCACTATATATGAAGTTTGTCGCTTTCTTCGCCTCATCAACAATGTTCCTGACCATCTTTCTCTACCCTATTGACTCCAACAACAAGTCAATGTAATGAGCCATGCATGAGGTCCAATAAATACTATACTTCTTCATCAACCTCATCCCCGCCTTGACGAATGTACTACCATTGTTCGTCACAACTTGCACCAGATTCTTTAATCCCACCTCTCTAATCACTCCATTTAAAAACTATATAGATAAGAGTGATCCTTTATATGGGCGATGCATCAACAGACTTGAGGAAAACGGGCTGCCCTCTACAACATACCATGAAATTAATAATGGACAACTTCGTGGATCCCATTCACTAATGCACATGATTGTCATTTTGTATGTCTCCCAATTTGGCTTCACTTCATGTACCCAAGCCTGCTTCTCCTCGTACTCGCGATCAAGGTAGACTCCCAAGATCTTTTTTGGTGTTGGAGGCTTAACGCTTGTCCCAACATGTTGTACAGTGTCGATTATAGTGTGAAAGTGAGGGATGATTGTTGCATTTGCTGGTATGTGGTTTGAAATGAACTACATGGCCATGACACTCCTTGTAGCCTCCCCGAAACTCCCTTTGCTCCATATGTTTTTCAGTCTCTTCTACTTTGCACCTACAATGGGTGCATCCGTAACACCGGTCCTTTGGACGTGTTGTAAGCCAGACCTGCCTGAACCACCATCACCTCTACAGCCTTCCCCCCCTCCAACTACCTTAACCTTTCTTACTGCTCCCACCAACCTCCTGTCTAGAGGCCCTAAACGATGGCCTAGTCTCCTCGATTGGTCTCCTCTACTCCATATCCCACCTTTATGTTGCGGACTCGCACATCCCCTGCCTATACTCCCTCCTATTCTGCTTAGTAATATAGTCTTCTGAATATGCCAATACCTCATTGTTATCGTCAATTTGCTCCTCATAAATAGTCCCTAGAGCTCATATATGTCACGCCCCAGATTCGGTGACCGGAACTCACAAGAATCCTGATAGCCGATTCTGGCGCCGACAGCCTTCGTAGTACATCATTCTCGGCTCCTGACACCCATTCACCAGATTCCGATCCTGGGATCCTACAAGGAGGATTTCTATAACATAAGTCCAATCCATAAGAGCATACCCAAGATCATAACATAGTAACCATTGGAAATAACCACAGGAACACATTACAAGATCCACTAGAATTAAAACTTTGATATAAAGTACAGGTTCAGAAAGGAAATACAATAACTGAAAAAAGGGAAATCTCCAAAAGGTCCTTGGCACGCTCCAACGCTCCTCAGCTACGGCTGCTGCCTCGAATCTCCTGTACGCATCAATCGTGCATAAGCTTATAGAAAGCTTAGAAGGCGGTGTAAGTGTGCGTAATACCAGTGCCGGGAAAGCAATATCAGAGAATGCAGAAGCTCGGCATGAACCATGAACACTATTAATGCCACTAGCCATACCAAGGCCAAGCTATGACAATCATGAATGCAACATGCCGTACCAAGGCTATGCAAAGAAATACATGAGTATTGGGCGCCATACCGAGGCGATGCACAAAAGGCCTATATAGCCAATGCCAATGCAATGCAATACATGCCAGTCCTCATATCAAGTCCACAAATCATATACAGTTCCACTATAGGGAAACCACCGCGGTCAAGTACACTACTGGCTGACTGCTGCTCTCCAAGACCCACACAGTCAAGTGAGCGTAAGAGACCTCACTACCCGCCCGTGGACAACCAATCACCAAGAGGCTTGACGGTAGCGGACCCACTCACGAGCTGGTCAGACTCGGCCTAGCTATGCCCACTCACTCAGGCGGATAAGGCCACATCCCATCTCAACCGACCTCGCGACAGTGGGAGACGCGGCCTAACGGTATAAGGCACTCGGGTGCTCATGTTTTCCACTCGGTCTCGTCGTTGAGGCGTCTTCTTGGTACCATGAAGGTTTAGGGGCTTTCACCCAATGACATCCTAAGTGCCCTATATGCTCAAGAGATATTTCCGGTGTCCAATACGGCCATCCACTATACTCCTGTGGAGGCTATGACCCTGATGAAGCAAGGGCGAATATAAACCATGTAATGAAATGCCAGATGCATGAATCACGCATACCGGTCATGCGTCAGCTCCAAGCATCCTATGTGCTCAAGAGGGGAACTCCATCCCTCTGGGAAGTCATAATATCTTGCCCAATGGCACAACCATGACCACACACACACAATGCCACCTAAGCACACAATGATGTATATGGGTCACGAAGATGAACAAGATGCGCTATGTGGCGATGTACGATGTCGTACTCTCTGCCTATCCAAGAAGGGACTAGGTCTAGGTACTTAGACGAATTTCCATAAGGAATCAACCTCTAGTGGGGGCCCGATAGTCTGGGGTAGCCCACAAGGCTAAGGAAGGACAATGACATAGGCCTAAATAAATGAAACAGGCCTAGCTAGGGTCTATGGTGGACCTTTAACCACTCATAGAAGCAAGTGGGCCTACCTTGGGGCCTCCAATGTGGACATTCAACCACTATTATCCCAAGATGGTAGCCCATCACTAATCGATCACGGATCAAGGCCCAAGGCCCAAACATCACCATGAATAAGAAATGGACAGCCATAACATTCCACATACATTCATATTGGGCCTCAAATAAATGGCCCAAGGCCTATTAAATACATAGGTCCAAAGGGCAACGTACATAGCTCAACCCATATGCAATACTACGGGCCCATAAGGGAGGTTAGGACCCAGCATAAGGGTCACCAAATCCATATATTGTGGTGGGCTTAGTGGGCAGCCCATTACCCCAACCACATGGGCAATTATCATATTCTAGCCAAGCAAGTTGGGCCTACATTCTAGCCCAAGGATATAGTTGATTTGGTGGGCAACCAAGGGCCCAACCACTCATATAATTCAGCCCACTAACCCAACACAATATCATGGAGAATATAGCCCAAGAGTCCACTGGGCCTATCTAGAAAGTTCCAGCCCATTTGGGCCTAAAGAGTCCAAAAATCTTATTACATACATGGACCCAAATAACTCAACTATGGTGGGCCTCAAGAATGCATTAATTAAGCCCAAAATTTGGGGATTAAAGGCATGAATTTATCCCTCCAAAGTCCTCACAATATGGTGGGCTCCACTCCTTAAAACTTTAGCCCAAAAGCCATGTACATTTATAACATCTTGCTGGATTTTTATTCCACCAGCTTTATGGGCTTGCTGGAGCCCAGAAAATGTTCATCTGATTGGTACACGAGTCCAGGTGGTCCAGCAATAAGGTCAGAGGGTCCCACCACATAGGAGTGAACCCAACAACACAAAGAAGTAGGTGGGCCACACTGCTAGACCAAAGTCCAGCAGCAACCCACCATGGGCGTCCCATAGTTGGGCCTGGGCGGTCCAATGGACTAGACGCCCAGCCCTATACCAATGCACACGGTGGGCCCTACCTTGGACGTTCCACACCAAGGTGGGCCATGCCCAAGTGGGTCACAAAGTGGATGGACATGTGGATAAAATACAACATCATGGTGGGGCCACAATCAAGGTGGACGGCTAGCCTTGCTGGACGTCACCACCATGGACGTCCAGCCAGGTGGGCCGGTCTAGCCCCTACACACTGAAAATCCAGTGGCCCAATTAGCCCCAAATCTAGTTAGGCGGGTCCCAGCAAGGGTGGGCCACCTTAGGAATTAATTTCACAATTTTACAGATATGATAAATATTTTTAAGAATTAGGACAACAATACATATCCAAAAATCTGGTTAGTGTAGAAATCCTGCTGACCCCATGTTTGGCACCACATGGGGTGGGCCTAAGCTCATCCAAACCCCTGGAGAATTTGTGGGAAGGGTAGTCCCACATGTGGACAGCAAGTGGGGTCCACTGGGGTGGCCCACTTACTCTAGAAAATAAGGTAAACATACTCATTTTTATCATACAGTATTGCTGAACTGTCCAGAAATTTTTGGACAGTTAGCCCTCTTTGGCCCATCCCATGGGCCTCAAGCATGGGGAGTGGGGTCCATACACTACAAAATTCCCAAAGAAATTTGGAAGAAAAGGACATGTAAACAGATCTAAACATCAGCTCAAAAGTCATGTTCCAATTGGGCTTGAAATCTGGACAGCAACATGTGCTGTCCATATTTTGGCCCATATAATTAAATCAAATGGTTTATTGCCTAGATCCATCATGTGGGGTCCACCTTGATGGGTTAGCAAAATTCCAGACTCATGAGTTCACCATATCCTCCATGCAAAAACCATTTTGGAGGCCACCCAACCCATGCATGCATGGTGGGCCTGGATGTCCAACAATGGTGGGCTCGGATGTCCCATCTTGCTATGGGTTTGAGATGTTGCTGACCTCCTTGGTGGGCCACACATCATTAGAAATTCACAGAAGAAAATAAAGAGAAAGGGACAGAGAAGGAGAGAGATCAGCCATTGGTGGAAGGCCCCGCCACTAATGGATCTTCCACACCACAATCCACACCTTCCACTATGTTGTATGATACATCAAGAAAACTTACTGAATGGTAGGGATACCTTCCCTACATGCATGCAAAGGCCTAGATGGCCTATGAGATGCAAGAAATAAAAGGAAAGCATCATGGTGGGTCCATGGAGAACGGCCCACCATGGAATGGATTGTGCAAGATCTAGGCCCATGGCCTTCATTCTAGGAGCCATGTAGGACCTCCACCATGGATTGGTGGGTCCTACATGCTTCCATGCATGTAAAAAAAGGAAGGGAAGAAGAAGGAAAGAAGAAACATCTACATGGAGCACCCACTTCTAAGATCCACCTTCAACTTCAAGTCATGGACTCCATAGCTCAAAAGGTGAAGTTCTAATGGTGGTGATGGTGTTTAGAGGGTGGAATAGGGAGAGAGAAGAGGGAGAAGTTGTTGGATTTTGGGGGAAATGGTGGACGTCCCACTTAGCAAGGAAATGAAGAAGAGAGAAAATGAGAGAGAAGAGAGGAGAGAGGAGAGTTGTAGGAGTGAAATGATTAGTTTGGGAGAGAGAGCTTGACTTGGGAAGAGAAATTGCTTAGAAAAGAAAAAAAAAAGAAATCTAATGATTATTTTAGAATAGAGAAACTCATGATTGCTAGGCTAGGCTAGGCAGTCATGGTAGCTTGTATGGGAGATAGTGCACTAGGTGGGGCCCACATGGGGAAACGTGCCCATGGGTCTAAGTGGGTCCCACATGCATGATCAATGACCCATATAATACACGGCCTATAACTTATGATGTACACATCGGATGGACGCACGAGATGCAGCGTTGGAACCGCAGCGCCGATGCGGTCGCAATGACATAGGTTTCGAGTTGATCCGGGTCGGGTCTATGTGACCAGACTCAAGGATGACCGCAAACGCTATTCGCGGGTCGCCGGGATTCGACCGGTAAGACCGCGGGACCTAGGGGAACGAAATGGATACTCGGGGTAGGGTCTTACAATATAGGACCCCGTAACTACTCCTTGACATTCCTCTCCCATGTCTCATGCTGCTGCCTTTGTGTTTTCCTCTCACTCAATACTTTCCTAATCTTTGTTCTCACTCCTTTAGAACACTTGGGTGGTCCTTCATATTCTTATACCTCTTTACCAAGTGCTTTAGCCTATACACTCCCCCACTCCTTGACGTGTAGCTATGGTAATTGTAAATTGTTGCATATCTATTTTTCTCCATTACTCGTCTATGTTTCCACCTAATGCCCCTTACTCCTCTTCCTGATGACATTTTACTTGCTGCCACCTGCATTATAAATACAACCAATAATAACATCCACTAAGAACACAATAACCACTAAAATCTCATTAAAAAACAAGTTATACATTATACATCAATCCATGCATCATGCATTCATACATCCATCCATCTAACTATCCAATCATCCATCCATATATGCATCCATACAAACATACATAAACATATGTTTGATAATCCATCCATCCATCAATCCAAGCATCCTTCCATGAATGCATGCATGCAAACATACATGAACACATGCATGATGATCCATCCATTTATCCAACCATCCATCCATGCATGCATGCATATAAACATATACACATATACGATGATCCATCCATTGCATGCATGGATACAAACATACATAAAAACATGTAGGATGATCCATCCATTCCCTCCATCCATGCATGTATGCATACAAACATAAATAAACACATGTAGGATGATCCCTCCATCCCTCCATCCATGCATGCATGCATACAAACTTATATAAACGCCTGCATGATTATCCATCCATCCATGCATGCAGGCATGTGTACAAACAAACATAAACACATGCATGATGATCCATCCATCCATGCATACAAACATACATAAACACAAGCATGATGATCCATCCGTCCAACCTATCATCTCATCCATCCAACCATCCATCGATCCATCCATCCAGCCAGCCAACCATCCATCCATATTCCATCCACCCAACCATCCATTTATGCATGCGTATGCATGCACACAAACACACAAACACATGCATGATGATCCATCCATCCATCCATTAATTCATGCATGCATGCATGCATATGTCCGTTCATACAGTATCCAACCATCCATCCAACCAAGCATCCATCCATCCATGCATACAGTCATATACACATCCATCCCATCATCCAAGCATGTATGCATACACCCATGCATCCAAAAAGATTTTCAAATTGGAAAATATTTTTATAAACAGATTTTTATTTTAAAATCTTTTGAAAAAAATTTCCACCAATAAATGCAACCATTTGAATCATAAAAGAGAAGAAACTAAAAGAAAACAGAAATAAAAGAAAAGATTTTTTTTTTTTTTTCAAACTAAACAATTTTTTTTTTTTTTTTTAAATTGAAAATATAAATAATAACATTTTTTTTTTTCCTGAAAAATAAAGAGATTAACATGAATCAGTAGATCAACCCACCCTCATCATTAAGTTAAAAATTGGGCCCCCGATACCTTAATTCGGGCAAGAAAATGGGGAAAAATTGAATTACTCCAAATTTCCTCCTTTAGATCTTAATCTCTCGATTTCTCTTTCAAATCCATTACAACGTATTGGAATCATGCATGGACATGGAATGGATGTGAAATATGAAGGAAAAACCCATTTTAATGCATGATTTTATACCTTCTTGATTTCGGACCACCTTCCTTCCAATCCGCATTTTCTCGCCTAAATTGGAGATTCAATCCACACAGTATGAAGATGAGGTGCCGAATTTCCCCTCCAACCTTGATCTGAAAAAAAAAAGAAGAGAAAATATTGGATTTTTTTTTTTTTTTCTTCTAAATTTATGCTGCTTGTCAAGAGAGCTGGGTAATAATATTGCTGAAAGTATTGATACATGGCATTATTGTACTCGACAGACTGGCAATATCTTGCCGACATTGATACACAAAAATATATCACTTAGATATTGGCGACCTGGAAACAATATGACAATGGTGTTTTGGTATTGCCAACTCGGCGATACTGATAATTTCAGTGATATTATCGGTAATATCTCTGAAACATTGAATACTGTGCCTGTTAATCATTACACAGATTGGAACCAGAATTCATTAATCGACATAGGGCCCTATCAGAGGTCTTCACAATAAAGATTTCATGGATCATTAAGGAAATGGGAAGGTTGGTCACGGGCTTTATGCATAATGGCCTGTCAAATACACTACAAAGCCATTCAGGTTTAAGTATATAGAAATATAAAGTTGAAAGATAAACTTAATACTATGTAGTACAATCAACTGTCTGTCCTACATAATTCGACTCATGATGTTGATGCGTATATATTCATTAACAAACACATGTATGATCATGCAATGCTGCATATGTAAATACATATGTATAATGCATCTCTATGTAGACCAATGCACTTGTGATATGCACCCTCAGTTTTCCGGGCAAGGAAATGTAGAAATCTTTTGCCATGCCATTAATTCCGAAAGCATGTATAGTATTATTTATTCTTGTCATTTCATTAATCTTTCCATCATCTTTGTTCTGTTGCTACTGAGTTGTTTGAAATAGTCATATCGTCAATTCTCTTCCCTCGTGCAAATTTAAGTGTCACATGAGCACAAATACACTGGCTCATGCCATGTTCCTTGTGTTGTCAGGTCAACATGCTCAAAGAGAGGAATAAGCTTTATGGAGCTATAAAGTTTGTTGACATAAGTTCAAAGGACTACTCTCCTGAGGAGAATCAAGGACTCGAATATGAGACTGTATGGCGTCATGAAACTCATATATCTGCTTAAATCAATCATCCTTATCTCCTTCTTGCCCATATCATGCAAGCTGTTGGGACCAAACTAAAATGGAAAAGCATATGGATAATGGATTTTGTTGTATATGTTTATGCTTTATTGAAATTACATTTGACCTAGCATTAGTTCTGTGTCACTAAGTATTTGTAAAATGTCACGAGTTACAAATAACTTCGTTCCTAAAAGCATGGTTGCTTTGCCAGTATTTATCTCCACATATTGATAGGAAATGTGTTACATTCATTGACTCAATGATGGCATCCTTGAACCTTCAAATTTCAAGAATATTTAGGGAATTCTAGAAGAATGAATTACATAAATAACACACGAATTGTGATATTGATAAACTTCTTTCAATTTGCCTAAGATGTGGTCATCTGTTGCAGACTGAGCATGATGAGATTGCTCTTCTTATCATCTATTTGAAGGTTGCCACCTTTCTTATTACATTCTAGTACAATTTTGATTAAAATGCGCCTTTGAATTGGCAACTTCTGTTGAAATGAGATCAATGGGCACTCATTAGTGAATTCATGTCTCTCTCTCTCTCTCTCTCTCTCTCTCTCTCTCTCTCTGTATCTCTGTACCAAAATTTTATTGAACAGAAAAAAGAGGATGACAGGGCATCATCCAATATATAAAGCAGGAAAACACCCTACACCCGTACAATAAGCCCAAAAGTTCCCTGTATATAAAGATAGATTTGCCCCATTTGATTACAAGGTGCTTAGCTTTGAGGAAAGCGAGTGACCATATCACAAAATATCCAGTCGTTACATTCTTTCCACACCAACCATAAGTTACATAACATGATAGCATATATATAGTTGCCATAGAGTCTTCCTTCTCTTACAAGTTACAAGCCGTTCCAACTCGGTGCCATGCATGTTAAAACCCCCCTATAGATTGTGGCCTCACCCATTTTGCACCAGGTAGAGAGAGAAATTCCACCAAATGGATTGTGCAAACGCATAGTGCATGAGTAGGTAGTTCACCAAAGTGGCCCCTTGAAGAGCAACCATTGTTGATGAAGAGACCTCTCTTCTTGAGGTTGTCTATTGTTAACACTCTTTTTTTCCTTGCCCCACCAGCCAAGTAAAAGAAAGAACATGAGGAGGGCCTATGCATTTCCAATGAGGCTGATGTGGTCCACTACTATTAAGGGATTGGTCCTCTTCTTGAGGTTTATGATGATTGTTTTTGTACATGCTGTTGCCGTTTATCTTTATTTATATCCTTTGTGTGATATACATTCCGACCATTTGATCTTATAAGAAATGGGTTTGCTCACCTTGGCTTTGTAGGAGGCGATGTACCAATAGGTTCCTGTTTCAGTCACCATCCGTTCGAGATTGGATGCTGACATGGCTTGGCAATAGCGCAATTTGATACTAGTATCAAACACTAGATCATCTCCACCACTGTTGTTGTTGTTGTTTGTAACGCCCTGAAAATCGGGACATAGATAATGATGATTAAATGTTGTCCGTGTTAGTGCATTAAGCATAAGTGGGATTACACCAAAACAGCATATCATACTCCAAAGACAGTTAAATTACGCAAGCGGGAGAACTGTGATAGATATATAAAGTATATAAACTGTTGTAAGTCTCCAGAGTGTGAACATGTTACCAGGTTAAATATATACATGTATACTTCCCAAAATGGACTAAAAATGAATATACATGTGTGTTTCAAAAAGACAAAATAGCAAGGGTAATGGCATCTAGTCAACATCCCAGAAGTCCCCGTCGATCAGGCCACGGTTCACATGAACCCGCTTGAAAACTTCATGAAAGAGAATGTCTCCTCGTCATCCTCATAGTCCGGCTCCGCCTCGTAGGCATCGCTACCTCCTGCAACTAAGACAGAGCTTGGTTGGTGTTTAAAACACCGTCCCGGAACGTGGGAGTGAGTGATCAACTCAGTGGAACAACTCAGTGGAACAATAAAGCAAAGGTTAACATGTTATCAATGCAATCAAACGGTGATGATAAAACAGTATAACAAACATGTCCAAGATGCTCTTGTTAATGCAAGAATGATATGCGATAATGATGCATGCCCTCGCCTACACTCCCTCAGCGTCTTCATCTCACGGCGTGCATGGCAAACTCCCGAAAGTGCTTTTCCTCGCCAGAGCACATGCAGTGCGGTGCATGCTCATGTTAGCCAATACTTAATTAGATTGATTCATACAACAGTGTTGGGAAGCCAATGTAGCTCCCTTGTATCATTTGCCTAAACAATGATCCATTCTAGGGTCGTCAGTCCTAGTAACTCTCATACGATGTTGCGGTTCTAGGTCGCTACAGAGGGCTCGTCACCTAATCAGTGTAAGCCTAGTTTATACTCTAGTGGCAACGGAAATGCTCGTCGCCTCAACGCAGTCTCAAAGTATGCTCGAGGTTACTACAAAGGGCTCGTCACCTGATCAGTGTAGGCCGACAACTCAAATACAATGTTCCATACCACCGTATCTGGCTCACGAGTCTGTGTTGCTCACTGGACACTACGGGGAGGCTCGTCGCCCCAGCGTAGGCCGACAGCTCGACCACGGTGTCTCGTACCACCATGCCCGTTCATGAGTCTTAGCGGATCGAGGTACCAGGGTTAACGAGGCTTCTCACTGGTGAGTTTGGTACCTTAGATTCAAGCAGTAGCGTCCATACATGGTGAACATACATCGGGTCAATTGGGTTACTTGACGAGCTCGACTGGTATGAGCGCACATCGAGTTAATCGACATGAAGTGCGTAAGCACTCCATGTGGCCTAACCACTGTCGACAACTAAAGTACGACTCGGATTCATCGGACACGTCTTGTGCGGCGAAGCAAACTCAGCCACTAAATCAGGATCCGTTACCGATTGCCTGGACTACATCGTAGCCCCAAACACACTTCAAATAAGATAGGAATACATGTGTTAGTCCAAAACAGCATGTTGCAACCAACTTAAATATAAGTTTCATTTGAGCATTTCAACAAACACAGTGTACATATTAGCATACATAGGCATTCAACCATAAAGCACGTAGTAATAATATAGGAAACTATAACCATAGTTAAGGGAAATGAGAATCCTATCTCAACACCCTCATTACATGCATTTCAACAGGTATTTCCTCATTGAGGCATTTTATCAAACACGTAGGCTACACATTTCAACATACACAGATTAGACTAGATATAACATATATCTTGGCAAGCTCTTTTACAAAAGAGTTGCTATGTACTCAACAAGCATATATTCATCGTTAATAATCATGGCAAGCACAAATCTAAATTCTATACGTATTCAATTATTTCAACAAATACATAGAATACTCTATACTTGACATAGTTCATACGTATTCGTAAAGCGAAACAAACATCATGTTTTGCATGTGAAATGGCACCCACGTCAGTAATAAATCATTAACCGACATTGAAAGTCTTGAAAACATAACCTAAACGTATATAGTCTGCACCTTTCACTGGTAAACTCGTAATAGATTCAGTTTGAACACTCTCGCCTTGTAAACTAGACTTTGGATACCTAATCAATGAAACAGGTTAGCTATTTCACTGATCTGCGTATTTGGATTCCTAAAACAGGTTAGGGTTAGAATTTCTTACCCGAAAACGGAACTAGAATCGCTGAAGTAGCGACACGGTAGCGTGGATTCGGTACGTTGAACGGTAGGGAGGAATCCCTGTAACAAAACCCAGACCTCACTTCTTCTCTCTCTTTCCTTCTCTTTCTTTTCTTCTCTCTCCCTAGGGTTTGCAAATTCGTGTGGGGAGAGAGAATGAGGGTTTTAAGCCCTCATATACGCTCATATGTGAGCCCAATGGCCCCAGGGCCATGGTATACATATATTATAGCCAAAATCCGTCTGTTTCGGCTCAATGGAGCACTTCCAGAGCCCCCTTTTCTGAGTGCGGTCGGACTTAAGCTCCTTGACCTTGGATCCTGGTCCAGTTAAGTTTTCGGTCCGATCGGATTTACAGATTGGCCGTGGCGGACCAGTTTCAGTTCAACGGTCACCGGTGCTCGATCAGGGCCACAAGTGTACTGACATGTGTTGGAAATTTTCCCTGATCCGAGGGTGTAATTGGGTCAGATTCTGACGGTCTGAATCCTTAGATTCGGCCCGCAAGTGAGATGACTCAATTCACTTAAGTCTCAGTTCATTTTCTAAGGATATTCGTGTTTCTCACACATTTCGCTCCGGGCTCAAGTTGTGCGTTTCTGGATACTGTTAGGACTTGATTTCCGAGATGGTTGTCAAGCCCAGCAAGGCGGTCATAATCGTATAGTTTCGTAGTAATCGGACTTTCGACGCGCGGTCCAGGTCCGATACGGAGTTTCGGTGTGCTCCCGAGAGCAACTGGGATTAGAGATTGATCCTAAGTTTTAAGGTGATATAGCGGTAATGATTCTGCACGTTTTGGGTCTTGCAGATCATATTTAAAGTGATTAATGCTAATTTCACAGGTACTCTAGTTTAGCACTAGCTAATTCTCGCCTAATTTCTAAAGGATTTGGTCTTGAGTGATTTCTGCCTGAGGTAAAACTCGAGTCTTTGTATGGATTTTTCCGAGACGTTACAATCTACCCCCCGTAAAGAAAAATTTCGTCCTCGAAATTAATACCTTTTCGTACTCCTTGAGAATCTGAGGGTAGTTCTTATGGACCTCGGCTTTTGTCTCCCAAGTAGCCTCTTCCTCAGTGTGATGCATCCATAACACCTTCACCAACGGGATAGCCCTACTACGCAACACCTGCTCCTTGTGTAGGATGCTTGTCGATCGCAGAACATAAGTAGCATCCTCACTCAACTGTACCTGCTCCCATTTGATGATGTGGGAAGGATCAGGAACGTATTTCTTCAGCATAGATATATGAAATACGTTGTGCATGCCTGCAAGTGTTGTGGGCAGAGCAAGATGGTACGCCATCTCACCCACTCGATCAAGTATCTGAAATGGGCCAATGAACCGCGGCGTAAGCTTCCCCTTCTTTCCAAACCGAAGGACTCCCTTCATGGGGGAAACTTTCAGAAACATATGGTCCCCGACCTCGAACTCTAGCTGCTGCTGCCTCGTATCGGCGTAGCTCTTTTGCCTGCTCTGTGCTGCCAGAAGTTGACGCTTGATAATGTCGATCTTCTCTGAGGTCGCCTGAGCCAACTCTGGGCCAATCGGGCTCTTCTCACCAACCTCTGCCCAGCAATGCGGTGCTCGACAGGGTCGCCCATACAATGCCTCATATGGAGCCATGCCAATACTCGCCTGAAACCTGTTGTTATACGCGAACTCTGCATAAGGAAGACAGTCGTCCCAACTGTCCTTGAAATCCAGCACACAAGCTCGCAACATATCTTCTAACACCTGATTTATTCGTTCCATCTGCCCGTCAGTCTGTGGGTGGAACGCGGTACTGAATTTCAACTTCACACCCATTGCTTCCTGGATACGAGTCCAGAAGATAGATGTGAATCGCGTGTCTCGGTCAGACACAATCTCTAGGGGAACTCCATGCAGACGTACAATCTCCTTAATGTACAACTTGACCAATTCGTCTACAGAGTTCAAAACTTTGATAGGGAGAAAATGAGCCGATTTCGTCAATCAGTCTACGATCACCCAAATGGAGTCATGTCCCTTCCTCGTCTTCGGCAGCCCCGATATGAAATCCATAGAGATGAAATCCCACTTCCATTCAGCTATGGGCATGGGCTGAAGCAGTCCAGGAGGTCGGCGATGTTCAGCCTTGACCTGTTGGCAAGTGAGACAACGGGACACATAATCTGCTATGTGGGCCTTCATGTTGTCCCACCAGTACGATCTCTTCATATCTCGATACATCTTCGTGCTTCCAGGATGCATCGCTAATTTCAAATTATGTGCCGCATTGAGAACCTCTTGTCTCAAGTCATGAAGATTTGGGACGCATAGGCGGCCACGGTAACCTAAGCCCCTATCCGTACCATCTCGTCACTTGGCGTCCTCATTGTCGCCAGCTTGCTTTCGAAGCTTAGACAATCGCTTATCGTCCTTCTGGGCCTCGATGATCCTATCATCAATAAGTGGCCGCACATGAACATGCGTGACGCTCTTGAACGGCTCCTCCATGGTGAGTTTCTGCTCAAAGTCTCGCACGAACTCTACCATACCCCATTCTGCCACCATCAACGGAGCCGCAAGCTCTATGGTCTTTTTGCGGCTCAACGCGTCAGCCACAAGGTTAGCCTTGCCTGGATGGTAGGAAACCTCGAACTTGAAGTCCTTCAAGGTTTCCATCCATCGCCGCTGCCTCATATTCAGGTCCCGCTTAGTGAATATGTATCTGAGGCTCTTGTGGTCGCAAAAGAGCTCGAACTCCTCTCCGTAGAGGTAATGTCTCCAGAGCTTCAGTGCAAAGATGACGGCTGCCAACTCCAGGTTGTGTGTAGGGTAGTTCTCGTGTTTCCTCAACTGTCTCGAGGCGTAAGCAATCACCCTGTACTTTTGCATAAGGACACAACCCAGACCAATGTGAGACGCGTCGGTGTATATAGTATACTTAACCCCTTGCTCTGGTAATACTAGCACAGGGGTGGACGTTATCTTATCCTTCAGCTCCTGGAAAGCTGCTTCCGCCTTTTCATTCCAGGCGAACTTCAGATTGTTTCATGTCAACTGAGACAACGGTCTGACAATCTTGGAGAAGTCCTTAATAAAACGACGGTAGTACCCTGCCAGACCAAGAAAACTCCTCACCTCAGTAACCGAACCGGGCTGCTCCCAGTCCTGAACCGCGGCTACCTTAGCGAGGTCAATTGCTATCCCTTCCTTGGACACCACATGTCCCAGGAACTTGACTTTATCTTTCTAGAAGTCGCACTTCTTATACTGTGCGAACAACTAGTTCTTCTTCAGAGTACCCAAGACTGCTCGCAGGTGTTCCTCGTGCTGTTCCCGACTCTTAGAGTATATCAGTATGCCATCTATAAACACGATGACGAATTGGAACAGAAATGGCCGAAGCACCCTGTTCATCAGGTCTATGAACATGGCCGGTGCGTTCGTAAGATGGAACGACATAACGAGAAACTCATAGTGTCCAAAACTGGTCCTGAAGGCCGTCTTCTGCACGTCCTCATCCCTGACGCGCAACTGATGATACCCTGACTGCAGATCGATCTTCGAGAAGTATCGTGCCCCCTTCAACTAATCAAACAGATCATCTATCCTGGGTAAATGATACTTGTTCTTCACCGTCACCTGGTTCAGCCTGTGATAATCAATACACAATTGCAGTGACCCATCCTTCTTCTTCATGAACAACACGGGCGCTCTCCGAGGAGACACACTCGGTCGTATGAAGCCTGCATGAAACAGATCATCGATCTGTTTCCTCAGCTCCTCCATCTCATATGGAGGCATACGATATGTGGGTAACGAGATGGGTGTCGCACATGGCATAAGATCAATTGTAAAATCGATCTCGCGTTGAGGAGGTAATCGAGGGATCATCCTGAACACGTCCTCAAACTCCTGGACTATTGGCGTGTTCCCTAATGTCGGCCCATCAACATGCTCTAGTAAGGTAGCGTAACATCCAACACGACAGGGCCAACTGACCTGCACTGGAAAAGTAAAGACTGTGCCCTCAGGTCCGTAGGCTGTCACGACCCGAGTATCGCAATCAATCTCTGCCTTTATCTCGGTGAGCCAATCCATACTGAGGATAACGTCGTAGTGCTATAGTGGGGCGACAATAAGGTCAACGAGCATTGTCCTGCTACCCAGATCTACTGAGCAACCCTCATAAGTCCTGGTGACATCTGAAAAGGTTCCTATAGCGGTTGTGATTCTCTTCTTCTCTCTTTCCTTCTCTTTCTTTCCTTTTCTCTCCCTAGGGTTTCCAAATTCGTGTGGGGAGAGAGAATGAGGGTTTTAAGCCCTTATATACGCTCATATGTGAGCCCAATGGCCCCAGGGCCATGGTATATGTATATTATAGCCAAAATCCGTCTGTTTCGACTCAACGGAGCACTTCCGGAGCCCCTTTTTCTGAGTGCGGTTGGACTTAAGCTCCCTGACCTTGGATCCAGGTCCAGTTAAGTTTTCGATCCGATCGGATTTACAGATCGGCCGTGGCGGACCAGTTTCAGTTCAACGGTCACCGGTGCTCGATCAAGGCCACAAGTGTACTGACATGTGTTGGAAATTTTCCCTGATCCGAGGGTGTAATTGGGTCAGATTCTGACTGTCTGAATCCTTAGATTCGGCCCGCAAGTGAGACGACTCAATTCACTTAAGTCTCAGTTCATTTTCTAAGGATATTCGTGTTTCTCACACATTTCGCTCCGGGCTCAAGTTGTGCGTTTCTGGATACTGTTAGGACTTGATTTCCGATATGGTTGTCAAGCCCAACAAGGCGGTCATAACCGTATAGTTTCGTAGTAATCGGACTTTCGACGCGCGGTCCAGGTCCGATACGGAGTTTCGGTGTGCTCCCGAGAGCAACTTGGATTAGAGATTGATCCTAAGTTTTAAGGTAATATAGCGGTAATGATTCTGCACGTTTTGGGTCTTGCAGATCATATTTAAAGTGATTAGTGCTAATTTCACAGGTACTCTAGTTTAGCACTAGCTAATTCTCGCCTAATTTTTAAAGGATTTGGTCCTTAGTGATTTCTGCCTGAGGTGAAACTCGGGTCTTTGTACGGATTTTTCCGAGACGTTACATTGTCGTCATCATCATTGTTGTTGCTTTCACCTAGCTATTTGATTAGTTGTATGAACCTTGTCTTGCCAAAAATTATCATTCAAGGCCCCGTCTTCGGTAAGCGAAGAAGCCTTCATGTATTTTCTCGCCACATCTGTTGAATTTCTTTCTAGGTCTACCTCTTGTCCTCCTTTTAGGCCCTTCTACCATACCAGGGCTCTCTTAGGCAGTGTTCGAAATATCAGTATCGTGTTACGTATCGCATTCTTGGGATACGGATACGTATAGGTTATCGCATGGGATATATCGGTTGTATTGTGTAATGTATCGCTGTTGTTGGAAACATGGGGAAATTGGTTGAATTTTTCGATGAAACTTCGGTGATTGTTAAAAAAGACATCAATACACACTTTTAAATCAAAACATTATAAAAAACAAGTACACATAAATTGTACACCAAACGTTCTTGATTCCTTACTCATCAAAATTGGTACACGTCACAGACCCCTGGACACTTAACTTCATCATCTAGTAAATCATGTGAATGGAGAAAAAGAGAAGATAAGAGAGAAAGAAAGAGGAAAAGCAGCCCCCCGCCCAACCCAACACACACACACAATGTACAATGACAAGTGTAGTTTTCTCACTTAAAGTTATTATAGTACAATAGCCCATGGGCCTATAACTAAATCCAAACACATGTTTAGGCCAAAAAGCAAAACCCATGCATATGAGAACTAAGAATGGTCCACACAGCTATACAAGATGCACATGTGGACCCTGGAAAGGCCATCATCACTCTCCCTCAAGCTAGATCATATATATCATGTATGCTCGGCTTGACAAAGAATCAATTTAGATGTCACGACTTAAAGCCTTTGTAAACATGCTGCCACTTGATCTTGTGACTTGACGAACGACATACATATTTCCTTGCTAGTGACCTTCTCTCCGATGAAGTGACAATATTCTTCAATGTGCTTGGTTCTTTCATGATAGACCTGATTGTTTGTGATATGAGTCACAACTTGATTATCAAAGTACAATCTCATAGGAGTATCAATTGAACCTGAGCTTGCACATTAATGTCTTCAAACAAATGAGTTAACATGTCGTATGGGCCACTGCTTTGTATTCTGCTTCTGCACTTGACCATGCAACTAACCTTTGCTTTTTTGCTTTTCCGTCTAACTAGATAACCTCCAACGAAGGTACAATAACCTATGGTAGACCGCCTATCAGAAGGGGAGCCGGCCCAATCAGCATCATAATATCTTTCTACTCGTAAATGTCAATTTTGTTTATAGAGAATACCACAGTTAGGTGCTCCCTTTAAATATCTGGGGATGCAAAGCACAACCTCCTTATGGTAAGTACAAGGAGTTGCATGAACTGACTAACTACATTTACTGAATAAGTGACATTTGGTCGTATAATTGTCAAGTAAATTAGTTTTCCAACAAGTTTGCGATACCTTCCTGAATCATCGATGGTTCTCCTTGATCTGTAGTTAGCTTCTGATTTGTATCCATGGGAGTTTCGATGGGCTTGATTCTTAGAAGCCAGTCTCCTTCAGTAAATCCAACACATACTTCCGCTACGACAAATTAATTCCCATCTTTAATCTTTTAACCTCAATACCCAAAAAATATTCAAGATAAGCTAAATCTTTGGCGATGCTTCTATAAAAACTTCTTCACCTCAGAAATACCTACATTGTTACTTCCAGTAATGATGATGTCATTTACATACACAATTAGCACAATGGCACCTGCCTCACTATCACTGCAGAAAGATAGAATGGTCAGCCTGGCTACTTTTCATACCAAACTTAAGCACCACCTTTCTAAAATTATCGAACCAAGCTTGGAGAGATTGTTTTAAACCATAGAGTGATTTTTTCAAGAGGCGTACTTTATCAGACTCCCCCTAAGCTACAAAGTCAGGCGGTTACTCCATATAGATTTCTTTAACAAGCTCTCCATGAAGAAAGACATTCTTCACATCAAGTTGATACAACGGCCAATTGAGATTTGCAACAATAGAAATTACAAAGCGTACAACCTGAAGATTGCTTAAAAGGGAGAGTCTCTCAGTAGTCAACTCCTAAGGTCTAAGAATATCCTTTTGCAACCAGACGAGTTTTAAATGATCTGCCGATCTATCAGGGTTATATTTGACTGTATACACTCATTTGTACTCGACATGTTTTCCTACAGGTAACTGAGATGGTATCAAAGTTTGTTTTGATGAAGAGCAACCATTTTCTCGTCTATAGCTTGTTTCTCACTATTGAGAGCTTCTTAGAAAGAATGAGGAATAGACACAAATTACAAAGACAAAGCAAATTTTCAAAATGAAGGTGATAAGCCATCAAAGGAAACAAAGTTAGATATAAGATGTTGAGTACAAGAACGTACACCCTTACAAGGAGTGATGAGCAAATCACCTTCAATCAAAGGCACTAGGAAAGACTGGAGAATGATCTTTAGTTGAAGGCACTAGGAAAGACTTCAGAGAATATTCTTCAATCGGGATATAAGGATTGATAGAGGACATGTTGGTAGGCACAACATCTTCTCTTTTGGAACGTCTTGAGTAGACTTGCAAGGGTGGTTCTAAACGTTGTATAAGATGCTTCTCCATGGATGAAGTTGTCTGCTACTATAGGGAGATTAATAGAACTTTCTTCGAATTACAATGATCGTCCTCCCTCAGAGAAGTATGGAGTATGTTCAAAGAATGTAACATCAGCTGACACAAAATGTCTACGAATAATTGGATTATAACACTTGTAACCCCGCTGAGTAAAAGAATAACTAAGAAACACACGTTTTACAACTTTTGGTTCAAATCTGTTAGAAACATAGTCAAACTGATGCCCGAAGCACACACAACCGAATACCTTAGGAGGAATTGAAAATATTTGACATTGAGGATATGGAACAAAAAAAAGGAGACTTTCCACCTATGACTGATCGCATTCGGTTTATCAAATAACATTCAGTTAAAACTGCATTACTCCAAAATTTTTTGGAACCTTCATATTTAACAATAATGCCCTAGTGACCTCAAGTAAATTTCGATTTTTTTTTTTTTTCAAAGATTACGAAATTTCATAAAAGAAAAAAAAACAGCAACAAAACAAGGACTGCTGAGATAGCAGACCAGAGAATTAGAAGCCTAAAACCAGAAAATCAGATTCCTTGGAACCCTTTACAAGAACCCCCCCATTCTAAAATTAATTTCTTGGCCCTGGAGCACACTACATGGGCAGAAGCCTGCTTGTTATTAAAGCACCTATCATTTCTTTCTCCCCACACTGCCCACCAAATGGCTAGGAGCGCTATTTTCCAAATCCGAGATTTGGCTTTGCCAAGCTTAAAACCGTGCCAATACGATATCAAGTTGGCGGAGGATTTCGGCATACATCCACTGACGTTGAACCTGGAAAGGAACTCCACCCAGATCTGGTATATGAAGGGACAGTGAACAGGAAGGTGATCCACGGATTCTTCGTCTTGCATGCAGCAGAGACAGATATTGACTAATTGCATGCCTCGTTTACGCAAGTTGTCGACAGTAAGGATTCGATTCCTGGCAGCCAACCAGGCAAAACAAGTGTGCCTCGGAGGGGCAGGATACTTCCAAATGAAAGGAACCGCATTCGCCGCTATAAGGGGGCTTGAAGCTAGAACACCATATAGGGATTTAACCGAGAAAATACCGGATTTGTCCCTCTTCCAGAGAATACTATCAGAGGCATCAATTGAAGGATTCATCTTGGATATACACTCCAGCAGCTCCGCAAATACAGTAATTTCCCAATCATGCAGGTTCCTGACGCAATTAATGTTCCAAACAATATTGTTGCCCGATCGATCATAACAATTCGCAACAAGAATGGACCTATCTGGAGCTAGTCTGTATATGTTTGGGAATCTAGTTTCCAGGGGCTCCTCACCCACCCATTGATCTTTCTAAAATCGGATGTTCTTACCATTGCCAAGGTCAAAGCTAACGTTATCAATCACTGTCTTCTTGGATCGCAAGATCCCTTTCCATATGTGAGATGCCCTGTACATTGAAGAGTTAGCGGTCCACCATCCTCCGGGCGATCTCCCATATTTGCCTTTAACAATGGAGGTCCAGAGGGCATTACCTTCTCTGGCTAGCCTCCAAGACCACTTGCCAAGGAGGGCCTGATTCATGGTCTTCAGATTACGGATGCTCGCGCCTCCTTCTTGGAACTGTTTGCAGACTTCTTGCCATTCAAGAAGATGCAGCTTCTTTTGGTTTTCCTTTCCATTTCATAGGAAATCACGACGCATTTTGTCGATTTTCTGGAGCACCGAAGTGGGACAGCGAAAGAGTGACATGAAGTAGGTCGGCAGATTTGACAGGGCTGATTTAATAAGGGTCATACGACCTCCCATTGAAAGGTATTGGCACTTCCATGTGGCTAAGTAATTCTGGAATCTGGTCACAATCTTATCCCACATATACTTCGGGGGTGTGGCCAAAGAAAGGGGAAGACCCACAAAGGTGGATGGAAAAGAAGCAGTGGAACAGCCCAACTTGTCAGCGAAGCCTGACAGTTCTTCTTCGGCGAGGTTAACACCAAAGATTTTCGTCTTAGTCAAATTCACTCTTAGACCCGAGACGGCCTCAAAGCAGTGTAACGTCATCCGAAGGTTATGAACACAATTCGGCTCGGCTGTCATGAGAATGAGGGTATCGTCCGCAAACTGAATATGAGAGATAGGAGTAAGAACGTCCGGCATTGGAATGCCCTTGAAAAGACCCGTTACCTGCCCCTAAGCAACATTTGAGACAAGGCCTCTCCAACCATGAGGAAGAGAAGCGGGGACAAAGGATCACCTTGCCGAATGCCTCTCGTAGAGTTAAAGAAACCGTGTGGCGTGCCGTTAAGCATAACTGAGAAGTGAGCTGTCCTAAGGCACTCTTTAATCCAACATATCCATCTCTCCCCAAAGCCCATTCGATCCATCATGTAAAAAAGGAAATGCCAATCAACATGATCGTATGCTTTTTCGATGTCGACTTTACAGAAAATGCTCTTGACCCCCGACTTATGGCAGGAATGAAGGACCTCATTAGCAATTAACGCGCAGTTGACGATCTGCCTATCTCTGATAAAAGCATTCTAATAAACGGATATCAATTTTCCCATTACCTTGGCCAATCTGAGGGACAAAATTTTGGCCAGAATTTTATATGGGCCTCCAATCAGGCTAATTGGCCGAAATTCAGAAAAAGAGCTTGCTCCCGCAACCTTTGGAATCAATGCAATGAAGGAAGCTCCCAACCCTTTAGATAGTCTCCCCCTCTGGTGGAATTCTATGAGAAAATCCATAATATCGTCTCGAATAATATCCCAAAAAGTTTGGAAGAAGCTCATTGGAAAACCATCCGGTCCTGGGGATTTTTCACTTCCTAGCGAGTCCACTGCCTCTTTGGCTTCTTCAATTGTAAAGGGTTCCTCGAGAAATTTCGCCTCTGAATCGTCCAGGGAATTGAAAGTTATGCCATCGAGGGTGGGCCGTTTCCATCCTTCAGATGATAGCAAAGACTTGTAATGACGAACAGCGAGATCTATAATTTCGTGCTTATCATCAATCTGGGTACCATCTACATTGATGCTGAGAATTGCTTTGGTTCGGGCCCTCATATTAGCAATGCAGTGAAAGTATTTAGTGTTTCTGTCCCCTTCAGCTATCCATCTAGATCTCGACTTCAGCTTCTAAGAAATCTCATCTTCCAACGCCCTGGCAGAAATGGTTTGGATGATTTGGATGCGCCTGCTAAGCCTTTCAGTAGTCATAACTCGTCCCTCAGCTTCAGAGTCTATGCCCTGGAGTTCTGTGAACAGAGCATCCGTCTCATGTTGTCTTTTGCGAAATTCCTCCTCTTTCCAGTCTTTAATTATGTCCTTAATAAATCTGAGTTTGCATAGTAGTCTATGGCCAACAAAACCTTCAACAGTGCATGTGGACCACCACTCTTCAATTTTCTGATGTAAACCTTCAACTTGGAGGAGAGAGGAATTGAATCGGAAGGGTTTAGGCCCCCAGTTGTCTTCTTCCATACGCAACATAATCGGGCAGTGATCCGATGTCGTCCTAGGGAGAGCCACCTGAGTAGCATTTGGGAAGGCGTCCAGCCAGTCCGTGGAGAGGAGGAATCTGTCCAACCTCGATTGAGTTTGATCTTTTCGGCCATCCGACCAGGTAAATTTGGCCCCTAACATTGGGGGATCGACCAACTCCTGGTTTTGGATCCAATCAGAGAAAGCTCCCATAGCGGAAGACACTCTTCTGTGACGAGAGTGCTCTGAGGCAAAGCGGACGATATTGAAGTCACCTACAAAACAACAAGGCCTAGTGAAATACTGTCTGGCTGTGGACAATTTTGCCCAGAATTCAGGCCCGAGCGAGTCTTCATTTGGACCATAAACCACAATAATGAGACAGCGGAAGTTAGAACACTTATCTTGGAGAGTAACCGACACTGAGAAAGCTCCTGAGAAGGATGATTGAAATTCCCACTTTGACGACTTCCAGGCGATGAGAATGCCCCCCGACGAACCGATAGCATCCAGCGTCACCCGCTGTGCATCCCTAACATTCCATATGGAAGCCAGAAGGCCATCGTTGAACATGGGAACTTTCGTTTCCTGGAGACAAATCACATCTGGATCCTTCCTGCCAATGGACTCCTTGATCAAGCATCTTTTGTGCTTTGACCCCACCCCCCTTACATTCCATGAGATGATTCTCATTTGGGCACTGAACTACCCCGCATTCCCTTTCCGCCTTGTCTCGCATTGGTCGCTGCTAGCATCCCAGTGCTCGGTTGAAGGCTCTGAAGTTCCCTGTTCATCATGGATTTGGAGACTTTCCTGGCAGGAGTAGTTGGATTTGAGAGCGGTTTTCCTCTTCTTTCGATGAATTGGAACAGCGCCACGTAGTCTTCATCATTGTCGCCGAAGGACAGGCCTAGGGATCTGCCAACATGGCCTACCGCGTCTCTGATCCATTTCTTGGTATAAATCGATTCGAATAAGTCGTCCTTGCTTTTGTTTGAAGTGGATATGACTTCAGCGGAAAGTTGGACGCAATTAGAACCATCTGCACGAACCTGCAAAGGTTCTGCCTCAAGCACTTCATCTGGTAAATCTTGGTGGAAAAGAGTAATGGGTCCCAGATCTGCCCAGTCTTCAGGGTGAAACCCGGATTTGGCCGCGGAAGTTGGAGGAGAGGGGTAGCATGACCGGGATTCAGAACTTATAGCATCTGACTCATCCCCATCTGAGTAGACTTCACCCATTGTTGAGGGGGACGAAGACTGGATCGTAGGGGGGAGCGCGGGCCAGAGGAGTCGAGGGGAAAGATTTAAGGCAGGAAGGGTATACCTGGAGACGGGGTTGGGTTTTGGTCTTGAGGTAGAGGAGATAAAGGTAGGGTGTATCCGGGTCGGCAAGTGGCCCGACTCGCAGGACCCGAAACTTACAAGAGATGTAAGGAGAGGGCTACACGATCTAGAAACGTTGTGAGAATCAAGGGCCTCAGTGGCCCTATCGTCCACGTGTCCAGATATTATCGAACCAACATGTGGATCGACTGGAATAGACGGGTGGCGCTGAGGAGAATGTCGACGTGGCATAATCTGCTCCATCCGCTCATATGAGCATACCGATCTGTCACTTCCCGGGCCCTTTTGATGGTACAGTTGCACTGTACGATCGCCACACGTCAAAGAAGGCAGCTCCCTCTAAATCTTCGATAGGATGTAACCGGCGCCATCTACGGGAGTAACGCCAAGTGGCACTTGGACTGTCGAAGAGTGTCCTCCCTCATCAATGCCAGCGGCGGGACTTGTCGAAGAGTGTCCTCCCTCATCAATGCCAGCGGCGGGACTTGTCCTCATCTCCAGAATCTCGAGGCGAGCCAACGGTGGCCCGACTTCAATATGGTCACACGATCGGGGAGCGCCTTCTACATCACCACGTGTCTCCGATTCACGAGGAGAACAGACGGGAGGAGCGTCCCGAGGTCGAGAAAGGATCCTCAACTCGCCACTTGGTGAGCGGTCAGGAAGCCGAACTGCAGCGTCATTATGAGGGTCACCATCATCAGCAAAAATATTCGGTGAGTCGCAGGAGTACCGAATATGTGTACCTTCGTCCTCCCTGTAACGAGCGAGGGAAGATCTCGGCCCCTGCACAGGAGCCCTGATCCTCCAAAGATCTCCCCACCGAGGAAGGGGAGAGTTCGGACCTTCCTTTTGGATGGGGAGTTCGATCGATCTATCCTGAACAAGGACAGTGATGGAGGTAGGGAGGGGCGACCCCTTTCTTCTCATTATTCTGACCCTAATCACTCCCATCTCCACCCCTCTCTTCGTCTTCAAATCCAGCTCCACAAAGGAGCCCAGACAAGACGCCACAGCATGGAAGAACTCTTCATTTCAGAGCTCGAGAGGGATTCCCCAGATTAGAATCCACATTTCCTCGTTGCCAAACAGCGAGAACTCATTCCAAGATACAACGGCTCTGATCGGCCCTTCCCTGTGGATAGCCCCAGCGACGAGAAGGGCCTCCATATTGACACCGGGATCGCCCTTTGCCCAATCTTCATTATAGCCGATAGGGCGTAAACTATATGAGCCAGCTCGAATATTTGTGCACTCGTCAATCCAGTCGTGAATCTGCGAAATAGTTGCATCGGGGGAGGCTGTAATCACCACCGTGTCCTCGAGAGCCTGCTTTGCTTTGAAAATAACATCCTGGGCAATGCTGATAGAGGGGGAGAGTGCATTACTGGAATCGGGGATATAAGGACCCCTTTCTGGCCTCCCCTCAGGCTGGGAAGGCAGTTGCCCGGCCAGCGTCGATGAAGACGCTAATATATCCCGATAGGAAGGTATAGGTGAAACTGCTATAGTCTTCCTTACGTCATTGCATTTATCGGCTTTTTTGGAAGTGACTGTCTTCTTTAGTTTCCTCTCCGGCCCGAACCTTGCACGTTGAACCAGGAGTTTATTTCCTCCGAAGCTTTGTCCATGTAACATGTAGACAGTGCGAGAAAGCTCTTCCTCAGAACTCATCCTGATGAGCGCGAAGCCCCTGAATTGGCCACTGCTTCTATCCCTTGGCATTATAACATCCATTACCGCCCCAGCCCTCCGGAAGATTCTTTCGAGATTCAAATGATACCATCCGATTGGATATCCTTTCACAAAGATGGTAGGTAGTGAGTCATATTTTTTATTTCGCTTGCTTCGATCCCGCTGTTTCCTCTTTACCAGCGTCCAATCGTCGGATTTCTCGTGTTCTTGTGTGCCATGGTCTGTTGATGCGATGATTGAGTTGGTACAACCGATCCCTCTTCCGCTCCTCGATCGATTCTCGTTTCCGCCGCTCTCGCTTTGATATTCATCTCCGCTTTTCGATTGGTTCTCGTTCTCGCTGTTTCTCGCTTTTCGATCGGTTCTCGTTCTCGTTTCCGCCGCTCTCGCTTTGATAGCCATCTGTCTCTTCAAATGTATGGTATTGTTGGAGGTGCATACATCCTAAGTTCAATTCTTCCTAATAAGGATTTTTATGCTCCACTACAAACGATTTTCATGCTCTATTATATTATATTGTGGTGTGTGCACATACGAAGTTTGGTGATTGATGCCATGTGATAGGAGATGGGAGTTAAAGTCATTTTATACATATTCCCTAGCATTATCTGACCTTAGAATACACATCTTAGCATTAAGAGTTTGTATATGCATATGATTTTTTTTTATTTTTTTATTTTTTTATTTTTTTATAAAGAAAAGAAAAAAAAAAAAAAACAACTGAACACCTTAGAATGATCCTTCATCAAATAAACTATATTATTCTAGAGCAATCATCCTCAAAGATAACAAAATATTTAAAATCAGATAAACTGGAAACATGCATTGAACCCCAAAATATTTAAATAACACAATTTGTCACTTACTTTACCCTCACGAGTGAGGAATGACACTCTATGATGCTTGCTTTGCTCATAAGCCCATGCTCTAGCCAAGAGATATAAGACAACGAGGGGACAATACTCTTTAAACTATTTAAGGAAGGATGACTAAGTGTGATATGCCACTGATGAGGAGAGACTTTAGCCCGCAATGTAATTTCATCCTTCGATATTTGACTAATGAGGTATAGAGCCCATTCATTTCATGACTTCCTCTAATTATCCTCCTTGTCTTTAGATCTTGAAATTCACAATATGAGGGATAGAATTTGATAGAACAATTTAAAGGTTTGGTTAATTTGTTTACTAACAATAAACCTAAAGGAAAATTGGGAATGTACAATACTGGTGATAATGAAAGAGTTGGAGTAGGATGAATAGTACCCATCCTAGATGCACTAGTTGAAGTACCATCAGCTAATGTTATGGAAGAAACAAGTGAAAATTGGAGTAATTGATATAACACACTATGCATATTGGTCATGTGATTGGAAGCACCATAATCAATTACCCAAGGAACATTCTCAAAAGAAGTGAAACAAGCTATACTTGACTGGGCAAAAGTAGTTGTGGAGGATGCGGCCTAAGTGGAGTGATCTTTTAGAAGCTTGGCATACTCTTCCTTTGATATAGTAGCTATGTCACCTGAGGTACTTGGCTCAGTGTGGATGGAGGTAGACTTGGAGGCATAACACTCTGAACCATCATCCGATGAGCGAACCTAATTTGCTGAAGCTAGTCTTCCAACAAGATCATAACATGTGTCAACTGTATGATTAGTGAGGCCACAATGTGTACACTGTTGATTACCATGACCATGGCTACGTCCACCACCAAAATTTGTGCCATGACCACCCCATGTAATCCTCCAACACAACCTCCCCTAGAATCTCTACTACCAAACCATTCACCACGACTATGGTTGCCTTGGCTCCCCCATCTCTACTAGACGCAGAGAGAAATGCATACCGATCAGATGAGGATGAAGCTTGTAGATTCATATTGGTTATACGTTGAACTCTGGTGAGTGCCTCTCTGATAGATGGAATTTCATTACCTCAAAGGATCTGCACTCTTATAGGCTTAAACTCAGAGCAGAGGCCCGAAAGGAATTTAACAACACTAAATTCCTCTCTACTGTTGTATAGTCTCATAATCCGTCGACAACGAGTAATACACATTTACTTCTTCCCATATGCCTTATAAGGCAGAGCAATACTCTCCCACACTCTTGTCTCCCTCCTGGAAGGATAAAATGTTCTGAAATAATTCATAAATGTGGGTCAAGTTCTTCTCATTCGAATACGTTTCCTTCAAGTTTTTCTGACTTCTTTACAGCCCCGTGAAGAAGATAACATTCGCAATGATATGTGGTTCCATACTGTTCCGCAATAAACACTAATGTGAACATCTTCAACCACCTAGTCTTCATACTCTATTGAAGTTTCTGTAGGTTTGGGGGGAAGTTAACTACCTTTTCTGTTCCCATAAGAAAGACGTCTATAGTCGTGGCCCATTACAGGTAATTTGCTCCATCAAGCTTCATTGATGTGGTTTGCATAGTCATCGACTTAAATGGACACATGTTATTAGTTCATGGCTCACTCTTGACCTCCATATTTCGTAAATTAAGAAACTTAAACACACAAAGGGAAGAACTTTCAACTTAATCTTACCACAAACTTCCAGGATGATACGAATCCATGAACACAATCAATTAGGACTTTATTTGTATTATGGCTTTCATTCATTCACCTGAACTTCAATCACGACCATTTAAAAACCTCATGCACAACTCGTCTTGAAATCTGACCTTTGCCTTCAAATCGAATTGGTAATCGAACTCTTGACAATCAATGGTCCACTTTGACCTATCACAGTGGTAGAAAATAGAACTTGACCTTACATACCTTCATGGGACATGATTACAAAGCCCACCAAGTGGTGGTGCAACAAGAGAATTGATTTAACGTGGATTAGCCCCAAACACATTAGGGTTTCACCACGAGAGGAAAATAGAAGAAAGGATAGGAGAGAGAGAAACAAGGTACCGGATCAATCATGCTCTAATACCATGTAATAAATCATGTAGAAAAGGGAGAAAAAGAAAAAATATGAGAGAAACAACAAGGAAGAGGGGAGAGGACTTCACTGCCACGCTGCCGCGTTTATTAAGTTAGAGCTTCACTAAAAGGTGTACAATAACAAGTATACTTCTCTCGCTTAAAAGTTATTACAATATAGTTTTAGGCCCAACCAAACTCAAACACATGTTTAGGCCTAGAAACAAAACCCAAGCATATGAGAACCAAGAATGATCCACATGGCCACACAAGTGACATGTGTGGACCCCGGAAAGGCCATCAACAATTATTATTATATTTTTGATAAATTTTAAAACAAAAAAATAATTCGTTTTAGGTTTTCTTATTATTGCTATTCTTCTAGAAGTTGAATTATCCTATTTAAGGCCAAGTATAACATTTAGATTTATTGGTGAAATGGGCTTCCAGAAGTCATGTCCAACATCCCATTTCTGTGTTCCGTTCATTGGTTCCTATTTGTGGTGCACAATTTCGTGGAATGTAGGTAGTGGTTATGAACTTTTTGATAGAAAAGAAGGAATAGTGTGTATTTTTCGTTGGGGATTTCCTGGAATAAGTCATTGCATACATGCCAATGTCCAAGTTAGATAATCGTTATCATATCAATAGTATCTCAAAATTCTTCCTTGGCACATGCTAATAGGAACTAGGTTATCTTACCAATGGACAAATAGTCAGTGAATACTTGACTGAGCATGTCCTCGTAGGATTGGTACAAAACTACAAATGCACAAATAATAATAAATATTTGTTGATAACTTCACTTTTCACATGCGATTGTGAACAAATAATGGTTGATCTAGATATTATAATTTTTTTAATACCGTCAACTGATGTGTTCCTATAAGGGATGATGTGCAATCATGTTGTCGAATGAGTAATCTCCACTCTGCTAATATCTGTTGAATGAGCATTTTGTTATTACTGTATTCACGACAAAAAACTCCTTTTTGGTTTAGGTTATGGGGCGAATTCATGCAATCCTTTCTGATGGAACTGTGGTCAAAGATGTTGATGTATGCCATTCAAACCTGTCTATTGACATAGTTTTCTCATTCAAATATAGAACTAGTAGGACTGGTAGTGTTCCTTTCTTTATGTTATCTAGTTTTTTCTCATGTATTTGTTAATTGGTAAGTTGTATATCAGTGAGAATTTGAACTCCTAGTTTGAGTGGTTTCACAACTATGAAATGGTATAATAGGGGGGAACAGACTGCATAAAGACTGCTGGTTAAATTTCAATGAATAGACATATATTCCGTGATGTGCAGAGTTTGGTTGCAAGGATGTTTGATGGTATCAGTGCCAAGATGATTGAATGTGTATCCATCTCATCAAGTTTCATAGGAAATCCGTCAAGGAACTCTCATCATCATTGGAAGTTTTAGGATACATGTATTTTCTTAGATGCTTGAGCCCTTACTGCTGCTCTCTACTAATCAGCTTGTTTAATATGGATCAGTGGGGGTTGTTTTCATTTTGAAGTATTGCAAGCTGTTTTTCTGGCCATTTCCCCCCTCTTTAATGAAATCCTGTTATCAGTTTCAGAATATATATATATATATATATATATATATATATATATATATTTCTGATCTGAAATAAAAAGAAAACGAATCACCACTAGCCACAAATCTCAGAATCTATGGTAGGTTAGAAATTGTGTCCTAATAACCCAAACGTTAGGCTTATAGATTTGATTGAAAAAATCTCATATGGTTTATCATTTCCAAAAGATTTTGGGTAAAGGCCTTGTTTATGGAGAAGGAAGGTGTTAGGCAACTTCTCAGCCCATACATATGTACAGTCTCTACTTGACGGGAATCCAAAATTTTTTGGGGTTAGATCTTTAAGCAAAAATCCTTGAACTCAAGGTGATAATAAAAGAAATAAACGAGTAAGAATTAGGGTGTAGGTCAAGGGAAATGTAGCAAGATAAATGTACAAAAACTCTGTCGTGAACTGTTTCAATTCTCTATGGAGAGACTTGGTTAGAGATTTAGGGAGGAAAGAAGAACATCAAACCCTCCCAACCACAAAGGTCGAGAAGCCCTTTCTCAGAACCCGTAGGATCGAGGCTCCCCTTACTGATGCCTTTTCTTTTCTTACATGCAATCACACCGCAATGGCTTTTTTTATACCACAATGGGTACTCAAACCCATGACCTCGTGTTGAAACTCTTGTGAGTCTACCACTGAGGCTAAATAGAAGATTGTTGGAGCTCCTAGATCCTCTTAACTTGCTCTTTTTCTCTTAATGTCTTTGTTATTCCTCTACTCTTTTCTCACAAGCATATTGACAAATCTCATTCTCAACAATTTCTCGACATGGGGATTTCTTGGGAGATTTTTATGTTTATCTTTGAATATTATCAGGAGAATCTTGCTGAAAATATATTTATGATAAGTTCATAAATACTTTAAAAATTTTTAAATATGGGAAAAATGAATTAAGCTGAACTTTTAAGTATTTATTTTGTTAAAATTGCTTTTACTTTGCGAGAAATAAAAACTATTGAGATTTTGAAAATATTGCAATATTCTTTTGATAATGTCGTTTAATGAATTTTCCACGAGAATTTTGAGAGATTCTCAAAATCTTGGCGATATTTTTCACAATGCTCACAAGGATGGGTTTCTAAAAGAAAATAGACTTTTTATATTTTTTAGTGAAGGGGTAAGGTGAGAGAGAGGGAGAAGGGGTACAATACTAAGGAGTGTAGAGAGGGTACATAGGGATGCATGTAACAACTCCATAGGACCTTATGGTGGGTTTCTTGGTAGTTTGGGCAAAGGTGCATCGTGACACATGTCCTTTCATAAAGGGGGGGGGGGGGGGGTGGGGCAATAAAAGTGGGGTTGGTTAGGTACTTGTTTTTGGCAAAGAGAGAGGGGGATGCATGGCACTTTTCTGTAAGTGGGACACATGACAAAATGGCAAAAGGTGACTCATGGCAAAAAGACAAAATGACTCATGGCAAAAAAAACAAAGGTGACATATGGCACAAAGACGAAGGGCGACGCATAACAACAAGATTGATGGTGTAAGATCCGAGGCCTCGAAATCTAGTTTGTACACTGGATAGCCATTGACCGTAGGTCCATTGTCCTCGAGAATGTTTTGACTTGATTATAATGTTGTTCTGTTATCGAGCTGCGAGCTGTATTTCAACCCGATGTCCGAATTTTAAGATACGGACTTAAAATGAAACAATCTGAGAAATGACAATTATGTCCTTATTTTATCTAGCGGAGCCCCACCATCGAGTTTTCAAAATCCGTTAGGTCTGAGAGCCTAACCGTTGTGACCGTAGTCGAGTTACGGAGTTACTGGCGAAAACGGCATGTCAATAGGACACCCGGATTGTAAGTTATGAATAAATATGCACATGTATATTTTGATAAAATAACTCAAATAACCTCGATGTTTTTTTAAAATCCTTGGAATACGTTAGTTCAAATTACTTAAATAACATTGTTATATTGTTACCGTAAGCCTACACTTCTCAAAAACATCACAAAACACCTCCCAAACCTTCTTTTTAGACAAAAACTAATTTTAAAACAAGTTTCAAGTCCATAAACATAAAAAGACCTCTTTCAACATCCTTTTTCCAGTACTCTCTTTCTTGTTGAGTGTGCTGTTGAGAAGAAGAAGAAGAAGAAAAGGAAATAGAAGCTGAGGTTGAGAACTAATCCTCTGATAGTTACAGGTGAGTGCATCGATTAGGTGCACCATATATGTGCGTTGGGGTTTCCTTGAAAACCCTATTGCTGAATTTTCTAAGTTAGGGTTAGGTGATTGCTGAATTTTCTGCTTTAGGCTTAGGTTATTGCTGGATTTTCGTTTAGGGTTAGGTGATTGCTGAATTTTCTAATATAGGGTTAGGTTCTTGTTGGATTTTCTGCTTTAGGGTTAGGTTATTGTTGGATTTTCGTGTAGGGTTAGGTGATTACTGAATTTTCTAATTTAGGGTCGTGACAGATGGAGACGCATGGTTAAAGGTCAGAAGGAGAAGCAAAATATTCTTCTACAAGTGTTTCCATCTGTTTTGTATTATTTATACCCCAAGGTAACTAAGGGCTCATTTGGCATCTCTACTCTAATTCAATAAGAGTTTTATTTTTATTTTTATTTATTTATTTATAATAAGAACTATTCTAATAAGTTCTTTTTGTTCTAGCTCTTATTTTAAATAAGCTTGTTTGGTAAAATCACTTTTTCAAGTCCAAAAAGAGCTCTTATTTGAAATAGGCACGTCTGGTAAAACCTTCAAATAAGAGTTTTTTTTAGGGTTAGTCGACGTCATTTTTAAAGATTAAAATAATTCTATTATAAGAGCAATTCAAATGGTTGTTTTGGTGGATCTCACCATATAGATGAACGATGCCCCAAATGACAAAAGAATGGATAATTACAATCTCCGTATTTTAAGACATTTGTGCCATCAATTATGTCATACATTAGATGTGGATCAACCATCATATGAAGCCCACCTTTGATGTGGACCGTCCATTGTCTGAGCCAAACTTTCAAAGTGGGCTGTCCATCATACAAGGCCTGTCTTGGATGTGGACCATTCATCATAAGGGGCCTGCCTTGATGTAGGTCATCTGTCACGTCCCTAAATCTAGTGTCAGTAATCCGTGATTACTATATACCAAATTTTGGTTGACAACCTCCGTAGAACTCCGATTTTGGGGCTTCCAACTACCGCATACTAAGTCCCATAAGTGGGGCTCCACAAAGAGGATTTCTGGAAGTAAAGACGACACATACATATCATTTCTCAAAATTTCATCATATTCGACATGTGTTACTGTGTACAACTGAGCGCATTAAGGCAAAACCAAAACATAAACCATGTCATATTTATTATACCTGCTGTACATATACAGGGTACTACAAAATAAAATATATACACTGATATGTACAAGACAAAAAGGACAACTAAAGTTTGTAATCTCTACTCTTTCAGCTCCCTACTCTTACCTGTAAAAAAAAAAGAAAGGAGACCTTGAGCTACTAAGCCTAGTGAGTGCGTGTGCAGTGAAAATGCATGTTTCATGTCATGCTCATATCAAGCACAGGTCTACTGGGTCGATAACAATAAAAGAAAGATACAGTGCATGATGCCACTTTCCATGTTCCAAAATTTCCACATTTCCCAATTGGATCACTAAGGTCTGAAACAGATGTGGGACTCGCATTTGATTGGTACCCACTTGCACAGGCTTTTACACCGTGGTCAACTACAGAGGTGGGACTACATAATTCTTAGGCCGAACTAGTCTAACCCACTTGTGTTGAACCTCACTATCTGCATAACAGCGAGAAGTCATAAGTCACCTGGTAAAACGATAGCGGACAATTTACGAGCTCGTCACACACAACCTATTTTTGCTTGCCCATAAGCAGGTCAGGTCAAACCTCTCAACCAATCGACATTCGTTGGTGGGAGTCGCCATTTACTTTGGTATTTCGGCATTTTAACGCTCTGTTCTTCCACCCGGTCTAGGCAGTGGTTGCTCCCAATGGTACCAATCAGGGTTTAGGGACTTTCACCCACGGACCCTCTAATCATGTCCCGTTGAATTACAAATTTTCTGGTGTGGTGTCTATCTCAAGTCATAACAAAGTATGTTTCATCGCATTTATAATCACCGTATGCATGAGTCCACACACAATCATAATATATCATGTTTTTCAAAGGAAGCATCGGATGACCTTCCTCATGTGGTCTCCTCATGAATTTAAGTTTCTCATAGGGTAGACACATCGTGTGTCGCAACACAACCCACTATGATCACCATACCATGATATGAATCAGTCACTCTTAAACATATAATGATACAACAACTATGAACCATGCATATGATATGCACATGACTTAACCAATCTAAATCCAATCCGAGATTCATTTCCGCTATAAGACTTCATGCCACAAGTATGCTTTTTCTCAAGAGTTAACTACATCAAAAGGAGGAAGGATAACTCTTTCAAACATTTTGTCAAACATGTAGCAGGGGGAAAAGTCTGGGCCACACGGATAGGGTTTTCAAGGAAAATCTAGCAATAACTTACTCCAACTAAATCAGCTATAACTTAATCCGACTAAATCAGAGAATCCAACAATAGGGTTTTCAAGGGGTTTCCAACTAAACCATAAAATTCAGCAATAGGGTTTTCAAGGAAAATCCAACTACATCATAAAATCCAGCAATAGGGTTTTCAAGGGGATTTCTAACTAAACCATAAAATTCAGTAATAGGGTTTTCAAGGAAAATCCAACTAAATCATAAAATCCAGCAATAGGGTTTTCAAGGGGATTTTCAACTAAACCATAAAATTCAGCAATAGGGTTTTCAAGGAAAATCCAATTAACTCAGAAAATCCAGCAATAGGGTTTTCAAGGGGTTTCCAACTAAACCATAAAATTCAGCAATAGGGTTTTCAAGGAAAATCCAACTAACTCAGAAAATCCAGCAATAGGGTTTTCAAGGGGTTTCCAACTAAACCATAAAATTCAGCGATAGGGTTTTCAAGGAAAATCCAACTAACTCAGAAAATCCAGCAATAGGGTTTTCAAGGGGTTTTCAACTAAACCATAAAATTCAGCGATAGGGTTTTCAAGGAAAACCCAACACACATATATGTGTGCTCCTAATCTATGCACTCACCTGTAACAATCAGAGGATTGACTCTCAAACTCAGCTTCTATTTCCTTTTCTTCTTCTTCTTCTTCTTCTCAACTTCAAACTCAACAAGAATGAGAGTGCTGGAAATGGGTTGTTGAAAGAGGGTTTTTATGTTATGGACTTGAAACTGGTTTTAAAATTAGTTTTTGTCTAAAAAGAAGGTTTGGGAGGTGTTTTGTGATGTTTTTGAGAAGTGTAAGCTTATAGTAACAATATAATAATGTTATTTAAGTAATTTGAACTAAAGTGTTCCAAGGATTTTAAAAACATCGAGGTCATTTGAGTTATTTTATCAAAATATACATGTGCATGTCTATTCATAACTTGTGTCCTATTGACATGCCGTTTTCGCCAGTAATTCCGTAACTCGACTACGGTCACAACGGTTAGGCTCTCGGACCTAACGGATTTTGAAAACTCGATGATGGCCCACCGCTAGATAAAATAAGGACATAATTGTCATTTTTCAGATTGTTTAATTTTAAGTTCGTATATTAAAATTCGGACATCGGGTTGAAATGCAGCTTGCGGCTCGATAACAGAACAACATTTTGATCAAGTCAAAATATTCTCGGGGGCAATGGACCTACAGTCAACGGCTATCTAGTGTATGAACCAGATGTCGGGGCCTCGAGTCTTACACCATCAATGCTAGTTGTCCTTTATGTGGGGCTCTTCAATGTCCACTACCCACCACCCATTACATGGGGTCCGCATTTGATGTCCACAGTGTGGGCCCTGCCTTCGAAGTGGATTGTCCATCATGTGGGGACCACTTTTGATATCCACCATTCATTGCGTGGGGCACACCTTTTATGTGAATCATCCATCATGTGGCCCACTTTGGATATGCGTCATCCATCATGCGAGACCTTGGATGTGGACTGTCCATTAAGTGGGGCCCACGTGATGTGGATCGTCCTTTATGAGGGGCCACACTTTGATGTAGGCCATCCATCGTGTGAAACCCACTCCGTCCATTATGTGGGCCATTCATTGTGTGGGGCCCCATCTTCAATATGGGTCGTTCATCATGTGGGCGTACCTTTGATGTCAACCGACCATCATGTGGGCCCACCTTCAATGACCATCCATCATGTGGGTCCCACCTTTGATGCAGACTGCTCATCAAATGGGACCCACTTGATGTGAATGTTCCGTCATGCTGGGCCACACTTTGATGAAGACCATCTGTCATGTGGGGCCCACCTTTGATGTGAACCGTTCATTACATGGGCTCACCTTGATGTGGGCCCCACGTTCAATATGAGTCATTCATCATGAGGGGTCCACCTTTGATGTCCACCATCCATCATGTGGGTCCCACCTTTGTTGTGGACCATCTATTGTGTGGGGCCCACTTGATGTGGATAGTCAATCATGTCGGACCCGCCTTTGATGTCCACCATCCATCGTGTATGTCCCACCCTTGTTGCGGAACATCCATCTTGTGGGGCCCAACCTTCAATATGGGTCATTCATCATGTGGCCCACCTTTAATGTCAACCTTCCATCATGTGGTCCCACATTCAATGTCCATCCATCATGTGGGTCCCACGTTGATGTGGATGGTGTGGATCGTCCATCATGTGGGGTGACTCTTTGATGTAGGCCATCCATTATGTGGCGCTCACCTTTGATGTGACCATGCATCATGTGGGCCAACCTTTGATGTGGACCATTCATCATGTGAGGCCTACCTTCAATATGGGTTGTTCATCATGTGGTCCTACCTCGAAGAAATTTTAAAGAGGAGAAGAGGGTAAGATGGGAATTACTTGAAAAGTTTGAGGACAAACTTGTCTAAAAATTAATCCAAAATGTCTGCCCGCTTAAGCCCAGTGTTCGAGTTGTCGGTATCTTTACAAGTTTCGCTGGCCGAAGATAAAGATATAATATTGTTGTCGCCGATAACTAGAAATGCAGGGAAAAAGGGGGAAATGTGGAGAAAATGGTGGAATTTTTCAGTGAAACTTCAGGACATGCCTAAATACACATATTTACATATTCAGGAATGAAAAAATTGCAAAAAAATGCATTAAATAAGAAGTTTCCATTTAACGGGGGCCAAAAGGCATGCATTGTCGTAAGAAATCACTTAAATAGTAACCAAAATGAGTTTATATAATACAAATGTAAACTTACAACAATTAAGACATGCAAAAGTAAATGAATTAAAAAAAAAACACATTTTTGGCCATTTTCATCCCCACATAGAGTGATGAGGTGGCTCGTAATCATTGTCCGGATCCCGTGGCAGTTGAGAGTAGTACTGTTGCCCAACTTGTTGACAGTACTATTCCCAGGTCATCCTCTGCTCGTACAAATTGAGGAACTCTCTTATGTACCTCTGATAGTCATCCTCCCCAAACTGTACGAGTACGCCTAGACGTGGGTATTGCGTGACATACATCGACGACATTTGCTAAGCAGGGTGTTGAGGGAACATATCAAGTCCAACCCCGACTCCTTGATAATATTGCTGCGAGTCATACGGGTACCCCGAATATCCTCCTGTCAAAGGGTCATGACTCGAAGAACTATCTTCCGGCTGCCTGTACGCATGGGTAGATGAGCGTGACTGAATGTCAGAGCTGTCATGGCCATACCTATGATATCCCCCATGAGCATAAGGTGGGACGGAGGTGGAGCTTTCCTGATCTGAACTTATGTCCATAGATGACAAGTTGCGTGTGAGAGCATTAGCCGCGGCACGTCCGGCTTTCCTCTTCGAACGATACTCGAATAGATATGTGGGCTTTGATGCTCTCACCTTAGATGGTGGACGAAATCGATGGTCCTCGTTTTGAGTGGCATGGTCAAAGCTCTGCTCCTCAGTGAACTGGCCAACGGATCGTTGGCTCTGAGTCGACGTGTACCCCCCACCACTGCCACCCTCACCCCCACTAGTACCACTTATACTAGTGTCGGTGCCTCCGTCCCCTCCCTCATCACCGTCGTCATCGTCGTCCCTAGGACCAGTGTCGAGTGGGGGTTGAGTCTCATCATCATCACTCACTACGATTGATGATGGGGAGGGGACCGTGAAGATGCTTCCTCACCCTCATTGGAACGTGCCGAACTCCTCACCAAAGGATCAAAGGAATCTGTATCCACCTTCTGTTGGCTTACTACCTGATCGACATCGATAAGCAGAGACGCTGCTCCCTTAGCTACTTGTGGAGCAGGGTCTCCCTCTGTATCATCTAAATCAGCTGATTTGGCCCACTCATAAAGTGGGTCCTCATCATCATCACCTATCTGTGCCATGGTACCTATAGAAAACAAGTCCAGCGGGTTCAGATTTTCCTCCATGTATCGGTCTACCCGCAACTTCCTCTCTCTTAACTTCATATTGTAGTGGCAGTAAACGAGCTTTTGCAACTTCTCATATGCCATCCCGTTTCTCTTGCTGGTGTGTATGAGGGACCATGTGCTCCAATTCCTCTCACATGGTGAGGAGGATACAGTCTGTGCGAGAACACCGACTGCCAATAACTGCAGTGCGGGGGTGTCGACTCCGTATATCGCCCACCTCTCACTTATATATCCATGAGGAGCTTGTTTTAGTTTGAAGTTTTAATGAAAAATGCAATTACCTAATCATGTTACCATACTCACACGACATCATCGTTTCAGTCGATGCTTTTGCTAGTGCGGATGAGAACGTACCCCCAGCATGCCTAAACCGCAACAACTGTAAACACGGATTCACAGGTCATTATTTTTAATCACCCATATTTCTAGAGGCTATAAGGAGGAAAATTTATTGCGTTACCTGGTTACCAAAATCTGCTTACACTGTCAATTCTGGGAACAATCATTCGAACACCTCATGGACGGCCATCATCAAATCATTATTCTTATGGAGTCGGCGTTTATGATGAAATTTGGGATTTAGGTAGTATGCTGAAACCCAAATATCAGTTACTCAATTGCATTAACATGCAAACAGAAGTGATGCTTAAAGTGCAAGTGCAAGTGATAAAAAAATAGGTAAATGTGACAAACTTACCGGCTTGGTGGAGTAGATGCTCAAGAGTCCCGCTCCATCGATGATCAATGATATTGATCACCCACTGATACGAACTGGGGATTGCAGTCATTATCCCCTCTCACATTATTCTCATAAGCTCATACATTGACAATATCATTTTAAATATTAATCCTGAAAATTAGTAATTTCCAAGGTTCAAGTGGACCACACCACAAACAGCAGTGGGAACAATGATTCTCACCGTTAAAACATTCGTAGGGCCCACCTTAACGTATAATTTCCATCCGATCTGTTCATAAGGTCACACAGACCTGGTTAAGAGAAAAAACAAATATAATACTGATCCAAAATTTCTATGAACCCCAAAAGGGTTTCAATGGCAGGGTGTTCAATCCTCCATTGCCTTTTACTGTGTGGTCCACTTGATTTTTGGATCTATCTTATTTTTTGGATCAAGACTTACGACAAGCTCACCAAGTGGAAGGACGGTTTGGATATAACTCATACCTCATGATGGGACCCACAGAACTTGGTGACGTCAACACACTGGTGTGTGGTACACCAGCCAATCCGCTTCCGGTGAGTCCGGGATCTCACCATATCCCCTACGGCGCACGAATTAGGTACTACCCCCGCCTGTTCGGAGCTAGGGACAGGTGGAGGATCCGATGGCCACTGAGTGGCCACCGTGATGTATGAAATTTATCCACACCGTCCATTATTTCTTCATGTTATTTTAGAACATTATTCAAAAAATATAGAAGATCTAAATCTCAAATGGGCCACACGGTGGTAATTAAATTACTATTGTTGAAAAATTCGTAGGGCCCACAGAAGTTTTAGATCAAGATTATGTTTGTTTTTTCACTTCATCCAGGTGTATATGACCATATCAAGGGGTTGGATGTAAAATAAACGATACAGTGGGCCCTATGAAGGTTCCAACGGTGGGTGTCCTTAGCATCGTTGCTTCCTATGGTGTGGTCCACTTAAGCCTTTGATATGCTTTATTTTTGGTCCAGTATTCTAGAATGATATGAAAAGATGGATGGATGGTGTGGATAAGATTCATACATCATGGTGGTCCCTCAGTGGCCCTTGGATCCTCCGCCTGTCCCAAGCTCTGAACAGGCCGGGTAATACCTAATCCGCGCCCATCCGCTACACTCCAGTGGATTGCGTAGTGAGTAAACTCTGTGAGGTCCACCTTGATTTATGTATCTGATTCGTTCCTTCCATCAATTTTACCAGATAATTTTAGGGCATGACCCTAAAAATGAAACATATAGAATGTTCAAATGGACCACACCGCAGGAAATAGTTGAATTGAACGTCTACCGTTGAAAAATTCTTGGGGGCCACAGAAGTTCTGGATCAAGCTTATATTTGTATTTTCCCTTCATCCATGTCTGTATGATCTTATGAACAGGTTGGATGACAAATAAACATCACTGTGGGACCTAGAAAGGTTTCAATGGTTGAAATCATTATACCCACCGTTTCCTATGGTATGATCCACTTGATCTTTAGATATGCTTCAATTTTGGGCTCAACCCCTTAAATTAGATGGAAAAACAGATGGACAGTGTAGATAGACCACATACATTCAAGGTGGGCCCAACTGAGTTTACTCAGTACGATAAGAGCGTACTGAGTAACTTAGTGCAAAATGCGATTTCCCACTAAAACTCAAGAAAGCGCCAGTGCGAGATGGATTCTCGCTCGAGGGAAAAAATTAAAAAAACCCTAAAGAGGGGTTTTGCGGGAGATGGTGAGATAAGAGGGGTTTTGTGGAAGATTTGAAATCCCTAAATCATCCCAAATTGAGAGTAAATCTCGCTCAAATATTTGATTTTTCGCTGAAATTGAGACATGGAGCTTTCAATTGAAACCGAAGAGGGAGATGGTGAGATTTTTCTTACCTTTGGCATACGCGTATCGGCTCTGTCGATCGAGAAGCTCCTGTTCCGACTTCCAATTAACCAAGTACGAAAATCACTCTGAATTTTCCCCCAATTTTAGCGTATTCACGCAATTTCATCCCCCATATTCCGATTTTTCTTCTGATTTTTATCTATTTATCCGAGAAAGAGGTAGTTAGCTACAATTTTCTCGTGATAGGTTGTATGGTTGGTGGCTACAATCGATATTCTGATAATATCGCCCGTATTTCGATAATATCTCTCGACATTTCGTTGATAATCTAGAAAGAAATGAAATATTTCGAAAATATCACCTGTATAAAAAAAACCGCTGATATTTCGCCGACAACTGGCAGAGAAACGAAAAAAGGGGTTTTCGGTGTCGATATTATCGACTTTTCGCCGATAACTTAAACACTGCTTAAGCCAAATAAGCTCTATTTCAAAAAGAGGCCAATCAGCTCTTACTTGTGGAGATACCAAATGCCCCCTAATAAACTTGTGCTAGATCAATAAGCCAATCAGCTCTTACTTGTGGAGATACCAAATGCCCCCTAATAAACTTGTGCTAGATCAACATGTTGGGAGTATTTCTTCTAAGTTATCCCAAATTTCCTTTGCATTCTTTAAAAATAACAGTACGCAGGTGAATTTAGGCCACATAGAATGAAGGGGCCATGATGCCATTGTCAGTTTGTCACTTTCCCAATCATCATGGGATGGATCATTTGTGACAGGCTCCTTTTTGTTCCTAGTTATATAACCTAGTTTCCTTTTGCTTCCTGCATACGTTTTGGCAGATTGAGATTACCTTACAGAATTCCTTTCACTCAGTGGTGGTAATCACCAGGCCTAGATGGTCGTGGTGACTATACCCAGCAGGAGTCATCTTTCTTTTGTAAAGGGATTTTTACCACAAAATTCCTCAGAAATTAGGATTTTACCAAATAAACTTCTGTGAACTGAAATGCTACAAAAGTACTTTGTAGCGATGAAATTACTGTAACGCCCACTGTATACTTTTTCCTTAGTGGTAAAGTAGAGAATTGTGGGGCCCACATGATATTTATATGATATCCAAACCATCCAATAGATGTAATCCAACATGATGTTTAGAAGAACCAACAATTTGGTCGATCAAAATATAAGCTGAGCCACACCTTTAAAAATAATATGCACTACTTAAAAACATCAAAATGCATGTAAAGGCTATCTGGTTATTTGATAAGAAAGATTTTTGGTTTGTGAGATTATCATGGTTGGGTACATATGTTTGTCGGATTGGATGTCATACACATACCATGTGGGCCCTAAAGTTTTCTAACTTCATTACTTTTTAAAGAAAACAATATATGAGGGCACTTTGGCACCTTCTCTCCACAAAAAGAACTATCCAGGTATTTTGATTCGTGGGGGAATTCTTTGGTAAATTTGGGATTTATGAGGATTTTTTCTGTAAAAATCCCTAAAAAGATGTCATGATTGCAACGAGATATAAGACATTATCTGCACCTAGTCAAAGTTTGTTGAATAATCTGAAGGGCCAAGATGACCTATGATTCAATATGTTCGGCTTGGCTGAACCTATCGCATGTCTGGGTGATCCCAGCCTGGCTTGTTGGATGTATCTGTGGGCACAGCTGGGCCTGTTGGATGTATGGGTGGGCTTGATTAGGCCTGCAGGATGACTTGGTGGGCTTGACCGGGCCTGCAAAACATGTTGGTGGATCTGGTTTGGCCTACTGGACATGGGTGGGCCCATCTGAGCCTGCTGGATGATTAGGTGTGCTTGACTGGGTCTGTTGGACGTGTTGATGGGCCGACTGGGCCTGCTGGGTGAGTGGGTGGGATCTTGATTTGGTGAGTCTAGGAGCTGTTGCTAGATTTAAGACATCTTTCCCTAGTTGTGCTCTCTCTTGATTTGGTGAGTCTAGGAGCTGTTGCTAGAGTCTAGGAGCTGTTACTCTAGGGACCTGGATGGAGATTGGTGGGCTCCTGTTCCCTAACTGGAATAATTGGACTTCCACATGAGGACAACGGGTCTTGTGAGTGTGAGACTATTTGGTGGTTTCTGTGGATTCACTTTATTAGGACGATAGGTCCTGTGGGGCTAGTCACCTCACCGGCAGACCCTAAGGGGCCAGCTGGCCTTGGAAAAAGAAAGTACAGTGGAAGGAGAGAAGAAGAAAAGTTGAATGAAGGAGGGAGGGTACTTGATTCTTTAGCCTAGGATACCATGAAGAATTGGAGGGGAGGAAGTGGAGAGAGAAATGGGGAAGCATACCTGATCATCCATGGATTATGCATACGACTATATATGGAAATATTTTTGAAATTTGCAATTATACATCTCATGGGCATCGATTTATTTACCCTATGTAGGGAATTGATTTGTATTCGTTCTATTTAAAATGTGACTAACCTTCAAGACTGTTACGTTGATCATGCCCTCCATAGAAACTTGTCTAAATGTGTTGGTTGAAAGCTTTTGCAGGCATTTAGAAGATTATACGAGGAAATTGGTCTTGGATGGCTTTACACTATTACAAAATATGAGCCTGTAAGCCTTCTTATCATTGCATGCGCTAAGTTGACAGATTCAAACACCAAGTCACACTTGTCGTATCAGGCAAAAATATGTGCAATATTAACATTTTCACTGCTTGCAAAAGCATAACTTGGTATTGCTCTGTAGCTGAAAGTTGATCACATGTTATGATACCTTGTTCTACATCCACATTTCTAGGAAAGGGTGAAGCTATGAATTTAAGTATCTTTTAAGAAATTCAAATTTTTTCGTTAACTGTGGAAGCATTTTTTTGAGTGAATGCGAAAAATACATCTTTCCCAACATCGAGATTCATCATCATTTGTCATCACCACCGTCATAACCTCATCCCAGCTATTTGGGTTAGGACTTAAAAGGGGCTGCATTATGTTGACAGGCTACCCACCTGATATCAGCACTCCTTTACCTGGGTTTAGGTCTGGCTGGCAAAATGCTACTGCACAGAGGTCTTCCCAGTATCCAGTTTTACCTTTAACATAATAACTTCGACATGAAACAAAATGCATCTGGATAATAAGACAATGTGTATGAAGAATGGATACCGAAGTGATCATGGGAGACAGAGATAATCATTCATTGTTTTAGTTATCATATAGTGGCTTTTAAGTCATGATCTTGGGTTAGTGGTAAGTTAGAGATTTAAAAAAAAACACAACGATAATGAGAGAAGTCATAAATAAAAGTGATGAAGTAGAGAGTGTTACACCTAGAATGAGGGGAATGCAATATCGATGTTAGTTTGAACAATCCCCAACAGATCCTTAAATCTCTCAGCCTTGCCAAAAGGCTTACGATTAATTTAACCTGCTGCAATTGTGCCTCACACCCATTAAACCTTTTTTCCCACTCTAACACCGGAAGCAATCCTTCATTAAGCAAGAGCTTTATCCATTCAATGCTAATGCTTCCTGGAAGATGATGCACATAACTATTGAAGGGGTGGCCCAGAACTGAAGTGGATTTGAAAGGATACGAGTTTCAATTAGATCAACAAGAAAAAGTAAACTGCATACGACAAAGGAGATACAGCATTATTAATCATAGAAAGCTTGTACATATTGTGTTTTTTTTTTTTCTCTCACACAAAGCGGTTACAAACTCACTCAAGAAATAAAAACATCCATCTTCTTAAAAACTAGATCACACCCACGTCTATTATATTGCATACTTTCTCACCTGATGCGATTATAGACCCGTATTTTATCTGACAAAGTGATTACAGACCCATTCAAAATATAAAAACATCAAACTAGATCACACCCGTCAAACTACTTAAAAACTAGTTCTCTTATGGAAAACTCGTTGATTGTAATCAGCCTATGTAATAGACTATTTGATAGCGCTTGATTGTAACCAACCTATGTAATAGTCTATTACATTGCGCCTACGGGACTTTTGTGCTCTCATTGCCAGTCCGCAAGCCTGATAAAGGAGGTTAGTTGCATCAGGTTGGTGGCCCGTTTCAAACCTAGGCCATACGTTTCATCATGAATTCGAACAGAACATGATTCATTGTAGCCGATGCTAATTAATTGAGATAAGGCTTAGGTAATGATGATGATGATGATGATGACCCATGTCTGTTGAGATGAGAATCATAAACTGGATTTCATCTCATTTATGGAGGAAAAAGCGCATCCCTTAGCTCAGTGTCAATCCCTAGTTGTGCTCTCTCTTTCTTATGGAAATCCCTAGTTCTAGAGTCTCCTTTTTAAACCCATAGTAGAGGGAGGGAGGGAAGGAGGGATTTTATAGGTTCAAAAGCATGTGTTGAGAATTGGTTCGTCTCCTATTCTATCATCAATCTCAAAATCTATTTGATGGTTCCAGTTCAAAGGCAGTTTTTCTGTACGATCCATGTAGATTCATCTTTATACTATAAGTTGTTTGTGAAGAAATAACTTTTCGAGCTAAAATTGGAGGAAGGATCGGATCTCCTGGAGCACATCAACTTGTTTACAAAGCTGTGTATCGAGTTGGTAGCGCTCGAAGAGACGGTTAAGGAAGAAGACAAAGCGGTGCTACTTCTAGCATCGCTTCCCGCATCCTACAACCATCTCATCGTCACTCTGCTGAATGGGAAGAATACAGTGAAGCTTGAAGAAATCATTGCGGTGCTCATTTCCAACGAGATGGGGAGGAAGTCGAGTGATGAGGACTCTTAGGCGGAAGGGCTAGTCACAAAAGGGGGTCAAGGACGTGGGTGATCCGCAGAGCGATCTTGGTCTGAAAAGAAAAAGTCTATATTGAAATTGAAGGCAAAGGACGGATGCTTCTATTGCGGCATTAAGAGGCACTTCAAGAGAGACTGCCAGAAACGAAATGATGACCTAGAAAGCTAAGGGGAACACAAGTGAATTGGCCAATGTAGCGGAAGAGAGCCCAGAAGGAGACCTCCCCTCAGTCTCCTTAGGTGCGGGTTATCTCTTAGACACATGAATCCTAGATTCAAGATTTTGATATCACATGTGCCCGGATAGGATTTGTTTCGATTCGCACAAGTCCTATGATTGTGGAAGTGTTTTGATGGAGAATAACGCAACATGCAAGGCCATCGTAATAGGGACCATCAAGGTAAGGATGTTTGACGGAGTCATTCAAACTCTAGGTGATGTCAGATGTCCTAGATCTGAAGAAAAACTTAATATCCTTGGGGGTTCTAGATATAAACGGTTGCACGTTCACTGCATTTGACGGTGTATTAAGGATCATCAAAGGTGCAATGGTGTTGATGAAGGGACATAAGGTTGGAAATTTGTACTAGTTGGTCTGGAGCATAGTTATGGGTGAGGCTGCTACCACCTCATACGCAGACTCCTGCACAAATGATACAAATTTGTGACATATGTGGTTAGGGCATATGAGTGAGAGGGGCATAATGGAACTTCACAAATGAAAATTGTTAACGGGAGTTAATGCATGCATGATGGATTTCTGTGAGCATTGCATCCTAGGCAAGTAATGCAGGGTGAGGTTCAAGACTGCTACACATATTGGCAATGGGGTGCTTGACTATATTCATTTTGATGTCTTGGGGACAACGACAATAACGTTTAAGGAAGGGGCATGATACTTCGTGAATTTCATAAACGACTACTTGAGGAAGTTTTGGGTCTACTTCATGAAGCACAGTCTGAGGTGTTGGACAGGTTCAAGCAATAGGAGACGGAAGTAGAGAAGCAAACCGAGAGACAGGTTAAGTGATTAAGGTCAGACAATGGTACTGAGTACAGAGAAGTAGAATTCATAAAATTCTGCAAAGATTAAGGCATCAAAAGGCACTTCTCAACTCTAAGAACCCCACAGCAGAATGAGGTGGCAGAGAGGATGAACAAAACTCTATTGGAGAAGGCTAGAAGTATGCGGTTGCATGTGAGGTTGTCTAAAAGCTTCTGGGCTGAAGCGATGAATATGTCATGCTACATAGTAAATCGGTCACCATCTGCGATGTTAGATTCCAAGGTTGCTGAGGAAGTCTAGTGATGTAGCATGATGGAAGCATCCTAGGATGCAAGATGAGAGATCAATTTACTTATTAATTTCAGCAATCAACATGTAAAATAAAGCATATTCACATAATAGATTTGGAAATTCAGATTTATAACACGAAAGTCCTAGGTTATGACATACGCGGTGCACGAAAATATAAATAATTCAAGAGTGGCCCAATTGGAAGTAAGGACTTCCAATCTAGCGCGGGTAGTGCAACAACCACGTGGATAAATGATGATGCAATCAAAATTCTGATTTGAGGAAAATTTCGCAAAAAAAATTCAGATTTTCATCAGGGTTTCGGATTCTTAGATGGAGATTTAGGATTGGGTTTTTTTTTTTTTTTTTTTTTGGATTCAAAGGATCTAGGGATTAGGGCGGTTTGGAGGGAAAACAAAGAGGGGAAAACCCCAAATGGGGGCTCACATGTGGCTACCAGTACGGACGCACGTGCAAGTACACACGTGGTTAGGTAAAAGGGAAGAAAGAGGGAGGATTGATTAGGGTTTTGATGGGTTGAGAAGATTGTAATGGAATGGGAATGAGGAAGACAAAAGAAAAAGAATAATACCTTTTGAAGAAGAGAGAGAAATGATGCACCTTGGGGAATCCACCACTAAACAAGTCTCTACCCTTCCACAATTCAATTGGAAGGGTGGGTTTCTCCCAAACCTTAAAACACAAGGAGGAAAATTCCTTCTCACAAGAGTTTTTTTTTTTTTTCTCTCTCTTTTTCATTCTCAAATAGTCTTCTTGATGCACGAAATAGAAATCCTATGACTAAAATAGTCTCCTAAGTAGGCCACATGCATCATCCCAAAGTGGGGTCTTCCTAATGCACGTCCAATGCACGTGGGGTCTTCAAAATGGCCCGGCGGGCCCCATTTGTAACTTAACTCTCACCACAAAGAAAGCTGCGCTGATGTGGGTGGTTGTCTCCGTCTCTGGTACACCCGAGTAGGTCCTCTGATGTTCCCATCATCTGGACAGGCAATGGCGTCGATTATTTAGGACTAAGAATCTTCGGGTGTCCAACATATGTTCGCATGCAGAGTGGATATAGGTCGAAGTTGGATCCAAAGTCTAGGAAGTGCATCTTTGTCAGGTATGAACAAGGTGCCAAGGGCTACAAGCTTTGGGATTCACTTTCACAGAAGGTGGTTGTTAACAGAGATGTCATCTTCAATGAGGCGTCAATGTTGAAGACCAACAAGGGCGCTGTAGTAGAGCAGTCGTAAAATTATAATGAGACTGAGAGATTGTCGATGTGGGTAGAGCCGGTTGAGTTGGTTACTGAAGGGGATATCCAACAGGTGTAAAAAATTGAGCAAAACAATTAGTAGGATACCCAGGAAAGTATAGCCAGGAACGGGAAGAAAAGAAACATTAGAGCCCTTGTTCAGTTTGGGTTCGAGGACATTGTCTCTTTTGCATTATTCACAGGAAGTGGAAATCCTTTCACCTTTTAAAGGGCAAAATTCTGAAAGGATGGCGACAAGTGGATGTCGGCCATGGCAGATGAGATGAAATCTCTACATAGGAATCAAACAATGGAGTTGGGTAACTTCCTAAAGGTCAACGAGCTATAGGTTGCAAATGGGTCTACAAGAAGAAAGAAGCATTAACAGAAAAGGAGGGCGAAAAGTACAAGGCATGGCTTGTAGCAAAGGGGTGCTTGCATAGGGAAGGAGTGGATTACAATGAAGTTTTCTCCCTGGTCGTTAAACATACCTCAATCAAGGTGCTACTGGCGATAATAGCGGAATCCAATTTGGAATTGGAGTAGCTCGATGTGAAGACGACATTCCTTCATGAGAACTTGGAGGAAGTCATTTACATGAGACAGTCTGAAGGTTTCGAGGAGCTTCGCAAGGAAGGCCACGTGTGTAGAATAAAGAAGTATGGGCTTAAGCAGTCTCCAATGTAGTAGTACAAGCAGTTCGATTCCTACATGGTTGAGATTGAGTATATAAGGTATGAGTATGATTGCTGTGTTATACTACATGGTACTTGAGGATGGGTTCTATATTCTATTGATGCTTTACATAGATGATATACTGATTGTTGCAAAGGACAAGATGAAGATACACTTGCTCAAGTCTCTGTTAAGCTAGGTGTTTGACATGAAGGATTCGGGCACTGCGAAGAAGATCCTAGGCATGGAAATAAATAGTGACAGAGTCTGGAAAACTGTGGCTTTCTCAGAAGGGTTGTGTAGGATATGCTAGAGAGGTTCCATATGAAAAGTGCTAAGCCAGTTAGCATGCCTCTAGTAGGTTACTTTAAGTTGTCAGCAAGGTTGTGTCTAAGTACAGAGGAAGAAATTTCAGAAACGTCACGGGTGCCGTACGCGAGTGCAATGGGGAGTCTGATGTATGCAATGGTTTACATGAGGTTGGATATCTCATAGGCAGTCAGCGTGGTTAGTAGGTATATGATGAATCCATGGAAGGAGTATTGGAATGCTGTTGAGTGGATTCTCAGGTATCTCAGGGGCACAGTTGATATTGGAATCATGTTTGGTGGACACATCTTCAGGTGGAGTTGTCAGCTACGTGGATTTAGACTATGTAGGTGATCAAAACAGCTGGAGGTCCACTATGGGATATGTTTTCACATTTGCAGGCGGACCGATGTGTTGGAGATCTACGCTATAGTCTACGATAGCGTTGTCTACAACCGAAGCGGAATATATAGCTGCGACGGAGGTGTCAAATGAGATAGTGGTTAAAAGGTCTGATAAGAGAACTCGGGCTGAAATAGGAGGAAATTCGGTTGCATTGTGATAGTCAAAGTACTATATCCATCTAGCGATGAATCAAGTGTATCACGCACGAACAAAGCATATCAACGTGAGGTTCCACAAGATACAGGAGCTCATTACTTTAGGGGAGATTCAGTTTCAGAAGATTCATATAGATGTGAATGCCGCGGATATGTTGATAAAGCCAATGACCACAGAGAAGTTCAAGCATTGCTTGGACTTGATCAATCTCACTAGCCATTGATGAGATTGGGCACACTTGCACAGGGGTGCAGATGGAGTTGCATTCCAGGTGGTGGGATGCAGGGAGCGGTCTACCGCTCAAGGTGGAGGTTGCACGGGAGATCTTTAAGGTGACTTGGAAGAATACAAGGCAAGGTGGAGATTGTTATGCAGGATGCCTTGCATTCTTCTTGCAGGGTTATTTCGGTTGACCGAGGAATCCTTTGGTTGACCGAACCTTACTATGAGTTTCCTGGTCGATCGAGACTATGTTGAAAGCTCGGTTGACACTCGATCGACCAATATGCGACCGTCGAATTTGCTCAACCTAGGGTATTTAAGTCGGTTTTAAGGTTGGGCTTTTATATAATACGAGTGTTTTCTCTTAAGGGAAAGGGTTTTGCTAAGGGAGAGTGATTCTACAGTTGTAAGGGCTTGGGAAAGAGATTTTCTCAAGGGATCTAGGGTTTTCTAGAGGTGCGCATCGCAAGGGGAGATCGGGTGATTCTGTAATTGAAGGTGAGTCTCTACAATTCTCTATGGTTTTGATTATAGTGGATTTTTGTTGCGTTCTGCCGTGTTTTTTTTTTTTTTTTTTTCTGCAAAGTTTTTTCCATGTAAAATATCATGTGTTTGTGGTTTGTTCGCTTTTATCTTTGGTTATTCGCTTTATTATATTGTTCTATTTTCATTTATCGTGCTTCCGCAAAGTGCACGGATTGGCGGTGGTGTTATATTCGAATTTCTAATACCTAGGGTTTGATATGGGTTTGTTGTGGCTCGGGTTTACATCATTGCGGTGTGATAAGGAGATGGTTCACTCAGAACATAAGGTGTTTTGTAGTTTTCTACGCTTAATGTTGTATTCACTTTTCATGGACTACCTACTCATCTTGATGGATATTATCTGCAATTATTTATAGGCATTTGCTAATAATTTATGTTTGACAACTTTTTTTTTGCCGTAGTTATATACTGAATTTCCTTTTGTATTGGTGTTATAAATAAACTTAGGTCATTTACTTGCATTTTATGCTTGATGGCTTTTTAATATGTGTTTCATATATTTTTTTCAACAATACACTTGATTGCCTTTTATATCAATACTATAAAGGAAGTTAGGTCATTTACTTGTTTTCTATGCTTGGCTTAACAACATTTTCTCTTATTGATAGATCTAAAGAATATCTGTAAAAATGGTTTTAATCATTTAAGAAAGTATATTGTTTCCTTACATTGATGTTAAATGAAAACCAATGCCATGTTGGCTTGTTTATTGTTTTAGTGTCGAACATTTGAACAACCTTCTAATACCTCTTATTCATCTATGGCTATGATTAGAGAACCTTTCTTGGTCGTATGATTCTTATAATTCAATTTGCATTTGTTCAATTAGTGCTTGATCATTGAAGTTTAGGGTATGGGGGCATGGTTATATATATTACTTTTTAGTATATTTTATTTTCAAATCTTTGTTGACAAATTTACTAATTTTCAAATGTGTTTTAGGTTGTGTTTGTTGCACCAAATACCAAGAAATTTCATGATATTTTATGATTACTCAAATTTGATGCGGATTAACATGAAATTTCATGATATTTGGTGCTACCAAGTACGTCCTTAATAGTTTTGAAAAAATTATGTTAACGCGCGAGGATGTGAGCTGTCCCATTGTACGGCCCACCTAACTTCTTTCTCTTCTATATTTAATGTTTATATTGGATTAGTACTTGTTTGGAATATTAACATTGTTAGTGAAGGTATTTTTGTACTTTTTGATTTTTATCATGAATACAAAGCGGTAGAGTGGGGATGTGCAGCCTGAACTCTGTTTCCTCTCTTCTCCCAACTTTCTCTTCTTTCTTGTTTCTTCTCTTCTTCTCTCGTTAATCTATCATTCTATATTGTATCAGAGCATCCTTGTTGCTGATCTAATCTATCTTTCTCCCATTTTGTCGTATGATTCTTTTTCCCTCTTTTATTTTTGGGTCCCTTTCGCCCCCCTTATGCTGAAAATCTTTTAAGACACCTAGTTTTTTTTTTCTTTTCTTTTTGTTGTGGTGGGCCTTTGTAATGGTTCGTGCTAAAGAAAGGGGATGAAGTATTCATGATCATCACCTCTCGTGTATGGGATGTGTGAACATGTGGGCTGATTTCCATCATTGGATGCCGTGTTCGTGATAATTGACCCTCATGATTGGTTGGAATGTGCAGACGTGTAGGTTGGTTATTCTCTTCAAGTATGGTGTGCATACCAGGTGAAGTGTATAAGTTGGGTGTTCATTAGTCATGAAAGGTTAGCCTGTGTTTATATAAGCTTGAGGTATATATTCTAATCTCGTCTTAGATGGAAGAGAAAAGTGATTTGAGAATTGGATTCATAAATTTTTCTGTTTTTTTTTTTTTTTTTTTTTTTTTTTTTTTTTTTTATGGGTCCAAATAACCTCTATTAAATTAAATGGAACGAACAATCTTCAGTTGTCCAAATCATCTTAGTGTTTTTAATTGCCAAGGGTAAATTAAAATATTTGGCCATTGAAAAGCTGATGCAGGATGAGGGTTGTCTTAGTCTAAAGCTAAAATGATTAGTGGGATCAATTTTTGGATTAATACAATTAAATCAAGCATTATAAAATATGTACTCTGCGACAAATCAGAAAATTCAAGTTTAACTAGCAAGGTTCTAACCAAAATTATCATCCCACTATGCATTATCGATATAAAACTATGAAAGAATGGTCCCTACGAGATGTGGGAATTCCGTTCTAGCATGGGATAGTCCCAACGCTCAACTAGATTGTTGATTTCATGTTTTAGACACAATTTCGGGCTAAGGGTTCAAAATAGGAAACCTAGGGTTAGGGTTTAGGGGAAGATTAGGGTTAGGGTTTCAACGAGGGATGGAATAGGGTGTTAGAGTTAGGGTTTTATGGGAGAAACAAAGCAAAACGAAAAGGGGAAGTGGCTGTCCACATGGACAACCTTGCATGCCTGTGCATGTGCGTACAACCACAGGAGAGGGTGCATGGCTTGGGTTTTGGATGGGTTGGGTGTTTGGATGATTGGGGAGAAGAAATGATGAAGAAATAGAGAAAATGAATGGGGTTTAGGGCTTGAAAAGGAAGAGAACAAAAAGAGAGAGATCGGGACTTACCTTTGAAGAAAAAGAAGGGATATATGGGGATCACCCTTGAGGCTTTGCACATTCTCGCCAATCCCTGAAGAGTCTAGATATTCACCTGCAGATCTCATGCAAGGAGGAAGAGAGAAAGAAAGAGTTTTTTTTTTTTTTTTCCCTTCAAATCAATGGATTAGGGTATGGATGCCCCTCCCAATCTCATTTATAGTCTCAAAAAGCAAAATTTACAATAATGCCCTTAGTATTAAAAAAATGTGGAAACTAAAAAAATAATGAATATAAATGATCAAATCCCAATTCGAACCATCAATCATGTCCAACATAAAGTAAAATAAAAACACTTGCAACTAGGGACCCATGTGGTCCAAAATTTGTGTGGACCAGAGGTTCGATGGCTCGCAGATGATGATCGGACGGTTAGATGGGCTAATGGTCGCAATCCAACGGTCGAATACTTCTATAAAAGCAACCCACATGCATCTTTCTAGTATGGGGCCTTCTAGATGCACAATCCATGCATGTGGGGTCTTCAAAGTGACCTATCAAGCCCCACATAGATGTTGTCCATCCATAACGAAACTGCGGCTGCAGTCGGGGTTCTCCTCTCCTCTGGTAGATCCTATATGATGGTCTGATGTCCTCATCAGTCCTCGGTTGAGAAAGATTTGCTTATGGCGAAGCAAAACTATGGAACCGCTTCAGAAGATTAGGATCCAATCTCTGAAACTCCGCCTCTGTAATCCACATGTTGTCTGATGTCGGTCTATCCTTCCATTTGACGAGGAATTTCTGGAATCCTCCTTGCCTCGTGGAAACCACATGGTGATCTTGCACATCCTCAATCTTCCCTCTTTTCTCAGGTAAAGATGGTAGAGAAGGTAAACAATGTGATAATGGGTCAAATAAAGGCCAAGAACTAGGGGGCAAATCTGACATATGGGGGTCTGTAGGAGGGCTATTAGGTGCAGTAGCAGGTCCATCATAAGAAACCAGGTCCTCTATGTTGAACGTGGAACTAATGCCCATGTCAAATGGAATGTCCACCACATATGCATTAGTGCCTATTGCAAAATTTTATAGGGACCTACACCATAGGCATGCTACTTTTTAACGGTTCCATGGAGAAACCACTCTAGTCGTATACGAACTATGACGTAGTCACCCACCTAAAATTCTCTGAACTTGCGGTGAGAATCAGCATGAATCTTATACTTTTCATTACTTGCATTAATCATTCTTTTGATCTCAGTGTGTAAATCGTGGATATGTTGTGACTAACTCAGATGGCCTATTTGAGATGGACATGGGAATGAGATTTATTGATTTCCTACGCTTATACCCATGCACAACTTCAAATGGACTCATGTCTATGAACCTATTCATTGAACTATTGTATGCTAACTTGGTTACAGGTAAAACTGCATCCCAGGTCCTAGCATGGTCTCCCACAAGGCAACGCAATAGGTTTCCTAGGCTCCTATTGACCACTTTCGTCTGCCCATCAATTTGAGGATGGTATGCCGATAAGAATTGAAGTCTCGTGCCCATCATATGCCAAAGTGTCTTCCAAAAGTAACTCATAAAGCGTACATCCTTGCCAGACACTATGGCCTTTGACAACCCATGCAAGTGAACCACCTCCCGAAAGAAAATCTTAGCCATGTTGGAGGTGTTCGACGTTTTCGAACACGACAGAAAGTGAGGCATCTTAGAAAAAAACAGTCCACCACAACAAAGATGGAATCGTGCTTCTTAATAGTCTTTGGTAGTCCAAGCACGAAATCTATATTAATGTTCTGCTGCGGAGCATGAGGTACTAGCAAAGGTGTATATAACCCTGCATCCTGCCTTCACTGCTTTGCTAGCTAACATGTCTTACATTGCCCAATAATTTTGGCTACACCTCTCTTGAGACTTTGCTAGTAAAATTTGTCTTCCACAAGGGCAATGGCCTTGCCCCTCCTAAAATAACTAGCTACCCCTCTGAAATGAAACTCCCAAACTAGAAAATCCCGAAGGGAGGTACAAGGAATGTAGAGTCTATCACATTTGAATAGGAAATCGTCAATAACGATAAACCCATGATCGTTCCTCATCTGATCACCTACTAATGACGTATACACCTTTCTAAAATCTGGGCATGATGGATACTCTTCTTTTAAACGCTCAAACCCAGTGTAATGCAGGGGCATTTTCACACCGGGCTCGAGTGGGGTAGCCCGTGGGATGCGGGGACACTCGGGGTGGGTGGCCCTTGTGAGGCGGGCCCCACCTGTGTGAGGCGGGCGGCTCGTGTGAGGCGCTACCCATGTGATTTGGAACCCACGAGGGGGGTTTGGCTGAGGTCCTAACCCATAAGATGTGGGGCCTGGACTATGAGATAAAGGGATTGATTCGCCATGCTCTAACAGTTTGAGCTTTTAGAGCAAGTGGTTAATTGTCCTGCGTCAAATTGGTATCAAAGCGGGAGGTCTCATGTTCGAGACTCCTCACCGGGGGTGATTAATGCAGGGGCATTTTCACACCGAGCTCGAGTGGGGTAGCCCGTGGGATGCGAGGACACACTCGGGGTGGGGGGCTCGTGTGTGGCGGCTGGGTTGTGTGAGGCGGACCCCACCCGTGTGAGGCGGGTGGCTCGTGTGAGGCAGTATCCATGTGATTTGGGGCCCACGAGCGAGGTCCTAACCCATGAGATGTGGGGCCTGAGCTATGAGATAAAGGGATTGATTCGCCATGCTCTAACAGTTCGACTTTTAAAGCAAGTGACTAATTATCCTTCGTCACAGTGACCTCAATACTCATGGAATAAAGGAGCGTCACCCTTCGGCTAAGGGCATCGACTGGTTTATTTTCAATCCTGGCTTTTTGTTTTAATACAAACGAATGCTCTTGAAGAAATTGGACCCACCTAGCATGCCTTGGGTTTAATTTCTTTTGGGAGTTAAGATAACGTAAGGCCTCATGGTTAGACAATAAGATGAATTCTTGTGGTAGAAGATAGTGACACCAATGGTGTAAAGACTGCATAACCGCATGGAACTCATTGTCATAGGTAGAATACCGCTGCTTTGCTTCATTCAATTTCTCATTAAAGTAAGCAACGGGGTGCCCTTCTTGAGTAAGAACTCCACCTATACCAATGCCTAAAGCATCACACGCAACTTCGAAGATTTTAAAAAGGTCTGGAAGACGCATGACGGGTGTAAGACCCTTAACCTTAGTATCCGTTTTGTTCTGTTAGGTCCCGCGGTCCTACCAGTCAAATTCCGGCGACCCACGACCTGTAGATTTCTTTTGCGATCATCCTTAACTCCCATAATGTAAACCTGACCTGGATCGACCTGAAACCTATACCGTTGTGACTACATCGACGCCGCGGTTTCAACGCCGTGTCTCATGCGCAAATCTGACGTGTACATCAAAAGATGTAGGCTGAGCAATTTTGGCCCCTTGATCATGATGTGGGACCCACCTTATCCTTGTTGCACGTTTTCCTAGGTGGACCCACCCTGGGTGCATCATTTCCCATGAGAGCCATCATTACCTATAGCCATCTAGTCAACTCTCTCTCTTACAAGCCATCATTAGTTTTTCTTCCCCATGTGCAATAAGTAGTTTTCTTCCCCCAAAACTCATCATTTTCCTTCCTAGCAACCATTTTCTCCCTCCCTTCTCTCTCTTTCCTCTCATTCTCTTCTCTAAGCTCTTGGACGTCCATGAGAGAGAGCTTTCTCTCCAGCCCCTTTCACCCAAAAATCCTCTAAATCTAACCCTCCAAATCTCATCCTAGCCATTAAAACTTCTCCTATGGTGCTATAGATCCCTAGTGTGGAGAAAGAAGAGGAAGTCTTGAGGTGGGTGATGCATAGGAATAGTTTCTTTTCTTTCTTCATGCATGGAACTTTTCCATTTCTTTGGAAGTGTGTAGGACCCACCAACCAATGGTGGAGGTCCTACACAACTCCGTGAGTGTGGCCAATGGCCCACTTTATGCATGCACGATTGCCATGATGGGGCCATTCTCCATGGACCCCATCATGTGATTTCCCTTTGATTTATAGGGTTGTGGGTCATCTAGACCCTAGATCCATGGTGGGGATGGTATCCCCACCTCAGATTTCTGATTTTGTAAGGGCTCATGCTTGTGTGGGATGCATGATCATGAAAATGTGGTTGTGATTGTTGTGGAGGACTCATAGTTTTTGAGTCCTCCCTATGGCCATGATTCTCTCTCTCTCTCTCTCTCTCTCTCTCTCTCTCTCTCTCCCTCTTTTGTTTCTGATGTATGTGGCCCACCTGATGTGCCCACAAAATTCCAGACCGTCCAGATTTTTGGGACATCCAGGCCCACCTGCTGGACGTCCAGGCTCATCTTGTTTGCATGGGTTGGGTGGCCACTAAGGCCTGATTTCTTGGATAATTTGTAGAAGGACTTGGGTCTGGAGTATATGTGGCCCATCTAGGTGGACCCCACTTTGTTGAATCTAAGCTTTAATCCCTCCATTTATTTTACAATGGGCTGGAAATGGACAACAACATGTTGCTGTCCAGATTTCAGGCCCATTGTTGTATGGTTTTGGACATTTTTGTAAGGCCTGTTTACAATGCTTTTCTTTCAGATTTTTTTGAGTATTCTCTGAGGTGTGGACCCCACCTTGATGAGGGATGGAGCCCACACCATCCACCCTTGATTTGAGCTCCATGGAGTGGGCCCAAGAGGGCTGGACGGTCCAAATTTTCTGGACTGTCCAGCAGTACTGCATGCAAAAAATGCCTCTGTATCAGCCTAGTTTTGGGGATAGTGGGCCACTCTGGTGGACCCCATATGTTGTCCATATATGGGTGCATGCAATCCACCCATTTCCCCTTTGATTTGGCAGGCCTGGGCCCACCCCATTGGGTTTACAAGATGGGGCCAACAACATTTTTCCAGCAGCAGAATTTTTACAACCTTGCTGTCTATTTGTATTAAAAATTATTTGGAAGTGTTTATGGCCATCCTCTTTCCCGCATTTTGTGTCCCACTTGCTGGGACCTACCTCAGGTGCATGTGGGCCTCCTGAATCATAGAATTTTTGGGGTCTTTGGGGCTGGGACGGCAGCACCATGTTGGATGTCCAGCTGGGCTGACGTCCAGCCTTTGGCTGGCCTGGCCGTCCACCCCTTGTGGCCCACTTTGATGTATGTGTTTCTTCCCACATGTACCCCCTTGTGTGGCCCACTGAAGTGTGGACCGTCCCTTGGTGGGACGTCCACCTGTGGAGCCCACCTTGATCTGTTCTAGGCTGGCCGTCCAGGCCCACTTGGGATGTCCAGGCTTTTTGGGGGTGCTGCTGGACTTGCAGTCCAGCAGCAGGCCCACTTGAGTTTATGTGTTCTATCCACATTCTCCATCTGTTGGGGCCCACCATGATGATCAGGGACCGCCATAAAATTTATATCTCCCTAAAAATCATTTTCTGCAGGACCTCAGCAGGCCCAGGGACCTGGGTGGGCTGAAGGCCCAGCAAGGTGTTATGAAAGAAATTGTATATGTGGCTGAATATTTTAAGAATGTGGGGCCCACCAAGTGGAGAAATAATGTGTGCATATGCTATACTTTTAATTCTAAGGCTTTTGGGCTTAATTAGTGCCAAGAAAGGCCCACCCTTTTGTTGTTGTTTGAGCCCGAAATAGATGGACCAGAATTTTTGGATGTCCAGCAGGCCCAGATGGGCTGGGACGTCCAAGCTTGGCCCAGTTGTATATATGGGCTGCTTCCACCATTATGCTGGACTAGTTGGGCTGAAATATAGATGTGATTAGGTCCTTGATTGCCCACCTAATTTACCAGTTTTTGGGTTGATGTTGTAAGGCCCATTTCGCCCAACTTGGATATTATTTTTGCCTATGTGCTTGGGCTTATGGGCTGCCCACTAAGTCCAACATAATGCATGGATTTGGTGGCATTGTTCTTGGGCCATAACCTCCCCTATGGGCCCATATTGTATGTAGGTTTGGGCCATTTTTCTTAAGGCCATTATGTGAAATATATATATATATATATACACATATTATGGTGGTATTTGGGCCTTGGGCCTTGCTTCTAGGTAGATTATTGTTGGGTCGCCTTGTTAGGGGACAATGGTGGTTAAATGTCCCCATTGATGATGGGGACATCACGCACACGCGCATGCACGCCACCCCCTCCTACGCACGTACGCAAGGAAAAGGAGCGCCCCACCATCGATTTGGCTCGATGACGACATCCAAGGAGGGCCTCCTAGTTAGAAAAGTTTTGGTTCAAAAAAGTAGGCCCGATAGTCAAGAAAAACCCATCATGGGATCTCATGATCATGACCCATTCGTTGGATTGATTTCATATTTTAGGTTTTGCTTATTGTTATTATTTAGAACATTGTGAACGCTCTAGATTTTTCTGTTTGGTTTTTATTTTAGTTTACTTCATCGCCAAGTAATAGGTTGCGCACATGGTGCGAGTTTTGGCGTATAGGATTTTCCCTATAAATAGGCACCCCTTGTAGTTCTTTGGATTCATTGAAGTTTAATAAAAATTCCTGCTTTGTTTTTCTGCTCTCTTCGTGAGTTGTGGAAGAATTCAAAAGTGGGTGCGAAGCCTTCCCTTTTCGAAGGGCTAACTACCGTGGTGCGAAGCCACATCGATCCCGATTCATCCCCATCCTCCATCATCTCTTTTTTTCTATCTTCCACTACCATCCATACTTTACATTCGTCCTTGGTTGCATCAGTTTTCTTTCATTACAACAGGTTCTCAGATTTCGGCCCGCAGGGAGGTTGAAACTTCGATGGAGCACCACGCTCAGACCAGATCTCGGATCGACGTCAGAATTGGGGGTTTTGCAGCCTAGGCCTGACCGACCAAGGCTTAGGAATCCTTTTCCGGATTCCCTCCCCCCTCACACGTGCGGCCAGCCTCAGGCGCACGTGCGCCCACACCTGGCCCGCTGTCTACACACCGGGATCATCTCTGGTTCAAGTTTTTCCTATTTTTTTTTTTTTTTTATACCTAATTGCATAACCCTATACCTAGATTATATTATCCCTCACTGATTTGCCCTTTTACTCACCCTAGGGTTCCTTGAATTAAGATTAGGGAATCCCTTGGATTAGGGACTGATTCTTATGCATGTGGGGTTGATTTCTATTTCCCTTTGAGTATTGTTTGGTTCATAATTTTTATTGATCCAGCCCTAACGTGTATAGGCCTGGATCCGCATAGATTCCCTTTAATTGAATGTTTGGATTTTCATGTGGGATGTGGAATTTGTGTAATTGTTTATGAATTGGTGTGATTTAAGCTTGAAATCTTGCATTTCATATTTAATTTCCATGTCCTGCATCAATTGAGGACCCCTCTAGGCCCATTTGTTAGGCCCATTCACATCTATTAGTGGTTGAATGTCCCCCTTAGGCCCTTTGCTAGGCCCATTCTCATCATTTAGGCCCATGGCATTGTCTACTTAGTCTCGTGGGCTACCCCAAGCTATTGGGCCCCCATTAGTAGTTGCGCTCCTTCCATTCCATGTAAAATTGTCTAAGTACCTAGACCCTACCTTGTTATGAGGAGAGTACAACATCACCGCATGGCATACTTAGCTATCTTCATGACCCATTCCCATGTGCATCATATGTGTGCTTGGTTGAGATGTAATTGGTCATGGTTTATGCCATTGGGCAGGTTATTATGGGACTACATGAATAATGTAGTTGCCCCTCTTGAGCGCGCTGTATGCGTGTGACTGATGCATGGTTGATTCGTGTGATTCATGCATCTGGCATTGCATAGCACGGTTGATATTTGCCATAGCTTCATCAGGGCCGTAGCCTCCACAGGTATATCGTGCGTGGCCAATTTTGGATACCGAAAATATTAGTTTGACCACCGTGGGCACGTAGGATGTCCTTGGGTAAAAGTCCCAGAACCTTCATGGTACAGGAGATGCTCCAACACCGAGACCGAGTGGAAGACATGAGCGTCGGTGCCTTTACCATTACGCTGCGTCTCCCACTGTATCGTGGTCGGTTGGGAGGGGGTGTGGCCTTACCCGCCTGAGTGAGGGGGCAATAGCTAGGCTGAGTCTGACCAGCTCGTAAATGGGTCCGCTACCGTCGTGCCTTGTTGGTGTTGGCTGTCCACAAGCGGGTTGTGAGGTCTCTTACGCTCGCTGGGTTGTGTGTCTTGGAGAGCGGCAGTCAGCAGGTAGTGTATTTGACCCCGGTGATTTTCCAGAGAGGAACTGTACTAATTTGTGGACTTGATATGAGGAGCATGATCGCATTGCATATTACATATGATACTTGGCTGTATAGCCCCGCATTGCATAGCCTTGGGTTGGCTGATGGTATTTTGCATTGAGTTGCATAGCCCTTGGTTGGCAGATGGTATTCCTGCCTTGCATCTGTATAGCCTTGTTACGGTTGTTGGTATTCATAATCTTGCCACACATTCTGCATACTCTGACATTGCATTCATGACACTTGTCCTACACAATTACACCGCCCTCTAAGCTTTCTATAAGCTTATGCACGATTGATGTGTGTAGGTGATTCTAGGCCAGTGAGCGTAGCAAGAGCTGGAGCGTGCTGCTGATCCTTTTGGAGTTTTCTTTATGTAGACCTTGTATTTCCCTTTTGAACCTTGCAATGTAAAAGTTTAAATTCTTAGTGGATTTTGTAATGGTGTTCCTGTAGTTATTTTCTCTGGTTATGATGTTATGATCTTGGGTATGCTCATTATGAATCAGACTTATGTTTTAGAAATCTTCCTTGTAAGATCTCAGGATCGGAACCTAGTGAATGGGCGCCAGGAACCGAGAATGGGGTACTACGGAGGCTGTCGCTGCCGGATTCGGCGATCGGGAATTCTGTGAGCTCGGTTTCCAAGTTTGGGGCGTGACAACGGGAGCCTGTGTCATCTTGCCCTTAATTTTTTAAAAAGCTCTAGAGGTTGCCTTAGTCCATTTAAACTCCCGTTTCTTTATTCAATCTGTGATGAGAGCCACAATGAAACTAAACCCTCTAATAAAAGGTGGCCAAGCCATGAAAGCTTCGCACCTCATTAATGTTTTGCGATTTAGGTCAACTCATTATGGCCTTGACTTTCTCGAGGTCCATAGAGATACCCTCTGACGACACAATAAACCCTAAGAAGATGACTCTATTTGACATGAACGTACACTTTTTCAAGTTTGCAAATAACTTCCTGCAAACATGCCTCAAGTGGTGGAGGTTCTACTCCTTAGTGGTACTATAATCTATAAATAAGAATATCATCAAAGTATACCACTAGAAGTTCCCAATGAAGGGTCTCAACACCTGGGTCGTCACTCTCATAAACGTACTTAGAGCGTTAGTCAAACCAAAATGCATGACCAACCACTTGTAAAGCCCATCCTTCGTCTTGAGGGCAGTCTTCCATTCATATCCTAGGCGAATACATATTTGGTGGTACCCACTCTTGAGGTTGATCTTTGAAAAGATTGTGGCACTGGCCATCATATCTAACATGTCATCAAGACTTGATATGGGAAACCGATACTTGATTGTAATCTTATTGATGGCGCGACTGTGCACACACATGCCCCATGTGCCATTCTTCTTAGGTGTGAGAAGGGAGGGCACAACACATTGACTCATACTCTACTGGATAAAACCCTTTCTAAGGAGCTCGTCTACCTGCTTCTTCAGCTCTGCGTGTGTCACGACCCTAAATCTAGTGTTGGTAATCTATGATTACTAAACACCACATTTTTGGTTGACAGCCTCCGTAGAACTCCGCGTTTTCGGACTTTCATATAGCACATACTAAGTCCCATAAGCGGGGCTCCACAAGGAGGATTTCGGAAAGTAAAACCAACAAACACGTTGCATTTCTCACAATTTCATCATATTCAACATATCTTACAGTGTACAACTGAGCACATCAAGGCAAAACCAAAATATAAACCACGTCATATTTGCTATACCTGATGTACATATGCAGGGTATTACAAAAAAAAATATACACACTGATATGTACAAAGCAAAAAGGACAACTGGAGTCTGTAGCCTCTACTCCTACAGCTCCCTACTCTCACCTGAAAAAATAGAAAGGAAAGCTTGAGCTACTAAGCCCAGTGAGTGCGTGTGTGCTGTGAAAATGCATGTTTCATGTCATGCTCATTTAATGCACATGAATGCACAGGCTTCCAAATCATTTTTTTTTATATACAGAGGTGGGACTTCTACCCACTTGTAACATACGCACGCTTTCAACATTTCCACAACTTTCCATATTTCCCAATTGGGTCACCTAAGTGTAAAACAGAGGTGGGACTTCTACCCACTTGTATAGACTTTTCCACTGTGGTCAACTACAGAGGTGGGACTACATAGTTCACGAGCCGAACTAGTCTAACCCACTTGTGTTGAACCTCACTATCTACCTAACAGCGAGAAGTCATAAGTCGCCTGACAAAACGATAGCGGACAATTTACGAGCTCGTCACACACAACCTATCTTTGCTTACCCATAAGCAGGTCAGGTCAAACCTCTCAACCAATCGACACGCGTCGGTGGGAGTCGCTGCCTACTTGGGTATTTTGGCATTTCAGCGCTCTGTTCTTCCACCCGGTCTAAGCATTGGTCGCTCCCAATGGTACCAATCGGGGTTTAGGGACTTTCACCCACGGACCCTCTAATTATGTCCTGTTGAATTACACATTTCCGATGTGGTGTCCAACTCAAGTGGTAACAAAGTATGTTTCATCGCATTTACAATCACCGTATGTATGTATGCATGAGCCCACACACAAGCATAACAGATCATTTCATTTTTGTTTTAAAGGCAAACAGAGGACGACCTTCCTCACGAGGTCCCCTCATATCTTTAAGTTTCCCATAGGGGTCTCCTGTAATGCATTCTGTATCTAGACGGTTCACAGACGGTTTACAGACTACACATCGTCTGTCGCAACACAACCCACTAAGATCACCATACCATGGTATGAATCATACATGCTCAATCATATAATGATACATCAACTATGAACCATGCATTTGATATGCACATAACTTAGCCAATCTAACTCCAATCTAAAAATTTATTCTGCTATAAGACGTCATGCCACAAGCATGCTTTTTCGCAGGAAGTAACTACATTACAAGGATGAAGGATCTTTCTTTGAAATATTTTGTCAAACAGGTAGTGGGCGGACTTTGTAGGACTTTGTAAGGGACAACTAAACAAAACTAACTCATCTCTATCATCCAACCTTCCATTAATAATCTCACTAATTAAATCAGGAAAATCCAGCAATAACCTTCAGAAAAATCCAACGAGAACATGACCCAAACGAACATCCAACAATATGCGAACCTAAATCCAATGAGAACATAACCCAAACGAAAATCCAGCAATATTCGAACCTAAATTCAGCAATTCCAAAGAATCAATCCAAGAAGAATCGACCTAAATAAAATTCATCTATAACCTAACCCTAATACAAAGAATTCCAGCCATATCTAACACTAATACAACAATTCCAGCAATACCTAACCCTAATACAAAGAATACCTACTTCCAAATACAATTCCTAATTTCAGCAATACCTAATTCCAACAATCCCTAATTCCAGCAATATTCTAACCTTCATACAGCAATTCCAGCAATACCTAACCCTAATACAACAATACCTACTTCCAGCAATACAATCCCTAATTCTCACACAGTAAAATCAGCAAGTTTCTAACCCTACATGAAACTCCAGCAAAAAGGGTTTTGAAGGAAACCCCAACGTACACATGCGTGCTCCTAATCTATGCACTCACTTGAAAGTATCAGAGGTTTGGCTCTCAACCTCAGCTTCTCTTTCTTTTTCTTCTTCTTCTTCTTCTTTTCCTCTTCTTCTTCTTCTTTTCCCCAACTAGAGGTAGAGTGCTGGAAATGAAATGTGTGAAAGTGGGTTTTGTCTATTTATGGTCTTAAAAAGGGTCTAAAGTGGCTTTTAGCTAAAAAAAAGTTTATGGGATGGTTTAGGAAAATTTTGAGAAGTTTAAACTATGGTAGCAATAAACAAAATGTTATGTAAGTGATTTGATAAAAAGTATTCCAAGGATTAAAAAAAAAACCCGAGGTCATTTGAGTTATTTTATTAAACTATACATGTACATATCGATGCGTAACTTACAATCCGGGTGTCCTATTGACATGCCGTTTTCGCCAGTAACTCCGTAACTTGACTACGACCACAATGATTAGGCTCTCCGAGCTAACGGATTTGAAAACTCAATGTTGGCGGAGCCCCACATAAAATAAGGACAAAATGGTCATTTCTCAGATTGTTTAATTTTAAGTCCGTATCTTAATATTTGGACATTGGGTTGAAATACGGCTTGCGGCTCGATAATAGAACAACATTATGATCAAGTTAAAATATTCTCGGGGCCAATGGACCTACAACCAACGGCTATCCAGTGTACAAACCAGATTTCTGGGGTATCGGGTCTTACAGCGTGCTCTGTAGGGCTCATTCGATAGTGAGGAAGGTTTTGTAGAGTCGACCTAAGGACCGAATCTATGGCGTGTTGTATGTCCCTCATGGGTGGAAGTTCCTCTGGCAAATCATCAAGAAAGACATCTCTAAACTCCTCTAAAACCTAACTCACCTCACGTGGCAACTCTACGTTAACCTGGGGTGTATCCTCTCTAGCTACGAGGGCATACACCGCCGAATCCGCCTTAGTCTATTTCTCAAACTCTCTAGCACTTATAATATATAGAGACTTAGGGTGGGATTTACTCGAAACTTTAGAATCACTTTTCTTAACATCCTCCTTTTCCAGGGTGCTCTTGGGTGGAAGAGGGATCAACTCGATCTTTTTGCACTCATGTACGAATGAACAAGTATTCAAGCGACTGAATATTGTCGCATCACGATCAAACTGCCAGGGCCTACCCAAGATGATATGGCCTACATCATAGGTAACACATCACACCAAAGCGTGTCTTTATAAGATCCAAACTTGATAGGAACCTGACACTCCTGGGAAACCGGAAGCGACGTCTTATCTACCCAAGAAACTCTATAGGGCTCATGATGGGGGCTAGCTTTCAACCCTAAGCGATCCAAGGTGCTAGCGGAGATCACATTTGAACAACTTCCACTATCTATGATCACTTTGCAGTTTTTCTCTCCACACTTGGCGTAAGTATAGAACATTATACTCCTGCACCAATCATCATTACGCTTAGCATGTTCTAAGGCACGTCTAACGACTTCAAGTGGCACCGTCTCCAATTCCTCCACTTCTTTATCACTAGCACTTTCAACGGGTTTGTGCATTTCCTCTTTATACTCACCTTGTTCTTCATCATCTGCCTCTCCGATAACAAGTGCTTTATGACGCTCTTTTGTTGGGTAATGGTGCACAAAGTGGCCGTATCCTTGGCACTTGAAATATTGGGTGTGCTCATTAGCCGTAGCACTAGTACTAGCTACCCCTTTTCCTTTGACATATCTATAATCGGGTTGTGTACCAGTGAGGACCTTGGTTTGATTACTAATGCTTGGTCTAGCTCCGTGAGGAGTAGGCTTAACATTCGTGTCAAACCGCCTGACTAACTGGGGCTTAACATACTACTCCTGTTCTTGCACCATCTGATAGGCATGCTCTAAGTCTAAGGTGCTTATATTGTGAGGAATGAGCTCACACTGAAGCTCAGATCGGAGGCCCGTCCTAAGTCGAGATAAGGTCATAGATGGGTCCTCATCGACGATAAATCGCATCATATACTCGTCAAACTTGGTGATGTGATCCGTCACAAGCATTGTTCCTTGCTTAAGCGATTGCCACTGATCTAGAAGCTTCTAGCGGTGGAAAGTTGGAGGTACTTCTCCCTCAGGACCTCTTTCATCTTGGCCCAAAGCACAACTGGCTCTTCTCCGGGCCTTTCCATGGTACGCTCAATGTCGGTCCAAAGCAATTTTGCTTTCGCTTGACCCACTAACTTCATCTAAGGGAATCTGACCCGGGGTTGGTCAGACATGTCATACCACTCGAAGAAGTGGTCCATGTTTGCTAGCTAGTCGAGGAAAATTTTGGGGTCTAGGCGACCATCAAAAGTAGGAGCGTCAACCTTTACACTCTTCATCACCCTCTCCTCAGGATCATAGTGGTCTTGGAACTCTCTGCAGGGTGGCTGGGCATGCACCCCTCCATAGCTTACTCCCTGACCTTTGGTACTTTTGCAGGGTGGGTTGGGCACGCTGTGTGGAATGGGTACTGTTTATCCAAGTTCTTCCATTTTATTATCATCTGTCCTACACATTCTTTAATTCTTTTTAATTTTTTTTTTGTCTATTAGCAATCTCACCGCATTTCTTAATTTCTTAGTAACTTTTTATCATTCACATTGTGTTTCCCAAGATCTAAATACGAAGAAGAAGATTGATAGAGGATATGAACATGATGGGTAGTACTATCTTGACTATAACATTGTTAATGCAACAACATAGAAGGACATCTTTCCGCATCAGTGGCACTGCCGTCTCGATCATCCATTTATGAAGATTCTCAAAGGCAATACTCTTGTCGTCCGTGTTAGCTCTAGGTGTGTAGTGTGTGAGTTGAGTAAACATCATCGTGTTAGTTTTCCACCACGTGTGGAAAAGCGTAGTTCAGTTCCTTTTTCTTTAACCAATTAAGATGTTTGGCGATAGTTAAAATTTCCAATAGGTCAGGGTAGAAGTATTTTGTTACATTTGTTGGTGATTTTTCATGACTGGCTTGGATTTATTTAATGAAAGACAGATTTGAATTATTCTCTATTTTAAAGAGTTTTCAAATGACATTGGAACATCAATTTAACTCAAAAGTTTTTATGTTTCATTCCAATAGTGCCAAGGAATATATGTCCCAATTCTTCAATCAATATTTTTCTGAAATAGGTATACTACATCAAACATCATGTGCCCACACTCCACAATAAAATGGTATTGCAGAATGGAAAAATCGTCACCTTCTTGAAGTGATTCGTGCTCTATTAATTCACATGAATGTTCCGAAAAGTTTTGAAGTGATGTATTACTCAGTGTGTTTTCTGATAAATCGAATGCCCTCGACTGTTTTAATGGGTCAATTATCCCATGAAGTTTCACTTATGGATACTCATGTCGTTTCCAAAATTTTTGGCTATGTATGCTTTGTTCTCTAACTAGAGTTTGGCCACAATAAGTTAATCCTAGAGCCATTTAATGTATTTAATGTATTTTTCTTTGGTACTTCTGGACTCAAAGGTTATCGTTGTTACAATCCTTCACTTAAAAAAAATGTGTGTGTAGATGTTACAATTTTTTAGTCCACTCTGTTCTTCTCAAAAAAAAAAAAATCTCTTAATGCGGAAGTTTTGCCTATGCCTATTGCCATTGAAGAAGATATAATCCAAGCTCATTTCACTACTGACTCCTCCATTCTTACTATGCTCAATTGAAAGTCTACTCATGACGCAAACTACAAGATAGTGTAGCCAATCATGATGTGCCATCCACCATATCTTCGTCTGATCCTAGTGATCCAGTGAGTTCCTTAGATAAGTCTAATGTTCCTATTGCCTTGAGAAAAGGTAGGGGTGCATGTACTAATTATCTTATTTACAAATATGTTTCTTTCCAATGCTTATCTCCCACTTCTTGTAGATTTGCCCTATCCTTTTCCTCTCGCTCTATTCCCAAGTAATATCAGGAAGCATTTTTACATAAAGGGTGGAAGCATAAAATGGAAGAAAAAATGGCCGTGTTTTATCAGAATAACATTTAGGAGCTAACCAGTCTACTTGACAGTAAATGTGTTGTTAGTTGTAGATGGGTGTACACCATTAAGTTTTGCCTTGATGATATGGTTGAACATTTAAAGGCTCGCTTGGTTACTAAGGGATATAATCAAACCCTTGCTGTTGATTATAGTGAGACCTCTCTTGTTGACGAGTTAGAAATCCACTTATGTTATCCTCTTCATGGCCATTTATCATGGCTGGTCCTTCTTTCAACTTGACATAGAAAATGCATTTTTTCATGGTGATCTCATTGAGTAAGTCTATAGGGAGCAACCACCTTGATTTATTGCTCTAAGAGAGTTAGATAATGTGGTTAAATTGCCCAAGGTAATTTATGTGATGAAGTAGTTATCACGTGCATGGTTTGACAAGTTTAGTAACGTTGTATTGAACCATGGCTTTGTTCGAAATCATATTAATCATTCCATCTTTGTATGAAAAAGGGACCTTAGGTCTTGTTGTGTTAGTGGTATATGTTGATGATATTGTTATTACAAGAAGTGACAATAGGGGGACCGAGGATCTTAATAGGTGTCTTCAAAGGCATATTCTTACAAAAGATCTTGGTCATCTTTGATACTTTTTTGGTACAGAAGTTGCCAAATCTAAGGAAGGAATTAATTTGACTCAATAGGAATGCGTTCTGAATTTGCTCACGGAGACATGTCTTCTTGGTACTAAGCTAGTCAGTACACCAATGGATCTGAATCACATACCTGTGGTGATCAAGGAGATATAGTGGAAGAGCCTAGGAGGTATAGAAGATTGGTTGGGAAACTATCTATGTAACTATCACTTGGCTAGACATATCTTATGTTATAAGTGTGGTGAACCAGTTTATGACCTCTTCAAGGATACCTCACACGAATGCAGTTGTTTGGATTTTGCAGTATCTTAAAGGAGCACGAAGACAAGGAATTCTGTACTGACTGCACAATCATCTTAAGATCATAGGGTACTTTGATGCAATGTTTTAAATATCGACGATATTGGCCGATGTATCCCACGATATATCTTGTATCCCACTTATGCGATATGAAACACACATTTAGTGCCGATATATCCTACATGTTCGATTTGGTGAGCATTTTCAATTTCTTATTCCTTTTTTGTTGAAATTATGTTAAATTAGTGTCAAATGGTTACAAATCCATTGGTTCTTTTATGTTTTGCATGAAAAATCATGGAGTTGGAGCTTTGATTTTGATATCCATTGGTTCTTCATGTTCTTTATGTTTTTTTTTTTTTTTTTTTTTTTCAAAATTTTGCTTCAACCAACTATCAATTGAGACTAATTTCGAAGTATTTAGGAGTATTTTATGAAACGATCATCACATACATTCTAATTTCGAAATTCAGGTATTGGTGGTCTGATTTGGGAAAAATTGGGGAAAATTCGAAATTTCCCCAATTTCTCTCAAATTGCTTGCAATGTTACACTCCAAACATGTATGAGGGTTGATCTATTGATTTGTTAAGTCCTTGTCAATTTTCAAAAAATAAAAATAATTTTTTAATTAAAAATTAATAAATTTTTTATTAAAACATTAAAAATTTCCTTAATTTCCCTTCAACTAGCCGTCAATTGAGACTAATTTTGAAGTATTTAGGAGTGTTTGATGAAATGATCATCACATACACTCTAAATGTTATTCATTTAATTTGAATATATTTGCATTAATTCAGTTAGACAATGCATGGCTTAGGACCCTATAGAAAGGAAACCTTTTATGTGCACTTCGTTTTTGAGATGTTATGATTTAAAAGTGTGTATTAAGGTCTTTAAAAAAAATAAAAATAATAAATAACAATTCCTGAAGTGTCATTGAAAAATTCAATCATTTTCCCAATGTTTCCCAAAAAGCGTGATAAATTACCCGATACAAACGATATATCCCATGCGATAACCGATACTTATAGGTATCCCAAGGATGCGATGCGTAACTTGATACCGATATTTCGAACACTGCTTTGATGTAAACTGGGTAGGTTCTTTAACAAATAGACAATCTACTACTGGGTGTTGCACGTTTGTAGGAGGAAATCTAGTCATGTGGAAGAGTAAGAAGCAGTGTTGTGGCCCGATCAAGCATTGAAGCAGAATATTGAGTAATAGCTCATACTACTTGTGAGTTAATGTGAATCAAGAAACTGTTGTAAGAAATGGGGTTTATGGTGAATCTACCTATGCAGTTATTTTATGATAATCAGGAACATCCCACATTGCAAACTGTCAGGTCTATCATAAAAGAAATAAACATGTTGAAGTCACTATTACTTTATACATGAGATAGTCTCCAGTGGTGAAATCGCTACACCATTTGTCTAGTCTAAGGATCAACTTGCTGATGTATTCAGAAAGGCAAAGGTTGCAGTCAGTTTACATGCATATACTCCAAGCTTGGCATCGACATCATCATGCTCCAACTTGAGGGGAGTGTTAATGTATGAGGATGTGGGCTGCCCCATTGTATGGCCCACCTAGCTTCTTTCTCTTTTATATTTAGTGTTCATATTGGATTAGGACTTGTTTGGAATATGCACATTATTAATGAGAGTATTTTTTGTACTTTTTGGTTTTCATTGTTAATATAAAGGGGAAGAGTGGGGATGTCCAGCCCTAACTCTTTTACTTCTCTTCTCCCAACTTTCACTCCTCTTCATTTCTCCGCTCTTTAATCTAATGATTCTACAGTTTCAAACAAATAATTGGCATAGCCATATATGAGCTAGATTCCAAACCCATATCAATGTTGTGATATATCTGACACATGTTGATTTTCTGGATCTAGGTACCATAGTTGTGTAATTAAAATACTCAATGGTTGCTAATGCTATTGCTCGAATATCTAACTGCACATGTATATTCAGAAATATAGAGTGTTTTTTTGTTTTGTTTTGTTTTTTGTTTTTGGATCACATGTATTTCTTTGGTTGTCTTTCCTTTTTTTTTTCCCCTTCATGTGCTAATTTTTCCTAATAAATCCTCCATTGTTGCATTGCATTATGTTTTATGCTTAATAACTAGTCATTCTATTTGCAGATTGCAACTATAGCCAATGCAATCTATGGTGTTTGGGCGAAGTACCGTCTGCCCATTACAGGTAATACCATACCTTCCAAATGACTGTACACTTTTTGAGCAATTGTTATAGAAAAAATGCATTTAGTTTGTAGGTGCATCTACATAATCTAAGATTGCAATTTCAACATTAACTAATCTTCATATACATGCATTTTCAATTCAATTGACATTTTAGCTCGGTGTATAATTATTTAGAAAATAATTAAATGAAGATCATGCTATTAACAATTTGGTTTATAATATGACGTTATAGATTTTTTTTTTATGTGAACATGAAGCCATTCAAACTTATCTGGTTTATGATATGAGTTTGTGTCCTTTTTTTTTCGGGGGGAGGGAGAATGGCAAGCAAACTTAAATTACCAAGGAGGAAAAGATACAAAGCCATGGATTGCACACCATTGTTTTTGCAATAGAATAAAAGAAGGGATGTGTTACCAACAACGGTGAATGCTAATACTAGTCAATGTTCAAAGTATTAGTATCACTACAAGTTTCGCTGGCCGGGGATACAGAAATAATATCGTTATGTCGATAATCGGAAATGCAGAGAAACATTGGGGAAACATGGTGAAAACGGTGGAATGTTTTAGTGAAACTTCAGGAGATGTTAAAATACACATATTTGCATATTTAGGAACAAAAGAATGCAAAAATAATGCATACATAATAAGTTTCAATGTAATGGGGGCCTAAAAGCATGTGCTATCGTAAGAAATCAGTCCAACCATCCCATCCATCCCGTCTATCCATCCAATCATCCCATCTTTCCAATCCACCTTCCGCCCAAACATCTATCATATTTCAGAATATTGACAACATGATATTTCGCCGAGAAATCGTGGACAATTGAAAAGGAAATAGAAGATTGTGGTCTTGATATCACCCATGTTGCAATAATGATAATATTGCAATATTATCAATATTAACATTGACAAATTGAACACTGCATACAACCATGCGCCCAAAAAGTATGAAATGGATTTTTTTTTTTTTTTTTTAAATAAACAAATTTTGGACACTATTGGACACCTCTCTCTGTCTCTCTGTGTGTAGCCCTCATACATGTAACTACACCCTTTCCCTCAATCTCTTTCTTTCTCTCTCCCTTACTCTCCCTATGTGTGTTACATTTGCATAATCCCAAGTGTTTACAACGACAACATATCAATTATAATAAGTGTTTTCATTATTGGTATAGATGCATGTATCGCACCCTTGGGATATGGAAACATATAGGGTATCGCATGGGAAATGACGCATGTATCGCATAAATTTTTTTTTTTTTTTTTTTGAGAGCTATTAACATTTTATTAAGAAGCCGTAAAAGCGGACAAAGGATACATGGCCCAACCAACCAAATCAAGAGAGGGACAACCAACGGCGGTGTAACGCCTTGAAAATCGGGGGTCGAGCAGGAGCCCAACTCCCGAGTTCCAAAACATCACTTATGCAACATATATGATGATGATTGAATATTGTCTGTATTAGTGCATTAAACATGAGTGGGATTATACCAAATCAGCATATCATACTCCAGAGGCAATTAAGTTACGCTAGCGGAAGATTGTGATATGTATATAAACTGTATAAAAGTAATGGCAAGCCCTCAGAGTATGAATGTCACTAGGTTAAATAATTACAAGTATATTCCCAAAGTGGTCAAAATGAATATACAGGTGTGTTCCAAAATTTCAGAATAACTGTGTAGGAGCATCTAGTCAGTATCCCTGTAGCCCCAAAAATCAGGACACGGCTCACATGAACCCGCTTGATAATTGCATATAGGAGAACGCCTCCTCATCGTTCTTAAAATCTGGCTCCGCCTCGTAGGCATCGCCATCACCTGCAGGCTGTAGTCAAGATAGAGTCTGGTTGATGTTTAAAACACCGTCCCAGAACGTGGGAGTGAGTGATCAACTCAGTGGAGCTATAAAGCAAAGGTTAACATGTTATCAATTCAGTCACGCAGTATTGATAAAGCAATACAATCAAGCATTCCTAAGTACTCTGGTTAATGCAATGATGATATGTATTAATGATGTATGCCCTCGCCTGCACTCCCTCTGAGAACTTCATCTCATGGTCACGGCATGCAATCACTTCCTCAGTGCTCAACTCCAACGTCAAAGGCACATGCAATGCGGTGCATGAGCATGATTACCAAGTTCTTAGTAGTCATTTTCATACAGCGGGATTGAGATACTAAGGTACTTCCCTTTTATCATTTCCCAAATAATGATCCATTCTAGGGTCGTCAGTCCTAATAAATCTTATACGATGTTGCGGTTCTAGGTCACTACAAAGGGCTCGTCACCTGATCAGTGTAGGCCTAGTTTATACTCTAGTTGCTACGGAAAGGCTCGTCGCCTCAACGCAGTCTCAGAGTATGTTCGAGGTCACTACAAATGGCTCGTCACCTGATCAGTGTAGGCCGACAGCTCGAATACAGTGTCCCATACCATCGTATTCGGCTCACGAGGCGGTGTTGCTCACTGGTCACTACGGGTGTCACGACCCTAAATCTAGTGTTGGTAATCCATGATTACTATACACCAAATTTTTGGTTGACCGCCTCCGTAGAACTCCGATTCTTAGGACTTTCAAGTAACACATACTAAGTCCCATAAGCGGGGCTCCACAAGGAGGATTTCTGAAAGTAAAACCAACAAACACGTTGCATTTCTTTAAATTTCATCATATTCAATATATATTACTGTGTACAACTGAGCACATCAGGGCAAAACCAAAACATAAACCATGTCATATTTACTATACCTGATGTACATATGCAGGGTATTACAAAAAAAACATATACACACTGATATGTACAAAACAAAAGGACAACTGGAGTCTGTAGCCTCTACTCCTGCAGCTCCCTACTCTCACCTGAAACAAAAAATAGAAAGGAAAGCTTGAACTACTATGCCCAGTGAGTGCGTGTGTGCCGTGAAAATGCATGTTTCATGTCATGCTCATTTAATGCACACAAATGCACAGGCTTCCAAATCATTTTTTTATTTTATTTTTTTGTACAGGGGCGAGACTTCTACCCACTTGTAACATACACACTCTTTCAACAGTTCCACAACCTTCCATATTTCCCAATTGGATCACCAAAGTTTAAAACAGAGGTGGGACTTTTACCCACTTGTATAGACTTTTCCATCGTAGTCAACTACAGAGGTGGGACTACATAGTTCACGGGCCGAACTAGTCTAACCCACTTGTGTTGAACCTCACTATTTGCCTAACAACGAGAAATCATAAGTCGCCTGGCAAAACGATAGCGGACAATTTACGAGCTCGTCACACACAACCTATCTTTGCTTGCCCATAAGCAGGTCAGGTCAAACATCTCAACCAATCGACACGCGTCGGTGGGAGTCGCTGCCTACTTTGGTATTTCAGCATTCCAGCGCTCTGTTCTTCCACCCGGTCTAAGCATTGGTCGCTCCCAATGGTACCAATCGGGGTTTAGGAACTTTCACCCACGGACCCTCTAATCATGTCCTGTCGAATTACACATTTCCGGTGTGGTGTCCAACTCAAGTTATAACAAAGTATGTTCATATGCATAAGCCCACATACAAGCACAATATGTCATGGTTTTCAAGGCAAGCATAGGACGACCTCCCTCATGTGGTCTTCTTATACATTTACGTTCCACATTGAAACGTTCCACATTGAAGTTCCTCATAAGGATCTCATGTAATACATATCATGTAATACATCATGTATCTAAATGGTTTACATACTCATCATAGACAAATCGTGCGTCGTACTACAACCCATTATGGTCACCATCATGATATGAATCATTCACTCTCAAGCATACAACGATACAACAACTATGAATCATGCATATGATATGCACATGACTTAGCCAATCTAACTCCAATCCGGGAGTTATGCTGCTATAAGACTGCATGCTACAAGCATGCTTTTTCTCAAGAAGTAATTACATTAAAAGGCTGAAGGATATTTCTTTGAAACAATTTGTCAAACAGGTAGCAGACAGATATTGTAAGAGAGAAACCGTTAGAAAGACGTATAACTTGGAAGAAAACTAACTCAGATCTATCATCTAATCTTCCATTCATAACCTAATCAACTAACTCCGCAAATCTAGTCGTACCCATAAGAAAATCCAGCAATAACCTAATAAATTGAAATCAGAAAAGTTAGTCTGCTTAGGGCTTCGTAGGGCTTTAAAAGAAAAATTTAGCAACAAATTATCTTTTAAAGGGCTTTCTTGGCTTTCAAGAAAATTGACTAACTGTAAATGAAAATCCATCAGTTTATCAAAACAGCAATCTTATCTTTTAACCCTATCATTATACCTAATTCCAAATGATACCTACCTATCCAAAGATACATAATTCCAAAGAATACCTAATTCCAACATTTCCAAAGAATACCTAATTCCAAAGAATACATAATTCCAAAGAATACCTAATTCCAAAGAATACCCGAACCCTCAAACAGAAAATCTAGCACTGATTTTACCTTAAAACAACAATTTCAGCAATCGCCTAACCCTAACTGAAATCCAGCGAAACCCTAAACCTTAAACAACAATTCCAGCAATAAACGAACCCTCAAACAGAAAATCTAGCACTGATTTCACCTTAAAACAACAAGTTCAGCAATCTTCTAACCCTAACTGAAAATCCAGCGAAACCCTAACCCTTAAACAGAAAATCTAGCAATTCTGTAACCTTAAAACTAAAATCCAGCAATTCTTTAACCTTAAAACAGATATTTCAGCAATCTGCTACCCCTAACAGAAAATCCAGCAATAGGGTTTTGAAGGAAACCTCAACGTACACATATAAGTGCTCCTAGTCTATGTACTCACCTGTAACGAGCAGAGGATTGGATCTCAACCTCTTCTTCTTCTTCTTCTTCTCCTTTTCCTCTTCTTCTTCTTCTCCCCAACTAGAGTGCTGGAAAATGAAATGTTTGAAAGAGGGTTTTTCTATTTATGGGTTTTAAATGGGTTTAAAGTGACTTTTGGCTAAAAAGGAGGGTTATGGGATGTATTGTGTTAATTTTGAAAAATTTAAACTTATGGTAGTAATAAACAAAAGGTTATTTAAGTGATTTGAACTAACGTATTCCAATGATTTGAAAAACATCAAGGTCATTTGAGTATATTTTCTCAAAAATATACATGTACATATCGATGCGTAACTTGCAATCCCGGTGTCCTATTAACATGCCATTTTCGCTAGTAACTCCGTAACTTGACTACGACCACAACGGTTAGGCTCTCCGACCTAACGGATTTGAAAACTCAATGATGGCGGAGCCCCACCTAAAATAAGGACATAATGGTCATTTCTCAGATTGTTTAATTTTAAGCCCGTATCTTAACATTCGGACATCGGGTTGAAATACGGCTTGCAGCTCGATAATAGAACAACATTATGATCAAGTCAAAACATTCTCGGGGCCAATGGACCTACAGCCAACGGCTATCTAGTGATTTCTGGGGCTTCGGGTCTTACAACGGGGAGGCTCGTCGCCCTAGCGTAGGCCGACAGCTCGACCACGGTGTCCCATACCACCGTGTCCGGCTCATGAGTCTTAGCGGATCAAGGTACCAAGGTTAACGGGATTCACTAATGAGTTTGGTACCTTAGGTTCAGGCAGTAGCGTCCATACATGGTGAACATACATCGGGTCAATCGGGTTACTTGATGAGCTCGACTGGTATGAGCGCACCTCGAGTTAATCGACATGAAGTGCATAAGCACTCTGTGTGACCTAACCACTGCCGACAACCAAAGTACGGCTCGGATTCATCGAACACGTCCCTTGTCGTGAGACAACCTCAGCCACCCGATTATAATCTGTTACCGATTGCCTGGACTATATCATAGTCCCAACCGCACTTAAACATAACAAGGAATCATATATGAATAGGTACCTCAGCATTAAACTAATCCTTCAAGTAATATCAACCATTTGAGCATTTCATGAAACATAACATAAACATGATTTTACACATGCATTTCATACATAAAACGGACAATATAATGTAAGTTGCATGGAGGGATTTATACACACAGTTAAGGTAGTTGAGAATCTTATCTCAACACCCATATAAAGTATAATTTACCAAATACTTACTCATACAGACATTTTTACAAACACTTAGACTACACACTTCGACATACATGACGTATGTCGACCACAACATGTATTAGGGCAAATCCTTTTGCCAAGGAGTTGTCGCATATACAACGATCCTATATCCACGATGGATAATCATGTTAAACATGAATCCAAATTCTACACGCTTTCAATCAATTCGACAAACACATGGAATACACTATATTCAACATAGTTCATATATATCTGTAAAGTGAATCAGGCATCGCATTTAGCATGTGAAATGGCACCCACGTCAGTTATAAATATTAACCAGCATTGAAAGCCTTGAAAACCATAACCTAAACGTTTATAGTCCGCACCTTACGCCGGTAACCGTGTAACGAATTCAGTTTAGACACTAAGTCTTTGTCAACAGTAGAATGACAACCTATAGCATGAATTAGGTTAGCTATTTCATCACTTACACTATTTGAAACCCTAAAACAGATTAGGGTTAGGTTTTCTTACCTAAGAATGGGATCGGAATCGCCCGAATGGCGATACAGGAATGGTGGATAAGCAAGTGGAACGGCGAGATTGAGTCCCGAGAACAATCTCCCACACACACTCTCTCTCTCTCTCCTTCTCTTTTCTCTCTCTTCTCTCTCTAGGGTTTGCAAATTCGTATGTGAAGGGAGAGAGGTTTAAGACCCTTATATAGGCTCAAACGTGAGCTCAATGGCCCCAGGGGCTTGGTATACTTAGGTTATAGCCAAAACCCATCTGTTTCGGCTCAACGGAGCACTTCTGGAGGCTCCTTTCCTGCATGCGGTCGGACTTAAGCTCCCTGACATTGGATCTAGGTCAAGCTAAGTTTTCGGTCCGATCGGATTTACAGATCGACCGTGGCAGACTAGTTTCAATTCAACGGTCACCGACACTCGATCAGGGCCACAAGTACACTGACCTGTGCTGAGAAATTTCCCTGATCCGAGGGTGTACTTGGGTCAGATTCTGACGGTCTGAATCCTTAGATTTGACCCGCAAGCGAACGGCCCAATTCACTTAAATTTGGGTTCGTTTTCTAAAGATATTCGCGTTTCTCACACACTTCGCTCCGGGCTCAAGTTGTGCGTTTCTGGGTATCATTAGGACTTGATTTCCGAGATAGTTGTCAAGCCCAGTAAGGCGGTCATAAGTGTTTAGTTTCGCAGTAATTGGACTTTCGACGCGCGGTCCAGGTCCGATATGGAGTTTTGTGATCCTCCCTAGAGCAATTGGGTTTTAAGATTGATCCTAGATTACAGGGTAATGTAGCGTTAATGATTCTACAAGTTTTGGGTCTTGCAGTTCGTGTAGAAAGTAGTTCAAGCTAATTCTACAGATTATTCAGTTTAGTACTTAACTAAATTATGCCCTAATTACGACGGAATAAGGTCCTAGGGCAGTTCTATGTCCCTTTTTGGCAGTTTTATTTAGTATATTATTTTAATTATTTTTCTAGTAGGTCGTCCTCAAGTCTACTTCATCTTTACTAAATCTCATTAGATTTCGTGTTGTAGGAAAATTCTAAAAATTCTAGAAGTAGCAGCTGTCCAAACTAATGATTTTCGGACGGTTGTCACAATGACCTACATTTAACTACATTAAAGTTTTTATTATATTTTTCACTTATTTTTATATGAAACTAGACTTATCAAGCTTCATTCTGGCTTTTGAATCACCTAAATCGGAGTTATAACGAGGGAGATATAACTTTTTGAAGTCGGACGAAAAACGACAGAAAAATCGCAGAAAAGCATGCCGCCTTTCTTGTAGGTTGCCCGGCCCGCCGGGCCGGGAGTGCGCCATGATTAGCGCGTGGCGCCATGATCCGGCCGGAGTGTCCGGTGGTGATTCCGCCACGTGATTTTTGAAACGGGCGTATCTTGCAAACCGGGATGAGTTATTCAACGTGCAATATATGTTTTTGTGGTAGGAGAAGCTAATCTATCCAAATAACTTATTTATTTTATGAGATTACATAAGGTTAATGGTCAAAAACTCATTTTATTTATTTATTTACTATTTATGATAATTTTTAGTTTAAGTATTGTTTTTCATCACCTAAACTTTAGGATTTGTGTCTAATATGAAAGTACTTAGAAAAAATTGAAGAATAAGGTGGTGAAAGGTGAGATTTTGAAGGAAATAGGTTAAAAATGGATTTTTGACTTTGGGATTGAGTTCTGAGAAGTTAATAAGGTGTTATGATCGACCTATTGCCTAAGGACGTCTATTTCCAAGTTGGCAAAAATCCAGGACGTTTTAGGCGGCCTTAACATAAACTGCCCAACTAGACACTAATATCTTGATTTTGTACAAAACCTCCCCTATGCACCCATTTTTGTTCCTAAACATCGCCCATTATGCGCTCCCCAAATCACCCAACAAATGACCATTAGAAGCAGGTGCCATCTAGCCTTCCCGGATTTCCCAACACCCACTCCATGCCACGCCCTATTAGCCCACACAGACTTAACCCAAGCGACTTGCATCTTGTTGAGGAAGTGATTCCAAATAGCACGAGCGGAGGGACAATTGATGAAAAGGTGGTCTATAGACTCCCTATCTTCCATGCACATGAGATAGATGTTAGGAATGATGAACAATCTTCTCAACAAGTTGTCTACCGTGAAGACTCTGCCCCTGCCAAGAAGCCAGACAAAGATCGCCACTCTAAAGGGAGCGTCGTATAACCAGAAGTGAAAAGGATGAGGCGAGCCCAACTGAGAGGGAGACTTCAAGACCAAAAGAAACAAAGACTTCACCGTAAACTTCCCCGACCAAGACAAAGCCAAAACATGGAATCTTCATCGGACTTCGCCAGCCTAACATTGTTGAGAAGGTTCAAGAGATCGGTAAACTTGTCTAATTCATCATCCAGAAGGTTCCTTCTGTCAGATTTGCTCAATGACCCTCAATCAAGTGGTCCTTTTCTTATATAGAAATCATTTTCCCTACTTACAATATATCCCTTAATTACAGCATAACAACAACATCTATATCCCCTAATTACAACCCTTAATTACAGCATAACAGTAGCATCTATATCCCCTAATTATAGCATAATATCTCCTAATTACAGCAGCATCTATATCCCCTAATTACAACATCTATATCCCCTAATTACGGCATAATATCTCCTAATTACAGCATCTATATCCCATAATTACAACCCTTAATTACAGCATAACAGCAATAGTTATATCTACTAATTACAGCCCTTAATTACAGCATAACAGCAACATCTATATCCCCTAATTACAGCCCTTAATTACAACAATATATGGTACAACAATATATGGTAGGTTTGTTGTCTATCCTACTATCATCCCCCCTCAAATTGATGCTGGTCGATTAAGAAGCATCAATTTGCCAACAAGAAATTGATGACGTAGTCGTGTCATAGCTTTGGTGAAGACGTCCGCTATCTGAAGGTCGACATGTGGAAGAGAGATAACCCGAGTATCAACAGCTTCCCGAATAGAATGGCAGTCCACCTCGATATGTTTGGTATGCTCGTGATAGACGGGATTGGTAGCGATTTGAATAGCACTCGTATTATCAGCATGAAGAGGAGTGGGAGTAGACTGAGGAAAACCTATTTCAGCAAGTAAGCCACGGAGCCACATAATCTCCGAGCAGGCTGCTGACATGGCACGGTACTCGGACTCAGTCGAAGATTTGGAAACACGATCCTGTTTCTTACTCTTCCAAGAGATAAGTGAATCACCAAGAAACATACACACCCGGTGATAGACCGACGAGTATCAGGACATCCTGCCCAATCAGCATCACTAAAAGCCACAAGGCGAAGAGGAGTACCAGTAGAGAAGAACAAGCCACGGTGAGAGGAACCCCAGAGATATCGAATAATTCGGCGGACTGCGGCAAGATGAAGGTGGCGAGGAGACTGCAGAAATTGGCTGACTTGCTGGACAACAAAGGAGATGTCAGGCCGTGTAATAGTGAGATAATTGAGACTACCAACTAACTGTCGAAACACCATGGGATCAGGAACGAGATCCCCCTCACGTCGATACTTGACATTCACTTCCAAAGGGGTATCCACTGAAGAGGAGTCCTGCCAACCAGACAAGGAAATCAAGCCCTCTGTGTATTTATGCTGATGCAGGAAAACCCCAGAGGAATCGGACTGAACCTCCAAACCGAGGAAATACCGGAGAGGACCAAGATCCTTCATATGGAATGAATCATGAAGATGTTGCTTGAGTTGATTAATGAGGGCAGACTCAGTCCCAGTGATGACAATGTCATCGACATAAACTAGAAGAAGAACGATACCAACAGAAGTCGTTCGAAGAAACAACGAAGAATCATACTGGCTTTGGATGAAAGAAAATCGAAGGTAGCCTGGAACTTATCAAACCAAGCCAGGGGAGCCTGTTTCAAACCATACAGAGAGCGCTTCAGCTTACACACATTCGATGTTGATGATGAGCAGAGGCCAGGAGGAGGTGTCATGTAAACATCTTCCTGTAAATCACCATGAAGAAATGCGTTCTTCACATCCATCTGGCAAAGAGACCATCCCTGAGAGGCTACGATGGCAATAATAGTACGCACAGTTGTCATTTTAGCGACAGGAGCAAAGGTCTCCTCATAGGCGGTTACCAAGGACAACCAAACGAGCCTTATAACGGTCCACAGACCCATCAGGTCGAAGTTTCACAGAAAAACCCCACTTACACCCAATTAGCTTGACATGAGAAGGACATGGGACCATGTCCCAAGTCTGATTTTCTTGAAGAGCTTGAAGTTCTTCCTGCATAGCCTTTCTCCAACACTCATGTTTATCAGCTTGTGAGTAGGAATTAGGAATCGACATAGTTGATAAGGTAGCCGTGAAGGAGGTATGAGGGAAACCATACCTATCCGGTTGATGAGAAGTACGGCCAGATCGTCGAGGAGGGTGCAAAACGGGATCAGGTGGCAGATCAGACTCAGGAAGGGGTAGAGTTGGTCGACGGCGTTCATACACAAAACCAGGCTTGAAGCGTTCAGGAGGGCACATCAAATCATTAAAGTGAGGAAGAACAGAAACTGCAGGAGATGATGTAATAGAACTAGGAAAGAAATATTGATGCTCAAAGAAAACGACATTACGAGATATATGAAATTTATTGGAAGAAGCATCATAGCACACAAATCCTTTTTGAGATAAGTTACATCCCATAAAGACACATTTCACAGATTGCGCAGAGAGTTGGTGACGTTGATGCGGAGGTAGATGCACAAAACAGACACAGCCAAAAGTGTGTAAGTCAAGAAACCTAGGGTGCTATTTATGCAGATGATAGAATGGAGAGTCGAAATTTAGCACTTTAGAAGGCACCCTATTAATCAAGTATACTGCCGTAGCTAAAGCTTCAACCCAAAATTTAGGAGGAATAGAAGATGCAAGTAACAAGGTCCTAGCAACATCTAACAAATGTCGATTTTTGCGCTCAGCCACGCCATTCTGTTTAGGAGTATAAGGACACGAGCGGTGAGAAACAATTCCTTTGTGACGAAGAAACTCAAGAAATTCATGAAACATATATTTTCCACCAGAATCAGATCGTAAAGTCTTAATGCTAGTGGTAAATTGATTCTCAATATATGCTAGAAACGATTTGAAAACAACAAAGACTTTAGACTTATAGCGCAGAAAATATACCCAAGTATGCCGACTATGGTCATCTATGAATGTCACAAAATATTTATAATGAGCATGAGAAATGACAGGAGTAATGCCCCATACATCACTATGAACAAGGTCAAAGCAATTCTTTGCCCTACTCCCGGAAGAAGGGAAGGGAAGAATCTTACTTTTTACGATTTTACACGTAGAACAATCAAAAGACAAAGCATGAGGCAAAGAAGAATCTTTTTTTCCCAACGAACCAGAATTCAGCAAATGAGATAAAACAACATTGTTTGGATGGCCTAAACGTTTGTGCCATACTTCACAATTATTGGAGATAGTAGTACAAGCCAAAGAAATGATACTAGGAATGGAAAAGTATAATGGAAACAGTCTTCCAACTTTAGGCCCCTTCACTATTGTCCTCCCCGACACCGGATCCTGCACATGACAACCATCGCGAGAAAACTGAACATTGTAATTATCATCCTGTCACAACCCTAAATCTAGTGTTGGTAATCCACGATTACTATACACCAGATTTTGGTTGACAGCCTCCGTAGAACTCCGATTCTTGGGACTTTCAAGTAGCACATACTAAGTCCCATAAGCGGGGCTCCACAAGGAGGATTTCTGAAAGTAAAACCAACAAACACGTTGCATTTCTCAAAATTTCATCATATGCAATATATATTACTGTGTACAACTGAGCACCTTAGGGCAAAACCAAAACATAAACCACGTCATATTTACTATACCTGATGTACATATGCAGGGTATTATAAAAAGAAAAAATACACACTGATATGTACAAACAAAAAGGACGTCTGTAGCCTCTACTACTGCAGCTCCCTACTCTCACCTGAAATAAATAGAAAGGAAAGCTTGAGCTACTATGCTCAGTGAGTGCGTGTGTGCCGTGAAAATGCATGTTTCATGTCATGCTCATTTATGCACACAAATGCACAGGCTTCCAAATCATTTTTTTTAAAAATATATTTTATTTGGATATACAGGGGTGGGACTTCTACCCACTTATAACATACACACTCTTTCAACAGTTCCACAACCTTCCATATTTCCCAATTGGATCACCAAAGTCTAAAACAGAGGTGGGACTTCTACCCACTTGTATAGACTTTTCCACCGTGGTTAACTACAGAGGTAGGACTACATAGTTCACCGGCCGAACTAGTCTAACCCACTTGTGTTGAACCTCACTATCTGCCTAACAGCGAGAAATCATAAGTCGCCTGGCAAAACGATAGTGGACAATTTACGAGCTCGTCACACACAACCTATCTTTGCTTGCCTGTAAGCAGGTCAGGTCAAACCTCTCAACCAATCAACAAACGTCGGTGGGAGTCGCTGCCTACTTTAGTATTTCAGCATTTCAACGCTCTATTCTTCCACTCGGTCTAAGCATTGGTCGCTCCCAATGGTAATGATCGGGGTTTAGAGACTTTCACCCACGGACCCTCTAATCATGTCCTGTCGAATTACACATTCCCGGTGTGGTGTCCAACTCAAGTTATAACAAAGTATGTTCATATGCATAAGCCCACATACAAGCACAATATGTCATGGTTTTCAAGGTAAGCATAGGACGACCTCCCTCATGTGGTCTCCTCATACATTTAAGTTCCACATTTAAGTTCCTCATAAGGATCTCATGTAACACATCATGTATCTAAATGGTTTACATACTCATCATAGACACATCGTGTGTCGCACCACAATCCACTATGATCACCATATCATGAGATGAATCATTCACTCTCAAGCATACAATGATATAACAACTAGGAATCATGCATATGATATGCACATGACTTAGCCAATCTAACTCCAATCCAGGATTTATTCTGCTATAAAACTTCATGCTACAAGCATGCTCTTTCTCAAGAAGTAACGACATTAAAAGGATGAAGGATATTTCTTTGAGACAATTTATCAAACAGGTAGCGGGCGGATATTGTAAGGAACAAAGAGAAAAACCTTTAAACAAAACTAATTTCAGCAATACCTAATGCCAGCAATACCCGAATTCTCAAACAGAAAATCCACTGATTTCATCTTAAAACAACAATTTCAGCAATTGTCTAACCCTAACTGAAAATCCAGCGAAACCCTAACCCTTAAACAGCAATTTCAGCAATAACCGAACCCTCAAACAGAAAATCCAGCACTGATTTCACCTTAATTTCAGCAATTGTCTAACCCTAACTGAAAATCCAGCGAAACCCTAACCCTTAAACAGCAATTCCAGCAATAACCGAACCCTCAAACAGAAAATCCAGCACTGATTTCACCTTAAAACAGCAAGTTCAGCAATCTTCTAACCCTAACTGAAAATCCAACGAAACCCTAACCCTTGCAGCAATTCTTTAACCTTAAAACATATATTTGCTAACCCTAACTGAAAATTCAGCGAAAACCGAACCAGAAAACAGAAAATCCAACCTTAAAATAGATATTTCAGCAATCTGCTAACCCTAACTGAAAATCCAGCGAAAACCGAACCAGAAAACAGAAAATCCAGTGAAAACCTAACCTTAAAATAGAAAACCCAGCGATAGGGTTTTGAAGGAAACCTCAACGTGCACATATAAGTGCTCCTAATCTATGCACTCACCTATTATGAGCAGAGGATTGGATCTCAACCTCTTCTCCCCAACTAGAGTGCTGGAAAATAAAATGTTTGAAAGAGGGTTTTTCTATTTATGGGTTTGTAAATGGGTTTAAAGTGGCTTTTGGCTAAAAAGGAGGGTTATGGGATGTATTGTGTTAATTTTGAGAAATTTAAACTTATGGTAGTAATAAACAAAAGGTTATTTAAGTGATTTAAACTAACGTATTCCAATGATTTAAAAAACATCAAGGTCATTTGAGTATATTTTCTCAAAATATACATGTACATATCGATGCGTAACTTACAATCCGGGTGTCCTATTGACATGCCGTTTTCGTCAGTAACTCCGTAACTTGACTACGACCACAACGGTTAGGCTCTCCGACCTAACGGATTTGAAAACTCGATGTTGGCGGAGCCCCACCTAAAATAAGGACATAATGGTCATTTCTCAGATTGTTTAATTTTAAGCCCGTATCTTAACATTCGGACATCGGGTTGAAATACGACTTGCGGCTCGATAATAGAACAACATTATGATCAAGTCAAAATATTCTCGGGGCCAATGGACCTACAACCAACGGCTATCCAGTGTACAAACTAGATTTCTGGGGTATCATGTCTTACACATCCACTAATTGTCCAACCGAGATAAGACCCGTAGAAAGCCCAGGTGATACAAAAATATTAGTAAGTGATGGTGCGATATCACCAACCCCAGTAATCGATAAACGATGGCCATTGGCAACTTGAATATTAGAAGAACCAGTGTACTTACGAACATTGCTAAGCATATCAGGAGAACTGTTCATGTGATTGGATGCAGCGGAGTCAACAAGCCAAGATTGAGAGGGTATAGTACGTATAGTACCCTTACCTTGCAGCCCTAAAGCGGAAAATGCCGATACAATCATTTGCTGCACCATTTCTGGTGTAAGGGCAGGTGTAGCAGCAGTGGAAGATGACACTGGAGCGAGATTTTGAGTGCTGGTTACCCCATCCGAAGTGTGGCCAGTAGTAGTAGCATGATAAGCATTCACGAGTCGGTTTTGAGGACGTGTTGGGCATTCTTTGATGATGTGCCCCTTCTGTTTACAGTAGTTGCAGAACTTTTTAGCACAATGGGCAGCAATATGCCCATAATCTTTGCAACTGTAGCACGGAACTGTACGCATGTCTCGAACCCTCCCTTTGCCTTGAGCAGCGTATGCGACAACATTCTTTTGCGGAAGCGAAGATTGAGTAAGAAGGCGTTGTTCCTCTCGAAGAAGTGCTCCAAAACACACGTCAAGAGATGGTGAAGGATCCCTGTGCATCAGGTTGGAGCGAATAGACTCGAATTCTGGCCTTAGTTTCATTAAAAACTGGTCTCTTTTGCTAACTTCATGGACTGCTTGAACAGCAGAGAGGGACTCGGCTGACACGTCGGCATACACAATGTCGGAAAACTCAGCCCAAAGATTTTGAAAACCACAGAAATATTCCTGAACAGAGTGTACCTTGGGAATAGGCAGCAAGATCAGTTTCCAACTGAAATCGCCGGGCGGAATGATCGTGATGATAGACCTTTTTCAAGTACTCCCACATCGATTTAACCGTCTTGTGCGGTCTTAAATTGAGTATAAGCAATGGATCAATAGACCCAAGAATCCAAGTCATCACGCGAGCATCTTTTAGCTTCCATTGAACCAACGTCGTAGGATCGGTAGGCACTGGATCACTCCCATCAACATGACCCCACAACTCCTTTCCCATAACAAAAAGTTGAAACTGAAACTCCAAGGAAGCATAATTCTTCCCTGTAAACCGAGTTCGAAAGACTTCTGAGTTGGTGTTGTTAGCCATAACTAGAATCTCTCGACATGCACCAAAAAAAAAAAAAAAAAAACTGCAAACCAAAACTCGCACCCAAGAAACCAGAAAACCAGAGCCTAGAACCACGAAGATTGGACCAAAGATAAGGTTGCAGAGAGTGGCTCTGATACCATGTCAGATTTGCTCGATGACCCTCAATCGAGTGGTCCTTTTCTTATATAGAAATCATTTTCCCTACTTACAATATATCCCTTAATTACAAGCATAGCAGCAGCATCTATATCCCCTAATTACAGCCCTTAATTACAGCATAACAACAGCATCTATATCCCCTAATTACAGCATAATATCTCCTAATTACAATAGCATCTATATCCCCTAATTACAACATAACAGCAACATCTATATCCCCTAATTACAGCATAATATGTCCTAATTACAGCATCTATATCCCCTAATTACAGCCCTTAATTACAGCATAACAACAACATCTATATTTACTAATTACAGCCCTTAATTACAGCATAACAGCAACATCTATATCCCCTAATTACAACCCTTAATTACTTGCATCGTATTAGCATTGGCTATATAAGCCCCTTCATGCATTGCCTTGGTATGGTGCCCAGTACTCATTGTGTCGTATTCATGATAAGCCTCGGTAAGGCTAGTGATATTCTCATTGAGCATGTTTCTCTCCTTGTACCTCCTGCCATTCTTCCATGCACCTTTGTCACTCACTTTCACCACCCTCTAAGCTTCTTTAAGTTTATGCACGATTGATGCATGCAGGTGATCCTAGGCGGGTGTCGTAGCGGCAGAGCTTGGAGTAGAGCTGAGCTTGAGGACTCCGGTGTTGCTGACTTTTCTCTTCTTTTCTATTATCTTATGTATGTCCTTTTGGACCTTATGAAAGCTTGTAAAAGTTCAAATTCTTAGTGATTTTGTGATGTGTACCTTGTTATTCTCAGATATACTTGCTGTGATCTTGGGTATGCTTGTATTGGAAATGATTACACTGTTATGGAAATCCTCCTTGTAGGATCCCAGGATTGGAACCTGCCTCAGGAGCCGAGAATGGGGTACTACGAAGGCTGTTGCGGCCAGAACCGACCATCGGGTTCCTTGTGAGTCCGGTTACCGAGTCTGGGGCGGGACATGAGTTGGTATCAGAGCATAGCAAGTAATTCTGAAATAACTTGGGATAACATCACATATCTGCTACAAGCTTAGGATGAGTAGTGTCCCAAGTGCGTTTCCCTCGTTCCGTTTGAGCCTTCAAGGATTCTAATTCCTAGGTTTCCATCACCTTTGTTCTTTTTGTAGACCATGTCGTCTAGTCGAGGTGCCCATGGACATGGTTCTCATTCGACTCCAGCGGTTCGAGTGACTTTTGCTCCACCACCTGACATTCCTGTTTCCCCTCTGGTGCCTGCCGTACCTATTCTTGGGACTCCCGCCGTACCTGTGCCTCCGCCAGAGGCCAGTGCTACCCCCGCTTATCTGACGATTCCTGTAGGAGCTGAGCATCTCCAGCAGTTGATGCAGGTTGTCATTGATGTTCTTCAGACCCGTCAACCCGTTCCTGAGATGCCCGGATAGGCGGAACAGGAGCGTGTGAGTCCCCTTTTGCGAGATTCGACTCTGCAGCGAGCTCCGTTGGTGGTATTTTTACTTCAGGGCGAGGCCGAGTGGACCAGTTCGCAGAGGGATCGTGATCAGAGGAGAGGCCGGAAGAGGCAGGCCCCCTCTAATAGCTCCCGACAGCATCGATAGCAGCAGAGGTGCGTAGCCTATCGAGCCGCCAGAGCATCAGCTTCACATGCAGTAGCTTCTTCATCATCATCAGCACCGCCGGTCGCTCCATCTTCCGTCCCCTTTTCTGGAGTTTGCTTCGGTTGTGGGCAAACGGGATACCGTATGCGCGAGTGTCCCCATCAGCAAGATGGACCTTCGTAGCGACCGCAGTAGCAGCAGAGACCGCAGATACAGAAGAGATAGAACCTCCCCAGCCACCTCAGGCTTGATTTTGCGCAAACCAGCAGGACCCTTAGTTATTTGGGGAGTTGTTATGGGTATTCTCCTTGTCTCCGTATGTAAGTCTTGTGTTTTAGTGCATCACACCCTTTTTGTATCTAAGGGCTTTTGTTTACTCAGATTGCTATTAGAGTCTGCCATAAGGGATTGTCAGTATCGACATTTTTGGGAGGATCGCTGTGTTAGGTCGATGATATTATCGTGTTCCATGTTGGATGATGAGATGTTCTTGCCCGCTGAATAGTTTTGTATTGCCGATGTCCGGCTCTTTTTGTTGTCAAGGCAGTATTTCTGGTTAGGGATGGTAGGCCAGATTGCGAGTTTTGTGGCCGAGTGTGACACATGCCAGCGTGTCAAGGCCGATCATCAGAGACCTCCTGGTCCCTTGCAGCCGTTGAGTGTTCCAAAGTGGAAGTGGGAGCACGTATCGATGGACTTCATCGCAGGCTTGCCAAGGACTCAGCGCGGTCACGATACCATCTGGGTTATCGTCGATCGTCTCACGAAGTCGGCTCATTTCCTTAAAGTGCGTGCTTCCTGGTAGATGGACCGGTTTGCAAAGGTGTTTATTGAGGAGATTGTGAGACTGCATGGCGTCCCAGTTTCGATCGTTTCTGGCCAAGACTCCAGATTTATGTTTCAGTTTTGGAGGAGTTTCCAGCAGGCGCTGGGGGTCACTTTGCGTCTCAGCACCGCTTATCATCTGCAGACGGATGGGCAGACCGAAAGGGTCAACCAGATCCTTGAGGATATGCTTAGGGCTTGTGTGATCGACTTCGCGGGCAGTTGGGATGAGCATATGCGCCTAGCCGAGTTCGCATACAACAACAACTATCAGGCGACTATCGGCATGGCTCCTTTTGAGGCACTTTATGATAAACCGTGCAGATCTCTTAGTTGTTGGACTGAGGTTGGAGAGCGTCGTCTCTTAGGTCCTGAGCTTGTGCTGCAGACGTCAGAGGCTATTGATGTTATCAGGCAGAGGATGCGCACAACTCAGAGCCAGCAGAAGAGTTTTGCTGATCAGCGGCGTCGACCCCTTGAGTTCGCAGTCGGGGACATGGGTATCTCAAGGTCTCGCCTGTGAAGGGCGTGGTTCGCTTTGATGTGAAGGGCAAGCTCGCCTCGAGATTTATTGGACCTTTTTAGATTACCGAGCGCGTAGGCGCTGTAGCCTATAAGCTTGCCTTACCTCCTGAGTTGTTCGCGATCCACGATGTGCTCCATGTTTCTATGTTGCGGAAATGTGTGTTGGACACTATTCCTGTGATTGATTGGCAGCCACTTGAGGTCCGCAAGGATGCATCCTACATTGAGCAGCTGATTCGTATTCTTGATCGGAAGGAGCAGGTCCTCAGGACCAAGGTCATTCCCTTGGTAAAGGTGTAATGGGGTCATCATTCGGAGGCCGAGGCATCTTGGGAACGTGAGGCCGAGATTAGAGAGCATTATCCCCATTTATTTGATGATTGATTGCTTGTATTTCTTGCATTGCCTTCTTTTGTGTTTGATGATTGAGGTGTGTGTATATATATATATATATATATATATATATATATATATATATATGAAGATGTTTATGCATTTTGTTGTTCCAGTTTTGTCAATTTCGAGGACGAAATTTCTTTGTTGGTGGGGAGGATTGTGAGATCCGACCCGAGTTCGTATGTATGCATGCGTGTGTGAGTTTGCATTCCGTCCATTTTGGTCTCGCGGTCCTACTGGTCAAATTCCGGCGACCTGCGACCCTCGGATAGCGTTTGCAGTCATTCTTGAGTTCGGTCACCCAGACCCGACTTGGATTGACCCAAGACCTATGCCATTATGATCGTATCGTCGCCGCGATTCCATCGCTGCGTCTCGTACGTAAATCCGACGTGTCCATCAAAAGTTTTAGGCCACGCATTATTTGGACCATTGATTGCATTTTGGTGGGACCCACCTGGCTTGCACATTTCCCCATGTGGACCCTACCATAGTGCACTATTTCCCATGCAAGCTACCATAATTGCCTAGCCTAGCCTAGCTATTATGAGTTTCTCTTTTCTATAGTAATCATTACATAGCTATTATGAGTTTTCTCTAACTTAGGCAATCATGAGCCTCCTTCTCTAGAAAACCATCATGCCTTGCTCTAACCAAGGCCACCTTTCTCAAAAATTCAGCTTTTCATGCTATATCTCCCTATTCCCTAGCAAATCTCATCATTCCTCCCTTACATCTCTCTTTCCCTCCTCTTTCTTCCTCATTTTCTCCATCTTCTCTCGCTTGCAAGAAACCCAACGTCCAACCTTTCTCCTCCATTTCCAGCTGCATTTCATCCTAATCTCTCATAATCTAGCCCTTGGAACATCATTTCACCCATAGATCTTCGTCCTTTGGTGCCTAAGGAGCTTGGTGTTGAAGTTTGGTGGAGATCCATTAAGGTGGGTGCTCTTAGATCCTCCTTCATCTTCCTTAGGAACTTGTGGGACCCATCAAGTGATGTAGGTCCCCTATGTCTCCATGATTGAGGCCAATGGCCCATTTCTTTGCATGCATGTTCCATGGATGGGGCCATTCTCTATGGACCCCCATTATGGCATTTTCCTTTGATGCATGTCATTTTCCTCTCTTGTGGCTGGATTTTTTTTTTTTTTTTTTTCCCATTATTTTATTCTTGATTCCTGAAGTGTGTGGCACAGTTAGTGGCCCTGGAATATTCAGACCGTCCAAGCAAGGTGGACGCCCATTGCTATCCATTCTATGGACGTTGGCGTCCCATTTGCCCCGTATTGAACACATGCAATGAGTTTTATGAAGGGGTATGGCCTGGATGTTTGTGGGGCCCATTAAGGTGGACCATAAAACAAATTTTGTGGGGTATTTCCCCCTTTACTCAGTAGTTATGTTCAGTTATTTTCAAACTTACTGTGCTGTCTAGAAAATTCTAGACTGTTTCTGGGTTATTTTTGGCATGAAATATGGACTGATTAGAGGGCTGTTTTACCCCCATTGTTAGATTATTTCTGGAGGTGTGGACCCCACCTAGAAGTATATTAAATTTCACCTTCATCCGTCCCTGTTTGATCACCCAAAAGGGTGGGCCAAGGAGGTTGGATAGTCCAGATTTTTCTGGACTGTCCAGCCACTGCATGTTGTTAAAACATAAATATCAGCTTGTTTCTGAAATGGTGGGCCACCTTTGTTGACCCCACCATGTTGTGTACTTGTACAGGGATGTTGGCCCTATATTTTCCCAAATTTTGGCAGACCTGGGCCCACTCTAATGGGGTACACAAGTCAGGGGTAGCAGCATTGTTTCAGCAACAGATTTTTTTCAGAAATACCTTGCTGTCCATAAATTGCAGGAGTTAAATAAAATACTTTTACTATCCCAAAAATTCTCTAAATTTTTGCAGGGAGGTGTCCCACCCATGGTAGGACCTACTTGCACAATTTCAGGGCCAATGGATCCCATTTGGCCATCCAAATGGGTGGGTTCTAGGCCTCCAAAATTCTTGAAATTTGGACCCAAGGTCCCTCATCAAGTCTACAACAAGGTGGGACCCAGAAATATGGTCCACCTTCTGAGAAAGTATTTTAAAAATTTTGTTTTTATGGGACTATGCTGCTGGACTGCACAGCTGAAATTTCTGGTAGTCCACTATGTTGGCCCACCCTTTTGGATGCCCAAATGGGATCCATTGGCCCTGAAATTGTGCAGGTAGGTCCTACCATCGGTGGGACACCTCCCTGCAAAAATTTAGAATTTTTGGTAGAAGTATTTTATTTAACTCCTGCAATTTATGGACAACAAGGTATTTCTGAAAAAAATCTGTTGTTGAAACAATGCTGCTGCCCCTGACTCGTGCACCCCATTAGAGTGGGCCCAGGTCTGCCAAAATTTGGGAAAATATACGGCCAACATCCCTGTACAAGTACACAACAAGGTGGGGTTCACAAAGGTGGCCCGCCATTTCAGAAACAAGCTGATATTTATGTTTTTACAACATGCAGAGTGGCTGGACAGTCCAGAAAAATCTGGACTATCCAACCTCCCTGGCCCACCCTTTTGGGTGATCAAACAGGGACGGATGAAGGTGAAATTTAATATACTTCTAGGTGGGGTCCACACCTCCAGAAATAATCTAACAATGGGGGTAAAACAACCCTCTAATCAGTCCATATTTCATACCAAAAACAACCCAGAAACAGTCCAGAATTTTCTGGACAGCAAGGTAAGTTTGAAAATAACTGAACATAACTACTGAGTAAAGGGGGAAATACCCCACAAAATTTGTTTTATAGTCCACCTTAATGGGCCCCACAAACATCCAGGCCATACCCCCTTCATAAAACTCATTGCATGTGTTCAATACGGGGCAAATGGGACGCCAACGTCCATAGAATGGATAACAATGGGCGTCCACCTTGCTTGGACGGTCTGGATATTCCAGGGCCACTAAGTGGGCCACACACTTCAGGAATCAAGAATAAAATAATGGGAAAATAAAAAAAATCCAGCCACAAGAGAGGAAATTGACATGCATCAAAGGAAAATGCCATGATGGGGTCCATAGAGAATGGCCCCATCCATGGAACATGCATGCAAAGAAATGGGCCATTGGCCTCAATCATGGAGACATGGGGGACCTCCAACACTTGATGGGTCCCACAAGTTCCTAAGGAAGATGAAGGAGATCTAAGAGCACCCACCTTAATGGATCTCCACCAAACTTCAACACCAAGCTCTTTAGGCACCAAGGGATGAAGATCTATGGGTGAGATGATGTTCCAAGGGCTAGATTATGAGAGATTAGGATGAAATGTAGTTGGAAATGGAGGAGAAAGGTTGGACGTTGGGTTTCTTGCAAGGGAGAGAAGATGGAGAAAATGAGGGAGAAAGAGGAGGGAAAGAGAGATGTAAGGGAGGAATGATGAGATTTGCTAGGGAATAGGGAGATGTAGCATGAAAAGCTGAATTTTTGAGAAAGGTGGCCTTGGTTAGAGCAAGGCATGATGGTTTTCTAGAGAAGGAGGCTCATGATTGCCTAAGTTGGAGAAAACTCATAATAGCTATGTCATGATTACTATATAAAAGAGAAACTCATAATTGCTAGGCTAGGCTAGGCAATCATGGTAGCTTGCATGGGAAATAGTGCACTATGGTGGGGTCCACATGGGGAAATGTGCAAGCCAGGTGGGTCCCACCAAAATGCAATTAATGGTCCAAATAATGTGTGGCCTACAACTTTTGATGGACACGTCGGATTTACGTACGAGACGCGGTGTTGGAATCGCGGCGACGATGCGGTCGCAATGGCATAGGTCTTGGGTCAATCCGAGTCGGGTCTAGGTGACCGAACTCATGGATGACTGCAAACGCTATCCGAGGGTCGCAGGTTGTCGGAATTTGACCGGTAGGACCGTAGGACAAAAATGGACGGAATGCATACTCACACACATGCATGCACACATGTGAACTCGGGTCGGATCTCACATGCATATGGTGGTGTATCGAACAATTCTTTGATGAGAATGTTGTCCGTGGTTTGACTTATTGAAGGAGAGCTAAATGGGCCCTAATTGAACACAAATCAAGCGTGACTTGGTGAACTAGCCCATTATATTGAAATACAATAAAAAGGAGATGAAAATATCAAAAAGAAAGTGAAGGCCTACCCTTCTTTCCGATTTTTTCTGTAATGGTTCACTTCATTTTGATTTGTCGAATCTTATTCAAATCATTTGTTTTGATCCCAAAATAGGTTTATATTTACCCTAAAATGAGTTTTTAAGCTTCTTCATTTAAATGAAAGAAGAAGAGGAGACATTAGTGAAATTTTGAAAAAAAAGAAATCAAAATTGGGCTTTTATGGATGTATCAGCCCCATATCGGCCGATACGGGTCAGTTTTTTTTTTCTTCGTATCGGGCTGATATGACCCCGTACCACGTATCGTCTCGTGCCGATATGGATACGATTTGGCCATATCAACCGATATGATACCGCTATTCATATTTATGTTGATATTACTATTGGAGTTGGGGAGATGTTTGTTCAACATACAGATCAACATGTGCAGGTTTACTCTAAACTTTCCAAATTTGGAGATGAAGTACACATTGAGCATGACTTCAACCAATCCTCCCGATCCATTAAAAGATCATCATTCTTCTAAGTCCTCGCCTACACCATTAGATGAAGATAATTTACCTATTACTCTTTGTAAGGGTATCCGTTCATATACTCAACATCTTATTTCCAACATTGTTTTGTTAATTGGTTTATCTAATTTATTTCGACAATTTTCTTCGTCTCTGTCATTTGTATTTGTTTCTCATTCTTTCCAAGTGGCTCTGATTTTTGATTGTTCGATATAAGCTATGAAAGAAGAGATGGCTACACTTTATCAAAATCAAACTTGTACATTAGTTGAATTACCAACTAGAATGCATGTTGTTGGGTGTAGATGGGTGTATCCAGTAAAATACAATCCTAATGGTTTAGTTGATCATTTGAAAGAGCGGTTAGTTGCCAAATGGTACTCTTAAACTCCTACAGTTGATTATTTAGAGACCTCACTTGTGGCAAAGCTTTAATCGGTACGCGTCGGTGTTTCTGTTATTGTAAATTTGGATTGGCCACTGTATCAACTTGATGTGAAGAATGCTTTTCTTCATAAAGATCTGGTTGAAAAAGTTTACATGGAGCAACTACCTAGGTTTGTTGCTTAGGAGGGTGTAAGATAAGGTATGCCATCTCAAGGAATCAATTTATGGGTTAAAACAGTCTCCAAGAGCTTGGGTTGGCAGGTCTAGTAACGTGGTGTTCAAATTCAAGAAGAAATGTAGCCATGTTGACCACGGTTTTTGTCAAGCAAAGTGGGACAAGCACTGTTGTGTTGGTTGTATATGTAGATGACATCATTATGACAGGCAATGACAATACAAGTCTTGACAAGTTGAGGAAATTCTTGTAACAATATTTCTATATGAAGGACTTAGGCTGTCTTCGGTATTTCTTGGGCATTGTGATGCATTTATTGGATGAGATAGACCCTCTAGGAGCCAAGCCCTCCTAAACTCCCCGAAATACAAATAAAAACTTACTATAAATCAGGGTGAGTTAATTGATGATCCAGGGAGATATCATCGACTTGTTGGAAATTTGATTTATCTAACGATCACCCGGCCTGATATTACATATTCTGCTAGTGTGGTTAGCCAATTTATGCGGGCTCCTCGAGTCTCTCATATGGAGGTCTTGCCTTGTATCCTTAGGTATTTAAAGGGAGCTCCTGGTCGTGGTATCCTCTACAAGCGAAATGAACATTTTTTATGGAAATGTATTCTAATACAGGTTGGGCTAATTCTTCATTTGATAGGCGATCTACATTTGGCTACTATACTTTTGTCGGTAGCAACCATGTTACTCGGAAGAGTAAGAAGCAAAGTATTGTGGCCCATTGAAGTGTTGTGGCAGAATACATGCAAATGGCCCATGCAACGTGAACTTAGATGAAGACATTAATGTGCGAACTTGGGTTTATAGTTGAGGTTTCCATGATGTTGTATTGTGGTAATCATGCAACCTCGCATATTGCCAAAAATCTTATTTATTATGAGAGAACCAAGCACATCGAGGTTGAGTTTCACTTCATCTGAGAGATGCTAGTAAAGAAATTTGCATGCCGTTCGTTAAGTTCCAAGATCAACTGACAGATATGTTCATGAAAGCCCTATGTCATGCTCAACTAGATCTTATCTTTATCAAGCTGTGCATTTATGATATATATTCTCCAGCTTGAGGGGGAGTGTTATCGGATACGGACATTTTATGGCCCATCTATGTTTAGTGGGTATTCTTGCTTCTGTTACTAATGGCGGTATTGTAATTATGGAAAACCATGTCAATAACAAGAGGGGAGGGGTAACCTTATCTCACCTTTACCCTTCCTCCTTTCATTCATTCTCCTCTTTTCTTCTTCTCTTTCCCTTGTCAATCACGCCACAATAAGACAACTAACCAAAATAGGAAACTAGCTATGTTAGGTAACTAACGTAATTTGGAAACTTGATTAAAAAGGTAACCATCTAATAAGGAGTCTAGTTAAACAAGGGAACTAACCTAATTAAAAACTGTCTTAACAAGGATACTTTTATGAAACCAATAAAAATTAAAATTGAACTCAACTAGAAATCTTTGCACTATGTTCAATCAAAACCATCAAGAAAGTGGGGTGTACATGTGATCAGAAAAATCTAAACCTACCATCATAGGTGGGCCGAAATTTGTGGATTTTTAGGACTTCCACATGTGATCATGGCTGCCCTAAAATATGCAACATTGGATCATAAATTTGTGAATTTGGCACCCAACATGAATTAAAAAAAAAAAAAAAAAAAAAAATGGATGTGGAAAATTCTACATGACACAGTTGACTTGCAAAAGGTGTAATTCCCGTCATAGTATTAGGGTTGGACATAGGATGCAAGGGACTGCATAAAGTCTTGTTTACTCTTAACCAAGGAATTTAGGGAGATTCTCCCATCTTTTAATGACGTCAGGATGGATGATTGTCTACCCAAATATTTGTGGGACCATGAGTAAATGCCAAGGTACAGGCCCACTTGAAAGGATTGCTTGTTTGCTATGGGAACTTAAGGGTGGGTGATTCAAGTTCACGATCCTTGAAGTAAAAGTGCTATAAGACCTTAGTAGTCCTTTGGTCCATGGAGGATTATAAGTTGATGGCATCACTTCATGTGGTGCTTTATCCTTAACCATTATCAGTAGGAGGTCAAAGCAACACTTTTAAAATCCTCGTAGAAGTTCCTTTTTTGAGGCTAGGTAAGTCTATTGATGGTTGATGTGGCTATCGCACCTCGAAATTCGAGAACTGGAAATGTCACATTCCGACTCCCGAATATAGCGCTGACAGGATTTATTTTTTTCCATTGTCACGCTCCAAACTTGGCGAACGGGCTAACTAAATTCCCAAACTCCAAATCCAGTTTGTAACAATAGAAGTGTCATTTTTCTGTCTCTTTTTATCTCCTATGGGATATTTCTTTTAAAATATTAGTCTATTTTAATGTCAACAACCCCAATAACCCACATATACTAAGATCCAAAATACATCATTGTCCAAAATGTTATAATCCAAAAATTTCCCAAATAAACATGCAAAATAGAAGGCAAAACAATCATTAAATGCTCTAACCTGGTCTCGCGATACCTTTTTGAAAAAGGAAAGAAAACGTGGTTTGAGTTCAACACGCTCAGTGGGTATACTATATAGAGAATTAGGGGTACAAACAAGCAATACAACTAAGCATATTATCACGGGTGAGCATGTTATAGCAAATAGAAAATAAATTCAACAGATGTGTGGTCAGGATGGTAGTGCGTGGTATCACGGATGTGGGGTCAAGCATAATGAACTTCTATCCAAGCGAGTCCCATACTTGATTTGGATAGCGAGTGGCAATGTGGTAGACTCCTGATCTCAGGTTAGTCCCATACCTAACTAAAATCTTAGCCATTGCGAATAAGTCCATGAAGTCTAATAGCGCATACACTAACTCGAGTGGATAATGTGTGAATGAATGCATGGTTCAATGCTAACTTTGCATTTCCTTTGCATGGCGCGTCTTTGAACTGCCTATCATTCACTTCCATAAACCACAATCATTCCATACAAGTGTTAAACTAACATCTTCAATACAAATGTGGGATGCATTTCCAAAGAATCGAGTTTTCGGGGCGTCAGCCCCTTCCCATCTAGCCGTCGGCTTAACAATGAGGGACCCGGATTTGTTTTTTCCTACCCGGCATCAGCAGTCAAAATAAAACATCCTCGATCTGGCACGTGACGGTAGGTAGGCTCGACACACCTCTTCCCTTCCTGGTCCCGACAATGCAATGGACTCTTGCACCTAACCTAGCGTGCTCACGCCCACCTGACCTACGATGGAAGAGGACCCAATTGGTACCAATCTAAACATGTTCCTTGGAAGGTGGGCATCTCCAATTACGGGATGTAAGCTCGAGGTGACAATGATGCACCTTTTTCATCCTTCCCAATCAATACTATCTAAATTTTGGCCATCCCAAGGCGAAATAAAAAAAACTCTCTCCTAGCATGCCACCATGTGGGCGCCATATGAACCATTCCATCAATACATGTATTACCATTCTCATGCATGTATGCTCATGTATCTAAATCACAAAATTATTCTAACATTACCATTCACATGGGAATGAAATGAAACTCATTGAGCTAGTCTTACCTTACTAGCCCTTATGAAGGAACCAAAATCCAAACTAAAGTTCATGTGTTCAATCATGACATCTTTTCAATCTTCTAGTGTCCAACCCAAGATTCATGGGCCTACTTGGGCTTTTAACGTAGGTGGCGTATAGGGCTAATGATTTGGCTTGGTTATTTGCCCATTGGGCTTGCTTTCTCACTTTAAGGCCCAAGCCCATATGTGGGCTTACTCTAAGTACCCAATGATGGGGACATCACGCGCACGCATGCCGCCCCCCACGCACGTACGCAAGGAAAAGGAGGGCCCCACCGTCGATCTGACTCAATGACGACGTCCAGGTAGGGCCTCCTAGTTAGAAGACGGAGTTTGGTTCAAGAGAGTGGTTCAAGAGAGTGGGCCCGATAATCAAGTAAAGCCCATCATGGGATCTCATGATCGTGGCCTGCTAGTCGGATTAAGTTCATACTTTAGGTTTTGTTTATTTATATTATTTAGAACATGAACGCTTTAGATTTCTTTGATTAGTTTTTATTTTAGTTTACTTCATCGCCAAGTAATAGGTTGCGCGCATGGCGCGAGTTTTGGAGTACAAGTTTTTCTTATAAATAGACACCTCTTGTAGTTCTTTTAATTCAATGAAGATTAATAAAATTGTTGCGTTTTCCTGCTCCTTTCCGAGTTATGAAAACCTAATTGGGTGCGAAGCCCTCCCTCCCTTCTTCGAAGGACTAATTATTGTAGTGCAAAGCCACATCTATCCCGATTCGCCCCTACCTTCTTCCATCCATATTTCTCCTCCTACAAGCATTCCATCTGCAAATCCATCAATAGTTGCAACCGTTTTTTTCTCTACGGCAGATTTCCAGAATCTGGCCCTGCAGGAGGGCTGAAACTTCGGCGGAGCACTACGCACAAACTGTGCATCGGATCGAGCTGAGATTTGGGTGTTTTGGGGTCCATCCCTGGCCGACTAGGGCCAAGGTGGCCTTTTTCTGAATAGTGGGCCCCACACACGTGTGTCCATGATCACAAGCACGTGTGTCTGGGCCATTGTTGCTGTTTGCGCGCGGGAACTGTCTTCCGGTTTAGGTTTTCCTCTTATTTTACCCTCTCATACCAGTTTTTCATAAACCCTAACCCTATATTGCATTATCCTTAATTTATTTGCCCCTTTTCTCACCCTAGGGTTCCTTGAATTGAAATGGGTGAATTCCTTAGAGTAGGGATTGATTGTCATGTATATGTGGATGATTTCTATTTCCTTTTAAGTATTGCTTGGTTCATAATTTTTATTGATCCAGCCCTAATGTTTGTAGGCCTGGACTCACATAGATTCCCCTTAATTGAATGTTTGGGCTTTTGTGGGATATGGAATTTGTGTAATTGTTTCTGAACTAACGTGATCTTAAGCCTGAAATCTTGCACATCATATCTGAATTTCATGTCCTGCATCAAATTTGGTATCAAAGCCTAGGGTTCTTATAGGGGAATGCATTACATGTTTAGGGTTTAGTTGTTTATGTCCATTACGCATCAATTTTCATCATATATGGCTGTTTAGAGGTCCATAAACCCTGACATAAGCTACAGAAATTTTTCCGTTATCCCCTTATTTGAATTATTTTAGAAATTAACTTAGCTTTTTATTTCTAGGTTTAGAAACTAATTTTTTGAGAAACTTTCTTAATCTGTTTTTAGAAACTAATATCCTTTCCTTTTTCTTTTTTAGAAACTAACTTTTTTTTTTTTATAGAAAATTTCCTAATTTGTTTTTTTTTAGAAACTTTCCTAATTTGTTTTTAGAAACTTTCCTTTTTCGTTTTTAGAAACTAGGTTGCTTTTTTTTTTTTATAGAAACTTTCCTAATTTGTTTTTAGAAACTTTCCTTTTTCATTTTTAGAAACTAGGTTGTTTTTTTTTAGAAACTTTCCTAATTTATTTTTAAAAACTTTCCTTTTTCATTTTTAGAAACTAGGTTGTTTCTTAAATAAAAAAAAAAAAAAAACTTTCTTATATTTTGACAACTATATCACTGAATTTTAGTAACACTGCGTACTTTCCCTCATATAGTCTTATAGGATCATTTAGTCCCATTTAGTTACATATAGTCGTCATAGAAAGTCCTTAGGTGGAGTTAGCAGTCTTATGCCCCCACGTACGGGTCGTGGTTGGTTTGCACTCTACACTAAACATAGAACGATTGCAAGAGTCACTAAATAAACTGTCCCAGCAGATTGAGTCTTTGGGTAAGCGCTTGATATGGACCAATGCTTTGAACAACTTGATGTGCACATTACCCAACTAAAGGCCTCCGCTAGGACAAACCCCACCATTGGGGTGAATGTCCAATCTCAGGTAGGTGGCCAGGAGGATAGTCCAATGAATGGAGTTGGCCAAGGAATCAGTCATGGCATGCACCCACACACCCACCCCATAAGGGACATCAAGACCACTATTTTGAGGGGTACAACATGTGCGGCCTTGTGGCTGAAGAGAGTGCACCAGAGGTTAGTGTAGAGTTACCCATTGAGGCCATTCCGGTAATGGATGAGTTACGTGATGTCTTTCCTGATAATCTACCGGATGAGTCTCCCCCTAAGAGGGATATAGAGCACACCAGAACATAGGACACTATACCACCTATAGCTGAGTTTGTGTTTAATAGTTCTGTCGATAGGTTCACAGGTCCAAGTCCTTATGAAGTCGTTACTGGTTATAAACTTGAGAAACCTATTAATCTTGTCCATATGTCACTGTCCCATAGGCCGTCAGAGCCTGTAGAGTCTTTCGCGCATTGAATTCATTCATGGCATCAAGAAATCAGGCAGAAGATCACTACTAATAATGTGCATTACAAAGTTTCTGTAGACCAACATAAATGTTTCAAGGAATTCAGTGTAAGGGACTCTGTGATGGTCCACATTAGGCCCGAGCGGTATCCCCAGGGTGTCGTTCGTAACTTACACGTGCGTAGCGCTGAACTCTTCAAAATTATAAAGCGAAACGGTCTCAATGCGTATGAGGTAGATCTTCCACCTTCCATGGGAATTAGTTCCACATTTAATGTGGAGGATCTAGTTGCATTTCAAAGGGTCATTGATGCATTGTCTAGCCTTTCGCCTAACCATCTCGATTCCCCAAACCATTCTCTTGATCCATGGCCCCCTCCCGACCCATCTTCCCATCTTCCCCGCCTCTACGTCCCATACCTACTTGTCCCGACCCATTTTCCCTGCCTTTACCTCCCATACCTACCATTCCTAACCCATTTTCCCAGCCTCTACGTCCCATACCTACCCGTCCCGACCCATTTTTCCAACCTCTACCTCCCATACCTACTCTTCCTGACCTTTCTCCCCAGCTTCTACCTCTCATACTTAACCTTCACACACTCAGAGAGGAAATAGAGGATATCCTGGACCATCAGATAGTTTCAACGTCGGACTGCGGGTTTCAGAAGTACCTGGTTAAATGGAAGTCACGTCCAACTTCAGACAGCACATGGCTCACTGAGGAGGAGCTTCAGAGACTTGATCCTGACATCCTGGAGCGGTTCAGGAGTTTTATTTCGCTAGTGGCGAAATCTTCGCGGCTGAGGAGAATTGATGTGGACATCACGCGCACGCATGCCGCCTCCCTACGCATGTACGTAAGGAAAAGGAGGGCACCGCTGTCGATTTGGCTCGATGATCACGTCTAGGGAGGGCCTCCTAGTTAGAAGACGGAGTTTTGGTTCAAGAGAGTGGGCCTGATAGTCAAGTAAAGCCCATCATGGGATCTCATGATCGTGGCCCACTAATCGGATTAAGTTCATACTTTAGGTTTTGCTTATTTATATTATTTAGAACATCATAAACGCTTTAGATTTCTTTGATTGGTTTTTATTTTAGTTTACTTCATTGCCAAGTAATAAGTTGTGCACATGACGCGAGTTTTGGGATATAGGGTTTTCTTATAAATAGGCACCTCTTGTAGTTCTTTTGATTCAATGAAAATTAATAAAAATTGCTACGTTTTCTTGCTCCTTTCTGAGTTATGAAAACCTAATTGGGTGCAAAGCTCTCCCTTCTTCGAAGGGCTAACTACCGTGGTGTGAAGCCACATCTATCCCGATTCGCCCCCACCTTCTTCCATCCATATTTCTCTTCTCCTACAAGCATTCCATCTGCAAATCCATCAATAGTTGCAAATTTGTTTTTTCTCTCTATGTGATTTCTAGAATCGGCCTGCAGAGGGTCAAAACTTTGGCGGAGCACCACGCACAAACCGTGCATCGGATCGAGCTGAAATTTGGGGGTTTTGGAGTCCATCCCTGGCAGACCAGGGCCAAGGTGACCTTTTTTTGAATAGTGGGCCCCACACACGTGCGGCCGTGATCACACGCACGTGCGTCTAGGCCATTGTTGCCGTCCGCACATGGGATCTGTCTTCCGGTTCAGGTTTTCTTTTTATTTTACCCTCTCATACCAGTTTTTCATAAACCCTAACCCTAGATTGCATTATCCTTAATTTATTTGCCCCTTTTCTCACTCTAGGGTTCCTTGAATCGAAATTGGTGAATTCCTTAGAGTAGGGATTGATTGTTATGCATGTGTGGATGATTTCTATTTCCCTTTGAGTATTGCTTGGTTCGTAATTTTTATTGATCCAGCCCTAACGTTTGTAGGCCCAGACTCACATAGATTCCCCTTAATTGAATGTTTGGGCTTTTGTGTGGGATATGGAATTTGTGTAATTGTTTCTGAACTAACGTGATCTTAAGCCTGAAATCTTGCACATCATATCTGAATTTCATGTCCTGCATCACCCAAGGCCCATGAATTTGGTCCTTGAAGCATAACTTAATTTATCCAACTACTATAACATGTTATAATATCATAATCTACATTAATAATCTACTAAACCTTCAAACAAACAGTCCACACGATCGGTGTGGTCCAAGGTCATGAGTTAAGCCTTCATAAGCATCAAGGTTTGGGCTCCACTAAGAGTGGATCCATGGTCATCCAAAGAGATACAAGTGATAGACACATTGAATGTAGATCCCCTAGCTGTTGGGCGGAGGTTGATGATCGTAGTTTTCTTGGGCCGGATTATGTGAGGGAGACAATTGAAAAGGTCGCTATTATCAGGGAGTGGATCCGTTACCGCTTAGAGTCGGCAGAAGAGTTATGCAAATGATCGGCGGCGACATCTTGAGTTTGAAGTTGGTGATCATGTGTTTTTGAAGGTGTCGCCAATGAAAGGCGTGATGAGGTTCCGACAGAAAGGAAAGTTAGCACCGCGCTTCATAGGACCGTTTGAGATTTTGGAGAGGGTTCTCTCCGTAGCATATATGCTTGCTCTACCACCTCAGTTGTTTGGCATCCATGACGTCTTCCATGTGTCGATGCTGAGGAAGTACCAGAAGGACCCTTCAAACGTCTTTGATTGACAGGAGTTGGAGTTCCACGATGATGCATATTATGTGGAGCAGTCTGTTCACATTTTAGAGCGAAAAGAGCAGGTCCTCCAGTCGAGGGTGATTCCGCTCGTGAAGGTCCAGTGGGGACACCATGGCGTGGAAAAGGCAACTTGGGAATGTGAGGCCGAGATGGGAGAGAAATACCCATACTTGTTTGACTGATTTTATGGATGATGTGATGTGCTAGCTTGTATGCTTGATGATATTTGATGATATACATATATATATGAGATGACTGGTTGAGAAATTTCGGAGAAATTTTTTTATAGGGGGTAGGTCGTGGGACCCGGGAGTTCCCATCACTAATCCAACATGTTATCGGTGATCCGGCGTGTTGCACATGCTCATCTAGACCCCTTACATGTGTACCCCAAGCCCTCAAACATGTATCCAATGGCATGTGTGCCAATAGCCAGGGAGGAGCACTATAGTACCGTGTACCTCAACGTAGAGTACCATGGTCAAGCATTGACCAAAGACCAAGAGAAGAACGTTGACTTCACCTTTCCACATAACCATGACACTTTCCACATCACACATTTTCCCTACAACATTCACTAATTCTCTCTCCTCCTCGCTCTCTTCCAAAACAAATCGTTTCATACTCTACTCTTCTTACAAAACATCATTGTATACCCCACTTTTCTTATAACAAATCATGGCCCATCTCACGCCTCTTACACCTCTCTCATCTAGGCCAATGCATGTTGAGGATTTGGCCACATCACCCATCCACACTATCATTCTTGCTCCAATCAAACCTCACCAAAGTGCCACCTATACATTCCACTTATAACCCCTCTCCCTCTCTTACAAGACATCTCAAGTAAGCCAATGCATGTTAGTCCTTTTGTCATGTCACCAATCCACTTGCTAGCTTCATATAATGAAAGTTCACCAAAATGCCAACTAGGAATTCTACCCAAATCATCTATATAAGGAGAAATCCTAGAAAGACTTCAGAACTTTCTGAAAATTCTAAGCACTAGAGAGAAGAGAGGGAGTGGAAGGAGTGAAGATAGGAGAGGAGCAAGGAGTGTTGAAGTCTTGAGGTGGGTGTACCATACCCCTTCCTTCTTCCTCTTCTCTTCATTTTCATTTTCTTTGTGTGGTTTTAGCAGCCCAATCTAAGGGCTCAGACTCCATGTGTGGGGCCCAGCTTGCTGATCAGAGGAGAGCCCATCATGGTGTCAAGCCATACGCTAAAGATTAGTCTCTCGACTGTCTTTTCTAGTCCGATTGTTAGATAGTTTTGGGCCTTATCTTAGGACTTCTTTGGGGACATCTAGCTGTCCCATTTATGTGATTAAAAGTGCCTTGAAATGTGGTATAAAGTGGGCCCCACACTATCTAGAAATGGGACTCATGGATCATTGATGACAGTCCAGAAATTTACAAAGTACCAGTTCAAAACTTTTTGCATTTCGGGCCACCCCCCCCAAGAGTGGTGCCTGCTTTAAACCACATTTCGATCACATAAATGGGGCAACAAGATGTTCCCAAAGAAGTCCTAAGATAAGGTCCAAAATTGTCCAAAAATCATATTAGAAAAGACATAGTCGAGAGACCAATCTTTGGGGCATGGCTTGACACCATGGTGGGCCCTCCTTTGATCAGCAAGTTGGGCCCCACACATGGAATCTGAGCCCTTAGATTGGGCACCTAAAACCACACAAAATAAACAAAAATGAAGAGGAGGAAGGGGGAAGGTACACCCACCTCAAGACTTCAACTCTCCTAGCTCCACTCCTTCCACTCCCTCTCTTCTCTCTAGTACTTGGAATTTTCAGAAAGTTCTAAACTCTTGTTAGGATTTCTCCTTATATAGATGATTTGAGTGGAATTCCTAGTTGGCATTTTGGTGAACTTTCATTATATGAAGTTGGTAAGTGGATTGGTGACATGGAAAAATGGCTAACATGCATTGGCTTACTTGAGATGTCTTATAAGAGAGGGAGAGGAGTGGTAAGTGGAATGTATAGGTGGCACTTTGGTGAGGTTTGATTGGAGCAAGGATGATGGTGTGGATGAGTGATGTGGCCAAATCATCTACACGCATTGGCCTGGATGAGAGAGGTAAATGAGGAGTGGGTGGGCCATGATTTGCTGTAAGAAGAGTGGGGTATGCAATGATGTTTTGTAAGAGTGGGGTATGAAATGATTTGTTTTGGAAGAGAGTGAGGAGGAGAGAGAATTAGTGGATTTTGTAGGGAAAATGGGTGATGTGGAAAATGACATGGTTATGTGGAAAGGCGAAGTCAAAGTTCTTCTCTTGGTCTTTGGTCAATGCTTGACCATGGTACACTACATTGAAGTGCATGGTTCTACGGTGCTCCTCCCTGGCTATTGGCACACGTGCCATTGGATAAATGTTCGAGGCTTGGGGTACACATGTAAAGGGTGTAGATGAGTATGTGCAACGCACCGGATCGCTGGTAACATGCCGGACTAGTGATGGGAACTCCCGGGTCCCACAATGGCCTAGAGGGGTTGGGGTATATTTTATCACTTGTGTTCAATGGGGGATTATAAGTTTTGATCGTGCGTGACCGAATCTTGCCTTTGCCTTGCTGGCCCATGATTCCATAAAACAAAGTCTAGCTGTTGTAGGAAGCTTAAACTCGTAATGATTCTGCAATGGGTTGTTTTCACCAATAGTGTCACCCAAAAGGAACTAAAAAATCTCAGTCAAAGGTTGCGTCTACGGGGCCTGATGCACATAGTATCATAACAATGGAGATGCCTCACAATGGAGGTGCCTCCATGCCATATTGTTGATCAAATCCTGGTTGTAAACAAAGCATTTAGAACTCTAACATCCGAGGGACTTCCCAGGCTAGGAAAAGGTTTGCACACATTTGTGGGTCTCATAGTTGATGAATGGGTCGAGATTGAGTCATCTTGATTTCATAACGTATTTATTTATTTGAATATCCTAATTGTTCAACACATGTGGCTTGTATATATTGTAACCTATGATAACAATGTTTTTCTCGTTGTGGCACTTGAAAAGCAGGGAGGGAGGGAGGCTCTTGATATTCTAGAATAGCCAGCTAGAAGCCTCAATATCTTGAGGTGTAGGAGTTTTGAAGCCAAAATACCCAATATAGTTGGCGGTTTAATGGGTTGTGCAGCCATAGGAAGGCTGTACTTTTCTTGAGGAGCTCGTCCCATTCATGCCTTCAGGGAGGGAGGGTGTCTCTTGATCTTCTAGGATGGCCAGCTAGAAGCCTCAATATCCTGAGAAGGTGTAGGAGCTTTGAGTCCAAAATACCTAATATGGTTGGCTGGTTAATGGGTTGTACAGCTATAGGAAGTTTGTACTTTTCTTGAGAGGTGCTCGTCCTGTTCATGCCTTCGGGGTGCTAGTTGCCCAAAACTTATTTGATATCCTCTCTAGGATAAGCAGAGAGTAGTCACCTTAAATTCTCGATTGCACTGTTGAATATGCAGGACATACATTAGCTGTCTTCCTCAAGCAGGGATCAAGAAATCAAAAGTATCTCTCACAGTTGGTAAGAGAAATGTGTAAGCAAAATAAAGAGTTGGTTAATCATCTCCTCATACATTGTTTGTTTGCAAATCAAGTGTGGAACAGCTTTTTGGAGGACTTCGGTGTATATTGGGTCTTACCAGGTTCCATGGAAAAACTTTTTTGAGCTTGGTGGTTTGGTAAGGAAGACAAGTCATCCTTGCAGACTACTTTAGTGGCAGGCATTTGGTTTTTATGGGAAGGAGCAACAGGTGCTTACGAAATAGTAGTAGTTGGACAGAAGATGTTTACAAGAGGGCTAAGATGCATGTAAAAGATTGGGTGAAGGCTTTTTAGAGCTGTGGGGCTGTAGTTTTCTTTGTTTTTCTTCTTCTTCTTCTTCTTCCACTTTAGTCTTTTGTATGCTTTTAGGCTTTGGCCTATTTAATAGAATTGTTGCCTTTAAAAGAGAAAGTTGGTAAGAGAATCATTTCATTTTCTGCTGATTCCATCACTATGTCAGCTGTTTCATCAATTTATTTTCTTTAAGTTGTCGTAGAGTATGTTCTGTTGCTAGTTTCTATTGTGCTGTTCCTAATTCATTTTACAATTGTTTTCTTAACAGCAGTTAATGTTGCATTTGTTTGCTAATGTTATTTGTTAACAATTAATTTCTTGGGTGATTTACGCAACACACTCCACAATCTTGAAATGAGTTGAGCATATTGTTGATTATTTTTTAAACTGTGTCTTTGATCTGCCATTTCTCATATAGTGCTGTACCCAATCCTCTGTCATAATACATAGTACACTATTTTCTATATACAAGTTGGTTTGTATTCATTATAATTTTCTTGGTTGTTCTTTTGTTGGAGTGAACTGATTCTGATTCAAGGAAACTTCTTGCTTATAGGTCGGCCGCCATTGGAAGATATCTTAGAGGCAAGAAAGAAAAACATGGTAAGCGTACTGCAAGTAGGTTAGTGATCTAGCATCTATTCTTTTGCTTATCAAAGTAGTTAACTTAGATAAACTCCAAAGGGTATCAATGCACTTGCCAGTCTCAAGCATGGTTAAAGGAGGGAAGATGCTTGGTGGTCAGCAGATCAGCAAAGTTTTGCCAAAAAAAAATCTTGAAAACTGACCCCAAATAGCTGTGCCATGGCCATGAAGATGATCATGATGATTGAAGTAGTGAAATTCTTTGAATTAAATTGGAAATACATTATATTGGTAATAACCACATTTCATACTATTACTGAATGCAATTGACTTTAACTAATGAAGTTACTCCTGTGGAGATACAATTTGTTCATAGTAACTCAAAATGAAATACAATAGAATTATGGTAATACTTGCATGAAGTAGTTTGGGGCCATGAATGAGTCAATTTATTGTCCCTTTTATGTTTTAGGAAATATATGCAACTAAAGATAATGGAAATGTGGCATATCCTTCATGTTGAACTGTGAGGTAAGATTAGAGATGAAGGTCAAAATTTTAAGAGGTGTCGTCACCTTTGAGTGTATGAGTAAGACAAATCTCCCCCAATTAGAAGAGCATGTGAACTTTTATTAATCTACTTCTCTAGAAAAAAAAATAAAATAAAATCATTCTATAAGTGTAAGGAATCAAAGTGGGTGAACCAGCTCTGCGGGCCTAATTTAAGCTATAGACAACTTTGCACAACCGACAAATGTTCTTTGGTCGGGAACATCCTTATAGATGGTGGGTGTTGCATGTACACCATCTCAGTTAAGAATCCATGAAGAGCATTCTAACTGCCGTATATGTCATATGGTGAGTGATGGGTAGTAAAAGAGTGGAATGAAAAGTTGTAGCCGTGATGACCAAGCTAAATGATCCATTGAAGTTTTTCTGATTGAAGCTCTTAACCATGAGTCATGTCTTATACCATATGAGAAGGTTATATTTATCGTTAGTTATATTATCACACCCTTGGGATACGAAAACATGTCTCTGTATCATTGATAATGTTGCAAAGACCAGAGAATGGATCTCTATCTGAGGAAAACATTGTGGAAACATTGGAAAATGGTGGAATTGAGATGTTACAAGATATATACTTACACACTTAGGACAAAATATTACAAAAAGATAAGTACACATGATAGGTTTCCTTTGAATAGAGGCCCAAACACCGCATTATTGGACAACATTCAATGCACTAATTAAAAAAAAGAGAGTAATAATTCAACACCTATAATGCACTAATTTCAAAACACCCCTAGAAAGAGATCCTCGCAAACAATTTTGGGAAGTTGGAGTTTTATTCTTTTTTGTTTCGTCTTTTATTTTTGGAATTTCATAGGTATGAACGCCAATATCTTCTATATATCAATAATGTCAGCGACATTATCTTATGTTCTGACAATATAATTACACGATGCATTTATTTCAAAGCATTGTTGCCAATATCTTATGATATAAAAAATATCACGAGATATTGACGATATTATTGATAATATCGCCAATAACTTGTAAACTGTGTTATTATGATGCAGGGACGTGTGATGACCTAATCCTAGATGCATGTATAATCAGGTTAAAGAATGTTCAAATAGATATACGAATCAACTAATCCTTTCCAATCAAAGGGATTAGGTAAATTTCAACACAAAGATGAGGTCATTCCGTCAGGATCATGCCCCTTAGCATAAAATCGCGTAAACAGTAAAAATGGAGGACCTATGGATATGAGAATATCCCAGATCTAGCATAAGTCAGTCCATAGTCAAGTTTGGATCTCATTCTACTGACTAACCATCCATCTTTTCCATTTAAACTAGAAAGGGAATATCCAGAGAGGAACGAAAGGGGTGAAGAATGAAGGGTTCGAGATAAAGAAAGTACATGTCCTTTTGTTGTCAAAAGAAAAGGAGGATGATTCTTACATTTTCCTGCACCTCGAAGATCTAGAAAGAAGGAAACCTGAAATCGCGGTGCAATCCTCAACACCCAAGGGCCAATCTTGAAACCCTAATCTCTTGAATAAAGAGGAAGAAAAATACGAATTTCTATTCATTCAATAATAATGAAAATAGGATTTCTCACAACGTATATATAAGCTATGGAAAAAGTAAAAGTTCACTAAAGCCCCTGAAAACAAGAAAAATAACAAACAAGACGAAAAAATAAAGAAAGTACAATAAAACCCCTGAAATAAGAAAAAAGAACAAAAACGCTTAAAACTAAAACACCCGTGTGGTAGGGTGTGAAATCCAACCCACGGATCTATGGTCAGGGTGTGGTCATGTCGCTCTTACACTCGTAGCGCGTTAGAAAATGGGTGTGATGGACCCAACGTCCATCCACATCAACTCCTTCGCTCTGGTACTCTGTTGGCGATGCCTCCTCCTCTGGTACACTCTAAAGGGTGCACCACTGATGTTCGCATCATATTACATCCATTATTTGTATCATTAAGCACAATGCAGATAATACCAGCTGATATGATTAATAATATGGTGATAGTTTGAGCATTGACATTTAATACCAACCACTTGTAGCCCACAACATTCATGAGAAGAGTAGGGAACTAAATCCTATTGTTGATTTTGACTAAGAGTAGCCTATTCTTCATCCATTGCATTAGGCCACTTTGGGTCTTTCAAAACCTTGGATTTTTATTATTATTTTCCCTTGGATTTGGTGGATGGATCCATAGAAGCATCTTTGACTATAAGAAGAGCTTCATGTTATCGGAAAGAGGATGTCACAAGGTGATGCCTTACAATGCACAAGTCTTGGAGTGTGTAGTCATATGATGAAAAGAGTTGAATGACGTTGAAGAAGTAAAAAACTGTGAAAATGGAATAGTCGATGAATTTGAGATAGAGTAATGAATAATTCAACAATTCCCTTTTTATGAACTAGAGTAAATGGAAGTGTTGGAGGTATGGGTAGTGGAGGTGGAAAGGAAATTGCCCCAAAGGATGGAGATGCAACTTTCATAGGATGTGATGCAACATACAAAACTGATAAGTCGTTTAAAGAAATGTCTAGCACTACCAGTTTCCTAGTTTCCATGTTAGCACTTTTGTAGCCTTTATGAACAAGAAGGTATCCAATGGAGTCTTCGTTGTCTTATGAACAAACTTTTGGTGCACAATGGTAGTCATATTGGCCGCATGCATAACCAAACACAAAAATCAAGGAATCTATCGTGCTAGGACCGGAAAAGCTATAGGTGATTGATTGTTGAGGATTGAAGTATGCAGACAATTGATTAGATAGACAATTCTAGAGAAAGCGTCTATCCAAATTGTAGTGTGAATCTTGTTTTGAAATAGACAAATTAAGCTGATCTTGGTCATGGTTGTGTTTCAAATCAGAGATCCCACTGTTGAGTTATGTGAGGATATAGAATTGCTGACTACTGAGATAAATTGTCCTCCATCACTATGGTAACTTTACATTGTCTTATTGAACATATTGTTAGTGCACTGATTTGTGCACCTTGTTTGTCAATCACGTGAGTTTGTGTGTCATGTAGTCGGTTGAGCTATTGGAAGTTGAAGACCGAAGACACAAGAGGACGTGGAGCATCAACGAGCGAAGAACAGGTACATGAGGTACCTTGGTAAGCCTAACCTTGATCCAAAACAACCCTTTACCTCTAGATGATCCTTGCCTTAATGGGAAAACCTTGTTTGATGATCCCTTAGCCTTAGGAGCCTAATTGGATAATGATAAGATAGACTATAGAGGTCCCAAACTGCTGGAAAACAAACTGTCCAAACTAGCAAATTTATTGGTATGCTTGAGCGAAGCTCGATCAATCGACCGAACCTAAACAGTCCAACGAGTTCACTGGACTATTTCGGCTTAACTCCATCGATCAATCTTAGTGATTATTCACTCTAGTGAGCATTCCAAGCTCCTATACAAGAAGATCGTGATCTCAAACCTTATCTATAGTTTAGACACCAATTCTATTGGCAAATCCTAGTGTCTATCAACCTTTGAAGTGTCCATCAAGGAGAATCGCCTAGGAGTTCAACTTTCCATTAGTTGTAGGAGATTAGAATCCCCTATGAGTTCAACTTTTCATTAGTTGTAGGAGATTTGATGTAGGACAACTAACCACTTAACTCTAAAAGCTCGAACTGATAAAGCGTGGAAAATCAATTCCTTTATCTCATAGCCTAGGCCCCACATCCCATGGGTTAGGTCCTCAGCTGACCCTCCTCGTGGGCCCCACACACATGGGTTCTATCTCACACGAGCCATCAGCCTCACACGGGCCGCCCACCCCGAGCGTGCCCCTGTATCCCATAGGACACCCCACTCGAGCCCGGTGTGAAAATGCCCATGCATTAATCACCCCCGGTGAGGAGTCTTGAACACGAGACCTCCCACTTTAATGCCACTCTGATGCAGGACAACTAACCACTTGTTCTAAAAGCTCGAATTGATAAAGCGTAAAGAATTAATCCCTTTATCTCATAGCCCAAGCCTCACATCCCATGGGTTAGGTTCTCGGCTGAACCCCTCTCGTGGGCCCTATATCACATGGGCTCTGCCTCACACGAGCCATCCGCCTCACATGGGTGGGGCTCGCCTCACATGAGTCACCTGCCTCACACGAGCCGCCCACCCCGAGTGTGCTGCTACATCCCATAGGCCACCCCTCCAGCTTGGTGTGAAAATTCCCCTACATTAAGATTTTACCCAACTCCCATCTCTTTGGTCACCTCAATGGAGCATTGTCTACAAGACTTTTAAAAAAATAAAAAATAAAAAAATAATCTTGGAGCTGAAGCATTGGCAAAGCATTGACATCAATGATCGGGAGTGCAAATGGGGGCTGATTGAAACATGAGAGAGCATGGATCAAGCAACCAAAAAAGGCGCATCAAAGGGGCTCAATTCGACAAGTGTCAATTAGTGAGTTAATACTTTCTTTCCTTGTGTAGGATTGAGGGTAAGAATTTTTTTACCCAAACTCGATAGATTCTTGTGTAGGACCTAGGGCCTGTTTGTTAAATCTAAAGTCTGAAGTCTGAATCTAAAATTTGAATCTAAAGTCTAACTCTAAAGTCTGAATCTGAAGTCGGAAACATAGTATTGAATCTAGAACAAGCTGTTTGTTAACTAACGTCTGAAATGTTTGGAATATGTTAATTTGACACATTTGCCCTTGTTGAATAGTCATGATTGAATCCCCACTATTAAAAACTTCATGGATTCGATCGGAATGTTTATTTGCCAACATGTTGATAAAAACACTTAGATGAAGAGACCACACAAATATCATCTTAATCCAAAGCTTTTGTAGCCTGCAAGAAAATTTTAATGGTCCTTTATCACTTTTTCGCTTCATTTTTTGGATCATGTCCAAGAATGAGCTTTCAATATGGATGGACAGTGCGAACGTAGTCACATACATCACAATGGGCTTCACTGTCAGGGTCCTACTCACCTTGGTGGATCCGAATTGCATACTAACAACATCAGTAGCCCCTAGTTATTGGACGGTATTGTGTGGCCCCCATCATAATGTGTGTGTTTTATCCACGACGTCCATCCATTTTTCCAAATCATTTTAGGGATTGATCCCAAAAATGAGGATGATCCAAATCTCATGTGGCCTAGAACTTTCTTGGCCCATTAAGGGTCACTCACCACTATTTCCTACTGTATGGCCCACTTGATAATTAGATTTGCTTCATTTTTTGTATAATGCCTTAGAATGATTTGAAAGAATGGATGGACAGAGTGGATATAGAATACAAACATCAAGGTGGGCCCCATGGTTAGGGCCAAGGTTGGTGGCATGTGGCACACCACGCAATTCGCTTCCCCATCATAATGTGTTTTATCCACATCATCCATACATTTTCCAAATCATTTTAGGTAATGATCCAAAAAATAAGGATGATCCAAATCTCATGTGGCCTAGAACTTTTGTGGCTGATTAATGGTCACTCACCATTGTTTCTTATGGTATGGCCCACTTGATAATTGGATTTGCTTCATTTTTTGTATAATGCCCCTAAAATGATTTGAGAAAAATGAATGGACGGAGTGGATATAAAATATATACGTCAAGGTGGGCCCCAAGGTAAAGGCCAAGGTCGGTGGCATGTGGCACACCACACAATCTGCTAAACCCCCAAAATCTGGGAGTGGATTTATCCACCCACGTGTGTGGGACCCAGGGTGTCCTGTACTGGTTACGATACGGGCGTATCGGCTGTTACGTATTGGTAACAGCCGTGTCCGTTAAGCAATATGGGGCCGTAACGGGCACCCCACCGAATTTGTAGCCGTTACTGCCTAGTAACGGTCAGGGCGTAACGGTCAGAAAATGGTCCTTTTTTTTTTTTTTGGCTTTTTAAGGTCCATTTTTTCACTTTTTTGAAACTTCTTTCTTCCAAACCCTTCCTAAATCATTATATTGCTATTTTCGACCAATCTTAGCTTGATATTTCAGATAAAAACAACTTTTATTTAGGATTTTCTTGATTCGAAGCTCCGTGAGCCATTTTCTAGAAATTCCTCAAAAATAGATATTTATACTTTTTATTGAATGTTTTACTGTTTTAATGGTAGAATATGATGCATTAATCATAATAGAAGATATTAATGTCCATTTTACAGATTGTTGATGTCATTTTATATTTTTTTAATAATTTTTTTCTATTTACGCAGCATTTTTGGGCCTTTTTTTAAAAATTCGAAAAATCAATTTTTATTGAATGTTTTGCTATTTTAATGGTAGAATATGATGTGTTAATCATAGTAGAACATGTTAATGTGCATTTTACAAATTGTTGATGTCATTTTATATTTTTTTTATATATATATTTTTTATTTACGCACTATATTTGGCCCTTTTTTAAAAAAATTCGAAAAATCAATTTTTATAGAATGTTTTGCTGTTTTAATGATAGAATATGATGTGTTAATCATAGTAGAACATGTTAATGTGCATTTTACAGATTGTTGATGTCATTTTATATATATATTTTTAATTTTTTTCTATTTACGCACTATTTTCGGCCTTTTTTTTTTAAATTAAAAAAATCAATTTTTATTGAATGTTTTGTTGTTTTAATGGTAGCATATGAAGTGTTAATCATAGTAGAACATGTTAATGTGCATTTTACAGATTGTTGTTTTCATTTTATATTTTTTAATAATTTTTTTCTATTTATGCACTATTTTCGGCTTTTTTAAAAAAAAAAAATTTGAAAAATCATTTTTTATTGAATGTTTTACTGTTTTAATGGTAGAATATGATGTGTTAATCATAGTAGAATGACAGGTCATAGACAGGAATCACGGTCACAGCCACAGGTATGTTCCAGAAATTCCTAAAAAATAATTGCAAACACCTACACATGTAAGATATTTTCATATTACATTCATTCTAATATATCTATCATTGATAGTAGATAGTTAGAAAATTAAATATATGAATTTTGTAGTCAAATTCAGGTTATCTGGTTCATAAATTCATCAGACAGTCCGATACAACTTCTCACCAAAGAGTGGACCGTTACACCTCCATAAACATGTTCCAATTTATAAATGCATGCATATTTGGAATGCTTAGAATATTCTGGATTTAATCCATATTTTTTCATAATTTTTTGGCAAAAATAAATAAAATTGCACCGTTACGGGCCGTTGTGCCCCCATATCGCCGTTACGCCCCCGTATCCGTATCAGTATCGGAGGGCACTGTTACGCCAACCGATACCGATATGGGATACCTTGGTGGGACCCCTGGCTATGGGGGTCACAATGATGTGTGCACCTTAAATCCAAACTATCCAGCCATTTTAGAAGTTCGTTTTAGGGCATTATTCCAAAAATGAAGCTGACGCAAATTTTATGCAGACCACACCATAGGAAACAATCATGATTTAATTCTCACCATTAAAAACTTCAGGGATTCCACCAAAATGTTTATTTGCCATCCAACCTGTTGATAAGGACACAAACACCTAGATGAAGAGGCCATGCAAATATCATCTTGATCCAAGGCTTTTGTGGCCCATAAGAAGTTTTTAATGGTTAAACACCACTGTTTCTTGTACCATGGTCCATATGGGATTTGGAGCTGCTTCATTTTTTGGATTATGCCTTAAAATGAGCTTTCAATATGGATGTACGGTGTGGATGTAGTCACATACATCACAGTGGGCCCATAGTTTAGGTCCCACCCACCTCGGTGTATCCAGGGTCTTACCTAATCTGCTCCCCCCAAATCCGGGTGGGGATTGTGTACTACCCCACTCGGATATAGCTATAGATGGATGTTCCTGTCAAAGGGCTCTATGGGGCGTACCGTGATGTATATGTTTTATCCACACTATCCATTCAATTTTCCATATCATTTTAAGGGAATAAGACAAAAAATAAGCCATATTTAAGACTTAAGTGGGTCACACTACAAGAAACAGTGGGAGTTGAGTGCCTACCATAAAAATTTCTTGTGGCCATAGAAGCCTCTAATCAAGCTAATTTTTGTGTTTTCCCTTCTTCCAGGTTTGTGTGACCTTATGAAGAGGTTAGATGACAAATAAACTTCACAGTGGACCCTAAGAAGGTTTTAACGGTAGTCATTCGATTCCCACTGCTTACTATTGTGTGGTCGACTTGAGCTTTGGATGTGCCTTATTTTTTGGGATCATGCTCTAGGACAATATAGAAAGGTTGATGGTTGGTGTGGATCTAACACAAATCATAGTGGGCCTAGAGAAGGGCCACACGTTAAAAGTTGGGTGGTGTATTGCGCAAAGAGAAAGCTCAGGGCAATTTTGGATTTTTTAAAAAAGAATTATGGAGCGCATTTTGGATTCACCATTAAGATAGGCTTCCATCACTAAAAAAATTCAGCAAAAATTACGGAGCGCTTTCCACATTCAATGTTAACAAACAACACTAAACGCGGAATGCTTTTCGAATGCTGCATTAAGTAAAAATTTTAAGCATTACCAAACAGGCCCCTAGGCTCTTATGTAGTGCCGAATTTACCGAACACGGACGCATAAGTGTTAGTCTCCGTGGGAACCTCCGATGGGAGTAAACGTAGGTTCTTGGACTAGGACCGAGGTTGTTGGTTAGTTAATAGAAAAACCAACTAAAGCCTCTCGCGGGAGCCTCTGGCGAGAGTGTACAAGTTCTTGTGTAGGACCACGGTCCTTGTGTAAGGCTGTAAAGGTTAGAGGTGAACTTAATTTAAAACCTCCAATAGTGAATACCGGTACACTCAGGAAGAGTGCGTCCGTCAAGAGTGGAGTAGGGAAACCGAACCACTATACATGCTTGTGTTTGCGATTGTGCATTGTGAACATTCTTATTCATGCTTATGTGATTGATTAGTTAAATCTTATGAATGTTTGAATTGGATTATAAGCTAGGCACTTAACTTGTAATGAACACACAACCTCCCTATCAATTATAGACTAGTTGCTTAATTGACATATATTTAGTAGTCTCTGTGATTGGATCCTCTAATGGCTTGGAAGCCTTAGAGTTAATTGTTATACTTAGTTTAAATTGGCATATTATTTTAAGTAAGCAATTGTGTGTTAAAAGACATATTCACATATTTTCAGTAATCTTCTTGAAATGGACAAAGCACCCAAAAAAGTCTTGACCTTCAATGTAGAATATATAATAACTAAATATAATATAGAATAAAAAAGTAGAAGTCGAGAGACTAGGAGAGGGGCCCAAAAAATTAGAATGAACCATGAATAGTGGAGAATATGCTCTTTTATTAGATAAAGTGAGAGGAAATTTACAATGTTTCCCCATTTGACAACTAGAATCCCTTTTTCCATCAACCAAGATGAAATCAGCTCGAGTAAGGGAAGTGAATGTCTTCTCAGCAGGATGCCGAAGTCGCATGTGCCATACTGAAGTAAAGAGCCTGAAGATGCCAAAAGTTGACACATCAACAAGTAATCCCATAGTGTACAGAAATCTGGCAAATTACATGTTCATTACTAGGTTGTTGAAACCCAAATTGCGGAAATGAGTGTTAAGGATGTCTGGAAGAGTTCATAGCAACTGGACTGGGTCATAATAGTGAGATGTAATGGCCAACCACTTGGGCTAAAACAAGTTTCTTCTGATGGTGATCTAGAGTTGCTGGTTAATTTTAACGAAGTGTGATGTGCCAGGTTATGTATTGTGGACAACCAGTCAGTTAAATGTTGGAAAGAGAGTGGAAGTTGAACAGTAATAGAGTCTATGACATAGCCTACAAGATCTTGATTACAATGAATAGGGGGGAGAAGACTATTCCTGGAAAAAAAGGTAACTAAAAACCATTAAATCACACAAGACGAGATAACATTGTATGAGAAAAGAAGAAGAAGAGATTAGGTTATTGGCTTTAGTCTATGTGGCGGATGGCCAGTGACCCAAGTAAACGAAAGAATCATATGCTCTCCTCTTATAGATAGGACCCTAAGAAGGTTCAAAATATCGGTATCGTGTTACGTATCGCATCCTTGGAATACATATATGTATCGGTTATCGCATTGGATATATCGTTTGTATCAGGTAATTTATCGCACTTTTTGGGAAACATTGGGAAAATGGTTGTATTTTTCAATGAAACTTCAGGGATTGTTAAAGAATACCTTAATACACACTTTTAAATCATAACATCTCAAAAAGAAGTGCACATAATAGGTTCCTTTGTATAGGGTCCAAAGCTATGCGTTGTCTAACTGAACTAGTCCAACTGTATTCAAATTGAATGCATAACATTTAGAGTGTATGTGATGATCATTTCATCAAACACTCTTAAATACTTCGAGATTAGTCTCAATTGACAGCTTATTGAAGGGGAATTTTGAAAAAAAAAATATTTTATTAATTTTTAATTTAAAAAAATTATTTTTTGAAAATTGACAAGGACGTAATAAATCAGTGGATCAGCCCTCATACATGCTTGATTTCGTGTTTGGAGTGCAACATTGCAAGCAATTTAGGAGAAATTGGGGAAATTTCAAAAATTTCCCAATTTTCCCCAAATCAGACCACTTACACTCAAATTTCGAAATTAGAGTGCATGTAGTGATCATTTCATCGAATACTCCAAAATACTTCAAAATTAGTCTCAATTGACAGCTGGTTGAAAGAAAATTTCAAAAAAAAAAAACATGCATAACATGAAAAACTAGTGGATATCGAAATCAAAGCTCCAAGTCCATGATTTTTCTTGCAAAACATGAAGAACTAATAGATTTGTACCATTTGACATTGATTTAGCATAATTTAAAAAAAAAAAAAAAAGGGATTGGAAATTGAAAATGCTCACTAGATCAAACATGTGGGATAAATCGGCACTACCTGTGCATTTTGTATCGCACAGGTGGGATACAAGATATATCGTGGGATATATCGGCTGATATCGTCGACATTTAAAACATTGGATAGGACTAAGAAAATCAAACAGAGTTCTTTTTGTATTGGGCATGGACTTGGAAACCCCCTATTTGCCAATAGAAATGTTGACCTACTTCCACGCCGGGTATATCGTATAAACCCTTTAGTGTGTTGATGGAACATGGTAGAACATTCATATTGCCCTCTGACAGAAAAAGAACTTAAAAAGGAATTATTTTGATTCAACCATCTTTCTCAACTCTCTTATTGATTTTTTTTATTATTATTTTTTTTTCTCGACATTCAATTATATTAACAATGGTGTATCGATCTAATATAATTTGATCGTTGATAAATAGAACTATTTGTCTACATCCCATAAGTATGTTTCTTTACTTCACTCAAATGATGGGTTCACCGTCTCACCCCTGGGATATAGAAGTAGTGCAGGAACATTGAGAATAGTGGATGTATTAAGTAACATGTCAAAGTCTTTGAGGGAAAAATTGGGAAAACTAACGGAAAATGGTGGATTTTTCAATGAAACCTTGGATGTTAAAAGACATATGATTACATGCTTAACTCAAAACATGATAAAAGCAAATTATGCGTAATAGTTTTCCATTGTTTTGGGGACAAAGTTGTGTTATTGACCATAAATGATACAATTGTATCAATGAGTTCATATCATTCAAATGACAAACAATACAAGCAATAAAACACAAACAATACAACCAAATACTAAGAACCAAAAATATACCTTGGCCTCATATCCCCATGAAATTACAAGGAGGCTCAAAGTTGTCCTAATCCAATCTAGGAGGCTATAATACTACTGCTCCACATTATTGTAGTTCCTTACCCAGCTCATGAGGTTATAATACCAGCCATCTACTCTCTAACATATTGATAGCACTCATCCTCAACAATGTGTACTAGTATGCAGTATCCCCATTGGTGGATAATGGAGCAATCACTGTAATTGTCATTGTTGACGTCAAAATCTAGTCCGCTCTCCTCCTGATCTCGTCCGCTCAGTGCAATCACCAAGCCCTCAACCTGCGCACCAACAGTGAACAAAGGAGACCCTGACTCGGCCGGGGGACCCTCCGATGCCTAAGTCAGGACACAGGAATCTGGGTCTAATTGAAGAGTTGAGAGGAGAGTATTCGATATTGCGTACCTGTAGACATGGGGTGATGGGCTATTTATACCCAACGGCTGAATGGTCCGGGTCCGACAATCTCGGCACGATCAGGGGGATTCCCGGATCGTGGAGATATGGCACGCGATCTGTAGATCGTGCGGCATGCCAAGCGCGTAATATGCATAACCGGACGAAGTTTTCGGCCACGTATAGTTATGGCAGTTTCCTCATTTAGTGCATGAAGCCCTGATGTCTACCCGGCCCGGCTCAACCAAAAAACCTTTACGTAATTATCCTTGGTTCACATTTCATTGGACTCGGACGATACATAGGTCCGAACTGGTATCTCGGACGTGACCTCGAGGCAAAGGCTTTGCTATAGATGGAATTGGGTTTTGTGTCCGATCGGATAGCAGATTCTACCCCGACCTATAGTCCCGAGGTGCAGGTCTTTTGAATGTTGCGCCTCTACGGAACGCTCAAGTTGGATCAGACAAATGAGGCCTCGGACGTTGAGAATGCTAGTCGGCTCAGTTTGGCGCTCCGTGCTCGGATCTTAAGCGGGTTCGGATCTTCCCATAATAGAAGCCCCCTACTCTTCGAGTTTATTTGTGAGCTCGGAGAGTAATCATGCCAGAAGTTTCCCACCCATACCGCAGTAATGATATCTTCAAAATCGAAGCGTCACATCTTGGGATTTCGAGCATGCGGACTATCCTCGAGCGGACGCGTGGCGACGGTTACGATCTCGGATAACTGTTCACCTATGAGAGGCTACCACCTAAGCCCGAGGAGAGGTGTATAGGACGTCTTCCCTTGCTCGGGTGTCGCTTCAGCCGCCACATGCGCGACAAACGAGGCAGAAGGCGTTGCACCCGGCAGAGTTCGGGCCAATGGAGCCCCGCCACGTATATTTTTGAATCGGCTCACATCGGCTCGGTTGCAGACATTAATGTTTACCAATTAATGCTAAGATTCTCTGGAGCTTATATAAACCCCACTCGAAGATTATCGCTCATTTTTGCCTCCTGTGCTCAACTTGCTACCGGAGAGGGCGATTTCCGGCGAAGGCGATTCCGACTGATCTTCACTTCCTGGTGGGAGCGATTTCTGGCAAGTGCTCAGTGAGTCCCGCCTTCAACATTCTTCCTTCTCTTTGAAAGATGTCTTCTGATCTGGAGACGGTCCGTGATCTCAACGGAGACTCTGAGTCAGAGAGTTCCGACAGTAAGAGGGGGGCCTCCGAAGGCCCACTCGATGTTGTCCCCCTGTATCCTCCTCCCCAAAGATGAAAGGAGGCAGGGGCTAGGACCCACCGAGCCCGTAAGAAGAGGGCTGTACGACCCCCTAGGGTTGCGGTTGCCGTGACCAGAGAGATGCCACCGAGTGGCCGAGCCTCTGAGGTAGTGTCAGGGGGCTCTGTGATAACAGAGTCCCAAATAGAGTGGATCCGTTCGGAGTTTGAAATTCCCAACTCCGTCCGGATCAGGGCCCCGGAACCCACTGATGCTGCTGGCGCCCCTGCGGACGGGGAGATCGCCATCTTCCTATGCGCCCTGCAATATGGGCTCCACCTCCCCATGCACCCCTTCATCTGAGCTTTGGCTACTTACCTGGGGCTGACACCCGGACAGTTCACCCCTAACGCCTGGAGGGTGTTAATTTCTGCCTTTATCATCTAGCGCCAAGTCGGGAACACAGAACTGACCCCCGCGGAGCTGATGAGTCTGTACCAGGCTAAGCATGACAGCAACGAGCCATGGTACTATTTTGCGACCAGAGGCAGTAAGGGGTCAGGGCTGATCTTGGATCTTCCGACTTCAAATAAAGACTGGAAGAATAAGTGGTTCTGGGCCGTGGGCGACTAGGAGACGCCGGCTGAGGAGACGAGGGCTCTGACATATCGGGTCCCCACCAAATTCACAACTCCAGGTCGGATTATGCATCCTTTACCTTATTACATAGCCTTCTTACTCCGGTGTGGACTTACGACTTTCCTTTCTTTTTCTGTAGTCTTTGCGAGGAGTCTGCCTTTCCTCTCCTCGGATCAAAAGAATCAGATAGCCAAAGCCAGGGCAAGGTCGGGGGAACTTCGCTCCTGGTTGGGTCTGATTACGGTCTCCAATCTTCACTGGTCCAGTCTCTGCAAGTCATAACCCCTTCCTACATCTTTCAGTAAGTTGCGGTTTATTCATCTCTTGATGGATCTGATGTCGCTTGTCCAGTTGCTGATTTATTACTTATTATGCAGGCATGGCCGAGGCGTCTGGTTCTCGGAAGAGAAAGGCAGCGGCACCCTCAACAGGGGACATGTTGAGGACCGATCCGAAGGTGAAGATCACTCGGAAGAAGTCGGTCGTGCATGCCAAGGGGGGTGCGTCTGGATCTGCCCCGACCGTAGCTGCTCGAGATACAGCACCGGTCTCCGTTGTTGTGCCTTTGCCTGCTGCTTCCGCTGCGGTTGCCGGCCCAGCCCCAGGGCTTGCCGATCCGACCCCGGCAAATTACGCTCCAATCTCAACGACCGGGGCAGCTGCTCCTGCTTCAACGACCGGGGCAGCCGTTCTTGCTTCAACGACTGGGGCAGCTGCTCTTGCCACTCCGCTATCGCTCCGATGGAGGTTCAATCCGCCATTCCACTGGTAGCTATCCCATCATCGTCGGAGCGTGAAGAAGCCGTTCGGATGGCTGATGCCATGATTGATCCTCCTGTTGAAGAGACGGAAGCTGAACGCAATGTAGAGGACGAGAACCAGCCTTCTGCTGGCAGTCGGATCGGAGCTGAAGAGGCAGCGGGCTCTGCTCAAGTAGGGATGAGTGGAAGAAGGTTCGAGCCGGGCTACCACTTATCCTGCTTGGTACCCTGGGCAGCTAAGCACGCCCCGGAGGAGAACATTGCCCAAACTCTTGGGAAGTCGGATACTTTCTGAATGACCTAGCCTCCGTGTTCTACACGGTAACTTTCTCCACTTTTTCTACTAACTCACAACTTGTTGCTTCCGAGTGCTTAATGGTTTTATTCTTGTTCAGTCTGTCGCGAAGCTACTTTTGGTTTGCGAGAATATACGGGAGCTTCAAAGGAGAGATGTCGAGGTAGAAACCCTCCGGGCCGAGGCAGGTGCCATGCGGGAGGAGATTACTTCTCTCCGAGTTGAGCAGGACAAGTTGCGGCAACAGCTCGGAGACAGAAGGAGCAAGGAGCTACACTTGCAGGGACTGGTGGATCGGCTTGAAGCAGAGGGGGCCCGACTTCAGGGGGTCGTGAAGGACCTTGAGGCCAGGAGTGATGCGGCAAAGACCGAACTAACCAGTACCAGGGCCTTTGCTGATTCCCCTTGGAGCAGGCTAATGTCGAGGCCGTCGAAGAGAAGAGCCGTGCTATTGCTCAGGCAGTGGAAGCTCAGCGGGCTGAAGGTGAGGCTTCCTTGGGTGCCGCAATATCTGCGGCGGTGGAAGCATATAAAACCTTGAAGGAGAGGGATGCTGAAGCCGCGAAGTTCTACGACCACCGTTACTACGAGTGTCTTGCCGCTGTTCAAAATTTGTACCCTGATCTTGATCTCGACTCTCTGCTCCCCGAGGACCTTGGGGAAGAAGCCCCCGAATCAGCCCACCCGGAACAAGCCTCCAGCTCCCAAGTACCCCCAACTTTGTGAAGGATTCTCCTCTTTTTTTTTTTGGCCGACTATGGTCGGTCTGTAACCATTTTGTTAACTCTGGATTCTGTTAACCAACCCTCTGGGAGGGCACTTTAATGCTGATTTAGACCATATTTTGTTAATAATTGATCTTCAATCTGGTTGTTGGTTTTAGTTAAATTGCTTAGATAGCCAAGTCGATTTTCTGTGTCCGAGTGGGGGAGCAATCTTTGCGGTTGACCCGGCTTTCTTGTCGGAGGGCCAACATCATCCTTTTCCCCTTCGATCTGATGACCATTGAGGGGTCGGGTCACCGCTTGGCCTTTTCCCCTGGTTGAGGGAACGCCTTCGTAGGAATTGGCCCGACTCCACTGTTGGGCAGTCGGATCGACTCTGGGCTTTCCTCCCCAGTTAAGGGGAGACGCCTTTGTAGAAATTGGTCCGACTCCACTGCTGGGGAGTCGGATCGCCTCTTGACTTTTTTCCCCAGTTAAGGGGAGATGCCTTTGTAGTAATTGGTCCGACTCCACTGCTGGGGAGTCGGATTGCCTCTTGGCTTTTCTCCCCGGTTAAGGGGAGATGCCTTTGTAGTAATTGGTCCGTTTCCACTGTTGGGGAGCCAGATCTCCTCTTGGCTTTTCTCCCCGGTTAAGGGGAGATGCCTTTGTAGTAATTGGTCCGTTTCCACTGCTGGGGAGCCAGATCTCCTCTTGGCTTTTCTCCCCGGTTAAGGGGAGATGCCTTTGTAGTAATTGGTCCGTTTATGTAAAAGTGGAGAATTTTATTGAGAGGCTTAAAGGCTAGTCGCTTGAAGGCGTACATTTATTCATGGCTCTAAAGGCTTACCGCTCGGAGGTCTCTTCATTAGGGATAATACACCTTTAAGTGTTCGGCATTCCACGGGTGGGGGAGTTGACGACCTTCGAGATCTTCCAGATGATAAGACCCTGATTTCGTTGAACGGACCACCCGATAGGGTCCTTCCCAGTTAGGTCCGAACGGTCCAACACCTGGCTCAGCGGTGTTCTGAAAGACCCGACGAAGAACTAGGTCGCCTGGCCTAAACCGTCTGGTCTTAACTTTGGAATTGTAGAATCGGGCCACCTGTTGTTGTCGAGCTGCGGCTCGGAGTCTGGAGACGTCTCTGACTTCTTCGAGCAGGTCCAGGTTGGCCGCGATCTGCTCAGCGTTTCGATTCTCTTCGAAATTTTGGACCCGAGCCGTAGGAAGTCCGATTTCCACTGGCACCATTGCTTCTGAGCCGTAGGAGAGTGAGAAAGAGGTTTTCCCTGTCGAGGACTGGGCAGTAGTCCTATAAGCCCAAAGGACGAACTGAAGCTGCTTGACCCAGTTGCCCTTTGCCTTTTCCAGTTTCGTTTTGAGATGATGTTTGATGACTTTGTTGACTGCTTCCACTTGCCCATTTGACTGTGGGTGTCGAGGCGACGAATACGCATTAATGATGCCGAGCCCTCGGCACATGCCTCGAAACTTGTCATTATCGAATTGTTGTCCATTGTCGGATACGATTGTTCGCGGGATCCCGAACCGGCAGATGATATTTTTCCACACGAAGTCGATCACCTTCTGCTCGGTGATCTTCGCCACAGGTTCGGCCTCGGCCCACTTGGTAAAATAGTCGACAACAACAATAGCGAACTTGACTTGTCCCTTTCCTGTGGGTAAGAGACCGATGATGTCGATCCCCCATTGGGCGAATGGCCATGGTCCGCTCATGGGAGTCATCTCTTCCGCTGGTTGTCTCGACACGGCTGCGTAGCATTGACACTTGTCGCACTTTTGAACATAATCCTTCGAGTCTTGTTCGAGGGTTGGCCAAAAATACTCTTGACGGAGTATTTTTAGGGCCAGGGCTCGGCTTCCAGAATGGTTTCCACAGATCCCCTCGTGAACTTCTCGGATCACATAATCTGCTTCGTTTGATCGGAGACATCTAAGATATGGCTGAGAATGCCCATTCTTATATAAAACTCCGTCCAGCATGACATATCGGGCTGCCTGGACCCTTAATCTCCTCGCCTCCAGCTTATCTGAGGGCACTTCACCGGATGAAAGGTAATTGAAAATTGGGTCCATCCAGCTCGAAATAGCGTTCACAGGATTGACTTTCTCCGACTGGCCGATTTTCGGATATTCGATGAATTCGACGGGGATGAACCGCGGGATTTTTCCTTCAGAGGCTGAGGCGAGTCTTGCAAGGGCGTCGGCCCATGAGTTTTCTGCTCTAGGAATCTGCCGGATCGTGCAACTCCAAAATTTCTCAACCAATTTCCTTGCTTCGTCGAGGTAGGCGATCATTCTAGTTTCTTTGGCCTCGTACTCCGAAGAGATGTGGTTCACCACCGGTTGTGAATCGCTTCGGACTTGAAGGGTTTGGATTCCCAGACTTGCTGCTAACCTCAACCCGGCTAACAATGCCTCATATTCCGCTTCATTGTTTGACGCTTTGAACCCGAGCCTGATTGCGTATTTGATTGTCGTGGAATCGGGTGCAACCAGGACGATTCCGGCTCCCGCTCCCTTGACGTTGGATGACCCATCGACGTAGAGAACCCATCCTGGATCCGTCTTGGTCTCTCGATTGTTCAAAGGGACGGGCGGAGTCATTTCGACCTCCATGCTCAACTCCTCCGCGCTTGGGGTCGTAAACTCAGCGATGAAGTCAGCCACGGCCTGACGCTTAATAGCCGTCCTTGGACGGAATTGGATGTCGAACTCTCCGAGCTCAATTGCCCACTTGGTCATCCTACCTGACACCTCGGGTCTTTGGAGAACTTGTCTCAGGGGAGAGTCGGTCAGTACGATGATGGAATGGGCCCGGAAATATGGCCGCAATCTCCGAGCCGAGACAACAAGGCAGAGAGCCAGCTTTTCGAGGGACGGATATCTTGTCTCGGCAGGTACCATGGCCTTGCTCACATAATATACGGGGTATTGTCTGCCCCCAACTTCTCTGATTAGGGCCGAGCTGACGGCTGAGGTCGAGACGGAATAGGGACCCTCCTTCTTTGGGTTTAGATAACAGAGGGGGTGAACCTAAGTATTGTTTCAATTGCTGGAAGGCCTGTTCGCACTCTGACGTCCATTCTGCCTTCTTATGACCCTTTAACTGTTGAAAGAAGGGGAGGCATTTATCAGTTGCTCTGGAAATAAAGCGTCCGAGCGCAGCAACCCTTCCCGTGAGGCATTGTATTTCCTTTATAGTCTGAGGTGAGTTCATGTCGAGGAGAGCCTTGATCTTGTCAGGGTTGGCCTCGATTCCTCGCTGACTAACTTGGAACCCAAGGAACTTTCCGGATTCGACTCCGAACACACATTTAGCAGGGTTCAATTTCATCCGGTATTCTCGGAGGACACTGAACGTATCTCCGAGGTCTGCAAGGTGATCGGATGCTTTGATACTTTTCACTAACATGTTGTCAACGTAGACCTCCATAGTGCGTCCGATCTGCTTAGCGAACATCTGATTTACCAATCTCTGATATGTTGCCCCAGCGTTCTTCAGGCCAAAAGGCATGACCCGGTAACAGTAGAGCCCCTTGTCTGTGACAAAGGTGGTCTTCTGCCTATCTGGGGGATGCATGGCGATCTGGTTATACCCGGAATAGGCATCCAGGAACGAGAGCAACTCATGTCCAGCGGTGTTGTCCACTAGTTGATCGATCTGGGGTAATGGGAAGCTATCCTTGGGACATGCCTTGTTCAGATCTGAGTAATCTACACAGACTCGCCACTTCCCGTTGGATTTTTTCACAAGCACAACATTTGCTATCCAGTCGGGGTAATATACTTCTTCTACGAAACCCGCATTGAGCAGGACAGAGACCTCGGCAATAGCTTCATATTGTTCAGCGTCGAGTGGCCTTCTCTTTTGCTTTACTGGCTTGTAGTCTGGATCCATATTTAGTCTGTGAACCATAACATCATGAGAGATTCCTGGCATATCAGCGTGTGACCATGCGAAGACATCTCGGTGTTGCTTTAAGAAGGCCAACATCGCAGATCGATGCTCGGGATTTAATGACGATTCGAGCTGAACAGTTTTGCTCGGGTCATCTTCGTCGAGAGGCACCTTCTCTAGTTCTTCCACCGGTGAGTTCTCCACAGGTCCTCGGGGGTTCAAAGCGTTGATGGTGAGAGTTTGCTTGGCTGCTCCTTTTTTGACCGCTACGGCGTAACACCTTCGAGCTTCTCATTGGTCTCCTCGGAGGTAACCGATTCCGCCTTCGGCCGGGAACTTCATCATCAGGTGATAGGTTGAGACGACCGCTCTCATTGCATTGAGGGAGGGTCGGCCCAGGATGACGTTGTGTACCGATGGCACATTGACAACCAAGAAATCTACTAAGACGGTGGCTTGATGTTATCCTTCCCCCGCTGTAATCGGGAGGGAAATGGCTCCTTCGGAGATTACTCTTTCTCCAGCAAAGCCATGTAAGGGAGTCTTCACGGGTCGGAGTCGCGATCGTGGAATTTCCATCTTTTCGAAGGCCTCAGAGTATATTACATCGGCCGAACTTCCTGTGTCGACCAAAATGCGATACACCTTATGGTTCGCTATGGTCATGGTGACCACTAGTGCGTCGTCATGCAGATGCTGGATTCCGCGTGCATCATCTTCCGTGAAGGTTAGGCTGCATGGACTGACTCGGAGCTCCTTGCTGGGCCGCTCTGCGAGATGAACGTAATGTTCTGGGTTGGACCTCCGGGAATGAGTCTTCCGGGCCCTGTTAGAATCCCCTCCCCCGGTCGAGCCCCTGAAAATTATGCGAATTTCAGTGGGCTCTTCCGCGGGGTTATTCGGCTATTCTTGCAGTCGTTCTTCCCTCCGAGTGGACCTCTCTTTTTTGGTGTAATGTCGTAGATGTCCCTTGCGGATGAGGGACTTAATTTCGTCCTTGAGGTCTATGCAATCGTCCGTATTGTGGCCGTGATCTCGATGGAAACGACAGAACTTACGCTTGTCTCGGTGCTCCGAATCAGCCCTCATGCAGACTGGCCAATTGAGCCGCTTGTCTTCTCGAATGTCCAACAGGATCTGCTCGGTGGATGTATTGAGAGGAGTGTAGGAACGGAATTTCCCCTCCGGCTTTCGACTCGGTCGACGATCGCGGGGAGCGCGGTCGTTTGCTCCTTTGGACGGCTGGAATTCTTCATTCCTAGGCCTCTTCCCTTTATTGGCTGGGTCGGTTACTTGTACCCCTTTACGAGCATTAGTGAACTCCTCGGCGTTGGTGTATTTCTAAGCTTTTGCCGCGAAGTCCGCGAATGTTTTCGGTAGGTTCTTTCCGATGGGGAAAGTAAACCGCCTTCCTTTAGACCGCTGAGTATTGCGGCAAGCGCCATTTTATCATCGTAGTCTTCGACTGTAGCGCTTCCTCGTTGAAACGGACAACGTAATCTTTCAGTGATTCTTTCAACCCGTGCTTAATAGTAAGCAGGTGAGTATTGGGTTTTCGGCTTCTCTTACCGCTTATGAATTGGGTACGGAATAGCCGACTTAATTCTGCGAAGGAGTCGATGGAGTTGGGCTTGAGCTGTCGGTACCAACTCCGAGCGGATCTCGCAAGGGTTATTGAAAACCCTCTGCACATCATTGCATCCGTTGCCGTCTGGATTTGCATCCAGGATCGATAGGCTTCCAGATGCTCGGACGGGTCCCCGGTTCCCGAGTACTGAATGACGGGAGGAATCCGAAACCTTTGCGGCATCACCTCCTTCATGATGGCGGAAGTGAAGGGAGGCTCGGTCTCTTCCATCATGGCTTGGACTGTAGCGGGAACTGTTGACAGCTGCTGTTTCTTTTCCAAAGTTCGTAGTTTGTCGTTGAATTCCGCGAACCGGGCTTCCCAGGGATCTTTATTCTCTGCGACTATCTCTGGGGCATCTCCCATTTCAGGAGTCATTCTCTCCCTCCTCCGCTCCAACCGATGACGGAGATCCGTTGGCGCTAGAGCCGAGGTGATCGAATGGTTCGTGGGCGCCCAAGTGGCGGTTTCCGTGATGAGACTCTGACTTGCACAGGAGGATTCTGACTCGAGAGCGGCACCCGAGATTGTTGGGGCACCTCGTGCCTCACACTCCCTGGTGCAGAGTGAGTCTCTACGTACAGACCTACCGGCTCGGGATTAGGGTTTCCCTGAATTGGGTGCAGTTGTGGATCCCTTTGCTGCTTCATTCTATTCACTTCATCGCGCAGGGCCTGAATCTCACTCTGCATGGCTCGATACTTGCTCGCTCGGTTGCGAGAGCGCTGTGAAGGCCCCGGCGCGGATTCAGCATGAAGGGGTGAAGAAGATCGTATTTGCTCATTTGGCTCTGGTTCCGCAGCCACTGCTTTCTTCTTCCTCGCCATTGGATTTGAGAAACGAGAATTTGGCTTTTCGTATCGCTTCCCACAGATGGCGCCAAAAAATGTTGACGTCAAAATCTGGTCCGCTCTCCTCCTGATCTCGTCCGCTCAATGCAATCACCAAGCCCTCAACCTGCGCACCAACAGTGAACAAAGGAGACCCTGACTCGGCCGGGGGACCCTCCGATGCCTAAGTCAGGACACAGGAATCTGGGTCTAATTGAAGAGTTGAGAGGAGAGTATTCGATATTGCGTACCTGTAGACATGGGGTGATGGGCTATTTATACCCAACGGCTGAATGGTCCGGGTCCGACAATCTCGGCACGATCAGGGGGATTCCTGGATCGTGGAGATATGGCACGCGATCTGTAGATCGCGCGGCATGCCAAGCGCGTAATATGCATAACCGGACGAAGTTTTCGGCCACGTATAGTTATGGCAGTTTCCTCATTTAGTGCATGAAACCCTAATGTCTACTCGGCCCGGCTCGACCAAAAAACCTTTACGTAATTATCTTTGGTTTACATTTCATTGGACTCGGACGATACATAGGTCCGAACTGGTATCTCGGACGTGACCCCGAGGTGAAGGCTTTGCTATAGATGGAATTGGGTTTTGTGTCCGATCGGATAGCAGATTCTACCCCGACCTATAGTCCCGAGGTGAAGGTCTTTTGAATGTTGCGCCTCTACGGAACGCTCAAGTTGGATCAGACAAATGAGGCCTCGGACGTTGAGAATGCTAGTCGGCTCAGTTTGGCGCTCCGTGCTCGGATCTTAAGCGGGCTCGGATCTTCCCATAACAGTCATCATCAATCTTGGTGGCATTGGTTGTGTCTGGACATCTCCGTGCCCATATCCATATATTAGATACATCTAAGCATGGCCATATCCATGTCCGTATCCATAGGCATGCTCATGACCATAGCCATAGTTAGGATGATGACGCATGGGTGTCATCGCCGCTGAGTCACTCATTCTGTAACCATACAAAATGGACATCCCCAACCCATATTTAACACCTTTGGGCGCAATACTCTGTTTAATAGCCTCATTGCATGCCAGCTGTTTCTTTCGACATGAGAAATGCAGGCTTGGCTTTCCCATTCATGAACATCCAACTGTTGGGTAGCATTATTGTCTTGGTCCTAACTAAAATGGTCAAACTGCCTTTCCACAGCGAATTGGCTAAGAGACCTTTGACTCGGGCTCACTCTACAAACATCACCTTCATCGTTGTCACCTCCATCATCTCCACTGTCAGATGGCAATGAAGTCCAACATCGCTCTCTAAATTGCTCAAGCTCATGCCACATGATGCCCATGCATTGTTTAACTTTCTAATGGAAACATGTTGTTTAATCTTAGATCTGAGGGCCCTTCTTGTATTTTGTTTCGCACGCTGTATGTGGCATTTTGGCTATTTTCTCCTCCTCTTAATGAATTATCGTTTCAAAAAAGAAAAAGAAAAAGAAGAAGAAAAAAAAAAAAGAAAAAAAAAGAGGAGGATGGAGGCAAGCTTCAGGAAGTAGGGAGAATATTCAGCTGGAAGGAAGAAATTTACATATCGAACGAAAAATGTAAAAAATGTGCAAGAAATGCTTTCATGTAGTATATGACTACGCATCTCAGTTAAAGGGTCCAACACATGGCACTTTTTGGTGACATCAGTAAGACTTTGTCCATAATGGTTTTCAAGTATCCTGTCATGTACAGGTGTCCAGAGTGTCCTGCTACCAAAAAAACCAAAATGTAGGAGTGTCCAGCTAACCCTGCTTGCTGCCAACATAGCTGCCGAGTTGCATCTGATCGACTCAGAAAATATTGAAATATTTCGAGTGTGGATAATTCGTATCCTCTGAGAGCAAAATGCCGAAGGCTAGAATTGGGAAATTGGGACCCTCAGTCACTTGCGAATTGCATCTTCAGTCAACCCGGTCTCCCCTCTCTATTCTTTAAGAGAAATTTCTAATATACTCGTGTATTTTAACTTTTGAATATATACCAACAGCCATTTTGTAACTGATTGGTTAACCAATTTTAGACAAAAAGAGAAGTGATTTGGATAAAAAGAAATGAAGTGACTTGGACAAATCTTGTTTGTCGATAACCTCAGACCAATCAATCAAATATTGATTAATATGTAATAAATTGAACACTACGTGAAAATGATGCTTCTGTTCAGAAAGGAAATGTTCCAAATCATCTTTCATTGGTACCTTTTATCTTCCTAAGCTGTTTATGATATATTGCTTGGCTTTCGTAGTGGCAAATTTTTAATGGGTGTATTACCTTGACTACTTTTCTGTTCTTATGTAAAATCCAATTCAGTAGTGCTCTCTTAACTTGAAGAAACTTCCCAATGCTAAACTTGTTGGCATTGCATCTCACTTTGACACAGGTTGAAGAATGTAAAGACAGTAAAGCTTGTAAGATGTAAGGCTACTTATCACACATTACCTATTTCCAATATAGTCTTGTAATGCCCATCTGAATGTAATTAGCTACCTGGTCCATGTCTGTAAGCTTCTTCTTCTTCTTCTTATTCTTCTCCTCTTTTTTTTTCTTTTTTTTTTTTTTTACTTTTACAATCAGTATATATTATTAACAAATAAGGCAGAGGTAAGATGATGTTTGGCAGACATGCTGATTATCAAATACATGCATGTAAAAGTGACAATTAATTTATTAATAACCTAATTGAAGGTGATCAAAAGAATCTTGCATGAGTAATGATCTGACATGTAGCATATTAGCTAACGACAACGCCGTTTTTCAATTAATATCATCATTCCTCAGTTCTTTAGAATAAATGAAGCAATGTTGGGTTCAAAATGCTTATGTTTGAGGGACATCATGACTGTAGCTTAGATGGACGGTGCTTTGTTGTAACGATGAGATTACAGGTTCAATCATTGCTTACCCACATGAAAACAAGTGTTGCATTGCAACGGCAGGACAACAGGTTCAATCCTTGCTTACACACCTGAAAAGGGCTGACCACTTGTGGCTGAGTTGTCAACTTTTCCTATATTTCTGTCTTTGAGCACTTTCAAGACTGGACTAGACCTTCGAACGGCTTCATGTGGTATGCTTGTTTCATGTATAGGTACATCGTAGTGACCACTGTGGTTTTGGTAGCAGACCCATGCTCATTGTGGTTGGTAACTGTAGCTTCCGGGAAACTCGTTCTGCAAAAGGAACTAACCTTTTTTTATGACAGATTTTATGATGCTTGACTAAGGAACTAACCTTTTTTTTCTTTTTCTTTTTTTACCCAGCAACAACACATGTTGGGCCCGCCTTATGTTAATCCACTCACCTGGTAGGAGAACATTTCCTAATATAGCAACATCACATTTTCAATCAATGGTAAGAAAACGAAAATTACAACCAATGGTCCTCTTTTAACAGGAGATGAATTGGACACTTAATGTTTTCTCAACACGAACGGGCCTATGCATCATGTTACTTCTTTCTTGTGACAAGGTGATGATTGTTACAAAGCAATGAGACTATATATGCTGTGGGATGTTCAAGCTTTGCTTTTGTTGGGCCCCATAGGGTCGATTACCTGGCACAAAAATCTGTCAGGTCTACCCATTAGGCCGGCAATGCACACATTGAATATAGACTACATAAATTTCTTTAGGACTGGCCATTGTCTTTGCAGGCGTGGCTCACATGATAACTAGATCAGCCTGATTTTACCGTCGGATCATATCCATGGAGGGATCCATCTGACGTGAAGCTAAATTTACCTGCATACTTGCCAAGCTGTCATGTTACTACATGTAGAGGTTGGTGTGGGTAGGAGTGAACTTGGGTTAGATCAACCCAAACCTGATTGGCCCAACTTGAAATTTACTTCAGGTTGGGTTGAGGTTGGATTGGGCTAGGGCTAAAAATCCCTATAAAAGGTTGGGTTGGTTTGGATTGGGACCCCAAGCAACCCAACCTAACTTGAACCAGACCTTATGTTGTAGGTATACATTTAAGTTGAGAGTTATGACCAACATGATATAATCATAAAATCATGTCTTGCATTGAAAATAGGGATGGTTAGAACCGTTCATGCTAGGGACTTTGTTGTATAGGGTTCATGAGTCCATCCTTAGAAAATAGGGTTCATGATCTGAACTGACCTGTGGTTTAGATGCTGAGTGGTCCAATGATTGGATTCATCCATATTGTGGATTCTATAATATGCGGGCCATAGTGGCAAAATTATGTTGGGTGGATGATTTTGACCATTCACCATCTTTAGATGAATTTGAACATTAAAAAGGAAATTTTCAATGGCTTACGTTCAATTCTAAAATCATTGATCATCATTGATCATTAATGAATAATGATTATGAGACTAATTTATGATAGTAATGGTTGTAGACAAGTGGGCAGTAAATCCAATGGTTGATCTGATGGCCTTGGTGGTGAACAGGGGATGTTCTATGTCTCACACGTCTCCAATTCAACTGCTCTACTCATTTGAATGCAAAATTTTTATTGTAGGCTTTATTTCAATGGTGTTATTTCAGTAAGTTACAGGTGTTACTTTACTAGTGTTATTTGTTGGTTAAATGTTTGATTTTTTTCATTAGTTTACTAGCTATAGGTGTTCACCCGACACAACCCAAACTAACCGGCCCAACCCAAACAGTATCATGGTTGAGTATTCAAATAACTTGGGTCGGGCTTGGGTTGAGTCTAGAGTTGGGTTGTGCCTGGGGCCAATTGTTAGGTTGGATTGGACATGGTTGACCCTCTCAACCCACCTGAGTTGCACCCCTAGGTGTGGGTATGTGAGTGGAAGTCCAAAAATTGAATACTGCTATGGTTTACTCATGCAAATTGAATTGGAAGCTTAATGATGGTGACGCTATAGTTCTAAAACACGATGGCTCAACTTGATGAGATTTCTAGCTGAGTTGCTAAGGGCCTGTTTAGATACCACCAAATAAGTTACTTTTTCTACTTACAGCAGTAGATAAGTAACTTATTTAAGATAAGTAAGTTTGGTTTAGGGCCCGTTTGGATACCACCAAATAAGTTACTTTTCTACTTACAGCCATAGATAAGTAACTTATTCGAAATAAGTAAGTTTGGTTTAAGATCAATTGTAAGGAAGTTTTTTATTTAAAGTTGCTTAATCACGTCAGCTTTTTTTTTTTTTTTTTTTTTAAAATAATTTTAACACTCGCACACACACGCCACACACTCACACCATAGTGGGATTTCACTTCAGCTTAATAAGTAGAAACCAAGATAAGTTACTTGTGGCGTAAGTAGCTTATCTTAAGTAACTCAATTATAAGTAACTTTTTTTTTTTTTACTTAAAGTTACTTAGGGGGTATTTGGATAGTAAGCAATGTTGTCGAATAGCATATGTGATCGTGTGCGATTGCATATGCATGTGCGCATATGAAATCGCACAATCGCATATGCGGTCGCATATATATATATATATATATATATATATATATATATATATATATATATATATATATATATATATATATATATTTTAGTTTTTTCAAAAAATTTAAAAAAAATCAGAAAAAATAAAATAAATTATTATATGTCATTGGGACATGAAATACATTTAATTTAAGTAAAAAAAAAAAAAAAACCAATTACATACATTTACAAATTACAGTTTTACATAATGAATTAAATATTAAGTTAAGTCATCATCATTCATCAACAATTCTACTACATTCTACAATATAGTTAACTTCTTAATAATTAACATTTAACAAATATGAAATATCCATATTCAACATTCAACACTATATGATATATAATATATCAAGTTATTAACAATCAACAACATCAACACACTTAGTAAACATTAAACAAAATTAAGAAGTTATGTATTTATTATTTATCTAATCAATAATCATATACATTGATCTAGTAGCCATTGTGGAATATCACCACCACCACCATCATCATCATCATCATTTGAGTCATATCCTTCTTCCACATACACTTCTTCTTCTTCCGTTTCTTCATCATCTATACGTACTAATACTTCATCAACATCCAATAGTGGATGATCTTCAACTTGATCATCATTATCACCATCTCCTTCTTCAATCTCCTCAATCTCATCAACGGGTTGACGTTACTACTCGCCCCCTAGTTCCCCCCTGTCCTTCGCCTTCGAGTGATACTGCCTTCATCAGGTGTTAATCCATATGCGACATCTACAACTTGTGCCCATGTCAGCTCCTCTCCAGCAAATACTGGGTCCTCCGTCTCTACGAGCCACTCGTTATCTGCATCTAACTCATCTAAGCAGATAAGGTCAAAGAAACTGGGCTTTTCTTTCCTAATTTGGAATTGTTCTTACAATTTTTTATTGTATTGAACGAAAATCAAGTCGTTGAGTTTTTTTTACTCATGATAATTCATTTTCTTAGTATAAATCTGTAAGAAAGAAAGCGCATTTGACATTAGCTATTTAGGTAATTAATTTAGCTTAGGCTACTAAAAAATTAAAGTTTACAAACAATTACTAAACAGACTAAACTTACCGCCTCGAACGTGCTCCAATTGCGCTTCAATTGCGCTCGCAACCACTAGCAGAACACGTAAGTCCAAGAATCTTCATAGCCAGCTTCTTTAGAGTTTGATCCTTCATGTTCGGGTCCACTCCATAGGCAGCCCACCAGTCAGCTGAGATAAACAGTTTAAGTAGGTCAGAGTCTTAGAGACACTTTGGAGAAAAATTATTTATAAGAGTTCAGTACACAGTACACTAACATTCATAGAAGTACTTACTGGGTAATTTCATTGTCCGATGTCTTATTACAATATCCCTTGAGAATATTTCTTCACTTTTTATGTAGAAGTCCAGCAAAGTTGAGATCTTGTCCCGTTCTCCTCTATCTGGAATCATTTTTTCCAAGACATCAATAAATCCAACCATATGCATAGTTAGTGTTTCTGCTAGATCAACAGAAACGAATAAACAGGCTGGGTTAAGGATGTAAGCAGCCGAATACAATAGGGATGACATTTGGCTGCCCCATCTTCTATCTATAATATCTAAAGTTGCCTTGTAATCACGATCTCTATAGTTAGAATGGTCTATGATCTTATTTTTCGTCATCTCCATCGCATCATATATGTAGCCTATTACAGGTTTTTCATCTTCGTCCACTAATCACAACACAGTGATTAAGGGCTCAGATGATTTTAGCGCTTTTACCACTTGAGTCCATATACTCCATGATCTCCCTGCGAATTTTTGGAGTAATTTTGTCGCATGCTTTTACGTTTGACCCCGGTAAATGTGCAAGGTGTTGCTTGTGCCTTGCAATGCCACCGGAACTCACATACCCACATAACTCACATACTATGTGAGTCTTTTCCGTAGTACTACGGTAGTGCCCATACTTCCAATTCGGGTCATTCTACTTGGGTTTCAAAGAAGCAGATTGGGAAGAAGACATTATGATGGTGGTGTGTATTATTGATTGCTACTTGTTAGTAGCCTAGTACTAAAAAGTAACTACTAACTAGAAACTAGAAAGTAAACTAAAGTAAGAGACTAAGAACTAAGAAGTAAGATCTAAGAGAGTAAGTAAGAGTAAAGAGAGACTAAAGAGATGAGACTTGGGGGAGAGAGAGAGAGAGAGAGAGAGAGAGAGAGAGAGAGAGAGAGAGAGAGAGTTACACTTACACACACACACACACACACACTTACACACTTTACACTAGTAGTAGTAGTCTAGTAGAGGGAGAGAGAGTTGAGTTACACACTTAACTTGTATAAAGGGAGAAGAAGAGGGAAAAGAAAATGAGAAAGAGAGAGAGTTGAGTTACACTTGTAGAAAGAGAGGGAGAGAGAGATTTACATACAAACAAAATTAAAATTACAAATCTAAAAGAGGTTTCAACTTCCAACTTTCAACTTTCAAATTCTTGTCTAAGTTGTCTTCTCTTCACCTTTGCCCCTTGACTTGAGTATTGATCTTGAATTCTTGTTTTACTTGTAAGTTGTAAGTTGTAAGTTGTAAGTCGTAAATTGTAACAACTAACAAAGTAACAAATCAATTAACAAACAAACTAAAAAAAAAATAAAAAAAAAATGATAGAAGTTGTTAGAACTTAGAAAACTTAGAACTTGGATAGTATGAAATATGAAACTCTAAGTGAAAATGAGATAGAAAGAGAGATAGAAAGAGAGAGTGATGTATGTTCCCTTAATTGAACTAGAAAGTAGAAAGAGAGTTTAATCAATTCAATGGATGGAGATTGGAGAGCTTGGTTGTAGTTGTAGTCTCTTGAAGAGTCTTGACTCTTGAATCTTCTTGATTCTTGAATGTGGATGTATGTACTATTATACTACTATGTACCATTTCTTGATTGAAACTTCAATCTCAATCTTGATTCTTGGTTCTTGAAAGTTAAAAGAAAAGAAATATGAAATATGGATAGAGGAGTGGATGTAGATTGTAGAGTGCTTAGAAATATGTAAGAGGGGATGTAAGAGAACAAAATAGAGAATAGAGAGAGAGTTTGAGCTTTTTTTTTGCATGTAGGAATGCTTAGAATACATTTTTATAGAGAAAAAATTCGGATTAAAAAAAAAAAAAAAAAAGGTCAGAAATATGACTGTTGGCCACTATGTGATCGCATATGCTATATGCGATCACATACATCGCATATTATGCGATCACATACATCGCATATGCGAATGTGCGATTGCACATGACAACACTGATAGTAAGTTACTTAAGATAAGTTACTTATGCCTTAATAGCTTATCTTAGTTTCTACTTATTAAGCAGATAAGTATGTTTGGTAAACAACATACTTATCAGCTTCTTCTCTCTTTCGTCTCTCTTGATTCTCTCTTCAACAACTTTTGAAAAGTCGAAAAGCTTATAAAAAAAAAAAAAAAAAGAATTAACTGAAATGATAAAGTAACTTTAAGTAAAAAAGTTACTTATAACTAATGATAAACCAAACTTACTTATTTGAAATAAGTTACTTATCTACTGCTGCGAGTAGAAAAAGTAACTTATTTGGTGGTATCCAAACGGGCCTTAATCACTTACACTTTAATAAGTAGAAACCAAGATAAGCTACTTGAGGCATAAGTAGCTTATCTTAAGTAACTTATGATCCAAATGCCCCCCTAAGAAGCCCGCTGATTGTGACTCAGTTCTGACTTGGGAAGCAGCTCACTCACTGACTCAATCAATTAGCCATAACTCAAACCAAATAACTTGTTGAGGGAGCATAATTTTTACTTAAAAAGAGAAATTGGACCATTCTATTTGAACTTGCAGCCTAAAGGAGCTAGTGAATCCAAAAGTCATTTGGTAGTGTGGATTCTAAGGTATTTGAAACCAGATTTATTTGAAATAAGTAGTTTTGCTGTGTTTTGAAATCTTTGTTTTCCTGTAATTTGGAATCAAGTGCTGAGCAGGAGAGTCGCTGGTGTAACAAAGGTGTTACTAGACTACCAATCCATTGTACACATGGCATGCTCGAAATACGTCGATACCTCAAAAAATAAAAAAAATTAAAAAAAAAATTGGCTTCATCGCTAAAATTACATTAATAGATCACACGATGCAAAATCTGGGCGAGCGCAGATCACATGGTGCAAAATCTGGGCTACCATTGGCAGGGAGGCCATATGGTGTATGTGTCTTGTTTGGTAACTGGGCTAATCTTCTCAACAAGCATGACAGAAGTAAATAAAAATATCAATGCTTAAAAGAGATTGACCCAAGTCTACATTCAATATGCAAGTCCAGGCCACCGGTTGAACGGAATGGCCTAATTTGGGGCTAGTACTCGCCAATGTGCTTTCACCTATTGATTGGACACTTAAATGGGTCGAGTTGGGTCAGGTCTGGGTTTAATGAATTTTAAGTGGTTCGGGTTAGGCCACAGGAGAATGGATCGCAGGTTGAATTTGGGTCTGAATTCTTGCCCATTTTAGTAAATGGGTTGGGCTTGGGCTGACCAGACCTGGCCAAAACATGACACATTGCTACCCCTGATTACCTTAGAAAAATCTGTACCAAATGGCAAAAAATACCTTTGCCTAAGGATTTTTTTTTTTTTCCCTGAGTGTGGGTCCCATTGTTATTGTTATGTATAAGTCACATCCGTCTGACAAGATTGCTACCCCATAACTATTGTAAGCCAAAAACATCAAATCATTAGGTGGGCCACGCCATTTGAAAAGAATGTTCAAACACTCAAAAACCTCCAGACTCACATGCTGATTGCGTGGTTTGCTACACGCCACCGTCCTCACAGTGTGTTGACGTTACCAAATTCTGTGGGCCCCACTATAATGTATATGTTATATCCACACCGTCCATCTATTTTGCGAGATCATTTTAGGGCATGGCTCCAAAAATTAGGCAGATCCAATAGTCAAATGGACCACACGACAGAAAACAGTGGGGATTGAATGCCTACCATTGAAAACTTCTTGGGGTCACAGAAGTTATCGATCAAGCTGATATGTGTTTTCCCTTTATCCAGGTCTAGATTCGATGGCAAATAAACATCATGGTAGCCCTAGGAAGGTTTCAAAGAATGGTGTTATTGTCCCCATTAGCTTTTTGTGGTGTGGATCACTTCAACTTTGTATCTACCTTTTTTTTTTTCCCATGCCCTAAAATGATCTTGCAAAATGGATGATGGACAGAAGGGTGGATATAACATATACATTATAGTGGATCTCACATAATATGGAGGTCCACATGTTGGCTGCCTTTGCTCTCTAAAAAAAACTTATTTGAATGGCTAATGTTATAGGCATGTGTGCAACCTCTCAGTGCATGCGCACTCATGCTACTCTAATGACTCTCTTTCTGGTTGCGCATGAACCGTTGATGAATTTAGAGGTGGGCACGAGTCGAGTCGGATCGGATTGGGTTCAACTCGACTCGATCTAAATTTTCAATTAACTGACCCGAACTCGATTCGATTCAGGACCGAGTTTGGGTCAGTTGACTCGATCTGATCCCGGCTGGCCTAACCTGAACCGAGTCCGACTCGGTCAGGAAACCAAGTCGGATCGGGTTAGGTATGGTTTGGATCAGGTTAACGGTGAAAATCATTATCTTTATTGCTATTTTCAGTGTAGTCCATTTGAGCTTTAATATGATTCAAATTTTTTAATTATTTTTTTAATGTTGTAAAATGATCACGAAAAATGAATAAAGGGTATGAATATGATAAATACATCATTGCAATGCCCATATAACTTTGATGTCATTTGAGTCGTTCGTAGAACTCGGAGCTCGAGACGTGTCCGCGCTAATCTTCACACAGTACGTATCTGCACCAACTGGTTTCGTGTGAAACACGACATCAGACTGCGTGTTATTCAGTAGGGATACACTGAAGTGACATCACCAAGCTTTGTGGACCCCACCATGATGCATGTGTTGTATCCATTCCGTCTATCCATTTGGAGAGAACGTTTTATGGCATGAGAAAAAGAATGAGATAGATCTAAAGTTCAAGTGGAGCCCACCATAGAAAACAGTGGTTGACAGTGACATCCACCGTTCAAAATTTCTTAGGGGCTACGAAAGTTTCCTATCAAGATTATATTTTTGTATTCACTTCATATATCTCCATGTTAACTTATGGATACACTGGATCTAAAAAATACATGATGGTGGGCCCTATAAATGTTTCAACGGTGGGTGTGACTGATCCTACGGTTTTCTTTGGTGGGTCCACTTGAACTTTAGATTTATCTCATTCTTTTTCTCATGTCATAAAACGATCTCCACAAATGGTTGGACGGTATGGATACAACACATGCATCATGGTGGGGTCCACATGACTTGGTGACGTACCTTTAGTTGCGATTTGGCTTCGAACTTCTGCCCAATTCCTCTCTCATTTTCCTTCTGCTAACGAGGAAACAGATACGGACGCGGATTGCGTCAACCCCCGCCCGGACGGATTACCGTCCAGGCAGGGCTCTGTGGGGCCCACAGTGATGTGAGTGTTTAATCCACGCCGTTCAATGCTGTTTTCAGATAATTTTAATATATGAACCAAAATATGAGGCGGGTCCAAGTTTAATTGGACCACAAAGTGGGGATTGAACGTCCGCCATTAAAAACTTCTTAGGAACCGGAGCGACCTTACGCGAACCGGTGTATCCAATCAAATCTCCTAACAATATCAATATATATATATATATATATATATATATATATATATATATATATATATATATATATATATATATATATATATATAAAACAAAAGAAACGGATGTATGTGTATCTGATCGTTTTTTCTTAGTAGGCACACATTCCGGTACATCGGCATGGAGTGTAAGGGCCCTAAAAGTCACAGCGTCCGAACAATTCAGACCAACGGTTGAAGGGCTTTTTCTGCTAAATGTGAACTCTCTAGAGTCTTTCTTTCAACCGCCCTTTGAAATCAGAAGCGGATTGCCAGGGGACGCGTCGCCCGGATATAACTGTTGACCCGACTCTGTGGGGCCCACTGTGACGTATCGAGGCTGTCCATCCGTTTTTCCAGCTCATTTTAGGACATGAGCACAAAACAAGTTAGATCCAAAGCTCAAGTTCACCACACCACAGGAAACAGAAGGGATTGAACGTCTACCATTGAAATCTTCTTTGGGCCCACATACTTTTTGGATCAAGCTTATATTACTGTTGTCCCTTCATCTATCTCTATCTGACCTTATGAACGGTTCCGATGGAACATAAACATCATGCTGGGCCGTAGGAATTATTCAACGATGGACGTGATTATTCCCACACATGTGGTTCACTTGAGTTTTGGATTTCCCTCACTTCCTAAAATTAGCTGGAAAAAAGGATGGACGGCGTGGATAAAACATGTAGATCACGGTGGGCCCCACCGAGTCGGGTCAACAGGATTTCCCTGGAAACACGTCTCCACTCTCCACGCACTCCGCGTCGTAAAGGTGAGGTTACGCGGCAATCTCGGATTTTTTTACTTTTGACCGCGTGTTATCAATGGTTCACGGATCTGGACCATTTTCTTTTGGGCTCAACGGTGGATGTGACTGTAACGTGCCCAAAAAATCTCCTCGTTGCTACAATCCTAGCCTTTCTTTTCATGGCCTGCAAGTAGTATAGTGAAGATGAGATATAAAGGACGGTGTAAATTCCCCAACGGGAGGCCCCGGGTAGCGGGAGCGGACTGCCCTGACCTTGGGAGTCACAGTGATGTATGTGTCTTAAATCCACACCGTCCAACCGTTTTGAAAGCTCAATTTAAGGTTTGATTCCAAAAAGAAGTAGATCCAAATCTTATGTGGACCACACCACAGGAAACAGTAGTGATTGAATCCCCACCATTAAAAACTTCATGGGTGCTAAAGGAATGTGTATCTGTCATCTAACCTGTTGATAAGGTCACAAAGATATGAATGAAGAGACTACACAAATATCAGCTTGATCCAAAACTTTTGTGGGCTACGAGAAGTTTTTAATATTAGATTACCATAATTATTTCCTGTATTGTATTGTGGTCCACCTGATATTTGAATCTGCTTCATATTCTGGATCATGCATTAAAATGAGCTTTCGATACAGTGGAGGGCGTGGATGTAGTCACATACATCACAGTGGCCCCACAGTCAAGGTCCCACCCACCTGTGTGGATCCGGGGTCTCACCTAGTCCGCTGGCTAGGGTATTCGGACGCTGATTGACTGTGCCCCCTGCGCCCCCTGCTAGTTTGTGGAAAAGCTCCGTGGGCCCCACTATGATGCATGTGTTCTATCCACGCCCTCCATCCATTTTCCAGCTCATTTAGGAAAAGAGCACAAAAATGAGGCAGATCCAACTCTCAGGTAGGCTACACCATAGGAAACAGTGGTGATTGATCGTCCCCCATTAAATTTTTTTAGGGCCCACCGTAATGTTAATTTACATCATCACACAAATCTGGATGAAGGAGAAGAAAAAAAAATCAGCTTGATCTAAAACTTTTATGGCCCCAAGAAGTCTTTAGTGTTGGGTTTCATATGGTGTGGTCCACCTGAGATTTGAATCTATCTCATTTTTTGGTTAGTAACATAAAATTGAGCTGGAAAATGTATAGACGGCATGGATAAAACATATACATCATGTTGGGGTTACAGAGCATTTCCATCAGCTAGCAGGATGGTACGGGGGGTCACAGCCAATCAGCGTCCAGGGTATTCCAATCTAAGGAGCTTTTTTGGGTGCATTCCATCAAAAAGTGGGCCCAACAGACCAACGGTCTGGATCACTGAACCACTCTAAATCTTTCGTACAAATTGCAAAGCTCGAGTACGGTGCAGATCCTTGATGGTAAGATTATATAAACCGTTCCTTTCTAAATTCCTCTAAGGTCCTCCAATCCGATGGTTAGAATCATCTAGATGGTGGGTGGCTTTTGGGCGGTGCTATGAATCAGTAGGGACCACCAAATGAATGGTCTAATCTACTACTTTTGTCGTATGTGCACAGAGATAAGAGTCCTCTAAATTACTACTATTACTAAAAGCGACTAATTCAAGATCCTATTCGTTTTGTAGGAGAAGTCTAGTGGACACGCTTTCTATTTTAAACCACACGCCTGTATACGTTTGCTAATGTTAGATGCATCATATATGCGCGCGTGTCAGCCGTATAAATAACTCTCTCTCTCTCTCTCTCTCTCTCTCTCTCTCTCCTGTATAAGTTTGCTAATGTTAGATGCATCATATATGCGCGCGTGTCAGCAGTATAAATAACTCTCTCTCTCTCTAATATATTATTTTTAAATATTTAATTTAAGGCAGAATACCTTAGCATTAACACATTGGCTTGTTTGGATCTGTAGTTGGAAGGAGTGTGATGTAGAGCGGGTCGCGAACAGTTACATGGCTAAGATGGATCAGAAAAGGCCCGGTCGACGATAGAAGTGATCCAGACCATCGGACCTTAAATCGGGCGTATCTCGCAATCCGGAATGAGTTATCTGACGTAAAATGTATGATTTTGGGGTAGAACGAGCTACTTTAGCCAACCAACCCCGCTATGCCGGGTTGCGATGCCCGGAATTGCGAAAAACCCCTGGATCGACGGTCGTTTCCCTGTTTTAATTTCAATTTTACTATAAATGGTAAGTTTTAGTTTGATTATAACTCTTCATCCGTTGGGCTTTAGGAGTTGCGCCCAACGTGAAAAGAGCTTAGAATAATTAGGAGAACGGTTTGGTGAAGCCCAATAGGACACTTACTATTTTTGGCCAAAAACCTTGCGCACTAGTAGACATCACGACCGTCTATAAATAGTAAGTTTACTATTTAAGTAAGTCGCGAATTCTAGGAGTTGTAGTTGTAGTTTGATTCTGATTTCTTTCTCATTGCTTAATACCCCTATTTAAAGGGTTGTGAACTCGTTTTTATGAATTAATTAATCAAGTTCAAATTTATTAGAATTTATTTTTATTTCCTGCTTTCTTTCCTCGTGGATTCGAGAAGTCTTTGTGAGAAGTCCAGAGAAACTCCGTGGATTCGGAGTAGTTATCCTCATCACATTCATCTCTGCATCAATTGGTATCAAAGCAAGGATTCCCCTCGGGCCGATGGCAAACAACGAAGGTATGAATCAAAATCTTGTGGACGGTGATCCAGGGATTCGTTATCTTTCGGAAAGGATGGAAGCTTTCCATCGGGAGAGTCAGTTAACCATGCAAGGGCTGCAGGTGAGCCTCGACCGTCTTGCGGATGCGCTACTTCCGCCCCGAGCCCTAGAAGTTGCCTCACCACATATGGTTGCTCCACCACCCGTGGTTGTTGTACGACGCAACCCCGATTTTCGTAGAGCACTACCAGTGGCAAACCGTAGGGCTACACCAGATGATTCAAGTTTTAGCGATGAAGACCTTAATGAGTGTTTTGCCCGACGAACAATCCCTGGAGGCGATAATTTAGATCGTGCTAAAAGAGACTATCGAGGTAAGACTGAACTTCCTAGTTTTAACAGTTTATTACGTATAGAAGATTTTCTCGATTAGCTAGCTGAAGTAGAGAGATATTTTGATTATATGGACGTGCCAGATCATAAAATGGTAAAATTAGTAGCGTTTAAATTAAAATTTGGTGCTTCTGCATGGTGGGAACAATTACAACTCTCACGAGCCCGTCAGAACAAGGCGACCATCTCATCATGGTCACCGATGAGATGCCTTCTTCGATCACGATTTCTCCCCAGTGATTATGAGCAGATATTATTCCAACAATATTAAAATTGTCGACAAGGAAATTGAACCGTCACAGATTACACTGAAGAATTTCAGCGGTTGGCTACACGAAACGATCTGTCAGAATCTGACAGAAGGTGGCACGATTTATAGGTGGGTTGCGACCGATAATACAGGACTGAGTTCAGATGTACCCGGTCGTGATCGTGGATGAAGCAGTTCAATTGGCAGGTAGGGCAGAAACACAACTTACAAGAGCTCCTGCTCCTCCATATCCTTCGACTCGGCCCCCCATGACGGGTCCCACGCAGGATCCAGTGCTGGCACGTCCTCAACCTCTTACAACTGCAAACCGTGATATGGGGAGCAGCTCATCCAGACCTCAACATGCAGCACCTACAACAACGGGCCCGAGTAGGATTTCAAATCCTTATGCTCGGCCAAGGTCGAACAATTGTTACCGATGTGGTCAGCCAGGCCACTTATCAAACACTTGCCCTCAACGTCCCGCAGCACACTTGACTATAAACGAAGGGGGCACTAAAGATGAGGCCGCAGAAGAAGACTATGACTTTGATGAACATGAACAAACCACTGAAGAAATAGCAGGTGGCGATGAAGTGACGGGCGAGGATCATGACGAATTTCTAATTGTGAGGCGATTACTGTATGCCCCACGAAAGGAATTACATCCACAGCGACGCAATATATTTCGTACTCGGTGCACTATCAACGGAAAGGTCTGTGATGTGATCATAGACAGCGGTAGTAGCGAGAACATCGTCTCAAGAGTGATGGTGAACAAGTTGCGGCTATCAACGACGAAACATCCTTCCCCGTACTCAATTGGCTGGATAAAAAAGGTGTATAAGACTAAGGTAACCGAACAATGCACTATCTCGTTTTCAATTGGTAAAAATTATAAAGATCAAATACTTTGTGACGTGGTCGACATGGAAGCTTGTCATATGCTACTCGGTCGACCCTGGCAGTCGGACCGTGATGCGACCCATCGGGGACGAGATAATGTCTACATATTTGTGAAGGATAGTCGAAAAATAATTCTTGCCCTTATGGCACCAGAGAACCACCTTGAAGCTTTTAAAGTGGAGGGGAGTTCCCTCTTGACCATTCGAGATTTCATGGAGGAATCCAAAGAAACCGGTGAGGTATATGCCATAGTGGAGAAGGGCGAGGAAGATGAACCCTCAAACATCCCTCCAGGTTTAAGACTGTTGCTAAATGAATTCAAAGAAGTCTGGCCTGAGGATTTACTTGATGGATTGCCCCCCATGAGGGACATCCAACATCACATAGACCTCTTCCTTGGGGCTAGCCTGCCCAACCGCCCTCATTATCGGATGAGTCCGAAGGAGTGCGAGATACTTCAGGGACAAGTGGAGGAATTGATCCGTAAGGGTCTTTTGAGAGAGAGCATGAGCCCATGTTTCGTACCAGCATTATTAACGCCAAAAAAAGATGGAAGCTGACGGATGTGTGTCGATAGCTAGGCAATCAACAAAATTACTATCAAATATCAGTTCTCAATACCACGGTTGGACGACATGCTCGATATGCTAGAGGGGGCCAAGGTATTCTCTAAACTAGATTTAAAGAGTGGGTACCATCAGATTCGTATCCGACCTGGTGATGAGTGGAAAACGACATTCAAGACCAAGGAAGGGTTGTATGAGTGGCTGGTCATGCCCTTCGGCCTATCGAATGCACCAAGTACTTTTATGCGTTTAATGCATCAAGTTTTAAAACCGTTCACTGGCCGATATGTGGTAGTTTATTTTGATGACATATTGATATATAGCCAGGATGAGGTGGAGCACAGGAAACATCTCAGGTAGGTGTGGCATGTCCTACAAATTAACAAGTTGTATCTCAACTTGAAGAAGTGTAGTTTTTTAACTGATAGCCTGTTGTTTCTAGGATTTGTTGTAACGTTCACATGCATTTGTGTGGACGATGAAAAGGTGTGAGCTATTAGGGAATGGCCGATCCCGATAAACATTTATGAGATGATGAGTTTTCATGGGTTGACGACTTTCTATCGTCGATTTGTGCGAGATTTTAGCACCATAGTCGTGCCTATAATAGATTGCATGAAAAAAGGACCGTTCCAGTAGACCGATAAAGCTGACAAGAGTTTTCATGAGATCAAGCATCGTTTGTCTACAACACCGGTCTTGGTACTTCCTAATTTCGACAAATTGTTTGAGGTTGAGTGTGACACTTCATACGTCAGAATTGAGGGAGTATTATCACAGGAAGGCAGGCCGGTAGCCTTCTACAGCGAGAAACTCAGCGAAGCCCGAAAGAAGTGGTCAACTTATGAACTTGAGTTGTATGTAGTTGTTCAGGTATTGCGACATTGACGACATTATCTGATTCAAAGAGAGTTTGTTCTGTACACTGACCATCAAGCATTAAAGTTTATTAATAGTCAGACTAACGTGAATCGTGTGCATGCTAGATGGGTTACGTTTTTACAGGAATTTACGTTCGTTCTGAAGCATAAGTCAGGGAAGCAGAACAAGGTGACTGATGCACTTAGCCGTCGTGCATCATTACTTGTTACAATGAGCAACGAGGTGGTCGGCTTAGACTGTCTCAAGGAGCTGTATGCCGAGAATAAAGACTTCAAAGATTCTTGGATGAAGTGCCAAGAAGGTCACCTAAGCAACCTTCATATATAGGATGATTTTTTCTTCAAAGGGAATCGATTGTGCATCCCCCAAAGTTCTTTGAAGGAGCAGATTATTCAGGAGCTACATGGAGGTGGCCTCAGTGGATACCTTGGGCTAGACAAGACGAGAGCTCTTGTGGAAGAGCAGTATTACTGGCCGCAATTAGTATGTGATGTGGGAAAAGCCGTACAACGTTGTCATGTTTGTCAGACCTCCAAGGGGCAATCTCAGAATACAGGCTTCTCCACCTCGTTACCTATGCCTGACGGTCCTTGGGAGGATTTATCAATGGACTTCGTGCTTGGTCTGCCACGAACACAACATGGCATGGATTTGGTGTTCGTGGTCGTAGATCGTTTCTCCAAGATAGCGCACTTTATTCCATGCAAGAAGACTCTCGATGCAACACATGTGGCAAATCTATTCTTCAGAGAAATTGTGCGGCTACACGGGGTTCCCAAGACTATTACTTCTGACCGTGACACGAAGTTCATAAGCCACTTTTGGCGGACTTTGTGGACTCGATTCGATACACGACTTCAGTTCAGCAGCGCCTACCACCCACAGACTGACGGTCAAACTGAGGTTGTGAATCGCACGTTGGGAAACCTCCTTCGATGTATTTCAGGAGAAAAACCGAAGCAGTGGGATTTGGCTTTGTCTCAAGCGGAGTTTGCATTCAACAACATGGTGAATCGCTCGACAGGAAAATCCCCGTTCCAGGTTATTTACGGACGAGTACCTCGCCACACACTAGACTTGGTCCCTCTGCCCAAGCTCCCAGGCATGAGCATTACAGTAGAACATATGGGAGATAAGAACATGAGCATTCATGCGGAGGTACAAACCAAGTTACATGCCTCGAACGAGAAGTATAAGAAGCAAGTGGACAAGCATCGACGACGAAAAGTGTTCGAGATGGGCGACCAAGTAATGGTCCATCTGCGCAAAGAAAGATTTTCGACCGGAACATATAACAAGTTGAAGAATAAAAAGATTGGACCGATACCAATCATTCGAAAGATCAATGATAACGTCTATGTTGTTGATCTTCCAGATGACATGGCGATCTCACAGACTTTCAATGTCGCGGACCTGACCGAGTATCATGAACTAGAGCATGACGAGAACTCGAGGACGAGTTCTTTTGAAGTGGATGAGACTGATGTAGAGCGGGTTGCGAACAGTTACATGGCCAAGATGGATCAGAAAAGGCCCGGTTGACGACAGAAGTGATCCATACCATCGGACCTTAAATCGGGTGTATCTCCCAATCCGGAATGAGTTATCTGACATAAAATATATGATTTTGGGGTAGAGCGAGCTACTTTAGCCAACCAACCCTGCTATGCCGGGTTACGACGCCCGGAATTGCGAAAAACCCCTGGATCGACGGTCATTTCCCTGTTTTAATTTCAATTTTAATATAAATAGTAAGTTTTAGTTTGATTATAACTCTTCATTTGTTGGGCTTTAGGAGTTGCGCCCAATGTGAAAAGAGCTTAGAATAATTAGGAGAACGGTTTGGTGAAGCCAAATAGGATACTTACTATTTTTGGCCGAAAACCTTACGCACTAGTAGACATCACGACCGTCTATAAATAGTAAGTTTACTATTTATAGTAAGTCCCGAATTCTAGGAGTTGTAGTTGTAGTTTGATTCTGATTCTTTCCCATTGCTTGGTACCCCTATTTAAAAGGTTGTGAACTCGTTTTTATGAATTAATTAATCAAGTTCAAATTTATTAGAATTTATTTCTATTTCCTGCTTTCTTTCCTCGTGGATTCGAGAAGTCTCTGTGAGGAGTCCAGAGAAACTCTGTGGATTCGAAGTAATCCTCATCACGTTCATCCCTGCATCAGAGTGGGAAAGGAAACATTGCTTCTCCATATGGGAAGGAAAATGAATTTTAAAAATTTCTATTAGTCATTGGCACGTTATATCGACGGTTTCTGATGAAGGACAGCACAAGCGAGTTTTTAATATAAAGGGTGATACACATGACACATGAGAATGATTGGAGTTATCTGGTAGTACATGCAATACAAGTGACATATTAACACATTCTAAGTAGGTGGGCACTTGAAGGTAGATGGTGGAACTTGAGCACATGGCATATTGTCACAAGTGGCACGTATAGAGCTATTGAATATATAAAATGGCACATGTAGCAAAGTGGCATACGTGGGCCACATAGAGTTATTGAATACAAAAAATGGCACATGTGAGATTTGTACATGTTTAGCGTAGATAAAGATGGATGGTAACACATGTATAGTACAATAGAAGATAGATAATGGAAAATTGGCACACGCAGCACATAAAATATTGGCAAATGCAATATATTTGAGGTGCTTTGTATATGTGGAGCCCAAGCGAGATGGGTGGCACAGTACGAGTGTGGCACAATAAAAGATGGATGGTGGAACATTCACATGCTGGCGATTGGAGAAATTTTATTTTCCTTCAATTGTGTGAAGATATCTTAAGAGGGTGAGAAAATAATTTTACTGATTTTTCAATTAAAAAAAAAGTAAAAATAAGAAATGGTGTTAATAATAATAATAATAATAATAATAATCTTAACAAATAATAGAAAATTCGTATAGAGACACCATTCGGCTACGAAGTAGTCAATCCAACTCGGTCAAAAGACTCACTTCTCACATGGAATCATGGAACCACCTATCGAAGTCCACATAAATCGATATAGGTCCATCCCATAACAATTCTAATCCAATTTAAACAAACTCCAAACTTGATCCAAGCCATCCAAACTTCAAAATAAGGCCAAATGAGCCTTCTAATGGTGGCTTAACTTGAAAATCCATGGGCACCTTCTCTCATCTGGACATTGCTAGCTATCTTCTCTGTCAACATCCAATCAATCTGATTTTGAGATTTTACCAAAGATAGGCAGTAGGGATCCGACTTTAGCTGGCATCATTTTTCTCCCAAAAGGTGCAAGTTATTCCCGCAATCAACAACTAATTAATTAGACACCAAGAATTAATCAAAAATTCATAGCAAAATTTGAATTTTCACTTTTGATGACATTTCATTTATTATTCATTTTCTTAATTTTTGAGATTTCTTATCATCCGTTCCCCTTATCATAATTTATTTGGACCATTATTACCAAAATCCTTCAAAAATAATCATTTTATCATTTTTACCCTTTAACTTTCACCCAAAGTATCACGACCAACCACATCAACCACCCAATGAGAAGTTGTCATGCAACTAAGAGCCTTCAAGAGCCATTCACAACTAGGCATGTGATATTTTTTTAGTCACTTACTCACCAATTACCAAAATGTTATCACCTACAACTATAAATATTTCTCACCCCTTTCATTTCTAACACACAATATACTAGTACTACCATACCAAGTTTTGAAAACTAGGTGGAGATGTCTTAAAGATTAAGGGTGAAGCGCTCCCTTTTCTCTAAGTGTGACACGTTGGCCTTCTAATGCTTGAGAGTTGGATGTCCTTGGATGTCATTGTTATGGATAAAAATGGGCTGACTAAAGAGAAAGGGGTTAGCTTGGACATCTCTGTAGGACATGAGGTCGGTCAGCGCCGGCCATGACTAATAAGCTCCTCAATGGCCAAGGAAGAGAGGTCGGAAAGTCAACAGGTCCGCCATCTGCTCAATGATAAGGGGAGGCTCCAAGCTCATTTGAGTACCCAGGTTAGGTCGGCATACTACACCCACGTCAAGTCGGCCAAGCTCATACTACCCTCTCGTCGATAAGACTACTCTCGGGCAGGCTCAATCTCTCACCCAAAACCTCTTGATAGTAATAGACCCAGATTCCTAGCCTGATTTTGGCATCAGAGGGTCCCTTACTTTAACCAGGGTCTTCTTTGTCTTCTTCCTGTGCAAGTACTTAAAGGTCTAAAAAGGGTGGACCAAATTTTTGCATCAACGGTTTGGTGCCATCTGTGGGAACGACATCAAAGTAGTTTCAATTTTACCAGAAAACTATAATGGCAAAAGGAAAGAAGAAATCTCTACCTCGATTTTGCATCGGGGTCCCCTACTCGGCTTCTTTGTCTTCTTCTTGTGTAAGTACTTAAAGGTCTAAAAAGGGTGGACCAAATTTTTGCATCAACGGTAATGCCAGAACGACATCAAAGTAGTTCCAATTTTACCAGAAAACTATAATGGCAAAAGGAAAGAAGAAATCTCTAGCCTGATTTTGGCATCAGAGGGTCCCCTACTCTAACCAGGGTCTTCTTTGTCTTCTTCCTGTGCAAGTACTTAAAGGTCTAAAAAGGGTGGACCAAATTTTTGCATCAACGGTTTGGTGCCATCTGTGGGAACGACATCAAAGTAGTTCCTATTTTACCAGAAAACTATAATGGCAAAAGGAAAGAAGAAATCTCTAGCCTGATTTTGGCATCAGAGGGTCCCCTACTCTAACCAGGGTCTTCTTTGTCTTCTTCCTGTGCAAGTACTTAAAGGTCTAAAAAGGGTGGACTAAATTTTGCATCAACATCCATCTTCGACATCAAAGTAGTTCCTATTTTACCAGAAAACTATAATGGCAAAAGGAAAGAAGAAATCTCTAGCTGTCATTGCTGCAACTATCCCATCTCTTCTTGAATCATTAGCCGAGCAGGGTGCCCAGCCTTACCAGCAGCAGGCCGACTTTACTCCCGCAACGCCCGCTGCTTGATCCCACACCTAGGTTCGTCGATTAGTCTCCTTGGAGAACCGAGTTGAAGCCCTGAATAAAAGCATGGATCGACTCATGCAACTCTTGGAGAGATAGAACCACCCCTCGATCATAATGTAGAAGAGGGTGCACCACCTCAAGCACCAGTTAACTCGTAGAGAAACAGGTAACCTCCTGAGCTGCCAACCCAGGCTCTTTTCCACACTTCGGGAGCAACCACGCTCGCGGACTCACCTGTGCTAGAAAGGAAGAGTTGTGGAAAAGCTCCTGAAGCAGTGGCTGAGAACGAGGGCCATTGAGACGTAGAGCTCATAAAACTTCGAGTGCATATCAGCGACATCAGACAAGCATACCGTGCCCGAGTGTCAACCTCAGTAGATGCCATTTTAGGAGAAACCGAACCACCATTCACCGATGACATTACGACATCTCCACTTCCACCCAGGTTCCGAATGCCATAGATGACCCCCTACTCTGGAACCACCTATCCGGCTGATCACCTCGAGTCCTTTAAATCTTGGATAGAGCTTCATGGCGCCTTAGGCCCCGTAATATGCCGAGCATTCTCCCTGACCTTATCAAGAGCTGCTCGGCGGTGGTTCAGGCGGCTGAAGCTGAGGTCAATCAGTACCTTCTTGTAGCTCAGCAAAGCCTTCCTCACATAGTTCATCAGTGGAAGAGATAGAAGAAAGTCATTAGCTCATCTTCTCATGATCAAGCAGAGGGAGGACGAGCTGTTAAGAGACTACCTCATCCGTTTCAATGCCGAAGCTGTCCAGGTGGACGATTATTTCGACCAGATAGCTCTGACCGCCATGGTGGTTGGCCTCAAACAAGGAAAGTTCCTCTTCTCTATTAGTAAGAACCCCCCGACTACAATCGATGACCTACTTAATCGAGCTCAAAAATATTCCAATGCCAAAGAGCTCTTTAGTTCACGAAGAGCTGCTCGAAGAGGAACTAACCCAACTGAGGATAAGAAGCAAAGGGAAAAGGGGGAGCATTCTGCCGTTACCGCTAAAAGAAAGAAAGTGGACGACCAAGAGCGATGCTAGCATACTAACCAGAAAGTAGCTTCCATCGGTACACTCCATTGAACACCAAGCCAGAGCAGGTACTGAAAGAAGCCGAGATGAGCAAGGAAACCTGACGATCAAGCTGAACCAATTAACCAAGCCTAGTAATAAGGCTTATCGGCCAACTCCGACCTCGACATCAAATACTGAGGGACGTATCGACTAGAAAACATGGGAGGAGGGGGGGGGGAGGCTCTTATCTCGCCCATGGAATGCTGACCACTTGAAGATTTACTACTCTTGCAAACTCAAGAAATCTTCTGACTAGGAGCGCATCGATTGACTGACCTATTCGACAAGGGTGACCTCCCTTTCTAAAATGGAAAAAGGTACTCGCGACACTACTGGCGTGATCTTCACTGTTCGATGATTTCTACAATAAATGAACTTTCTTAAGTCAGGGGGGAGAGAACTTCTTTCAAATTTCGACTATTCGAACTGTAAAATCGACTACGAGAACTTCCCTTCCCTTAGTGCAAGGAAAAAAAGTCCCCTACTATAAATTTTACTATGGAAGAGCTTCCTTAGATTGAGAAGAAAATCTCTTTTTCTACAATCCTAACTACACGAACTACTGAAGACTTCCTTTAGTGCAAGGAAAAATAATCGTCCTAAGTAAACTGCTCAGCCCCTCATCAAGGGATCATTGCAGCTAACACATCTGTTCGAAAAAAAAAAAAGCAGAATTCCCCTAGTAAAAGGAAGAGCTCAAGAGCTCACCCCAACGCTCCTACTAGGATAAAATGTTCAACCTCACTAAAACCAACTTACTTCCCAAGCTCGTTATGCGAGCTCAAAAGTAGGGGTGTAACGCCCTGAAAATCGGGGGTCGAGTATAACTCAACTCTCGAGTTCCAACGCATCACTTATGCAACATAGATAATGATGTTTAAATGTTGACTGTGTTAGAACAATAAACATGAGTGAGATTATACCAAAACAGTAGTTCATACTCCAGATCAATTGTATAAAGGCAAGCGGAAGACTGAACTGTATATATATGTGTAAAAGAAATAAAAATCATTTCATTTTCCAGAGTATGAACCCATCTAAGTCATCATATACATATATCTATTTAATGTTAAAAAAAAATCAAAAATACATCTAAGGATGTAACCCCAACAAATCCCATCGATCCAACAGTCTAGTCGAAGCCACCAGAATACTGTATAAATTAGAACTCGTCCTGGTCCTCGCCATAGTCCGGCTCAGCCTCCTGAGTCGTCGGCTCATCTAAACCTGAGACAGTGTCTGGTTGGTATGCACAACACCATCCTGTAACGTAGGAGTGAGTAGCTAACTCAGTGGAACAATAAAGCATAGGTTAACATGTTATCAATACAGTCAAGCAGTAATGATAAAGCAGTAAAATCAAATACTCCTAACTACTCTTATTAATGCAAGTATGTATGCATTTATGATGGATGCCCTCACTGACATACTCCCTCATGCGACACTCTCTTCGTTCGCGGCATGCTTTCATCCCTCAGTGCTCCACATCTTTCAGGCACATGCAATGCATGCTGAGCATGATTACCGAGTTGTTATTAGTCCATTTCAAACAGCAGGATTGGGAAACTAAGGTACCTTCCTTGTATCATTCCCAAACATAATCCATTCTAGGGTCGTCAGTCCTAGACAATCTCATATGATGGTGTGTTTCTAGGTCACTGCAAGGGCTGTCAGGGCTGTTACGCGGAATTATTGCACTACTCCCCCATCACCTTATCAATACAGGCCTAGCTTATACTCTGTTACTACAGGAAGGCTTGTCGCCTCACCGTAGATTTAGAGTATGCTCGAGGTCATTACACCGGATACGGTTAGGGCTGTTACAAGGAATCGTTGCACCACTTCCCCGTCACCCATCAAGTATTGTAGGCCGACAGCTCGAATATAGTGTCCTATACCACCATAATCGGTTCACGAGTCTGGTTGCTCACTGGTCACTACGGGGAGGCACGTAGCCCCAGCGTAGGCCGACAGCTCGACCACGGTGTCCCATACCACCATGCCCGGCTCATGAGTCTTAGCGGATCGAGGTACCATGGTTAACGGGATTCCACTGGTAAGTTTGGTACCCTAGGTTCAAGCAGTAGCGACCAAACATGGTGAACATACATTAGACATATCGGGTTACTTGACGGGCCTGACTAGCTCGAGTGCACAATCAATTGAACGACATGAAGTGCATAAGCACTTCGCGTGGCCTAACCACTGTCGCCAACTGACGTACGACTCGGGTTCGTCAAACACATCTTACGTGGCGACATGAATCTCAGCCACGATCTCAAATCTGGTACCGATTATCTGGACTATAGACATAGTCCCAAACTCAATCAAACCTTATTCGTAGCATGTGGAGTAAAGCATGGTAAACAAAGTAATTCAAGCATGTTAGTAAGCATGTCATAAAGCATGTTATAAAGCATATTATAAAGCATGTTATAAAGTACTACATAAATAGGAATACAAACACTTATATTCCAAGGTAAGTGGTTTAAGTAAACAACCTCATGGAGGTAATCATACATGTCTCTAAGGCAGTTGAGAATCCCATCCCAACACCCTCCTAAGGCATCAACATCTAAACACTTACTCACACAAGCATTTTCACAAACACTTAACATACACTATTTCAACATACTTAGTGTATGGTAGCAAACATATATTAGGGCGAGTCCTTTCGCCAAGCAAGTATTTTACGCACATATAATATATTTATATAACCAATAATCATGGCAAACATATCTCGAAAATATATACGTATATGGTACTTTCTACAATATAGTATTTCTACATACATAATGTATATAAGGAAAACATGCATTAGGGCGAATCCTTTCGCTAAATAAGTATTTTATCCATATATCGTACATTCATACAAAAAAAAATCATGTCAAACACATTTTCAAAAAATATACGTATACAGTATTTTCTACGAATACCTAGAATATGTAAAATTCCATAATCTACATCTTTAATTGAAACAGAAAACGGAAAGTACTTTGTACATGTACAATTGCATACAGATCATGAATCTATCATATCTAACATTGAAAGCATTGAAAACTGTAACCTATACACCTAAAGTCCTCACCTTACGCTGATAAATGCATCAAGGAGTCAGTTCGTTCACCCTCTCTTTGTCTAAGGCACAACGGCAACCTAAGATATGAAATAGGTTAGCTATTTCATAACCTACAACCTTCACACCCCAAAACAGATTTAGGGTTAGGGTTTCTTACCTCTAAACGAAGTCGGTATCGCCGGAAAAGCGGCAAGAACGGAGTGGTGGAGCTAGGGTAGGGGTAGGAAACAGTATTAGGGAGATTCTCCCACTCTCTCATTCTTTCTCTCTCTTTTCTCACTTCTCTCTCTAGGGTTTCTCTCAAATTCGTATGGCTATGAGAAAGAGGGTTCTAAGGTCATTTTATAGCCTAAAAACTCTCCAAACTAGACTTGAAGACAAGGTATACTTAGGTTATAGCCAAAATGGCTTTGTTTCAGCTCAACGGAGGATTTTTGGCGGGCCTCCTAGAGCCAAAAGTTGGACTTAAGCTCACTAACTGTGGATCTATGTGAAGTTAAGTTTTTGTCTCAGTCGGATTCCCAGATCATGCGTGGCGGACTAGTTTCAGTTCAGCGGTCAGCGGGTCTCGATCTAAAATTCCAAGTACATGTAAATGTTTATGAAATTTTTCCTGATCCGAGGATGTATTTGGGTCAGATCGACGGTCCCGGTCTGTTGCTTACAAATTGACCATAAGTATCAAGTCTCAGATCACTATTCCAGATATTTATTTTGTAAAAGAAACATGTGTTTTCACACTCCTTCGCTCTGGACTCAAGCGAACAGCCGTGGGACACTGTTTGGGTCTGATTTCCGAGATGATTGTCAAGCCCAGCGAGGCGGTCCTAAGTCCTTAACCTCGTATTATTCGGACTCCCGATGTGTGGTCCAGACCTGATACGGAGTTTCAATGTGTTCCCGAGAGCAGTTGGGTAATGAGTTTGATCCTAGATTTTAGGGTAACCTAGCGTCAATGATTCTACAAGTTTTGGGTCTTGTAGATCGTATTTAAAGCGATTCAAACGGATTTCATGAATAATCTAGTTTAGCACTTAGTTAACTTTGTCAAATTCTAAAGGATTCAATCTTAAGTGATTTCTGGTTGAGGTGGTACTCGAGCCATTGTACGGAAATTTACGAGTCGTTACAATCTGCCCCTCTTAAACAAAAATTTTGTCCTCGAAATTTGTACCTTTTCGTATTCCTCGAGAATCTGAGGGTAGTTCTTTCTGACTTCGGCCTCAGTCTCTCACGTAGCCTCCTCTTCAGAATGATGCATCCATAGTACCTTCACAAGTGGAATGACCTTGCTACGCAGTACCTGCTCCTTCCTGTCAAGTATACACATCGGACGCAACTCATATGTAGTATCCTCGCTCAGCTGTACCTGCTCCCATCTGATGATATGTGAAGGATCAGGAACGTACTTCTTCAGCATAAATACATGAAATACATTGTGTACATCTGTAAGCGGTGTGGGCAGAGCGAGATGATACGCCACAACACCCACTCGATCCAGTATCTGAAACAGACCGATAAATCTCGGTGTAAGCTTCCCCTTATTCCCAAACCGAAAGACTCCTTTCATAGGGGAAACTCTGAGGAACCATGGTCACCGACCTCGAACTCAAGCGGTCGTCACCTCGTATCAGTGTAACTATTCTGCCTGCTCTGCACTGTAAGAACTCGACGCCTGATAATGTCGATCTTCTCTGTGGTCGCCTGTACCAACTCTGGACCAATTAGACTATGCTCGCCAACCTCAGCCCAACAATGCGGTGCTCTGCAAGGACGACCATACAGGGCCTCATATGGCGCCATACCAATACTCGCCTGGAAGCTGTTATTATAAGTGAACTCTGCCTAAGGAAGACAGTCATCCCAACTATCCTTGAAGTCCAATACACATGCCCGCAACATATCCTCAAGAATCTGATTCACCCGCTTTGTCTGCCCATCAGTCTGAGGATGAAATGCCGTACTGAACTTCAACTTCACACCCATCACTTCCTGGATACGAGTCCAGAAGATAGATGTGAACTGAGTGTTTCTGTCCGACACGATCTCAAGTGGAACTCCATGCAGACGTACAATCTCTCTGATGTACAGCCTAGCTAGCTCGTCTGCAGAGTTCGTGACTCTGATAGGGAGGAAATCGGCCGACTTGGTCAACCGGTACACAATCACCCAAATGAAATCGTGTCCCTTCCTCGTCTTTGGCAACCCTGATATGAAATCCATGGAGATGAAGTCCCACTTCCACTCTGCTATGGGCATGGGCTGAAGCAGTCAAGAAAGTCGGCGATGTTCTGCCTTGACCTGCTGGCACATCAGGCATCGAGAAACGAACTCAGCGATGTGGGCCTTCATGTTATCCCACCAATACGACCGTCTCATATCCTAGTACATCTTCATGCTACCAGGATGCATCGCAAGCTTTGAGTTATGGGCAGACTTGAGAAGCTCATGTCTCAAATCAGGTATATCAGGAACGCATAGGCGGCCACGGAATCACAGACCCCCATCTGAATCAACTCTCCACTCGAAGTCCTCGGCGTCGCTAGCTTGCTCTCGAAGCTCAGACAACCGCACATCGCCCTTCTGGGCCTCAACAATCCTGTCATCAACCAGTGGTCGCACCAGAACGTGCGTAACACACTCGAATGGCTCCTCCACGGTGAGTCTCTGCTCGAAGTCCCACACGAACTTAACCATGTCTCACTCTGCTATCATCAATAGAGCTACAAATGCTATAGCCTTCTTGCAGCTCAAAGTGTCTGCCACAAGGTTCGCCTTGCCCGGATGGTAAGAAACCTCGAACTTGAAGTCCTTCAAGGTCTCCATCCATCGGCGTTGTCTCATATTCAAGTCTCGCTGCGTGAATATGTACTTAAGGCTCTTGTGGTCGCAGAAAAGCTCGAACTCCTCTTCATAGAGGTAATGTCTCCAGAGCTTCAATGCAAAGATGACAGCCGCCAACTCAAGGTCATGTGTAGGGTAATTCTCCTCGTGCTTCCTTAATTATCTCGAAGCATACGCAATCACCCTGTCCTTCTACATAAGGACATGACCCAAACCAACGCGAGATGCGTCAGTGTATATCGTGTACTTCACCCCTTGCTCTGGCAATACTAGCATAGGGGCGGACGTCAACTTGCCCTTCAGCTCCTTAAAAGCTGCTTCCACCTTCTCATTCTAGGCGAACTTTAGATCCTTCCGTGTCAACTGAGACAATGGCCCGGCAATCTTCGAGAAATCCTGAATGAAGTGCCTATAATACCCTGCCAGACCAAGGAAACTCCTCACCTCGGTAACTGAGCCAGGCTGCTGCCAATCCTGAACCACGGCTACCTTAGTAAGGTCCACTGCTATCCCATCCTTGGACACCACATGTCCGAGGAACTTGACTTCCTCCTGCTAGAAGTCGCACTTCTTATACTGCGCGAATAACTGATTCTTCTTCAACGTATCCATCATTGCTCTCAGGTGTTCCTCGTGCTCCTCCCGACTCGTAGAGTATATCAGAATTTCATCAATAAAGACGATGACGAATCAGTATAGGAATGGTCGAAGTACTCGGTTCATTAGGTCCATGAACACAGCCGGTGCGTTCGTAAGACCGAACGACATCACAAGAAACTCGTAGTGCCCAAAGCATGTCCTGAAAGCCGTCTTCTGTACGTCCTCATCTCGGACGCGCAGCTGATGATACCCTGACTGCAGATCAATCTTCGAAAAATATTTCGTCTCCTTTAACTGATCAAACAGATCATCTATCCTGGGCAAAGGATACTTGTTCTTTACCGTGACCTGGTTCAGCCTACGGTAATCAATACATAACCGTAGTATCCTTTCCTTCTTCTTCACAAATAGGATAGGTGCTCCCCAAGGAGACACACCAGGTCGTATGAAACCCTTCTCTACTAGCTCGTCAATCTGTCTCTGTAGCTCCTCCATCTCACATGGAGGCATACGATAAGTCAGCAATGAGATAGGTGTCGCATTAGGCGTGAGATCAATGGTGAAATCGATCTCGCGCTGAGGAGGCAAACCAGGAATCGTCTTAAACACATCTGTAAACTCCCGAATCACCAGCGTATCTTCTAATGCCGGACCATCGATCGGCGCTAATAAAACAGTATAATGGTCAACACGGCAGGGCCAACTGACCTGCACTGGAAGTGTGAACGCTGTGCCGTCAGATCCATAGGCCATCACGACTCGAGTATTGCAATCTATCTCTGTCCTCATCTTCGAGAGTCAGTCCATACCGAGAATAATGTCGTAATGACATAATGAATCAGCAATGAGGTCGACGAGCACTGTTCTGCTACCCAAATCCATGGAGCAACCCTCACATATCCGTGCGATATTAAAAAAAGTCCCAGTGGCCGTAGTGAGTCTCATTCCCTTCATGGGAGTAGTATGTAAACTAGACGCTTAACTGCCCCATAAGAAATAATAGAAGTAGTGGACCCAGTGTCCACCAACAAGGAAACGGAAGTACCGTGAATGTGAGTCATACCCTCAAAAGCTATCGGGGCCGAAATCGACGTCTCAGGTGCCTCAGCAACAAGCGTATGTACTCGAGCCTACTGCTGACGGTTCGGCTGTGGAACCATGAGCCGTTGAGGCGGCCTGAAGCGTGATACAGGAGGTCAGAAGGAAGGATGAGCAGGGGCAGTCTGTAGAGGTGGAGTCGATAAAGCCTGTGGGCGAGAACGACCAATCATCTGCGGCAGAGAGAACCCACTGTCCTTCATCCGCGCGAAACAGCTCCCAATAGAATGACCCTGTCTCCCGCAATACGTACAGGTCACAATAGGGCACCTCACCGGAGCCACTGGCGCTGCGATCTTGGGAGGCGAGTTAGCACGAGGCCTCTTGCCTAAGAAAGGCCTGCTCTGTACCTCTGGTCGTGGTCTCATAACCATAGTACCATGAGAACAGGCCAGTCGATCAACATCCTGCTCGGCCATCATAGGCATGTGCACCAGCTCCACATAAGAAGGTATACTGATGTAGCACATCTTCGACCGTATATCAGGTCGCAAACCCCCAAAAAAATGACACATCCGCATTTGCTCATCAACCAGGATAGTCGAGACAAAGCGGCCCAACTCTGTGAAGCAGTGCTCGTACTCAGTAACCGTCATGCCTCCCTGCCTGAGGCGCAGAAACTCATCCTCCCGCTCATGTCTGTAGGTCTACGGGTAATACTTCTCATGGAACTGGAACTCGAATGCCGCCCACATCTACACATAGTCCGCTGTGATAGACCGCAACACACTGTCCCACCATAGATTGGCCTCCCTCTCAAACATGAAAGTGGCTAACTCGACCTATTTTGTCTCAGTACAGTGCATCATCCGTAGCATCTTGGAGATGCGGTTGAGCCAAAACTCAGCCTCCTCGGGTTTGTGAGAACCCATAAATGAGGGAGGCCTCAAGCGTTGGAATCGCTCGAGTAGGCCTAAGTACCAACATCTCCAATAGGGGGTGCAACGGGTGTGGGCAGAGGCACATCCTTAAACTGAGCAGGAGGCACTGTGTGCTCAGTAGGATGCGTAAATGTCAGAGGTGGAGTCGCACTCCCATCCTGAGATAAGGCCTCAACAATAGTGGCCATAAGCTGCTGGTGCTGCTGCTGCTGCATCTGCTGCTGATGCATCATCAACATCAACTGCTCAATCCTATCAGTAGGTGGAGCAGCCTGTGGGTCCTACTGTGTAGATGATGATGCCCAGTGCTGCTCGCAAACCGGGGGTGTATAAGGTGGCAGTCTACCAGTAGGATCAGCAGGAGGCTGATCAAAGTCTAACCCTCGGTTCGCAGGACCACCCCTACCAGAAGGAGTCTGGTCCATCGAGCCAGTAAGCAGGAGGTGTGCCGTGCTTTGTGTATACTGCCGCGGCATGCCCTATACAACATAGGGTGCAACATTGGTGAGATAAAGTATAACAACACATTATATATAAGCACTTTAAGCATTCCACATATCTCATAGTAAAAGAGGCTACATGCTTTTCATTTACCCAAAATTGTCATAGTACATGGACTACAGAGTTACATGAATCATGATAGAAATTACATGCGAGCCAATTACATTCACAGCATCGAAATTGATGGATTGAAGGATTAGAGGAAAGATTTGAGAGAAAAGTCGAATTTGGAGGGGAAGGGAGCTTGAAAGGGAGAAATGTGAGAGGGAGGTGGTGAAACAGACCCAAATAGGGGCTTCCCGCACATTCCGCACACACTACACGTGTGTAGGGGTCGGGCTGACCATGCCCAGGCCCGGCCCAACCCAAGTGGACCAACCTGACCGCAGTGACCGTTGTTCAACCGCGGTCCGCCTTGCCCGGCGCCGCCCTACTGCGATGGGGTCTTGTTCTCCACCATCCCAAGGTGCCAAATGCACCTTGGTTCAACCCTGGGTCCCTTTGGATTTAAGTAGGGAGGCCCCTGACTCTATTCTGTTCCAAATCAAGTGGTTTCGAGAACTCACTGATCCAGACTGACTTTTTACTGATCTTTAACGACTGAGATTGGGTGGAATGGAATCTAGACTCGTCAATAGATGGCCTAGGAATGTTTTAAGGTCGTCCCGTGCGACCAGGGTGGGGTACGGACTCGATTTCAGCGTCCATTTTCAGTGAACTTTGTCGTTGGATGAAATTGGAACACCTAAGACTATTTCTATATTATTCTTGCACCCTCCTAAGTTGTAATGCATCAGCGTACGCCGTGAGAACATAACTCAGGTCCGGTTTAATCAAAATCATGCTCTGATACCAACTTGTAACGCCCTGAAAATCGGGGGTCGAGTATAACTTAACTCTCGAGTTCCAACGCATCACTTATGTAACATAGATAATGATGTTTAAATGTTGTCTATGTTAGAACAATAAACATGAGTGAGATTATACCAAAACAGTAGTTCATACTCCAGATCAATTGTATAAAGGCAAGTGGAAGACTAAACTGTATATATATGTGTGTAAAAGAAACAAAAATCATTTCATTTTCCAGAGTATGAACCCATCTGAGTCATCATATACATATATCTATTTAATGTTCAAAAAAATCAAAAATACATCTAAGGATGTAACCCCAACAAATCCCGTTGATCCGGCAGTTTAGTCGAAGCCGCCAGAATACTGCATAAATGAGAACTCGTCCTGGTCCTCGACATAGTCCGGCTCAGCCTCCTGAGTCGTTGGCTCATCTAAACCTGAGACAGAGTTTGGTTGGTGTGCACAACACCGTCCCGTAACGTGGGAGTGGGTAGCTAACTCAGTGGAACAATAGAGCATAGGTTAACATGTTATCAATACAGTCAAGCAGTAATGATAAAGCAGTAAAATCAAACACTCCTAACTCTTATTAATGCAAGTATGTATGCGGTCATGATGGATGCCCTCACTGACATACTCCCTCATGCGACACCCTCTTCGTTCACAACATGCTTTCATCCCTCAGTGCTCTACATCTTTCAGGCACATGCAATGCATGCTGAGCATGATTACCGAGTTGTTATTAGTCCATTTCAAACAGCAGGATTGGGAAACTAAGGTACCTTCCTTGTATCATTTCCAAACATGATCCATTCTAGGGTCATCAGTCCTAGACAATCTTATACGATGGTGTGTTTCTAGGTCATTGCAAGGGCTGCCAGGGCTGTTACGCGGAATCGTTGCACCACTCCCCCATCACCTTATCAATACAGGCCTATCTTATACTTTGTTACTACGGGAAGGCTCGTCGCCTCACCGTAGATTTAGAGTATGCTCGAGGTCACTACATCGGATACGGTCAGGGCTGCCAGGGCTGTTACACGGAATCGTTGCACCACTCCCCCATCACCCATCAAGTAGTGTAGACCGATAGCTCGAATATAGTGTCCCATACCACCATAATCGGCTCACGAGTCTGGTTGCTCACTGGTCACTACGGGGAAGCACGTAGCCCCAGCATAGGCGACAGCTCGACCACGGTGTCTCATACCACCATGCTCGGCTCATGAGTCTTAGCGGATCGGGGTACCATGGTTAATGAGATTTCACTAGTAAGTTTGGTACCCTAGGTTCAAGCAGTAACGACCAAACATACTGAACATACATTAGAATATCGGGTTACTTGACGGGCCTGACTAGCTCGAGCGCACAATCAATTGAACGACATGAAGTGCATAAGCACTTCGCGTGGCCTAACCACTGTCGCCAACTGACGTACGACTCGGGTTCGTCAAATACATCTTACGTGGCGACATGAATCTCAGCCATGATATCAAATCTGGTACCGATTATCTGGACTATAGACATAGTCCCAAACTCAATCAAACCTTATTCGTAGCATGTGGAGTAAAGCATGGTAAACAAAGTAATTCAAGCATGTTAGTAAGCATGGCATAAAGCATGTTATAAAGCATGTTATAAAGCACTACATAAATAGGAATACAAACACATATATTGCAAAGTAAGCGGTTTAAGCAAACAACCTCATAGAGGTAATCATACATGTCTTTAAGGTAGTTGAGAATCCCATCCCAACACCCTCCTAAGGCATTAACATCCAAACACTTACTCACACAAGCATTTTCACAAACACTTAACATACATTATTTCAACATACTTAGTGTATGGTAGCAAACATGTATTAGGGCGAGTCCTTTCGCCAAGCAAGTATTTTATGCACATATAATATATTTATACAGCCAATAATTATGGCAAACTCATCTCTAAAATATATACGTATACGGTACTTTTTACAATACAGTATTTCTATATACATAGTGTATATAAGGAAAACATGTATTATGGCGAATCCTTTCGCTAAATAAGTATTTTATCCATATATCGTACATTCATATAACAAATAATCATGTCAAACACATTTCCAAAAAATATACGTATACGGTATTTTCTACGAATACCTAGAATATGTAAAATTCCATAATCTACATCTTTAATCGAAACAGAAAATAGAAAGCACTTTGTACATGTGCAATTGCATGCAGATCATGAATCTATCATTATCTGACATTGAAAGCATTGAAAACTGTAACCTATACACCTAAAGTCCTCACCTTACGCCGATAAACGCGTAATAGAGTCAGTTCGTTCACCCTCGCTTTGTCTAAGGCACAACGGCAACCTAAGACATGAAATAGGTTAGCTATTTCATAACCTACAACCTTCACACCCCAAAATAGATTTAGGGTTAGGGTTTCTTACCTCTAAATGAAGTTGGTATCGCCGGAAAAGCGGTAAGAACGGAGTGGTGGAGCTAGGGTAGGGGTAGGAAATAGCATCAGGGAGATTCTCCCACTTCTCTCACTCTTTCTCTCTCTTTTCTCACTTCTCTCTCTAGGGTTTCTCTCAAATTCGTATGGCTATGAGAGAGAGGGTTCTAAGGTCCTTTTATAGTCTAAAAACTCTCCAAACTAGACTTGAGGACAAGGTATACTTAGGTTATAGCCAAAGCGGCTTTGTTTCAGCTCAACGGAGGATTTCTGGCAGGTCTCCTTGAGCCAAAAGTCGGACTTAAGCTCACTAACTGTGGATCTATGTGAAGTTAAGTTTTCGTCTCAGTCGGATTCCCAGATCACGTGTGGCGAACCAGTTTCAGTTCAGCGGTCAGCGGGTCTCGATCCGAAATTTCAAGTACATGTAAATGTTTATGGAATTTTTCCTGATCCGAGGGTGTATTTGGGTCAGATTCTGATGGTCTGGTTACTTACAAATTGACCGCAAGTATCAAGTCTCAGATCACTATTCCAGATATTTATTTTGTAAAGGAAACATGTGTTTTCACACTCCTTCGCTCCGGACTCAAGCGAACAGCCGTGGGACACTGTCTGGGTCTGATTTCCGAGATGGTTGTCAAGCCTAGCGAGGCGGTCTAAGTCCTTAACCTCGTATTATTCGGACTCTCAATGTGCGGTCGAGACCTGATATGGAGTTTCAATGTATTCCCGACAGCAGTCGGGTAATGAGTTTAATCCTAAATTTTAGGGTAACCTAGCGTCAATGATTCTACAAGTTTTGGGTCTTATAGATCGTATTTAAAGCGATTCAAACGGATTTCATGGCTAATCTAGTTTAGCACTTAGTTAACTTTGTCAAATTTCTAAAGGATTCAATCCTAAGTGATTTCTGGTCGAGGTGGTACTGAGCCATTGTACTCGAGCCTTGCCGGGATGGTAGGAAACCTCGAACTTGAAGTCCTTCAAGGTCTCTATCCATCGACATTGTCTCATATTCAAGTCTCGCTGCGTGAATATGTACTTAAGGCTCTTGTGGTCGTAGAAAAGCTCTAACTCATCTCCGTAGAGGTAATGTCTCCAGAGCTTCAATGCAAAGATGACACCCGCCAATTCAAGGTCGTGTGTAGGGTAATTCTCCTCGTGTTTCCTTAATTGTCTTGAGGCATACGCAATCACCCTGTCCTTCTGCATAAGGACACGATCCAAACCAACGTGAGACGCGTCAGTGTATATTGTGTACTTCACCCCTTGCTCTGGCAATACTAGCACAGGGGCGGACATCAACCTGTCCTTCAGCTCTTTAAAAGCTGCTTCAGCCTTCTCATTCTAGGCGAACTTCAGATCCTTCCGTGTCAACTAAGACAACGGCCTGACAATCTTCGAGAAATTCCGAATGAAGCGCCTATAATACCCTGCCAGACCAAGGAAACTCCTCACCTCGGTAATTGAGCCAAGCTGCTACCAATCCTGAACCACGGCTACCTTAGCAAGGTCCACTGCTATCCCATCCTTGGACACCACATGTCCGAGGAGCTTGACTTCCTCTTGCCAGAAGTTGCACTTCTTATACTGCGCGAATAACTGATTCTTCTTCAACGTATCCATCACCGCTCTCAGGTGCTTCTCGTGCTCCTCCCGACTCGTAGAGTATATCAGAATGTCATCAATAAAGATGATGAAGAATCGGTATAGGAATGGTCGAAGTACTCTGTTCATCAGGTCTATGAACACGGCCGGTGCGTTCGTAAGACCGAATGACATCACAAGAAACTTGTAGTGCCTAAAGCATGTGCTGAAAGCCGTCTTCTGTACGTCCTCATCTCGGACGCATAGCTGATGATACCCTGACTGCAGATCAATCTTCGAAAAATATTTCACCCTCTTCAACTGATCAAATAGATCATCTATCTTGGGCAAAGGATACTTGTTCTTCACCGTGACTTGGTTCAGCCTACGGTAATCAATACATAACCGTAGTGTCCCATCCTTCTTCACAAATAGGACAGGTGCTCCCCAAGGAGACACACTAGGTCGTATGAAACCCTTCTCTACTAGCTCGTCAATCTGTCTCCGCAGCTCCTCCATCTCACATGGAGGCATACGATAAGTCGGGAATGAGATAAGTGTCGCACCAGGCGTGAGATCAATGGTGAAATCGATCTCGCACCGAGGAGGCAAACCGGGAATCGTCTTAAACACATCTGTAAACTCCTGAACCACCAGCGTATCTTCTAATGCCGGACCATCGATAGGCGCTAATAAAGCAGTATAACAGTCAACACGGCAGGGCCAACTGACGTGCACTGGAAACGTGAACGCTGTGCCGTCAGATCCATAGGCCATCACAACTCAAGTATCGCAATCTATCTCTGCCCTCATCTTCGAGAGTCAGTCCATACCAAGAATAATGTCGTAATGCCATAGTGGAGCAGCAATGAGGTCGACGAGCACTGTTCTGCTACCCAAATCCACGGAGCAACCCTCACATATCCGTGCGATATCCGAAAAAGTCCCAGTGGCCGTAGTGAGTCTCATTCCCTTCGTGGGAGTAGTACATAAAGCTAGACGCTTAACTGCCCCATAAGAAATAATAGAAGTAGTGGACCCAGTGTCTACCAACAAGGAAACGGAAGTACCATGAATGTGAGTCGTACCCTCAAAAGCTGTCGGGGCCGAAATCGACATTCAGGTGCTTTAGTAACAAGCGTATGTACTCGAGCCTGCTGCTGACGGTTCGGCTGTGGAACCAAGGGCCGTTGAGGTGGCCTGAAGCGTGATATAGGAGGTCGGAAGGAAGGATGAGCAGGGGCAGTCTGTAGAGGTGGAGTCAATAAATCCTGTGGGCGAGAACAAGTATTGCCTCGTCGCGGTTGTAAGGGTACAAGTTTTAAGTCGAGCCGACTCTGATATACAGGACATGACTCAGGGTCACACGTAAACACTGATAACAGATCGTGGGTCACCGAAATTCGACCAGGAGGACCACAGAGGTATGCGGAATGATACGTGCTAGGATACGGGTCTCACAAAATACATACATCTAGGTGGGCCCTCATAGATGGACGGAGTAGATATAACACACGCCTCATGATCAGGGCCCACCATAACGTTGATTTTTCATCCAATCTGTTCATAAGGTCTTAAAGACCTGAATTAAGAGGAAAACAAATTTCATATTGATCCAAAACTTCTATGACAACAAAAGGGTTTCAAGGGTAGACGCTCAATCCCAACTGCTTTTTGCTATGTGGTCCACTTGATAGGTAGATCTGTCTCATTTTGTCTCAAGCCTTAAGGCAAGCTCACCAACTAGATGGACGGTTTGGATGTAACACAGACATCAAGGGTGGGGTCCACTGGCCGTCCAACAGATGGACGACCCGGCAAATGGCTGGATGACATAGATAAAACACATGCATTGTGGCTGGGACCGATGGTCCCTGGCCTTTCCATCCAGTGGCGCAGCAGTAGGACGCTGCTGTAGCGTCCTCTAGATGTCAACGGCAGCACTTGCTGCACTTATTTTTTCTATTTTTTATTAATTTCTAGAGGTTTTTCCTAGGTGGGGCCCGCATCAGGAGGATCCGCTCCATCCATTGGATTCTACGGCTCATGACCGATCAAACAAGCCCAATATTCAGCATATTTCGGTATGTACAAACATCAAAGTAGGCCATAACAGATTTTAACGGTAAAAATTATTGTTTTTTATGATATGGCCCACCAGGTAATCGGATTAGCTTCATTTTTCAGCTCAACACCTAAAACGAGCCGGGAAATGGGATGGACGGCGTGGATCAGATCCAAACATTAAGGTGGAGCCTACATGAGCGGCCCACCCAAAAACCTTAAGCGTGTGTGTGTGTGTGTATATATATATATATATATGGGAAAAGGTACTCTGTGCTCGAGCTCACGGGTCCGTCCCATGAGGTCAAGCTGTGTGGGCCTCACCGTGATGCATTTTGAACATCTACCCCATCAATCCTAGGTCCCAAAAATCAAGTCAATCCGTGACTTGTGTGGGCCACACCACATATAGAAGTGGAGAGGGGCTGTACACCATTAAAACATTCATAACCAATTTTTAGGGCCCACCGAGATGTGGTTTGCAAATCCAGCCCATCCATTATGTGTGTCACACTTGAATGAGGGTTCAGACCATGTTTCAGGCGCATGCAAAACTTAGGTGGGCCCCACCAAGTGCTTTTATATGTTTTAACAGTGTCTTCACATAATTTTAGATGGTATGGCCCACCTGAGTTCCGTATACGGCTGATTTTTGGGATATCCCATAATTTAAAGGGTACCCATCAAATGCACGGTGTTGATGGTTGACACGCATCATGGTGGGGCCCACACAGCTCGACCTCACGATAAGCTTATCGTGAGCTCGAGCGCATAGTACCTTTTCCCTATATATATATATTGTTGCTGTTAGTTCATCCCACTGTCTGTTCACACTTCACTGAACCCACGTCCAGCGTCCAGGGACGCTGGACGGACTGTGCGCATATATTAATCAAGGTGGGTCCCACATGGACGTGGCCCACTTGATTTGGATCAATCTGATATTTGTGTTTTCCATCACCATAAGGTAGGGCCCACATGGCCTGGATGGTTTAGATCCAACACGTCATCAGGTGGGTCCCATGAAGGTGGACGACTTGGATAAATTACATACATCATGGGGCCATCAATAAGGGAAAAAGAGAGAGAGAGAGAAAAAGAGAGGAAGACCGAGTGATGGAGGGACCCCGACACTATGGGCCCTCCCTTTCATACATCACAACATACATCATATGGGTCCCATTTAAACTTGGGCCACCGATCAAAATCAACGGTGGAGATCCTTTCCTACCAAAATGCAAAGTCTAGATGACCCTATTTATGAAAGGAAAATAAACATCATGATGGGGTTATGGAGAATGGCCCCATCATGGAATGATCATGAGAATCAAGGTGGACCATCAACCACACCTAGGGTCCAAAGTGAGATCCATACCATCAATCGGTAGGCCTCACTTGGCCCATCATCAAAGCATTAAATCTAGGCCTATAAAGCACCCACCGTTCGATCTCCTTAGTCCGATGGAATGCCAATCTTCTTGTGTCTCGCTTTGATGGAAGGTGATGAGAATTGAAGGGCTAGGATGATGGATCTTGGAATAGGAAGTGGGCCACACACAACATCTTTTTCTCTCCTTGGAAATGCTTGGATGTCCACCACTTTTTTGTTACTTGGAAATTGTGTAGAGAAAGAGAGAGAAAAGGGGTGGTTGTAAGAAAGAGGTGATGGGTGTGAGTGATAGATGTACTTGACTTGAGAGTTGACTTAGGTTAGATTGCTTATCTTGGGGAGAAAGAAAGCATGGGTCGTGTACTTTGATTGATTGATTAATGAGATGGGTTGTAGAGATTCTCTTGGGTTCATAAATGCGCGGCGTTTCTTTGAAATAAACGCGGGCCCACATCTCCTGGCCAGGTTATTGAATCGGTGTGAAAGACGCGACATTGGAACCGCAGCGACGGTGCGGTCGTAATGGTATAAGTCTCGGATTAAGTCGACTCAAATCTATGAGATACGACTTAGGATCGCGCGCAAACGTTGATTATAGGTCGCAGGTTGTCGGAATTCGTCGGGAAGGATCGTGGGAGTCGACGGGACAGTACAGACTATGATATGGGCCTTACAATCTTCCTATGGGGCTCACTTATCTTGTTGACTCAACACTCATGCTAATTGACAAACCAGAGTACTTTCATTACGTGCCGCCAAGCGGTAGAATTCTTTTGCATAATCTCTCACCAACAGATTACCCTGCTGACAATTTTGGTATTGTTAGAATAATACCTGATCGTAGTATCTAGGGAGGAATCGTAAGCAGAGTAGCTGCTTCATCCGCTGCCATGTATGGATAAGTACTTTCATCTGTCTCGTCCGTGTGAGTTGCATTTGCTCCTACTAAGCTGAAGCTATGCCTTTCAATTTGTAGGCCATAAGCTTGACCTTCTTCGCTTCAGGAATTTTCATATAATTGAAGAATCGTTCAACTTCAGAAAGCCAATCAAGGAAATCCTTGATGTGAAATTGGCTATTGAAGCTAGGAAGATTGACTATAATCCTGAATTCTCAATATGTCCGATTTGCTCGATCGCCGCCTTGTCGGGGATATTGGAGAATCATGTCGTCGACCTCCTCGTCGCTAGATTCTCCCTCCTCAGGGATGATCCTTTGGTTCACTGCTGGCATTATCCTGTAATTAATACGATTATGAGTTCCGGCAGCAAGTGCTTGCGGATTACCGCCATGAACACGGAGTTGCCGTAGGGTCTCCGTCAAGCGATTAATGGCAGCTTGCAGCCTTTGCATGACTTGTTGATTCTCTCGTTGTGTTGCTTCGAAAGCCACCGCGTTAAAAGATAATTTCATGGAGCACCGTCCATAGGTTTATTTTTATTTTTATTTTTCTAGAAATAAAAATAAATTTCTAGAAATTTGAAATAAATTGATTGATGATCAAAAATAAGTTTACAACCCCTTAAATAGTGATATGAACCCTAGGAAGAAGTTTCAGAATCAAAGTACAACTAAAACTCTATAAAATAGTGACTTACTATAAATAGTAAACTTATTATTTATAGATGGTCATGATTTCTACTAGACTTCATGGTTTTTGGCCAAAAATAGAAAGTGCCTTATTTGGCTTGACCATGCTATTCTCCTAAATTTCCAAGTACTTTTCATGTTGGACGTAACTCCTAAAGCTCTAAGGATGAAGAGTTACAATCAAACTAAAACTGCCTAAAAATAGTAAAAACGAAAATAAAATGGATTTTCGACTATCGATCGGATGGAATCTCGCAAATTTAGCGTGGGCAACCTGGTGTAGTAGGTTGGTTGGCTAAAGTAGCTTCTCTTACCCCAAAATCTTGTATGGTACGTTGAATAATTCATTCCGGTTTGCGAGATATGCTTGTTTTAAGGTTCTGATGGTTTGGATCACTTCTGCCTTCGATCGAGCCTTCTCTAGTCCATCTTGGCCATGAAATTGTCCGCGACTTGCTCTATATCTAATTTCTACGATGCGTAATTGGATCCTTTAAACTTCAGCACTTTAAATCTGGTATAACTTGATCCAACCATCTGAAATACAATTGCAAAGCAAATGCCAATACGAACTTGTGCTAAAAGATTTCTCAACCTATTGTTATTATACCAATTATTGTGGAAAAAAGACTGTATGCAGTTAATGGCAGCCATGCCAAAACATTAAAGAAAAGAGCCAAATAAAAGCCAAAAGCGTAGACCCGAGGCTGGAGAAAGGAGGCACAATGTTTTATGTGATCCAGTTCTACGAGCCCCTCCCTGATTTATGTTATGTATCCACGCCGTCCATCCATTTGGAGAGATCACTTTAGGGCAAGAACCAAGGAATGAGTCAAATCCAAAGCTCTGGTGGACCCACGACAGAAAATAATTGGAAGAGTGACGCCCACCATTTAAAACTTCTAAAGGCCGCAAAAGTTGGTGATCAATCTAATATTTGTGTTTTCCCATCTTTCATGTCCCTGTTAACTTGTGAACAGGTTGGATTTCAAATAAACATAATGGTGGGCTTTAGGAAAGTTTCAACGGTGGCATCACTCTCCCCACTATTTTCTGTGGTGGGTCCACTACAGCTTTGGATCTGCTTCTTTCTTTGACTCATGCCTAAAATCATATCTCCAAATGGATTGACGGTGTGGATACAACACCCACGTCATAGTGGCGCCCACAGAACTTGGTGACGTCACTTCAGTAGCCAGTATCGCTACTCAACCTGTTATTGGCTAATGCGTGTCCGAAACGTGAAGACGTCTCATGTTGAGAACATCACCGCGACGGTTGAGTTCCACCGCCACAATAATTGCATCCTTACATTTGATGTACTCTTCTCAGTCTTTTTTCAGATGAATTTCATGGGAAATGATATATTCTTTCCTTTACTTTCCATAAATTTAAAGAAGCTTTTATGAAAAGCTTAGATTTCACACCTCACATACGCGTTCATAAATGCACGCGTGCTTGCTTGTTGAGGTATGCGGCTATCAGAAGTGGACTGTATACTGAGTAACTCCGCACACTAAGCATACCGGGTAAAATCAGTAGGGTCCACCATGATTTATGTATTCTATTCATATCCATTTAAACATATAATTTGAATGCTTGAGCCAAAAATGAAGTATATCTAGAGCTCAAGTGGACCTCACCACAGGAAAGAATATGAATTAAATTCTACCATTGAAAAGTTGCTGGGAGCTACCAAAGTTTTGGATCAAGCTGTTATTTGTGTTTTCCTTTGGTTCATGTGTGTGTGATTTTGTTAGCAGGACCCTATCAAGGTTTCAACTGTGGAAGTCATTATTCCCACTGGTGGTTTGGTCTACTTAAGCTTTGTATATGCTCCAATTTTGGGCGGAACTACCAAAATGAGCTGGAAAAACAGATGAATGCATGGCATGAATAAACCAAATTCGTTTACGGTGGGCCCAACTAAGATTAATCCGGACGATAAAAGCATACTAAATAACTTAAGTACGCAATCCAATTTATTGCAGCTCTACATGCGCCTAGAATTAGCTAACCTTAGGATTGGAAATGCTTTCCGCCATTACGATTTGAAAAGGAAGCCAATGAGATGTTTGGGTAGGAATAGTCCCACTGGCAATGTGTTACAAAGAACGCCTATTCACGTTAGAGCCCAATGGATGAACGACCTAGATGTGGATACGGCTGCCCAGGCTGCAGGATGGGCATTACACAGCTAAAAAGATTTTAGGAGATGCACATCCTACGTCAGCGGATTACCCTATACAGCCCGTCGCAGAAAGTTCATGCACTCATGAACTAGCTGAGGCTTACTACGATATTTGTGAGGACCGCATGTACACACTGCACATATATCAAGGTAGGCCCCACCCGTCTGGATCCAGGTTGGCATTGATATACAACACATACATCAAGGTGGCCCCACGGTCAGGGCCACACACACCTGGCTGGATCCGGTTGGCACTGATATGCAACACATAGATGAAGGTAGGCCTCACATTCATGGCTACACCCATCTAGCTGGACCCACCTGGCTGGATCCGTGTTTCCTTTTGAGATGATTTTCATGTGGTCCAACGTGCTGAACGGTTTGGATGATGTCACGTGACACGTCAGCAACTACGCGGGACTTACTCATAATATCTATACTTAGGAAAGTGCTCTTTATAACGTGGCGACATTACGCCGATGAATAAGGCCATAAAGTTTAAAGAAAATGGAGCGGAATCGTCTGCACCACCTGTTTTACCTACGCATAAAATGTCCAAGCTCTGTGGGGTCTACCATATTATATATTTAAATCCACCCGTCTATAAGCTGAGAGAGACTATTTGAACCGTAATTACAAAATATAACCCTGATTAAAAAATTACGTGGGCCATAACAATAGGAATGGCATAGAATCCTATCAAAATCATTAAGTTCATGATGTGTGGACCACTTGACTTTCTCACCTGGATGATTTTTGTATAATATCTTCATCCTGGTGAATTAGACCTGATTAACGGTTTTGATGAAAGAAAAATCACATGGACACAAACCTATTATGATTATCCCATTACCACTACTCCATGTGGTCTGACCCATAAAAGCTGTGGCCTAACTGATATTTTACCTAATATGTAAAATCAAGGATAGAACCTGATGGACGGAATGGATTTTACATTTAAAATATGGTGGGCACCCAGAGTTGGGTGTTTTACTGTTGACGGGAACTACTGTCTGTACAGAACCCATGCACGAATCTACAAGAAAACTCCACCACGTGGTCCAATCAAAACGTCATCGTAAAATTCCACAAAAGCAATTCCAACCTCTCCAAGTCACAGCCCTCCATTTTTTCCAAATCAAGGGGAAGATTCTGCACACCTCACCAACCCACCTTCATTCAAAAATAAAAGGAAATTAGGTCATTCAATAACTCTCTCTTTATCTCAAGGACAAAAATCTCCATGACCATAAGCATGATGAAGTCCTCTCTTTCTAGCTTACTAAAGGAGAGGATTAAGCTCTTAAAGAAGGGTGGATTTCTTTTCTTTATGCTACTAGGTCTAGCTTCCATTTTTGTCTTACTCGACCTATACTCTCCAAACCCTTTCAGTACCAGACCCGAACAACAAGACATCAACCAAAGGACTCTCCTCATACAACACAATAAAGGTACGTATGGAATGCATGCATTGCTATCTTCATCCTCCTTGCTTCATCATTGTCATAGTAGCCTTTTCAAAGCTATTTTCCTTTGATAAACAATTCCTGATTTTCGGTATTTTGATTCTTACTATAATTTTCAAATATTATGAAACAATTCTTATGTGGACGCCAAAGACCCCATTTTGCAATTTTTGAAAATTCTATTGAGAGTAGTGATTACTCCACTCCTACATTCGTGGCAATCTAAAACGAACCTATTATAGTTATAATTTGATTTAAGTGCCTAGCTTGATGTGTTTCATTAGTTATGAGGCTTTTGGTATATTGGTTAAGTTCCTTACAATTAATATAAGAGTCCGTCTCATGTCTTATGTTGAAATGACAACCTAGACCTGAATGAAAAGCCACAATAGGCCAACATTGAAATTTGCCGCATAGAACGGTGGTATGTTACAATCTAGTATAAGGGCTTATCGTAACACGTTCCATTAGTCGTGGGGCTTTTGGAATTTTGGTTAGGTTTAGGTGTATTTGATTCTTTCTTTCATTTTCTTTATTAGATTTTAAACTCAATGATATCATCTTTCCTTTCTTTTAAGCAGATGATGATGATGACCATGACGATGAAAACCGTAGCCGAGACGAGGCATGCGACTTGTTTGTGGGTAGATGGATACCAGAGCCGAGAGGGCCGCTCTATACAAATAGGAGTTGTGCGACGATACCAGATTCGAAGAACTGTGGGAAGTATGGAAGGGTTGATAAAGGTTATATGAACTGGAGATGGAAACCGAATGGATGTGAATTGCCGAGATTTGATGCGAAGACATTTTTACGCATTGTTCGTGGGAAGAAGTTGGCATTTATAGGTGATTCGGTCGCCCGAAACCAAATGGAATCACTCCTTTGTCTCCTCTCACAGGTAGGGTATCACTCCAATCCATCTTGCTTTTGTTTGATAATTAAGAATAATTCACATGTACTTCACGCTAACATTCGTATATGCAAGAATCAATTCAGTGTCATACCATGCCATGGAAAGTTTGGAAATTTAAAATCTGGACTGGACCTCCACACCATTCCACCGTTTGGACCGTCTAAACTGACTTAAAAATACAGCCATTCACTCATCAGGTGGTTACATTTTTATGTTGGATGTGGATGATGTGGACCAGGTTTCAATTATTTTAATCACCCATTTTTTCATGTTAGATGCATGTGTATGGCCTACTTAATGTGTAGACCAACCTGATCTTGGGGCCGTGTCATAATAGCCTGCTCAACGGTCTGGATTCCCAAATGGCTTTACCAAGGCCATTTAATTTCTGCCCACCCTTTAATTTTTTGCAATAGTGCTCATTAGCAAGATGTTCAATAACTGTAACGGTGGTCATTGTTGCTACTGCTACTATCGTAACGATGTGAGCTATAATGGGTGGTTACAGCCATTTGCAAGTCATTACAGGTCATTTCTCCATGACACATATCAGTTACCACCATAGCCATTTGCTAGTGCCGTTTTCTGTAGCTATCATTATTTCAATACAAAGTATTGCAAATGGAAATGGAAATGGTTGCATGGTTTATCTTCCCGGCCCCTTGTATTTTTCTCTGTTTTACATCATTATCTCATCAAGTCGAATAGGGTATGATGATTGATACACAGATATCGTACATGTGGCAACATGAAACTCAATTTAAAGGGAAGTGGATTCGTTGGTGTACCACACACCAGGGATCTCGCTGGCGTGTATGTGTACTTGGCGTGCAACGCGGAGTACGGACGGTGGAAAAGAGATCAAAGTTATGTGGGACACAATGGTATATTTATAATATCCACACCGTCGTTCCATTTTGCGAGATCACGTTAGGGCATGAATTCAAAAACGATTCATATCCAAAGTTCAAGTGGACCACATCACAGTTAGCAGCAAGGATGGTAATTCCCACCGTTAAAGCATTCGTAGGGCTTATCATAATGTTTATTTTCCATCTAATCTGTTCAGAAGGTTATATGGACATGGATGAAGGGAAAATTAAATATCAGATTGATACAATGCTTCTGTGACCCCGTGAAGGCTTCAATGGTATACGTTAAATCTCCTACTGATTTCCTCAGTGTGGTCCATTTGATCTTTTGATCTGTCTTATTTTTGGGCTAAAGCCTTATGATCTCGAAAAACGTACAGACGGTTTGGATATAACACATACCTTATGGTGAGGCCCACATAACTTGGTGACGTCAACACAGCACTGAGGTTGGTAGTGCGTGGTACACCTGCCAATCCGCTTCCAATTTGGAAATGCCCAAATAGTGTGATCCATTGTAGATTGGAAGTTGCCCCAAAAATAAGAGATACATCCAGACCTTAGGTTAGTGGACATTTATTTATGGAAACTTTCCATTTTAACCGTCCATTAGATGTCCACTAATCAGCCGGTTAGTTTTGGGTGACAGGCAATCTACAGCGGGCACCACGATTTGGATATTTAATTTGAGGTGCATATATGTCACGTGAACATTTTCTTAGTGCATGCGTATGAATATCATATCATATACTGCCAGGATGTCAAATATTTTCTCCTTAATGATAAGTCTTCATTTGGCTTGACTGATCTGTCACTTGAAAGACGCAAATGAACGGACCCGAATCTTCTACAATCTTAGGCAGCGGGCTAAACAAATGAAACTTGTGGAACCCAGCGTAAAATCCAGTCCGTCCGTGAGGTTGTATCCTCGTTTCTATGAGCCAGGGCATAAAATCAGTAAGATCGATGCGCATAAAATGAGCATGGGATGCCCATCATAGGTTAATAATGTGTAACTCCTGATAAAGTAAAAATATAAAACTCAAACTAATCCAAATATCAAGGGGTGAACCTGGGGTCTCATACACGCGCGCGCGCACACACACACACACACACACACATATATATATAATATATGGTATATATAGAGGTCGACCTCATGGGAACTTCTTATGAAGTTGAGCTGTGTAGGCCCACCTTGATGTGTGTCAAACATCTACTCTTATGGGCCCACCAAATTCTTTTTATATCTTTTAAGCATATCTTCACATGATTTGAGATGTATGGCCTAATTTTTTTTTTTTTACATGCACACACACCCCATGCACACATGCCGTAGTGGGATTTCACCACCTATGGATACTGAACCCTTGACCGGGTGTTGAAACTCTTGAGAGTATAGCACCAGAGCAAGAGTAAGGATCCTGGTATGGCCTACCTGAGTTCCTCATGCAAATGATTTTTGGAATATCCCGTAACCTAAAAAGGACCCATCAAATGCATAGCGTTGATGTTCGACACACATCATGGTGGGCCCGACAGAGCTCGGTTGTTTTACGCAGATGATTAATACAGGCGTTGTACACGATAGGGTCCCGATGAAACCGATGCAATGGTAAAATTAGAAATCTGTGGAAAATGGTCGTACATTTCGTGTGCAGATCAGAGCGTGTAAAGCTTACCTTGTGGTGCCTACCTTGATTAACGTTTTTGTATATCCACGCCGTCCATCCGTTTTCCCAGCTATTTTTGGACATGATCTCAAAACTTAAGCAGATCCAGAAATCAGGTGGACCACACCATTGGAAATAGTGGTTAATGAGCATTAAAAGCTTTTTATGGGGCCCCAAAAGTTTTGATCAAGCTGATATTTATAGTTTCCCTTCATCTGGGTCTGGTTGACATTATCCAAGGGTTGGATGCAAAACAAACATTACGATGGGCATTACTCAAGGACCCAGGAAGTTTTTAATGGTGAGTGTTCAATCAATGTTGTTTCATGTGGTGCGCTTCATGAGAAACTTGGATCTACTGTATTTTTATTCCTAAAATGAGCTGAAAAAACAGATAGACCGTGCGGATATACAACACATCATCCCAGTGCCCAGTCCAGGCCTAGATTTCAAGCCCAGGCCCATTTCTTCAGGCCAAATTTATGGGCTCACACCCTGGCCCTACAGGGCTTGCCCAGGTTGCGTGGCTGGCCCATTGCCACCCCTACTGGACTGACTGTCCACGTCCATTGTCTCATGAATCCATGTAGCTAGAGAGAGCGAGTCTCCATCACATGGCCACAACTTGTGATGTTGGTGGTCCACACAGCCAACTGGCATTACAATCAAGATTGGACGTTTAAATGAAAATGATCTCATTGAATAATTCTTTATCTAACTTATCTATACGTACGAAATTAAAATCAGTATATAATGTGATTTCATTTAACATTTGATGATGACACTTTCCACCATTTCACAGGTAGAAATGCCTGTAGATGTGTACAAAGATGCCAACGACAGATTCCGAACCTGGTACTTCCCTTCCCATGATTTCACCCTCAGGACCCTCTGGACCAAATTCCTAGTGGTGGGCACTCAGAGAGTAATCAACGGTTCAGCTTCTAGCGTGTTCGACATACACGTTGACAAGATTGACATGCAGTGGGCTGAGAAGCTCCATGAGATCGACTACGCCATCATATCAGACGGCCACTGGTTCTTTAGAAAAATGTACCTCTACGAAGGCGATAAGCTTATAGGATGTGTGTTTTGCACTGATACAAATGTAACAAATGTCGGCCTTGGTTTCGCCATCCGTAGGGCTTTCCAAACTGCACTTAAGTTCGTGAACGGTTGCAATGAGTGTGGGGACCTGATCACTTTGATAAGGACATTCTCGCCGGCCCACTTCGAACATGGGACGTGGAATGATGGAGGAAGGTGTAATAGAACCATGCCATTGAGTGAAGGGAAGGTGAATTTAGGAGGGACTGAGTGGGAAGTTAGGAATGTTCAAGTGGAAGAGGTTGAGAGAGCTATGATGAATGGATGGAAGAGATATAGGATCTTGGATGTGACCAAAGCCATGTTAATGAGGGCTGATGGACACCCTGGGTCCCACTGGAACAACAATGGGATGGACGGCTACAATGACTGCGTACATTGGTGCTTGCCGGGGCCCATCGATGCATGGAACGATTTGTTGTTGGGAGTGTTGAAGAAGGAACCATCCTTTCATTAAGTGTGGTTCAATTGATTATAACATTGACTCATTATACCATATAAACATATTTTCTTTTACAGGAAAAAAGATTAATTGATTTCATACTTTCTTCATCATCCATCTGAATTTTTGTGTTTTAGGGTCTGTTTGGATGTATGTCGAAAAATAAACCATCTGCCTGCAATTTGGGGCCACCCCAAATAAGATGTGGTTGATCCAACTCAAATAGGTTTGGTTGGCATCCAAACCATGGTTCAAAACTCCAATAACTCAACTCGAAACTTGTTAAGAAGTTTCAAGTTGAGAGGGCGAATTTTAGAACCAAGTTACAAACAATGCTTCAAACATTTTTTGTTGTATTGATTGACTACTACCTGTTTTCTTGTTTGAAGAAAAATGGTCATTTCGACCCCGCCTAAATAAAGATGCGATGCCAATTTTCCCTCGATTTTTCACCCAAAAGATTGGTAGATAAATCTTGAAGCTTTGTAATCATACCCCTTAGTTCAAAAGCTCAAAAACTAGACTCGATGATTAGGTCGGGCCAACTCAAAGACTCGACTGAATCCTAACTTAACTAAATATTTCAGTGATGAAAATTTTAAAATTTTTTGCAAGGGTAAAGTTATTAAATTACAAAGACAACTGCACAAATGGGTTGTGTAGTGCAGTATGGGCAGTTTTTCCCTCACATTGACTGGAAAGTTTGGCACTTCGATGTCAGCTCTTCGCCACCTAGGGTTATAGTGTGTTCCAATGGTTGGGTTGTCCATGCATTAAAGCAGTGCGTGAACTATATTTAGAACGTCTTAAGACAGTTTGTCAATACCTGGTACAGGCGTTGGAGCATTGAGAGGACCTTTCTCTAGTACAAGAGTATTGGGAAGGACACACATCTTATATATCACTTGGTCTAATGGTGTTCTGTTAGATAGGAACGGATTTGATAAATACTGATAACTCTTGGATGAAGTATTAGAATGGAAAGATTCGTTAGATAATGAACTATTAGTTCTAAGAGGTCACTTGATCAAATCTAGCTGCGCATTAACTGGGGTACAGTGACTTGGTCCAATCAATAGTGGAATATACACAAAAGTTTCAGCTTGAATTGGAACGGCAATCCCATTTTTGGCACTCCCACACACCCGTCACCCGTGCTGGAAAAAGGATTGTCAAAACAGCTGCGAACACTAAGATTAATGCTTTTAAAAACTAGGATCAAATAATGATCAGAAAGTATCTTCATGCCTGTTTGCTCATGTGACCTAGGCGCACATGTCACATACGTGCAGACGTGAAATCTGCTATAAACACTACAACTCTACTGGATGAAGTGTTCCCGATCAACCTGTAAAGGAAAATATGTAAAATCTCAATAACATCGAAACACCTTTAATAATATCGAAATTCACATCTCATTGACATAAAAGGGTGTTCGATGTCATAGAAAAATGAAACCAGTTTAGCCGAGCAACATCCAAACATTTTTCAAGAAAATCTCGAAGACATCGAAGGACACTTGATGACATCGGACATAAACTGTCCACCACTTATATGAAAATCTTGTACAAAGTTTTATGACATAAAAAATATGCATTCATTGACATTGAATGAAACTTCGATGACATCGAAACTGACATATTTTTGCCTGTTTTTTAACCGTTGGGATTTTAGTTTATAAAAGGATTGGGGTTGCTGCTAGGGTTTTTAAGTGAGTATTGAATAGAGCTTTGAGAGAATTGTTCTAGGAGTAAATACCCTTTCTCTCAAGCCTTCTTTCCTTATAGGAGTTCATCATTCAATCCATTCTTAATGCAATCATTGTAAAACTTATTACTTGGATTGAACTATGAACTCCTTCATTCATTGATATCGAAGTAAAATACCCTTTCTCCTGCATTCAATCCATTCTTAATGCAATCATTGTGAAACTAATGCAATCATTATAGAGAATTTTCAAAGGAAAATATGTAAAATCTCAATGACATAGAAACACCTTCGATGATATCGAAATTCAAATCTCGTTGACATCGAAGGGTGTTCGATGTCATAGAAAAATGAACCAAGTTTAGCCTAACAACCTTCAAACATTTTTCAAGAAAATCTCGATGACATCGAGTCATCCTTCGATGACATCAGACATAAACTGTCCACCACATATGAAAATCTTGTGTAAAGTTCTATGACATTGAAGATATATTCGATGACATTGAAGACCCCTCGATGACATCGAAATTGATAGATTTCTGCCCATTTTTTAATCATTGGGATTTTATTTTATAAAAGGATTGGGTTGCTACTAGGGATTTTAAGTGAGTATTGAATAAAGCTTTGGGAGAATTGTTCTAAGAGTAAATACCCTTTCTCTCAAGCCTTCTTTCCTTACAGGAGTTCATCATTCAATTCATTCTTATTGCAATCATTGTGAAACTTATTACTTGGATTGAACTATGAACTTTTGCATTTATTGATGTTCCAACAACACATCTTAAAGGCAAATCCTTATGCTGGAGACATTAAATGCTCAGATTTGGGGGATCCCTTCTAGCTCATAAAGACACGTCATTAACTATATATGATCTACCCAAACCCCCTTACCTATCAACCTCGGCATCGACATTAGAGCATCTACGATCGAGAACTGAAGAATCTTCAACAAGCAAGAAGATCTTCATTAATGTGATGAATGAGGCTTACTCACTTCTAGGTAAGTAAACGAGTCCACCTAATGTCTGAAAACCTTTCCTTGTGTAGGATTGAGATTCAGAGTTTGGTTACCACAAACTCAATTAAGACCTTTCGTAGGCCTTCGACGGGAGAATACATGTAGTGACCTTGTGTAGGACTATTTTGTAGTCCTTATGTAGGATTGCTTTGTAGCTCTTTTGTAGAACTTATAGCTCTTGTGTAGGGCTTATCAAGTACCTTGTGTTGGCAAGTTTTGGTAACTTTGTGTAGGTTATAAAGGTTTATGGTTAACCTGATTTAAAATCATTAGATAGTGAAATCCGGCACACTCTAGGAGAGAGTGCGTTTACCGGGAGTGTAGTAGGCACATAGCTGAACCACTATATATCATTGTGCAATGGGTTGAATGTTTTACTTCATGTTTTGTGATTGATTAATTGCTTGGTATGCTTTAAACAATTTCTCCACAACACATATTTCATATTATGCCACAACCATATATTTCACTATCCTAGTTTTTCTTTCACACTTATTCTGATTTAAATCTCTTGTTTTAGTGATTAAAAATAAGTGTATGCAAAAGAGTTAAAATAATTTTGAAAAGTCTTGTTCAAACCCCTCTAAGACATATATCCAAGCTTTGCATGTAGTGTTGTACCCGCAATTTCAAGTCATTATTTTAGTTGTTGGTGATTCTTCTCATGACATAAGGCAGAAGTCAAATGGTTACGCACATGTGAGGCTATAAGTGGAGAGCATTGATACACATGATTAACTAAGGTGGTTATCAACATAGACACATGGAACGACGTGATTAGCTATGCACATCTAAAAGCAAGTTGATTACTAAAAATCATGAAAAATTAACTCAATATAGAAATATGATCAGGTATGCTTGCTTAATGATTGACCGATTAGAAGAAAATCTCACAAACTCATCTTGAGTTAGAAGCATGATCTGTCGTGTCTGTTAACTGGCAAATCAATCAAGAGAAGATCCCAAAGGCTGATTTCAATATGCGTCTCCTTGGACAAGTGGAAAAATGAACTGATTAGCCATAAGAGACATGTGCCGAAGAACCGCAGAGCAACCTCCTTGAGCCAACAATGTGTCCACCACTAGGGAAGCCGAGCTGAGCTTTGATCGAGGACTCACCTGCCAAGATATACCGATCAACTTAAAACTAGTAATGAGATTCATCAACCACCTGACCATCTCGACTAAGCTATCTACCTGACCTCGACCTCATAAACTGACCTCAACCTTAGAAACCAACCTCGACCTTGGAATAGAAATGTCCGGAGAGAATCTCGCATCATACTTGGACAAGATCAATCTGATGAAATCCTAGCCGAAAATCATGCCAATCAAGGTGGAATCAAAGATATTCTAAGAAGCATATCCCTACTCCAATACATGGCCCTCTAGCATATCTAACGGATCCACTGTGATATGCAGATTGCCTAGAGAACTTACAAATATACCCTCCATCTTGGGTAAGAGGGATGCATAAAAAATCATGGCTCTAACCGGTGCCTTCATCATCCAATGTTTTCTACTAGTGCAGGTATTCAGTAGCCTACAGGTGGAGCCACAGGTTCAACCAGATTCAAGTGTCAATAGTTTGGCGTCATATGTGGGAACCAACAACAAAGCCATTTAAAGTTCCCTAACACCAGTAAAATCCTGACTGCCCTTCCCCTTCTCCCACCTAGATGGCCAAGAAAAGAGGAAAGGCATCGGTGATCGCTGAGCTAATACAGGAAGAACAACCTAAAAAACCTTAGGCTTCACGGTTAGGCCCCCAGTTCGACCCCCCTTCACTAGTGATCGCACAGAGATCCCGAAATAGGGGAAGTCAGCTCGTCTCTTAGAAAAATCAAGTGAAGGCCCTGACTGACAACATCAACTGCATCATGAGGATACTTGAGAAGCAACATTCCCTCCCCGACAACCCAAATATAGAGTTGAGGGCAACGACCGAGCAATCTCACCCCCTGCTTGAGTCTCTCGAATCATACATAACGAAAGATTGGCCAGCGAGACGCAAGGGCATCTCGACACAAACTCTGGGAATCACTAAGCTCGCAGAGTCAGATCTATGACATATAATGGAGAAAAGAAGGTGAGCTTGAGGAAAAGCCTCGAAAGTCACGGAAGAGAACGAGGTCCCATGGGGGTAGAGCTAAAAGAAATCTGAGATCAGCTTGGAGACATCCAACAGGCCTATCGGACCAAGGCTCCTTCATCCATGGATGCTCTACTCAAGCAAACCAAACCAGCATATATATGGATGACATTATGAAGGCCTTGTTACCACCCAGATTCTGAATGCCCTAGATCACTCCCTCTTCAGGATCAAGGGATCCGGTAGAGCACTTGGAGTCATTTCAAGCATGGATGAAGCTCCACAGTGCTTCTGGACCTATAACGTGCATGACTTTCTCCTTAACACTAACGGGGGCTGCTCAAAAATGATTTACGCACTTGAAGCCCAAGTCCATTGGTTCATTTGCTCAGCTCAACAAGGCCTTCATTACCTAGTTCATCAATGGAAAAGATATGAGGAAGCTCGCAACTCACCTCCTCACAATAACATAGAGGGAGGATGAACTCTTGAGGGACTACATTGTGCACTTCAACACTGAAGCTATTTAGGTGGGCGGCTACTCTAACTAGGTCACCCTCACCTCCATGATGGTCGGCCTTAAATAAGGGAAATTCTTCTTTTCGATTGGAAAAAATCCTCTAACAACTCTCGCCGACCTCCTTAACCAAGCTCAAAAGTACTTGAATGCGAAGGAGCTATTCATTGCACGTGGGGCTACTAGAGGCGAAAATAGCTCGACAAGAGACAAGAAGCGAAAAGGAAGAAGGAGAGACACCTGACGCAAACCTAAAAAGGGGAAAAGGAAAATGATCAGAGCAGTGGCTTGCGACCTGGTTGACGTCCGAAAAGCCATTTCCACAGGTACACTCCCCCAAATTCCACCCCAGAATAGGTGCACATGGAGGTGAGAGACAAAAGGGTCCTGAAGTGGTCAAACAAGATGAGGGCCGACGTCAAGAAGAGAGATAAGAGGAAGTATTTCCATTTTCATCGAAATCACGGTCATAACATAGCTAAGTGCTTTGACCTAAAGGAAGAAATCAAGTCCCTTATCCAAAAAGTACATCTACGTCAATTGGTTAACAATGGTAATGAAGATCAACTGACTAGCCAATAAGAGAAACGGGATGAGTAAAAGAACAAAGAAGCAACAGAAAAAATACGCACCATCCTCGAATGACCTGCTAGAGGTGGAGACTCAAATCGGGCATGCCAAGTCCACGCTTGAAGCACGACCAATAGTGAAAGAGAGCACCACTTTTATCTTACTGGACGATCCATTGAGGAACCAATACTGAACTCATGCAACCTCACCTTCATTGAAGAGGATGCCTAAGGACTTCATCATCTGTACAACAACGCCCTGGTAGTCACTATGACTGTGGCCAACCATAAGGTACATCGGATACTAGTCGGCACCAACAGTTCGACCGACATCCTATTTGCTACTGCATTTGACAAGATGAGAGTTAGAGGGTCTAGATTGTGATCCATCTAAACACCCTTGCTCAGATTTGTAGGGGAAAAGGTGACCTCTGAAGGTTGCATCCTACTTCCTATGACCATTGGCAAGGGTGCTAACCAGATCATCGCCATGGTCGATTTCCTTGTAGTAGACTGCCCTTCCGTATATAATATCATTATGGGCAGGCCATCTTTGGATACCATAAGAGCTGTGGTGTCCACTTATCACCTTGCCATGAAGTTCCCAACCGAGCAAGGGGCCGAACAGGTCAAGGGCGATTAGTACGAGGCCTGACAATGATACTGAACAACACTCTGAACAAAGTCATAATGACAACAGGCGATGTAAATTACCTCCTTGGATCGAAGGGGAGAGACTGCCGAAAGAGAGTCATCGAAGGAAGACCTAGTCATAATACGACTCTCCAAGTCCGACCTAACCAGCACCGATTAGGTTGAATTGTTGCTTGAGCCAGGGTTGTTAGTGTACTCATTCTTGCACCCTAGTTTGTCAATCACGTGAGTCGTTGTGTCGATCGAGCCTTTCAAAAGTGAAGATCGAAGACATAAAAGGAGCAGAAGCATCAAGATGGCAAGAATAGGTAAACATGTGACCTTGGTGATCCTAACTCTTAACACAAAACAACTCCTTAACCTCTAGATGATTTGGACCCAATACCATAACCCATTTTGATTATCCCGTAAGCCACAAGATCCTATATCCTATCATGTTTGGCTTAGCATTAGAGGTTTGTGTTGTTAAAATAAACAGTTGAGATCAGTAACCTTCGATCTGACCGAATCAGGCTATTGCAGGACAAAAACAAAACAGTCTGGCCACTGTTCGGTTGGACTCGGTCTAACCGAATGGCAACTTTAGTCCGACCGAAAGGGCTAAAACAATCCAGCAAGCCTTGACCCTAATTCGGTCCGACCGAAGGTTAACTTTGGTTAGACCGAAAATGGCCAAAACTGTCCAGCAGCTTTTGTTCCTTATTCAGTCCGATTGAGAGAAAAATCGGCCCGACCGAAGACCTCGGTGCAACTAAAATATAGTCATTAAAGATTCGTTGGGACTTTTTCCTTATAAAAATATCATCCAGATCTTTACGAAAATGATGGACTTTGGAAGTAAGCATAATCTATAGCCGAGAACTCTTTTCCATTAAGATCCATGTCTTCATCCTTGTGATTCATCACTCAAATAAGCATTCCATGCTTCTATTAAGGAAGAGCATGATCTCATGCCTTCTTTAGAGTATTAAGACCAACCTTATATGTATATCTATAGTCTCTATGATACTCTAGAGTATCCATTGGTTGAATCCCCTAGGAATAACAACTTCCCATTAGTTATAGGAGATTCAACCCACTCCCATCACCTTGGTCATCTTGAAAGAAGCATCAAATGCAAGGAGATTGATCGTGAAACTGAATTCTTGGCAAAGCAGCAACGACATGATTGGGGGAGTATCGGAGAGCTGATTGAAGCATGGGAGAGCAAAGATCAATCAACCCAAGAGGCGAAACAAGCGGGGCTCAATCAAACAAGTTGTCATTTTTAGAGTCCATTGTTTGTGCTTCTTCCTTGTGCAGGTTGGAGTACAAGAGTTTGTATTCAAACTTACCTAGGTTCTTTTGTAGGACCTCGACGTATGTTGGTCTAAATTCGTGGTTCTTGTGTAGGACCTAGGTTGTTGGTTAGCCCAAGAAAAAAAAATAACTCAAGTCCTTGTGTAGTTCTTTGATGGGAGAAATGTTGTCCTTGTATAGGACGTGTTGCCTTGTGTAGGCATAGGTTGCCTTGTGTAGGCTCCTAGTTTTGTCCTTGTGTAGGACGTGTTTCCTTATGTAGGCATAGGTTGCCTTCTATAGGCTGCTAGTTTTGTCTTTGTGTAGGACGTGTTGCCTTCTATAAGCTTCTAGTTATGTACTTGTGTAGGACTTGTTGTCCTTGTGTAAGACTCATGGCCTTGTGTAGGCATAAGGTTATCTTGTATAGGCTTTTAGTTATGTCCTTGTGTTGGACTCGTTACCTTGCGTAGCATCTAAGGTTGCCTTGTGTAGGCTCCTCATTTGATCTTATGTAGGTTGTAAAGGTTTATGGTCAATCTAATTTAAAACCATTGATAGTGAAATCCAGCACACTCTAGGAGTGCGTCAGCTGGGAGTGGAGTAGGCACATAGCCGAACTACTATATATGATTGTGTTTGGGATTGTCTTTGCACATTTATTTAATTATGCTTGTGTACCTTGAATGCTTAATTATGATGCGTGATTAGATGAATGTCTAGGATTGATAGAAATCACATCCCACACACTCATATACACTATCTTTATAGTGTAGTTGCTTTACTTGCATATCTAGTATAGCCTATGGAATTGGATCCTCTATTGGCTTGGAAGCGTTAGAGTTAAATTGTTTTATTTAGTTTAATTGCAAATTAGTTTAAAGTTAGGCAATTAGGATTTCAAATTGACATAAAATTTAAGAAGTCCTATTCACCCCCCTCTAGGACACTTAGACATATATTCATACTTCTATAATAGCGGTGCTACCACAATTTCAATTGGCATTAAAGCGAGTTCCTCTTGAAGGGTTTAACAACCTAGAGGGAGATTCTAACTGAAGTAGAAATTATGGCCAAAGGCAAGGGAACATCGATCTCTCGACCACCTATCCTTGATGGTTCAAATTAATGCATATTAGAAAGCAAGAATGAACTATTTTCTGCAATCTTTGGACCATGACGTTTGGGAAATTGTTAAGAATAGATATGTGCTACCAACTGAACAAGTGGTACTTGAAAATAGCACAACTGTTACTAAACCCAAACCAAAAGAAAAATGGATTGCTTTTGATAAAGAGAATAAAACAAGTGAAGCCAAAGCTATGAATGTTATTTACTGTGCAATTTCAAAAGAGGTATTCAATTAGATCAGCATGTGTGGAACCTCAAAAGAAGCATGAGATTTATTGGAAACAACCCATGAAGGAACCAGCTCAGTAAAGAGGTCAAGGTTGCATCTCTTGACAACTCAATTTAAACACTTGAAAATAGAAGAGGATGAGACCTTTATGGAGTTTTTCGCAAAATTAAATATCATATGTAACTCCATGGGGGGACTTGGAGAGAAAATTTCAATATCTAAAATTTATAGGAAAATTCTGAGATCCTTACCGAAACGGTTCAATTCTAAAGTCACCACCATTGAAGAGTGTAGAAATATTGATGAAATGAAGGTAGATGAACTGGTGGGTTCCCTACAAACATTTGAACTACACTTTAAGATCTCCTCTAAAAGTAAGAAACTAGTCGTCCTCAAATCATCATATAAGCATTCATATAAACATAAAGAAATTTAATCAGAAAGTGTTAGTGATGATGTGGACGAAGAGGAATTAGCTAATACACTTAAGAAATTCCTCAAATTTACTAGTGGAAAGAGTTATGATAAGAAGGACAAGAAGGCAGACAAGTGTTGAGTGTTAAATATTGCATATTCTCCCTTATTTATATCTTGGTTTTATGAACATGATAATGCTTAATGGGTATATTTTATACATGTTTGTATTGCAAGGTGAATTTAAGAGCTTGGATTGAAAAGAATGTTAAAAGCATGGATTTGATGCTAAAGAATCACCAAGGCAAAGTATAGATCTTAGAAGACCAAGATTGAAGAATTTACATGCCAAAGATCCAAGGAAACTAGGTGAGGAATGAAAAGAATCGAAGATTTGAAGTGAAGAAAAAGAATTCGGATGAAATTCGACTAGCCCGAGTTCTGGATCGACTAGCCCGAGTTCTGGTTCAACTAGCACTACACCAAATTATCAATTCTGGAATGAAACATTATTTTGGTTCTGGAACGGCTTAACATTTTAAGCTGTTCCAAATTTGGAACCATACCACAACAACAAAAAGTATAAAATAATATTTTCACACCTACATGTGGAGGTTTCTAGCCTTAAACTCTCTCTCCTATTCCCTCACCCCCCCTCTCTCTCTCTCTCTCCATTTCTCCCGATTTCTCTTCCGCTCCCTCACTCTCTCCCTCTCAATCTCTATCCCCCTCTCTCTCCCACTCCCTCACGCCTGATTTCCCTCTCTCTCTCTCTCTCTCTCTCTCTCTCTCTCTCTCTCGCTCCCTCACTCCAGATCTTCCTCCCTCTTGATTTGTGAGACCCATATCCTAGTTCGTACTGTTCCGTCGACTCCCGCGATCCTTCCCAACAAATCCCCATAACCTGCGACGTAGAATCGATATTTGCGTGTGACCCTAAGTCGTATTCCATAGATTTGAGTCGGCTTAATCTGAGACTTGTACCATTACGACCGCATCGTCACTGCGGTTCCAACGCCGCGTCTTGCGTACCTATTTGATGCCCTGGCAGGGAGATGTGGGCCAATGTTCAGTTCGAAGAAAAACACTGCGCATTTGCAATCCCAAGAGATTTTCTATAACATGTTCCATCAATCAATTAATCAATTACCTTATGTCAAGTACACACACCCATGCTTTCTTTCTCCACAAGTCAAGCAACCACTAAGTCAACCCATCTCTCACCTCACCCATCACTCACCTCACCCATTACTCACATCCATCACTCTCTCTCATTACAACCCTCTCTCTCTCTCTCTCTCTCTCTTTCTCTTCACACATTTTCCAAGCACCAAAGAAGTGCACGTTCGTGCATTCCAAGTGTGAGAAAAAGTTATTTTTGTGTGGCCCATTCCCATCCCAAAATCCTTCATCCTAACCATCCATTTCTCATCCTCTCCATCAAAGTGAAGCATAAGGAGATTGACTTTCCAACGGACCAAGAAGATCGCATGGTGGGTGCTCTATTAGGCCTAGATTTTCTTTTTTTGATGAAGGGCTAAGTGAGGCCTATCGATTGATGGTATGGATCTCACTTTAAACCCTAGGTGTGGCCGATGGCCCACCTTGATTCTCAAGATCATTCTATGATGGGGCCATTCTCCATGGACCCCATCATGATGTTTATTTTCCTTGCATGAAAAGAGGTCATCTAGATCGTCCATTTTGGATGGAGAAGGAATCTCCACCGTTGATCTTTGATTTGGTGGGCCCACATGTATCGGGACCCACTTGATGTATGAATGCTTGCAAGGGAGGACTCATAGTGGCGGAGCCCTCCATCACCCGTGTCCCACTCTCTTTCTCTCTCTCTTTCATTTTTTTGTGGTTGTATGTGATTGATCTGGCCGTGTGGCCCACCCGGATGGACCCCACCCTAAGCCATGTATTTTATCCCAGTCATCTATAGGTGGGGCCCACTTTATAAGTGTTGTGTCCACCCCATCCATCACTTGGTGGCCCACGTGGGCAGCCCACCTAAAATACACAACCGTCCAGCGTCCAGGGACACTGGACGTTGAAAGGAAAACACAAATATTAGCCTTAGTTCAAGGCTATTTGGGTGGGCCACTTCTATAGGCCCCACCTTGATGAATGGATTCAATCCACGCCGTCCATCCTATTTACCAGCTCATTTTAGTCGTTGAGCCGAAAAATGAAACTGATCCAACTTTCTGGTGGGCCATACCTTAGCAAATAGTGATTTTCACCGTTTAAAGTCACTTGAATCTTTCTACACGCCAAAACATAACTAATATTGGGCTTGATGGATTGGTTATAAACTATGGGAACCAGTGGGCAGGGTAGATTTGCCTGATGCGGGCCCCACACGTGAAAAACCATGATATTTCAAGAGAAAAAAATAAAAAAAAATAAAGGCAGCAGATGCTGCTGCTGGCGGGCGGACGACAGGGACCCACGACCCCCCAGCCATGGGCCCCACCATGATGTGTGTATGACATCCAACCGTTCATTAGGTGGGCCTCTGCTTGAAGTGGGCCCCCTCCAAAAATCAGCCACATCCAAAGCTCAGGTGGCCCACATCAGAGGAAACTGTGGGATTGAACGTCTGCCCTTGAAACTATTTTCTGGGCCACAGAAGTTTTGGATTAAGATGAAATTTGTTTTTCCTATTCAGCCAGGTCCGTGCGACCTTATCAACGGTTGGATGGCCTATAAACATTATGGTGGGCCCCACGTGGGACCCACAATGATACATGTGTTTTATTCCCACCGTCCAGGCGGACGGTGGAGCCCACAGTGTTGTATGTGTTTTATTCCCATCGTTCGCATGGTGGAGCCCACAGTGTTGTATGTGTTCTATTTACATCGTCCACTGCTGTGGACGGTGGAACCCATCTAGATGTATGTGTTTTATTAATGCCGTCCAGCTACTGGATGGCTAGTGGACCCCACCAAAATGTGTGTTTTATATATGCGGTCCAGCCATTTTAGCTGTCTGTTGGACTGGCAGGGGGACCCCACCATGCTGTATATGTTTCATCCATGCCATCCATTTATATGGGGCCCACCCCATGTGTGGACTGCACCTGTGATATATATATATATGTATGTATATATATATATATATATTTATATATGTATATATATATATATTATATTGCATATATTATATATATTGTATATATCATTATATATAATATATTCATGATGGTGGGCCTTCATGTGGACCCCCACCATGATGCATGTGTTGCATCCAATCTATCCAACCATTTTAAAAGTTTGTTTTAGGGCTTGAGGCTAAAAATAAGACAGATCTATAGTTCAAGTGGACCCCACCTTGGTATATGTATGGGGCCCATCTTGATTTATTTGTGGTCGTCCGTTGAGACCACCTTGGTATATATATAAGGCCCAAGTGATTAGGCCCACTTGTCATATTTATGGCCTGTTGTTGAGGCCCACCTTGATGTGTATTAGGTCGTTATTGAGGCCACCTTGATATGAATGTAAGGCCCATGTTATGAGGCCCATTGTGATGTATTCAAAGGCCCATAGGATATGGCCCATTACAATGTACATAAGGCCCATTGATGTGGCCCATTTGATGTATAAGGGCCCATGGGTTGAGGCCCATTATGATGTAAAAGGGCCCATGGGTTGAGACCATTGTGATGTATTTGGAGCCCATGGGTAGAGGCCCATTGTGATATATTTTCGGTCCATTTGTTAAGGCCCAATGTGATGTATATGAGGCCTATGTGATGAGGCCCATTATGATGTATTTGAGGGCTAGGTGATGGAGCCCATTGTGATGTATGTTAGGCCCATGTGAAAGGCCCACCGTGATGTGTATTAGGACCATATGATGCGGCCCATAGTGATGTGTATGTAGCCCTTGTACGAGGCCCAAAGTGATGTATGTTGGCCCATATGAGGAGGCCGATGTGACAAAAATGAGGCCCATCGTGATTGTATGTGAGGCTGTGGGCCCACCATATGTTTGGCCCTATGTAGGTTATTCCTTGGGAGTAATGTTAGTTAGATGTCCACATTGACGGGCAATGATGGTTGAATGTCCACATTGTAACCTTAACTTAGGCCTTGTTAGGCCCAATTATCGATACCGATTGTCATGGCCAATTGCCGATTAGCGATCGAGGCTGATTATCGTGACCCATTGTCGATTCCAATTGTCATGACCGATTATCGACCCTAATTGTTGTGACCGACTGCCGATTCTAATGATCGATCAATTTCAATTGTCGTGACCGATTACCGACCCAGATTGACGTGATCGATTTACCGATTATGATTACTGATCGATTCTGATTGTTGTAACCGACTGCCGTTTCTAATTATCTATCGATTTCGATTATCGTGACCGATTATCGACCCTGATTGACGTGACCGATTTGCCGATTCTGATTATCGATCGATTCTGATTGTCATGACCGATTGCCGATTCCAATTGACGTGACCGATTTGCCGATGCCAAGTTTCGAGGTCAATTCCGATTTGTTGAGGCCAATTGTATAGGCCAATTTCAATTGTCGAGGCCGATTTCGATTGCTAAGGCCGATTGTCGAGACCTATATGATGTATATGCGACCCGTAGTTGAAGACCATTGTGATGGGTAATCGGCCTGTGTGATGTGTATGCAACCCATGTTTAAGGCCTAATATGATGAATAAGAGGTCTATGTGATGGGGCCCATTGTGAGGTATTCGTGGCCTATGGGCAAGGCCCATTGTGATATGTATGAGGCCCATGAGCAGGGCCCACCTGTTGTGTATATGTGACCCTTGAGTAAGGCCCATTGTGTTGTATATTAGGCTTTTGTGTGAGGCCGTGGGCCAATTATATGTTAGGATCTATAAGGGTTATTCCTCGGAGGCAATGTTGGTTAAATGTCCACATTATTAAGGTCGATTGTCGATGCCGGTTATTGAAACCGATTATGAGTATGTGACAGCATAGCATCATGATACATGCCCATACGCATCATCTGCATGTTTATTATGAGATGTGGTTGATCATTGCATATGTCATTGAGCATGTTGTTATGAGACTCCCTGATAGGCGGAGGTTATCTCACATGAGTGCATGGTATGCACAGGATTGATGCATGACTGGATTGTATGACTCATGCATCTTGCATTATGATTACTGTACGCCCTAACGACATCAGGGCCGTTGCCTCCACAGGCATATCGTGGATGGACAGAAGGAACACTGAAAATGTTTGGTTTTAGCATACGGGCGCCATAGATGTCCCTGGGTGAAAATTCCTAAACCTCCGTGGCCAGGAGACGCCTCAACGTCTAGATTGAGTGGATAGATGAGCGCCCGAGTGCCGAATACCAGGAGGCCGCGTCTCCTACTGTGTTATGGTCGGTTGGGAGGGGGTGTGGCCTTACCCGCCCAAGGGTAGGGGCATTGCTAGGCTGAGTTTGAGCAGCTCGTGAATGGGTCCGCTATCGATGTGCCGGGTAGATATTGGCTGACTACTGGCTAGGTGAATAGTGAGGTCTCTTTCACTTGCATGGTTGCGCGTCCAGTGGGCGGCGATTGCATGTAGAGTGTACTAGACCCCGGTGATGATCCCAGAGATGAACAATACTGATATGTGGACTTATTGAGTAGGAGTTGCATACTCATTCATTCATTCAATCACTATCCACTCGGGCTAGTGGTGCGCAACTATTTGTTACGTGTACCTTCGCAATGGTCAGGATTTCGGTTGGGGTGCGCAACTAACCTAAGATCAGGAGTTTACCACATTGAGTCTGACTATCCAAATTTAGGTATGAGACTGGTTTGGATAGAAGTCCCTTGTGATGGACCCCATAGCCTGCGATACTACGTACTATTATCCCGACTTCACACTCCAGCATGGTCATTCCATTCGCACCGCATATCGCATTACATCTGTAGCATATGGTATTTTAGGTTACTATGTTTATGCATTTATATGGCCTAGATACGACTGACGATATTTATGGACTCATCAGGATTTGCATATTGCATTGCATCATCGACATCTGATATTTGGCTTATTGTCTCCGCATTACATAGCTGATCTACATTGCTTCATCAGTATATGATATTGTTTTTATTATATTTCTGCATCGCATAGCCTGGATAAGGCTAATGGTATTTATGGGTATATCAATATGTTTTTGCATTATTCTTATATTGTATGATTTATGAGTTTGTCAATATTTCCGCTTACTCTGATTTCGCTGTTATTGCTTACTTAGCACTTACCTTGTGCACACACTTTCACCACCCACTAAACTTTCTATAAGCTTATGCAGGATAGATGCATGCAGGTGGCATTAGATTGCAGCAGCGTTGAGCATGGAGCATGCAGCGGTCTTCTGGAGCTTTGATTTTGACATATGTAATTCCTTTTCAGCATTGTATTCAAGTGATTATATTAGTGGATATGTGATGATGATGTTGCCATTGTGATTCGGTGAATTTTGTGGTTATGTTTATTACGAGATAAATGTACGTTAGAAATCCTCCTTGTAGGATCCCAGGATCGGAATCCGGCGTATGTACGTTGGGAGCCGAGAATGGGGTACTACAGAGGCTGTCAGTACCGGATTCGGCGATCGGGAATTTTGTGAGCCCGGTTTCCGAGTTTGGGGCATGACATGATCTTTCTCCCTCACTACAAGACAACATATCATAGCTGACACAAAATCCATATAAATTCAAAACAAAAAACCCTGCACGCACGGCATTGGATGTTGGATATGGCATGGCGTCGACACTGAGAAGTGAAGCATCTCTCTCTATCTCTATCTCTGTAGTAGATCTAGAAAGGTTGTTTTTGTTTTCTCTTTCATTATTATATATTTTTCGGCCCTAATTGCTTCTCTCTCTGTTTGTAATTTTTTGAGGAGAGGATTTCGTTTTAATTTGGGAAATCTAACATGGATTTTGTTTTTTTTTTTTGTTTTTCTTGATGACTTTGTTTCTTACTTGTGATTTCTGAGTGTTTTTATTGGAGGTTCTTTTCAAATCAGTAGATTTGGATGTGCTACTGTCTATATTTTTTTGCTTAGGTTCTTTTCAAATCTCCATGGGCTTGGCTTAAGCCCATTTGTGCAGACCAGGCTGTTGAATTTCTATGTGAAATACAAAGAGATTGCATGTGCACGTGGGGTGTTTGATGAAATTCCTGAGAGGATATTTATTGTAAATTTATATATTTTACCTTATTGTAAATATTTATTCGAGAGTGGATAACTACTGCCGATTTGACTATGGGCCCACCTGAGTGTATATGCAATCCAACTGTGACATCAAATTACTTCTTGAACACTAATCTTTTTAATTTTATCTGTTGCCTTAAGCCCACGGACTCCTTTTTTCACTTCTTCCTCCCATTTTTGGCTATTCATTCCTTTTTATTTTATCTTTTTATTATCCATTCTTTAACTACTTTTTTCTGCATATCGTTTTGGATGCAATCCAGAATATGGTAACTGGATAGGGGAGGATTAGAGTGGATGCTCACTTCTTCTTCTTCTTCTTTAATCTTCCTGCCCATCAACCACAGATTGCTCTCCACTACTCATTTACTCAACAACCTGAAAGTTGAATAATGCAACCCTTGTAGAGCATGATTGCAGTTGAGGATTCATCTGTCTTCTAGAGAAAGCTTATGATATTACAAGAAGTTTAGAAGAACCTATGTTGTAATTGTTGCTTGAAATCGGAAAATTGTTGCCAAATTGGATGGGTTTGTGTTTTCAGTGAAGCTGTTTTGGTGACATCAGAAACGATTATTTTGAACCATATATTTGATGGAAATTTGATATTTCTCCGAATTACAATGATTTTCAGAATGCAACAAGATTTCTCTAGATGATCTCAAAATGATATTGGCCAACACAGATTTCTCAAAATCAGGTTAGATTTCTTACCAATTCTACAATTATAATTGCACTGTTCTTTTTTTGTGGGAACTTGCTGCTCAGCCTTGGGATGTTTACATCTGAACTGCAAGAACATGATGCCAGCACCACTTCAATTAGTTATTATTACTAATTTCATTGTTCTTAGTATTGCTTATTCCAAGAAGAAAGCTGGGGAGTCTTCCTACTTTAGAGGGCGTTTGGCTGCCACCTAGTATTGGTTGGCAGGGTGCGAAATCATTCTTAATCATATTGATGATGTTTGGGGCTGCATGGAAAATGGAAGCAGCATTTGACGGGCTACAGTTTTCCTGGTTTTCGTGTCCCAAAACACTATTGAGTTGAGAACAGGAGGAATCCCTTTGCATCTCAGCTATGGCTGTGGGAACTGGTAACACCCATCTACCCTTCCGGCCAAACTGCCTTCAAATGCAGTCCTGTCAGTGGGTACCCAGACTCGCAGGTATTCGATGGACCCTACCCAATTTTAATGCACTTTACCAACTATGATTGTTCAATGTAGTTGTGCATCCTGTCATTTTACCAACTATGATTGTTCAATGTAGAAACGCAGGTTTTGAGGCTTGTTTTCATATACTTTTGCAACCTTTCAATAAAAAAAATCTGTAGAACAGTAGGTTTTGAGGCTTGTTTATGTGATCTATTGGGCTTAGCCAAAGGTCTTTACAATTGGCCTTAGTTTTGCAAGGTTTCTTTTATTTCTATATCAAAGTGACAATTTTGGAAATAGCACAAATAGAGGAAATGAGTGGGCATCCTTCAAATACAAATGGCAAGTGAGCTTACCTCATCAAATAGAAGAAATGAACACAAATGGCCACAATTTTCTATAATTCTGTTTTTTTTTTTTTTTCCCTCATTCTTGCTATTTCTGGTGCAAGGTGTCGACCCAAGAATCAAGGTGGAGGTTTGGGTAAGAGTAAGATTTTCACTTGGGGCATCTTTAGTGTAACCTAACTGTTCAGATCTTGCAATTTTTAAAAATGAAATCTTGTTTATAGCCTTTTCTAATATCTTTAGTAAATGCCTCTCATCTTATATATTTTTTAGGCATGTAATTATCTTTCTATAATAAGTAATAACAAATCATATGTGAATTCATGATCTAGTCACTTGATACAGGCATCAAACTTTTGACATCACTAATCTAGTCGCTTGGAGAAGTGTAGCAGCCTCTGCAAATTTGGGAATCTTGTAGTCCAGCTGTTGCAGAGAATTCTATTAAGCTATTTCCACCATGGTCTTTAATGCAACCACCCACCCCGAGAAACGGGCAAACATCAAAATCCAACACGCTGCAAACATAAAAAAATTGTTTTGATGTCCATTTATTGTTTGCCAATGTGGATTTTGACATGTACGCCCAACATGACAATTTTTAGATGTATGGAGTGTTGTTCAAGCACAAGTTTTATATTGGGTCATTGCTCCATTTTACTGATCTTTAACATTCAATCCACATGTTTCTTCTTCATTATGTTTTACACAGCTGGGATTGCTTTGTCATAATTCATGATGTTGTTGGTTTTCATTTGTTGCAGGTCATGTGTCCTACATGCCTTTGCACGGGGATGGCAATGGCAAGCGAGCATGATCCTCGAATTGACCCCTTCGATTAGAGGTGCATTGCATCATTGCCTCTTGCCATCAGCTGAAAAATGAAAATGTCCTGTTAGTTGCATCTTCAAGCTGGCTGTAAGTGTTCCTGTACATAACTTATGGTGTACCTGAAAGAGTCATGTCTTTGCATATCTAGCATGCACTGATTAATGTGACTTAGATGTCTTTCCTCATTCTTGCTATCTCCAGTACAACCCCACCACCAAATTCCTTACCAAGTAACTATTTGTAGATGAAAAGAACTAAAAGCTTCAAGGTATATTTGCTAGCATGAGAAATAGGTTGGCATTTACTAGGCTGAAATTTTACATGATAGAAGAAACAGTACCACTTACTAGAATGAGAAATTTGATGTGATAGTTTGGCATTCCTGCCTTATCTGCCATAAAAGCGTGTAATACATATAGGTAGTTTATTTACCTTGTTCATGCAACCTTGTATTCTATATTCTGTAGTTAATAGTATACATGGTCATTAAATTTCATTTTCTCTTCATTTTTATTTTTCTTCAAGAAAAATGAAAAAGAAAAGAAAGAAAAGAAATGCATCATCTCATGCAAGTCTTGCTGAACTCAATCAGCCAACCTGGTTTTTGGTTGGGGCATGTAAGTATCTGACATCAGATACTTGGATGTAATTGACTTGGATACAATCTACTAACTTCATGCATTCCGAAGTTCAACTGTGATAATGGCTTGAGTTGCCAATGGGTGCACTAGTGTCAAAATGGATGTAGTGAGGCATAGTCCAATGGAGTACATTACAAATGCCACATCTAAGCTGATTCAAGACAAATTTTAAGTGTTCAAGGTGCGGATTTTGGAGCTATGCATCAAGCTGGAAAATTAATTCATGACAAGAATATGTTGAACTTCTAATGATAGGTTTTAGACCTTACAATTTATGTCCTTCATCTGGCCATTTGGTAGTGTCAAAGAGCAGAATTGAAGGATTGTCCTCGACACAGCTTGAAGAAATCATAGCATTAAAGAAAGTCGTTGTCATGTTCCTTACATTTGATCATTTTTAAATACTTCAATACTGTTAGATACAAACAAACATGAGCCTCTGTTTTATGATGGGAGTTGAGAAAATTAGACCAACATTCCATACACCTTGAGATTATTGCAACAATCTACATGACAATCAACATGTAGTTTACACAGGCTAAAGGCAATGGTATATTGGCTTTCAAGGGCACAGAATAACCTACGGTTTCCCGGTCTTATTCCTTTCAAGTTACATTGCCTTGTTTGCCTCTGTAACTCAAAGACTCATGTTTAGCACCATTATTTCTGACATTCAATTTTGGTTAGGTTATCTTTTTCTGTATTGCATCCAAGCTTGTTTCCATAAGTGGCATGTCTCAAATGTTTTTGATTATCAGGCATCTACTTTCTGGATGCCTTTCTGTTTGAAGGACTTTATCCTTGAGCCCTTGTTTTCTCTTAAAGTCCATTTTTTAATTTTCAGCACTCTTGAACAAACGAATTTCCAGGCTTGCTAATTTTTATTTAGATACATGAAACAGTAGAGTTCCCCATTCCTTGTTTTGGTAGCAGAGATATTAGGGACAACTAAACTGTGTGGCACAATGAATTTCAATTCCTTGTTTCCCTTCTTTTGTAGCGACAGGGAATACATGATAGGTCGCTGGATTTGGGAGTCAGGAAGAAATTATTGTGTGATGAAGGTAAGATAGGGCATATGGTTTTTAAACTGCATATGATTGAGAGTATCAGTCTCCAATTCTTTTTATATCTTTATATTGGTAATAGGTATACTAATGCTTAGTAGGCATAGATAGTTAATGAAATCGAGAATGACTAATGCCATTTATCAAGAAATATTTGTTGCAGCAAGCTCTTATAGTTTTTCAGAAATGAACTGAACAAAAGGATATATGGAATAATCCTCAAAAAAGCAAACTTGTTACCTTTCAAGTACATTGGGCTTTGCCACCCCTTGCTGGATCTTCTTTGTGCCCACCAAATGGTAGGAAATAGACGGACATTTTATGGCAAAGGACTGCTCCATTAGTAGCCTCGCTCTCCATTCCTAGTTAATAAAAGCATATGAGCATGCTGAAAACCAAAATGATGAATAATGATAATGAGAAATGCTATGATTTGGCTGAGGTTTTGCACTGTATGTCTGGATTTTAAGCTTCTACAAGTCGATCCCATGATCTAAATTGTTAATCTGATGGGCCTAATTATGAATAGCTTATGAAATAAACCTTTTTTTTTTTTTTTTTTTAAAGATGAGAAAATTTACAAAGATCCCACACCTGGGACTATCATTTAGTGTTGTTTATGCAATAGACCTTTTCATGTTTTTTTTTTTTTTTTTTTTTTTTTTTTTTTTTTTTTTTGAAAGATGAGAAAATTTACAATGACCTCTGGAGTCTATGCTTTGGTTCTTAGGGTCTGATCCCTTTTTGGTTTTAGGAGATCAACTTTCACTATTGGTGGATTTCTGTAGAAATGATTGCCTTTGTGATTTTTTATGCTCATTTAATGGTTTTGGTTTTGAATCCTATTATGATAATTTTATTTCCATTATTTTTTATGCCAAGTGCTTAAAGACATTAGGAATGGAATCTTTAAAAAAAAAAGGCAACAGGAATGAAGACTTGTAATGATTCCACCTTTGGTATGGGTAGCAGTGAGTATTTAATGATTTAAAAGCTTTGTGCAGCAGTTGTGCTTGAAGGGAGGATTTTCTGATTTAAAAGCTTTGTGCAGCAGTTGTGCCTGAGTTTTAGAACTATGCTATCTAGTTGATCTTCCAAAATGGAGAAAATAAAGGACAGTGGTGATAGTGCATTACCTGTCCCTTCACTTCTCTAAGAATCCCTGAAGTGAGTGACTCCTTGCAATCAAAAGTTCTGCAAAAATAAAGAAAAATGATAATATATATGATGGAGCAGTGACTAACAGGTGACGATGATGACAAATGAGTATTTAATGAAGCTTTTGGATTTAAAAATTTTACCAGCTTGTAGCTTGCTAAGTGGATTGTTTTGATTTGGAAGAACTTGGGGCTGTGCGTATAAAGGGACGAATAATGGGGTATGCTGCTATTAAAAACTTCTAGTTCACTTCAAAATATTGAAAAAGAAGAAAAGAAAATGGGATATCCTTTCCAGGGGGATACCAAACTTGCTGTAAACTTGCTTTACTTCTATAGATTGTTATTTGGGTGCTGTAATCATTATGTTTTCTTCTTTTTCCCCCATATTTTTGTTATTATTCTTTAATTACTTATGTTTATTTGATTGTTCATTTTGTTACAGATAGCTAAAGGCGCAAAGATATTTAGTGTTGCAATAGCTATCACCATTGATAGTCAACAAACTGGGAAAGATGGTGAAGAAAAGCTGAAAATGCATACACACTCTTACTGCTGCTTAGATTATGCTTAGGTTTGTCTTGGATCGGTTGGTTTATTTATTCAGGATGAAGTGGAAGTTTGTTTACTGAAATAAATGGTCTTTCTCCTTTAGCTTACTCCATTGAGAAACAAATTCGATGGTGGATGATACAAGTCAAATTGGGTGTGGCTAGTCCTGCTCTATTTGCGTTGCGGCTAACAGTGGGGTGTGTGTACTAACGTGCTAACCAAAAAAAAGAAGTCCTGCTCTATTTATTGTTGCCTCTTATTATTTATATCTTGAAAGGATATTGTCCTGGTTTCTCACCTTCCATGAAGTTGTTGTCGCTGATGTCAAATGTTTTAGAATTTTACTTTTTGGATGCCAGTTTGGACTCTGCCCTGCGTATTTCATTCTGATGAGATTCTCTCCTTTTTGGCAGTCGAAAACAGTTAATGTGGTCATCAATTTCACCGACCCATCAATGGTTGATGACAATGTGAAATAGGTTGGTTTTGTTTAGAACTTAAAACTTGAACTTGTCATGTGGCATGTTATTAACATATACTCACAGAGATAGGAATTTCCTGAATAATCCACCATTCAATATACATTGTGCTATGTAGTTGTTTAATTCGGTGACTTCCAATCGCGGGAATTTCCTGTGTCTTGAATTACATTGATTTTTTCTCTATTTTTCTTATTTTATTATATTGCAATATGTCAATTGATGTCATTTCAACGTTGATACGATTGTGGCCCACAACATAGAATAAGAAATCCCATTTGATATCTTCTATCAATTTAACAAAAGCCCTAAAAATAACAAAACCCTAAAAATCCAAAATCATAAATCATAGTTTCAATAAAAACCCAAATGGCAAAATCCACAACAGTGAGTAGTTCTGTGTATTGGTGATTCGGGTTACACTTTTCTAATGTTTTGGGCAATCTTTATGCAACACAATGAGGATAGTGTGAGTTTTGATTGCAATGGAGCCTTTGGACATGAGGATCCGAATTCACAAGCAAGCTTGGAAGATCTTTGTCGCTCACATCTTGTAAAGACAAGTTTCCTAGGATACTTTTTACATTCATTTTATGTGCATTACACTATCTGTCATTATGTTCTATTGTGGAAGCCATTGATTCGTGTTTCTACATGAAATTCAAGTTGTCCTAGTGATCCAAGAAGGTATACGATATCATACAGCTTAGTTTTGAAAGCTGCAAACAGAGAAACAATTAGATATGCTTCACCTCAATGTGTAATTGGATTAGAGTTAGCAATATCTAGTCAAGAACTTAATAGAACGATAGAATTTAGTGCTAGGGTCATGATAACCAAAAGTTTGGTCATTCTTGTATTTGGTGAGCCATTTCCCCCCATTTCCTAATGTGTTAACAATGATATAGCTGAAGCCATGCGAGCTATCAACTTTAACATCATTTGATATAGTATTTGATTTTTTCCTCCATTTCCTAATGTGACAATGCAAAAATAGGTCAGCCCCGATCTTTATGGAGATAATAACACAAGGCTCTTTACTTATTAGACTGTAAGTTTATACTTCTTTCATTTTTAAAAATCTTTTATTGCCCTTTATTATGATTCATGTTTCCTTTACAAGTGATGAGCTCTCTTAAATGACATAGGACAATTCTCAGCTGCTCCTTTTCAGACCTGGCCTTATACTTTAGACTTCGAGATTTAAAGTGAGCAATTGACATTCTTGCATAATGGTCATGCAATGCAAGCAACATTTTCTTGAAAAAGCTATTCTAAAAATGTTTATTTGTAATTATACTCTTCTGTCAACTAATTTTGATTGGAATTATATTGAGGGAAGTTTTAGGAAAGGGCAACACACACACAGAGGATTCCCATATTATATTTTTATGGCATATTTCATAGGTAAAGGTTTTTTTATTATTTATTATTATTTTATTGTTTTATTATTATTTTATTATTATTTTTTTAAGTTGTTGCGTACTGCTTGCTGCTACTCTGTTTTGATATTTGCTAATTTGGTTGCTTCTTTCTTATCCAAGTACAATTACAGGATTGGGGCGGATGCTCTAAATATTAAATTGTGAAAATTGTCCAACAGGCATTAATTACAATTCAGTGTGTTCATTTTAAAATCCTTTCCATTAGTATCACAATTTGGGCTATACACCTAGAAGAGGAGCTTGAAGCAAATGAAAGAAATCTTGCGGAAAAGCTTGAGTATCAAATTCGAATAGAAAATGAGGCTAAACAGAAATGCCTCACAGACAAATCTTTGGGTTCCTCAGTGGGCTTTCATATAGGATCTGTTGAGAGGATTGCAGTCCCTGGTAAATCTTCTACCAATGCCACCATGAGGACAGGCTTATGTTTGGTGTTTGTGCATTAAGATGGATGCTTATGTCTGAAATGTCTTTCCAAGTCCATCGAACCAAGGAATTTCGGAGGATGGTCTTTCACCGAGTGGAAGGCAAGCTCATACCAGTGATGGACATTCTCAAACCATATCTGAGAGAGAAAACCATGAAGCCAGCCTTTCTCAAATTGAAGGTTGCTTCAAAGAGCAAACTCATCCATGGGGTAAGGATTATTTTCATGTTGGCTGCAGTATGGCTGAATTCTTGTGTTTGTTTACTTGGATCAATCAGTACTAAGAGTTTGAATTGCTTCTGAAACATGGAACTAACATTATAATCATATACTTTGAAAATTAGTCGATCCACATCTAGAAGATAATGAATTTCTGCAATTCTAATTCTCTGATTTTATTGTTCATGTGCTCATGAAGGCTAGGCTTAAGTGAATGTGTCTGGCTGAGGTGGGTAGATGAAGAAGAACAAATTTTGTTTTCGGGTTGTTTTATTAACTGGAAAATCTGACTTATCCCAAAGGAAGTGGGAATGGATATGTGATTTGTTTCAGTGAATTGTATCTGAAATCTGAACAGTGATGGCCCCAAGGGTCAGGCTAGTCCTGCTATTTTTGGTGATTTGTATAGCGCTCCATGGTTCTACTGTAGCGGAACCTGAGAAGGAAGTCAATTGTAACGATATTTCCTTATATTACAATGTGGAAGTGGCCTTCAAGTTGCAGTTATGTTCCTTCCAACCTAAAAGGTATTGCTATTGCAATTTGGTGCTCTGCCCCTTAATGTGAATGCTATAGAAGTAGAATTTGACCATTTCTTTTTTATTTGATTAGCTATTGCAATTTGGTTTGGTAGCACATCCATACACATCTATGACCTTCATGGCATAAATCTAAATTGATTTTCTTGTACATTTGTCTCATGCTTTAACCTTTTGCTTGATGACTCTCTCCAAACATTTGTAATATTATAATTGCAGGATTGTAGTTGTAGCAAGTGTTTGCCATTTGTTGGGAGAATCCTATGAAGTTGCTTGGGTGTGTATAACAAAAGGCATCCAGCGTGAAGACTGATGGGAAAGAGATTGAAGAAACCCTATCACCTATTTTTGTAAATGTTTTCGTAATGGAAATTTCAAGATTGTAGAAATTGGATATGAAAATTAATTTCTGATGTGGAACAACATCAACTGTTAAAAGTATAAGATGCACAAAGGATAGTCTTTGTTCTTATGATTGAAAATCAACAAAAAACAGAGTCAAGAATAGAAAACGATACCAGAATTAACTGGGATCTGTGTTCTGGGCAACATATTATTGAATTCAGGTAAATTTGAGAAAATGTTGATGATATCATTGTGACAAGGGAGCCTAGACAGAGGGAAAGAACAATTAATAAATGATCACACATCATGGGAATCTGAAGGAAAAAAACTCAAGTCTGTGAAGATTTATACAAATATATGTTCAGTCTCTCTACTTAGCAAATCAACCATGAAAGAACTGATTACAAGAATATCTCATTTGCCTTGATTGAGATCTGCATTGAGAATATGTTATTAGCACAAAAACTATCAGGACATGAGAGAGGTCTTAATTCTCAGCCGATAAAATTCTCAGGTTCTTGCTTTTGTAATCTCAGAGGCAAAGGAGTCATGCCTTCAGTTGAAAAGGAAGGCGATGACTCATTAGTGTTAAGTGAAACTTCTGACAATTCAACATATTTACAGGACACATATTGGTATCTAGAGAGCCTCTCTGAATTCAAGCAATTAATTTTAAACCACTTCATCAAATTATTAAAAGAAAGATCTTGGAAAATTCATTAAGAGCAAAATGTAACAGTAAAGGCATCGATAAAAAAGTTACTGAAAAGGCATTTGACTTATGATGAACTCTTCTGGGCTATCATCAGTACATGTACGCAGTGACCAAATAGATAATATACAACAAATTTAACATTGATTGCAGCAACCAATATCAACTGCAGGAAGATGAGGACCCTACCCTATTTGTCGTTATATCTATGTAAGCATGTTTGGACCTAAAGAACACTCGTGTATTCTGGTAAACACACACACTTGCATATGTGCAACCCCATTTTTATTAAAATCCTTTGTGACCGATATGCTGACTCATGCTGACTCATGCATCATGGCTGAAAATGGGAATGATTGATGTCTTTTCCTGGAATCTTTGAGGCATCTGCTATGTTCAAAGGACACGATCAAACTACGCTTACTTTGTTAATGCAGTGGATTAAAATCAGCATGTTGTTAATTCTGTTTAGTGTTCAGCTGCCTCTTCTCTCTCTCTCTCTCTCTCTATATATATATATATATATATATATATATATTTGGAAATGCTATTTATAATAGTGCCTTATCATTTTCTTGAAGGTATTGTATGGAGATCCCGTGACACGCATTGATGTCCAAACATAGACTCTAACTACATCTTCAAGCAACCATCATAAGTATGGATCCCTTATAATTGCTACAGGATGTACAACTGCAAGGTATTCTAACTACTTTGGTTAATGATTATTAGATGTTCCTGGCTAACATGCTAATTGTTATATTTTTAGTATCAGAGAAGACATGAGAAGAAGGTAGGGAAAGAACAATGAGAGAACTTGAGATTCTCTCTCACTTAATCATTTATCTATAAGAGTGGGGAGATATGAACAGTTACATGGATATAATAATAGCTTTAAAAAAGGGTGCTCAGCAGGAGTACCAAAGTGCACATATGACTTGATATATTTCTCAAATGAGGAACAACTTTAATGTGGTGATGGTGGTCATGTGATGAACCTATGGGAATTTTGTTTCTCTATAGCTGTTTTTCTTTGGATAAGTCTCTATTTTGATGGAATGCAATAAACTTCTGTTAATTAATTTCCCTTGACCCTAAATTTCGTGTGTTTATCAGGGTTTGAAATTGTTCCTAAAATTCTATCATAAAATCTAACTGTTGGTAACATTAAGAACGGTTTAAAACTGTTCCTAAATTTTTGTTCCTAAAATGTGACCGTTGGCACTAGAACGGTTTAAAACCGTTCCTAAAAGTCCGTTTCTAAAATTTGAAACGGTACCCAAAGCGGTTTTAAACCGTTCCTTTTTTTTTGCAATGCCTCATTTAGGAACGGTTTTAAACCGTTCCTAAAGTATTTAGGAACGGTTCAAAACCGTTCCAAAATTATGATTTTGGTGTAGTATAGCCCGAGAAACTTCGGCTCGAACTCTAGCAACATTATCTTTTAAATTCGAGTGAAATCCGACTGGTCGAAGATTCCTCTCGACTAGCCGAAGACAACTCTCGACTAGTTGAAGATTTCTCTTTACTAGTTAAAGGTTATGCAGATTGTGCGGACTATGTAAATTTGAGGCGATATTCAGACTTTTCCAACTCGGTGCAGAAGTTAAAGTTCCCCAACTATAAATAGGAGTTCGTAGGATGCTCCAAGGCATCTTCTAGGGTTCATGGAGTGGAGCAAAAGGGTGGAGACACCACTCGGGAGTTTTTCTTCTTTCTTATTTGGTCTTTATATTTTGTTTGAGAGTTTTTAGTTCAATCATATCTATGGTTGGCTAAACCTCTTAGCTAGGGCTAAGAGGTGAAGCTTGTAGTGTGATTATGATGTTTATTTTTCTTTGATTCTTGTTTATGTTGAACTTCATTTAATTCTAGTTTGATTGTAAGGAATATTCTCAATTTTGTATGGATTGTTGTGACTCAAATTATAATAGATGCTGCGATAGCTTTGAATATTTTTTTTTTCCTATTTGCGATTATGAGATTGGTAAATCCTGTTGTTCACCATTCTCCTGTGCATGGTAGGGTGATGGAATCCCTTCTAAATCCTCACAATTCTCCTCCATTGAGGCTAGTTCAATGAGAAGTTCAAAGATTTGATCATCTCTCCTTCCAATTGGATAAGATAGGATTCTGATTCCAGTTGTGTTTCTTGAATCAAGTAAGGTAGCATCTTAATTGCTACAGGTGAATCCTTGGCATCCTAGTTCCCACCTTTAAATTCATAAGTTTCAATTACATCATTCAAAATTACTCTCTCTACAATTTCATATTTAGGTTTAGATCTTCTTCTAGTTCTAGTTCTAGTTACTTTTAGAAACGTACAAGTTTAGTCCCTATGGATTCGACCTCGGTCTCACCGAGATTATTACTACATCGCGACCCTACACTTGGGGCTGTGAACAACAAGCATAAAGGAAAATCCACAAAACCATCTAAAAAGGTCCAATGTTACAACTGTGGATATTATGAACATATTGCCCCTGATTGCCCTTACAAAAAAAATAAAATCTAAATACAAGGCAATGGCGGCAACATGGGATGATACAGAGGAATCCGAATCCACTTCAGATGACTCCTCTAATATGAAAGATAAAAGTCAAATGTATATCAGAGGACCATGCCTCCTAAATCTTATTGGCACATCACATCATCCCTACCAAGGAATTTGGGAGACCATAACACCACAAGGAAGTGATCTTAGAGGTCCATTTAAGCTAAATTTGTATATCAGAGGACCATGCCTCCTAAATCTGTTTCTTGTAAATTTCTTTGTTTTAGGGATATTTTGGTTCAACCGAACTTACCTTCGGTCGGACCGAAATCGAGCTGAGCTAAACATTTGAATCTATTTTTGAAAATTTTTGTGCTCCAGAAGATTTCCGTCCGACCGAAATTGAGCCATGCTTGGTTATTATTATTATTATTATTATTTTAAAAAAAGAACCTTCACTGCATTGTTTCTGTTTGCACTGTCTCTTCTTCTTTTCTTACCTAAGTTCGGCTGGAGGGCTACTCGATCGAAATCGGCCAAATCCAAGGTATTTCCTAGTTCTATTCTCCAAATCCTAAATACTATCACACGTTTTTCTTAGGATTGCTTTTTCCATGCTAGGGTTTTCCTTTCCATCTCTTTAAAATGGGGAATCCAGAGCCGTCTCCTCTCAGAGAAAGCCAGACCAAGAAAAAACATGATATTGGCGAATCATCTGGGACTAGGCAGAAACTGTGTGCCCCAAAATGAGGGCAGACCTCATGTTAAACCCTTGGACCTACACCCTCCTCAAACCCTAGCTCGTCCAGACCAATACCACTGAAACCCATTGCAGCCAGATTCTTGAAAAGAAAGATTGTTTGTGAAAGGAGTGTGGATTTGGGTTGTCTTGAAAGGTTTATTGTCCAGGACATTTTTTCTGAAAGGACGAGTTATAGATGTCCTAGAGGGGGGGTGAATTGGACAATGCCAAATATTTCGATTCAATGCGGAATAATAAATCAAATAAACTTAATTACTTAAAGTATTGAATTCTTAATATCAAATAGTTCGTAGGACAACCTTCACCTAAAGGATTTAGGCAGGACAACCTTATCTCATGACATCTTTGAAATTAAAATATCAAACTATAACAAGAACAAATGAAGCATAAGATAGACATAAATAATAAAAACCAATCACCACAATGCACAAAAGAATTATAGTGGTTCAGTGCCTAAACGCAACCTACTCCACTCCCAAAATTACTACTCTCACAATTTTGGCTTTCACTATCTCAAGGTCTTCCCAGGGTCACCTTAACAACCTGATACAGTTATTGTGATTTTCACGGGCTATCATAATTAAACCTACTTTGTGATTTTTACGGGATCACCACAAACAAACCCGCTGAGATTTCTAGGCTATCTCAGGAAATTCCAAACTAAAATAAATATAAAGACAATACTTATCTTCGATTGGCGAGTTGAAGTCATAGCTGTTACTTGAATGTAGAGATCTTCTTCTTGGAATGTAAATGAAGTCTTTGTATAAGTTCAACCCAAAAAGAAATGAAGGGATCTAATGTATTTTCAATAAAATGAATGATACCCTAATGCTACAAATTCGATTCTCTATTTCTCAAGTAGAGTATGGATTACTATATTAAAACAGTTTAAACTAACTTGAGAGAGAGAATAGAATTAGCTAAAACAAATATAAAAATTATAGTGCAAATAGCTTAATGAGGCTGGGACTTTTACTCTTTTCAACACGAGATAGATCTATGAATTTTCGTGCTTTGAAGAATAAGAGAGAGCCAATATTTATAGCCAAAGATTCTTGAAGTTTGGCTGGCCCGAGGGTCGGTTCGACTAGCCGGATTCCAAAGATTATGTTCCAATGGAACTCGGATTCCATGAGATAAAATCTTTCAAAAACTCGGCTAGTCCAAACCTAAGTTCAACTAACCTAATATGCCTTAAATCCAAAATTGTGTCGTTGATGGAAACTTGACCGAACTCACCTCGGGCTGGCCGAACAGGCCGTGAAAAAATCTTTTCAAATCTACCTTTTTTCTCGAATAATGTAGAGTTGGACGAAGTCAGGCTGGCCGAACCAAATGTCGGGCTGGCATAACTTGAGTGTATTTTACATAAAATATGATCATTATTATGCATGTGTGAAATACACCTAACCTATGGTCAATCTAAGGTTATGTCACCTGATGGTTAACTCATATGAAGTGTTCCGATCTTCGAACCATGAATGATCTTGACTTGAGATGTTGAGTCTTCTTTTCAAATGCTTGATCAAGTTGATAGCTTGTCTTCCATAGAGCTTGCAATCCTTATAAGATTACGAAATTTAACAAACTAGTATGTGCTTGAGTATGAGCACTTACAATCTCCCCCTTTGTCAAATTCATGACAAAACTCACTCATATAATTGTACAACTCATCACAACATATTACAACATCTCAATAACACATCATATACATAACATTTGAGTCATCACAAGGGATAGCTTCAATCTTGTTACTCCCCCTAAGATCATGCATACGAAAACTCCCCTTGAGCACTTAGTCACATCTATCACATGTTGCGAAAAAAAATATAATTCGATAGACTGTGCATGCAAATGTAAATGTGTGTGCTCATAAATATGAGAGAGATTGGTTCATGATAATCATATCCATCCATAATTATATAATTCTCCCCCTTTTTGTCAAAAGTTGACAAAAGAAGACATATAAATGAAGCATTAGAGAATATTTATCAAGGATAGGAGCAACAAACATAAGGATAAAAATGTATTAAACATTAACCATAACATATTATCCAAATGTATGAGAAGAAAGAGTAATCGTCATGATGCAAAATAATTCAAAAGAGAATTTAAGCTATTACAGACCATAATTTAAAAATTGAGATATCATTCAGATGGAAAGATGAAAGAAGCCTAATTGAAATAAGTTGCGTAAGCAATATCAATAAAATATGCTAATAATGTGAATTATTAAAAATTATTCAAATTGAGTAGGCATCTCAGGATAAATGTTTTTTAGGCTCTTTCTTAGCCAAAGTCCAACTTTCATCACCTAGTGTGTCATTTACGTTGACCAGTTCTATTTGGGAAGTAAAGCAAATATAATTATAAATATTTTCCAATCGTCTTCTGGTTTGAACACCAGAAAGAGGGTTATCAAGTATTTGATTCATTTGATGGTCTTTTACCAACCTTGACTCAATAGAATCTGATTTGGATGATGTTTCACTTTGATTAATCATAATAATATCATCATCATCAACAACTATAACGTTTATAGATTCTTAAATCATCCCAGTTCTTTTATTTAGGACACGATATGCTCTACGTTTTACAACATACCCCAAAAATATGCCCTCATCACTTTTTGCTTCAAAATTTCTCAAATGTTCCTGATCTCGTAAGATGAAGCATTTTCTTCCAAAAGTACGTAAATATTTTACTGAAGGTTTTTTGTTAAACTAGAGTTCATAAGCCATTTTATTTTCACCTGCGCTTACATATTTTGTTAAACCAGAGTTCATAAGCTGTTTTATTTTCACCTGCGCTTACATATATTCAATTAATAATATAACAAGCAGTATTAACAGCTTCAGCCCACAATTTTTTCTATAATTTTTTTATTGTTAAGCATAATAGTCCCCATTTCTTGTAAAACTCTATTTTTCCTTTCAGCTATACCATTTTGTTGATGAATTTTAGGAGCAGAGAATTCATGTAATATTCCATGGTCATTACAGAACTTCTCAAAATTGTTATTTTTAAATTTTATTCCATGATCACTTCTTATCTTCTTCATAGACAGTTCTTTTTCCATCTGGATGCGTTTAAATAACTTTTTGACTTTGTCAAAAGCATCTGACTTTTCATTTAAGAAGGCTACCCATGAATATCTAGTGTAGTCATCAACTACAACTAAAAAATATTTTTTACCGCCTCTACTCTCTATTCGAGTTGGTCTAATTAGGTCCACATGGAGTAATTCAAGGGGTCTAAATGTGGTTAAAGAGTTCACCTTCTTGGACTACTCCTGATTTGTTTGCCTATTTGACAGACACCACATACTTTCTTTTCCAATTTTTTAAACTTGGGTAAGCCTCGAAGGTGATCTTTCTTGCTTAGTTTATATAGATCTCTATAGTTCAAATTTGATGCCATAGTTCAATTTCGTTTGTTTGGACCATGTATCAAGAATGATTTAAAGAACATGATTCATCAATGATATAACAAATTTCAGAGGTTCTTTGACCATTTAATATTATACGACCTTAATTATTAATTATCTCACATTTGTGATCTGAAAATTTAACACTATGATTTTTATCACAGATTTGAGATATGCTTAGCAAATTATGTTTCAAACCTTCAACATATAAGACATCTTTAAAAACAGGAAGATTAGAAAGTTTTACATTACCTCTTCTGATGATTTTACAATTGCCATCTCCAAATGTTACTGATCTGCCATCAATTTGATTGATGTCTGATAGTATTGCCTTATCACCTGTCATATGTTTAGAGCATCCACTGTCGTGGTACCATCTTGAATGGCTACTTGCTTTGAATATTGTGTGGATGACAAGACACCTAGTTTTTGGAACCCATTTCAATATAGCTTTGGATTTAGGAGGATCTTTAATAACATGTTTTGTTTGAGAGTAAGATTTTTCTTTATTTTTACTTACTCTGTTAATTTTAGAGTTGGATTTCAAGAGCTCCTTAAGTAACTCCACTATCTTATCTGCTAGAGAAGGATTATAATTTTTTCTTTGATTTTTGTGATAGTTGAGCTTAGTTTTTAGATAAAAAAGTTTTTTGACAAGGTTTTTCATTCTTCTTTATTTCCTTTGTAATTTCTATTTTAGATTTTGAATATTCACCTTTAACAAATATATAAGAAAATTTTTTAGATTTTTCTAAGCGATTCTTAATATATCCCAAGCCAGATTTGTCGCTACTTCGATGAGATGAAGTTAGCAGCTTTTTAAGTCTCTGGTTACCTTGGGTGTATATCCAAGTCTCTTTAGAATTTTTAAGAGAAGCAACTTCTAATTTTAAATTATCACTTTCAGTTTTGAAATTTTGAATTTTAGAATTTTTTAGATTCAACTCTAGTTTAGTTTTCTTAAAACAATCAGAAAAATGAGATTTCTCCGAAACAAAATTTTCAAGTTCTAATTTTAAATCAACAAATTTATCTTTTTGATTTTTTAATTTTTCCGTAATCTTACAACTCTCTTTGTATAAGGCACCATAGGAAATTTAAAGATGTTCTTCATTTTCAATATCACTTCCTGGTGCTTCATAGTCAGAAGTTTCACCTTCACTTGTAGAAGTGATTCTAGCTATGGTCATGAAGGCCTTTTAATTATTCTCAATTTCTTGGTCTGATTCATCAATTTCTGAATTGGATTCAGATTCAGACGATTCATCCCAAGTGGTGATCATGCCTCTTCTTTTAAATTTATCCTTCTTAGAACATTTTACAGCTAGATGCCCAGATTCAGAACAGTTGAAGCTTGGGAGTCTTTAGATTTTGATTTTTAAAATTTGAATTTCCTTTTCTCTTGTCAATCGGTTTTTGAAAATCAGGTCTATTTTTATTTTTAAAAATTCTATAAAACTTTTTATCAAGTATAGTCATGTCATCCACATTTCCCTCATTATCTGAATTTGAGTCTTTGGATTTTGATTTTTAGGATTTAAGGGCTATGAACTTGTTCTTAGGAGCTTTGAAATTTAACTTATAGGTTTGTAGAGATCCAACTAATTCCTCCACCTTCACTGCATCGATATCCTTCAATTCTTATATCGTAGTGACTTTAGAATTGAACCTGTCAGGAAGTGATTGTAGTATTCTTGCACATACTTTGCTTTTAGGGACTTTTTCTTCAAGACCCCAAATGGAGTTAACAATGTCATTTAGTTTAGTAAAGAAGTCCATGATGATTCATTTTCTTCCATATGGATTTATTGAAACCTTATTGTAAGGATTTGAATCTTAGACTTTTTGACAATGTTAGTCCCTCTGTGTGTCATTTCGAGAATATCCCAAGCTTGTTTTGCTGTATCACAAGAGATGATTCTTTTAAATTTGTTTGGAGATAGAGCACAAGTAATAGCATCAAGTGCTTTTGCATTAACACTACTTTCGCTTTTCTGACCCGTAGTCCAAAGAGTATAAGCTATTTCTTTCATGGACTTGGTTCCATTTTCAGCCACTACTTCCTACATTGGAGGGACCCATTGGGTCATGGTGGCTTGCCATACACTTTCATCAATAGATTTGAGGAAAATCCTCATCCTTGCTTTCCAATAGAAATAGTTCGAGTCATCAAAGGGAGGTGGCCTGGAAATGGATAGACTATCGAAATTCGACATCCCAAATAGATCTGGATCTAGCTCTAAAAAGTTAATCCCAAAAAGAGCAACATCACTTTAATACCGCTTGAAAGGACAAGCTGTAGATGTCCTAGTTGGGGGGGGGGGGGGTGAATAGGACTATGTCAAATATTTCGATTTAATGCGGAATAATAAATTAAATAAACTCAATTGTGTAAAGTATTGAATTCTTGATATCAAATAGTTTGTAGGACAACCTTTACCTAAAAGATTTAGGTAGAAAAACCTTATTTCACGACGTCTTTGAAATCAAAATATTAAACTATAGCAAGAACAAATGAAGAACATGATAGGCATAAATAATAAAAAGCAATCACCACAATGCACAAAAGAATTATAGTGGTTCAGTGCCTAAACGCAATCTACTCCACTCCCAAAATTATCACTCTCGCAATTTTAACTTTCACTATCTCAAGGTTTTCCCAGGGTCACCTTAACAACCTGATGTAATTATTGTGATTTTCACGGGCTATCACAATTAAACCCACTTTGTGATTTTCATGAGATCACCACAAACAAACCCGTTGAGATTTTCAGGCTTTATAAGAAAAATCCAAACTGAAATAAATATAAAGACAGTATTTATCTCCGATTGGCGAGTCGAAGTCGTAGTTGTAGCTTGAATGTAGGGATCTTCTTGTTGGGATGTAAATGAAGTCTTTGTATGAGTTCAACCCAAAAAGAAAAAAAAGGGATCTAATGTATTTTTAATAAAATGAATGATATCCTAATGCTACAAATTCAATTATCTATTTCTCAAGTAGAGTATAGATTACTCTATTAAAATAGTTTAAACTAACTTGAGAGAGAGAATAGAATTAGCTAAAACAAATATAAAAATTACAGCGCAAATAGCTTAAAGAGGTTTGGAATTTCACTTTTTTGAACACAAGATAGATCTATGAATTTTCGTGCTTTGAAGAGTAAGAGAGAGCCTCTATTTATAGCCAAAGATTCTTGAAGTTTGGCTGGCCCGAGGGTCGGTTCGATTAGCCGGATTCTAAAGATTACTTTCCAAAGGAAGTCGGATTTCGCGGGGTAAAATCTTTCAAAAATTCGGTTATCCCAAAATCAAGTTCGGTTGGCCCAATATGTCTTAAATCTGAAATTATGTCGTTGCTGGAAAATTGACCGAACTAATCTCGGGCTGGCTGAACAGGCCGCGAAAAAATCTTTTCAGATCTACCTTTTTGCCTGAATAATGTAGGGTTGGCCAAAGTCAGTTAGGTTAGACGAACCAAGTGTTGAGTTGACCTAACTTGAGTGTATTTTACATAAAATATGATCATTGATATGCATGTGTGAAACACACCTGACCTATGGTCAATCTAGGGCTATACCACCTAATGGTTGACTCATATGAAGTGTTTCGATCTTCGAACCATGAATGATCTTGACTTGAGATTTTGAGTCTTCTTTTCAGACGCTTTGTAAGACCCGTATCCTATACCGTACCGTTCCGTAGACTCCCACGATCATTCCCATCAAATTCCTGCGACCCACGACTTATAACCAGTATTTGCACGCAACCCTAAGTTACATCCCGTATATCAGAGTCGGCTCGACCGGAGACTTGTACCCTAGTGACCGCGCTGTCACCGTGGTTCCAACGCCACATCTCGTGTGTCGATGTGATACCCAAGCTAGGAGTTGTGGGCCCACGTTTATTTCGAGAAAAATGCCACGCGGTGCAAATTCCAAGAGAATCTCTACAACCCATCACATCAATCAATCAATTACATGTCAAGTACACAAACTATCCCTCTTACACAAGCTATCCCTAAAGTCAACTCTCTCTCTCTCTCTCTACCCATCCCTCTCTCATCCAAAATTCAACCAAGCCCATACCCTCTATGTTATTCTTTTTACAACATCCATTCCTCCCATTCCATCTCCCTTACAACACCCTCTCATCTCTCATTCTCTCCACCATTTTCCCAAGCTTCCATGAGAGAGAAGCTCTTAAGAGAGAAAAGAACAAGGCCCACTTCCTACCCCATCATCTCACCATCCAACCCTTAAAACTTCATCATCCACCCTTAAAGAGTTAGCTTAGGAGCTAAGGAGTCCAAGGAGTTAAAGAAGAAGACCATCGGTGGGTGTTTTATAGGCTTAGATTTGTGTTTTGATGATGGGCCAAGTTAGACCTATTGATTGATGGTATGGATCTCGCTTTGGACCCTAGGTGTGGTCGATGGCCCACCATGATTCATATGTTCATCCCATAATGAGGCCATTCTCCATGGACCCCATCATGATGTTTGTTTTCCTAGTGTAAAAAGGTCATGTAGACCTTGCATTTTGGTGGAGAAGGGATCTCCACCGTTGATCTTGATCGAAGGGCCCATATATAATGGGACCTATTTGATGTATACATTATATGATAAAGATGATCTTATAGTGGCGGAGCTCCTCTCCACCGCCTGATCTCTTTCTCTCTCTCTCTCTCTCTCTCTCTCTCTCTTTCCCATCTTGTGATCCACTATTATGCATGTATGTTATCTAAGCCATCCACCAAATAGGGCCCGCATCGCTGCCTCGACCAACATGGCCCACCTGGCTGTCTGTTGAGGATAGGCCTGGATGAAGGGAATCACAAATATTAGGTTGATCCGGGCAGGGTGGCCCCCATACGCGGACCTCACTGTGATGTATGGGTCTAATCTCCACCGTCCACATGTGGGCCCACCTTGTTGCCTGTCCGTCTGGACAGGCCCAGATGAAGGGAAAAATACAAATATTGAGTTGATTCAATCCCTAGTGGGCCACCACGTGGGACCCACCTAACTGTATGTAAATATCCACACAGTCCATTGCTTGGACGGTGGGGATCCATCTCACACGTGGGGCCTACCTTGATGGGAAGCGGATTGGCTAGGGTACCTCAAACCAGCTATATAGCTGCTATATTGCTTCAGCAAGTTCTGTGGGCCCCACCGTGAGCACATGTGGTATCTGGACCGTCCATCTGTTGGATGACCAATAGCCACAGCTACTGTCTTCACGACAACAAGTTCTGTGGGTCCCGCATGATGTATGTGTTACATCCAAACTGTCCATACGGTGGACTCCACACTTGAGGTATGCGTTATATCCCAACCGTCCATCATCTGAATGGTGGGCCAACAATCCTCACACCAGCTGTGTGGCTGCTGTATTTACGTCAGCAAGCTTGTGGGCCTGATCATGAGGCACATGTTTTATCCCAACCGCCAATCTATTTCGACGTCCAAAATTCCGAGGGTCCAATCATGAGATATGTGTTACAACTAAACCGTCCATCAGTATGGAAGTCAACGAGTTCAGTGGGTCTGATTATGAGGTGTGTTACGTCCACACCATCCATCCACTCCATAGATCGGCTAATCAGGTGGACCACATTGCAAAAATCAGTGGAGGATGATCGTCTATCGTTGAAACTTATTTGGGATCTCAGAAGTTCTGGATCAATATGAAATTTATTTTCCCTCTTAATTTAGGTCTTTGTGACCTTATAAAACAGATTGGATGGAAAATAAACGCTATGGTGGGCCCGGTGAATTGTTAACAGTGAAAATCATTATCTCCACTACTATTTGTGGTATGGTCCAGATGATCTTTTGATATGATTCATTTTTGGGTAATGCTCTATAATGATCTCTAAAATAAATGAATGGTGTAGATGGACCAGCTAGGTTGGTGAGGGTCATTGGTGCAGCCCACTTGATGTATATGAGGCCCATTGGTGTGGCCAACGTGATGTGGCCCACTTGATGTATATGAGGCCCATTGGTGCGGCTCATGTGATGCGGCCCACTTGATTTATATTAGCCCATATGATGAGGCCCAATGCGATGTATATGCGGCCCTTGTATGAGGCCCAATGTGATGCATGTGAGGCCCATGAGTGAGGTCCAATGCAATGTCTGTGAGGCCCAATGTGATGTATATGAGGCTCTTGTATGAGGCCCAATGTGATGCATGTGAGGCCCATGAGTGAGGCCCAATGCAATGTTTGTGAGACTCTTGTGTGAGGCCCAAAGCGATGTATATGAGGACCGATGTGATGTGCAATTCCACCATGATGTTGTAATAATGTTTATGTTGGGTCGTGCCTTGGGAGCAATAATGGCTAAATGTCCACATTATAATTCTCCCTAGGGCCATTGTTAGGCCCATTCTCACCTCTCCTTAGTGGGCTAACCCAAACTGTTGGGCCCCCATGATCGTTGGCCCATTCTTGATATGAGTAGGTCGTCTAGGCCCATCCTTCATATGAGGAGAGTTCATCATCATCATATAACATGCTTAGTATAGCTTCACGATCCATGCTCATGCGCATCATATGTATGCTTAATATGAGGAGTGATTGATCCTAGCACATGCCATAGGACAAATTATTATAGGATCCCCTGATAGGAGTTGCCCACATGATTGCATTGTACGGGCAGGATTGCTGCATGACTGGACAGTATGATTCATGCATCTCTCATTTGTGTGATATGATTTCTATATGCCCTAGTGACATCAGGCCCATAGCCTCCACAAGCATAACGTGGATGGCAGGATTAGACACCGGAAATACTGTTACTAGCATCGGGACGCCATAGATGTCCCTGGGTGAAAATTTCTAAACCCGATGGTACTAGAGGATGACTCTAACGTCTAGACCGAGTGACTACATAAGCGCACGAGGGTCGAATAACATGAGGTCGCGTCTCTCACTATGTCGTGGTTAGTTGGAAGGGGGTGTGACCTTACCCGCCCGATGGTAGGGGATAATTGCCAGGCTGAGTATGATCAGCTCATAAATGGATCCGCTATCGACATGCCGGATAGGTATTGGCAGGCTATTGGCCAGGCGGATAGTGAAGTTTCTTACGCTCACTTGGACCGCACGCTTGGGAAAGAGGCAGTGCCATTTGGAGTGTACTAAATCCCGGTGATTATTTAGAGTAGATATGTACTGATATTTGATGCTCTAGTGATGAGTTGCATTGATATGTGGATTCAGATAAGGATTGGTATGCTTGAGTTACATCTCGCATCGCATGGTCTTGGTGTGGCCGACATCATTCACGCCTTGCATCGCATGGCCTGATATGACCAATAACATTCACGTCTTACATCGCATGGCCTTGATATGGCCGATAACATTCACGTCTTGTATCGCATAGTCTTGGTACAGTTGATAGCATTCGTGGACTTACAAGTATATTCCGCATTACTATGATATTGTATTCTGAGCACACTTATATTACGCACACACTCCGCAGTGCCATTTGGAGTGTACTAAACCCCGGTGATTATCCAGAGTGATATTTGTATTGATATTTGATGATCTAATGATGAGCTGCATTGATATGTGGATTCAAATGAGGATTGGTATGCTTGAGTTGCATCTCGCATCACATGGTCTTGGTGTGGCCGGCATCATTCACGTATTGCATCGTATGGCCTAATATGGCAGATAACATTCACGCCTTGCATCACATGGCCCTAATATGGTCGATAGCATTCATGTCTTGCATCTCATAGTCTTGGTACGGCTGATAGCATTCATGGACTTACCAGTATATTTCGCATTGCTCTGATATTACATTCTAAGCATGTTTATATTGCGCACACACTCCGTAGTGCCGTTTGGAGTGTACTAAACCTTGGTAATTATCTAAAGTGAGATTTGTACTGATATTTGATGCTCTAGTGATGAGCTACATTGATATGTGGATTCAGATGAGGAATATTATGCTCGAGTTGCATCTCGTATCGTATGGTCTTGGTGTAGTCAACATCATTCACGCCTTGCATCGCATGGCCTGATATGGCTGATACCATTCACGCCTTGCATCGTATGGCCTTGATATGGTCGATAACATTCATGTATTGCATCACATAGTCTTGGTACGGCTGATAAATTCATGAACTTACTAGTATATTCTGCATTACTCTGATATTGTATTATGAGCATGCTTATATTGTGCACACACTCTCACCACCCTCTAATCTTTCTATAAGCTTATGCACAATTGATGCATGCACGTGACACTAGATCTTAGCTGATCCGGAGTAGGAGCGTGTCGCAAAGCTTCTGGAGTTTTGTTATTATTATTATTGTATTTCCCCTTCTGCTCATTATACCTTAAAGTTTTTTATTATAGTGAATTTTGTGATGGTGTCTTTGTTATTGTTCATGGGTTATGCTTATGGTTGTACTTATTACAAAATAAATTCATGCTAAAAAATCCTCCTTGTAGGATCCCAGGATAGGAACTTGGTATATGGGTGCCGTGAGCCGAGAATGGGGTACTACGGACGCTGTCAGCATCGGATTTAGTGATCGGGAATTTTGTGAGCCAGATTTCTGAGTTTGGGGCATGACAGAAGTTGGTATCAGAGCATAACTTGGGAATAACTGAGAACAAACTCACATGTCTGCTGTGAGTTTAGAATGATTAGGTCCTGAGTTCGGATAGCTTAACGATCTTTTGTTATAGACCTTTAACGTGCATGCCTTTGAGAGTTCTTTAGGTTGATAGGTGCTTTTGTTCTTCCCTATAAGACATGCCACCCAGGAGAGCGACCCGAGCGACTCCCGCTTCACCACTTACGACTCTAGCTCCACCACCTATGACTCCCGCTCCACCACCTACGACTCCAACTCCACTTCGAGAGATCACTGCTCCCCAGCCTGAGGATGTCGCTCCTCCACCTGAGACCGGTGCGGATCTGACCATACCCGTGAGTGCCTCCTAGTTGCAGTAGATGTTGCAGGCTGTGATAGCCGCCTTTCAGGGGCAGGGCAGGCACCTCACTATTATGCCAGCCCATGCAGAGCAGGAGGGCTCGAGCGCCCTTCTTCAAAAGTTCCGACAACTTGATCCCTCACGTTTCCAGGGTGAACCAGACTCGATAGCCGTCGAGAGATGACACTTGAAGTGGAGAAGATTTTTGATTCGATAGCATGTATGACCCAGCAGCAGGTTCGGTTAGCTATATTTCTTCTCTAGGGTGAGGCCAAGTACTGGTGGACCTCCTTTACACGTGTTGCAGGGCCTGATTTCGTCTCGACATGAGAGGATTTCATAGACCGATTCGACCAGTAGTACTTCTCCGACCACATCCATCGGCAGCGAGCGTTAGAGTTCGAGACCTTGGTACAGGGAGACATGTCTGTGGCACAGTATGTGGCTCATTTCATGGTGCTATCGAGGTTCGCATCATATTTGGTTGATGATGAGGAGTGGAAGGCTCGCCGTTTTGAGAACGGCTTACGTTATGATCTTCGAGGCTGTGTTGTTGGGCATGAGCTCTTGACTTTTTAGGTGGTAGTACGGAGGGCTCAGATTTATGAAACTGAGTGGGGCAGCACGCAGAGCGATCGAGATCAGAGGAGAGACTCGAAGAGGCAGGCCCCCTCCAGTAGCTCCCCATCGCATCGTCGGTCCATAGAGGCACAGAGTCACCCATCCGCCGAGCACCAAAGAAGACACAATGGCACATCCAACGCCCCCCGAGCCCATTTATGGGAACTTATTTTGGATGTGTGGGATGGGACACATTCATGAGTGCCCCACCACCTCGGCCGACGTAGCCACCTCGAGGGCCAAGAGGCCTCCACCGCGGCGGCCATCGCATCCACTAAGATAGCCTCGGCGATGGGAGACAACGGTAGTGGCAGGCAATAGCAACCGATGGCAGCAGGAGACCTTATAGGGGACAAACAACTCACCGGCCAAATCGAGTTAGGTTCTATGCGACTTAGCAGGACCGTAGTCCTTTGGAGGAGTCATTGAGGGTATATTTTCAGTCTCTGCATGCATTGCTCGAGTTTTGTTTGATTCTGGTACTTCACACTCCTTTATATCTGAGGATTTTTACCGATCGTCTGGATTGCCGGTAGAGTCTGCTAGTGAGGGATTGACCGTATCGATGCCCTTGGGGAAGACTACTGTCTTAAGCCACTTCTGGTCATCTTACCACATGTTGGTGGGAGAGATTTTCTTACTTGCCGACTTGTTTATGCTACTAATGTTAAATTTTGATGTTATCTTGGGCATGGATTGGATTGTTGAGTACCACGCCATCTTGGACTGCTACAAGAGGACAGTTATGTTCTATATACTAGGCTTGCCGTAGTTCCAGTTCATTGCCTAGCCCAGAGGAGAGTCGTTGTCTTATTTGATGTCGTGTGCCATAGAGGAGCCCATAGCAGAGAGCGTTGATCAGTTGCCTGTGGTTTACGATTTTCCTGATGTATTTCAGGAGATTCTGGGGTTACCATCTCACCAGCACATTAAGTTTTAGATTGATCCTATACTTGGTACCGCGCCTATCTCGAAGGCCCCATATTGTTTGACACCAATGGAGTTACGAGATCTGCAGTAGCAGTTAGATGAGTTACGCGAGTTGGGATTCATTTGTCCAAGCAGTTCGCCTTGGGGAGCGCTTGTACTCTTCGTCAGGAAGAAGAATGGCTCGTTGAGACTCTACGTGGATTACCGCGAGCTCAACCGGGTCACGATCAAGAACAAGTATCTGCTCCTAAGGATCGATGATTTATTTGATTAGCTACAGGGTGCACAGTTCTTTTCGAAGATTGACCTACATTCCGGTTATTATCAGATTCGGGTCCGAGAGGAGGACATCCTGAAGACAGCTTTCAGGATGCGCCATAGTCATTTTGAGTTTCAGGTCATGTCCTTAGGATTGACCAATGCGCCCATGGTTTTCATGCAATTGATGAATAAGGTCTTCCGTCCTTATCTCGATCAGTTTGTTGTGGTCTTCATCGATGATATTTTGATATATTTGAGGACCCATGAGGAGCATGAGCAGCGTCTGGAGATTACATTGTAGACCCTCCGCACACATCAGCTCTATGCGAAGCTGGAGAAGTGCGAGTTCTGGTAGGAGGAGGTGAGGTTCCTCGGTCACGTGGTGATGAAGATGGGTATCGCAGTGGACCCCTCAAAGGTTGAGGCAGTGCATCAGTGAGACCAACCCATGAACGCTTCTGAGATCTGTAATTTCCTTGGTTTGGCGGGCTACTATCGACATTTCATTAATGGCTTCTCCTGTATTGCAACCCCGTTGATCAGGTTGACTCGGAAGGGTGCAGAGTTTGTTTGGAGCGACGCCTATGAGCATGTATTTATGGAACTGAAGGACCGCATCACATCTACTCCTGTCCTCACTCTTCTCTCTGGGAGTGATAGATTTATTGTATTTACTGATGCCTCGCATATTAGTTTGGGTGTTGTCCTGATGCAACACAGGAAACCGATGGCCTTTACGTCTCGCCAGCTCAAGGTCCATGAGCTTAGTTACCCCACGCATGATTTAGAGCTGACAATAGTCGTCTTCGCACTGAAGGTGTGGAGGCACTTCTCTATGGGGTTAGGTTCGAGCTCTTCTCCGACCACAAGAGCTTGAAGTATCTATTCTCTAAGTTCGAGCTAAACATGAGGCAGAGACGTTAAATGGAGCTCCTGAAGGACTATGATTTTGATCTCTTGTACCACCTGGGTAAGGAGAATGTGGTGGAAGATGCTCTTAGTCGTCAACCATGAGGCCTGGTGGCACACATGATGATTCATGAGTGGAAGATGCTTGAGGAAGTGTCAGCGTTCGACTTCGAGATTGACTTGTAGTCTTCCATTGTACAGTTATCAAGCTTGTCGATTCAACCCTCTCTTGTTACAATGGCGATTGAGGCTCAACCGATAGATGAGTCATTATAGAGTTATAGAGCAGAGGTGGCATCTGGGAGTCAGTCATATTGGCAGATTGGTTTTGATGGTGGACTTTGCTTCAGAGGTCGATTATGTGTCTCCGATATTCCTGAGTTGCGTATAAATCTTATGACCGATGCACATCGATCGCGGTTTTCTATCCACTCTGGCTTGACAAAGATGTACCGTGATATGATGTGACAGTATTTTTGGACGAAGATGAAGCGCCAGATTATTAGTTTTGTGGCCGAGTGTGACACATGCCAGCATTTCAAGGCCGATCATCAGAGACCCCCTGGTCCATTGCAGCCGTTGAGCGTTCCGATGTGAAAGTGGGAGTACGTATCCACCAATTTTATCATAGGCTTATCGAGGACTCAAGGTGGTCATAGTGTCATCTAGGTTGTCATCGATCGTCTGACGAAGTCGGCACATTTTCTTGCGATTCGTGCGACCTAGTCTTTGGACCGGCTTGTATGATTATTCATCGAGAAAATTATGAGACTGCAGGGCATTCTAGTCTCGATCATTTCTGACCGAGACCCGAGGTTCACGTCTTAGTTTTAGATGAGCTTTTAGAGAGCGATGGGGTCTGTTTTACAGCTTAGCACCACGTATCATCCGCAGACCGATGGGCAGACCAAGGAGGTCAACCAGATCCTTGAGGATATGCTTAGGGCCTGCGTGATTGACTTCAGGGGTAGCTAGGATGAGCATCTGCGATTGGTTGAGTTTGTATACAATAACAGCTATCAGACGAACATTGTCATGACTCCTTTTAAGGCACTATATGGTAGATCGTGCAGATCTCTGAGTTGTTTACCGAGGTTGGAGAGCGGCGTCTCTTAGGTCCTGAGCTTGTGCAGCAGACGTCAGAGGCTATCATATCATCAGGCAGAGGACGCGCACCGCTCAGAGCCGACAGAAGAGTTTTGCTGATCCCTGGCGTCGTCCCTTTGAGTTTGCTGTTGGGGATAGAGTATATATCAAGGTCTCACCCATGAAGGGCATAGTTCAATTTGGAGCTTAGGGTAAGCTTACCCTGAGATTTATAGGACATTTCGAGATCACTAGGCGCATTAGCATGTGGCCTATCAGCTTGCCTTGTCATCTCAGTTGTCTATTGTCCACAACATTTTTCATGTCTCTATGTTGAGAAAGTGTGAGTCAGACATCATTCTTATTATTGATTGGCAGCCGCTGGAGGTTCGTGAGGATGCTTCTTACATTTAGCGACGGGTTCGTATACTTGATTGGAAGGAGTAGGTCCTCCGAACCAAGTTCATTCCCTTGGTGAAGGTTCAGTGGGGTCACCATTCTATTGATGAGACATCTTGGGGGCGCGAGGCCGAGATTCGAGAGCGCTATCCCCATCTCTTTGATGATTGGTTATATGTTGTATTTTATATGTTGTCTCTCATTATATATGATGTTATGTTTTCTCTTTCCTTATGAGTTATGTCCGATTGGGATATTGTGTAAATTTCAAGGATGAAAATATTATTATGAGGTGAGAGCTATAAGACCCGTATCCTAGACTGTACTGTTCCGTAGACTCCCAGATCATTCCCATCGAATTTCAGAGACCCGCGACTTGTAACCGGCATCCTGTGTATCAGAGTTGGCTTGACCCGATACTTATATCCTAACGACCTCGTCGTCGCCGCATCTCGCGTGCCAATGCGATACCCAAGCCAGGAGTTGTGGGCCAGCATTTATTTCGAGGAAAATGCCACGCGTTGCAAATCCCAAGAGAATCTCTACAACCCATCACATCAATCTATCAATCACAAGTCAAGTACACAAACCATCCCTCTTACACAAGCCATCCCCAAAGTCAACTCTTTCTCTCTCTACCCATCCCTCTCTCATCCAAAATTCAACCAAGCCCATACCCTCCATGTTATTCTTCTTACAACATCCATTCCTCCCATTCCATCTCTCTTACAACACCCTCTCCTCTCTCATTCTCTCCACCATTTTCCCAAGCTTCCATGAGAGAGAAGCTCTAAGGAGAGAAAAGATTAAGGCCCACTTCCTACCCCCTCATCTCACCATCTAACCCTTCAAACTTCATCATCCACCTTTAAAGAGTTAGCTTAGGAGCTAAGGAGTCCAAGGAGATAAAGAAGAAGATCATCAGTAGGTGTTTTATAGGCTTAGAATTGTGTTTTAATGATGGGCTAAGTGGGACCTACCGATTGATGGCATAGATCTCACTTTGGAACCTAGGTGTGGCCGATGGCCCACCATGATTCATATATTCATCCCATGATAGGGCCATTCTCCAGGACTCCATCATGATGTTTATTTTCCTAGTGTAAAAAGGTCATCTAGACCTTGCATTTTGGTGGAGAAGGGATCTCCACCGTTGATCTTGATTGAAAGGCCCACATGTAATGGGATCCATTTGATGTATACATTGTATGATAGAGAGGATCTCATAGTGGTGGAGCTCCTCTCCACTGCCTGATCTCTCTCTCTCTCTCTCCCATCTTGTGGTCCACTATGATGCATGTATGTTATCCAAGCCATCCACCAAACGGGGCTTGCACCGCTGCCTCGACCAACCGGGCCCACCTAGCTATCCGTTGAGGATAGGCCTAGACGAAGGGAATCACAAATATTAGGTTGATCCAGGCAGGGTGGCCCACATACATGGACCCCACTGTGACGTATAGATTGGATCTCCACCGTCCACACGTGGGCCCACCTTGCTACCTGTCCATCTGGACAGGCCCAAATGAAGGGAAAAATACAAATATCAAGTTGATTCAATCCTTGGTGGGCCACCATGTGGGACCCACCTAACTGTATGTAAATATCCACACATGGGGCCTACCTTGATGGGAAGTGGATTGGCTGGGGTGCCTCAAACCAGCTATATAGCTGCTGTATTGCGTCAGCAAGTTTTGTGGACCCCACCGTGAGCACATATGGTATCTGGACCGTCCATCTACTGGACGACCAATAGCCACAGCTGCTGTCTTCACGACGACAAGTTCTGTGGGTCCCACATGATGTATGTGTTACATCTAAACTGTCCATACAGTGGACTCCACACATGAGGTAAGCGTTATATCCCAACTGTCCGTCATCTGGTCGGTGGGCCAACAATCCTCACACCAACTGTGTGGCTATTGTATTTATGTCAGCAAGCTTGTGGGCCTGATCATGAGGCACATGTTTTATCCCAACTGCCCATCTGTTTGGACGTCCAAAATTCTGAGGGTCCAATCATGAGATATGTGTTATATCTAAACCGTCCATCAGTATGGACTTCAACGAGTTCGGTGGGTCTGATTATGAGGTGTGTTACATCCACACCGTCCATCCACCCCGTAGATCAGCCTATTAGGTTCACCACACTGCAAAAATCAGTGGAGGATGATTGCCTACCGTTGAAACTTATTTGGGATCTCAGAAGTTCTAGATCAATATGAAATTTGTTTTCCCTCTTAATTCAGGTCTTTGTGACCTTATGAAACAGATTGGATGGAAAAAAAACATTATGGTGGGCCTGGTGAATTTTTAACAGTGAAAATCATTATCTCCACTGCTATTTGTGGTATGGTCCAGATGATCTTTCGATATGATTTATTTTTGGGTAAAGCTCTATAATGATCTCTAAAATAGATGAATGGTGTAAATGGACCGGCTAGGTCGGTGAGGGCCATTGGTGCGGCCCATGTGATGCGGTCCACTTGATGTATATGAGGCCCATTGGTGTGACCCATGTGATGCGGCCCACTTGATGTATATTGGCCCATATGATGAGGCCCAATGCGATGTATATGAGGCTCTTGTATGAGGCCCAATGTGATGCATGTGAGGCCCATGAGTGAGGCCCAATGCAATGTATGTGAGTCCCTTGTGTGAGGCCCAATGTGATGTATATGAGGCCCTCGTATGAGGTCCAATGTGATGCATGTGAGGCCCATGAGTGAGGCCCAATGCAATGTATGTGAGGCCCTTGTGTGAGGCCCAAAGCGATGTATACGAGGACCGATGTGATGTGCGGTTCCACCATAAAGTGTGCAATAATGTTTTATGGTGGGCCATGCCTTGGGAGCAGTGATGGTTAAATGTCCACATTATGATTCTCCCCAGGGCCCATTGTTAGGCCCATTCTCACCTCCCCTTAGTGGGATAACCCAAACTGTTAGGCCCCCATGATCGTTAGGCCCATTCTTGATATGAGTAGGCCGTCTAGGCCCATCCTTCACATGAGGAGAGTAAATCATCATCATATAACATGCTTAGTATAGCTTCACGATCCATGCTCATACGCATCATATGTATGCTTGATATGAGGAGTGATTGATCATAGCACATGTCATTAGGGAGATTATTATGGGACTCCCTGATAGGAGTTGCCCACATGAGCGCGCGGTACGGGCAGGATTGCTGCATGACTGGACAATATGATTCATGCATCTCGCATTTATGTGATATGATTTCTGTACACCCTAACGATATAAGGGCCATAGCCTCCACAAGCATAACATGGATGGAAAGATCGGACACCGAAAATACTGTTACTAGTATCGGGGCGCTATAGATTTCCCTAGGTGAAAATTTCTAAACCCGATGGTACTAGAGGATGACTCTAACGTTGAGACCGAGTGAATACATGAGCGCATGAGGGCCGAATACTTGGAGGCCGCGTCTCCCACTGTGTTGTGGTCAATTGGAAGGGGGTGTGGCCTTATCAGCCCGAGGGTAAGGGGTAATTGTTAGGTTGAGTATGACTAGCTCGTAAATGGGTCCGCTATCAATGTGTCGAATAGGTATTGGCAGGCTATTGGCCAGGCTGATAGTGAGGTTTCTTATGCTCACTTGGACTCCGCGCCTGGGAAAGGTGCAGTGCCATTTGGAGTGTACTAAACCCCGATGATTACCTAGAGTCACTACAAGAAATCGCACCTTTAGCGACGAAAATTTTCGTCGCTAAAAGTTAAATTTTCGTAGCTAAAACTTTTTAGCGACGAAAAGTTTCGTTGCCGATATGCCACGACAACAGACTTTTATCGACGAAAATTTTTAATCGTCGACAAAGACAGGGCTTTTAGCGACGAAAATATTCGTCCCTAAAAGTGACTTTTAGCGACAAAACTTTTCGTCACTAAAAAGCTTTTAAAAAACGTTAAGCGATGACTATTTTCGTTGCTAAAAGTAATCTAGAAAACTTCTAGCTACGAATATTTTCATCGCCGAAAAATAAGTATTGAACTTTTAGCGACGATAGATTTCGTCGCTAAAAATTACTTTTAGTGACGACCAGTTTCGTCGCTAAAAAATACGGTAAAAACTTTTTGCAAAATTTTTTAAAACTTTTAGCGACGATAGATTTCGTCGCTAAAAATAATTATAAAACTTTTCGCAACAAACATTTTCGTTGCTAAATATACGTGTTAAACTTCTAGCGACGATATTATTTCGTCGCTAAATATACATGTTAAACATTTTGCGATGAACATTTTCGTCGCTAAATATGCGTGTTGTGATTTTTAGCAACGATATTTTTCGTCACTAAAAAATGACCTAAAACCTTTAACGACGAAAATTTTCGTCGCTAAAAATAAATTCTTTAACTTTTAGCGACGAAAATTTTCGTCGCTAAAAGTCTTTTTTTTTTTTTATTATAAATATTCCAGCACAAAATTCCTAATATACACCTGTTCCTGATATACATCTGTTATATAATATTTTTTATCATATTCACATCCATCTAAACCCAAACTGGTAAATCCATCCAAACACAAACATATCTTATCCACATCACATTCATTCACGCATAAATACATATAAGTTTAAATATCATAAATAAAATACAAAAAATCACGAAGATGAAGGCGGAGGTGGTAGAGCATCGGTGGGTAAGGGTGCAACGAGAGCTTGAAACATCTCCATCATCGGTTGCTCATGTGCCACCCACATCTCCTCCATCTGCCTCGCCTGCTCCTCCTCCCTCTCCCTCGCCTGCTCCTCCCTCTCTCTCGTTAGCTCCTCCATCCTCCTCGCATGCTCCTCCTTGTGCCTCTCCAGCTCCTCCATCCTCCTCTCTTACTCCTCCCTCTGCCTCTTAAGCTACTCTCTGATGTCATGGACGACAACCCGTAGCTGTTGAACCTCTCTCTCTGCGATATCAGCTTGGCGTACGGGGCTATCACCAACTACGATGGAACGGGTGGAGGTAGCTATAGCGGGTGCCGTGAGCTTGGCACCATGGCCAAACCCACGCACATATCCAGAACGGGTGCCAAGCACCTGACTTAAGATCTCTGGCTCGCTCCGCTGAGTACCATCGGGAGTGGGCTGACTGCGCAAGGTGTCCATCTCCTCCTGTAATGAAAACATATGAATTTTCATAATAATGACATTATTATAATTTAATGCAATTAAATTTTACAATGTAAGGATTTTACCTAAATCTCACTGGCTCTAGGATGTATTCAAGATCCAGTCTCTTGCCGACAGTGAGTCCCTCTGTAGAAGTCTACTGGTCCGGGCTCCTGGCCAGTGACGGAATCTCGCTGCGCAATCGAAAGGACAATAGAGTTAATATAATGCATAGAAAGAATATATAAACGTAATAATTATCAGTAATTTCTTACTATGTCATGATGAAGTCGTACAAATGACTTTGAACCAGCTACGTGATTCACTACCAACTTTTCTCTGTTGTCAGAATTTATTTTGCTCTTCTTCTGAACACATTATTCATAATACATTGTATGAATTATGAATTTAATTATTGCGTTAAGATATCGTAAATATGTAAATATTATCTGAAAAGAATTAGACGAAAACCTATTGCAAAGTATCCGCCAGTCCTCATCGGTCACGTGCGGTGGTGCAGACTGTGCGGCCTCTTCGTAGCTCACGCACCGCTTGTACTGCCGGTGTAACTTACCCTGGTAATCCTTGAACCGCTCCTTGATCATGTCGTCGACGGCATAGGAAATGTGCGGAACACTCAAATCGAAGTCAAATTTATCCTGCAATTTTGTAAATAATAAATTAAGGCAATAAACTTATTAAGATAATAACTTAAGAGTAAATGAACTTTCATAAAATAAATTTTAATTTACTAAAATTTACCTGAAGGAGCTGATGGATGAGCTGCCGCACATCATCTGTCACGTCTGCCCAACGGGGGGTGGTGGGGGGATCAGAGATCGGCATAAGACATTGACCTCCGACGTAAGCAGTCTGGCATTGTTCCCGACAGGTCTAATGCAATCCTGTGGAAACTCTACCGTCACCCTACTCTCACGCGTAAGTCGCTCTAAAAGTAACCCACGCGTAGGTCGACGTCCTTGTCGACTGGTCGACGACGCTGTTGTAAAAGAAATATATAAGTAAACATAAACAGAAGTCATTAAAAGAAATATATGTCTAGACTTACATGCAGTGCCCGGTGTATGCGCGACTGAAGGATCAGACGCCTGCGATGCAACATGTGACGGCGATTCTGTCTTCGTCGCATCACGGATAGAAGGGGTAGATCCAGTGTGCGAACGACGTGCTCTCCCACCTGGTGCCATCACTGAATATGTACGAGTTACGAACTTATTAATTTAAACAATGTCAATACAAGCGGAATATACTAAAACATTATACAAGTAGTGTTGACAGTTGAATGCATTTGTGCTTATGCTTAGAGAGATGATTAAAATATGATTAAACTATTACACTATAATGCAAGCAGAATATAATAAAACTGTAAACTTTAATCTATAACCCTTAGAAATTCTATTACACATTGTCATTATATAATAAATACACATATTTTGTTGTAATACGAAACAACTTTGAGGTAAACTATTTGAAGTACTCCATGTGTAAGTTATCGTATGCTTTAGAAGCATATGTCATGTAGTGTGAAGCACTCTACATTTTTATATTCAATATGCCAGTCATAATAGGAGAAATCTGGTCTCTCGGGACTTCATTCAGATGTGCAAGTGACAGAGTCGCATCTTCCATATCTCGTTTCCTATGGTTATATATCTCTATCTGCCCCGGAATTTCTTTGAGATAGTATAATCTTTCGTCTGAGTCGTCGTCGATATATTCTACTCTACACTCATCAACCAGACCGGGTATCTTTATGGCCCCACCAGAAGAAGATAGGACCGAAACGTCCATCTGCAACAGTTGATGAAGTATGTTGCGTACTTCTACTATGCTCTGGTTTGAGGATGACATGATCAGAAATTGACTCAACTGCAAATGTGGATTTTAAACAAGTCAATAAAAGGAATTAATCATGACTTGTATTTTTCACGTATACATGGAATACATAAATTATTCGAATTGAAAAATGACATGTAAATTATGCGTACATTTAATAATCGTCATCTGTATCACTATCGCTGATTAGTATTTCCTCCTCATCGTCTGCAACGTTGTCATCAATGAAACCGCTATCATCTCTAACAATGTCTTATATTATTGAGGCATCAACATGATCAGGTGACACATCATCTCTGTCTAATTGCACCACATCAATATCAACACTTGAATCAGTCCTTGTATCCCTATATGATATGTCTTCTTGATATGCTTGTTCAACCCTAGACGTGTCATTTCCCTCATCTTTGCTATCTTCAACTTCTGGTACAGGAACGTCAAATATGTTCCTAGGCTTTATTTTTTGCACCACGTGTTAAGAGTCGCCTAACTTTGTGTCAGCGAGGTAAAATACTTGTTCAGCTTGGCTGACGAGGACAAATGGGTCGTCCTTAAACCACTTTCGAGATAAATCTACGCTTGTAAAGTAGTTATCAGTCTATATTCCCAACTTCTTATTTCCAATGTCCCACCAATCACATCTAAATAAGTACACTCATTTTCTTATACAATAACTCAGCTTAATAATATCCGTCAAAATTCTATAAAAGTCAATTTCACCCCCTCATTTGTTCCCTTCACAACCACCCCACTATTTTGTATAGTTCTACACTTCTCACGTTCTTTGGTGTAGAACCGAATCCTGTTTACAATACAACTTGTGTATCTAGATACACGTCTGTCAGGGCCACATGCCAGTGAGTATAGTGCATCAGACGCATCAGTAGAGTTGCTCGTGCGCAACGTCGTCATCTATTATCATGTACAAAATATAATTGATTAAGGATTTTCTTAGGTTGAAATAATGTGGAATACAATGAAAATTCTAAGTGTGGTGAGATACAATGTGAAATCTTACACAATTGGCAAACCATTCAGCAAACTGGTCCTGATGCATGCGATCATAATTTGTGGAGAATTTGGACTTCATTTCGTCTATGTGTTCGCTACACGTAAATGACACGTCATCGGTAAGAAACATTAAGATCATCGTATGTAGAGAAAACAATAATCGAGGAAAGACTTACTCCAAGTACGACTCTATTTCTTCACAATTATTTAACACATAACACCGCACCTTTGCTAAATCCCCAAGGTCCATATCCTGAAACGTCGGGGATCCTAAAGGACGAACGTTATGTGCAAGTACAAATATGAGTGCTTGTTCATGCTCTTGCCCTTCATCAGCATTCTGATCTTCTCGGTTGAATCTAGTCTCTATGCCACGAAGATACATGGAGTAAAATGTAAGGCACTCATTATCAATGTATGCTTCAGCTATCGACCCCTCCGGTCGTGCCTTATTCCTCACAAATCGTTTGAGTGTGTGAAGGTATCTGTACACAAAACCAATATGTTATACGTATGAAAACATGGATATATGTAGTTTATGGAATGAATAAAAATTTTAATAGGTTCTACCACCTTTCGATCGGACACATCCAACGATATTGTACTGGGCCTGCAAGCTTCACCTTGTGCGGCAAGTGAATAGCTAGGTGTACCATGACATCGAAAAACGCAGGTGAAAATATTCTTTCAAGTTTGTAAAGGATTACGACAATGTCCCTCTCCAGTCATTTAATAACATCTGCGTTCAACGATTTCGAACGCAAATCCTTAAAGAATATCCCCAACTCTATCAACGCCGCACTGATATCGTTGCTCAGGAATCCATGAATCGCAACCGGTAGTAGGCGTTGTGGAAGGACATGACAATCATGACTTTTCATTCCTGTTACCTTGCAGTCTGTAACGTTTACGCAGCGAGATATGTTTGACGCATACCCATCGAAAAACTTCACCGATCTCAACCATTCACATAAACGCTTTCTTTCTAGTTTTGTCAACGTGTAGCAGGCTGCTCGTATAGTATATGAATTTCCATGTGGTTGCAAGTGCAACTCTTTCCTTAAACCCATTTCTTGTAGATCTAATCGAGCCTTGAAAGTATCTTTTGTTTTCTTCTCTATGTTCATCAATGTTCTGAAGACATTGTCACATATATTTTTCTCAATATGCATGACATCCAAGTCCTGTCGCAATTTCAGATCGCTCCAATAGACAACTCAAAAAAGATGCTCTTCTTCCTCCAGTTATAGTCCAATACTGTACGTTTCCTCTTCTTCAAGTGCGATGCCTTACCAAATCTAACTTCTCCAATGTTACTCAGTTGTTGCATCACATCTTCTCCAGATAGCTCTTTTGGGGGTGGCCTATGATCTTGTTTGCCATCAAAGATCATCGTCTTCCTGCGCTAACTATGATCGCTCGGAAGGAAGCGACGATGGCCTATATAACACGTTTTTCTACCATGCTTTAATGACAATGAACAAGTCTCAATACCAAATGTAGGACAAGCCAACTTGCCCTTCGTGCTCCACCCAAACAAATTTTCATACGCGAGAAAGTCATTTATTGTCCACAAGACCGTTGCATGCAATCGAAATGTCTATCCTGCAAATGTGTAATATGTTTGTACACCTTGACTCCACAACTCATTTAACTCATCTACTAACGGTCGTAAATACACATCAATGTCATTCCACGGTGACCTGGGTCCTAGAATAAGCAATGACATCATGGAAAATGTAAATTGTACACAACTAAGGGGTAAATTATAGGGCATAAGCACCACTGACCACATACTGTACGAGCTACTCATATTACCAAATGGATTAAAACCATCACTTACAAGAACTAGTCGAACATTGCGAGAATCCTCTGCAAACCAGTTATGTTGCTTGTCAAAATTTTACCAGGCTTCAGAGTCCGCAGGGTGCCTCAGTGTATTATCATCATGAACGCGTTTCTCCTTATGCCACCTCATATCTTCAGCCGTCTTACGAGACATAAATAATCTTTGCAATCTGTGTTTCAATGGGAAGTACCTTAACACGTTTCGCGGGATATTCTTACGCCCAGCTTTGTCATACTTCCACTTAGACTCTCCACAAAAATGACACTCTTCAACCTTATCATGCTCTTTCCAATACAATAAACAATCATTTATACATGCATGTATGAGGGTGTAACCAAGGCCTAAGTCGCGCATCAAGGATTTTGCGTTGTAATGAGACTTAGGCAATGTCTCACCGTCCGGTAATGCTTCTTTCAACAACTCAAGCAATATGTCGAACGGTTTGTTACTCCAACGATTTATTGTTTTCAAATGAAGTAACTTTGTAAGAAAATTCAACTTGGAGAAGTTCTCACACTCTGGATAAAGTGGACGTTGCGCATCTCTCAACAACCTACTAAACTTTTCTGATTCGTCATCACCCATTGGAGGAATATCTTGGCTACTGCTTATCGCTGCAAAATTAGTATCCGCAGCTGTTCCCCTGAACACATCCCCTATGATATCTTACATTTCGTCAACGTCTTCATCCTCGTCATCCGGCACAATTGGGTCAGCAAGGACTTCAGTGGGTGCAAATCTATGGGTCATATCTTCACCATGATAGATCCACCAAGTGTAACTCTGGTTAATCCCAACTATGATCAAATTGTCCTCTACTTTGTCTAAAGTCTTAGATATTATGTTCTTGCATTTTCGACATGGACACCTAATCCTATTCCTTGAATCTGCCCGATTTCGCACAAATTCCATGAACTCTTGAACCCCTTGTTTATACTCTGGGCCAAACCTGTTCTTAGCTCGCATCCAACTCTTATCCATGTCTACAATGAAAAGACTAAAGTCAGTTTAGGGAAATAGCTTTAAGATTAGGCTAGGTTATAGGTTTAGGTTATATGTTTAGGTTTAGGGAATTGAGAATAGGTATAAGTTTAGGTTTAGGGATTTGAGAATAGGTATAAGTTTAGGTTTAGGTTTAGGTTTAGGTTTAGAAGGTTTAGGTTTAGGTTTAGGTTTAGGGAATTGGAGTTGAGATTAGGATTAAGTGTAGGTTTAGGATTAGGGATTTGAGATCACGTTAAGGTTTAGGTTTAGGAAATCATTTATGTTTAGATTATATCTAAGTTATAAGTGTAGGTTATAGGTTTAAGTTTAGGTTAGGTTCAGAGATAGGGTTTAGGTTATAAGTTTAGGTTTAGGTTATAAGTATAGGTTATGAGGTTATAGGTTTAGGTTATGGGTTTTGGGATTTGAGAATAGGTTTAGGTTATAAGTATAGATTTAGGTTGGGTTATAGGTATAGGTTTAGGTTAAGGTTATGGGTTTTGGGATATGAGAATAGGTTTAGATTATAAGTATAGGTTTAGGTTGGGTTATAGGTTAAGGTTTCGGTTTAGGTTAGGTAAGTATAGGTCTAGGTTGGGTTATAGGTATAGGTTTAGTTAAGGTTATGGGTTTTGGGATTTGAGAATAGGTTTAGGTTATAAGTATAGGTTTAGGTTGGGTTATAGAGTATAGGTTTAGGTTAAGGTTATGGGTTTAGGGATTTGAGAATAGGTTTAGGTTAAGGTTATGGGTTTTGGGATTTGAGAATAGGTTTAGGTTATAAGTATAGGTTTAGGTTGGGTTATAGGTTAAGGTTTAGGTTTAAGTTATGGGTTTTGGGATTTGAGAATAGGTCTAGGTTATAAGTATAGGTTTAGGTTGAGTTATAGGTTAAGGTTAAGTTTAGGTTATAGGTATAGGTTATAAGTTTAGGTTTAGGTATTTGAGAATAAGTTTAGGTTAAGGTTATAAGTTTAGGTTTAGGTTATAAGTATAGGTTATAGGTTTTGGTTAAGGTTTTGGGTTAGGTTTAGGTTGGGTTATAAGTTTTGGAATTTGAGAGTAGGTCTAGGTTATAAGTATAGGTTAAGGTTTAGGTTATAGGTTCAGGTTTAGGTTTAGGTTTAGGTTAAGGTTATAAGTATAGGTTATAGGTTAAGGTTAAGGTCTAGGTTTAAGTTACAGGTATAAGTTTTGGGATTTGAGAATAGGTTTAGGTTAAGGTTATAAGTTTAGGTTAAGATTTACGAATTCGAGTTTGGGTTCGGATTTGGGTTCGAGTTTAGGTTATAGGTTTAGGTTAAGGTCTAGGTTTAGGGTATGGGTGTTGGGATTTGAGAATAGGTTTAGGTTATAAGTATAGGTTAAGGTTTAGGTTATAGGTTTACGTTTAGGTTTAGGTTACAGGTTTAGGTTTAGGTTATAAGTATAGGTTATAGGTTAAGGTTAAGGTCTAGTTTAGGTTACGGTATAGGTTTTGGGATTTGAGAATAGGTTTAGGTTAAGGTTATAAGTTTAGGTTAAGATTTAGGAATTCGAGTTCGGGTTCGGTTGGGTTCGGGTTTAGGTTATAGGTTGTAGGTTTAGGTTAAGGTCTAGGTTTAGGTTATGGGTATTGGGATTTGAGAATAGGTTTAGGTTATAAGTATAGGTTAAGGTTTAGGTTATAGGTTCAGGTTTAGGTTTAGGTTTAGGTTAAGGTTATAAGTATAGGTTATAGGTTAAGGTTAAGGTCTAGGTTTAGGTTACAGGTATAGGTTTTGGGATTTGATAATAGGTTTAGTTTAAGGTTATAAGTTTAGGTTAAGATTTAGGAATTCGACTTCGGGGTCGGATTTGGGTTCGGGTTTAGGTTATAGGTTATAGGTTTAGGCTAAGGTCTAGGTTTAGGTTATGGGTGTTGCGATTTGAGAATAGGTTTAGGTTATAAGTATAGGTTAAGGTTTAGGTTATAGGTTCAAGTTTAGGTTTAGGTTTAGGTTAAGGTTATAAGTATAGGTTATAGGTTAAGGTTAAGGTCTAGGTTTAGGTTACAAGTATAGGTTTTGGGATTTGAGAATAGGTTTAGGTTAAGGTTATAAGTTTAGGTTAAGATTTAGTAATTTGGGTTCGGGTTCCTGGTTGGGGTTCGGGTTTAGGTTATAGGTTTAGGTATAGCTTATGGGTTTTGGGATTTGAGAATAGGTTTAGGGTATAAGTTTAGGTTTAGGTTTAGGTTATAGGTTCATGTTAGGTTTAGGTTTAGGTTAAGGTTATAAGTATAGGTTATAGGTTAAGGTTAAGGTCTAGGTTTAGGTTACAGGTATAGGTTTTGGGATTTGAGAATAGGTTTAGGTTTAGGTTATAAGTTTAAGTTAAGATTTAGGAATTCGAGTTCGGGTTCGGATTTAGGTTCGAGTTTAGGTTATAGGTTATAGGTTTAGGTTAAGGTCAAGGTTTAGGTTATGGGTGTTGGGATTTGAGAATAGGTTTAGGTTAAGGTCATAAGTTTAGGTTAAGATTTAGGAATTCGAGTTCGGGTTCGGATTTGGGTTCAGGTTTAGGTTATAGGTTTAGGTTAAGGTCTAGGTTTAGGTTATGGGTGTTGGGATTTGAGAATAGGTTTACGTTATAAGTATAGGTTAAAGTTTAGGTTATAGGTTTTAGTTTAGGTTAAGGTAAAGGTTAATGTTAAGGTTTGGGATTTTAGAATAGTTTTAGGCTATAAGTATAGGTTTAGGTTGGGTTATAGGTTAAGGTTAAGGTTTGGGTTTAGGTTTTAGGTTACGAGTTATAAGTTAAGGTCTAGGTTTATGTTATTAGTATAAGTTTTGAGATTTGAGAATAGATTTAGGTTAAGGTTATAAATTTTAGGTTTGGGTTAAGGTTATAGTTTAGGTTAAGGTTATAAGTATAGGTTATAGGTTATAGGTTTAGGTTTATGTTTAGGTTAAGGTTTAGGTTATAGGTTTTGGTTTAGGGTCAGGTTTAGGTTATAGGTTATAACTTTAGGGAATTGAGAATAGGTTTAGGTTAAGGCTGTGGTACCTGCAAATACATATATAAACACGGTTTGTCCAAATTGCCAGGCCCTTCTAATGCTGTCCATAGGAAATGGACAGCTTCATCATGGTCATAACAGCGGTTCCCACCTTCCATGGACCCCCGCTCATCCGGATAGCTTCGACGCACATCCAGATCTGCTCCATTAATTTTGAGCAAATACATAAACACGGCCTGTCCAAATGGTCAGGCCCCTCCAATGTTGTCCATAGGAAATGGACCGCTTTATCATGGTCATAACAGCGGTTCCCACCTTCTAGGGACCCTCGCTCATCCGAATAGCTTCGACGCACATCCGGGTCTGCTCCGTTAATTCTAAGCTAATACAATTAAAGCCTAAATTAGTTACTTATCCAAAGTTAGATTGTAATACTTTCATATTCCCATTTAAAACAACCATGAAAATCAAAGATCTCCCCATGCCTCTCCAGATAAGTTGATCTTACGTTACATTCCGACGCCAAATATCTAAAGCAATGTAAAGATATTTGGCATTGGATACGGAATGGAAGAAACATATCCAGAGAGAAACGAGGAGATGGATCGCGGATCAGGCATGAAATTTAAATGGATTGTATGAAAGCATACTTTCCATCTAACCTTGAACTATCCAAAATGAGACAATTTGAGCGATTTCTATGCCACCAAAAATACACCATATCTATGTATGGCCCCATAGAAATTCTCAAACGAGTAACTAATTATCTAACTTACAAATCTATAAATTACAACATAGGCATCATACACCCATGCTTAAGTGAACCAAGTCAAGCATTATTCACACATGTTCAAGTAAACCAAATCAAGCATCATTCACACATTTTCAAGTGAACCAAGTTGAGCATCATTCACACATGTTCAAGTGAACTAAGTCAAGCATCATTCATACATGTTCAAGTGGATTAATTTAAGCATCATAAGCAAATGTTCTAGTGGGCTGATCTTAGCATCATTACCACACATCCAAGTCGATTTATTTAAGCATCATAAACACATGCTGTTGCCGAATATCTTGGCATCATTACCACACATCCGAGTTGATTGATTTAAGCATCATAAACACATATTCCAGTGGACTGATTTAATTATCGTAAACACATGTTCCAGTGGACTGATTTAATTATCGTAAACACATGTTCAAGTGGACTAATTCAAGCATTGTAAACACATGTCCAAGTGGACTGATTTAAGCATTATAAGCATTATTCAAATAATTGAAACTATGTCTGTCAAACATAACATCATTGTGTTATTTCTTTAGAAAGCACTGAAAGGCATTTTCATGTTCATTAATACTGAGGTTTACTGTTGTTTTCATGTTGTTGTTGTCATGTTTAAAAGTTGCTTTGGGCATTGTATTTCTAATGAAAATCAGCCTCTTAGTTCTTTTCACCTGTTGCCTCTGTTTTCCTTGAGGAATTTATTAACTCGTAGAAGCCCACTTTGTTGTTCTCTCATTTACCTTTAAGTATCAAATAAAAGGGTCTCATTCTAATGTTTTTATCCATGTTCATATAAATCAGACTATGGGAAGCATCTTGTTGTTTTCATACAGTTAGAGAAGGTGATGAGAATTCTGACATTCTAGTAAAATGGGTGTCAAAATTGGCTACTTATATTGGGGATTCTTCCCTCTTTCTCAATCAATGTCCTGTCCCTTTTATTTAATGTAGTTTTTCAGCACACATAACTACTTAAGTACATCCAAGAAATCACGAAAAAAAACACACAGCAAGCGCAAAACTCTTACTGACAGGTCCTCCTAACCTAACTATCTAGCTCTAGGGTGTCAAAACAAATGTCATTGACACGGTGGATACTTTCATGTTAGAAAAAATTGATATAACTATAAATCCAAAATCAAATCGGTACCTATCATACAGAGGAACCATAAATTGCTCCAAATGGGTGCTTGTAAAGCATGCTCAAGTTCCATTTGTATAAGTAGGGTCCATTGTTTATTGATCAAAACCATTGAGATGATGAGCCTCACCACAAATAGCCAAAAAATTCCCTCGATTGGAAAATCACAGCCATCCAATAAGTTGAATATGCATTCATGGTGTATTTTCTTTCTTAACCGTCTACTTGCTAGCCACCAGTTGAAGGGTTTAACATTTTTCCCATCAGGGCGAGTTGGGGTCCATGTGTCATACACAGTGGGGCCGATAATATCAACGGTTTGGATCACTCAAACATGTGCCCACTTGAACAATTTGATTGTTCAAAAAGGAAAAACAACTTCCAACGATTTGGGTTATGGGATTTTGAATCTAAGAAGAAGAATTCGAGAACCCAAATGAAAAAGAGATCAAACTCAAGAAGATTTTCCAGAAAAAACACAAAAGAAAAGGGGAAATGGAATTGAAGAAATTGGGGAAAATGTCAGCAATAAGGAAATGTCAGTAATAAGAAAATGTCAGTAAATGTCAGAACGAAGCATATACCTTTTTTTTTTTTTTTCCTTGAAGTGCTTGCAATGGCGCCTCTCAATCTAGCAACAAAGAGGGAAACCAGTAGTCCCAGATTCACCGAGACAAGTTAATGATGGAATTCCAATCGAGATGATAAAGGGTCCTCTGAGGTTTTCTGAGCTAATGAATCTGATAGAGGGAGAGGGCGCTAGACACAGGGAGAGGGAGAGGGAGAGGGAGAGGTAGCATGAGACAGGAGAGGGAGATGGAGCACGAGATTGGGGAACAGAGACAGAGAGAGAGAGAGAGAGAGAGAGAGAGAGAGAGAGAGAGAGAGAGAGAGAGAGAGAGAGATTGGGGAACGAATAGAGAGAGGAAGGAAGATGAGAGAGCTGGAGCAAGATCGGGAGAGAGGTAGGGTTAGGGAACGAAGCGTGCGTGCGAGAGAGAGAGATAGGGAAAATTTTAGGCGGGCTTCTGTTTTGAGAGCGCGCCGAGGCCCGCCCAAATTTGGGGTTTTTTTTGTATGCTCTGTGGGCCCCACCATGATGCGTTATAAACATCTACCCCATCAGTCAGATGCATCATCCCATGGTGGGCCCAGGGATTAAAAATTAAATCGGTCTATGACTTGTGTGGGCCACACCACAAGTTCAAAAGTTGAGAGGGGTTACCCTCCGTTAAAACATTCCAAATTATTTTTTAGGCCCACAGAGATGTGGTCCACAAATCCAGCCCATCCATTATGTTGTGCCACTTGGATGAGGGGTCATACCAAGTTTCAGACGCATCCAAATTTCAGGTGGGGCCCACCAAGTGCTTTTATATGTTTTAGGTGTGTTTTCACATGATTTTAGATGGTAGCATGAGACAGGGAGAGGGAGAGGGAGAGGTAGCATGAGACAGGAGAGGGAGATGGAGAAAGAAATGGAGAGAGATGGAGCACGAGATTGGGGAACAGAGATTTAGAGAGAGAGAGAGAGAGAGAGAGAGAGAGAGAGAGAGAGAGGAGGGAACGAATAGAGAGAGGAAGGAAGATGAGAGAGCTGGAGCAAGATCGGGAGAGAGGTAGGGTTAGGGAACGAAGCGTGCGTGCGAGAGAGAGAGATAGGGAAAATTTTAGGCGGGTTTTGAGAGCGCGCGAGGCCCGCCCAAATTTGGGGTTTTTTTTGTATGCTCTGTGGGCCCCACCATGATGCGTTATAAACATCTACCCCATCAGTCAGATGCATCATCCCATGGTGGGCCCAGGGATTAAAAATTAAATCGGTCTATGACTTGTGTGGGCCACACCACAAGTTCAAAAGTTGAGAGGGGTTACCCTCCGTTAAAACATTCCAAATTATTTTTTAGGCCCACAGAGATGTGGTCCACAAATCCAGCCCATCCATTATGTTGTGCCACTTGGATGAGGGGTCATACCAAGTTTCAGACGCATCCAAATTTCAGGTGGGGCCCACCAAGTGCTTTTATATGTTTTAGGTGTGTTTTCACATGATTTTAGATGGTAGCATGAGACAGGGAGAGGGAGAGGGAGAGGTAGCATGAGACAGGGAGAGGGAGATGGAGAAAGAAATGGAGAGAGATGGAGCACGAGATTGGGGAACAGAGATTTAGAGAGAGAGAGAGAGAGAGAGAGAGAGAGAGAGAGAGATTGGGGAACGAATAGAGAGAGGAAGGAAGATGAGAGAGCTGGAGCAAGATCGGGAGAGAGTAGGGTTAGGGAACGAAGCGTGCGTGCGAGAGAGAGAGAGAGGGAAAATTTTGGCGGGCTTCTGTTTTGAGAGCGCGTCGAGGCCCGCCAAATTTGGGGTTTTTTTTCAGTATGCTCTGTGGGCCCCACCATGATGCGTTATAAACATCTACCCCATCGGTCGATGCATCATCCCATGGTGGGCCCGGGATTAAAAATTAAATCGGTCATGACTTGTGTGGGCCACACCACAAGTTCAAAAGTTGAGAGGGTTACCCTCCGTTAAAACATTCCAAATTATTTTTAGGCCCACAGAGATGTGGTCCACAAATCCAGCCCATCCATTATGTTGTGCCACTTGGATGAGGGGTCATACCAAGTTTCAGACGCATCCAAATTTCAGGTGGGGCCCACCAAGTGCTTTTATATGTTTTAGGTGTGTTTTCACATGATTTTAGATGGTAGCATGAGACAGGGAGAGGGAGAGGGAGAGGTAGCATGAGACAGGAGAGGGAGATGGAGAAAGAAATGGAGAGAGATGGAGCACGAGATTGGGGAACAGAGATTTAGAGAGAGAGAGAGAGAGAGAGAGAGAGAGAGAGAGAGAGATTGGGGAACGAATAGAGAGAGGGAGGAAGATGAGAGAGCTGGAGCAAGATCGGGAGAGAGATAGGGTTAGGGAATGAAGCGTGCGCGAGAGAGAGAGAGATAGGGAAAATTTTGGGCGGGCTTCTGTTTTGAGAGCGTGCCGAGGCCTGCCCAAATTTGGGGTTTTTTTGTATGCTCTGTGGGCCCCACCATGATGCGTTATAGACATCTACCCCATCAGTCAGATGCATCATCCCATGGTGGGCCTAGGGATTAAAAATTAAATCAGTCTATGACTTGTGTGGGCCACACCACAAGTTCAAAAGTTGAGAGGGGTTACCCTCCGTCAAAACATTCCAAATTATTTTTTAGGCCCACAGAGATGTGGTCCACAAATCCAGCCCATCCATTATGTGTGTGCCACTTGGATGAGGGGTCATACCAAGTTTCAGACGCATCCAAATTTCAGGTGGGGCCCACCAAGTGCTTTTATATGTTTTAGGTGTGTTTTCACATGATTTTAGATGGTATGGTCCTTCGGAGTTCCGTATACGTAACATTTTTGGATTATCCCATAATTTAAAGGGGACCCATCAAATGCATGGTGTTGATGTTTGACACACATCTTGGTGGGGCCCACACAACTTGACCTCATGGGACGGCATGGATTAAACACATACATCATGGTGGGCCCCACAGAATAGATGAAATTAGGATTTAAAAATTATACTAAATAAAATTATTTAATTGAGATTTAAAAATGAAATTAAGACTAATAATATCAAATATTCTTAGGAATTTGGAGGATCTTGTAAGGTCTGAACATATCACATGGTAATATAAATCTCAGGTGGACCACACCATTAAAAACTTCCTAGGGTCCAATGTAAGGTTTATTTGCCACCATTAATGAATGGATCAAGCTGGTTTTTGTCTTTTCCCTTCATCCGGGCCTGTACTAACAAGCTAACAATGAAAAAAAAATACTTATCCAAGCCCGCGCATATAGAAGGCAGCTCATGTAGAGGCCTCACCTGCCAGCATGACACACGTGAGCTACATTTTACACATGCGTGGGCCTTTGGTGTTACCTTTGTGGATTGGCGTGCCAACCAAAATCATAATGTTAAACAAACCCCACCCTAGTGAAGATGTGTTCTATATCTACATCGTCCATTCTAGGACGTGGTTCCAAAAATTGAATAGATCCAAATATCAAGTGGACCACATCTAGGGGAAATTGTGGTGATCGAAACCATTAAAAACTTCCTAGGGCCTACAGACCTTAATAAGGTCAACCAAACTTATATGAAGGGAAAATACAAGGAGTCCCTATCCCAAAAATCAAGTTGTTTGCCTCAGTCAATCGAACAAATGTATGGTTGTGAAAGGATAAGCCACGGGCTTATAATATTTCTTTTTTTAGTCGAATTTGTTTTAAGACGATTTTGTAGTGGTCCATCTCAATTAGCTATTATGCTTATAATAGCTGACTGCCCTGCTCATTTGATGGGCCCCACGGTACATTTAGTAGGGCGATGTTGGGGCCTGCTAAGCCTAGCCCATGAGCTAAATTTTGGAACCCAGGCCTGGCTCAACCTGTTAGCTGAACCGCTGAGTATAGGTGCAACTGGTCCTATTCTACCTTCAACAGTGGCTTATGGAAGTATAACCTTAGATCCACTGGCTACAGTACCAACATGGAGTTGAATTAAGCAAAGTAATTGCAATCACACGATCAAATTTAATAAAGAACAATATGAATTTATATTTATATAAAAATCTTTCAAGAAAATCACGGCACAAAGCAAGAATGTGATGAAATTTTATTAATGAAAGCCCAAATCAGAAAATTATAACTTTTTATCTCTCTAAAACTCTCTTAACCATTAAAGCCCAAATGTGTGATAGGTTGTTTTATTCTTTTTTCATCCAGCTCGTTCAACCAGGCATGAGACTTTCTTCTCATCACGATAAATGCATCGCAAATGGGACGATTAAATAATATTACAGAAGCACATTTATTTGATAGAATGTAGGATTTATCGAATTGTGTATATGCCATACCAAGTATATGTAACTTTTAGGAGAGGATGATTCGAAAAGGAGAGTGCGTGGATTAGGCGAGTCTCAAATCTAATTTAGGGTTTAGGGTTTACTTTTTATGGACATGATCATCTAATTCCGTATGTGATTAGGCTCCACTTGGGTTGAGGAGGATCGTATAAAATCTTCTGAAAAGGGAAAGAACAAATGTTGCAAATTTGAGTGGTGAAGGTGTTTCCACTAAGGTCTGAAGGCTTTTATCAATAGGGAAGTATTGACATTTGTAGGAGTTCCCTCCTTTCATAACTTAGTTTGTATATGTAGGGCTCATGGTTGATTTATCAAATCCATTGATCTGATGCCTCCATCATGGATGAACCATTCCCCTAAAATTTCCCAAATTAGAAGATCCCGACTTCAAGAGAACCAACACAGAACTTGACCTAAGCCAAATGACCCCAAGTCCAATAGAACCAACCAGACCCAACCCAACCCAAATACATGTGATTTTCCCAACCCAAAATTTACTTAGTCCGAACCCAAACCTGTGGACCTTGTCATTGGGTTAGTCTGTTTTGGGTTAACCCAGATCCAAGTGCTCCTAGTTGCATTGGGACACTTGGAGAGTCACATCCTTGGATTTTTATGCCTGACCAATAGCCTAGGCTTAGCCCATCATCCAAGGCTGGAGGATCAAGATGGGCCTAAAATTCAAACCCGACTAAGCATGACAATGGGTTATGTGTATGTCGGCCTGACCAATTTACAAGACACACCTAGAATTCCAGCTCAACCCAACCCACTTAAAATTCATCAAGCCCAAAGGCCTACTTGACTTGACTTATTCGATTATTAGGCCAGGTCTTTCCTTTTATGAATAAATTCTAGCCATTCCAAAAAAATAAAATAAAATAAATCATTGTATTGATTAGATTCATTCACCATGATGCATAATAAAGTTGTGATAGTTACCAAAAAAGGTACTTTATAAGGCCCACAAAAAATGTGTATGTTTTATCTAAGCCATCCATTTATTTTAACAGCTCATTTTAAAGCATGAACAAAAAAAATGAAATAGATCAATGGCTAAAGTGAACCACACCATAAGATTCTAACTAAACAGGAACAAATTAGTTACTTCCCTGCCACTCGCCAATGGCTGGTGGTCGGTGATCTGTGGGCCCCACCATGATGTATGTGTTTCATCCATGCCGTCCATGTATTTTTATAGATCAATTTATGGTATAAGGACAAAAATGAGGTATATCCCAATCTCAAGTGGACCACATTATAGGAAAAAGTGTTGAATGAGCGTCGACATTAAAAACCTTTTGGGGGCCATAAAAGTTTTGGATCAAGCTGATTTATTTTATTTCCCATCATCTAGGCCTGTATGACCTAATCAACAGATTAGATGACAAATAAATAGTACAGTGGACCTTAGGAGGATTTTAATGGTGGATAACCAATCAATATGTTTTCCTGTGGTGTGATCAACTTGAGATTTGTATCCTACTCATTTTTGCGATAAAGCCCTAAAATGATCTATAAAAATGGATAAACGGAATGGATGAAACACATACATCATGGTGGAGCCCACAGAGCACCGACCACCAGCCCACGTACATCATGCTGGAGTAGTCAATCCGTTTTCTTTCTCACCCAAATAGAGATACCCAGCGCCGACCCTAATCAACTCCTCTTCCCACTCTCACGCGCCTTTGGTCCCTCTCTCCTCTCTCCTTTTCAATAGATCTCTCCCTCCTCTCTTTCCTGTTGATTTCCTCCCTTCTCTTTCTCTCTTCCTTGGTTAATCTCTCTTCACATTGTCTCTCTCTATCCCCACTGAAGATTCTGTTGCCGACCCTGTAGAGAGAGAGAGAGAGAGAGAGAGAGAGAGAGAGAGAGAGAGAGAGAGAGAGAGAGGGAGAGAGAGAGAGAGAGAGAGAGAGAGAGAGAGAGAGAGAGTGAGACGCTGATGGATCTAGCACGCAAGAGGGTATCTTCGTTCGGATATCCATTCGTCAGCTCGATGGATCCAGCACGCAAGAGGGTAAGGCCAGATGCTTTTAATGGAAATGGCGTCGGTTTGAAGTGAATGAAGCAAGGTTTTTCTCTCTCACTCTCCTTTTCCAGGGTTTTGATATCTTCTTTCTCTTTGGCTCCTGCATTCATGTGCTTCGTTTGTCTGTACTCTGTTTAGGATATGTATGGATTTGGTTTTAGGGTTTGTGGATGTGAAAACGAGACTGAGATGACATTTGGTATGAATCCAAAATGGATTTAGGAAATTGGGAGTTAGTAGTTTGTAGATTCTTGATTTGAATGTGGATCCCAAAATGGGTTTTTCTGATTTTACAAATTGGGGATTTAGGGATTTTTGGATTTTGGAGATTTGAGGACTTTTGAAATTGTGGATTTTCTAATTTTAAAAAATTGGGGGATTGTGGATTTTATGAATAGAGGATGTGAGGATTTTAGGAATTTGGCTGGGTGGCCATTTTAAAGATGTGTTGAAAATGGGCATTTATATTTGGGGCTCTTTTTGGAAAAAATGACATTTGTTTTAGTGAGGTGGACCAATCGGGGCTCTTTTCAGCGGATGACATAGATTTGGATGTGTTGGAGCAACCACTACATTGTTGAATGGGGCTCTTTTTTGGAAAAAGTTAGTTTCTTATCATTATTGAATTCTTTATTGGTATCTTTTGTGCATTCATTCATTGAATGGGATCTTATTAATTCCTGTTATATGCTCTTTTATGGTGATTCGAATGCATTAGGACTTCTATCATTATTTGCAGTCCTCACCTGCAGGAGAGAAGAGGTTTTTGCATAATAGTCAGAAATCCTAAACAAGGTAATTAGCTCTCTTGCATTATTGCTATCTTTTTGGACTTTTCATGCAAAACTAAAAGTTGAATTAGAACTTTGGGTCAAAAGTTTAGATAATGCCAATTATCTCTAAGTTGAATTAGCATCATTAACTCGACCTAAGTTTAGATAATGCCATTATCTGTAAGGATTTAAGTACCACATCAAGTTTTCAAACACTCCTCGAAGAAAACGAAGCCTAACCGCCTCTACTAATGCAATATTAAGTAGCATTAATTAAGAAGAAGTGTAAAATGTTGAATCGATTTTTAGCAAACCTTTCTCAATCCACTAAGTAGAACCTGAGCCACAACTATTAGGAAAGAACACTAGAAAGTCAGTGGCAAATACTAAGGGTCATACCTCCCAGATGGGTGTCTCCATTTGTGGCCAGAACTTCAAAAACACCGTTATCAATTGTCAAGATACTGACATCGAACATCCCACCCCCAAGGTCAAACACAAGGATATTTTTCTCCCCACCCTTCTTATCCAAACCATAGGTAATGGCTGCAGCGGTCGGTTCGTTGATTATCCTCGCTACATTCGATCCAGCTATTACACCAGCATCCTTGGTAGCCTGTGTAAGACCCGTATCCTAGACCGTACCATTCTGTAGGTTCCCGCGATCTTCTCCGTCAAATTTTGGTAACCTTCGACCTTTAACCGGTATTTGCGCGCGACCCTAATTCACACGCCGTCAACCTGAATCGACTCAACCCGAGACTTGTACCCTGGCGACCGCACCGTCACCCCGGTTCTGATGCCACGACTCGCGTGCCAAGGCAATACGCAGGCCAGGAGATGTGGGCCTACATTCAGTGCAAGAAAAATGCCACGCGTGCGAGTTTCGAGAGAATCTCTATAACTTGTCACATCAATCAATCCATCAATCAATGCCATCATGTCAAGTACATGTCAAGTACACATCATCTCTCACCCTTCCCCAAGCAACCCCTAAAGTCAAAAAGCTCTTACACAAGCCATACTTTTCTTACACCTTTTACCCCAAAAGTCAAAAAGAGGCTCTTACACCCATCACTCACCACATTAATACATCCATTACCCTTCTCTCTCTCCCTTTACAACTCTCTCTCTCTCTCTCTCTCTCATTTTCAAACAAATTCCCAAGCAAGAGAAGCATCCCACGTCCAAGCATCCCAAGAGAGAAAAGAGAGCTTTGTGTGTGGCCCACTTCCTACCCTCTCATCTCCCATCTCAACCATCCAAACCTCATCTCCTCTGTTAGAATCTAAGCGAAGATCGAACGGTGGGTGCATTATAGGCTAGATTTTCATGTGTTTATGATGGGCCAAGTGAGGCCAACCGATCAATGGTTTGGATCTCACTTGGGACCCTAAGATGTGGCCGATGGCCCACTTTGATCATCATGATCATTCCATGATGGGGCCAATCTCTATGGACCCCATCATGATGTTTACTTTCTAGTTGATAAGGGTCATCTAGACCGTCTATTTTAGTGGAGAAGGAATCTCCACCGTTGAATTGTGATTTAACTGGCCCACATGTATTGGGACTCACTTGATGTATGATTGATTTCAAGGAAGGGCCCATAGTGTCGGGGTCCCTCCATCACACGTGTCCCTCTCTCTTTCTCTTTCTCTCCCTCTCTCTTTCTTTTCTCCTATTTTATGTGATGATGTGGCCATGTAGCCCACTCGGAAGGACCCCACCATGAAGTATGTATTTTATCCAAGCAATCTATAAGTGGGGCCCACCTTATATGTGTTACACCCACACATCCATCATTTGGTGGCCCACCTGAGCAGGCCCACCTTTGCATCTGTTATGCCCAAAACTGTCCAGCGTCTGGACGTGAATTGGAAAACACAAATATAAGCTTGGTTTAAGCTTTTGTGTGGACTGCTCATGTAGGCTCCACCTTGATGTATGTATTCAATCCTCCCCATCCATCCTTTCCCTCAGGCCATTTTAGGCGTTGAGCCGAAAAATGAAGATGATCCGAATTTTTGGTGGGCCAGAACATAGTAAACGGAGGTTTTCACAGTTAAAAGTTCACTTGACTTTTCTATACCTTAAAACATATTGAATATTGGGCTTGTTTGGCTTGTCTTGAGCTATGGGGAGCAATGACGGAGTTGGATTCTTCCTATGCGGGCCCCGCAGTCGAAAAACCTCAGAAAAATAGGTTTTTTTAAAAATAAAATAAAATTATATGGCGACGCCAGACACGCTTATTTCTTCTGCCGCCAGAGAGCAGTGACGGCCTTTGCCAGTGGAGAGCGGGGCGGCGTGTGGCGGGGACCCACGGTTCTGTACATGGGCCCCACCATGATGCTTATTTGTCATCCAAACCGTTTATTTGTTGGGCCCCCTCCAAAGATCAGGCCGATCTGAGTCTTAGATGGCCCACATCATAGGAAACAACAGTGATTAAATGTCTACCATTGGAACCCATTTGTGGGTATTACAGAAGTTTTGGATTCAATACGAAATTTATTTTTTCCTTCACCTAGGTCAGCGTGAACTTATTAACGGGTTGGACAACGTATAAACATTATGGTGGGCCCCACGTGGGACCCATGGTGTATGTGTCCTAGCCACATCGTCCACAGCAGTGGACGGTGGAACCTACCATGATTTATGTGTCTTATTCACACCATCCACACCTGGACGGTGGGACCCACCATGATGCAGGTGCTGCATCCAATCCGTCCATCCATTTTAAAAGCTCATTTTGTGGCATGAGCTAAAGAATGAGCCAGATCCATAGTTCAAGTGGACCCTACCTTGGTATGTGGATGAGGCCCATCTTGATTTATCTGTGGTAGTTCATTGGGGCCCACTTTGATGTGGATGTAAGGCCCATGTTATGAGGCCCATTCGAGGTATTTGTGGCCCATGGTTAAGGCCCACTTTGATATATATATATATATATATATATATATATAAGGCCCATGTTATGAGGCCCATTTTGATGCATTCTAAGGTCCACGGGTTATGGCCCATTGCAATGTACATAAGGCCCATTGGTGCGGCCCATTGATGTGGCCCACTTGATGTATTTAAGGCCCAATGGAATGTACCTAAGGTCCATTGCAATGTGCGATCCCAACATGGTTTATGTAATGATGCTTACGACGGGCTATGCCTTGGGAGCAATGATGATTTGACGTCCACATTGCAAGTATTATGTTGGTGAAATGTCCACATTACGACTCTCCCTAGGGCCCATTGATAGGCCCATACTTGTTGTGTGTAGGCCGTCTAGGCCATCTGCATTGTAAGGATAGTGCATTACTTTATAACATGTTTAGTATAGTTCCATAATTCATGATCATACGCATTATATGTTTGGAACCCACCTTTGATGTGGATTGCCCATGGTGTGGGCCCCAATTTTGATGTGGACCATCCATCGTGCATGGCCACCTTGGATGTTGTCCATTCATCATTATATGGGGCCCGCCTTGATGTGTGTCATCCATCTCATGAGGCCCGCCCACCTTCAATGCTAATGTTCATCATGCAGGGTCACCTTCAATATCCACCACCCCTCATGTGGAGCCTACCTTTGATATGGATTGTCAATTGTGTGGACCCCACCTTCAATGTGGGTTTTCCATTATGCCGACCTACTTTGGATGTGGGTCATTCATCATTAGGTGCCTACCATTGATTTGGACAATCCATTATATGGGCTCACCTTAACATGGGTCATCCACGTGTGAGGCCCACTTTTGATGTGGACCGTCCATCATGTGTGGCCTCACGTATGATGTGCATTTCCCATCATGCGAGGCCTCCTTTGATATGGACCATCCATCACGTGGGGCCTCCTTTGATACGGACCATCCATCATGTGGAGAGATAGAGAAAGGAGTTGAAAAGCAAAAACTAAAAACCTTTAGGGATAAGTAACTTTGATCAAACTAACTAATTAACTTACTTAAGTTTTAAAAGAAAGTTATTGATAGGGTGGTATCTAAAGGGGCCATGAATTTTTCAAAATGCAAGGATCAAATCATTCTAAAGGTTTGACAAATTGTCATAAAAAGTAGCATTATAACGCTTGTTTACTATGTGTGTTTTCTGAAACCAAAGCTGCATTAGAACGCTTGTGATTGTCTAAATTGTGTGTTTTCTGAAATCTAAGTAGCATTAGAATATTCGTGGATATGATCATCTACTGTGTGTGTTTTCTAAAACCTAAGTTTATTAATCTATATTGTGGAATTGACGGATCGTCTATGCATCAATAAAGAAGATTCAACACAATAATTTTAAGGTGTACCTGATCGGGAACACATCCGGATACCTTGATGTTACTGACAATAATCTTGATCTTCTGCACCTCATACACCCTTAGGAGAACCTTCGACGAGACTAGGGTTAGAAGCTTACCCATCACACTTCTCACCTCTAAGGTTTATACAGTGTAGGTTTTCATATCCGGCTTAATAATCGTGTATAGGGAACACGGTTCAAGCGTCCCGCCCCAAATAAAAAGTTATGTCTATTGATCACATTGCTTCTTCTGGTATCCTTCCTCTTCTCCAATCTATAGTTGGGATAACATCCTACATTGGGGTGGGCCTGCATACCAATCCATTGCACAGGCTATGTGTGCATGTATCTCTGAATTTTCATATGATAATTTAACTTTTAATATTGATACTAGAGAAGGTCCATTTATAGTAGACCGTCAACTAATTGCGGATCTAATGGAAATACTTGTTAATGATGAGGGCATCCCTATTTAGACTCTAATGGAAAAACCTTCAGAATCAGAAAAATGGATGTTAACCAGAGATTTATGTAATATGAACGTTTAATGGACTCATAAAGGGAATGCGCTCCCCTCAAAGTATCTGTTACCTAAATACAGAGTTCTCTATCGAATTTTTATTTTAAATGTGTATCCTCGTTCTGGTAACAAAACCGAACTGACTTCTGTTATGGTTCGAGTTTTGCATTCTATTGTCACTGGTACTAAAGTCTGTCTGCCTTCTTTCATATGTCATTTCATCATTCAATTTTGTCTCCATCCAGGATACAGTGATATTCCATTTGCTTATCTTATGACTGTGTTAGCTACTCACATGCTAGTTGTTATGCCTGTCGGAGAGGCTCCTATTCATCATCTTTTGTTTAACAATTCTAATTTAAATAAGATGAAATTGGAACTAGCACCTGGCCAAAGAGATGTGGGTGGTGGTGGTGCTGGAGTAGGGAATGAAGAAGAAGGTAGAGATCTTCCTCCTGATGACATAAATATGGATGATATTTTTGATGAGATTGAATTAGATTTTACAAATGATCTTGACTATGAGCCATCTGAGTTTGATGCTCGTCTTCGTGCTCTTGAGGAGAAGGTAAAGAACATAAATGTTGTCCATGATTTGCAATTTAAATATACGCCCAAGTATCTTAGGCGTTTAAACAGGGGCCTTCATCAAATTGATCCTACCATACCCGCTCCTTCCTCAAGATCTGATTAAGTATTTTAATCTTTGCTTTGTAATAACTTTTATACTACTTTTGTTGGTGTGTGGATTGTTTAGGTGTTGATTTTTTGGGCCACACCACATACAAAAGTTGAGAGGGGTTACCCTCCATTAAAATATTCATAATCATTTGTTGGGACCACCGAGATGTGGCTTACAAATCCAGCCCATCCATTATGTGTGTCCCACTTGGATGAGGAGTCAGACCAAGTTTCATATGCATCAAAATTAATGGTCCGGTAAGGGCTCTATGGGGCCCACTGCAATATGTGTTCTATCTAAGTCATCCATTTATTTTAACATATCATTTTAGGTTATGAAACCAACAAATCAGATAGATCGAAGGCTCAAGTGGACTACACAGTAGGAAACAATGGAGATTAAATCACATGTGATTCCTATAATGTGGTTCACTTGGACCTTCAATATAACTCATTTTTGGTATTATGTAATAAAAGTAAGTATTAAAATGTTTGGACGGCATGAATAAACTACATATATCACGGTAGCCCCACGTAGCCCCTAACGGACCGTCCCATACCCAATTCACGCCCAAAATGGGCACCCAATTCGGAAACAGTGGCTACTCCCCCTACCACTAGCCATTGGCTAGTGGTTGGTGCTCTGTGTGCCCCACCATGATGTATGTGTTTCATCCATGTCGTCCATCTATTTTCATAGATCATTTTATGGTATGAAAGAAAAAATGAGATATATCTCAATCTCAAGTGGACCACATTACAAGAAACAGTGTTGAATGAACAATGACCATTAAAAACGTTTTGGGGACTATAAAAGTTTTGGATCAGTCTGATATTTTTTTTCCCTTCATCTAGGTCTTTATGACCTAATCAACAGATTGGATGTCAAATAAATAGTACAATGGGCCTTAAGAGGATTTTAATGGTGGATATCCAATCATTATTGTTTTCTCGTGGTGTGGTCCATCTAAGATTTATATCCCTATGATTTTTTGTAACAATCCCTAAAATGATATGTAAAAATGGATGAACGGAGTGGATGAAACACATACATCATGGTGGGCCCACAGAGCACCAACCATCAGCCACGTGGCTGGTGTCAAGGTGAGTAGCCAATCCGTCTCCACCCAATTCATGCCCAAAATTGGTGAGCGTGCACCCAAAAAAACCCTAAAAAAAACCTAAACCTATCTTTCCCTCTCTCCATTCCCTTATTCCCTTTCTCTCTTGCCCGATCTCTCACTCCCTATTCCTCTCTCTCTCTCTCTCTCTCTCTCTCTCTCTCTCTCTCCCCGATCTTCTCCCGATCTCCTTTCCCCTTCTCTCTCAAGCCCTCCAAGCAGAGGAAGTAAAAGAAGAAAGTAGAAGACAAGGTTCGTCTCTCTCTCTCTCTCTCTCTCTCTCTGTGTGTGTGTGTGTGGTTCTCGGAGCTCTGTTCTGCTATTACAGATGATTTTTTTTTTTGGATTTCTGATATCTTCTGTAACATGGGTTTTACTCTCTTTCTTAGTATAGCAGTTGGAATTTTGAAGAAAAATGATATTCCTCTGATTGTTGCAGACAGAAGAAAAAAAGGAAAAGAAAAATGAGATGGATTATCCAAATTTCCGGTTTCTTGTTACACACAAACACACACAAAAAGGAAAAAAAAATATATTCAAATGGGTTCTCAAAAAGATGTTTCCTATTTGAAATTTCGTTTGGTTGAATTCAATTTGGCTATGTTTGGATGCACATGTGAATTGAATTTGTAAAGACGCAAGCATTTGATTTAGGGCCTCTTTGGGAGCTAGGAAAATAGAAGCAGAAAAAGCGATTACCACGTGAGTTGGTGTGTCTACTCAGTCTAATTACTCTCATGTTTCTGCTAATGAGACATGGTTTTGGCAACAATGAGCTGGCTTCACTCTCATTTAGTAAAAGTACATCTTTGTATTGTGTAGTCCCAAGTTTTGGCAATCAATTGTTGATTGGAGGAAATCATTTTTAGGCTAAAACTAGTAAGTATGTGAATATAGAACTCTTTTGAGTGTGGATGGTTGGAATACATGTAGAATCATCAAATGTACAAATGCATACCTTAGATCAGATTTTTGCATCTCATTTTCTATTGTTTTTATATTTTATTTTCAGCTAATTTTTCAAATGAATGGTGTTAGTTCATAAAATTCAGCAAAAAAAAAAAAAAAGAATTTTCTTTTCTTTTGTTTTCTTTTCTTTTAAGTGTGGATGGTTGGAGTACATATAAAATCATTAGATCTACACATGCATGCCTTAGCTCAGATATTCACATCTCATGTTCTATTTATTTATAATTGTTTATTGTCAGATAATCTCTGTAATGAAATGTGTCACTTCATAAAATTATCAATTTCTTTTTTCTTTTCTTTTGAATGTGGATGGTTGGAATATATGTAAAAGCTTTAGTTTTACAAATGCATGCCTTAAATAAGATTTTTGCATCTCGTTTTCTATTTATTTATAGTGATTGAGACTGTGCAGCGGTTGTCACTACATTGGTGAGCAATGAGCCAAAAATGACAGAGATTGGACTGCTCTAGTCCACGTTCTGATTGAGATGTATGTATGTATGCGTATGAAATGTAGCGATGTAAGTTGTCATGGTCATGAATAAAATCATTATTGACTCATTTCTTCTTGGAAATGAAGTGGAAATGAATAAATCCTCTCTCTACATGTGAAACTGTGGTCCTGTTCTCATCCAAACAATCTGGATATACATTGCATTGGCAATATTTCTACCCGTAAAAGCTTGGTTTGGGTTATACTAAAGGTCCAAAACGTGTTGTTCCTGAGTTTCACAAACAATCCAATTACCCTTGATTTTGTAGCTAACCAAACTTCAAGGTGCAAAATTAGGCTGATTTCATAGACAATCCAAGAATTCTTTTTTGAAAACGCATTGTTTTTTTTGTTTACACTGTTTGGATTGTAATTTAATCAACATATGAGGAATCTAGTGGAAAAGAATTCTTTTTAAGTTTAGAGTCATGATTTCATTAATAGAATATGAGATAACTATTTCAGTTTTCCAAAGATTCGATGAAAACTTTCTGTATGTTGATTAATTTGTGCATATCTTCAGATTAACCTAGAGATAAAATTGTATAATTCTTTTACAGCAAAAATTAAAATTCTCAGATTCCTAACCTTGTCATCTTTTTGACTGCCACATGACCGATAAATTGAGAGGAAGTTTTCTCGAGTATAATTCTTTTACAGGAAAAATTAAATTTCTCAGATTCCTAAGCTAGTCATCTTTATTGACTTGCACGCATGACTGAAAAATATGAGTGGAAGTTTTCTCCAGGTGTTTTTCTTGACCCCATCTTTTCTTTCATTCTCCTATCTTTAAGCAAATTCCATTTATTTTTTTTATATATTAGTTTCATTTGATAGCATACGAAAGACACGTCTCTTCAATTTATACATTTTCTTGTGGATGGTCTTTTTTTGTTTGACAGGGAACTTTATTAGCACAAGGATCTCTAAAAACATGTTTCCCTAATCTGAGCTACAATCAGATTGTAGGATACTTTTTTTGCCCTTATGTTTGTCATCCCTGCTCAATGAGTTGTTTTTTTTTTTTTTTTTTTTTGCATTAGAAGACTCACCAAATTCTAGTTATAAATGTAGTTGGAAAGAGGCTATGAGTGTGTGTATTCACCTTTAAAAAAAAAAAAAAAAAACTTGCTTGACTTCATTTAGCATTCTTTTTGGTTACAACATAATGTGGTTGCTTGTGAACCTACATCAACTCCCTCATACAGCTTAGCTACCATGACATTTTTGCAACCAATTAATGTTTTTTTTTTTTTTTTTTTTAAATCTTTTATTTTGCATGCTCCAAGGAAATCTATGTAAAAATGTAGAGGCAATGAGAACTCTGCTTGCTTACTCTGTGATTAAATTAAATATCTAGAGATTCTGTTCTTCAATCTCTTAGGGAGTTGGCTAGAAAACTAGTGAACAATTATTTGTAAATAGTCTGTGGTGTTTACAGCATCTTTTTTCAAAGATGCATAAATTGGTTCGATCAGTTGGTACAAACAATAATGTTCTAATCCTCATGTAGATCCTCAATTTACTTGCATTTCTAGATGCTTCTTTTAGATGACTGCTTTCACGCTATACTTATTTGTATGCATGTTACATTACATTGAAGACAACAACACATCCTAAACTGTTAAAGAAGTTCATCATGCCACACGAAAAATTTGGTGCTTGATATAGGGAAAAGATATAATCAGTCCATTTATTTCTAAAATGATCTGTTATGGGCACAATCACTAAGCAGTTGGTAGATAGTTATATAGCTGGTAGATAGTTATATTTGTTGCTTTTCTCAATGATGACCATTAATATGCTACAGGTTTCTCATCTGTTCACTGAATGGTGTCGGATTTGTGAACTTCCTGGTATGAATGATGCGTCTTATGCCCCTTATATTTCACAATTCCAGCAAAGTGGGCTACTTAAAGGTGACGATATCATAGATCGCTTTTTCTGCATCCTTACGGTAACTTTTCATGCTTATAGTAAAATTGTCCAAAGCTACTCATGCTATATATAGTAGAGATATAGAGATGTTGTGAACCTCCTTTAGTCCAGAAATTAGGATTATCCACAAAAAACTTCGGCAACATGCCTATATTGAATATCTACATTAACTTTCATTCTAACTATTTTAATTTCTCACATAAGTACATGCCACTTGGTAATCACAACAACCTCATTTAGATAAAGGCATGATTATGACAGGCCCCAACTGATGATTGGGCATGTTCTTGCACAAGTCTATGATTAGTACATGTGCATGCATCTGAGTATCCTTGCTTGGATCACCTTGGCCTTTCTTTAAGGGACCATTAGGTTTTGATCAACGTTTGATGTGAATATACATATTGGGATTGGAGGACTATTAAAGTGTAATTCGAACAAAATTGATGATAGAACTACATGGACTTAAGAGGATTGATCTTAACAGTATGGTCATCATGCACATAGACAGAAAATGCTTACAATGAATGTTTATGAGTACTTGGTAATTTTGGAGTCCTTGGTTAGGGTTTGGGCTGAAAGTACGAGTGCTGGAGCCGACGCTTTCGGAGTCCGAACTCATTCTTTTGAAAAATAGAAAAATGGGAATATTAGTAAATATGGATTTTCTTGTTAAGAAGAAAATGGAAGATGGATTGAAAAAACATAAAAGAGATTTTTTTTCTTCTTTTTTTTTGCTTCAAGAGAGAAGAGAGAGAGAGAGAGAGAGAGAGAGAGAGAGAGAGAGAGAGAGAGAGAGAGAGAGTAAGAGTGGGGAAATTGACGGAGAGAGTGGGGGAATGAAGTGGCCACGTGAGATTTAAAAATAACGAGTGTAGTTTGGTTTGAAAATGACGTTTCACATGCGTGGTGTGCGTGTCTATGAGAGGTGTCTACGGACTCGGATTAGCTATTGAACGCGACAGTAGCAAGTTTACAATAGATTTTTGTTTGGCGAGTTCTTCATTTGGGGTCCCACCAAGAGCCAAATCGGTTGAATCACTTTGGTCGTGGGCCACGGATATGTTAAACAAATGTACAACTACTGAAAAACTTGGCGAAGTTTTCTAACCCATCCACATGTTTCCAATATAGTGGCCTGCATGCTGATCATGCCAGATTTTGATTCTTAGGCTCCTATAAAATGGAAACTTAATATATGTAGTTGTTTTTTACAATATTTTGATTCTTACATGTGTAAACGTGCGTTTGTTAACATCTCCTGAAGTTTCAATGAAAAATTTCACCTTTTTCCTAACAGTTCCCCAATGTTCTCTAAATAGGCAGAGCTTTTGAGGCTTCCTTTTGTTTGTGATGAGGTCAAAGACTTCGCGGTTAACTGAAAAATCATATTTTCCCTACCTCCTAGTCTGACTGACTTCTAGAGCGGTGATTCCCTGCAAGTCACTCTGTATCATCGGTCCAATGCAAGGGTCTTCATTGTATCATGATGTAAAAGTGGAGCCCATGGTTATGTGATCCATTGCGGTGATCTGATGAGTTCCATTGTTCACGGAACATGCTCCAAAATGTCCCAGGTTGGAAGATCCTTCCCATCCTAACTTTGGATATTCCAGTTGAGCGTGGAGTGTCGCTGTTTTCCTTTTCTGAACCATTTATTTGCAGGCTCCAAAAAATCAAATGCTTAGGATTGTCTTATTGAGAAGATTCTTGGGGCATCATTCATCCACTGTATGGTCCATCAGATCAACAATCTGGATCACCCAACATGTGCACTTGTACAAATTGAGTATGCGGATACCATACATCCTCATGATTATCTATTCCTATCTCCTGCACTTAAAATTTAAGCTATTTAATGGTTCATCGACACATGACAAGTTTAAAAGAGAGCATTTGATTTGCATATTCTAAGGTAACTGATCTTGACTTTGCAGGTGATGTTTCTCAAATGGTTCTTGAAGAGTAAGTGACTATTGTTACCAATGCTTCGTCAGTGAATCATGGAGTTGATGTTAGTCATAGCCCTACATTAAAGAGCATCAAAATCGCGACATGGAGATATGCTTCAACAACCAAAGAAGCGGGATCGCGGAGCACATGACAATATTGTTGATGTTGATGTTGATCTGGAATCTCTTTCGAGCTATCCACTGGATGAGGAAGTCATCGGAATCATAACAATGGAAGATGTTATGGAGGAATTACTACAGGTTGAAAATGTTTGAGTCTTGGAAAGTATTCTTAGAATTCTCTAATTTGCTTCCTTTCTCTTTTTAGCCTTATTAATTTGCAAGGTTCCCAATTCCTATTTTTTGCATGTATCGGCATTGGGAGATATCAGCAAGTGGGAAAATTATGGTGCGAGTTTCTTGGAGCACAGGTATGTGAAATGTTTGTTCCCTGTCATCTAGATGCATAGATTTTGAATTGAATGAGAGACATTGATAAAGCTTGGTCAAAGGATAAGGTTCATTTATATCAATGGAGGATATAAATTTTCTTGGATGAATGATGAATGAATTTGCGAATGTAAATGAAAATAAAGAACTTATAATATATATATGTATATATATATATATATGTTATCAATGGAGGATACCTTGTTTAAGGGGACATGAAATTCTTATAGCTTATGGTATGGTGCCCCAATATTGGTTGTATGTTACTAGTATGTAGTAGATAATACTAGAGAATACCTAAACCCGAACCGAACCCGAAACCGAACCTAATTCCCTAAACCTAAACCTAAACCTAAACCTATAACTTAAACCTAAACCTATAACCATAACCTAAACCTAAAACCTAAAACCTAACCTATAACCTAAACCTAACCTAAACCTTAACCTATAACCTAACCTTATAACCTTAACCTAAACCTATTATCAAATCCCAAAACCTATACTTATAACCTAAACCTAAACCTATACTTATAACCTAAACCTAAACTTATAACCTTAACCTAAACCTATTCTCAAATCCCAAAACCTATACTTATAACCTAAACCTAAACCTTAACTTATAACCTTAACTTAAACTTATAACCTTAACCTAAACCTATTCACAAATCCCAAAACCTATACTTATAACCTAAACACAACCTTAACCTATAACCTAAACCTATACTTATAACCCAAACCTAAACCCGAACCCGATTTCCTAAACATAAACCTACACCTATTCTCAATTCCCTAAACCTTAACCTATAACCTAACCTTATAACCTTAACCTGAACCTATTCTCAAATCCCAAAACCTATACATATAACCTAAACCTAAACCTATACTTATAACCTATTCTCAAATCCCAAAACATATACTTATGACCTAAACCTATACTTATAACCTAAATCTAAACTTATAACCTTAACCTAAACCTATTCTCAAATCCCAAACCTATACTTATAACTTAATCCTAATCTCAACTCCTTAACCTAAACATAAACTTGAAAACCCAAACCTAAACTCGATCCAGAACCCGAACCCGATTTTCTAAACCTAAACCTTAACCTATTCTCAATTCCCTAAAGCTATAACCTATAACCTAAACCTAAACCTAAAACCTAAATATATTCTCAAATCCCTAAACCTAAACCTACACCTAATCTTAATCTCAACTCCTTAACCTAAGCCTAAACTTGAAAACCCAAACCTAAACGATCCAGAACCCAAACCCGATTCCCTAAACCTAAACCTTAACCAATTCTCAATTCCCTAAACCTATAGCTTATAACCTAAACCTAAACCTATAACCTTAACCTAAACCAAAACCTATTACCTATAACCTAAACGTATAACCTAAACCTAAAACTTAAACCTTAACATATAACCTAAAACCTAAACATAAAACCTAAATGTATTCTCAAATCCCTAAACCTAAACCTACACCTAATCCTAATCTCAACGCCCTAACCTAAACCTAAGCTAAACTTGAAAACCCAAACCAAAACCCGATCTCGAATCCGAACTCGATTCCCTAAACCTAAACCTTAACCAATTCTCAAGTCCCTAAACCTATAGATTATAAGCTAAACCTAAACCTAAACCTAAACCTTAACCTAAACCAAAACCTATGACCTAAAACCTTAAACTATTACCTATAACCTAAACTTATAACCTATAACCTAACATTAACCTAAAGCTAAAACCTAAATCTTAACCTATAACCTAAAACCTAAACCTAAACCTAAAACCTAAATGTATTCTCAAATCCCTAAACCTAAACCTACACTAAATCCTAATCTCAACGCCCTAACCAAACCTAAGCCTAAACTTGAAAACCCAAACCTAAACCCGATCCAGAACCCGAACCCGATTCCCTAAACCTAAACCTTAACCAATTCTCAATTCCCTAAACCTATAGCTTATAACCTAAACCTAAACCTTAACCTAAAACTAAACCTAAACCTTAACCTAAACCAGAACCTATGACCTAAAACCTTAACCTATTACCTATAACCTAAACTTATAACCTATAACCTAACATTAACCTAAACCTAAAACCTAAACCTTAACCTAAAACCTAAACCTAAACCAAAACCTAAAACCTAAATGTATTCTCAAATCCCTAAACCTAAACCTACACCTAATCCTAAATCTTAACGCCTAACCTAAACCTAAGCCTAAACTTGAAAACCCAAACCTAAACCCGATCCCGAAACCGAACCTGGATTCCTAAACCTAAACCTTAACCAATTCTCAATTCCCTAAACCTATAGCTTATAACCTAAACCTAAACCTTAACCTAAAACTAAACCTAAACATTAACCTAAACCTATAACCTTAACCTAAACCAAAACCTATTACCTATAACCTAAACCAAAACCTATTACCTATAACTAAACTTATAACCTATAACCTAACATTAACCTAAACATAAAACCTAAACCTTAACCTATAACCCATAACCTAAACCTAAAACTTAAATGTATTCTCAAATCCTTAAACCTAAACCTACACCTAATCCTAATCTCAACGCCCTAACCTAAACCTAAGCCTAAACTTGAAAACTTAAACCTAAACCCGATCCAGAACAGGCGGGTCCACTAAACCTAAACCTTAACCAATTCTCAATTCCTAAACCTATAGCTTATAACCTAAACTTAAACCTTAACCTAAAACTAAATTAACCTTAACCTTAACCTAAACCTAAACCTTAGCCTAAACCAAAACCTATGACCTAAAACCTTAACCTATTACCTATAACCTAAACTTATAACCTATAACCTAACATTAACCTAAACCTTAACCAAAAACCTAAAACCTAAACCTAAACCTAAAACCTAAATGTATTCTCAAATCCACGAACCTAAACCTACACCTAATCCTAATCTCAACGCCTAACCTAAACCTAAGCCTAAACTTAAAACCCAAACCAAAACCCGATCCAACCCGAACCGATACCTAAACCTAAACCTTAACCAATTCTCAATTCCCTAAACCTAAAACCTTGACCTATTACCTATTACCTATAACCTAAACTTATAACTTATAACCTAACATTAACCTAAACCAAAAACCTAAACCTCAACCTATAACCTAAAACGTAAACCTAAACCTAAAACCTAAATGAATTCTCAAATCCTAAACCTAAACCTACACCTAATCTTAATCCCAACGCCCTAACATAAACCTAAGCCTAAACTTGAAATCCCAAACCTAAACTTGATCCCGAACCCAAACCCGATTCCCTACTACCTAAACCTTAACCTATTCTCAAATCCCTAAACCTAAACCTACACCAAATCCTAATCTCAACGCCCTAACCTAAACCTAAGCCTAAACTTGAAAACCCAAACCTAAACCCGATCCCGAACCCAAACCCTATTCCCTAAACCTAAACCTTAACCAATTCTCAATTCCCTAAACCTATAGCTTATAACCTAAACCTAAACCTTAACCTAAAACTAAACCTAAACCTAAACCTTAACCTAAACCAACCTATGACCTAAAACCTTAACCTATTACCTATAACCTAAACTTATAACCTATAACCTAACATTAACCCGAACCTAAAACCTAAACCTAAACCTAAAACCTAAAACCTAAACCTAAACTTAAAAACCTAAATGTATTCTCAAATCCCTAAACCTAAACCTATACCTAATCCTAATCTTAACGCCTAACCTAAACCTAAGCCTAAACTTGAAAACCCATACCTAAACCCGATCCCGAAACCGAACCGGATTCCCTAAACCTAAACCTTAACCAATTCTCAATTCCCTAAACCTATAGCTTATAACCTAAACCTAAACCTTAACCTAAAACTAAACCTAAACATTAACCTAAACCTATAACCTTAACCTAAACCAAAACCTATTACCTATAACCTAAACCAAAACCTATTACCTATAACCTAAACTTATAACCTATAACCTAACATTAACCTAAACATAAAACCTAAACCTTAACCTATAACCTATAACCTAAACCTAAAACTTAAATGTATTCTCAAATCCTTAAACCTAAACCTACACCTAATCCTAATCTCAACGCCCTAACCTAAACCTAAGTCTAAACTTGAAAACCTAAACCTAAACCCGATCCCGAACCCGAATCCGATTCCCTAAACCTAAACCTTAACCAATTCTCAATTCCCTAAACCTATAGCTTATAACCTAAACTTAAACCTTAACCTAAAACAAAATTAACCTTAACCTTAACCTAAACCTAAACCTTAGCCTAAACCAAAACCTATGACCTAAAACCTTAACCTATTACCTATAACCTAAACTTATAACCTATAACCTAACATTAACCTAAACCTAAAACCTAAACCTTAACCTAAAACCTAAAACCTTAACCTAAACCTAAAACCTAAATGTATTCTCAAATCCCTAAACCTAAACCTACACCTAATCTTAATCTCAACGCACTAACCTAAACCTAAGCCTAAACTTGAAAACCCAAACCTAAACCCGATCCTGAATCCGAACCCGATTCACTAAACCTAAACCTTAACCAATTCTCAATTCCCTAAACCTATAGCTTATAACCTAAACCTAAGCCTTAACCTAAAACTAAACCTAAACCTAAAACCTTGACCTATTACCTATAACCTAAACTTATAACTTATAACCTAACATTAACCTAAACCTAAAACTTAAACCTTAACCTATAACCTAAAACGTTAACCTAAACCTAAAACCTAAATGAATTCTCAAATCCACTAAACCTAAACCTACACTAATCCTAATCTCAACGCCCTAACCTAAACCTAAGCCTAAACTTGAAAACCCAAACCTAAACTTGATCCAGAACCCAAACCCGTTTCCCCTATACCTAAACCTTAACCTATTCTCAAATCCTTAAACCTAAACCTACACCTAATCCTAATCTCAACGCCCTAACCTAAACCTAAGTGAAACTTGAAAACCCAAACCTAAACTCGATCCAGAACCCGGACCCGAACCAGGATTCTTAAACCTAAACCTTAACCAATTCTCAATTCCTAAACCTATAGCTTATAACCTAAACCTAAACCTTAACCTAAAACTAAACTTAAACCTTAACCTAAACCTAAACCTAAACCTTAACTAAACGAAAACCTATGACCTAAAACCTTAACCTATTACCTATAACCTAAACTTATAACCTATAACCTAACATTAACCTAAACCTAAAACCTAAACCTTAACCTATAACAAAAACCTAAACCTAAACATAAAACCTAAATGTATTCTCAAATCCCTAAACCTAAACATACACTTAATCCTAATCTCAACGCCCTAACCTAAACCTAAGCCTAAACTTGAAAACCCAAACCTAAACTTGAATCCGAACCCAAACCCGATTCCTTAAACCTAAACCTTAACCAATTCTCAATTCCCTAAACCTATATAGCTTATAACCTAAACCTAAACCTTAACCTAAAACTAAACCTAAACCTTAACCTAAACCTATAATCTTAACCTAAACCAAAACCTATTACCTATGACCTAAACTTATAACCTATAACCTAACATTAACCTAAACCTTAACCTATAACCTATAACCTAAACCTAAACCTAAACCTAAATGTATTTTCAAATCCCTAAACCTAAAACTACACCTAATCCTAATCTCAACGCCCTAACCTAAACCTAAGCCTAAACTTGAAAACCCAAACCTAAACCCGATCCCGATCCCGATCCCGAACCCGAACCCGAACCCGATTCCTAAACCTAAACCTTAACCTATTCTCAAATCTCAAAACCTATAACCTAAACCTAAACCTAAACCTATATAATCGTACGTAACCTAAACCTAAACCTTAACCTATAACCTTAACTTATAACCTAAACTCAATTTCTAAACCTTAACTATAACCTAACCTAAACCTAAACCTATAACCCGAACCCGATTTCCTAAACCTAAACCTTAATGTATTCTCAAATCCCTAAACCTAAACCTAAACCTAATCCTAATCTCAACTCCCTAACCTAAATCTAAACCTAAACTTAAAACCCGATCCCGAACCCGAACATGATTTCTGAACCTAAACTTATAACCTTAACCTAAACCGATTCTCAAATCCTAAAACCTATAACCTAAACCTAAACCTAAACCTTAACGTATAACCTAAACCTATAACTTAAACTCAATTTCTAAACCTTAACCTATAACCTAACCTAAACCTAAACCTATAACCCAAACCCAATTTCCTAAACCTAAACCTTAATGTATTCTCAAATCCCTAAACCTAAACCTACACCTAATCCTAATCTTAACTCCCTAATAACATAAACCTAAACGTAAACTTAAAAACCCAAACCTAAACTCGATCCCGAACCCGAACCCGATTTCCTAAACCTAAACTTATAATCTTAACCTAAACCTATTCTCAAATCCCAAAACCTATAACCTTAAACTATTACCTTAACTTATAACCTAAACTCAATTTCCTAAACCTTAACCTATAACCTAACCTAAACCTAAACCTATAACCCAAACCCGATTTCCTAAACCTAAACCTTAACGTATTCTCAAATCCCTAAACCTAAACATAAACCTACACCTAATCCTAATCTCAACTTCCTAACCTAAACTAAACCTAAAAACCCAAACCTAAACCCACGATCGCGAACTCCAACCCGATTTCCTAAACCTAAACCTATAACCTTAACCTAAACTTATTCTTAAATTCCAAAACCTATAACCTAAACTTAAACCTATATAACCTTAACATAAACCTAAAACTTAACCTATAACCTAAACCATAACCTATAACCTTAACTTATAACCTAAACTCAATTTCCTAAACCTTAACCTATAACCTAACCTAAACATAAACCTATAACCCCAACCCGATTTCCTAAACGTATTCTCAAATCCCTAAACCTAAACCTACACCTAAACTTAATCTCAACTCTCTAACCTAAACCTAAACCTAAACTTGAAAACCCAAACCTAAACCCGATCCCGAACCCGAACCCAATTTCCTAAACTTAAACTTATAATCTTAACCTAAACCTATTCTCAAATCCCAAAACCTATAATCTAAACCTAAACCTATATAACCTTAACCTAAACCTAAAACTTAACCTATAACTTAAACCATAACCTATAACCTAAACTTATAACCTAAATTCAATTTCCTAAACCTTAACCTATAACCTAACTTAAACCTAAACCTATAACCCGAACCCGATTTCTAAACCTAAACCTTAACGTATTCTCAAATCCCTAAACCTAAACCTACACCTAATCCTAATCTCAATTCCCCTAACCTAAACCTAAACCTAAACTTGAAAACCCAAATTTAAACCCGATCTCGAACCCAAACCCGATTTCCTAAACCTATACTTATAAACTTAACTTAAACCTATTCTCAAATCCCAAAACCTATAACCTAAACTAAAACCTTAACCAAAACCTAAACCTATAACCTAAACTCAATTTCAAAACCTTAACCTATAACCTAACCTAAACCTTAAGCTATAACCCGAACCCGATTTCCTAAACCTAAACCTTAACGTATTCTCAAATCCCTAAACCTAAATCTACACCTAAACCTAATCTCAACTCCCTAACCTAAACATAAACCTAAACACGAAAACCCAAACCTAAACCCGATTTCGAACCCGAATCCGAATCCGAACCCGAACCCGAACCCGATTTCCTAAACCTAAACTTATAACCTTAACCTAAACCTATTATAAAATCCCAAAACCTATAACCTAAACCTAAACCTATAACCTTAACCAAAACCTTAACCTATAACCTAAACTTATAACCTAAAGCTATAACCTAAACTCAATTTTCTAAACCTTAACCTATAACCTAACCTAAACCTAAACCTATAACCCGAACCCGATTTTCTAAACCTAAACCTTAACGTATTCTCAAATCCCTAAACCTAAACATACACCTAATCCTAATCTCAACTCCTAACCTAAACCTAAACCTAAACTTGAAAACCCAAACCTAAACTCGATTTCCTAAACCTAAACTTATAACCTTAACCTAAACCTATTCTCAAATCTCAAAACCTATAAACTAAACCTAAACCTATAACCTTAACCTAAACCTAAACCTTAACCTATAACCTAAACCTAAACCTAAACCTTAATGTATTCTCAAATCCCTAAACCTAAACCTACACCTAATCTTAATCTCAACTCCCTAACCTAAACCTAAACCTTAACTTGAAAACCCAAACCTAAACCCGATCCCGAACTCGAACTCGATTTCCTAAACCTAAACTTATAACCTTAACCTAAACCTATTCTCAAATCTCAAAACCTATAACCTAAACCTAAACCTATATAACCTTAACCTAAACTTAAAACTTAACATATAACCTAAACCTTAACCTATAACCTTAACTTATAACCTAAACTCAGTTTCTAAACCTTAACCTATAACCTTAACTTATAACCTAAACTCAGTTTCCTAAACCTTAACCTATAACCTAACCTAAACCTAAACCTATAACCCGAGCCTGATTTCCTAAACCTAAACCTTAACATATTCTCAAATCCTTAAACCTACACCTAATCCTAATCTCAACTCCCTAACCACACCTAAACCCGATCTCGAATCCGAACCCCATTTCCTAAACCTAAACTTATAGGTTATAGGTTATAGGTTAAGGTGAAGGTTTAGGTTTTAGGTTTAGGTTTAGGGTATTTTTGTTTATGATGTTAAGCTTATATATATTTATGCGTGAACGAATGTGATGTGGATAAGATTGTTTGTGTTTGGATGAATGTAGTTTATGTTTGGGTTTGGGTTTGGGTTTAGATGGATGTAAATGTGAATATGATGAAATATATTGTCTAACAGGTGTATATCAGGATGAATATGATGAAATATATTGTTAACAGGTGTATATCAGGAATTTTGAGCTATATATATATATATATATATATATATATATATATATATATATATACAAGACTTTTAGCAATGAAAATTTTTGGGTAGGCCAAATTTCGCCACAATTTTCTGTGAAGCACTGAGAAGTAAAGTGATGAGTGAAGGATTTCTATAAGGTCTCTCCAAGCAATTGCATTTGTCTACACTTGAGAAAGTTGCTGTTGGTCTTGCTCTGTCAGATTCAGGAAATACGGATTTCAGAATCAGACGTAAGTTGAGTTGCTTGGAGGAATGTATCACACGCTCCATGAATGACATGGAAGCACACAAAGATGAATCAAGTGAAGTAATCCAATCGTACCAATCAAGCACAATGCAAACACAGATTTTAACATGGAAAAACCTTTGTGGTAAAAAATCACGGCAAAAAGCAACATATAATCACTATGAAGATATCCTGAAGTGAGCCGTGTGGGGAATGCTAACTGGATTTGCCTTATTCATTCCATACTTTGTCAATACCTTCTCAAGGTATTCTTCCTGAGATAACCAAAGCCTCCTACTCTTCTTGTGTCTATGTATATCAGTGTCGAGAACCTTCTTTTCCGCCCCTAGACCTTTCATCTTAAATGTCCTTGATAATTGAGTCTTCAACAAATTGATTTCAGACATGCTATAACTGACGATCAACATGCAAACTAGGATGATGAATTGGTCATCACTCAATGTCTTGTAATAGACACAATGATTGTATTCACTCATTGTAAACTTTTGACTTACTATGAAAGAATCAAACTTTTTATTTCAATGCCTAGTCGACTGTTTTAGGTCATACAAAAATCTCTTTAACCTGCAAACCTTGTTCTTTATCCCTTATACTTCGTAGCCCTCTGGTTACTTCATATAGATCTACTCTTCCGATTCCCCGTGCAGGAATGCAGTCTGCACGTCTATCTATTACAGCTCAAGATTGTATTGGGCAACCAGCACCAACATGAATCTGATAGATACTTGCTTTACAACCAACGCAAATATCTCTGTGAAGTCAATTCCTTCTCTCTGGGCATAAATTTTAGTTACCAACCTTGCCTTGTATCTATCTTGTTTCTTCTTGAATATCCACTTGCACCTGATCGCTTTGCAGCTAACTGGAAGCTCTACCAACTCTCACGTCTCGTTCTTATAAAAGGAGTCTATCTCATCATCCATTTCTACTTTCCACTTTTCTGCATCAAGCTCTTCAAAAGCCTCCTAAAGAGTATACGGGTCTCCATCATCTGCAATGAGGGCATATACAATATTTGAGTTATCTGTGTATCTCGCCGGTAACCTGCAATCTCATCACAGCAGATTCATTCTCACAGGTGGCTACTCCACCTGTTCTTGTACCTGTGCCTGCACATGTCTCTGCATGAGTAAATATGTGTCAACATGAACGCTTACAATCAACTTTTTTAGTTCTTTTTCATCATTTTGATCATTCTTGCAGAATAAGGACCCTTCGTCAAATTTAATGTCCTTACTAATAATGATCTTCCATGTGACCTGGTCATAGAGCCCGTAGCCTTTCACACCACCACCACAGCCAACAAAAATGTACTTGTTGGCTCTTTGGTATAGCTTGTCTCTCTCAACTGACGGTACATGAGAGTAAGTTTCACAACCAAACACATGCATTCCTGAGTAGTTTACCTCCAGACCACTTTATACTTCCTCTAGAATTTTACAATTAATCGTCATAGAAGGGGACCGATACACCAAATAGCAAGCCTTGTTAACAGCCTCAGTCCATAGTTCCTTACCCAACTCAACATTACAAGTTATGCATCGGGCTATTTCCAAGATAGTCCAATTCATCCGCTTAACCACACCGTCGGGTGTGTCGAGCATTGTGTTGTGTCTTATAATTCATTCATCTTTGCAATATTAATTAAATTCAATTGAAGTAAATTCTCCATCATTATCTATCCTTATAACCTCCACCTTTCGCCCTGACTACTTTTCCACCATCGCTTTCCATTGTTTGAAATTGGTGAAAACATCAGAGTTATTTTTTGTGAAATAAACCCATACTTTTCTTGAGTAGTGGTTAATGAATGTGACAAACCATGACGACCCTCTGGCAGAAACCATGGGCGGCGGTCCCCATACATAAGAATGCACATAATCATGCACACCCTTACATATATGTTTTCTGGATTTAAAAGATAACCTAGATTGTTTACCATATATACAATGCTCGTTATATTTAAATCAAAACTTTTAAAACTTGGAATTAAACAACGATCAGAGAGTACATTCATGCCCGGCTCGCTCATGTCGCCCAGACATGTATGGCACATATGGCAGACGTGAAATCCACTACAGTCGTTGCAGCTCCACCCATTGAAATGCTCCCGATCAACCTACAAATATTTTTGTGTATCTGTGCTTTTATAACTAGGAGTGCCCCTTTTGATACCGTAAGGACACCATTGAAATTTACGAATCTACACCCAATCACCTCAAGTAAATTAAGATATATCAAGCTCTTCCTCATGTCAGGAACATGTCTCACCTCAGTCAAGGTACACTCTATCCCATCAAACATCTCGATGCGTATAGTACCAACGACCACCACATTACAGGCATTATCCTTGCTCATAAATAACTGGCCACCATCGTACTCCTTGTAGCTTGTGAATTAACCCTGATGAGGAGTCATATGATGTGATGCTCCTGTATTCAGAATCCATTCATCCCTATGTTCATCGTATAAGTGTCCGATCATGGACGCAGACAACACATCAATTCTGCCTGTACCTTCATCAGATGTGGTAGTGTTGGCCTTTCTGGAAGAAGTCTCTGAGTTCTCTTTCTTGCCTTTAGAATTTCTACAATCCTTCTTCATGTACCCCATCATCCCACAATTCTAGCACTTTAATTGACCTTTACCCTTGCCCATTGGATTTGGATCTCGATCGAGAAGATCTAGTGTCTCACTCAGAATTTCATCCCCTCGTAAACAATGCATTGGTAGAGAGCCCCCCCCCCATGTTTCCATTTTTCTTTCTCATCGCCTTTTCTTAAAGGGCTGAGATAACGGTATCAACACTTAGAGACGTTTTACCAGCGCACAAGGTGTCTTTAAAAGACTCATATGATGCCGGGAGAGAATTCAACAAAATACATGCTTGATCTTCATCCCAGACTGTTTCCTCCACATCCAACGATTTGCAAATCATCTCATTAAAGTTACTAATGTAGGATTCGACATCTCCTCCCTTTGTCATCTTAAGATTGAACAACTATAGTTTTAAGTATATGCGATTTTCAAGGTATTTCTTTGCATAGATATCATTTAACTTTGCCTATAGACTCGCCGCAGTTTTCTCTCTTATGACATTGTAGGGAACCTCATTAGTTAGGCACAATTGAATGGAGGTTCTCACTTTCTTATCCAGTTTGTTCCATTCATCATCTTCCATAGATTCTGGTCACTTTTCAAGGACATCATCCAATCCTTGCTGAATTAATAGGCCAATCATCTTGACCTTCCATAATTCAAAATTATTTTTTCGATAATATTTTTCAACATTATACTTGGGATTGCAACCATTGATACTCACTTTCGGATTCAAGCCCGCGCTCCAATGTTAGCTCTGATACCACCTGTTGAGTGACTGCAAAAGCACATAGAGATGAATTAAGTAAGGTAATCCAATCACACCAATCAAGCACAATGCAAACACCTATATTTTAACATGGAAAAACCTTTACAGGAAAAACCATGACACAAAGCGACAGATAATCACTATGAAAATAGAAAATTACAAGAGTTTAAACAATATCCGATTCGAACAAGCCTCGAATCACCCTAAGCTACACCCTTGAAACCCCATGAACGAATTGGAGAAGCTCTATATACCATAGTTCTGATTTCCACCCATAGATATAGCCATGGGAAGAATCCCAAACAAAATTGGAAACAAATTCCACAGATAAGAAGATCTGCGTAAAATTTGCGATATGTTCGATGGGACCTTCGATGGGTCTCGACATCATCAATAGACTGTTAATGGCATCGAACCCCACATCAATGGTATCGAACAAGCACCAAAATAGTCTAGATACAAAACATGAAAAATTGAATTTTCTCAATTGTACTTTGATCGGTCTCGATGGCATCAAACTTAAGTTTCGATGATATTGACACTAATCTCGATGGCATCGAACAAGTGCCCAAATAATCCAGCAACCAACTGAAGAAATTCTGAATGTCTTCGATGGGATCGAGCAGCTGTTCGATGGCATTGAATAGTACTCGATGTCATCGACTGATCTGTCGATGGCATCGATAAACCCTATTGCTAAATTGATTTAAGACATCTAACAACAGATGTTTTCATGAAATCTCCCCATCCATCTATTTTGCCCGGTTAGGTTAGGACATGGGCTGAAAAAAGAGGTAGATCCAAAACTCAAGTGGGCCACATGACAAGGAAAAAGTGAGGACTAAACGTCCACCGTTGAGATATTCATGGTGCCACGGAAGTATTGGATTAGGCTTCTTCTTTTTTTTTTTTTTTTTTTTTTTTTTTTTGCTTTAAGTTCATTCCAGGTGATAATGACGTCATGAGTCAGTATGGATGGCATATGAACATCACGACGGACCCTAGGGGTTCTCAACGGTAGCATTTCCCCAGCACTTTTTCCTGTTATGTGGCCCACTTGAGTTTTGGATTGCCTCATTTTTGGGCCCTGTCCTAACAAGATCTAGCAGAATGGATAGTGGGTGGATTTATTACGAACATCATGGTGGTCCCACCTAGCTTCCCATTTCAGGGAGCTCCTCGGAAAGGTTTTGGCAGGCAATCTGCGTCCCATTGGTGGGCCACACATGTAAAACAGAATTGAATGGCAAGGAAAATTGATCACATTGATGGGCTTTGGTCCGGACGCCCGATTAGCTGCCCCAGCCTGTCATGCCTACTTTATTGGAAAAATTGGGGTATGATTCCCCAAACACTGCAAAAAAGTTTTAGTTTTTATTCCATTGACTAGATGGTTATAATCATGAGTAAAAGTGAGTTTTAAAAGGAAAATCAAAAGTGGATCCCACATGATGTAAGGTCAAAGCATCATGGATCGTCCATTTTTCAAGCCAGAGTAATTCTTAAGCGGGATGGATCAACATGATGTTTAATAAATATTGTCATCCATTTTCTAGATGGGGATTGGATGGCTAAGATCCTCTATCAAAGTAATTTTATTTTATTTTTTGTTATGAATCTTCAATCAGAGGTGTGGCCCACAGGATTTATGATCTAGATTGTTGATCAGACCTTTTATACTATAATAAATAGGACCATCTATTCCTGTCCATTAATTAGATGATTGGGATCATTAGATTTGGATGAATTTAGGAGCAAAGGGCAATCAAAAGCAGACCAACAACATGGATGATCCAAATCAATGGCTAGACTCGGTTTTAGTATTATCAATATGGGCTACCCATTTTCATAACCATTGATAATAGATTGATTACGATCATCCTATTGAATTAACTTTTGAGATGGATAGGAAATAAAGCATAAGCCCGGCCCAGATAATGGATGGACCATATTAATAATCGGATTATCTCAATTGTAACCTATATGAATTTTCCATTTTTGCAGACATTAATGAGATGTAGATGCGGCAGATTTTTTTCGTGGAAAGGTGGACCATCAAAGGTGGGATACATCATCTAGACTCCAAATCAATGATGTGACATTTTCCAATATGATCAATCAAATTGGCCATTTTTTTCCACTAACCCACTGCTGTGGTTATCTTGAAAGCGATTGAAGGTGGCTCATTTGTCACATAGATACCATGACTCACTAATAATATGATAAAAAGTATCTTGACCCAACTCAATCCAATCTTAACAAGGTAAAAGTTGATGGACGGACCCTGACTTGGCTAGACCCGATTTTATTATTATTATTATTATTATTTATATCAGATCCAAGAATGTAAGACCCGAACCAATTTGTTAACGGGTCCAAAAGGGGACCTCCCCTGTTAGAAAAGATTGGGTTCATTGCAGGGGCAGGTATCCATCGACAGCCCCGCAACCAGCGCTCAAGAAATAGAAATGGGCAGCTAATCGAAGGTCCAAAGGACAAAGCAATGTAAGCATCCGATCGGCGGCTAGGATCATCCCCCAGTGGGATTTTTTGTTGATAGCTCAGCAACTATAACCTTACACCTGCATGACACGTGTATGGAAGTGAGTGCTCGATGGCTTAGATATGATTGTCTAGCATAGGATAGCTATTCCGCAAGAGAAAATGTAATCAATGGATAGCGATGGCAATTCAGGCCCTGTCAATTTTGGGTGAACGGAGAAAAGCAAATGTCACTTCTTTTCCGTGCACTACACGGTGCATTTTTTTTTTTTGCCAAACCAACTCTCACGTGTGGCAAACTGTCACGTGTACAAAATCAAAGCCACTCATCAGGTGGGTCCCACTGTGTGGATGGCAGGGAATCTAAGGTGTCTTACACTATGATAGCATGGGGGATTCTAAGGTGTCCTGGACCGTGATCACATGGGCTGTTGTGCGAGTATTATCTTTCCAGTTTGGAGAGATGGGGAACGGCCTATCTTGATGTATGTGATCTATATCCACTCCGTCTATTCATTTTGCTGGCTCATTTTATGCTTTGGGGTGAAAATTCACGATTTCTACTATTTCAATGCATTAGGATGTATAGTAGCTAATGTAGTCTACAAACACTATAAAAGTGACATTTCATGCGTATCTTGCTGTACGGAATCCGTTGAGATTCAACTCTAGTTTAGTTTTCTTAAAACAATCAGAAAAATGAGATTTCTCCAAAACAAAATTTTCAAGTTCTAATTTTAAATCAACAAATCTATCTTTTTGATTTTTTAATTTTACCGCAACTTACAACTCTCTTTGTATAGGACATCATAGGAAATTTAAAGATCTTCTTCATTTTCAATATCGCTTCCTGGTGCTTCATAGTCAGAAGTTTCATCTTCACTTGTAGAAGTGATTCTAGCTATGGTCATGAAGGCCTTTTGATTATTCTCAATTTCTTGGTCTGATTCGTCGATTTCTGAATTGGATTTAGATTCAGACGATTCATCCCAAGTGGCGATCATGCCTCTTCTTTTAAATTTATCCTTCTTGTAACATTTTGCAGCTAGATGACCAGATTCAGAACAGTTGAAGCTTGGGAGTCTTTAGATTTTGATTTCTAAAATTTGAATTTCCTTTTCTCTTGTCAATCGGTTTTTGAAAATCAGGTCTATTTTTATTTTTTAAAATTCAATAAAACTTTTTATCTAGTATAGCCATGCCATCCACATTTCCCTCATTATCTGAATTTGAGTCTTTGGATTTTGATTTTGAGGATTTAAGGGCTATGGACTTGTTTTTGGGAGCTTTGAAATTCAGTTTATAGCTTTATAGAGATCCAACTAATTCCTCTACCTTCACTGCATCGGTATCCCTCAATTCTTGTATCGCAGTGACTTTAGAATTGACCCTGTTAGGAAGCGATCGTAGTATTCTTGCACACACTTTGCTTTCAGGGACTTTTTCTTCAAGACCCCACATGGAGTTAACAATGTCATTTAGTTTAGTAAAGAAATCCATGAATGATTCATTTTCTTCCATATGGATTTCTTTAAACCTTGTTGTAAGGATTTGAATCCTAGACTTTTTGACAATGTTAGTCCCTTCGTGTGTGATTTCGAGAATATCCTAAGCTTGTTTTGCTGTATCACAAGAGATGATTCTTTTAAATTCGTCTGGTGATAGAGCACAAGTAATAGCATTAAGTGCTTTTGCATTAGCACTACTTTCGCTTTTCTGACCTGTAGTCCAAAGAGTATAAGCTAGTTCTTTCATGGACTTGGTTCCATTTTCAGCCACTACTTCCAACATTGGAGGGACCCATTGGGTCATGGTGGCTTGCCATACACTTTCATCAATAGATTTGAGGAAAATCCTCATCCTTGCTTTCCAATAGAAATAGTTCGAGCCATCAAAGGGAGGTGGCCTAGAAATGGATAGACTATCGAAATACGACATCCCAAATAGATCTGCATCTAACTCTAGGAAGTTAATCCCAAAAAGAGCAACATCGCTTTAATACCACTTGAAAGGACAAGCTATAGATGTCCTAGAGGGGGGGTGAATAGGACTATGCCAAATATTTCAATTTAATGCGGAATAATAAATTAAATAAACTCAATTGCTTAAAGTATTGAATTCTTGATATCAAATAGTTTGTATGACAACCTTCACCTAAAAGATTTAGGCAGGAAAACCTTATTTCATGACGTCTTTGAAATCAAAATATTAAACTATAGCAAGAACAAATGAAGAACATGATAGGCATAAATAATAAAAAAGCAATCACCACAATGCACAAAAGAATTATAATGGTTCGGTGCCTAAACGCAACCTACTCCACTCCCAAAATTATTACTCTCGCAATTTTAGCTTTCACTATCTCAAGGTTTTCTCAGGGTCACCTTAACAACCTGATATAATTATTGTGATTTTCACGGGCTATCACAATTAAACCCACTTTGTGATTTTCATGAGATCACCACAAACAAACCTGCTGAGATTTTCAGGCTATATTAGAAAAATCCAAATTGAAATAAATATAAAGACAGTACTTATCTTCGATTGACGAGTCGAAGTCGTAGCTGTAGCTTGAATGTAGCGATCTTCTTCTTGGGATGTAGATGAAGTCTTTGTATGAGTTCAACCCAAAAAGAAAAAAAAAAAGATATAATGTATTTTCAATAAAATGAATGATACCCTAATGCTGCAAATTCGATTATCTATTTCTCAAGTAGAGTATGGATTACTCTATTGAAATAGTTTAAACTAACTTGAGAGAGAGAGAGAGTAGAATTAACTAAAACAAATATAAAAATTACAACGCAAATAGCTTAAGGAGGTTTGGACTTTCACTCTTTTTAACACAAGATAGATCTATGAATTTTCGTGCTTTGAAGAGTAAGAGAGAGCCTCTATTTATAGCCAAAGATTTTGGAAGTTCAGTTGGCCCGAGGGTCGGTTCGACTAGCCGGATTCTAAAGATTACTTTCCAAAGGAACTCAGATTTCGCGGGATAAAATCTTTCAAAAATTCGGTTAGCCCAAACCCAAGTTCGGCTGGCCCAATATGTCTTAAATATGAAATTATGTCGTTGCTGGAAAATTGACCGAACCCACCTCGGGCTTGCCGAACAAGCCGCGGAAAAATCATTTCAGATCTACCTTTTTGCACGAATAATGTAGGGTTGGCCGAAGTCAGTTAGGTTAGACGAACCAAATGTCGGGTTGACTTAACTTGAGTATATTTTACATAAAATATGATCATTGATATGCATGTGTGAAACACACCTGACCTATGGTCAATCTAGGGTTATACCACCTAATGGTTGACTCATACAAAGTGTTCCGATCTTTGAACCATGAATGATCTTGACTTGAGATGCTGACTCTTCTTTTTAAACGCTTTGTAAGGCCCGTATCCTAGACCGTACCGTTCCGTAGACTCCCGCGATCATTCCCATCGAATTCCTACGACCCACGACTTGTAACCGGTGTTTTGCACGCGACCCTAAGTTGCATCCCGTATATCAGAGTCGGCTCGACCCGAGACTTGTACCCTAGTGACCGTGCTGTCACCGCGGTTCCAACATCCAGTCTCGTGCGCCGATGTGATACCCAAGCCTGGAGTTGTGGGCCCACGTTTATTTCAAGGAAAATGTCACGCGGTGCAAATCCCAAGAGAATCTCTATAAACCATCACATCAATCAATCACATGTCAAGTACACAAACCATCCCTCTTACACAAGCCATCCCCAAAGTCAACTCTCTCTCTCTCTCTCTCTCTCTCCACCCATCCTTCTCTCATCCAAAATTCAACTAAGCCCATACCCTCCATGTTATTCTTCTTACAACATCCATTCCTCCCATTCCATCTCTCTTACAACACCCTCTCCTCTCTCATTCTCTCCACCATTTTCCCAAGCTTCCATGAGAGAGAAGCTCTAAGGAGAGAAAAGATCAAGGCCCACTTCATACCCCCTCATCTCACCATCTAACCCTTCAAACTTCATCATCCACCCTTAAAGAGTTAGCTTAGGAGCTAAGGAGTCCAAGGAGCTAAAGAAGAAGACCATCGGTGGGTGTTTTATAAGCTTTGATTTGTATTTTGATGATGGGCCAAGTTAGACCTACTGATTGATGGTATGGATCTCACTTTGGACCCTAGGTGTGGTCGATGGCCCACCATGATTTATATGTTCATCCCATGATGGGGCCATTCTCCATGGACCCCATCATGATATTTGTTTTCCTAGTGTAAAAAGGTCACTAGACCTTGCATTTTGGAGGAGAAGGGATCTCTACCGTTGATCTTGATTGAAGGGCCCATATGTAATGGGACCCATTTGATGTACACATTGTATGATAGAGAGGATCTCATAGTGGCAGAGCTCCTCTCCACCGCCCTATCTCTCTCTTTCTCTCTCTTTATCTCTCTCTTTCCCATCTTGTGGTCCACTATTATGCATGTATGTTATCCAAGCCATCCACCAAATAGGGCCCGCATCGCTACCTCGACCAACAGGGCCCACCTAGCTATCTGTTGAGGATAGGCCTGGACAAAGGGAATCACAAATATTAGGTTGATCCGGGCAGGGTGGCCCCCATATGTGGACCCCATTATGATGTATGGGTCTAATCTCCACCGTCCACATGTGGGCCCACCTTGTTGCTTGTCCAGCAGGCAGGCCAACTGGCTATCCCAGATGAAGGGAAAAATACAAATATCAGGTTGATTCAATCCCTGGTGGGCCACCACGTGGGACCCACCTAACTATATGTAAATATCCACACCGTGCATTGCTTGGATGGTGGGGACCCATCCCACACGGGGGGCCTACCTTGATGGGAAGCGGATTGGCTGGGGTACCTCAAACTAGCTATATAGCTGCTGTATTGCGTTAGCAAGTTCTGTGGGCCCCACCGTGATCAAATCTGGTATCTAGACCGTCCATCTGCTGGACGGGCAATAGCCACAGTTGCTGTCTTAACGACAACAAGTTCTGTGGGTCCCGCAGGATGTATGTGTTACATCCAAATTGTCCATACGGTGGACCCCACACATGAGGTATGCGTTATATCCCAACTGTCCATCATCTGGGCGGTGGGCCAGCAATCCTCACACTAGCTGTATGGCTGCTATATTTACGTCAGCAAGCTTGTGGGCCTGATCATGAGGCACGTGTTTTATCCCAACCGCCCATCTGTTTGGACGTCCGAAATTCTGACGGTCCAATCATGAGATATGTGTTATATCTAAACTGTCCATCAATATGGACGTTAGCGGGTTTGGTGGGTCTGATTATGAGGTGTGTTACATCCACACCATCCATCCACCCCATAGATCACCTATCAGGTGGACCACACTATAAAAATTAGTGGAGGATGATCGTCTACCGTTGAAACTTATTTGGGATCTCAGAAGTTCTGAATCATTATGAAATTTATTTTCCCTCTTAATTCAGGTCTTTGTGACCTTATGAAACAGATTGGATGGAAAATAAACGTTATGGTAGGCCCTGTGAATTGTTAACAGTGAAAATCATTATCTCCACTGCTATTTGTGGTATGGTCTAGATAATCTTTTGATATGATTCATTTTTGGGTAATGCTCTATAATGATCTCTAAAATAGATGAATGGTGTAGATGGACCAGCTAGGTTGGTGAGGCTCATTGGTGCAGCCCACTTGATGTATATGAGGCCCATTGGTGTAGCCAACATGATGTGGCCCACTTGATGTATATGAGGCCCATTGGTGCGGCCCATGTGATGCGGCCCACTTGATGTATATTGGCCCATATGATGAGGCCCAATGCGATGTATATGAGGCCCTTGTATGAGGCCCAATGTGATGCATGTGAGGCCCATGAGTGAGGCCCAATGCAATGTATGTGAGGCCCAATGCGATGTATATGAGACCCTTGTATGAGGCCCAATGTGATGCATGTGAGGCCTATGAGTGAGGCCCAATGCAATGTATATGAAGCCCTTGTGTGAGGCCCAAAGCGATGTATATGAGGACTGATGTGATGTGTGATTCCACCATGATGTGTGTAATAATGTTTATGATGGGTCGTGCCTTGAAAAATGATGGTTAAATGTCCACATTATAATTCTCCATAGGGCCCATTGTTAGGCTCATTCTCACCTCCCCTTAGTGGGCTAACCTAAACGGTTGGGCCCCCATAATCGTTAGGCCCATTCTTGATATGAGTAGGCTGTCTAGGCCCATCCTTCATATGAGGAGAGTACATCATTATCATATAACATGCTTAGTATAGCTTCACGATTCATGCTCATGCGCATCATATGTATGCTTGATATGAGGAGTGATTGATCATAGCAGATGCCATTGGGCAGATTATTATGGGACTCCCTGATAGGAGTTGCCCACATAAGCGCGCGGTACGAGCAGGATTGCTGCATGACTGGACAGTATGATTCATGCATCTCGCATTTGTGTGATATGATTTCTGTACGCCCTAGCGACATCAGGCCCATAACATCCACAAGCATAACGTGGATGGCAGGATCGGACATCGAAAATACTGTTACTAGCATTGGGGCGCCATAGATATCCCTGGGTGAAAATTTCTAAACCCGATGGTACTAGAGGATGACTTCAACGTCGAGACCGAGTGATTACATAAGCGCACAAGGGCCGAATATTAGGAGACTGCGTCTCTCACTGTGTCATGGTCGGTTGGAAGGGGGTGTGGCCTTACCCCCGTGAGGGTAGGGGGTAATTGCCAGGTTGAGTATGACCAGCTCATAAATGGATCCTCTATCAACGTGCCGGATAGGTATTAGCAGGCTATTGGCCAGCGGATAGTGAAGTTTCTTACGCTCACTTGGATTGCGCTTGGGAAAGGGGCAGTGCCATTTGGAGTGTACTAAACCCCGGTGATTATCCAGAGTGAGATCTGTACTGATATTTGATGCTCTAGTGATGAGTTACATTGATATGTGGATTCGTATCAAGATTGGTATGCTTGAATTGCATCTCGCATCGTATGGTCTTGGTGTGGCCGACATCATTCACGCCTTGCATCGCATGGCTTGATATGGCCGATAACATTCACGTCTTGCATCGCATGACCTTGATATGATCGATAGCATTCATGTCTTGCTCGCATAGTCTTGGTACAACTGATAACATTCATAGACTTACCAGTATATTCCACATTACTGTGATATTGCATTCTGAGTACGCTTATATTGCGCACACAATCTACAGTGCCATTTGGAGTGTAATAAACCCTAGTAATTATCCAGAGTGAGATCTGTACTGATATTTGATGCTCTAATGATGAGGTACATTGATATGTGGATTCAGATGAGGATTGGTATGCTTGAGTTGCATCTCGTATCGCATGGTCTTGGTGTGACCGACATCATTCACGCCTTGCATCGTATGGCTTGATATGGCTGATAGCATTCACGCCTTGCATCGCATGACTTTGATATGGTCGATAGCATTCATGTCTTACATCGCATAGTCTTGGTATGGCTGATAACATTCATGGACTTACTAGTATATTCCGCATTACTCCGATATTGCATTCTGAGCATGCTTATATTACGTACACATTTCACAGTGCCATTTAAAGTATACTAAACCCCGATGATTATTCAGAGTGAGATCTGTACTGATATTTGATGCTCTAGGGATGAGCTGCATTGATATGTGGATTCAGATGAGGATTGGTATGCTTGAGTTGCATCTCGCATCGCATGGTCTTGGTGTGGTCAACATCATTCACACCTTGCATTGCATGGACTGATATGGCCGATAGCATTCATGCCTTGCATCGCATGGCCTTGATATGCCGATAACATTCATGCCTTGCATTACATAGTCTTGGTACCGCTGATAACATTCATGGACTTACTAGTATATTCCGCATTACTCTGATATTGCATTCTAAGCATGCTTATATTGCGCACACACTCTCACCACCCTCTAAGCTTTCTATAAGTTTATGCATGATTGATGCATGCAGGTGACACTTGACCTTAGTTGAGCAGGAGCAGGAGCATGTTGCAGAGCTTCTGGAGTTTTGTTATTATTATTATTGTATTTCCCCTTCTGCTCATTGTACCTTAAAGTTTTTTTTTTTTATCATAGTAGATTTTGTAATGGTGTCTTGGTTATTGTTCGTGAGTTATGCTTATTATGGAATAAATTCATACTGAAAAATCCTACTTGTAGGGTCTCAGGATTGGAACCTGATATATGGGTGCCGTGAGTTGAGAATGAGGTACTTTGGAGGTGTTGGCGCCGGATTCGGTGATCGGGAATTTTGTGAGCCCGATTTCTGAGTTTGGGGCGTGACAGAAGTTAGTATCAGAGCATAACTTGGAAATAACTCTGAACAAACTCACATGTCTGCTATGAGTTTAGAATGATTAAGTCCTGAGTTCGGATAGCTTAGTGATATTTTATTATAGCCCGTTAACATGTTTGCCTTCGAGGGTTCTTAAGGTTGATAGGCGCCTTTGTTCTTCCCTATAGGACATGCCGCCCAGTTGAGCGACCTGAGCGACTCTCGCTTCACCACTTGCGACTCCAACTCTACCACCTATGACTCCCACTCCACCACTAGAGTCCCTGCTCCCCAGCCTAAGGATGTCGCTCCTCCACCTGAGATCTGTGCGGATCCGACTGTACCTGTGAGCACCTCCTAGTTACAACAGATGTTGCAGGCTATGATAGCCGCCCTCCAAGGGCAGGGCAGGCACCCCACTGTTACACCAGCCCAGGTCGAGCAGGAGCACGCAAGTGCCCTTCTTCGAGAGTTCCAACAGCTCAATCCCTCACGTTTCCAGGGTGAACCAGACTCGACAGCCGTTGAGAGATGACACTCTGAGGTGGAGAAGATTTTTGATATGATAGCTTGAATGACCCAGCAGTGGGTCCGGTTATCTGTATTTCTTCTCTAGGGTGAGGCCGAGCACTAGTGGACCTCCTTTACCCATGTTGCAGGGCCTGATTTCGTCTGGATATGGGAGGATTTCATAGACCGATTCGACTAGTAGTACTTCCCTGACCACATTCGTCGGTAGCGAGTGTTAGAGTTCGAGACCTTGGTACAGGGAGACATGTCTATGGCGCAGTATGCGGCTCGTTTCATTGTGTTATCGAGGTTCACACCGTATTTGGCTGATGATGAGGAGCGGGAGGCCTGCCATTTCGAGAGCGGCTTGTATTACGGTCTTCGAGGATGTGTTGTTAGGCATGAGCTCTCGACTTTTTAGGTGGTAGTACGGAGGGCTCAGATTTATAAAACTGAGTGGGCCAGCACGCCGATAGATCGAGATTAGAGGAGAGACCCAAAGAGGTAGGCCCACTCCAGTAGCTCCCAAAAGCATCGGCAGCCATAGAGGCATGGGAGCCACCCATCCGCCAGAGCACCAGCAGCACCAATGGCACATCCAACGCCACCCCAGCAGCCATTTACAGGGACTTGTTTTGGATGTGTGGGATAGGGCACCGCATTCATGAGTGCCCCCACCCTCAGCAGTAGTAGCAGCCGAGAGGGCCACAACAGCCTCCACCGCAGCAGCGACTGCATCCACCTCAGCCGAAGAGGCCTCAGCAGTAACTGAGACAACAGTATAGGCCACTGCAGTAGCAGCAGCAGCAGGACCTTATAGGGGACAAACAACTCACCAGCCAGCTCAGGCTAGGTTCTATGCGACTTAGCAGGACCGTAGTCCTCTGGAGAAGTCGTTGAGGGTATACTTTCAGTCTCTGTATGCATCACTCGAGTTTTGTTTGATTCTGATGCTTGGCACTCCTTTATATCTGAGGATTTTTGCCGATCGTTTGGATTTTCGGTAGAGTCTGCTAGTGAGGGGTTGACCGTACGTATCGACGCCCTTGGGGAAGACTACTGTGTTAGGCCGCTTCTGTTCTTCTTACCGCGTGTTGGTGGGAGAGATTTTCTTGCTGGCCGACTTGTTTGTACTACCGATGTCAAATTTTGATGTTATCTTGGGGCATGGATTAGCGTGTTGAGTACCACGCCATCTTAGACTGCTCCGTGAGGACAGTCACGTTCTGTATACCAGGATTGTCGCAGTTCCAGTTCATTACCGAGCCTAGAGGAGAGTCGTTGTCTTATTTGATGTCGTGTGCCATAGAGGATCCCATAACAGCGAGCGTCGATCAGTTGCATGTGGTTTACAATTTTTCTGATGTATTTCAGGAGATTCTGGCCGCACTAGCATATTGAGTTCCAGATTGATTTTATGCCTGGTACCGTGCCTATCTCAAAGGCCTCGTATCATATGACACTAATGAAGTTGCGGGAGCTGCAGCGGCAGTTGGATGAGTTGCACGGGTTGTGATTCATTTGTCCAAGCAGTTCGCCATGGGGAGCACCGGTAATATTTGTCGGGAAGAAGGATGGCTCGTTGAGACTCTACGTGGATTCTTGTGAGCTCAATCAGGTCACGATCAAGAACAAGTATCCGCTCCTGAGGATCGATGATTTATTTGATCAGCTGCAGGGTGCACAATTCTTTTCGAAGATTGACTTACATTCCGGTTATCATCAGATTCAGGTCCGAGAGGAGGACATCTCGAAGATGGATTTTAAGACGTGCTATGGTTATTTTGAGTTTCAGGTCATATACTTAGGACTAACCAATGCGCCCGCGGTCTTCATGCAATTGATGAATGAGGTCTTCCGTCCTTATCTCGATCAGTTTGTTGTGGTCTTCATCGACGATATTCTGATATATTCGAGGACCCATGAGGAGCATGAGGAGCATCTGGAGATTGCATTGCAGACCCTCCGCGCACATCAGCTCTATGCGAAGTTGGAGAAGTGCGAGTTCTGGTAGGAGGAGGTGAGGTACCTCAGTCATGTGGTGATGAGGGAGGGTGTCACAGTGGACCCCTCGAAGGTTGAGGCAGTGCGTCAGTGAGGCCAGCCCACGAACGCGTCCGAGATCCGTAGTTTCCTTGGTTTGGCGGGCTAGTACTAGCATTTCGTTGAGGGCTTCTCCCGTATTACAACCCCGTTGATCAGGTTGACTTGGAAGGGCGTATAGTTTGTTTGGAGCAACGCCTGTGAGCGAGCATTTATGGAATTGAAGGACCGCCTCACATTTTCTCCTGTCCTCACTCTTCCCTCTGGGAGTGATGGATTTGTTGTATTTACCCATGCCTCACGTATTGGTTTGGGTGTTGTCCTGATGCAGCACGGGAAACCGACGGCCTTTGTATCTCGCCAGTTCAAGGTCTATGAGCTGAACTACCCCACGCATGATTTAGAGCTGGCAGCAGTCGTCTTCGCACTGAAGGTGTGGAGGCACTATTTATATGGGGTTAGGTTCGAGCTCTTCTCCGACCACAAGAGCTTGAAGTATCTATTCTCTAAGTCCGAGCTAAACATGAGGCAGAGACGTTAAATGGAGCTCCTGAAGGACTATGATTTTGATCTCTAGTACCACCCGGGTAAGGAGAACGTGGTGGAAGATGCTCTTAGTCGTCAGCCATGAGGCCTGGTGGCACACATGATGATTCATGAGTGGAAGATGCTTGAGGAAGTGTCAGCGTTCGACTTCGAGATTGACTTGTAGTCTTCCATTGTACAGTTATCAAGCCTGTGGATTCAACCCTCTATTGTTACAATGGCGATTGAGGCTCAACAGATAGATGAGTCATTACAGAGTTATAGAGCAGAGGTGGCATCTGGGATTCAGTCATATTGGCAGATTGGTTCTGATGGTGGACTTCGCTTTAGAGGTTGATTATGTGTCTCCGATATTCCTGAGTTGCGTAGAAATCTTATGACTGATGCACATCGATCGCAGTTTTCTATCCACTCTGGCTTGACAAAGATGTACCGTGATATGAGGTGACAGTATTTTTGGACGAAGATGAAGCGCCAGATTATTAGTTTTGTGGCCGAGTGTGACACATGCCAGCGTGTCAAGGCCGATCATCTAAGACCCCCTGGTCCATTGCAGTCGTTGAGCATCTCGACGTGAAAGTGGGAGTACGTATCCACCGATTTTATCATGGGCTTGCCGAGGACATAGGGTGGTCACGACGCCATCTGGGTTGTCGTCGATTGTCTGACGAAGTTGACACATTTTCTTGCGATTCGTGCGACCAGGTCTTTGGACCGACTTGTGAGATTATTCATCAAGGAAATTGTGAGACTGCAGGGCATTCTAGTCTCGATCGTTTCTGACCGAGACTAAAGGTTCACGTCTCAGTTTTAGAGGAGCTTTTAGAGAGCGATGAGGTCTGTTTTGCAGCTCAGCACCGCGTATCATTCGCAGACCGATGGGCAAATCGAGAGGCTCAACCAGATCCTTGAGGATATGCTTAGAGCATGCATGATTGACTTCGGGGGTAGCTGGGATGAGCATCTGTGATTGACTGAGTTTGCATACAACAATAACTATCAGGCGACCATTGGCATGACTCCTTTTAAGGCACTATATGGTAGATCGTGCAGATCTCCGAGTTGTTTTACCGAGGTTGGAGATCGGTGTCTCTTAGGTCCCGAGCTTGTGCAGCAGACGTCAAAGGATATCGATATTATCAGGTAGAGGACACGCACAACTCAGAGCCGACAGAAGAGTTTTGCTAATCGCCGGCGTCGTCCCTTGGAGTTCGCTATTGGGGACAGAGTGTATCTCAAGGTCTCGCCCATGAAGGGCGTAGTTCGATTTGGAGCAATGGGAAAGCTTGCCTCGAGATTCATAGGACCTTTCGAGATCACTATGCACATTGGCGCCGTGGCTTATCAGTTTCCCTTGCCATCTTAGTTGTCTAGCATCCACAACATTTTTCATGTCTCTATGTTGAGGAAGTGTGGGTCAGACATCATTTCTGTTATTTATTGGTAGTAGCTGAATGTTCGTGAGGACGCTTCTTACATTTAGCAGCCAGTTCGTATCCTTGATCGGAAGGAGCAAGTCCTCTGAACCAAGTTCATTCCCTTGGTGAAGGTTCAATGGGGTCACCATTCTGTTGATGAGGAGTCTTAGGAGCGCGAGGCCGAGATTCGAGAGTGCTATCCCCATCTCTTTGATGATTGATTATATGTTGTATTTTATATGTTGTATCTCATTATATATGATGCTATATTTCCTATTTTTTTATGAGTTATGTCCGATTGTGATATTGTGTAAATTTCAAAGACGAAATTTTTATTAGGAGGGGAGAGCTGTAAGACCCGTATCCTAGACTATACCATTTCGTAGACTCCTGCGATAATTTCCATCGAATTCCGGCAACCCGCGACTTGTAACCGGCGTTTAAGTGTGACCCTAAGTTGCATCCCGTATATCAGAGTTGGCTCGACCTGATACTTGTATCCTAGAAGCTGCACTGTCGCCGCATCTCGCATGCCGATGCAATACCCAAGGCAGGAGTTGTGGGCTAGCGTTTATTTCGAGGAAAATGCCTCGCGTTGCAATCCCAAGAGAATCTCTACAACCCATCATATCAATCAATCAATCACAAGTCAAGTACACAAACCATCCCTCTCTTACACAAGCCATCCCTAAAGTTAACTCTTTCTCTCCCACCTATCCCTCTCTCATCCAAAATTTAACCAAGCCCATACCCTCCATGTTATTCTTCTTACAACATCCATACCTCCCATTCCATCTCTCTTATAACACCCTCTCCTCTCTCATTCTCTCCACCATTTTCCTAAGCTTTCATGAGAGAGAAGCTCTAAGGAGAGAAAAGATCAAGGCCCACTTCCTACCTCCTCATCTCACCATCTAACCCTTCAAACTTCATCATCCACCCTTAAAGAGTTAGCTTAGGGGCTAAGGAGTCTGAGGAGATGAAGAAGAAGACCATCGGTGGGTGTTTTATATTGTGTTTTGATGAGGGGCCAAGTGGAACCTACCGATTGATGGTATGAATCTCACTTTGGACCCTAGGTGTGGCTGATGGCCCACCATGATTCATATGTTCATCCCATGATAGGGCCATTCTCCATGGACCCCATCATGATGTTTATTTTCCTAGTGTAAAAAGGTCATCTAGACCTTACATTTTCGTGGAGAAGGGATCTCCACCGTTGATCTTGATTGAAGGGCCCACATGTAATGGGACCCATTTAATGTATACATTGTATAATAGGGAGGAGCTCATAGTGGTGGAGCTCCTATCCACCGCCTGATCTCTCTCTCTCTCCCATCTTGTGGTCCACTATGCTGCATGTATGTTATCTAAGCCGTCCACCAAACAGGGCTTGCACCGCTGCCTCAACCAACAGGGCCCACCTGGCTGTCCGTTGAGGATAGGCTTGGACGAAGGGAATCACAAATATTAGGTTGATCCAGGCAGGGTGGCCCACATACGTGGACCCCATTGTGATCTATGGGTCTGATCTCCACCGTCCACACGTGGGCCCACCTAGTTGCCTGTCCGTCTTGATAGGCCCAGATGAAGGGAAAAATACAAATATCAGGTTGATTCAATCCCTGGTGGGCCACCATGTGGGACCCACCTAACTGTATGTAAATATCCACACATGGGGCCTACCTTGATGGGAAGTGGATTGGCTGGGGTACCTCAAACCAGCTATATAGCTGCTGTATTGCGTCAGCAAGTTTTGTGGACCCCACCGTGAGCACATATGGTATCTGGACCGTCCATCTGCTGGACAACCAATAGCCACAGCTGCTGTCTTCACGACGACAAGTTCTGTGGGTCCCGCATGATGTATGTGTTACATCTAAATTGTCCATACAGTGGACTCCACACATGAGGTATGCGTTATATCCCAACTGTCCGTCATCTGGTCGGTGGGCCAACAATCCTCACACCAGCTGTGTGGCTATTGTATTTATGTCAGCAAGCTTGTGGGCTTGATCATGAGGCACATGTTTTATCCCAACTGCCCATCTGTTTGGACGTCCGAAATTCTGAGGGTCCAATCATGAGATATGTGTTATATCTAAACCATCCATCAGTATGGACTTCTACGAGTTCGGTGGGTCTGATTAGGTGTGTTACATCCACACCATCCATCCACCCTGTAGATCAGCCTATTAGGTTCACCACACTGCAAAAATCAGTGGAGGATGATCGCCTACCGTTGAAACTTATTTGGGATCTCAGAAGTTCTAGATCAATATGAAATTTGTTTTCCCTCTTAATTCAGGTCTTTGTGACCTTATGAAACAGATTGGATGGAAAAAAAACATTATGGTGGGCCTGGTGAATTTTTAATAGTGAAAATCATTATCTCCACTGCTATTTGTGGTATGGTCCAGATGATCTTTCGATATGATTTATTTTTGGGTAAAGCTCTATAATGATCTCTAAAATAGATGAATGGTGTAAATGGACCGGCTAGGTCGGTGAGGCCCATTGGTGCGGCCCATGTGATGTGGTCCACTTGATGTATATGAGGCCCATTGGTGTGACCCATGTGATGCAGCCCACTTGATGTATATTGGCCCATATGATGAGGTCCAATGCGATGTATATGAGGCTCTTGTATGAGGCCCAATGTGATGCATGTGAGGCCCATGAGTGAGGCCCAATGCAATGTATGTGAGGCCCTTGTGTGAGGCCCAATGTGATGTATATGAGGCCCTCGTATGAGGCCCAATGTGATGCATGTGAGGCCCATGAGTGAGGCCCAATGCAATGTATGTGAGGCCCTTGTGTGAGGCCCAAAGCGATGTATATGAGGACCGATGTGATGTGCGGTTCCACCATGAAGTGTGCAATAATGTTTTATGGTGGGCCATACCTTGGGAGCAATGATGGTTAAATGTCCACATTATGATTCTCCCCAGGGCCCATTGTTAGGCCCATTCTCACCTCCCCTTAGTGGGATAACCCAAACTGTTAGGCCCCCATGATCGTTAGGCTCATTCTTGATATGAGTAGGCCGTCTAGGCCCATCCTTCACATGAGGAGAGTACATCATCATCATATAACATGCTTAGTATAGCTTCACGATCCATGCTCATACGCATCATATGTATGCTTGATATGAGGAGTGATTGATCATAGCACATGTCATTAGGGAGATTATTATGGGACTCCCTGATAGGAGTTGCCCACATGAGCGCGCGGTACGGGCAGGATTGCTGCATGACTGGACAATATGATTCATGCATCTCACATTTATGTGATATGATTTTTGTACACCCTAACGATATAAGGGCCATAACCTCCACAAGCATAACATGGATGGAAGGATCGAACATCGAAAATACTGTTGCTAGTATCGGGGCGCTATAGATTTTCCTAGGTGAAAATTTCTAAACCCAATGGTACTAGAGGATGACTCTAACATTGAGACTGGGTGAATACATGAGCGCATGAGGGCTGAATACTTGGAGGCCGCGTCTCCCACTGTGTTGTAGTCAATTGGAAGGGGGTGTGGCCTTATCAGCCCGAGGGTAAGGGGCAATTGTTAGGTTGAGTATGACCAGCTCGTAAATGGGTCCGCTATCAATGTGTCGGATAGGTATTGGCAGGCTATTGGCCAGGCTGATAGTGAGGTTTCTTATGCTCACTTGGACTGCGCGCCTGGGAAAGGTGCAGTGCCATTTGGAGTGTACTAAACCCCGATGATTACCTAGAGTCACTACAAGAAATCGCACCTTTAGCGACGAAAATTTTCGTCGCTAAAAGTAAAATTTTCGTAGCTAAAACTTTTTAGCGACGAAAAGTTTCATCGCCGATATGCCACGGCAACAGACTTTTATCGACGAAAATTTTTAATCGTCGACAAAGACAGGGCTTTTAGCGACGAAAATATTCGTCCCTAAAAGTGACTTTTAGCGACGAAACTTTTCGTCACTAAAAAGCTTTTAAAAAACGTTAAGCGATGACTATTTTCGTTGCTAAAAGTAATCTAGAAAACTTCTAGTTACGAATATTTTCGTCGCCGAAAAATAAGTATTCAACTTTTAGCGATGATAGATTTCGTCGCTAAAAATTACTTTTAGTGACGACCAGTTTCGTCGCTAAAAAATACGGTAAAAACTTTTTGCAAAATTTTTTAAAACTTTTAGCGACGATAGATTTCGTCGCTAAAAATAATTATAAAACTTTTCGCAACAAACATTTTCGTCGCTAAATATACGTGTTAAACTTCTAGCGACGATATTATTTCGTCGCTAAATATACATGTTAAACATTTTGCGATGAACATTTTCGTCGCTAAATATACGTGTTGTGATTTTTAGCAACGATATTTTTCGTCACTAAAAAATGACCTAAAACCTTTAACGACGAAAATTTTCGTCGCTAAAAATAAATTCTTTAACTTTTAGCGACGAAAATTTTTGTCGCTAAAAGTCTTTTTTTTTATTGTTATAAATATTCCAGCACAAAATTCCTAATATACACCTGTTCCTGATATACATCTGTTATATAATATTTTTCATCATATTCACATTCACATCCATCTAAACCCAAACTGGTAAATCCATCCAAACACAAACATATCTTATCCACATCACATTCATTCACGCATAAATACATATAAGTTTAAATATCATAAATAAAATACAAAAAATCACGAAGATGAAGGCGGAGGTGGTAGAGCATCGGTGGGTAAGCGTGCAACGAGAGCTTGAAACATCTCCATCATCGGTTGCTCATGTGCCACCCACATCTCCTCCATCTGCCTCGCCTGCTCCTCCTCCCTCTCCCTCGCCTGCTCCTCCCTCTCCCTTGTTAGCTCCTCCATCCTCCTCGCATGCTCCTCCTTGTGCCTCTCCAGCTCCTCCATCCTCCTCTCCTGCTCCTCCCTCTGCCTCTTAAGCTACTCTCTGATGTCATGGACGACAACCCGTAGCTGTTGAACCTCTCTCTCTGCGATATCAGCTTGGCGTACGGGGCTATCACCAACTACGATGGAACGGGTGGAGGTAGCTATAGCGGGTGCCGTGAGCTTGGCACCATGGCCAAACCCACGCACATATCCAGAACGGGTGCCAAGCACCTGACTCAAGATCTCTGGCTCGCTCCGCTGAGTACCATCGGGAGTGGGCTGACTGCGCAAGGTGTCCATCTCCTCCTGTAATGAAAACATATGAATTTTCATAATAATGACATTATTATAATTTAATGCAATTAAATTTTACAATGTAAGGATTTTACCTAAATCTCACTGGCTCTAGGATGTATTCAAGATCCAGTCTCTTGCCTATAGTGAGTCCCTCTGTAGAAGTCTACTGGTCCTGGCTCCTGGCCAGTGACGGAATCTCGCTGCGCAATCGAAAGGACAATAGAGTTAATATAATGCATAGAAAGAATATATAAACGTAATAATTATCAGTAATTTCTTACTATGTCATGATGAAGTCCTACAAATGACTTTGAACCAGCTACGTGATTCACTACCAACTTTTCTCTGTTGTCAGAATTTATTTTGATCTTCTTCTGAACACATTATCATAATACATTGTATTAATTATGAATTTAATTATTGCGTTAAGATATCGTAAATATGTAAATATTATCTGAAAAGAATTAGACGAAAACCTATCGCAAAGTATCCGCCAGTCCTCATCGGTCACGTGCGGCGGTGCAGACTGTGCGGCCTCTTCGTAGCTCACGCACCGCTTGTACTGCCAGTGTAACTTACCGTGGTAATCCTTGAACCGCTCCTTGATCATGTGTCGACGGCATAGGAAATGTGCGGAACACTCAAATCGATGTCAAATTTATCCTGCAATTTTGTAAATAATAAATTAAGGCAATAAACTTATTAAGATAATAACTTAAGAGTAAATGAACTTTCATAAAATAAATTTTAATTTACTAAAATTTACCTGAAGGCACTGATGGATGAGCTGCCGCACATCATCTGTCACGTCTGCCCAACGGGGGGTGGTGGGGGGATCAGAGATCGACATAAGACATTGACCTCCGAAGTAAGCAGTCTGACATTGTTACCAACAGGTCTAATGCAATCCTGTGGAAACTCTACCGTCACCCTACTCTCACGCGTAAGTCGCTCTAAAAGTAACCCACGCGTAGGCCGACGTCCTTGTCGGCTGGTCGACGACGCTGTTGTAAAAGAAATATATAAGTAAACATAAACAGAAGTCATTAAAAGAAATATATGTCTAGACTTACATGCAATGCTCGGTGTATGCGCGACTGAAGGATCAGACGCCTGCGATGCAACATGTGACGGCGATTCTGTCTCCGTCGCATCACGGATAGAAGGGGTAGATCTAGTGTACGACGACGTGCTCTCCCACCTAGTGCCATCACTGAATATGTACGAGTTACGAACTTATAAATTTAAACAATGTCAATACAAGTGGAATATACTAAAACATTATACAAGTAGTGTTGACGGTTGAATGCATTTGTGCTTATGCTTAGAGAGATGATTAAAATATGATTAAACTATTACACTATAATGCAAGCAGAATATAATAAAACTGTAAAGTTTAATCTATAACCCTTAGAAATTCCATTACACATTGTCATTATATAATAAATACACATATTTTGTTGTAATACGAAACAACTTTGAGGTAAACTATTCGAAGTACTCCATGCGTAAGTTATCGTATGCTTTAGAAGCATATGTCATGTAGTGTGAAGCACTCTACATTTTTATATTCAATATGCCAGTCATAATAGGAGAAATCTGGTCTCTCGGGACTTCATTCAGATGTGCAAGTGACAGAGTCGCATCTTCCATATCTCGTTTCCTGTGGTTATATATCTCTATCTACCCCGGAATTTCTTTGAGATAGTATAATCTTTCGTCTGAGTCGTCGTCGATATATTCTACTCTACACTCATCAACCAGACCGGATATCTCTATGGCCCTACCAGAAGAAGATAGGACCGAAACGTCCATATGCAACAGCTGATGAAGTATGTTGCGTACTTCTGCTATGCTCCGGTTTGAGGATGACATGATCAGAAATTGACTCAACTGCAAATGTGGATTTTAAACAAGTCAATAAAAGGAATTAATCATGACTTGTAATTTTCACGTATATATGGAATACATAAATTATTCGAATTGAAAAATGACATGTAAATTATGCGTACATTTAATAATCGTCATCTGTATCACTATCGCTGATCAGTATTTCCTCCTCATCGTCTGCAACGTTGTCATCAATGAAACCGCTATCATCTCTAACAATGTCTTATATTATTGAGGCATCAACATGATCAGGTGACACATCATCTCTGTATAATTGCACCACATCAATATCAACACTTGAATCAGTCCTTGTATCCCTATATGACATGTCTTCTTGATATGCTTGTTCAACCCTAGACGTGTCATTTCCCTCATCCTCGCTATCTTCAACTTCTGGTACAGGAACGTCAAATATGTTCCTGGGCTTTATTTTATGCACCACGTGTCAAGAGCCGCCTAACTTTGTGTCAGTGAGGTAAAATACTTGTTCAGCTTGGCTGACGAGGACAAATGGGTCGTCCTTAAACCACTTTTGAGATAAATCTACGCTTGTAAAGTAGTTGTCAGTCTATATTCCCAACTTCTTATTTCCAATGTCCCACCAATCACATCTAAATAAGTACACTCATTTTCTCATACAATAACTCAGCTCAATAATATCCGTCAAAATTTCATAAAAGTCAATTTCACCCCCTCATTTATTCCCTTCACAACCACCCCACTATTTTGTGTAGTCCTACACTTCTCACGTTCTTCGGTGTAGAACCGAATCCTGTTTACAATACAACTTGTATATCTAGATACATGTTTGTCAGGGCCACATGCCAGTGAGTATAGTGCATCAGACGCATCAGTAGAGTTGCTCATGCGCAACGTCGTCATCTATTATCATGTACAAAATATAATTGATTAAGGATTTTCTTAGGTTGAAATAATGTGGAATACAACGAAAATTCTAAGTGTGGTGAGATACAATGTGAAATCTTACACAATTGGCAAACCATTCAGCAAACTGGTCCTGATGCATTCGATCATAATTTGTGGGGAATTTGGACTTCATTTCGTCTATGTGTTCGCTACACATAAATGACACGTCATCGGTAAGAAACATTAAGATCATCGTATGTAGAGAAAACAATAATCGAGGAAAGACTTACTCCAAGTACGACTCTATTTCTTCACAATTATTTAACACATAGCACCGCACCTTTACTAAATCTCCAAGGTCCATATCCTGAAACGTCGGGGATCCTAAAGGACGAACGTTATGTGTAAATACAGATATGAGTCCTTGTTCATGCTCCTACCCTTCATTGGCATTTCAATTTTTTCAGTTGAATCTAGTCTCTATGCCATGAAGATACATGGAGTAAAATGTAAGGCACTCATTATCAATGTATGCTTCAGCTATCGACCCCTCCCGTCGTGCCTTATTCCTCACAAATCGTTTGAGTGTGTGAAGGTATTTGTATACAAAACCAATATGTTATACGTATGAAAACATGGATATATGTAGTTTACGGAATGAATAAAAATTTTAATAGGTTTTACCGCCTTGCGATCGGACACATCCAACGATATTGTACTGGGCCTGCAAGCTTCGCCTTGTGCGGCAAGTGAATAGCTAGGTGTACCATGACATCAAAAAACGCAGGTGAAAATATTCTTTCAAGTTTGTAAAGGATTACGACAATGTCCCTCTCCAGTCATTTAATAACATCTGCGTTCAACGATTTCGAACACAAATCCTTAAAGAATATCCCCAACTCAATCAACGCCGCACTAATATCGTTGCTCAGGAATCCATGAATCGCAACCGGTAGTAGGCGTTGCGGAAGGACGTGATAATCATGACTTTTCATTCCTGTTACCTTGCAGTCTGTAACGTTTGCACAACGAGCTATGTTTGACACATACCCATCGGAAAACTTCACCGATCTCAACCATTCACATAAACGCTTTCTTTCTAGTTTTGTCAACGTGTAGCAGGCTGCTCGTATAGTATACGAATTTTCATGTGGTTGCAAGTGCAACTCTTTCCTTAAACCCATTTCTTGTAGATCTAATCGAGCCTTGAAAGTATCTTTTGTTTTCTTCTCTATGTTCATCAATGTTCTGAAGACATTGTCACATATATTTTTCTCAATATGCATGACATCCAAGTCGTGTCGCAATTTTAGATCGCTCCAATAGGCAACTCAAAAAAGATGCTCTTCTTCCTCCAGTTATAGTCCAATACTGTACGTTTCCTCTTCTTCAAGTGTGATGCCTTACCAAATCTAACTTCTCCAATGTTACTCAGTTGTTGCATCACATCTTCTCCAGATAGCTCTTTTGGCAGTGGCCTATGATCTTGTTTGCCATCAAAGATCATCGTCTTCCTGCGCCAACTATGATCACTCGGAAGGAAGCGACGATGGCCCATATAACACGTTTTTCTACCATGCTTCAATGACAATGAACAAGTCTCAATACCACATGTAGGACAAGCCAACTTGCCCTTCGTGCTCCACCTAGACAAATTTCCATACGCAGGAAAGTCATTTATTGTCCACAAGACCGCTGCATGCAATCGAAATGTCTATCCTGCAAATGTGTTATATGTTTTTACACCTTGACTCCACAACTCGTTTAACTCATCTACTAACGGTCGCAAATACACATCAATGTCATTCCCAGGTGACCTGGGTCCAGGAATAAGCAATGACACAAGGAGGTAAATTGTAGGGCATAAGCACCATTGACCACATACTGTACGAGCTAGTCATATTACCAAATGGATTAAAACCATCACTTGCAAGAACTAGTCGAACATTGCGAGAATCCTCTGCAAACCATTTATGTTGCTTGTCAAAATTTTACCAGGCTTCAGAGTCCGCAGGGTGCCTTAGTGTATTATCATCATGAACGCGTTTCTCCTTATGCCACCTCATATCTTCAGCCGTCTTACGAGATATAAACAATCTTTGCAATCTGTGTTTCAATGGGAAGTACCTTAACACTTTTCGCGGGATATTCTTACGCCCAGCTTTGTCATACTTCCACCTAGACTCTCCACAAAAATGACACTCTTCAACCTTATCATGATCTTTCCAATACAATAAACAATCATTTATACATGCATGTATGAGGGTGTAACCAAGGCCTAAGTCGCGCATCAAGGATTTTGCCTCGTAATGAGACTTAGGCAATGTCTCACCGTCCGGTAATGCTTCTTTCAACAACTCAAGCAATATGTCAAACGGTTTGTTACTCCAACGATTTATTGTCTTCAAATGAAGTAACTTTGTAAGAAAATTCAACTTGGAGAAGTTCTCACACTCCGGATAAAGTGGACGTTGCGCATCTCTCAACAACCTACTAAACTTTTCTGATTCGTCATCACCCATTGGAGGAATATCTTGGCTACTGCTTATCGCTGCAAAATCAGTATCCCCAGCTGTTCCCCTGAACACATCCCCTATGATATCTTACATTTCGTCAATGTCTTCATCCTCATCATCCGACACAATTGGGTCAGCAAGGACTTCAGTGGGTGCAAATCTATGGGTCATATCTTCACCATGATAGATCCACCAAGTGTAACTCTGGTTAATCCCAACTATGAACAAATTATCCTCTACTTTGTCTAAAGTCTTAGATATTATGTTCTTGCATTTTCGACATGGACATCTAATCCTATTCCTTGAATCTGCCCAATTTCGCACAAATTCCATGAACTCTTGAACCCCTTGTTTATACTCTCACTACCAAAAAAAGGGGCAAAGGATTCAGACCACGTTAGTGTTTTGCTACGGATATAAACCTTAGCTAAATTTGCTACGGTTTTAATCTGTAGCTAAAAAGTCAATACACCATTAATATTTAATATTGTTGTAAGGTGCTCTATGAGGCCTAAAAGAAACTATATATTCTATCTAAGTCGTTTATATATTTCTAAATATTACTTTAGTGGATGAGAAAAAACATTAGCTAGATTGAAGGCTCATGTGGACCACACGGTAGGAAACACTGTTATTAAATTACAGTTGCTTCTTATGGTGTGGTCCACTTGGATCTTCAATATGCCTGAAAGTTGGTATAATAAGCGAAAAGAATTTATTAAAATTATGGATCGGAATGGATTGAGGAAATACATCATGATGGGCCCCACAGAACCCCTGATCGGACCATCTACGTCCGTCCGTCCGTCAATTTGGGAGAATGGATTGGCTACTCCCCCTGACACCAGCCATTGCCTAGTGGTCGGTTCTCTGTGGGGCCCACCATGATGTATGTGTGTCATCCATGCCGTCCATATATTTTTATATATCATTTTATGATATGACAAAATAAATGAAGTATATCCCTATTTCAAGTGGACCACATTATAGGAAAAAGTTTTGAATGAATTTTGACTATTAAAAACGTTTTGGGAGCCATAAAAGTTTTGGATCAAGCTGATATTTATTTTTTCCCTTCATTTGGGTCTTCATGACCAAATCAACAGATTGGATGTCAAATAAACAGTACAGTGGGCCTTAGGAGGATTTTAATTGTAAACATCCATTCATTATTTTTGTCATGTGGTGTGGCCCACCTAAGATGTATATCCCCATAATTTTTTGTATCAACCCCTAAAATGATCTGTAAAAATGGATGAACGGAATGGATGAAACACATACATCATGTTGGGGCCCACGAAGCACCGACCACCAGCGTCAGGGGGAGTAGCCAATCCGTTCCCCAAATTTGGGCGCGGGCTCAAAACAGAGCCGCGCCCAAACCCGTATTTGCACTCTCTCTCTCTCTCTCTCTCTCTCTCTCTCTCTCCATTCCCTGATTTTTCCCTGATCGGCTTCCCTGATCCTCGGTGCAGGTATCAGAGCATTCCCTAAGCTCTGATACTACACGGGTATCAGAGCATTCCTTCCCTGATCCTCTCTCTCCCTTCCGATCTCTACTCCATCTCTCTCATTCTCCTCCCTCTCTCTCCAATGCGTCAGCCGTGAACGCCCTCTTCTCTCTGCCCGAAGAAACACATGTCGTGAAGCTCCTTTCCATAGGTTTGATATCTTCTTCTATTTGTATCTCTTTTCCTTTCTTTCACATTTGAAATGGCATGCTATCTGTTTGTTGAAATGGCATGCTATCTGTTGGTTGAAATGGCATGCTATCTGTTTGTTGAAATGGCATTGTATCTATTTCACTGTTTGATGAAATGGCATTATATCTATTTCACTGTTTGATGAACAGCCTTCAATCTAGCTAATGAACACACGTTGAAATGCACAGTTAATGAACAGCCGGATCTTGCCACAGACACGGATGACCAGGCCTGGGCTCAGGCCATGCATACTTATCACGGCCGGCCTCTGATCGTTTGTTTTGGGCCTATTATGAGGCATTCCCAAAACGGATAAGTAGGGCCATTTCACCCCTGAATAAGTGAGTCGTGACTCAGCTCGAGACCGAATGAATCGATCCAAGACCCTGAGTTTCAAAACCATGGTCATGGCCCATGTAGTAAAAGAGTTGGGGTGTAGTGATCCCAAACCACACCTGACCCATTGCTAGGCTACCCATGTGAGGTGCAGGTAGCCTAGTTTTACCTTTTCCCAACATGATCTTTTAACACTACAACTCCTTTACAATCTGGTCGGTGCCCACCATGACTTTAAATTATCGAAGAGATAAGGATGGTTGAGATGTTTCATGATTATAGCTAGGTCAGCATGTTGCCTGTCCTTCAATTCATATACCACTGTGTGAAGTAGTTGTGGGAGCTAGCATTAGACCTGAATCGTCTGCAGCACCTTGTGTAGACTGTGTATACTACCATGACATTTGTGTGAAACCTACTCCGTCCATCAACTGCACCATCTCATTTCACTGTACATAACAGAAATCAGCTTGATCCAAAACTTAAATGGGCCACACGACGTGAATAATATGAAATCACGCGTTAAACCTCTAAATTTTTGGAATCTCTCTCACCTAATAAATAGGTTGGATGGAAGACAACACAGTGGCCCATGTTGTGTGGCCACCTGAATTTTAAACAGCCCGAACACACGTTCAGTGCAGCGGCTCACAATTACAGTTTGATTCATCTGGTCCATCTTACAGTTGAGTAGTTTTGCAGCCTTAACTACCCAAAGTTCCACCTCATCATCCTTGACCCTAAGAGTGTCCTTGATGAGAGCATATGGGATCTCGCCAGAATCATTTGAACTCAAATCAGCCAATGACATCAACCTCATCTTTGTTATACAGTCCTCATGGACCAGACCATAGCTCTTCAGTAAAGTAGAATTCGCAGCATGGAATTCTAAGTAGGCATCCAATCTTTGCGTGAGAAAGATTTTCAACGGCTGATAAACCAATGCATATTTGCCATCTTTCTCTAATTGCCCTACGGCGGGCATATCTAGCAGATCACACTGAAACATATCAGGTGCCTTCACAAACTCTATAATAGCCTGCACTGCTTCGTCTTTGGCTTGACTCATGGTATATGCATCCTCACCCGAGAAAGTTGCCAAGTACTTGGTCAGAAAAGAAAACATATCCTTTCCTGAACTTTTGTTTTCCTTTAAGATATTATAGATTGTGAGATAGAGGTCCCTTTTGTCCAATGTCCCAATATTCCATTCTTTTAAGAAATTATCCATCTTTTTGAAAGAAGGTACAATATTTATTTTTTTTGTATAAGTAGCAAATCCTTCTCTTCCTTGGCTATTTTTGAGATCAGACATGTTTGGAAAGCTAGATTCCTGTGCAATTCAATGTGAATGGAAACCAAATAACTTGCTTTGACATCTTGGCATGTTTGGATGGTGTTGAATCATGAGGATTTCCTTGAAAGATTTAACAGATTTAACAAATCATGGTGATTGGGACTGGAGTTCTGGTGGCATCTGTTTTTTTTTTTATTTTTTTATATTATATATATATATATATATATATATATATATATATATATATATATATATATATATACTCAACTGCATCTTACCAGAAAAAAAATGTAGAACTTGAAATACTTTTTTTGGTGTAGATTATTGCGCTCTCTGCAAAACAACCTATTTCATTTGTTGTCCTTTGATATGGTGGGGCAATAGCTTCACACGTTTATATCCAAAACCAGTTTTTCTATTCATCTGTTCCTTCTTTCTTAAGTGAATGGAGACCAGAAGTAGTTCATCTGTGAGTTGTGTTCCAGATTTTCTGTTCATATGTTCTTTCATGACGAAGAAGTTGCATTCTTCTTCTTCTTCTTCTTCTTCTTCATGGAGTTATTTGCAATAGAAAATGTTTCTGTCAGATTATTTTGGCTACTTTGTGAGGTGATATTAAACTGTTTTAGATTCTTTTGGCTACTGTGTGATGTGACATTAAACTGTTTTCAGACATGATAGATGAAATTGATACCGTACATTTGTGATTTTTTTGTTTGGTAACACTGTTATTCATTAAAACTTTTTTTTTTCAGCAACTATGTTTAAGATTATTAAGGAGATGCTCCCAGCAGATGTCCGCGTCACTAGAGATGGTCCCACCTATATCTTGCATCTCCACCATTCACATAGCAATCATGTAGGATGATTTTTACTATTGATCTAAAGGTCTACCACATGCATGGACCACCACCACATCATGGACCACCACCCAAACTCAGACCCATAATTTGAACAGTTTTATTTGAATAACTAGTATGCTATGTAAGCAATTTTTATGTGCCTGTGTATCATCCATCACACTTGCGGGAGCATCAAAGTTCTCTCAAGAATTTATCTATGCTAGCAGAATATTATGAGAAAATAACAATGTCAAAAAATATTTAGGGAATAAAGCTTCACCTTAACAGGAAGGACAGGATCGAGAACTTACATGTAAGGTCCTGAAATAGTTCAAATGATCCAAAGATCATAACAAAGTACTAAATAAGATAATGTAAAGTAACTAACAAAGGAAAATAATGTGTCAGATACCTGGGAGATCATTAAAAGCATTAAAACAGAGGCAAGTATCTTCAACGAGCACAGGTCCATTTACCTTCAGGGGAAGAGTACAAGACATTTTGTTTTCAATACTACATGTTCTAAATGTGCAAAAGATTAGAGGAGAGCATAACTTCATAGAATGTGAAATACATATTACTATATTTACATAATTACAGTTTGATTTTCTTGGTGAACCTAATTTGCAACTCAGTAGCCATTTAAACACAAATCCACTTACAAACAACAGACACAAGGCTGGTTTGGTGGATCACATGCTCCCACAGGAAGGTAAACTATGGATTCCCATTGACTTTAGCAATCAGATGCACACCTGTTTTCAACTGGGAACCCAATCCATGGTTCCATCATTGTGAGGATCGGTCCCATCCTTCAGTCATGCAAATCCACGTACTTACTTTGGTAGCATGAGGGCTGCCATCCTTTCCCCAAGCAGATAATACCATGACAAATTGGCTGGACCTGCAGTTGGTTTGGGCTTGGATTTTGAACCGAGGTTACCTGGATAACAGGTTACTCTAGTACATGGTAAGAGAATGGGTGCATAGTATGCCACTTCCTCAAATATGTGGTAGGAACATGTGGGTTGCTCTGATACATACACTAGGCATTACGGTATAATTTAATATACAAATTGTTAGTGTAATTTATATATGAAATTATGAATATTGTTTTTCTTCATCTCACATGCATAATATCATATATATGCATGTTGTTGGATAAATCAAAGCACAAACCTCTATGTTCTGAATATAATTGACATTACAAGTTAATCTACACCAGGAATATAGAACCATAACTTCATTTTGGTAAAAATAGCAATCTGATCTCAAAAAAAAAAAAAACCATAATCCCTGGATCGCAAACATGGAATGGAAAATGTAGGGGTTAGTGATTTAGGTGACGTTTTTGAATTGGTCGGACTAGACCTAATAAAAAAAATTGACTCCTCTCAGCAGGAGACCACCACTGACAACCCAAGAATAACCAAACAAATGTGTGTATAGCCAATCCTTTCAGTATCCAAGCTGGTTTCGCACTCCCTTTGCATAGGGGAATATCAAGGCTGAAATCCCGCCGATGTAATCGTTTCGGTCTGCCTAAACCTATATGCAATTCACTTTTAAAAAATAAAAGTTGTCTGTAAAAATACCTCTTTTGCAGCCAAACGGGCCTTCTCTCTAGAAATCTCTTCAGGCTCCCCTTGCAGTTCTGGCACAATCTAGAAGGCGATGGATAAATCACATGTATCACGTTGATTGAGCATTGTATATTTCATTGACCTAGGTGTACTTGTATTATGCATCTCTGCCGAACACCATGATATTTTCTGTAGTTCCTACACAATTTCATCATTATTATTGTTATTGTTATTATTATGATTATTTTGAAGAACGTAGTATGTACACCTTTTGTTGGAGGCAACTCATGGAAGGCAACTGCTTTTCAGGTGAAGGCAAGCATTGTTTTGATTGTTATTTTTTCATTCATATAATTTTTTTGCTCTTTCAATGCAGCTAAGTACGACCTTAGGCAGTTATCTTGCTCTGGGCACCTATAGTCTTGGTATGTCTAATCCATTATTTGTGCAACTAATGTCTTGGAATATTTTACAATGTTTAAAATCTTTATATGTAAATTTGTGCCCATTTGCATTGTCGAAAAAACTAAAAATTTACTCATTCTCAGATGCAATGTGGAATATGCATCCATTATTCAAAAAAGGGCGACATTCCAAGCACTCACACTTCTCTCCTTGCTAGCTAAATTGGTGAGTCTTCTTTCCTTCATACTATATGATTCATTGAAGAAGTGGCCTGGCCATTTGGACAGGCCCATGTTTATATATTATCATGAAATTGATGAAGTAGATCCGGATGTGCGTCGGAGCTATCCGGATGTGGAGCGGGGGTCCCTGGAAGGTGGGAACCGCTGTTATGACCATGATGAAGCTGTCCATTTCCTATGGATAGCATTGGAGGAGCTTGGCCATTCGGACAGGCCGTGTTTATGTATTTGCTTGAAATTAATGGAGCAGACCCGGATGTGCGTCGGAGCTATTCGGATGAGCGGGGGTCCCTGGAAGGTGGGAACCGCTGTTATGACCATGATAAAGCTGTCCATTTCCTATGGACAACATTAGAGGGGCCTGGCCATTTCGACAGGCCGTGTTTATGTATTTGTTTGAAATTAATGGAGCAGACCCGGATGTGCGTCGGAGCTATCCGGATGAGCGGGGGTCCCTTGAAGGTGGGAACCGCTGTTATGACCATGATGAAGTCGTCCATTTCCTATGGACAGCATTGAAAGGGCCTGACCATTTGGACAGGCCATTTTTATATCTGTATTTGCAGGGACCACACCCTTAACCTAAACCTAAAGTTGAAAACCCAAACCTAAAGCCGATCCCGAACCCGAACCCGATTTCCTAAACCTAAACCTTAAACTATTCTCAATTCCCTAAATCTATAACCTAAACCTAAACCAAAACCTATAACCTTAACTTAAACCAAAACATATAACATAAACCTTAACCTAAATGTATTCTCAAATCCCTAAACCTAAACCTACACCTAATCCTAATCTCAACTCCTAACCTAAACCGGATCCTAAACTTGAAAACCCAAACCTAAAGCCGATCCAGAACCCGAACCCGATTTCCTAAACCTAAACCTTAAACTATTCTCAATTCCCTAAATCTATAACCTAAACCTAAACCAAAACCTATAACCTTAACTTAAACCAAAACCTATAACCTAAACCTTAACCTAAATGTATTCTCAAATCCCTAAACCTAAACCTACACCTAATCCTAATCTCAACTCCCTAACCTAAACCTAAGCCTAAACTTGAAAACCAAACCTAAAGCCGATCCCGAAACCAGAACCCTATTTCCTAAACCTAAACCTTAAACTATTCTCAATTCCCTAAATCTATAACCTAAACCTAAACCAAAACCTATAACCTTAACTTAAACCAAAACCTATAACCTAAACCTTAACCTAAATGTATTCTCAAATCACTAAACCTAAACCTACACCTAATCCTAATCTCAACTCCCTAACCTAAACCGGATCCTAAACTTGAAAACCCAAATAAAGCCGATCCCGAACCCGAACCCGATTTCTAAACCTAAACCTTAAACTATTCTCAATTCCCTAAATCTATAACCTAAACCTAAACCAAAACCTATAACCTTAACTTAAACCAAAACCTATAACCTAAACCTTAACCTAAATGTATTCTCAAATCCCTAAACCTAAACCTACACCTAATCCTAATTCAACTCCCTAACTTAAACCGGATCCTAAACTTGAAAACCCAAACCTAAAGCCGATCCCGAACCCGAACCCAATTTCTAAACCTAAACCTTAAACTATTCTCAATTCCTAAATCTATAACCTAAACCTAAACCAAAACCTATAACCTTAACTTAAACCAAAACATATAACATAAACCTTAACCTAAATGTATTCTCAAATCCCTAAACCTAAACCTACACCTAATCCTAATCTCAACTCCCTAACCTAAACCGGATCCTAAACTTGAAAACCCAAACCTAAAGCCAATCCCGAACCCGAACCCGATTTCCTAAACCTAAACCTTAAACTATTCTCAATTCCTCTAAATCTATAACCTAAACCTAAACCAAAACCTATAACCTTAACTTAAACCAAAACATATAACATAAACCTTAACCTAAATGTATTCTCAAATCCCTAAACCTAAACCTACACCTAATCCTAATCTCAACTCCCTAACCTAAACCGGATCCTAAACTTGAAAACCCAAACCTAAAGCTTATCCCGAACCCGAACCCGATTTCTAAACCTAAACCTTAAACTATTCTCAATTCCCTAAATCTATAACCTAAACCTAAACCAAAACCTATAACCTTAACTTAAACCAAAACCTATAACCTAAACCTTAACCTAAATGTATTCTCAAATCACTAAACCTAAACCTACACCTAATCCTAATCTCAACTCCCTAACCTAAACCGGATCCTAAACTTGAAAATCCCAAACATAAAGCCGATCCCGAACCCGAACCCGATTTCCTAAACCTAAACCTTAAACTATTCTCAATTCCCTAAATCTATAACCTAAACCTAAACCAAAACCTATAACCTTAACTTAAACCAAAACCTATAACCTAAACCTTAACCTAAATGTATTCTCAAATCCCTAAACCTAAACCTACACCTAATCCTAATCTCAACTCCCTAACCTAAACCGGATCCTAAACTTGAAAACCCAAACATAAAGCCGATCCCAAACCCGAACCCAATTTCCTAAACCTAAACCTTAAATTATTCTCAATTCCCTAAATCTATAACCTAAACCTAAACCAAAACCTATAACCTTAACTTAAACCAAAACTATAACATAAACCTTAACTTAAATGTATTCTCAAATCCCTAAACCTAAACCTACACCTAATCCTAATCTCAACTCCCTAACCTAAACCGGATCCTAAACTTGAAAACCCAAACCTAAAGCCAATCCCAACTCCGAACCCGATTTCCTAAACCTAAACCTTAAACTATTCTCAATTCCCTAAATCTATAACTCTAAACCTAAACCTAAACCAAACCTATAACCTTAACTTAAACCAAAACCCATAACCTAAACCTTAACCTAAATGTATTCTCAAATCCTAAACCCTAAACCTAACCTAATCCTAATCTCAACTCCCTAACCTAACCCTAATCCTAAACTTGAAAACCCAAACCTAAATCCTAAAACCTAACCCCAGAACCTAAACTAACTCGATTTCTAAAACCTAAACCTTAAACTATTCCTCAAACCCTAAATCTAAACCTAAATCTATAACCTAAACCTAAACCAAAACCTATAACCTTAACTTCAACTCCCTAACCAAACCTTGAAAGCCCAACCATAAACCCAACCTCAACCCGTATTAAACTTAAATCCTATTCTCACCCCTAAATCTATAACCTAAACTAAACCAAACCTAATCCTAATCTCAAACTCCCTAACCTAAACCTTGAATGTATCCCAAACTTGAAAAACCCAAATCCTAATCTCAGCTCCCCAACCTAAACCGGATCCCAAACTTGAAAACCCAAACCTAAAGCCGATCCTAAACCCGATTTTCTAAACCTAAACCTTAAACTATTCTCAATTCCCTAAATCTATAACCTAAACCTAAACTTAAACCTAAACCTTAGACTTAAACATATAACCTATAACCTAAACCTTAACCTAAATGTATTCTCAAATCCCTAAACCTAAACCTACACCTAATCCTAATCTCAACTCCCTAACTAAACCTAAACCTAAACTTGAAAACCCAAACCTAAACCCGATCCCGAACCCGAATCCGATTTGCTAAAACCTAAACCTTAACCTATTCTCAATTCCCTAAACCTTAACCTAAATGTATTCTCCAATCCATAAATCTAAACCTACACCTAATCCTAATCTCAACTCTCTAACCTAAACCTAAACCTAAACCTAAACCTAAACCTAAACTTGAAAACCCATACCTAAACCCGATCTTGAACACGAACCCGATTTCCTAAACCTATACCTTAACCTATTCTAAAATCCCTAAACCTTAACCTAAATGTATTCTCAAATTCCTAAACCTAAACCTACACCTAATCCTAATCTCAACTCCCTAACCTAAACCTAAACCTAAACTTGAAAACCCAAACCTAAACCTGATCCTGAAACCGAACCCGATTTCCTAAACCTATAAACTAAACCTTAACCTATAACTTATAACCGATAACCTAACCTATGGATTTTGCTATAGTTTAGAAGATTTGTAGGTACATTTTTGATTTTTTTTATAAATAATTGTTTTTTTCCAGCTCTTTTTTTTTTTGGTCTTTCTTCCTTTTGAGATGTGTACAAAGGCATGCTTGTTTGATTGTGTCTACAATTGTTGTTTTATACAGGCTGACAAGCTAAAGAAGTTAGTGGATGATGAAATTCATTTTCTCAAGGGAAGGGTTTTGAAACTTGAAAGTGATATTGTGTCGAAGTCTACAGAAGTTACTTATGCAGTTTCAAGGAAAGAAGAAGTTGTATCTTCTATGTTTGCTGAACTTGATCGTCTGAAGAAAGAAAATTCTGTAAAAGCGCGAGCATTATTTAATGCATGAGGGCACGCCTTAGTTGTAATTCTTATGATAGGTTGAGCAAAGTGAAGTATTATTTATTTAGAAATGTGAATGTAGGATGCATTATAGATTTATTGCTATTGTAACAAATGCATCATTTTTTTTCTTTGATTGCATTAAGCTTAGATGAGTTATCAATCATAGCAGGTTCTTACAATGAAAACAGGGAAAATAGCTACGAAATATAATCCGTAGCGGTAGCAATTACTATCTATAGCTACGGATATAATCCGTAGCTATTAGTACATAGCTACGGACTATATCCGTAGCTATTGGTATGTAATGCCGCAAATATGGTAAACATCGGTATCTATTGCTACGGATTATATCCATAGGTATTTCTGTATAGCCGTAGCTATTTCTATCTATAGCTCGGAGAATATCCGTAGTGAATTGTGTATATTGCTACGGACAAAATCCGTAGCTAATTGTATCTATTGCTACGGATAAAATCCGTAGCTAAATGTATCTATTGCTACGGATAAAATCCGTAGCTAATTGTATCTATTGCTACGGATATTGTCCGTAGCGAGACCTTTAGCTACCCCACCAATTGCGATGGATGTGCCACGGACCAGATCCGTAGCAAAAGGGCTTTTGCTACGGATCTAGTCCGTAGCCTTTGCCCCTTTTTCTTGTAGTGTCTGGGCCAAACCTGTTCTTAGCTCGCATCCAACTCTTATCCATGTCTACAATGAAAAGACTAAAGTCAGTTTAGGGAAATAGCTTTAAGATTAGGCTAGGTTATAAGTTTAGGTTATATGTTTAGGTTTAGGGAATTGAGAATAGGTATAAGTTTAGGTTTAGGGATTTGAGAATAGGTATAAGTTTAGGTTTAGGTTTAGGTTTAGGTTTAGGGAATTGGAGTTAAGATTAGGATTAAGTGTAGGTTTAGGATTAAGGATTTGAGATCACGTTAAGGTTTAGGTTTAGGAAATCAGAGTTCGGGATCGGGATCGGTTTTATGTTTAGATTATATCTAAGTTATAAGTGTAGGTTATAGGTTTAAGTTTAGGTTAGGTTCAGAGATAGGGTTTAGGTTATAAGTTTAGGTTTAGGTTATAAGTATAGGTTATAGGTTATAGGTTTAGGTTATGGGTTTTGGGATTTGAGAATAGGTTTAGGTTATAAGTATAGGTTTAGGTTGGGTTATAGGTATAGGTTTAGGTTAAGGTTATGGGTTTTGGGATATGAGAATAGGTTTAGATTATAAGTATAGGTTTAGGTTGGGTTATAGGTTAAGGTTTAGGTTGGGTTATAGGTATAGGTTTAGGTTAAGGTTATGGGTTTTGGGATTTGAGAATAGGTTTAGGTTATAAGTATAGGTTTAGGTTGGGTTATAGGTATAGGTTTAGGTTAAGGTTATGGGTTTTGGGATTGGAGAATAAGTTTAGGTTTAGGTTATGGGTTTTGGGATTTGAGAATAGGTTTAGGTTATAAGTGTAGGTTTAGGTTAGGTTATAGGTTAAGGTTTAGGTTTGGTTATGGGTTTTGGGATTTGAGAATAGGTCCAGGTTATAAGTATAGGTTTAGGTTGAGTTATAGGTTAAGGTTTAGGTTTAGGTTATAGGTATAGGTTATAAGTTTAGGTTTAGGTATTTGAGAATAAGTTTAGGTTAAGGTTATAAGTTTAGGTTTAGGTTATAAGTATAGGTTATAGGTTTTGGTTAAGGTTTTGGGTTAGCAGGTTGGGTTATAAGTTTTGGAATTTGAGAGTAGGTCTAGGTTATAAGTATAGGTTAAGGTTTAGGTTATGTGGTTCAGTTTAGGCTTTAGGTTTAGGTTAAGGTTATAAGTATAGGTTATAGGTTAAGGTTAAGGTCTAGGTTTAGGTTACGGTATAAGTTTTGGGATTTGAGAATAGGTTTAGGTTAAGGCTATAAGTTTAGGTTAAGATTTCACGAATTCGAGTTTGGGTCCTGGATTTGGGTTCAGTTTAGGTTAAGGTCTAGGTTTAGGGTATGGGTGTTGGGATTCGAGAATAGGTTTAGGTTATAAGTATAGGTTAAGGTTTGGGTTATACAGTTCACGCCAGGTTTAGGTTCACGAGTTTAGGTTTAGGTTATAAGTATAGGTTATAGGTTAAGGTTAAGGTCCAGGCTTAGGTTTCCAGGTATAGGTTTTGGGATTTGAGAACAGGTTTAGGTTAAAGTTATAAGTTTAGGCCAAGATTTAGGAATTCGAGTTTGGAGTTCGGATTGGGTTCGGCCTTAGGTTATAGGTTATAGGCCTAGGTTAAGGTCCAGGTTTAGGTTATGGGCATGGGATTTGAGAACAGGTTTAGGTTATAAGTATGGGTTAAGGTTTAGGTTATAGGTTCGAGTTTAGGTTTAGGTTTAGGTTAAGGTTATAAGTATAGGTTATAGGTTAAGGTTAAGGTCTAGGTTTAGGTTACAAGTATAGGTTTTGGGATTTTAGAATAGGTTTAGGTTAAGGTTATAAGTTTAGGTTAAGATTTAGGAATTCGAGTTCGGGTTGGATTTGGGTCCTAGTTTAGGTTATAGGTTATAGGTTTAGGTTAAGGTCTAGGTTTAGGTTATGGGTGTTGGATTTGAGAATAGGTTTAGGTTATAAGTATAGGTTAAGATTTAGGTTATAGGTTCCAGTTTAGGTTTAGGTTTAGGTTAAGGTTATAAGTATAGGTTATAGGTTAAGGTTAAGGTTAAGGTCTAGGTTTAGGTTACAAGTATAGGTTTTAGGATTTGAGAATAGGTTTAGGTTAAGGTTATAAGTTTAGGTTAAGATTTAGTAATTTGGGTTCGGGTTCCGGGTTTGGGTTCGGGTTTAGGTTATAGGTTTAGGTATAGCTTATGGGTTTTGGGATTTGAGAATAGGTTTAGGGTATAAGTTTAGGTTTAGGTTTAGGTTATAGGTTCATGTTAGGTTTAGGTTTAGGTTAAGGTTATAAGTATAGGTTATAGGTTAAGGTTAAGGTCTAGGTTTAGGTTCTGGTATAGGTTTTGGGATTTGAGAATAGGTTTAGGTTTAGGTTATAAGTTTAAGTTAAGATTTAGGAATTGAGTTCGGGTTCGGATTTGGGTTTGGGTTTAGGTTATAGGTTATAGGTTTAGGTTAAGGTCTAGGTTTATGTTATGGGTGTTGGGATTTGAGAATAGGTTTAGGTTAAGGTCATAAGTTTAGGTTAAGATTTAGGAATTCGAGTTCGGGTTCGGATTGGGTTCGAGTTTAGGTTATAGGTTTAGGTTAAGGTCTAGGTTTAGGTTATGGGTGTTGGGATTTGAGAATAGGTTTACATTATAAGTATAGGTTAAAGTTTAGGTTATAAGTTCAGGTTTAGGTTTAGGTAAAGGTTAATGTTAAGGTTTGGGATTTTAGAATAGTTTTAGGTTATAAGTATAGGTTTAGGTTGGGTTATAGGTTAAGGTTAAGGTTTGGGTTTAGGTTTTAGGTTACGAGGTATAAGTTAAGGTCTAGGTTTAGGTTATTAGTATAAGTTTTGAGATTTGAGAATAGATTTAGGTTAAGGTTATAAATTTTAGGTTTGGGTTAAGGTTATAGTTTAGGTTAAGGTTATAAGTATAGGTTATAGGTTATAGGTTTAGGTTTATGTTTAGGTTAAGGTTTAGGTTATAGGTTTTGGTTTAGGGTCAGGTTTAGGTTATAGGTTATAACTTTAGGGAATTGAGAATAGGTTTAGGTTAAGGGTGTGGTACCTGCAAATACATACATAAACACGGTCTGTCCAAATTGCCAGGCCCTTCCAATGCTGTCCATAGGAAATGGACAGCTTTATCATGGTCATAACAGCAGTTCCCACCTTCCAGGGACCCCCGCTCATCCGGATAGCTTCGACGCACATCCAGATCTGCTCCATTAATTTTGAGCAAATACATAAACACGGCCTGTCCAAATGGTCAGGCCTCTCCAATGTTGTCCATAGGAAATGGACAACTATATCATGGTCATAACAGCGGTTCCCACCTTCTAGGGACCCTCGCTCATCCGAATAGCTCCGACGCACATCTAGGTCTGCTCCGTTAATTCTAAGCTAATACAATTAAAGCCTAAATTAGTTACTTATCCAAAGTTAGATTGTAATACTTTCATATTTCCATTTAAACAACCACGCCGAAAATCCGGCAGCATCTCTCCATGCCTCTCCAGATAAGTTGATCTTACGTTACATTCCGACGCCAAATATCTAAAGCAATGTAAAGATATTTGGCATTGGATACGGAATGGAAGAAACATATCCAAAGAGAAACGAGGAGATGGATCGCGGATCAGGCATGAAATTTAAATGGATTGTATGAAAGCATACTTTCCATCTAACCTTGAACTATCCAAAATGGGACAATTTGAGCGATTTCTATGCCACCAAAAACACACCATATCTATGTATGGCCCCATAGAAATTCTCAAACGAGTAACTAATTATCTAACTTACAAATCTATAAATTACAACATATGCATCATACACCCATGCTCAAGTGAACCAAGTCAAGCATTATTCACACATGTTCAAGTGAACCAAATCAAGCATCATTCACACATTTTCAAGTGAACCAAGTTGAGCATCATTCACACATGTTCAAGTGAACTAAGTCAAGCATCATTCATACATGTTCAAGTGGATTAATTTAAGCATCATAAGCAAATGTTCTAGGGGGCTGATCATAGCATCATTACCACACATCCAAGTCGATTTATTTAAGCATCATAAACACATGTTGTTGCCGAATATCTTGGCATCATTACCACACATCCGAGTTGATTGATTTAAGCATCATAAACACATGTTCCAGTGGACTGATTTAATTATCGTAAACACATGTTCCAGTGGACTGATTTAATTATCGTAAACACATGTTCAAGTGGACTGATTCAAGCATTGTAAACACATGTCCAAGTGGACTGATTTAAGCATTATAAGCATTATTCAAATAATTGAAACTATGTCTGTCAAACATAACATCACTGTGTTATTTCTTTAGAAAGCACTGAAAGGCATTTTCAGGTTCATTAATACTGAGGTTTACTCTTGTTTTCATGTTGTTGTTGTCATGTTTAAAAGTTGCTCTGGGCATTGTATTTCTAATGGAAATCAGCCTCTTAGTTCTTTTCACCTGTTGCCTCCGTTTTCCTTGAGGAATTTATTAACTCGTAAAAGCCCACTTTGTTGTTCTCTCATTTACCTTTAAGTATCAAATAAAAGGGTCTCATTCTAATGTTTTTATCCATGTTCATATAAATCAGACTATGGGAAGCATCTTGTTGTTTTCATACAGTTAGAGAAGGTGATGAGAATTCTGACATTCTAGTAAAATGGGTGTCAAAATTGGCTACTTATATTGGGGATTCTTCCCTCTTTCTCAATCAATGTCCTGTCCCTTTTATTTAATGTAGTTTTTCAGCACACATAACTACTTCAGTACATCCAAGAAATCACGAAAAAAAACACACAGCAAGCGCAAAACTCTTACTGACAGGTCCTCCTAACCTAACTATCTAGCTCTAGGGTGTCAAAACAAATGTCATTGACACGGTGGATACTTTCATGTTAGAAAAAATTGATATAACTATAAATCCAAAATCAAATCGGTACCTATCATACAGAGGAACCATAAATTGCTCCAAATGGGTGCTTGTAAAGCATGCTCAAGTTCCATCTGTATAAGTAGGGTCCATTGTTTATTGATCAAAACCATTGAGATGATGAGCCTCACCACAAATAGCCCATTAACAAAAAATTCCCTCGATTGGAAAATCACAGCCATCCAATAAGTTGAATATGCATTCATGGTGTATTTTCTTTCTTAACCGTCTACTTGCTAGCCACCAGTTGAAGGGTTTAACATTTTTCCCATCAGGGCGAGTTGTGGTCCATGTGTCATACACAGTGGGGCCGATAATATTAACGGTTTGGATCACTCAAGCATGTGCCCACTTGAACAATTTGATTGTTCAAAAAGGAAAAACAACTTCTAACGATTTGGGTTTTGGGATTTTGAATCTAAGAAGAAGAATTCGAGAACCCAAATGAAAAAGAGATCAAACTCAAGAAGATTTTCCAAAAAAAATACAAAAGAAAAGGGGAAATGGAATTGAAGAAATTGGGAAAAATGTCAGCAATAAAGAAATGTCAGTAATAAGAAAATGTCAATAAATGTCAGAACGAAGCATATACCTTTTTTTTTTTTTCTTGAAGTGCTTGCAATGGCGCCTCTCAATCTAGCAACAAAGAGGGAAACCAGTAGTCCCAGATGCACCGAGACAAGTTAATGATGGAATTCCAATCGAGATGATAAAGGGTCCTCTGAGGTTTTCTGAGCTAATGAATCTGATAGAGGGAGAGGGCGCTAGACACAGGGAGAGGGAGAGGGAGAGGGAGAGGGAGAGGTAGCATGAGACAAGGAGAGGGTGATGGAGAAAGAAACGGAGAGAGATGGAGCACGAGATTGGGGAACAGAGATTGAGAGAGAGAGAGAGAGAGAGAGAGAGAGAGAGAGAGAGAGATTGGGGAACGAATAGAGAGAGGAAGGAAGATGAGAGAGCTGGAGCAAGATCGGGAGAGAGGTAGGGTTAGGGAACGAAGCGTGTGCGAGAGAGAGAGAGATAGGGAAAATTTTGGGCGGGCTTCTGTTTTGAGAGGGCGCCGAGGCCCGCCCAAATTTGGGGTTTTTTTTTTGTTTGCTCTATTGGCCCCACCATGATGCGTTATAAACATCTACCCCATCAATCAGATGCATCATCCCATGGTGGTCCCAGGGATTAAAAATTAAATCGGTCTATGACTTGTGTGGGCCACACCACAAGTTCAAAAGTTAAGAGGGGTTACCCTCCGTCAAAACATTCCAAATTATTTTTTAGGCCCACAGAGATGTGGTCCACAAATCCAGCCCATCCATTATGTGTGTGCCACTTGGATGAGGGGTCAAACCAAGTTTCAGACGCATCCAAATTTCAAGTGGGGCCCACCAAGTGCTTTTATATGTTTTAGGTGTGTTTTCACATGATTTTAGATGGTAGCATGAGACAGGGAGAGGGAGAGGGAGAGGTAGCATGAGACAGGGAGAGGGAGATGGAGAAAGAAACGGAGAGAGATGGAGCACGAGATTGGGGAACAGAGATTGAGAACGAGAGAGAGAGAGAGAGAGAGAGAGAGAGAGAGAGAGAGAGATTGGGGAACGAATAGAGAGAGGGAGGAAGATGAGAGAGCTAGAGCAAGATCGGGAGAGAGATAGGGTTAGGGAATGAAGCGTGCGCGAGAGAGAGAGAGAGATAGGGAAAATTTTGGGCGGGCTTCTGTTTTGAGAGCGTGCCGAGGCCCGCCCAAATTTGGGGGTTTTTTTTGTATGCTTTGTGGGCCCCACCATGATGCGTTATAAACATCTACCCCATCAGTCAGATGCATCATCCCATGGTGGGCCCAGGGATTAAAAATTAAATCAGTCTATGACTTGTGTGGGCCACACCACAAGTTCAAAATTTGAGAGGGGTTACCCTCCGTCAAAACATTCCAAATTATTTTTTAGGCCCACAGAGATGTGGTCCACAAATCCAGCCCATCCATTATGTGTGTGCCACTTGGATGAGGGGTCATACCAAATTTCAGACACATCCAAATTTCAGGTGGGGCCCACCAAGTGCTTTTATATGTTTTAGGTGCGTTTTCACATGATTTTAGATGGTATGGTCCTTCGGAGTTCCGTATACGTAACATTTTTGGATTATCCCATAATTTAAAGGGGACCCATCAAATGCATGGTGTTGATGTTTGACACACATCATGGTGGGGCCCACACAACTTGACCTCATGGGACGGCATGGATTAAACACATACATCATGGTGGGCCCCACAGAATAGATGAAATTAGGATTTAAAATTATACTAAATAAAATTATTTAATTGAGATTTAAAAATGAAATTAAGACTAATAATATCAAATATTCTTAGGAATTTGGAGGATCTTGTAAGGTCTGAACATATCACATGGTAATATAAATCTCAGGTGGACTACACCATTAAAAACTTCCTAGGGTCCAATGTAAGGTTTATTTGCCACCATTAATGAATGGATCAAGCTGGTTTTTGTCTTTTCCCATCATCAGGGCCTGTACTAACAAGCTAACAAAGAAAAAAAAAATACTTCCAAGCCCGCGCATGTAGAAGGCAGCTCATGTAGAGGCCTCACCTGCCAGCATGACACACGTGAGCTACATTTTACACATGCGTGGGCCTTTGGTGTTACCTTTGTGGATTGGCGTGCCAACCAAAATCATAATGTTAAACAAACCCCGCCCTAGTGAAGATGTGTTCTATATCTACATCGTCCATTCATTTTACCAGTCCATTCTAGGACGTGGTTCCAAAAATTGAACAGATCCAAATATCAGGTGGACCACATCTAGGGGAAATTGTGGTGATCGAATGCTCACCATTAAAAACTTCCTAGGGCCTACAGACCTTAATAAGGTAAACCAAACTTATATGAAGGGAAAATACAAGGAGTCCCTATCCTAAAAATCAGGTAGTTTGCCTCAGTCAACCGAACAAATGTATGGTTGTGAAAGGATAAGCCATGGGCTTATAATATTTCTTTTTTTAGTCGAATTTGTTTTAAGACGATTTTGTAGTGGTCCATCTCAATCAGCTATTATGCTTATAATAGCTTACTGCGCTGCTCTTCTGATGGGCCCCACGGTACAATTAGTAGGGCAATGTTGGGGCCTGCCAAGCATAGCCCCTGAGCTAAATTTTGGAACCCAGGCCTGGCTCAACCTGTTAGCTGAACCGCTGAGTATAGGTGCAACTGGTCCTATTCTGCCTTCAACGGTGGCTTATTGAAGTATAACCTTAGATCCACTGGCTACAGTACCAACATGGAGTTGAATTAAGCAAAGTAATTGCAATCACACGATCAATTTTAATAAAGAACAATATGAATTTATATTTATATAAAAATATTTCAAGAAAATCACGGCACAAAGCAAGAATGTGATGAAATTTTATCAATTAAAGCCCAAATCAGAAAATTATAACTTTTTCTCTCTCCAAAACTCTCTTAACCATTAAAGGCCAATGTGTGATAGGTTTTTTTATTTTTATTTTTTCATTTAGCTCGTTCAACCGGACATGAGACTTTCTTCTCATCACGATAAATGCATCGCAAATGGGATGATTAAATAATATTACAGAAGCACATTTATTTGATAGAATGTAGGATTTATCGAATTGTGTATATGCCATACCAAGTATATGTAACTTTTAGGAGAGGATGATTCGAAAAGGAGAGTGCGTGGATTAAGCGAGTCTCAAATCTGATTTAGGGTTTAGGGTTCACTTTTTATGGACATGATCATCTGATTCCATATGTGATTAGGCTCCACTTGGGTTGAGGAGGATCGTATAAACTCTTCTGAAAAGGGAAAGAACAGATGATGCAAATTTGAGTGGTGAAGGTGTTTCCACTAAGGTCTGAAGGCTTTTATCAATAGGGAAGTATTGATATTTGTAGGAGTTCCCTCCTTCCATAACTTAGTTTGTATATGTAGGGCTCATGGTTGATTTATCCAATCCATTGATCTGATGCCTCCATCATGGATGAACCATTCCCCTAAAATTTCCCAAATTAGAAGATCCCGACTTCAAGAGAACCAACACAGAACTTGACCTGACCCAAATGACCCCAAGTCCAATAGAACCAACCAGACCCAACCCAACCCAAATACATGTGATTTTCCCAACCCGAAATTTACTTAGTCCGAACCCAAACCTGTGGACCTTGTCATTGGGTTAGTCTGTTTTGGGTTAACCCAGACCCAAGTGCTCCTAGTTGCATTGGGACACTTGGAGAGTCACATCCTTGGATTTTTATGCCTGACCAATAGCCTAGGCTTAGCCCATCATCCAAGGCTGGAGGATCAAGATGGGCCTAAAATTCAAACCCGACTAAGCATGACAATGGGTTATGTGTGTGTCAGCCTGACCAATTTACAAGACACACCTAGAATTCCAGCTCAACCCAACCCACTTAAAATTCATCAAGCCCAAAGGCCTACTTGACTTGACTTATTCGATTATTAGGCCAGGTCTTTCCTTTTATGAATAAATTCTAGCCATTCCAAAAAAATAAAATAAAAAAAATCATTGTATTGATTAGATTCATTCACCATGATGCATAATAAAGTTGTGATAGTTACCAAAAAAGGTACTTTATAAGGCCCACAAAAAATGTGTATGTTTTATCTAAGCCATCCATTTATTTTAACAGCTCATTTTAAAGCATGAACAAAAAAAATGAAATAGATCAATGGCTGAAGTGAACCACACCATAAGATTCTAACTAAACAGGAACAAATTAGTTACTCCCCTGCCACTCGCCAATGTCTGGTGGTCGGTGATCTGTGGGCCCCACCATGATGTATGTGTTTCATCCATGCCGTCCATGTATTTTTATAGATCATTTTATGGTATAAGGACAAAAATGAGGTATATCCCAATCTCAAGTGGACCACATTATAGGAAAAAGTGTTGAATGAGCGTCAACAATTAAAAACCTTTTGGGGGCCATAAAAGTTTTGGATCAAGCTGATTTTTTTTTTTTTTTAAATTTCCCATCATCTAGGCCTGTATGACCTAATCAACAGATTAGATGTCAAATAAATAGTACAGTGGGCCTTAGGAGGATTTTAATGGTGGATAACCAATCAATATTGTTTTCCTATGGTGTGATCGGCTTGAGATTTATATCCCACTCATTTTTGGGATAAAGCCCTAAAATGATCTGTAAAAATGGATGAACGGAATGGATGAAACACATACATCATGGTGGAGCCCACAGAGCACCGACCACCAGCCCACATACATCATGCTGGAGTAGCCAATCCGTTTTTTTTTCTCGCCCACATAGAGATACCCAACGTCGACCCTAATCAACTCGTCTTCCCTCTCTCATGCGCCCTTAGTCCCTCTCTCCTCTCTCCCTTTCAACAGATCTCTCCCTCCTCTCTTTCCTGTTGATTTCCTCCCTCCTCTTTCTTTCTTCCTTGCTCGATCTCTCTTCACATTGTCTCTCTCTATCCCCACTGAAGATTCTGTTGCTGACCGCCAGAGAGAGAGAGAGAGAGAGAGAGAGAGAGATGCTGATGGATCCAGCACACAAGAGGGTATCTTCGTTCGGATATCCATTCGTCAGCTCGATGGATCCAGCACGCAAGAGGGTAAGGCCAGATGCTTTTAATGGAAATGGCGTCGGTTCGAAGTGAATGAAGCAAGGTTTTTCTCTCCTTTTCCACGGTTTTGATATCTTCTTTCTCTTTGGCTCCTGCATTCATGTGCTTCGTTTGTCTGTACTCTGTTTAGGATATGTATGGATTTGGTTTTAGGGTTTGTGGATGTGAAAACGAGATTGAGATGACATTTGGTATGAATCCAAAATGGATTTAGGAAATTGGGAGTTTGTAGTCTGTAGATTCTTGATTTGAATGTGGATCCCAAAATGGGTTTTTCTGATTTTACAAATTGGGGATTTAGGGATTTTTGGATTTTGGGGATTTGAGGACTTTTGAAATTGTGAATTTTCTAATTTTAAAAAATTGGGGGTTTGGGGATTTTATGAATAAAGGATGTGAGGATTTTAGGAATTTGGTTGGGTGGCCATTTTAAAGATGTGCTGAAAATGGGCATTTATATTTGGGGCTCTTTTTGGAAAAAAATGACATTTGTTTTGGTGAGGTGGACCAATCGGGGCTCTTTTTAGCAGGATGACATGGATTTGGATGTGTTGGAGCAACCACTACATTGTTGAATGTGGCTCTTTTTGGAAAAAGTTAGTTTCTTATCATTGTTGAATGCTTTATTGGTATCTTTTGTGCATTCATTCATTGAATGAGATCTTATTAATTCCAGTTATATGCTCTTTTATGGTGATTCAAATGCATTAGGACTTCTATCATTATTTGCAGTCCTCACTTGCAGTAGAGCATAGGTTTTTACATAATAGTCAGAAATCCTAAACAAGGTAATTAGCTCTCTTGCATTATTGCTATCTTTTTGGACTTTTCATGCAAAACTAAAAGTTGAATTAGAACTTTAGGTCAAAAGTTTAGATAGTGCCTTTATCTCTAAGTTGAATTAGCATCATTAACTTGACCTAAGTTTAGATAATGCCATTATCTGTAAGGATTTTAGTACCACATCAAGTTTTCAAACACTCCTCGAAGAAAACGAAGCCTAACCGCCTCTACTAATGCAATATTAAGTAGCATTAATTAAGAAGAAGTGCAAAATGTTGAATCGATTTTTAGCAAACCTTTCTCAATCCACTAAGTAGGAACCTGAGCCACAGCTATTAGGAAAGAACACTAGAAAGTCAGTGGCAAATACTAAGGGTCATACCTCCCAGATGGGTGTCTCCATTTGTGGCCAGAACTTCAAAAACACCATTATCAATTGTCAAGATACTGACATCGAACATCCCACCCCCAAGGTCAAACACAAGGATATTTTTCTCCCCACCCTTCTTATCCAAACCATAGGTAATGGCTGCAGCGGTCGGTTCATTGATTATCCTCGCTACATTCGGTCCACCTATTACACCAGCATCCTTGTTAGCCTGTGTAAGACCCGTATCCTAGACCGTACCATTCTGTAGGTTCCCGCGATCTTCTCGGTCAAATTTTGGTAACCTTCAACCTTTAACCGGTATTTGCGCGTGACCCTAATTCACACGCCGTCAACCTGAATCGACTTAACCCTAGACTTGTACCCTGGTGACCGCACCGTCACCGCGGTTCTGATGTCACGACTCGCGTGCCAAGGCAATACGCAGGCCAGGAGATGTGGGCCTACATTCGGTGCAAGGAAAATGCCACGCGTGCGAGTTTCATGAGAATCTCTACGACTTGTCACATCAATCAATCCATCAATCAATCCCATCATGTCAAGTACATGTCAAGTACACATCATCTCTCACCCTTCCCCAAGCAACCCCTAAAGTCAAAAAGCTCTTACACAAGCCATACTTTTCTTACACCTTTTACCCCAAAAGTCAAAAAGAGGCTCTTACACCCATCACTCACCACATCAATACATCCATTACCCATCTCTCTCTCCCTTTACAACTCTCTCTCTCTCTCTCTCTCTCTCTCATTTTCAAACACATTCCCAAGCAAGAGAAGCATCCCACGTCCAAGCATCCCAAGAGAGAAAAGATAGCTTTGTGTGTGGCCCACTTCCTACCCTCTCATCTCCCATCTCAACCATCCAAACCTCATCTCCTCCGTTAGAATCTAAGCGAAGATCGAATGGTGGGTGCATTATAGGCTAGATTTTCATGTGTTTATGATGGGCCAAGTGAGGCCAACCGATCAATGGTTTGGATCTCACTTAGGACCCTAAGATGTGGCCGATGGCCCACTTTGATCATCATGATCATTCCATGATGGGGTCAATCTCTATGGACCCCATCATGATGTTTACTTTCTAGTTGATAAGGGTCATCTAGACCGTCTATTTTAGTGGAGAAGGAATCTCCACCGTTGAATTGTGATTTAACGGGCCCACATGTATTGGGACCCACTTGATGTATGATTGATTTCAAGGAAGGGCCCATAGTGTCGGGGTCCCTCCATCACACGTGTCCCTCTCTCTTTCTCTTTCTCTCCCTCTCTCTTTCTTTTCTCCTATTTTATGTGATGATGTGGCCATGTAGCCCACTCGGAAGGACCCCACCATGAAGTATGTATTTTATCCAAGCAATCTATAAGTGGGGCCCACCTTATATGTGTTACACCCACACATCCATCATTTGGTGGCCCACCTGAGCAGGCCCACCTTTGCATCTGTTATGCCCAAAACCGTCCAGCGTCTGAACGTGAATTGGAAAACACAAATATAAGCTTGGTTTAAGCTTTTGTGTGGACTGCTCATGTAGGCTCCACCTTGATGTATGTATTCAATCCTCGCCATCCATCCTTTCCCTCAAGCCATTTTAGGCGTTGAGTCGAAAAATGAAGATGATCCGAATTTTTGGTGGGCCAGAACATAGTAAACGGAGGTTTTCACAGTTAAAAGTTCACTTGACTTTTCTATACCTTAAAACATATTGAATATTGGGCTTGTTTGGCTTGTCTTGAGCTATGGGGAGCAATGACGGAGTTGGATTCTTCCTATGCGGGCCCCGCAGTCGAAAAACCTCAGAAAAATAGGTTTTTTTTTAAAAAAAATAAAATAAAATTATATGGCAGCAGACGACGCTGCTGCTGCCAGAGGCGCAGGCAGCGCCTGCTAGGTGGAGGGCGGGCGGCCGTGTAGGCAGGGACCCACGGTTCCAGCTGTGGGCCCCACCATGATGCTTATTTGTCATCCAAACCGTTTATTTGTTGGGCCCCATCCAAAGATCAGGCCGATCTGAGTCTTAGATGGCCCACATCATAGGAAACAACAGTGATTAAATGTCTACCATTGGAACCCATTTGTGGGTATTACAGAAGTTTTGGATTCAATACGAAATTTATTTTTTCCTTCACCCAGGTCAGCGTGAACTTATCAACGGGTTGGACAACGTATAAACATTATGGTGGGCCCCACGTGGGACCCATGGTGTATGTGTCCTAGCCACACCGTCCACAGCAGTGGACGGTGGAACCTACCATGATTTATGTGTCTTATTCACACCGTCCACACCTGGACGGTGGGACCCACCATGATGCAGGTGCTGCATCCAATCTGTCCATCCATTTTAAAAGCTCATTTTGTGGCATGAGCTAAAGAATGAGCCAGATCCATAGTTCAAGTGGACCCTACCTTGGTATGTGGATGAGGCCCATCTTGATTTATCTGTGGTAGTCCATTGGGGCCCACTTTGATGTGGATATAAGGCCCATGTTATGAGGCCCATTCGAGGTATTTGTGGCCCATGGTTAAGGCCCACTTTGATATATATATATATATAAGGCCCATGTTATGAGGCCCATTTTGATGCATTCTAAGGTCCACGGGTTATGGCCCATTGCAATGTACATAAGGCCCATTGGTGCGGCCCATTAATGTGGCCCACTTGATGTATTTAAGGCCCAATGGGATGTACCTAAGGTCCATTGCAATGTGCAATCCTAACATGGTTTATGTAATGATGCTTACGACGGGCTATGCCTTGGGAGCAATGATGATTTGACGTCCACATTGCAAGTATTATGTTGGTGAAATGTCCACATTACGACTCTCCCTAGGGCCCATTGATCGCCCATACTTGTTGTGTGTAGGCCGTCTAGGCCATCTGCATTGTAAGGATAGTGCATTACTTTATAACATGTTTAGTATAGTTCCATAATTCATGATCATACGCATTATATGTTTGGAACCCACCTTTGATGTGGATTGCCCATGGTGTGGGCCCCAATTTTGATGTGGACCATCCATCGTGCATGGCCACCTTGGATGTTGTCCATTCATCATTATATGGGGCCCGCCTTGATGTGTGTCATCCATCTCATGAGGCCCGCCCACCTTCAATGCTAATGTTCATCATGCAGGGTCACCTTCAATATCCACCACCCCTCATGTGGAGCCTACATTTGATATGGATTGTCAATTGTGTGGACCCCACCTTCAATGTGGGTTTTCCATTATGCGGACCTACTTTGGATGTGGGTCATTCATCATTAGGTGCCTACCATTGATTTGGACAATCCATTATATGGGCTCACCTTAACATGGGTCATCCACATGTGAGGCCCACTTTTGATGTGGACCGTCCATCATGTGTGGCCTCACGTATGATGTGCATTTCCCATCATGCGAGGCCTCCTTTGATATGGACCATCCATCACGTGGGGCCTCCTTTGATATGGACCATCCATCATGTGGAGAGATAGAGAAAGGAGTTGAAAAGCAAAAACTAAAAACCTTTAGGGATAAGTAACTTTGATCAAACTAACTAATTAACTTACTTAAGTTTTAAAAGAAAGTTACTGATAGGGTGGTATCCAAAGGGGCCATGAATTTTTCAAAATGCAAGGATCAAATCATTCTAAAGGTTTGACAGATTGTCATAAAAAGTAGCATTATAACGCTTGTTTACTATGTGTGTTTTCTGAAACCAAAGCTGCATTAGAACGCTTGTGATTATCTACATTGTGTGTTTTCTGAAATCTAAGTAGCATTAGAATATTCGTGGATATGATCATCTACTGTGTGTGTTTTCTAAAACCTAAGTTTATTAATCTATATTGTGGAATTGACGGATCGTCTATGCATCAATAAAGAAGATTCAACACAATAATTTTAAGGTGTACCTGATCGGGAACACATCCGGATACCTTGATGTTACTGACAATAATCTTGATCTTCTGCACCTCATACACCCTTAGGAGAACCTTCGACGAGACTAGGGTTAGAAGCTACCCATCACACTTCTCACCTCTAAGGTTTATACAGCATATGTTTTCATATCCGGCTTAATAATCGTGTATAGGGAACACGGTTCAAGCGTCCCACCCCAAATAAAAAGTTATGTCTATTGATCACATTGCTTCTTCTGGTATCCTTCCTCTTCTCCAATCTATAGTTGGGATAACATCCTACATTGGGGTGGGCCTACATACCAATCCATTGCACAGGCTATGTGTGCATGTATCTCTGAATTTTCATATGATAATTTAACTTTTAATATTGATACTAGAGAAGGTCCATTTACAGTAGACCGTCAACTAATTGCGGATCTAATGGAAATACTTGTTACTGATGAGGGCATCCCTATTTAGACTCTAATGGAAAAACCTTCAGAATCAGAAAAATGGATGTTAACCAGAGATTTATGTAATATGAACGTTTAATGGACTCATAAAGGGAATGCGCTCCCCTCAAAGTATCTGTTACCTAAATACAGAGTTCTCTATCGAATTTTTATTTCAAATGTGTATCCTCGTTCTGGTAACAAAACCGAACTGACTTCCGTTATGGTTCGAGTTTTGCATTCTATTGTCACTGGTACTAAAGTCTGTCTGCTTTCTTTCATATGTCATTTCATCATTCAATTTTGTCTCCATCCAGGATACAGTGATATTTCATTTGCTTATCTTATGACTGTGTTAGCTACTCACATGCTAGTTGTTATGCCTGTCGGAGAGGCTCCTATTCATCATCTTTTGTTTAACAATTCTAATTTAAATAAGATGAAATTGGAACTAGCACCTGGCCAAAGAGATGTGGGTGGTGGTGGTGCTGGAGTAGGGAATGAAGAAGAAGGTAGAGATCTTCCTCCTGATGACATAAATATGGATGATATTTTTGATAAGATTGAATCAGATTTTACAAATGATCCTGACTATGAGCCATCTGAGTTTGATGCTCGTCTTCGTGCTCTTGAGGAGAAGGTAAAGAACATAAATGTTGTCCATGATTTATAATTTAAATATACGCCCAAGTATCTTAGGCGTTTAAACAGGGGCCTTCATCAAATTGATCCTACCATACCCACTCCTTCCTCAAGATCTGATTAAGTATTTTAATCTTTGCTTTGTAATAACTTTTATACTACTTTTGTTAGTGTGTGGATTCTTTAGGTGTTGATTTTTTGGGCCACACCACATACAAAAGTTGAGAGGGGTTACCCTCCATTAAAATATTCATAATCATTTGTTGGGACCACCGAGATGTGGCTTACAAATCCAGCCCATCCATTATGTGTGTCCCACTTGGATGAGGAGTCAGACCAAGTTTCATATGCATCAAAATTAATGGTCCAGTAAGGGCTCTATGGGGCCCACTGCAATATGTGTTCTATCTAAGTCATCCATTTATTTTAACATATCATTTTAGGTTATGAAACCAACAAATCAGGTAGATCGAAGGCTCAAGTGGACTACACAGTAGGAAACAATGGAGATTAAATCACATGTGATTCCTATAATGTGGTTCACTTGGACCTTCAATATAACTCATTTTTGGTATTATGAAATAAAAGTAAGTATTAAAATGTTTGGACGGCATGAATAAACCACATATATCACGGTAGCCCCACGTAGCCCCTAACGAACCGTCCCATACGCAATTCACGCCCAAAATGGGCACCCAATTCGGAAATGGTGGCTACTCCCCCTGCTACCAGCCATTGGCTAGTGGTTGGTGCTCTGTGTGCCCCACCATGATGTATGTGTTTCATCCATGCCGTCCATCTATTTTCATAGATCATTTTATGGTATGAAAGAAAAAATGAGATATATCTCAATCTCAAGTGGACCACATTACAAGAAACAGTGTTGAATGAACAATGACCATTAAAAACGTTTTAGGGACTATAAATGTTTTGGATCAGTCTGATATTTGTTTTCCCTTCATCTAGGTCTTTATGACCTAATCAACAGATTGGATGTCAAATAAACAGTACAATGGGCCTTAAGAGGATTTTAATGGTGGATATCCAATCATTATTGTTTTCTCGTGGTGTGGTCCATCTAAGATTTATATCCCTATGATTTTTTGTAACAATCCCTAAAATGATATGTAAAAATGGATGAACGGAGTGGATGAAACACATACATCATGGTGGGCCCACAAAGCACCGACCATCAGCCACGTGGCTGGTGTCAAGGTGAGTAGCCAATCCGTCTCCACCCAATTCATGCCCAAAATTGGTGAGCGTGCACCCAAAAAAATCCTAAAAAAAACCTAAACCTATCTTTCCCTCTCTCCATTCCCTTATTCCCTTTCTCTCTTGCCCGATCTCTGCTCCCTATTCCTCTCTCTCTCTCTCTCTCTCTCTCTCTCTCTCTCTCTCTCTCTCTCTCTCTCTCTCTCTCTCTCCCTCGATCTTCTCCCGATCTCCTTTCCCCTTCTCTCTCAAGCCCTCCAAGCAGAGGAAGTAAAAGAAGAAAGTAGAAGACAAGGTTCGTCTCTCTCTCTCTCTATGTGTGCGTGTGTGTGGTTCTCGGAGCTCTGTTCTGCTATTACAGTTGATTTTTTTTTTTTTTTTTGGATTTCGATATCTTCGTAACATGGGTTTTACTCTCTTTCTTAGTATAGCGATTGGAATTTTGAAGAAAATGATATTCCTCTGATTGTTGCGCATGAAGAAAAAAAGGAAAAGAAAAATGAGATGGATTATCCGAATTTCCGGTTTCTTGTTACACACAAACACACACAAAAAGGAAAAAAAAAATATTCAAATGGGTTCTCAAAAAGATGTTTCCTATTTGAAATTTCGTTTGGTTGAATTCAATTTGGCTGTGTTTGGATGCACATGTGAATTGAATTTGTAAAGACGCAAGCATTTGATTTAGGGCCTCTTTGGGAGCTAGGAAAATAGAAGCGTAGAAAGCGATTACCACGTGAGTTGGTGTGTCTGCTCAGTCTAATTACTCTCATGTTTCTGCTAATGAGACATGGTTTTGTTAACAATGAGCTGGCTGCACTCTCATTTAGTAAAAGTACATCTTTGTATTGTGTAGTCCCAAGTTTTGGCAATCAATTGTTGATTGGAGGAAATCATTTTTAGGCTAAAACTAGTAAGTATGTGAATATAGAACTCTTTTGAGTGTGGATGGTTGGAATACATGTAGAATCATCAAATGTACAAATGCATACCTTAGATCAGATTTTTGCATCTCATTTTCTATTGTTTTTATATTTTATTTTCAGCTAATTTTTCAAATGAATGGTGTTAGTTCATAAAATTCAGCAAAAAAAAAAAAAAAAAAGAATTTTCTTTTCTTTTGTTTTCTTTTCTTTTAAGTGTGGATGGTTGGAGTACATATAAAATCATTAGATCTACACATGCATGCCTTAGCTCAGATATTCACATCTCATGTTCTATTTATTTATAATTGTTTATTGTCAGATAATCTCTGTAATGAAATGTGTCACTTCATAAAATTATCAATTTCTTTTTTCTTTTCTTTTGAATGTGGATGGTTGGAATATATGTAAAAGCTTTAGTTTTACAAATGCATGCCTTAAATAAGATTTTTGCATCTCGTTTTCTATTTATTTATAGTGATTGAGACTGTGCACCGGTTGTCACTACATTGGTGAGCAATGAGCCAAAAATGACAGAGATTGGACTGCTCTAGTCCACGTTCTGATTGAGATGTATGTATGTATGCGTATGAAATGTAGGGATGTAAGTTGTCATGGTCATGAATAAAATCATTATTGACTCATTTCTTCTTGGAAATGAAGTGGAAATGAATAAATCCTCTCTTTACATGTGAAACTGTGGTCCTTTTCTCATCCAAACAATCTGGATATACATTGCATTGGCAATATTTCTACCCATAAAAGCCTGGTTTGGGTTATACTAAAGGTCCAAAACGTGTTGTTCCTGAGTTTCACAAACAATCCAATTACCCTTGATTTTGTAGCTAACCAAACTTCAAGGTGCAAAATTAGGCTGATTTCATAGACAATCCAAGAATTCTTTTTTACAGAAAACGACTGTTGTTTTTTGTTTACACTGTTTGGATTGTAATTTAATCAACATATGAGGAATCTGTGGAAAAGAATTCTTTTTTAAGTTTAGAGTCATGATTTCATTAATAGAATATGAGATAATCAAGTTTGAGGCTTTTCACTCGATGAAAACTTTCTCGTATGTTGATTAATTTGTGCATATCTTCAGATTAACCTAGAGATAAAATTGTATAATTCTTTTACAAAAAAATTAAATTTCTCGATTCCTAACCTTGTCATCTTTTTGGCTGCCACATGACCGATAAATTGAGAGGAAGTTTTCTCGAGTATAATTCTTTTACAGGAAAAATTAAATTTCTCAAATTCCTAAGCTAGTCATCTTTATTAACTGCCACATGACTGAAAAATATGAGCGGAAGTTTTCTCCAGGTGTTTTTCTTGACCCCATCTTTTCTTTCATTCTCCTATCTTCAAGCAAATTCCATTTTTTTTTTTTTTATATTAGTTTCATTTGATAGCATACGAAAGACATGTCTCTTCAATTTATACATTTTCTTGTGGATGGTCTTTTTTTGTTTGACAGGGAACTTTATTAGCACAGGGATCTCTAAAAACATGTTTCCCTAATCTGAGCTACAATCAGATTGTAGGATACTTTTTTTTGCCCTTATGTTTGTCATCCCCTGCTCAATGAGTTGTTTTTTTTTTTTTTTTTTTTTTGCATTAGAAGACTCACCAAATTCTAGTTATAAATGTAGTTGGAAAGAGGCTACGAGTGTGTGTATTCACCTTTAAAAATAAAAAAAAAACTACTTGCTTGACTTCATTTAGCATTCTTTTTGGTTACAACATAATGTGGTTGCTTGTGAACCTACATCAACTCCCTCATACAGCTTAGCTACCATGACATTTTTGCAACCAATTAATGTTTTTTTTTTTTTAATCTTTTATTTTGCATGCTCCAAGGAAATCTATGTAAAAATGTAGAGGCAATGAGAACTCTGCTGCTTACTCTGTGATTAAATTAAATATCTAGAGATTCTGTTCTTCAATCTCTTAGGGAGTTGGCTAGAAAACTAGCTGAACAATTATTTGTAAATAGTCCTGTGGTGTTTCTGCATCTTTTTTCAGCATGCATAAATTGGTTCAAATCAGTTGGTACAAACAATAATGTTCTAATCCTCATGTAGATCCTCAATTTACTTGCATTTCTAGATGCTTCTTTTAGATGACTGCTTCCACGCTATACTTATTTGTATGCATGTTACATTACATTGAAGACAACAACACATCCTAAACTGTTAAAGAAGTTCATCATGCCACACGAAAAATTTGGTGCTTGATATAGGGAAAAGATATAATCAGTCCATTTATTTCTAAAATGATCTGTTATGGGCACAATCACTAAGCAGTTGGTAGATAGTTATATAGCTGGTAGATAGTTATATTTGTTGCTTTTCTCAATGATGACCATTAATATGCTGCAGGTTTCTCATCTGTTCACTGAATGGTGTCGGATTTGTGAACTTCCTGGTATGAATGATGCGTCTTATGCCCCTTATATTTCACAATTGCAGCAAAGTGGGCTACTTAAAGGTGACGATATCATAGATCGCTTTTTCTGCATTCTTACGGTAACTTTTCATGCTTATAGTAAAATCGTCCAAAGCTACTCATGCTATATATAGTAGAGATATAGAGATGTTGTGAACCTCCTTTAGTCCAGAAATTAGGATTATCCACAAAAAACTTCGGCAACATGCCTATATTGAATATCTACATTAACTTTCATTCTAACTATTTTAATTTCTCACATAAGTACATGCCACTTGGTAATCACAACAACCTCATTTAGATAAAGGCATGATTATGACAGGCCCCAATTGATGATTGGGCATGTTCTTGCACAAGTCTATGATTGGTACATGTGCATGCATCTGAGTATCCTTGCTTGGATCACCTTGGCCTTTCTTTAAGGGACCATTAGGTTTTGATCAACGTTTGATGTGAATATATATATTGGGATTGGAGGACTATTAAAGTGTAATTCGAACAAAATTGATGATAGAACTACATGGACTTAAGAGGATTGATCTTAACAGTATGGTCATCATGCACATAGAAAGAAAATGCTTGCAATGAATGTTTATGAGTACTTGGTAATTTTGGAGTCCTTGGTTAGGGTTTGGGCTGAAAGTACGAGTCTTTGGAGCCGACGCTGAGTCCCGAACTCATTCTTTTGAAAAATAGAAAAATGAGAATATTAGTAAATATGGATTTTCTTGTTAAGAAGAAAATGGAAGATGGATTGAAAAAAACATAAAAGAGATTTTTTTCTTCTTTTTTGCTGAGAGAGAGAGAGAGAGAGAGAGAGAGAGAGAGAGAGAGATGGAGAGGTGAGAGTGGGGAAATTGACGGAGAGAGTGGGGGAATGAAGTGGCCACGTGAGATTTAAAAATAACGAGTGTAGTTTGGTTTGAAAATGACGTTTCACATGCGTGGTGTGCGTGTCTATGAGAGGTGTCTACGGACTCGGATTAGCTATTGAACGCGACAGTATCAAGTTTGCAATAGATTTTTGTTTGACGAGTTCATCATTTGGGGTCCCACCAAGATCCAAATCGGTTGAATCACTGGTCAGGTGGGCCACGGTATGTTAAACAAATGTACAGCTCTGAAAAACTTGGCATAAGTTTTCTAACCCATCCACATGTTTCCAATATAGTGGCCTGCATGCTGATCATGCCAGATTTTGATTCTTAGGCTCCTATAAAATGGAAACTTATTATATGTAGTTGTTTTTTACAATATTTTGATTCTTACATGTGTAAACGTGCGTTTGTTAACATCTCCTGAAGTTTCAATGAAAAATTTCACCTTTTTCCTAACAGTTCCCCAATGTTCTCTAAATAGGCGGAGCTTTTGAGGCTTCCTTTTGTTTGTGATGAGGTCAAAGACTTCGCGGTGAACTGAAAAATCATATTTTCCCTGCCTCCTAGTCTAACTGACTTCTAGAGCGGTGATTCCCTGCAAGTCACTCTGTATCATCGGTCCAATGTAAGGGTCTTCATCGTATCATGATGTAAAAGTGGAGCCCATGGTTATGTGATCCATTGCGGTGATCTGATGAGTTCCATTGTTCATGGAACATGCTCCAAAATGTCCCAGGTTGGAAGATCCTTCCCATCCTAACTTTGGATATTCTAGTTGAGCGTGGAGTGTCACTGTTTTCCTTTTCTGAACCATTTATTTGCAGGCTCCAAAAAATCAAATGCTTAGGATTGTCTTATTGAGAAGATTCTTGGGGCATCATTCATCCACTGTGTGGTCCATCAGATCAATAATCTGGATCACCCAACATGTGCACTTGTACAAACTGAGTATGCGGATACCATACATCCTCATGATTATCTATTCCTATCTCCTGCACTTAAAATTTAAGATGTTTAATGGTTCATCGACACATGACAAGTTTAAAAGAGAGCATTTGATTTGCAGATTCTAAGGTAACTGATCTTGACTTTGCAGGTGATGTTTCTCAAATGGTTCTTGAAGAGCAAGTGACTATTGTTACCAATGCTTCGTCAGTGAATCATGGAGTTGATGTTAGTCATAGCCCTACATTAAAGAGCATCAAAATCGCGACATGGAGATATGCTTTAACAACTAAAGAAGCGGGATCGTGGAGCACATGACAATATTGTTGATGTTGATGTTGATCTGGAATCTCTTTCGAGCTATCCACTGGATGAGGAAGTCATCGGAATCATAACAATGGAAGATGTTATGGAGGAATTACTACAGGTTGAAAATGTTTGAGTCTTGGAAAGTATTCTTAGAATTCTCTAATTTGCTTCCTTTCTCTTTTTAGCCTTATTAATTTGCAAGGTTCCCAATTCCTATTTTTTGCATATATCGGCATTGGGAGATATCAGCAAGTGGGAAAATTATGGTCCAAGTTTCTTGGAGCACAGGTATGTGAAATGTTTGTTCCCTGTCATCTAGATGCATAGATTTTGAATTAAATGGGAGACATTGATAAAGCTTGGTCAAAGGACAAGGTTCATTTATATCAATGGAGGATATAAATTTTCTTGGATGAATGATGAATGAATTTGCGAATGTAAATGAAAATAAAGAACTTATAATATATATATATATATGTTATCAATGGAGGATACCTTGTTTAAGGGGACATGAAATTCTTATAGCTTATGGTATGGTGCCCCAATATTGGTTGTATGTTACTAGTATGTAGTAGATAATACTAGAGAATACCTACACCCGATCCGAACCCGAAACCGAACCTGATTCCCTAAACCTAAACCTAAACCTAAACCTATAACTTAAACCTAAACCTAAAACCTTAACCTAAACTTAAAACCTAAAACCTAACCTATAACCTAAACCTAACCTAAACCTTAACCTATAACCTAACTTATAACCTTAACCTAAACCCATTATCAAATCCCAAAACCTATACTTATAACCTAAACCTAAACCTATACTTATAACCTAAACCTAAACTTATAACCTTAACCTAAACATATTCTCAAATCCCAAAACCTATACTTATAACCTAAACCTAAACCTTAACTTATAACCTTAACCTAAACTTATAACCTTAACCTAAGCCTATTCTCAAATCCCAAAACCTATACTTATAACCTAAACCTGAACCTTAACCTATAACCTAAACCTATACTTATAACCCAAACCTAAACCCGAACCCAATTTCCTAAACATAAACCTACACCTATTCTCAATTCCCTAAACCTTAACCTATAACCTAACCTTATAACCTTAGCCTAAACCTATTCTCAAATCCTAAAACCTATACTTATAACCTAAACATAAACCTATACTTATAACCTAAACCTAAACTTATAACCATAACATAAACCTATTCTCAAATCCCAAAACATATACTTATGACCTAAACCTATACTTATAACCTAAACCTAAACTTATAACCTTAACCTAAACCTATTCTCAAATCCCAAACCTATACTTATAACTTAATCCTAATCTCAACTCCTTAACCTAAACATAAACTTGAAAACCCAAACCTAAACTTGATCCCGAACCCGAACCCGATTTCCTAAACCTAAACCTTAACCTATTCTCAATTCCCTAAAGCTATAACCTATAACCTAAACCTAAACCTAAAACCTAAATGTATTCTCAAATCCCTAAACCTAAACCTACACCTAATCCTAATCTCAACTCCTTAACCTAAGCCTAAACTTGAAAATCCAAACCTAAACCTCGATACCGAACCCAAACCCGATTCCCTAAACCTAAACCTTAACCAATTCTCAATTCCCTAAACCTATAGCTTATAACCTAAACGTAAACCTATAACCTTAACCTAAACCAAAACCTATTACCTATAACCTAAACGTATAACCTAAACCTAAAACTTAAACCTTAACATATAACCTAAAACCTAAACCTAAAACCTAAATGTATTCTCAAATCCCTAAACCTAAACCTACACCTAATCCTAATCTCAACGCCCTAACCTAAACCTAAGCCTAAACTTGAAAACCCAAACCAAAACCCGATCTCAACCAACCCGATTCCCTAAACCTAAACCTTAACCAATTCTCAAGTCCCTAAACCTATAGATTATAAGCCAAACCTAAACCTAAACCTAAACCTTAACCTAAACCAAAACCTATGACCTAAAACCTTAACCTATTACCTATAACCTAAACTTATAACCTATAACCTAACATTAACCTAAACCTAAAACCTAAATCTTAACCTATAACCTAAAACCTAAACCTAAACCTAAAACCTAAATGTATTCTCAAATCCCTAAACCTAAACCTACACCTAATCTTAATCTTAACGCACTAACCTAAACCTAAGCTAAACTTGAAAACCCAAACCTAAACCCGATCCCGAATCCGAACCCGATTCCCTAAACCTAAACCTTAACCAATTCTCAATTCCCTAAACCTATAGCTTATAACCTAAACCTAAACCTTAACCTAAAACTAAACCTAAACCTAAACATTAACCTAAACTAGAACCTATGACCTAAAACCTTAACCTATTACCTATAACCTAAACTTATAACCTATAACCTAACATTAACCTAAACCTAAAACCTAAACCTTAACCTAAAACCTAAACCTAAACCTAAAACCTAAAACCTAAATGTATTCTTAAATCCCTAAACCTAAACCTACACCTAATCCTAATCTTAACACCCTAACCTACACCTAAGCCTAAACTTGAAAACCCAAACCTAAACCCGATCCCGAAACCGAACCGATTCCCTAAACCTAAACCTTAACCAATTCTCAATTCCCTAAACCTATAGCTTATAACCTAAACCTAAACCTTAACCTAAAACTAAACCTAAACATTAACCTAAACCTATAACCTTAACCAAAACCAAAACCTATTACCTATAACCTAAACCAAAACCTATTACCTATAACCTAAACTTATAACCTATAACCTAACATTAACCTAAACATAAAACCTAAACCTTAACCTATAACCCATAACCTAAACCTAAAACTTAAATGTATTCTCAAATCCTTAAACCTAAACCTACACCTAATCCTAATCTCAACGCCCTAACCTAAACCTAAGTCTAAACTTGAAAACCTAAACCTAAACCCGATCCCGAACCCGAATCCGATTCCTAAACCTAAACCTTAACCAATTCTCAATTCCCTAAACCTATCGCTTATAACCTAAACTTAAACCTTAACCTAAAACTAAATTAACCTTAACCTTAACCTAAACCTAAACCTTAGCCTAAACCAAAACCTATGACCTAAAACCTTAACCTATTACCTATAACCTAAACTTATAACCTATAACCTAACATTAACCTAAACCTAAACCTAAACCTTAACCAAAAACCTAAACCTAAACCTAAACCTAAACCTAAAACCTAAATGTATTCTCAAATCCCTAAACCTAAACCTACACCTAATCCTAATCTCAATGCCCTAACCTAAACCTAAGCCTAAACTTGAAAACCCAAACCTAAACCCGATCCCAAACCCGAGCCCGATTCTCTAAACCTAAACCTTAACCAATTCTCAATTCCCTAAACCTATAGCTTATAACCTAAACCTAAAACCTTGACCTATTACCTATAACCTAAACTTATAACTTATAACCTAACATTAACCTAAACCTAAAACCTAAACATCAACCTATAACCTAAAACGTAAACCTAAACCTAAAACCTAAATGAATTCTCAAATCTCTAAACCTAAACCTACACCTAATCTTAATCTTAATGCCCTAACATAAACCTAAGCCTAAACTTGAAATCCCAAACCTAAACTTGATCCCGAACCCAAACCCGATTCCCTATACCTAAACCTTAACCTATTCTCAAATCCCTAAACATAATCCTACACCAAATCCTAATCTCAACGCCCTAACCTAAACCTAAGCCTAAACTTGAAAACCCAAACCTAAACCAGATCCCGAACCCGAACCCGATTCCTAAACCTAAACCTTAACCAATTCTCACTTCCCTAAACCTATAGCTTATAACCTAAACCTAAACCTTAACCTAAAACTAAACCTAAACCTAAACCTTAACCTATTACCTATAACCTAAACTTATAACCTATAACCTAACATTAACCTAAACCTAAAACCTAAACCTAAACCTAAAACCTAAATGTATTCTCAAATCCCTAAACTTAAACCTACACCTAATCCTAATCTTAACACCCTAACCTAAACCTAAGCCTAAACTTGAAAACCCAAACCTAAACGCGATCCCAAAACCGAACCTGATTCCCTAAACCTAAACCTTAACCACTTCTCAATTCCTAAACCTATAGCTTATAACCTAAACCTAAACCTTAACCTAAAACTAAACCTAAACATTAACCTAAACCTATAACCTTAATCTAAACCAAAACCTATTACCTATAACCTAAACCAAAACCTATTACCTATAACCTAAACTTATAACCTATAACCTAACATTAACCTAAACATAAAACCTAAACCTTAACCTATAACCTATAACCTAAACCTAAAACTTAAATGTATTCTCAAATCCTTAAACCTAAACCTACACCTAATCCTAATCTCAACGCCTAACCTAAACCTAAGTCTAAACTTGAAAACCTAAACCTAAACCCGATCCCGAACCCGAATCCGATTCTCAAACCTAAACCTTAACCAATTCTCAATTCCCTAAACCTATAGCTTATAACCTAAACTTAAACCTTAACCTAAAACGAAATTAACCTTAACCTTAACCTTAACCTAAACCTAAACCTTAGCCTAAACCAAAACCTATGACCTAAAACCTTAACCTATTACTTATAACCTAAACTTATAACCTATAACCTAACATTAACCTAAACCTAAAACCTAAACCTTAACCTAAAACCTAAAACCTTAACCTAAACCTAAAACCTAAATGTATTCTCAAATCCCTAAACCTAAACCTACACCTAATCTTAATCTTAACGCACTAACCTAAACCTAAGCCTAAACTTGAAAACCCAAACCTAAACCCGATCCTCGAATCCGAACCCGATTCCCTAAACCTAAACCTTAACCAATTCTCAATTCCTAAACCTATAGCTTATAACCTAAACCTAAGCCTTAACCTAAAACTAAACCTAAACCTAAAACCTTGACCTATTACCTATAACCTAAACTTATAACTTATAACCTAACATTAACCTAAACCTAAAACCTAAACCTTAACCTATAACCTAAAACGTTAACCTAAACCTAAAACCTAAATGAATTCTCAAATCCCTAAACCTAAACCTACACCTAATCCTAATCTCAACGCCCTAACCTAAACCTAAGCTAAACTTGAAAACCCAAACCTAAACTTGATCCCGAACCCAAACCCGATTCCCTATACCTAAACCTTAACCTATTCTCAAATCCCTAAACCTAAACCTACACCTAATCCTAATCTCAACGCCCTAACCTAAACATAAGTGAAACTTGAAAACCCAAACCTAAACCCAATCCCAAACCCGAACCCGAACCGATTCTTAAACCTAAACCTTAACCAATTCTCAATTCCTAAAACCTATAGCTTATAACCTAAACCTAAACCTTAACCTAAAACTAAACTTAAACCTTAACCTAAACCTAAACCTTAACTAAACCAAAACCTATGACCTAAAACCTTAACCGATTACCTATAACCTAAACTTATAACCTATAACCTAACATTAACCTAAACCTAAAACCTAAACCTTAACCTATAACAAAACCTAAACCTAAAACATAAAACCTAAATGTATTCTCAAATCCCTAAACCTAAACATACACTTAATCCTAATCTCAACGCCCTAACCTAAACCTAAGCTAAACTTGAAAACCCAAACCTAAACTTGAACCCGAACCCAAACCCGATTCTTAAACCTAAACCTTAACCAACTAATTCTCACTCCCTAAACCTATATAGCTTATAACCTAAACCTAAACCTTAACCTAAAACTAAACCTAAACCTTAACCTAAACCTATAATCTTAACCTAAACCAAAACCTATTACCTATGACCTAAACTTATAACCTATAACCTAACATTAACCTAAACCTAAAACCTAAACCTTAACCTATAACCTAAAACCTAAACCTAAACCTAAAACCTAAATGTATTTTCAAATTCCTAAACCTAAACCTACACCTAATCCTAATCTCAACGCCCTAACCTAAACCTATGCCTAAACTTGAAAACCCAAACCTAAACCCGATCCCGAACCCGAACCCGAACCCGATTCTAAACCTAAACCTTAACCTATTCTCAAATCTCAAAACCTATAACCTAAACCTAAACCTAAACCTATATAACCATACGTAACCTAAACCTAAACCTTAACCTATAACCTTAACTTATAACCTAAACTCAATTTCCTCTTAAACCTTAACCTATAACCTAACCTAAACCTAAACCTATAACCCGAACCCGATTTCCTAAACCTAAACCTTAATGTATTCTCAAATCCCTAAACCTAAACCTAAACCTAATCCTAATCTCAACTCCCTAACCTAAATCTAAACCTAAACTTAAAACCCGATCCCGAACCCGAACCCGATTTCCTAAACCTAAACTTATAACCTTAACCTAAACCTATTCTCAAATCCTAAAACCTATAACCTAAACCTAAACCTAAACCTTAACTTATAACCTAAACCTATAACCTAAACTCACTTTCTAAACCTTAACCTATAACCTAACCTAAACCTAAACCTATAACCCAAACCCAATTTCCTAAACCTAAACCTTAATGTATTCTCAAATCCCTAAACCTAAACCTACACCTAATCCTAATCTCAACTCCTAATAACATAAACCTAAACGTAAACTTAAAAACCCAAACCTAAACCCGATCCCGAACCCGAACCCGATTTCTAAACCTAAACTTATAATCTTAACCTAAACCTATTCTCAAATCCCAAAACCTATAACCTTAAACTATTACCTTAACTTATAACCTAAACTCAATTTCTAAACCTTAATCTATAACCTAACCTAAACCTAAACCTATAACCCAAACCCGATTTCCTAAACCTAAACCTTAACATATTCTCAAATCCTAAACCTAAACATAAACCTACACCTAATCCTAATCTCAACTTCCTAACCTAAACTAAACCTAAACTTGAAAACCCAAACCTAAACCCGATCGCGAACCTGAACCCGATTTCCTAAACCTAAACTTATAACCTTAACCTAAACTTATTCTTAAATTCCAAAACCTATAACCTAAACTTAAACCTATATAACCTTAACCTAAACCTAAAACTTAACCTATAACCTAAACCATAACCTATAACCTTAACTTATAACCTAAACTCAATTTCCTAAACCTTAACCTATAACCTAACCTAAACCTAAACCTATAACCCCAACCCGATTTCCTAAACGTATTCTCAAATCCCTAAACCTAAACCTACACCTAATCTTAATCTCAACTCTCTAACCTAAACCTAAACCTAAACTTGAAAACCCAAACCTAAACTCGATCCCGAACCCGAACCCACTTTCTAAACCTAAACTTATAATCTTAACCTAAACCTATTCTCAAATCCCAAAACCTATAATCTAAACCTAAACCTATATAACCTTAACCTAAACCTAAAACTTAACTTATAACTTAAACCATAACCTATAACCTAAACTCAATTTCCTAAACCTTAACCTATAACCTAACTTAAACCTAAACCTATAACTCCGAACCCACTTCCTAAACCTAAACCTTAACGTATTCTCAAATCCCTAAACCTAAACCTACACCTAATCCTAATCTCAATTCCCTAACTTAAACCTAAACCTAAACTTGAAAACCCAAACCTAAACCCGATCTCGAACCCAAACCCGATTTCTCTAAACTTTATACTTATAAACTTAACTTAAACCTATTCTCAAATCCCAAAACCTATAACCTAAACTAAAACCTTAACCAAAACCTAAACCTATAACCTAAACTCAATTTCTAAAACCTTAACCTATAACCTAACCTAAACCTTGAGCTATAACCCGAACCCATTTCCTAAACCTAAACCTTAACATATTCTCAAATCCCTAAACCTAAATCTACACCTAAACCTAATCTCAACTCCCTAACCTAAACATAAACCTAAACTCGAAAACCCAAACCCAAACCCGATTTCAACCCGAATCCGAACAAACCCGAACCCGAACTCCGATTTCCTAAACCTAAACTTATAACCTTAACCTAAACTTATTATAAAATCCCAAAACCTATAACCTAAACCTAAACCTATAACCTTAACCAAAACCTTAACCTATAACCTAAACTTATAACCTAAAGCTATAACCTAAACTCAATTTCTAAACCTTAACCTATAACCTAACCTAAACCTAAACCTATAACCCGAACCCGATTTTCTAAACCTAAACCTTAACGTATTCTCAAATCCCTAAACCTAAACATACACCTAATCCTAATCTCAACTCCCTAACCTAAACCTAAACCTAAACTTGAAAACCCAAACCTAAACTCGATTTCCTAAACCTAAACTTATAACCTTAACCTAAACCTATTCTCAAATCTCAAAACCTATAAACTAAACCTAAACCTATAACCTTAACCTAAACCTAAACCTTAACCTATAACCTTAACCTAAACCTAAACCTTAACGTATTCTCAAATCCCTAAACCTAAACCTACACCTAATCTTAATCTCAACTCCCTAACCTAAACCTAAACCTTAACTTGAAAACCCAAACCTAAACCCGATCCCGAACTCGAACTCGATTTCCTAAACCTAAACTTATAACCTTAACCTAAACCTATTCTCAAATCTCAAAACCTATAACCTAAACCTAAACCTATATAACCTTAACCTAAACTTAAAACTTAACATATAACCTAAACCTTAACCTATAACCTTAACTTATAACCTAAACTCAGTTTCCTAAACCTTAACCTATAACCTTAACTTATAACCTAAACTCAGTTTCCTAAACCTTAACCTATAACCTAACCTAAACCTAAACCTATAACCCGAGCCTGATTTCCTAAACCTAAACCTTAACGTATTCTCAAATCCTTAAACCTACACCTAATCCTAATCTCAACTCCCTAACCACACCTAAACCCGATCTCGAATCCGAACCCCATTTCCTAAACCTAAACTTATAGGTTATAGGTTATAGGTTAAGGTGAAGGTTTAGGTTTTAGGTTTAGGTTTAGGGTATTTTTGTTTATGATGTTAAGCTTATATATATTATTATGCGTGAACGAATGTGATGTGGATAAGATTGTTTGTGTTTGGATGAATGTAGTTTATGTTTGGGTTTGGGTTTGGGTTTAGATGGATGTGAATGTGAATATGATGAAATATATTGTCTAACAGGTGTATATCAGGATGAATATGATGAAATATATTGTTAAAATGTGTATATCAGGAATTTTGAGCTATATATATATATATATATATATATATATATATATATATATATATATATATATATCAAGACTTTTAGCAATGAAAATTTTTAGGTAGGCCAAATTTCGCCACAATTTTTTGTGAAGCACTGAGAAGTAAAGTGATGAGTGAAGGATTTCTATAAGGTCTCTCCAAGCAATTACATTTGTCTACACCTGAGAAAGTTACTGTTGGTCTTGCTCTGTCAGATTCAGAAAATACGGATTTCAGAATCAGGCGTAAGTTGAGTTGCTTGGAGGAATGTATCACACGCTCCATGAATGACATGGTGCATTTGTATGACGTGAGTTTTGTTTTTAGCATTCTTTGAGTTGCTTGATTTGGAGATAAGTTTTGAAATATCTGTTCTAAGATACCTTTGTACAACGATTCCTATTGCATTTGTTTTTTCTCCCATGGTGTTTTGCATTTAAATCTTGGTCATTTTTCCAGGGAAAATTTTCTGCATGACACATATTGAGGAATTATGTACAAAGCCTGCTTCTGTATGCAATGGTTTTTTTTTTTTTTTTTTTTTTTTTTTTTAAATTTGGAACTATGTTCTTCACTTGTGTAGGAAGAAGAGGCTCTCATTTCAGCTCATAGAAAAGAAATTGAAGAGACGATGGAGATTGTGCGTGGAGTAAGTCTATCCTACATCGGCTCTCGGCTACCCTTTTAATTCAAGATCACCGAAGGTTTCTCTCTTTTGCTCTCATATATTTTTGCTTGGATATCCATATGCTTGTACATGTGTCAAACAAGTCTATTTTAGACTTCATATGATAACTATGTTTTTTTTTACATTTAAATGCTGAGAAAGAAACCTCTAGAGCTGTTAAAAGTAAAATTAGGAGCCAGGGACATGCCAGTGGAGCAATCTGAACTATCAATATGGACTCCACTATAAATTATTGCTAATGGCGAGTTCTTCTTCTTTGCAGATGCTTTCAGACTACCGAACAAGCTGTAGTTGTTCATCAGCCAAGCAAAAGTCATACCCAAATCTTGCGTTGTGACTTTGTATTATTTGTGTAACCTAATGTTGTGTAATAGTTTGATTGACTTTGTTTTGAAAACTTTAAATAGTAAATAAGTGAGATTGATTGTTTGATTGAGTTGTTAACTATTTTATTGGTATTATGGCTTCCATGATTGATTGTTTCATGAGTGGATTGAATGAATGGATTAGTAGTTTAAATAAATATTTTAAAAAATTAAACATTTTTAGCCTCAATTTGTAATCGAGGCTTGGATGGATTTACTAGTTTGGGTTTAGCTGGATGTGAATGTGAATATGATGAAATATATTATATAACAGGTGTATATCAGGATGAATATGATGAAATATTTTGTTAACAGGTGTATATCAGGGATTTTGTGTGAAATTTTGAGTTGTATATTTTTTTTAAAAAAGAGACTTAGCGACGAAAATTTTCGTCGCTAAAAGTGGAACGAATTTTTGTAGCAGCGGAAATTTTCGCTGCTAAAAAATCTTGGAAATTTTTTTGGTGGTGAAAATTTTCGCTGCTAAAAGTCTTGGAAATTTTTTTGATAAGAAAATTTTTCTTTGCTAAAATCTTGAAATTTTTTTTTGCGTGAAAAACTTTTCAACGCTAAAGTTTTGGATATTTTTTCATGCGGTAAAAAATTTTCACTACTAAAAAGTCTTGGAAGTTTTTTAGGCGAACTTTTCATCTTACTAAAAAGTCTTGTAATTTTTTTAAGAACGAAAATTTTCACTAAAAGTCTTGGAAAATTTTTTTCGCTAACATTTTATTGCTAAAAGTCTTAGATATTTTTTGGATCTCTTGGAAATTTTTTGACAAATGAAAATTTTCACCGCTAAAAGTCTTGTAAATTTTATTTTTTTGTGAAACTTTTCATTTGCTAAAAGTCTTGGATATTTCTTTGGCGGCGAAAATTTTCGCTGCTGAAAGTCTTGAAAGTTTTTTTGGCGGCAAAAAGTTTCGCTGCTAAAAGTCTTGAAAATTTTTTTGGCAACAAAAATTTTCGCTGCTAAATGTCTTGGAAAAGTTTTTTAGCGACGAAAATTAAAAAGCTTGCATTTAGCGACGATTTGAATTTTTCGCTGATAAAAGCCTTGTACCTCGGTCTTTTAGCGACGAAAATTTTCGTCGCTGAAACTTTTAGCGACAAAAATTTTCGTCGCTAAAAGTGGTGTTTCTTGTAGTGGCCACTATGTTACATGTCCAAGAAATGGATCAGGTTGGGATGTGGGTTGCCTGGGAAAGCCTTTGGCAGGAACTACTGTGACTGAAGCTAGGTGAGACCCACAATGATGTTGTTGGGGGATTGCAGAAGCACACAAAGATGAATCAAGTGAAGTAATCCAATCGTACCAATCAAGCACAATGCAAACACAGATTTTAACATGGAAAAACCTTTGTGGTAAAAAATCACGGCAAAAAGCAACATATAATCACTATGAAGATATCCTGAAGTGAGCCGTGTGGGGAATGCTAACTAGATTTGCCTTATTCATTCCATACTTTGTCAATACCTTCTCAAGGTATTCTTCCTGAGATAACCAAAGCCTCCTACTCTTCTTGTGTCTATGTATATCAGTGCCGAGAACCTTCTTTTCCGCCCCTAGACCTTTCATCTTAAATGTCCTTGATAATTGAGTCTTCAACAAATTGATTTCAGACATGCTATAACTGACGATCAACATGCAAACTAGGATGATGAATTGGTCATCACTCAATGTCTTGTAATAGACACAATGATTGTATTCACTCATTGTAAACTTTTGACTTACTATGAAAGAATCAAACTTTTTATTTCAATGCCTAGTCGACTGTTTTAGGTCATACAAAAATCTCTTTAACCTGCAAACCTTGTTCTTTATCCCTTATACTTCGTAGCCCTCTGGTTACTTCATATAGATCTACTCTTCCGATTCCCCGTGCGGAATGCAGTCTGCACGTCTATCTATTACAGCTCAAGATTGTATTGGGCAACCAGCACCAACATGAATCTGATAGATACTTGCTTTACAACCAACGCAAATATCTCTGTGAAGTCAATTCCTTCTCTCTGGGCATAACTTTTAGTTACCAACCTTGCCTTGTATCTATCTTGTTTCTTCTTGAATATCCACTTGCACCTGATCGCTTTGCAGCTAACTGGAAGCTCTACCAACTCTCACGTCTCGTTCTTATAAAAGGAGTCTATCTCATCATCCATTTCTACTTTCCACTTTTCTGCATCAAGCTCTTCAAGAGCCTCCCAAAGAGTATACGGGTCTCCATCATCTGCAATGAGGGCATATACAATATTTGAGTTATCTGTGTATCTCGCCGGTAACCTGCAATCTCATCACAGCAGATTCATTCTCACAGGTGGCTACTCCACCTGTTCTTGTACCTGTGCCTGCACATGTCTCTGCATGAGTAAATATGTGTCAACCTGAATGCTTACAATCAACTTTTTTGGTTCTTTTTCATCATTTTGCTCATTCTTGCAGAATAAGGACCCTTCGTCAAATTTAATGTCCTTACTAATAATGATCTTCCATGTGACCTGGTCATAGAGCCCGTAGCCTTTCACACCACCACCACAGCCAACAAAAATGTACTTGTTGGCTCTTTGGTATAGCTTGTCTCTCTCAACTGACGGTACATGAGAGTAAGTTTCACAACCAAACACATGCATTCCTGAGTAGTTTACCTCCAGACCACTTTATACTTCCTCTAGAATTTTACAATTAATCGTCATAGAAGGGGACCGATACACCAAATAGCAAGCCTTGTTAACAGCCTCAGTCCATAGTTCCTTACCCAACTCAACATTACAAGTTATGCATCGGGCTATTTCCAAGATAGTCCAATTCATCCGCTTAACCACACCGTCGGGTGTGTCGAGCATTGTGTTGTGTCTTATAATTCATTCATCTTTGCAATATTAATTAAATTCAATTGAAGTAAATTCTCCATCATTATCTGTCCTTATAACCTTCACCTTTCGCCCTGACTGCTTTTCCACCATCGCTTTCCATTGTTTGAAATTGGTGAAAACATCAGAGTTATTTTTTGTGAAATAAACCCATACTTTCCTTGAGTAGTGGTTAATGAATGTGACAAACCATGACGACCCTCTGGCAGAAACCATGGGCGGCGGTCCCCATACATAAGAATGCACATAATCATGCACACCCTTACATATATGTTTTCTGGATTTAAAAGATAACCTAGATTGTTTACCATATATACAATGCTCGTTATATTTAAATCAAAACTTTTAAAACTTGGAATTAAACAACGATCAGAGAGTACATTCATGCCCGGCTCGCTCATGTCGCCCAAACATGTATGGCACATATGGCAGACGTGAAATCCACTACAGTCGTTGCAGCTCCACCCATTGAAATACTCCCGATCAACCTACAAATATTTTTGTGTATCTGTGCTTTTATAACTAGGAGTGCCCCTTTTGATACCGTAAAGACACCATTGAAATTTACGAATCTACACCCAATCACCTCAAGTAAATTAAGATATATCAAGCTCTTCCTCATGTCAGGAACATGTCTCACCTCAGTCAAGGTACACTCCATCCCATCAAACATCTCGATGCGTATAGTACCAACGACCACCACATTACAGGCATTATCCTTGCTCATAAATAACTGGCCACCATCGTACTCCTTGTAGCTTGTGAATTAACCCTGATGAGGAGTCATATGATGTGATGCTCCTGTATTCAGAATCCATTCATCCCTATGTTCATCGTATAAGTGTCCGATCATGGACGCAGACAACACATCAATTCTGCCTGTACCTTCATCAGATGTGGTAGTGTTGCCCTTTCTGGAAGAAGTCTCTGAGTTCTCTTTCTTGCCTTTAGAATTTCTACAATCCTTCTTCATGTACCCCATCATCCCACAATTCTAGCACTTTAATTGACCTTTACCCTTGCCCATTGGATTTGGATCTCGATCGAGAAGATCTAGTGTCTCACTCAGAATTTCATCCCCTCGTAAACAATGCATTGGTAGAGAGCCCCCCCCCCCATGTTTCCATTTTTCTTTCTCATCGCCTTTTCTTAAAGGGCTGAGATAACGGTATCAACACTTAGAGACGTTTTACCAGCGCACAAGGTGTCTTTAAAAGACTCATATGATGCCGGGAGAGAATTCAACAAAATACATGCTTGATCTTCATCCCAGACTGTTTCCTCCACATCCAACGATTTGCAAATCATCTCATTAAAGTTACTAATGTAGGATTCGACATCTCCTCCCTTTGTCATCTTAAGATTGAACAACTATAGTTTTAAGTATATGCGATTTTCAAGGTATTTCTTTGCATAGATATCATTTAACTTTGCCTATAGACTCGCCGCAGTTTTCTCTCTTATGACATTGTAGGGAACCTCATTAGTTAGGCACAATTGAATGGAGGTTCTCACTTTCTTATCCAGTTTGTTCCATTCATCATCTTCCATAGATTCTGGTCACTTTTCAAGGACATCATCCAATCCTTGCTGAATTAATAGGCCAATCATCTTGACCTTCCATAATTCAAAATTATTTTTTCGATAATATTTTTCAACATCATACTTGGGATTACAACCATTGATACTCACTTTCGGATTCAAGCCCGCGCTCCAACGTTAGCTCTGATACCACCTGTTGAGTGACTGCAAAAGCACATAGAGATGAATTAAGTAAGGTAATCCAATCACACCAATCAAGCACAATGCAAACACCTATATTTTAACATGGAAAAACCTTTACAGGAAAAACCATGATACAAAGCGACAGATAATCACTATGAAAATAGAAAATTACAAGAGTTTAAACAATATGCGATTCGAACAAGCCTCGAATCACCCTAAGCTACACCCTTGAAACCCCATGAACGAATTGGAGAAGCTCTATATACCATAGTTCTGATTTCCACCCATAGATATAGCCATGGGAAGAATCCCAAACAAAATTGGAAACAAATTCCACAGATAAGAAGATCTGCGTAAATTTTGCGATATGTTCGATGGGACCTTCGATGGGTCTCGACATCATCAATAGACTGTTAATGGCATCGAACCCCACATCCATGGTATCGAACAAGCACCAAAATAGTCTAGATACAAAACATGAAAAATTGAATTTTCTCAATTGTACTTTGATCGGTCTCGATGGCATCAAACTTAAGTTTCGATGATATTGACACTAATCTCGATGGCATCGAACAAGTGCCCAAATAATCCAGCAACCAACTGAAGAAATTCTGAATGTCTTCGATGGGATCGAGCAGCTGTTCGATGGCATTGAATAGTACTCGATGTCATCGACTGATCTGTCGATGGCATCGATAAATCCTATTGCTAAATTGATTTAAGACATCTAACAACAGATGTTTTCATGAAATCTCCCCATCCATCTATTTTGCCCGGTTAGGTTAGGACATGGGCTGAAAAAAGAGGTAGATCCAAAACTCAAGTGGGCCACATGACAAGGAAAAAGTGAGGACTAAACGTCCACCGTTGAGATATTCATGGTGCCACGGAAGTATTGGATTAGGCTTTTTTTTTTTTTTTTTTTTTTTGTGCTTTAAGTTCATTCCAGTGATAATGACGTCATGAGCTGTATGGATGGCATATGAACATCACAATGGACCCTAGGCAGTTTCAACGGTAGGCATTTCCCTAGCACATTTTCCTGTTATGTGGCCCACTTGAGTTTTGGATTGCCTCATTTTTGGGCCCTGTCCTAACAAGATCTAGCAGAATGGATAGTGGGTGGATTTATTACGAACATCATGGTGGTCCCACCTAGCTTCCCATTTCAGGGAGCTCCTCGGAAAGGTTTTGGCAGGCAATCTGCGTCCCATTGGTGGGCCACACATGTAAAACAGAATTGAATGGCAAGGAAAATTGATCACATTGATGGGCTTTGGTCCGGACGCCCGATTAGCTGCCCCAGCCTGTCATGCCTACTTTATTGGAAAAATTGGGGTATGATTCCCCAAACACTGCAAAAAAGTTTTAGTTTTTATTCCATTGACTAGATGGTTATAATCATGAGTAAAAGTGAGTTTTAAAAGGAAAATCAAAAGTGGATCCCACATGATGTAAGGTCAAAGCATCATGGATCGTCCATTTTTCAAGCCAGAGTAATTCTTAAGCGGGATGGATCAACATGATGTTTAATAAATATTGTCATCCATTTTCTAGATGGGGATTGGATGGCTAAGATCCTCTATCAAAGTAATTTTATTTTATTTTTTGTTATGAATCTTCAATCAGAGGTGTGGCCCACAGGATTTATGATCTAGATTGCTGATCAGACCTTTTATACTATAATAAATAGGACCATCTATTCCTGTCCATTAATTAGATGATTGGGATCATTAGATTTGGATGAATTTAGGAGCAAAGGGCAATCAAAAGCAGACCAACAACATGGATGATCCAAATCAATGGCTAGACTCGGTTTTAGTATTATCAATATGGGCTACCCATTTTCATAACCATTGATAATAGATTGATTACGATCATCCTATTGAATTAACTTTTGAGATGGATAGGAAATAAAGCATAAGCCCGGCCCAGATAATGGATGGACCATATTAATAATCGGATTATCTCAATTGTAACCTATATGAATTTTCCATTTTTGCAGACATTAATGAGATGTAGATGCGGCAGATTTTTTTTCTGTGGAAAGGTGGACCATCAAAGGTGGGATACATCATCTAGACTCCAAATCAATGATGTGACATTTTCCAATATGATCAATCAAATTGGCCATTTTTTTCCACTAACCCACTGCTGTGGTTATCTTGAAAGCGATTGAAGGTGGCTCATTTGTCACATAGATACCATGACTCACTAATAATATGATAAAAAGTATCTTGACCCAACTCAATCCAATCTTAACAAGGTAAAAGTTGATGGACGGACCCTGACTTGGCTAGACCCGATTTTATTATTATTATTATTATTATTTATATCAGATCCAAGAATGTAAGACCCGAACCAATTTGTTAACGGGTCCAAAAGGGGACCTCCCCTGTTAGAAAAGATTGGGTTCATTGCAGGGGCAGGTATCCATCGACAGCCCCGCAACCAGCGCTCAAGAAATAGAAATGGGCAGCTAATCGAAGGTCCAAAGGACAAAGCAATGTAAGCATCCGATCGGCGGCTAGGATCATCCCCCAGTGGGATTTTTTGTTGATAGCTCAGCAACTATAACCTTACACCTGCATGACACGTGTATGGAAGTGAGTGCTCGATGGCTTAGATATGATTGTCTAGCATAGGATAGCTATTCCACAAGAGAAAATGTAATCAATGGATAGCGATGGCAATTCAGGCCCTGTCAATTTTGGGTGAACGGAGAAAAGCAAATGTCACTTCTTTTCCGTGCACTACACGGTGCATTTTTTTTTTTTGCCAAACCAACTCTCACGTGTGGCAAACTGTCACGTGTACAAAATCAAAGCCACTCATCAGGTGGGTCCCACTGTGTGGATGGCAGGGAATCTAAGGTGTCTTACACTATGATAGCATGGGGGATTCTAAGGTGTCCTGGACCGTGATCACATGGGCTGTTGTGCGAGTATTATCTTTCCAGTTTGGAGAGATGGGGAACGGCCTATCTTGATGTATGTGATCTATATCCACTCCGTCTATTTATTTTGCTGGCTCATTTTATGCTTTGGGGTGAAAATTCACGATTTCTACTATTTCAATGCATTAGGATGTATAGTAGCTAATGTACTCTACAAACACTATAAAAGTGACATTTCAAGCGTATCTTGCTGTACGGAATCCGTTGAGATTTGGTTCGCCATATGTGCAGATTGAAACATAACTACCATGTCCAGTCCATCTGCCGTATGACCTGGAACAAGAACGAATTTCTATAACAACTGGGTAAGGCCTATTGCTGTAGCTTATTTTTGCCATGGTAAGAAATTAGCAACATGTTGCATCACACAAGGAATAGAATGTGGATAGAAAAATTTTCAAGATATTTGAAGTGCTTTTTGTGAAATTATAACAGTATAAATTTATTTTTACATGTAAGGAGATGGTCGGCAGAGTGTTATGAGTGAAGAGAGAAATGTGATTAAGCTGTTTAACATACAAAAGCAACCGAAAGGAACAAAGTCTTAACCGACATAAGAAAAGTTGTCATAAAAAGAAACCTAAACAGATGAAGGATGACTTTTCGACTTCGGTAACCGTTGCAGTATTAGAAGAATGTTATGGAAGAACAAGGTGTACAAAACTCTATGAATAACATAACAACCAATCCAATACAATAACCAATCAAACTAATATAAGAATTCTATAAGGTGGGCCTTATTGATGAACAGTCTGGATCTCCCTAAGGGTTAATGATTTGATCGAGCATACCGGTGGATCCCACTAAAGTTATGATTGATGTAAAATTGTGTAGGGTGGTGCACTATAATTGTGTTAGGTGCACAGTATTTTGGATAGACTCGGAATCATAAACTCGTGTGCAACTTAAAAGGGAAAAGTTTTGAGGGGTGACAAACTCTTCACCCTCAGTAAAAATAAAAATGGGGTTGGATCACTGATTCAAATAAAACAAAATTCACCAGCGGATATGTCTTCAATCGGGGCGGATGAGCAATTTCTTGGAAGTCTACCAAGCAAACATGTATCGATCAGTCGATTATGAAATCCAAGTTTATTCCTTTAAAAAATGTTGGTTCAAAAGTTGAGTGACTTAAAAATCACTTGACTAATATACCGTTGTAACTAAAGCTTGTATCAGCCGTATTTATTCATTGTAATTTCCAAGAAGTTATAACAAACACAAAGAGTAAAATATATATAATGTAAAGTACAATCATATAACATCTTGAAAATTGGCACTCGAGTACGGAGATTTTGATCTTGAGTTCCCGGGTATTAACCTAATAAAATAAATGCATGTGGGGCAAGTTCCCACATGCCCGCACAATCTAGTTAATGTTCACCCATGATTAATAATCAAAATAGCCTTAGATTAGTAGCATTAAAAGTCAAGCAGAGATAACAAATCCTATAAATATAGGATTAATAGTCAAATGTATGATTCCAATAGTGGTGATCACCCAAAATGAGAATTGTAAAAGCCAAAATGAACATACAACAAAATCAATACACAAAGTACACCCAGTCAAAGACTTCAATATATACATGAACAAAATTGAAATAAATGTAAAGTATTTTAATTTCGTCCGACACTACTAAGACTTCACGAGGAAAGTACAAGCCAGTCCAAGTCTACCCGCTGGAGATCTTGATAGCACATGCATTAACAACATCGTCCTGTTGATGTTTTAAAACACAGTCCCCGGTAGGAAAGTTAACTCAATGGTTCAATTAGTTCTAAGTGACATATGTTATCGATTCAATCAACGCAAGTAATGATAAACAAGAAATCAATAACTTCCTAAATACTCTTGTTAAATGCACAAATGAGATTATGAAATGATGCATGCGCCTCACAATCCAACACTCCCTCACAAGTGACTTCAACGCCTATTTTGCAAATACCAACATTCCATCATCAGGAGACTCCAACGCCAAATCGCAACATCCAATTCTAGTGCAATGTGATTAATGTATATGATTAGTCAAGTGATTATTAATTCCAATTCATACAACAAATTAATGAAGATAAGATATCGTCATTATATCACGAGTCTCTATCCGGATCATGAGACTTGATGCGGCCATAGCGGTTCCTCACTGTGTCTCTTGATCCATTTTAGTGTTCATCACCCAAGGACAACCATAAATAATATAAGAGTCATCACCCAAATACAAATGTGGTAGAGTCTCGATATCAATTTCATCTATAATAAGGTAGGCTCAAAGCCTTTATATGTGCTCAATGGTCATAAGGGGACGGCTCGTCACTTAATTTTTTCACCAATATGGCAGGCATATCACCCTTACATAAGCCAACAGTTCGAACATGGTGTCCCATACCACTATGCCCGACTATGAGTCTTTGTAGGATCGTATCGCTACGTTAATGATTATAAGTAAACTCATTTAATGAAATGGGGTTATCCTAAATTTAATTTGTTGTGGTCATACATGGTGAACATATATGAGTAATCGGTCGTTAGACAAATTTGATTGACCTATGATAACCATGGTGTAACCGACATTGGGTACAAGCATCCCGCGTAGTCCAGCTACTCTCAGTCGTCCGTGTTCGACCTGAGTCAATCAAACAAGCTTAGGGTGGCCAACCTAACTCGGGTCACCCCTGAATTCGGCGATTTGCCGACTAACTCGACATCTTAAGTATTTCTAAATATCAATCAAAGACTAACTATCCATCAGACAATAATAACAAAATTTAGCATAAACCCTAAATTTAGAAATTTAACCATTCAAGCATTTCATTAAACATATAAGCATTAACAAGTCAAAATTAGCATGATATGCAATTAAAATCAAAACATAGATAATTTAGCATGCATCAACTCATTCACAAACATGAATCATTAACTGAAATTCTCAAGATTCGATAAATAGAAACTTAGGAATAATGGTTCGTACCTATGCAATGATTCGCCTGACTTAACGTTTCAAGTGTTAGGGTTTTAGGGAAACTGTCGAAAAACCTAAACAAGCATACAAGATCGTAAACTTTGGAATAGAAACTATTAAAGTCCTAAATTACAAGTGTGATTCAACACTTACCTTCAATCATCACCGAGAAGACTCCGATGAAGGATTTGATTGCAGGTAGATCGCTAATTGAATGGGAGAAAAACAAGTGCTTCAATCATTACTAGAAATGAACGCAGATTGCATAATGACATTATTGGAATCTGTGGGTCCAACCATGATGTATGTGTTTTGTCCACTTTATTCATCAATTTCGGATCATTATTTTAGAGCATGAACTGAAAAATGAGGTAGATTCAAATCTAAGTGGACCACACCACAGAAAACGGTGGTGATTGAAGGCCCATCATTATAAACTTCCTAAGGGCTATTGTAATATTTATTTGCCATCAAACTTGTTGATTAAGTCACACAGTCCCACATGAAGGGAAAACATAAATATAAGCTTAATCCAAAACTTTCACAGCCCTCAATAGGTTTTCAATAGTGGCGTTCATCGCCATTTTTTGTGTGCGGTCCACATGAGATTTAGATCTGTTTCAGTTTTGGGTTCAGGCCCTAAAATGATATGGAAAAATGGATGGATGGATGGCATGTATAAAACACATACATCATGGTGGGGCTCACAGCACCATCCAGCAGTGAGTAGGTACTGAGAGTGTCAATATGCAATCTGGGTCTGGTAGAAATACCTTATGAGCACCCCTTTCCGAGGCTGTTGAAATATGTGCGGCCCAATATTTTCATTTCTTCAACCGTCCATTTGCAATCTTCATGGCAATCATCTACACGCGCAACAAAGATGCCATGATACTTGCTGCTCACATGTGTCGTGGAGAAACACGTGTGAGAGACTCTATCCGCTGCTCACCTAGGCCCGAGGTAAAATCTAGCCAATATGCTCATCCAGCGGGCAACACATGCATTTTGAAGGTGAATTGTTGGTCAATTTCTTTTAATGTCCATTTATTTACACATGAGTTTCCATTTGATTAAGAGGCGTTTGATACTCCAGCCGACTATGATGGTTGATAAGCAGGCACTCAGAAAATGTACACCTGGTATACATTAAATCAAGTGATACTGTCCAAGATAAGTCATCATCCCAACTATCATATTGTTTTAATGGTATTAACCTCTGGTTCATGGGCACTTGTTGCTGAATCCAGACCATTGGGTATTTCTTTCTTTTTCTTCTTCTTCATTTCTTTATTTTTTATTTTTTAATTTTAAAGTCTCAACCTCTGGTTCATGGCCGGCACAGCTTACAATTCATATAAAGTGATGACCTACATCTCGACAGTTTAAGTTGAGTTACTTTAATGCTATAGGTACAGTTTCTCAGTGCCCATGTCCCACTGCAGCATGAAGTTCGTCTCCATTTAATCAGATGAGCTCACGAGAAAAAAGGAAGGAAATGTCTTTATTACAGGAAGTCTCCCTTCTTCCTCTGTCTTAGTCATTTGGTAGTCTAGTGGACACTCTTTAGTCGATTCAAAGCCAACAGCTAGTAAGATGGCCTCATCAATGGACTCACGGAAGAGTAATTAAAGTAGAGGTCATGAGGTCAAGTAAGAAAAGATGCTACTAACAGCTACTAAATAAACGACTGGAGTTAAGAGTTCACCAGGTCAAGTAAGAAAAGGATAGTACCACCAGCTACTAAATAAACAGCTGGAGGGAGCTGTCCTGCCAACACAACTAAAGCCATTCAATGTGTGTACACTTACCTAAGCCTTATGGCGCAGGGATGAACGTGATGAGGATAAATACTCCGAATCTACGGAGCTTCTCTAGACTCCTCACAGAGACTTCTCGAATCCACGAGGAAAGAAAGCAGAAAACAGAAATAATTTCTAATAAATTCGAAACTGATTAATTCATTCATAAAAACAAGTTCACAACCCTTTAAATAGGGGTGCCAAGCAATGGGAAAGAAATCAGAATCAAACTACAACTACAACTCCTAGAATTTGCGACTTACTATAAATAGTAAACTTACTATTTATAGACGGTCGTGATGTCTGCTATGCGCAAGGTTTTCGGCCAAAAATAGTAAGTGTCCTATTTGGCTTCACCAAACCGTTCTCCTAATTATTCTAAGCTCTTTTCACGTTGGGCACAACTCCTAAAGCCCAACGGATGAAGAGTTATAATCAAACTAAAACTTACTATTTATAGTAAAATTGAAATTAAAACAGGGAAACGACCGTCAATCTAGGGGTTTTTCGCAATTTCGGGGGTCGCAACCCTATATAGAAAGGTTGGTTGGCTAAAGTAGCTCGTTCTACCCCAAAATCATATATTTTACGTCAGATAACTCATTCCGGATTGCGAGATACGCCTGATTTAAGGTCCAATGGTCTGGATCACTTCTGTCGTCGACCGGGCCTTTTCTGATCCATCTTGGCCATGTAACTGTTCGCGACCCGCTCTACATCAGTCTCCTCCACTTCAAAAGAACTCGTCATCGAGTTCTCGTCATGCTCTGGTTCATGATACTCGGTCAGGTCTGCAACATTGAAAGTCCGTGAGATCGCCATGTCATCTGGAAGATCAACAACATAGGCATTGTCATTGATCTTTCGAATGATTGGTATCGGTCCAATCTTTTTATTCTTCAACTTATTGTACATTCTGGTCGGAATCTTTCTTTGCGCTAATGGACCATTACTTAGTCGCCCACCTCGAACACTTTTCGTCGCCGATGCTTGTCTGCTTGCTCCTTATACTTCTCGTTCGAAGCATGTAACTTGGTTTGTACCTCCGCATGAATGCTCATGATCTTGTCTGCCATATGTTTTGCTGCAATGCTCATGCCTGGGAGCTTGGGCAGAGGGACCAAGTCTAGTGTGTGGCGAGGTACTTGTCCATAAATAACCTGGAACGGGGATTTTCCTGTCGAGCGGTTTACCATGTTGTTGAATGCAAACTCCGCTTGAGACAAAGCCAAATCCCACTGCTTCAGTTTTTCTCCTGAAATACATCGAAGAAGGTTTCCCGACGTGCGATTCACAACCTCAGTTTGACGGTCAGTTTGTGGGTGGTAGGCGCTGCTGAACTGAAGTCATGTATTAAATCGAGTCCACAAAGTCCGTCAAAAGTGGCTTATGAACTTCGTGTCAAGGTCAGAAGTAATAGTCTTGGGAACCCCGTGTAACTGCACAATTTCTCTGAAGAATAGATTTGCCACGTGTGTTGCATCGAGAGTCTTCTTATATGGAATAAAGTGTGTCATCTTGGAAAAACGATCTACTACCACGAACACCGAATCCATGCCGCGTTGTGATAATGGCAGACCAAGCACGAAGTTCATTGTTAAATCCTCCCAAGGACCGTTAGGCACAAGTAACGGAGTGTAGAGGCCCATATTCTGAGATTGTCCCTTGGAGGTCTGACAAACATGACAACGTTGTACGGCTTTTCCCACATCACGTACTAATTGCGGCTAGTAATACCGCTCTTCCACAAGAGCTCGCGTCTTGTCTCGCCCAAGGTGTCCACCGAGGCCACCTCCATGTAGCTCCTGAATAATCTGCTCCCTCAGGGAACTTTGGGGGATGCACAATCGATTCCCTTTGAAGAGAAAATCATCCTGTATATGAAGGTCGCTGGGGTGACCTTCTTGGCACTTCATCCAAGAATCTTTGAAGTCTTCATCCTCGGCATACAGCTCCTTGAGACAGTCGAAGCCGACCACCTCGTTGCTCATTGTAACAAGTAATGATGCACGATGGCTAAGTGCATCAGCCACCTTGTTCTGCTTCCCTGACTTGTGCTTCAGAACGAACGTGAATTCCTGTAAAAACGCAACCCATCTAGCATGCACACGCTTCACGTTAGTCTGACTATTAATAAACTTTAATGCTTGATTGTCAGTGTACAGAACAAACTCTCTTTGAATCAGATAATGTCGCCAATGTCGCAACGCCTGAACAACTGCGTACAACTCAAGCTCATAAGTCGACCACTTCTTTCGGGCTTCGCTAAGCTTCTCGCTGTAGAAGGCTACCGGCCTGCCTTCCTATGATAATACTCCTCCAATTTCGATGTATGAAGCGTCACACTCAACCTCAAACAATTTGTCGAAATTAGGAAGCACTAAGACCGGTGTTGTAGATAAACGATGCTTGATCTCATGAAAGCTCTTGTCAGCTTTATCGGTCCACTGGAACGGTTCCCTTTTCATGCAATTTGTTATGGGCACGACTATGGTGCTAAAATCTCGCACAAATCGACGATAGAAAGTTGCCAACCCGTGAAAACTCCTAACCACATGAATGTTTGTCAGGATCGGCCATTCTCTAATAGCTCGCACCTTTTCATCGTCCACATGAATGCCTGTGGACGTTACAATAAATCCTAGAAACAATAGGCTGTCAATTAAAAAACTACACTTCTTCAAGTTGAGGTAAAACTTGTTAATTTATAGGACCTGCAGCACCTGCCTGAGATGTTTCCTGTGCTCCGCCTCATCCTGGCTATATATCAATATGTCATCAAAATATACTATCACAAATCAGCCAGTGAATGGTTTTAGAACTTGATTCATCAAACGCATAAAAGTACTTGGACCAGCCACTCATACAACCCTTCATTGGTCTTGAATGTCGTTTTCCACTCATCACCGGTCGGATACGAATCTGATGGTACCCGCTCCTTAGATCAAGTTTAGAGAACACCTTGGCTCCTTCTAGCATATCGAGCATGTCGTCCAACCGTGGTATTGGGAACCGATATTTGATAGTGATTTTGTTGATTGCCCGGCTGTCGACACACATGCACCAGCTTCCATCTTTTTTTGGCATTAATAATGCTGGTACGGCACATGAGTTCATGCTCTCTCTCAAGAGACCCTTGCGGATCAATTCCTCCACTTGCCCCTGAAGTATCTCACACTCCTTCGGACTCATCCGATAATGTCGGCGATTGAGCGAGCTAGCCCAGAGGGCGAGGTCTATGTGATGTTGGATGTCCCTCATGGGGGGCAATCCATCAGGTAAATTTTCAGGCCAGACTTCTTTGAATTCGTTTAGCAACAGCCTTAAGCTTGGAGGGATGTTTGAGGGTTCCTCTTCCTCGCCTTTCACCACTACAGCGTATATCTCGCCGGTTTCCTTAGATTCCTCCATGAAATTTCGAATGGTCAAGAGGGAACTCCCCTCCACTTTAGAAGCTTCAGGGTGGTTCTCTAGTGCCATAGGGGCAAGGATTATTTTTCGACTATCCTTGACGAATATGTAGACATTATCTCGTCCCTGATGGGTCGCATCACGGTCTGACTGCCAGGGTCGACCGAGTAGCATATGACAAACTTTCATGTCGACCACGTCACAAAGTATTTGATCCTTATAATTTTTGCCAATTGAAAATGAGATAGTGCATTGTTCAGTTACCTTGGTCTCATTCACCTTTTTTATCTAGCCAATTGAGTATGGGGAAGGATGTTTCGTCGTTGGTAGCCGCAACTTATTCACCATCACTCTTGAGACAATGTTCTCGCTACTACCGCTGTCTATGATCACATCATAGATCTTTCCGTTGACAGTGCACCGAGTACGAAATATATTGTGTCGCTGTGGATGTAATTCCTTTCGTGGGGCATACAGTAATCGTCTCACAACTAGAAATTCGCCACAATCCTCGCCCGTCACTTCATCTCCACCTGCTATTTCTTCAGTGGTTTGTTCATGTTTATCAAAGTCATGGTCTTCTTCTGCGGCCTCATCTTCAGTGCCCCCTTCGTTTATAGTCAAGTGTGCTGCGGGACGTTGAGGGCAAGTGTTCGATAAGTGGCCTGGCTGGCCACATCGGTAACAGTTGTTCGACCTTGGTCGAGCATAAGGATTTGGAACCCTACTCGGGCCCACTGTTGTGGGTGTTGTACGTTGAGGTCTGGATGAGCCGCTCCCCTTATCACGGTTTGCGGTTGTAGGAAGTTGATGACGTTCTCCTACTGGATCTTTTCCTCGTGCCAGCATTGGATCCTGCGTGGGACCCGTCATGGGGGGTCGAGTTGAAGGATATGGTCGAGCAGGAGCTCTTGCAAGTTGTGTTTCTGCCCTACCCGCCAATTGAACTGTTTCATCCACGGTCCTGACTGGGTACATCTGAACTTGGTCCTAAATTGTCAGCCGCAACCCACCTATAAATCGTGCCACTTTCTGTGATTCAGATTCTGACAGATCGTTTCGTGTAGCCAACCGCTGGAATTCTTCTGTGTAATCTGTGACGGTTCGATTTCCTTGTCGGCAATTTTGATATTGCTGGAATAGTATCTGCTCATAATCACTGGGGAGAAATCGTGATCGAAGAAGACGTCTCATTCGTGACCATGATGAGATAGGCGCCTTGTTCTGACGGGCTCGTGAGAGTTGTAATTGTTCTCACTATGCAAAAGCACCAGATTTTAATTTAAATGCTACCAATTTTACCCTTTTATGATCTGGCACATCCATATAATCAAAATATCTCTCTACTTCGGCTAGCCAATAGAGGAAATCTTCTATACTTAATAAACTATTAAAACTAGGAAGTTCAGCCTTACCTCAGTAGTCTCTTTCAACCGATCTAGATGATCGCCTCCATGGATTGGTCGTCGGGCAAAACCCTCATTAAGGTCTTCATCGCTAGAACTTGAATCATCTGGTGTAGCCCTACGGTTTGCCACTGGTAGTGCTCTACGGAAATCGGGGTTTCGTCGTACAGCAACCATGGGTGGTGGAGCCACCATGGGTGGTAGAGCCACCATAGGTGGTGGAGCACTACCTAGGGCTCGGGGCGGAAGTAGCGCATCCGCAAGACGGTCGAGCATTACCTGCGGCCCTTGCATGGTCAACTGACTCTCCCGGTGGAAAGCATCCATTCTTTCCAAAAGATAACGAATCCCTGGATCACCGTCCACAGGATTTTGATTCATACCTTCATTGTTTGTCATCGGCCCGAGGGGAATCCTTGCTCTGATACCAATTGACGCAGGGATGAACGTGATGAGGATAAATACTCTGAATCCACGGAGCTTCTCTGGACTCCTCACAGAGACTTCTCGAATCCACGAGGAAAGAAAGCAGAAAACAGAAATAATTTCTAATAAATTCGAAATTGATTAATTTATTCATAAAAACGAGTTCACAGCCCTTTAAATAGGGGTGCCAAGCAATGGGAAAGAAATCAGAATCAAACTACAACTACAACTCCTAGAATTCGCGACTTACTATAAATAGTAAACTTACTATTTATAGACGGTCGTGATGTCTACTAGTGCACAAGGTTTTCGGCCAAAAATAGTAACCGTCCTATTTGGCTTCACCAAACCGTTCTCCTAATTATTCTAAGCTCTTTTCACGTTGGGCGCAACTCCTAAAGCTCAACGGATGAAGAGTTATAATCAAACTAAAACTTACTATTTATAGTAAAATTGAAATTAAAACAGGGAAACGACCGTCAATCCAGGGGTTTTTCGCAATTCCGGGGGTTGCAATCCTGCATAGCAGGGTTGGTTGGCTAAAGTAGCTCGTTCTACCCCAAAATCATATATTTTACGTCAGATAACTCATTCTAGATTGCGAGATACGCCTGATTTACGGTCCAATGGTCTAGATCACTTCTGTCATCGACCGGGCCTTTTTTGATCCATCTTGGCCATGTAACTGTTCGCGACCCGCTCTACATCACCTTAGGGCATGTTTGGTTGTAGAATTGAATGGTATTGAATTGTATTAGATGGGATTAGCATCATTATTGTACAATGATTGCATGTCTGAAAATACCATGGTATTGTAGCCATCCAATCCCAATTTTTGTTACGGGAGAATATTGGATTAAGTAAAATCATGTTTGGTGGACTATGGAATTGTAATCAATAGGCCAAATTCACGAGGGATGTCGTTCACGTGTACGCATATATAACCAGAATGTCATGTAAACGGTGTATATGGATGGACGGCCTGGATAAACACATGCATCAATGTGGGGCCCACATGTGTAGTGGATTTCAACATCCACCGAAATAGTGTATAGGACCAAATGCAGTTCCATGGACTAAAAATGTAATTCCATCCCACCTAATTCTGACCTTTCCCATCCTCTCCAAATGCTGGATGGAATTGGACAGGACCAAATGCAATTCTATCCCACGTAATCCTATCTAATACCATGCACCAAACGCCCCTAAAGAATAAGGTCAGCTTACTCTTACAACTTGTCCTGAAAGAAGTCACTCATAGCATTTTAGCTTGCATTAACCGTGCTCACTGCATTTGGAATTGTTCTAACACAGAAATAACAGGAGTTAAAAAAAATAAATAAAAATAAATAAATAAAATAAATAAATAAAGAAAAGAAAAGAAAAAGAAAGATATTATCGGAGGTGACTTTTGTAATAAAAGGAAAAACGCATCTATATATTAAAGGATTCTGGGATTTTAAGTTTTATAGCTATAGAACACCTGTGCCTGGAATGATGAAAAGGTCCATGCCAAAATCTTCATCTCATGCACTGCTTGCCTTTTGCTTCTGGTGCATACACCTCTTGTGTTTGGCGGAGAGATGCAAAGTTCAAGCTCGAACTAATTTTACAACAAACCCAAATGAAGGTATGCATCCTTAGAATTTCAATCTCTATTATGAAAATTTAGAGTTTCATCTTAACTTGAACTCTAATTTCTCTTGTTTTGAATCATTTGATTGAAACCAAGTGTCACTTTGTTTTGATATATATTCTTTTACTTAATGAAGTAAAAATGTGAATTATCAGAACTCAACCACTGGGAGCCTCGGCTCTTGCTGCTGGTCTCAAACCTAGAAGAAGGACGAGGTTTCTCTTAGGTTGGCTGCTGGCATTTCTTATAAATCCTGTGCTGAACAGGATATAACGCCAATTAATTGGAATATGGCTTAGATGACATGAAGGCAATCAAATTGAAATTGAATTATTATAATTTTTTTTCCCATGCGCCAAGGCATCAGATGGAGCAAAATGCAATCACGACCATCCATCTTCTGGTCTGTACCATATATGAGCCATGGACAAAAGTTGTCTCAATTGGACAACTGTAAGTATATGGGGATTGCACTTTTACACGGTTGCCTATCATTTTTCATCATTTTTTTTTGCCTGTGACCATTTGTTTGTAGATCAAGAGGGTGGTGCAATATCTTGGGCTGAGGCCTATCGATGCTGTGGGCCACCAGATAAATGTTTTGTTATCTTCCACACACCACATGCATAGCTGCCTGTATCTAAAATTTCTTTTTCATAAATTTTTTAATCCGATCGAAAATAATGCTAGGGCTTTTTTGTTAAATCTAAAGTTTGAAATCTAAAAACCTATCTGGTAACTATTCAAAAGAGAGGCTAAAGTCTAAAAATTAAGTATTGAATTTGAAACAATCTATTTGTTAACGAATGTCTGAAATATAATAATTTGATACATTTGCTAATTCTTTAACTGTGGGCCCACCATAATTTAATTTATTTACATTCACATTGTTCATCCATTTTAGAAATAGTGGTGATTAGCCATTAAAAACTTCTCGTGGGCCATGAAAGTTTTGGATCAAGCTGATATTTGTGTAGTCCCTTAGTCCTGGTGTTTGTGACCTTACTAACAGGTTGAATGGAAAATAAACATTACTTCCCAAGATGTTCTTAATGGTGGGTAATCAATCACCACTTTTTCCCATGACGCGGTCCACATAGGATTTGTATTTACTTCATTTGTTGGATCTTGATATAAAATTCTTGTAGTGTGGTCCACGGAATATTCGCTCCCTGCAGCTTCTCAGGTGGGCAGCTCTTGGTGACACCATAACTTAGTGACGCCAACACATCACCGAGGTGGAATCTGGCACACCACAAATTCCGCTACTACTAAAATCAGATGCCGATTCCTACCAAAGGCGTCAACTGGAATTTCGTAAATGCCCGAATTTAGGTGGGCTCCACCATGATGTTTTTGAGAAATCCATTCCGTTCATCCATTTTGTTAAATCATGTTATGACATTAGGCTAAAAAATGAAGCAGATCTAACACTCATGTTGGCCATATGATAAGAAACAGTCCATTGAAAACTTTCTCAGGACATAAAAGGCTCTAATCAAGCTGATGCTGATATTTTTGTTTGCCCTTCATCTAGGTCTATGTGACCTAGTTAGAAGATGCTAAATAAACGTAATAGTGAGCCCCGGGAGTTTTTAATGGTGAGCGCTCAATCACCACTATTTTCTTGTGGTATAGTCTATTAGAGATTTGGATTTATCTTATTTTTTAGCTAATATCATAAAACGACATGGAAAAATAGATGGACGGTATGGATAAAACACACATACATCATGGTGGGGCTATTGGATTTGCATATCCAATTCAGTCGTACGGTATATACAAACATATACCGATAGATAAAAGTATTGGGCGTCTTTGGCATATTTGGGTGTCCACGAAATCGCAAGTGATCACATCCATGGTTCGGGGGAGATGCTTAGGCAGCGTTTGGATGCATTATAGGATTGGATTGCAATAATTACATGAACTGTCCCAATGATCCAATTGGTGGAAATCAAATGGATGAATGGAAACAAAACATCAACGGTCCCAATTCAACTAGAAAAACAAGATGATAAAGTTGGTTTGATCAGCTCTAATTTCGATCAATTTTAAATCGAAGTGGGACCCAAGATTTGAATGGTCCAGATGGGAAAATATGGACACTATGTACGGTGAATGAGATACCAAAACTTAAAAATGGTCAATTATCACGTGGCTGAGCGTGATTGAGCTTTTCAAATTTTCTTTCCATTATCTTAATCAAAAAATCGTGTGGCCTACCCAAGTCCAAAATAAAGCTGTGGACTGTATACCTTCCGACTCTATGATGCTGACCTGGTGCAATGGAGCTTTTCAATTGGACTGTGGACCACCTACGTGAGCTCATATCGATGTTTTAAGAAAGGGACGAGAGGATCCATGGTCCACGCGCATGTGCGAGGAATCTCAAGTACTCGCAACCACATGAGCCAAAGTGGCACATGGGCATGCTATCCAAGCCATCCATGGAATTGCATTTACAATCTTAGAGATTTTTAGGACATCTCCCATCCACTGTTCATGATACTTGATGGACGGTCTTGATCATTGAACCACGCCTTACATATGTTTCTCCCGATCAATTGAGTAAACTCTGTTAGGTCCACTGTGAATGCATGTGGTTTATCCACGCCTTACATCTGTTTTTCCCGAACAGTTTTAGGGGTTGAACCCAAAATTGGAGCATATCCAAAGCTCAAGTGGACCATACCACAGGAACAGTGGAACTATTGATTTCCACCGTTGAAACCTTTCTAAGGTCTCCAATAATGTTTATTTGTCATCCAATCTGTTCATAAGATCACAAAGACACGGATAAAGTGAAAATACAAATGTCAGCTTGATATAAAATTTCTGTGACCCTCAAGAACTTTTCAACGGTAAACGTTAAATTCACACTATTTCCAGTGGTGTGGGCCACTTGAGATTTGGATATTCTTAATTTTAGGGATAATGATCTAAAATTATCTGATAAATTGGATGTATGGAGTGGATAAAATGTATGAATGATGGTGGGACCCACAGAGTTTACTCAGTACACTTGAGTTACTCAGTAGGCAATCTGCTTCCGCGGGGATAATGATTTTCACCGTTAAAACATTCGAAGGGCCCAAATGACGTTTATTTTCCATCCAATTAGGTCATAAGCTAAAAATTACCTAGATGAATCATCCAGGAAAAACAAATATGATATTGATCCCAAACTTCTGTGATCCCAAAAGGGTTTCAATGGTAGACGTTGAATCTACCACTGCTTTTTACAGTGTAGTCCACTTGATCTTTAGATCTTTCTTATTTTTCATCTTGATCTTTAGATCTTTATTATTTTTGGATGGACGGTTTGGATATAATACATATCTCATGATGGACCCAAAGAACTTACTTACGTCAATACACCAGCTATATAGCTGGTGGCTGGTACACCAGCCAATCCGCTTCCGGGAAAATATACAAACGGTGCATATGAGGGCCCGCCATTGATGGGACCAAAAAACACCACATTGGAACATATGAACCTGATTATTATTTAATTGTGTTCTGGTAATGATATCATGCTGTGGAACATTAGTTACCATAAGTTCCAGATTATGGGACCCACTATTATGTGCGAGTTCTGTCCAAGCAGTCCATTATATGCAGCCCCCAACTGTAGGCTTACTCACAAAATTCAGCCTGATCCATGACTCAGGTGGGCCACAACAAAACGATGGGGATGCTTGCCAAATGGAATGTGGGGTGGAGGATGTTGTTTATATGTCATCCAACCTAGTCATCATGTGAATCCTACTAAGATGAAGGGATAATGCAGATACCAGCCTATTCTTAAATTTAGATGGGCTACAACAAGTGAATACGTATGTTTGAGGGGTGATTGTGCATTCCCCCTCTCATACCCCACCTGAGTTTTTGTTGTGGATGATTCTTGGGACGTGTAGTGCCCACGAGGAGTTACACACCAGATACAGTTTCTCTATTCCACATGCACGTCACAGGTGGGCCCTACAGTTAGAACATATGGTTGTTTCTAACTCATTTTCCAAAATTTCCTCTTCTCAACAGACGTTTGATGGCCCATCGGCTTATTATAACATTTTTTTTTTAAATTTTATTTTATTTTATTTCTTTCGTGCATGTGTATGGACAGCGAGAGGGCTTAATGCCATTTTCCAACATTGGGGTCTTTCTGTTACTTCTTATGACTGGAACATAACTGGAGACCCATGTAGTGGGACTGCCGTTGATTCATCAAGAATCAGCAACCCTGGGATCAAATGTGATTGCCCATCCAACGGTGGAGGCACCTGCCACATAACCGAAATGTACGTACACACTCTCAGATATGCCAACTTGGTACGAAAATATTATTAATCAAGTGGACCATCTGGTGGGTCTTGCCTGTTTAGGATTTCCTGATCAATTTGATGGCTTATCCATAGAGGAAACCACCAGATGAATGGCTTGGATCATTGAGGATATATGCCACGTGTGCTTAAAGGGTTAGCGGACTACCAATTCACGTATTCCTTCGGCCCATACTTATATTTGCACTTCTTACTTTCAGGAGTGTGCGGGGGTACTCGACAGAGAGACCGCGGGAAATTCCGGGAGGGCTCCTGAACCTGACATTCCTTACAAGTTTGTACGGATCTTCTTCCTTTCTTCGGTTGTTATTACTGGGCTTCTTGTTTGGGAAACGGTTTGATGCTGTGGCAGAGTGCTGTAGTTTAAACTCAGGCATAAGATTTTATAAAACTGGAGTACGAGTAACTAAGATTAACCGTCCAAATATTGGGACCCAGTTTAAATGGATTTTGGATCAAAACTTAGGCATTTTTAGCTTCTTGAGTGGCCGCTTGGTGGATATTTGATGCAGAGCTGAAATGAAAGTCATTCAATGGTCTGAATTCTAAGGAAAAGTATTCATTAATCAAAGGTTATCATCATTCTATCAATCCAACTTTAAAGAAGAAATTATCTTCACTGGGTCTTTGTTTTTTGGGCCGTTTTCTTTGGGTTAATACATGCCACGTGTACACATTCTAGGTGACTGAGTATGGGTGATCACAATGTCGCGGAGAAAGTATCCGACCGGACTAGACTACCTACTGTGCCATCTGGTCTCGAGTCGTGTCGTGACTCACCCAACTATGGAGTGAATTTACCTGACTCGCACCTGTGAGGGGTGACTCATGGGGTGGAACTGGATGGGTCAGACTGAGTCCAAATCAACTTAGACGAGAGGCATTTGTCTCTTCTGATTCATTTAAAAGATTGACCCCGGTTAGTTATTGGACTGGGTAGGGTTAAGCTCATTGGTCTTAATATCTGAAAAGGTTGAGCCAGGGATGTTCACCGGCGGATCTTGGGTTGGCTTAGGCCCGGATTCCAAACTGTTCCGGTCACACCTGACAGTGGGCTCAGCCTATTTACATGCAAACCGATGCTAAAATTCTTAATCATCGCCCTCCTTAGTCCTAAGCTCAGGCCTACTATGTTATTGGCCCAGGAATTCAATGTATCTACTCCTAGGGTGGTCTACACATGTAAAAAAGAAACGGATGGCCAGGGAAATTGACCGATGGCAAACATTCAACACACATGTGTGGCCTATTAATTTAGAGGTAAAGCTCTGTTAGTTTATCTAGGGAATATACAAATTGCCCCCTACCTGATAAATGGTTTTGGCCTTGTATACTTGTCATGTGTTACCATATGTTTTCTTTATATTGCAGGACTGTGTCAGGAGCTAACATACAGGGTTCCCTGCCATCATTTATCGGTAAATTTAGGCACCTGCGCTACCTGTAAGTATAGACTTGATCCCCTCTTTTTTAGATATGTGCTCCCATTCAAAGTTTTCCCACAATTTCGATGGTCTGGATAGTTTTTTTTTTTCACACGCACACACACCACCACACACTCACGCCAATGGAATTTCACCACCTATGGATAATCGAACCCTTGACCGGGTGTTGAAACTCCTGAGAGTCTACCACCAGAGCAACGGTGAGGATCCACGACTTTCCTAATAGCAGATAGTTTGTATCCGGTGCAACCAGTTGTATCTTATAAAGATTTACACCTTCATACATGGTGATAAGTCCGATGGTTGATCTGTTGGGCCTGGCAGGGAATTTGCCGCACCAAAAAGTACTGCACGATGACCCTAGCCATTCATTTCAAGGACTTTTGAGGATGGTAACGGACAGTTATAAATAAAAGTCCACCAAGGCCTTCAATTGGTGGCTAGGATGCACCCAATGCAACGTGTCTTTTATAAATAAATCATCTGCAGACCGTCCTAATCATGGACCCCTTCTCGATGGCTCATACACCAAAACTCACTGAGGGGAAAATCACATCTAATTGTGCATAAGTTGAATATGGAAATCGTGATATAAAATAAATGATTTTATAAATTAAATATATTTAAAATAAAATAAAATATAATATATTAAAAGTTTTGCGAAAAGCTTTCTGGGGAGTTTTGATAATAGTCCGACATGGGTATGGGAAGAGAATATTTCTTGGTTTAAATGAAAACAGTAGAGTACTATAACATTTGCTTACCTATTCCCAGGACTATGGAGCTTGCGTGTTCCAATGCACAGCGCGGTGCTCGGGCTCGGTGCGAGAGCATGGGCATGTGAGGCAGTGTGGCTATAAAGGCACTAGTGATGCACATTCGCATCGTATCACAGAGGATCGTTCCTTCGCGACCTTACGCAAACCGAAGCGATACGTGTACGAGTCACAGTGAGACTAAGTGGCTAAGGCGAGTGGCTAGTTAAAAGTGAGACTAAAGGACGAGAGAGAAGTCCTTCAGTATATATAGAGGGGCTGAATATAACTATTGCACCAGATGTGTAACAGCTATGTAATTAAGTGCAGAACCATGCTGTAACTGCTGCATGGTTAGCCCAACAGTTAGAAAACGGCTAGTTCTGTCTCATAACAGTCAGCATGCAACAACTGTTATGACTCATGCACAATAGTTAGAAAACGGCCATAAACGGCTAGTTTCTCAACAACTAAAAAATGGTTTAATGAGATTTATGTCCCTGGACCATAATCCCCAAGTCACAAATGCTTATATAAGAGAGCCTGGATGAGTTTCCAAACCATCTTTCAATCTACTTCAATAGACCCATACGAACTGAGCTATAGCCACTCCTCTCCTATACTCCAGTGACTCCAGCAAGATAGCAAGGTTGAACAATTGCTTGAAGATTAGACTAGTGGTGTGGTCTAGAACGGTTCAACTAAACCAGTAGCTGAAGAACAGACCAGTGCAGTAGTCTAAATCACAAATCTTTTTCTCTCTTTACTTTCTGGGATTTTTTCTTTTCTGTATTTCTGCCAGACTATGTAACAGAGTTCCAGTAGTGGGCCTTTGTGTTTGCTTAATGCAGACCCACATCAGGCTCGTCGTATCCTAAAAGTTTTGCCTGTAATCTTTCAGCATATTCAATTCACTTGAGTAGGGGCAAATAACGCTTTAAGGACAGCGTCCCAGACGTGCTTCAGTCTGTCCTTATTTCAAATCATTTGAATTTTCGGTTTTCATATTTTACAGAAAAATCTATTCTGTAAATTTTTTATAATAATTTTAAAGCATTATTTAAACTGATGGAAGCCGATAGTGTATCATCCATCAAGTTGATGAATCAAGACTTAATTCGTCTTGACCGGTTCGATGGAACCAATTTCACTAGATGGCAAGACAAACTGAAATTTCTTCTGACGGTGCTGAAGATCTACTACATCTTAGATCCAAACTTGTAGCCATCGCCTGAAGCAACTGATAAGGGCACACCTGAACAAATAACTGCTCGCACCAAACAAGCTGAAGACGAATTCTTGTGTCGAGGATACATTCTGAACGTGCTTGTACAATCTGTACATACAGACGTCGTCAGCAAAGGAAATTTGGACCATTCTGGAGTTCAAATACAATACTGAAGAAGAAGGTACTAACAAATTCCTAATCGCTAGGTATTTTGACTTCAACATGGTAGATAACAAACCGCTGCTACCCAAAATCTAAGAACTGCAGCTAATAGTAAACAAAATCAAAGCCATAAAGATTGATCTTCCTGAATCATTCCAAGTCAGGGCTATAATTGCTAAACTGCTACCGATGTGGGAAGACTATAGAAAGAAGTTGCCGCATAAGACTAAAGACTATACACTGGAACAAATCTAGAAATATCTCAGAATTGAGAAAGAATCCCGCAATCACGATAAAAAGAATGACAACAGGAACTCCTCGTCCAAGGTACACACAGTTGAAAATACTAATAACAAGAATCCCAAGAAGGACGATTCTCTAAAACCCAATAAAAAGAAATTTAAGAAAAACGCCTAAAAGAAGAATGGAAAGTTCAAAGGCCCATGCCATGTCTGTGAAAAAACTGAGAATTATGCTCAAGTATATCGATATCGTAAATCTAAAAAAGAGGCAAGTGCAGTAAAAGAAGACGATATTGTGACCATGATCACTGAGGTGAATACTATCCAAGGAAAGGTTCCTGGTTGGTGGTATGATACTGCTGCTACCATACGTGTGTGCTACGACAGATCAACTTTTAAAACCTATGAGAAATTGACCAATGGTCAAGAAGTCTAAATGGGTAATGAAGTCCGATTGAAGGTTGTTGACAAAGGAACCGTTGAACTAATATTTACCTCTAGAAAGAAACTGATTCTGACAAATGTCCTGCATGTCCCAGACATGAGGTGAAACTTAGTTTCTAGGGACCTTTTGTGTAAACCAGGAATAAGGGTGGTGTACAAGTCAGGAAAACTAATTCTGTCTAAGAATGAGAACTTTGTCGGAAAGGGATATGCTTATAACGGTATGGTCAAGTTTTCTCTAAATGAAAGTATCACTTCTGCGTATATGGTTGAATCCGCTGGACTGTGGCATGATAGACTAGCTGTAACACCTCGGTTCCCGGGACCCAAGTACACTACTCGTTTTCCGAAAGCTCGAGTGTTAACCTTTAAAATATCCCAAATTTCTCGTACGTTTTTTTTTTTCTTTTTTCTTTTATCAGAGTTAATAAACTAGCGGAATATGAGCAATTAAGTATAAGAGGGAGTCCAAATGTGTAAATTCAAATGTTTCAAGCGGTTACCCGAAAACTTATACAAACCAATGTCCTAAAATATAAAAGTATAAGTTAAATACAAGTGAAGTCAGGAATGGAGAGTCGCAAGATCATCTGGCTCCTCCCATTCTATATGAACACCAGCATACGTGTCATCTGCGTCCCCTGCATACCGAATACGGTTCGATAGCATCAACGACTATCCAGTGAGGTATAACTCCCAAGATTTATCGTATCATCAAGATAATTAAGCATAGTTAACAAGGCAGTGTATAACATATATTACACAATGATTATCATGGAAATCAAATAAGGTTCATCAGATACACATTCATTAAATAAATTTCACAAAGATAATCTTGTTTAAATGCATGGATGTATGCACATGCTCACAAACCTGGGGATACACATCTAGCTGGTAAAAAGTCTTCCAAGGAGAACTAGCCACCCGTAAAAGTACTTAAAGGTACACCCAAGGAGAACCAGCCACCCGGAAAAGACCATATAATATAGATTGCCCAAGGAGGACTAATCACCTGAAAAAGTACACAAAGGCACGCCCAAGGAGAACCTACCACCCGGAAAAGACTATAATAATTTATAAATCGCCCAAGAAGGACTAATTACTCGAAAAAGTACACAAAGGCACACCCAAGGAAAACTAACCATTCGGAAAAGACCGTAATAATATATAGATCGCCCAAGGAGGACTAGTTACCCGAAAAAGTACACAAAGGTACGACCAAGGAGAACTAACCACCCGGAAAAGACCATGATATATAGATCGCCCAAGGAGATCTAGCCACTCGGAAAAGTACTCAAGGTACGCCCAAGGATAACTAGTCACTTGAAAAAGACTACATGCCATGAAAATGCATGATTAGCCCAACCATTATTATTCTAATTTCAAACAATCAGTTTAGGAGAGCTCAAAGGTCACTATGGGGGGTTTGTCACCCAGCATAAGCCGACAACTCAGGCATAGTGTCTCATTCCACCATCCTTGGCTCATGAGACTAACAAATAGGATGTTTAAAGGTAACCTACTCAACTAGTGACCAATTATAGTTCTATAAGTGGAGCTTATCATCGCAAGGTTATATGAAGATGGTTCCTGAAAGCCACATGGGGCAAATATTAAATCAAGCCGCATATGGCAAACAAATCCATCTCAAGGATGTGATAAAAGGAAATATCCCAAAAGCCACTTAGGCTTCAAATGATCCAAAAGATGGCAAGTCCACCAGATAATTCCATTTAATCTATTATGCAAATAATCACTAATTCGAGGACCTTTAAATACACCATAAAGATATCAAAAGTGGTAAAACAAGTCACGTGCGATATCAAAAGTACTTGTATATATAAAGTGTTCGATTCAAACCAGGATAGGAATATTTGATATCGTACTTGAATTCTAAATCTAGCCATCAATCATCTATGAAGAATTATACGAATAGAACTAACATTTATCATCATCTTCTATTAATATTAAATTAAGCAATCAGTGAAATAAATGAACTAAGATAACCATCATGATATAGGAAAAGCTTGAAGGGTGATCCTCACCTTAAATTATGTGATTGCAACAAGAATGCTCCAATGTACAAATTCAACTTGGATGGTTTAGATCTAAGTTCTGCACACCATCTACAGTTAAGATCTAATCTCGATATTTGACCTCCAACTTACATTTTAAGGTTAGTCATTTTAGGAATTCTAAAGTCTAAGTTGTGCAACGAATGAACTTGAGTAGTAAGGGTTATAATTGATGATGATAGTAACACTACTTAGTACAACTATCTAATACAAATTTATAACCTCGATTATAATCTTTGACAATAGTGATAGGATGATATTAATCGCAAATTTTAAATGATTTTAATAATGAAAGTAATTAACGATAAGGATCTGATTTGTGAAGAGAGTGAAAACAGCTCACCCACGTTGACTCGGTCGAGCCAACTCGACTCATCATCACCTTTTCTTCCTAGTTTCTCTTTTCTTCTCTTCTTCTTTTGTTGAGAATTTCCAGCAGGGTCTGGACTTGACCAGTCAATGGATCAGAGACCTGACTCAGTGTTGAACCGAGTCAACTCAGTAACTCGCCCAACCTCTCCTCTTCTTTTTTCTTTCCTTCTTGTTCTCCTCTCTCTCTCCTTTTCCTCTTCTCTTTTCTCTCCTGTAACGAGGCCGAGAACCACTCAACTCAAAATCTGCCCCAAGTTCAACCAGGGCTGACTCGGTTCGACTCGACCGTACACAATGAGTCTGCAGCCCGACTCGACAGCCTTCCTTCCTTCCTCTCCTCATCTTCTTCTTCCTTCTCAGACAGTGCTTTATCCCTCTTTCTTCTTCTATCTTCTTCTTGTTGGACCAGACGGCGTCTGGACTCGACCAGACTGCACCCAACTCGATCAGCAACTCTCCTTGGCCCGGCTTGGTGCGACAGTAGCAGCGGCCACACCCTCTTCTTTCTCTCTCACTCTATCTTCTCTCCTTCTTCTCTGCTTCTTCTTCTCCTTTTCTACTTTCTCTTCTTCTTCTCCTACTTCTCTGCTGCAGGCGATCGACAACTGAACCAGACGAACTCGAAGCTGATTTTGCAACGACTCGAACCGAGTTGACTCCATTGGGTGCGGCAATGGCAGCGGTGCCTATTCTCTCTCTCTCTCTATCTCTTTCCATTTTCGGAAAGGAAGCCCTAAAAGGGCGCCTTTTATAAGGCTCTATTAACCTTGTTCTAGAGAGTTCGGAGTAACTAATCAAAGGATTAGTTACGCCCAACAGCGAACTCGGTGATTCAATCCTGTCTATTGATCAGATATGGGAGATCTGATTGAATGACTGTGATCGGACTAGGTGGATAGACTGCTAGCCTCCCGGCCCATTGCATGATCGTTTTGGATCCAAGAATGGGGTCCATAATCAAATGGTGCGTTTGGTGGCCAAACAGTAAAGATGACTCCACCGTCAATGGCAATTTCTCAATAGGCGGGTGATCTTATGATCTGATGCATTTAGAAGGTTTATATGGGTTATAAAGACTTTGTGGGGCCCACCATTCATCAAACCATCCTCCGTGTTTGATGGGCTCCGAGTTTTTCAGCCGTGGGCATTGACTCGTGTAACAACGAGTTTCTCCCGAGAACTTTAATCCGATCAAGTTGGTCTCACTTGGTTGCCTTAACATCAACCACTAGGATGCCTCACACGGACTCTAGAAGAAAACGAGCTGCTGAGATTCTTTTTAGGGCAATTGGGTTTAACAGAAAGCGCCTCTAGCTGCGCATCTTCTGTGAGAAAACCCTAAGCCTTTGAAGGGTTGAGATGCTTTACATCCAATGATCTCGAAGGCAAGAGAGTAGCGCTCCGGAGCTGTTAGCAAGGAAACGAATATTTCCACTTCTAGAATGACGCTCTCACACAACTCTACTTGCGCTTGTGTTTGTGTGCTCATGAATGAACATGGATGGATGGAATCACTTGGGGTTCATTCGAAATTTGCATCTGGGCGTGATGAATGGTCTAGATCTACTCAATGCTCATGGTTCTGGGACCTATCTCAAGCAAATCATGACCGTCCGTTTGAAACAGATCTGGGCGAGAAGAAGGAGATAAAACTCTCCTTTTTCGGGTCTTACTCGGGTCAACATTTATTTGACCAGCCGGCTGGTTCAGTGTGCTACAAGTGCACGTGCACACCGGTACACACGCAACTAGGTGGGGTCCACTGTAATGCTTGTGATGAATCCATTCCATCCATTCGACGTAACATGTTCAATAGGGGTCTCTGACTCAATATCAGGTAGATCCAAAGTTTGGGTGGGCCATATTAATCAAAACTTATGGTTTTGAGGTGTCGATCCTGTCGATTCGATGATTAGATCATTCTGAATTTGAAGTTCAATAGTAAAAAGGTTCTAAGGCCCACTTAGATGGAAGTTAATGGTTTGATTAACGATCAAGTAAACTTATATGCATTTATGATATGAAATATTATTATACTATTTTTAATAACATTATTATTATTATTAAGTTTATTATTTTTATATTTTTAATCACTAAATGTTTATGTTTGGTTGTTCTTCCTCTAGAAGATGTTTTATTTTCTTTTCCATTTACATTATTTATTTATTTATTATTTTTCTTAAACTATTTATGTGGGTCTTAATGTACGGTTATTGATTTATCTGTTAAAATTGTTAAAATCCTAAAATAGTTTTACCCGCTGATATAATGGTCTCTCATCAGAGTTAACGAATGAAATGGGCGGATTGTCACTTATCCAACGATAGTGTATAACATAGGTTAGGTGTGTATTTATACTAAGTTAGGTTACCAGGTAACACCCGAGTATCGAAAACTACGGGGTGTTACAATCTATCCCCCTTGCGAAAAATTTTCCCTCGAAATTCAACATTTCTACCATGAATGGGAACGAGTGCAATCTATTTTGAAGTGATTCTAAGCATTCATCATTTGCCTATCATGGTTGTTTGTGTGTGCGAATGTATGCGACTGACTACCAGAACTAGGGTCATTACACTAGCCCATATAGGGTATAGTACCTTGAAGTTTATGGCTAAGAATGGTTTAATCTCATACACAGATAATGAAACTGATAAATGTGAAGTGTGCATACGATCCAAAATAATGAAAAAACTTTTTCCAAGTGTTGAAAGATCGTCTCAGGTATTGGATCTTGTGCACAGTGATATTTGTGAGTTAAACGCTATTCTTACTCGTGGAGGTAAAATGTATTTCATAACCTTTATTAATGATTGCTCTAAATATGTGTATGTGTACCTATTAAAGAATAAAGATGAAGCATTAAACATGTTTAAAATATATAAAGTAGAAGTAAAGAATCAATTAAATAAGAAGATAAAAATTCTCCATAGCGATAGAGGAGGAAAATACTTTTCCAATGAATTCGATAACTTCTGTGAAAAGTATGGACTAATACATCAATGTACTACGCCATACACACCTCAACAAAATGGAATAGCTGAAAGAAAGAATAGAACATTAGTAGAGATGGTCAACTCAATGCTAATAAGAGCAAAGTTACCACTAAGTCTATGGGGTAAAGCACTGCTTGCAACGTGTCATATACTAAACAGAATTTCGTCTAAAAAATATAAAATATCTCCATATGAAACATGGAAATGAAGAAAACCTAACCTAGGATATCTAAAAGTGTGGGAGTCTTGCATACTGCAGAACTCCTGATCTAAAAAGAACTAAGTTAGGACCCATAACTATTAAGTGTGCCTTCATAGGGTATGTACGAAATAGTAAAGGTTATAGACTTCTAGATGTAGAGTCTAATACAATAATGGAATCAAGAGACATTAGGTTTTCTGAGAACTCACTATCCTTGGAGTCAAAGGATAATAAAGTCCAAACTCCTAATATAGAACCAGATAGCACAGCTCCACAGATAGTAGAAGCTCCTATTGAACCTCGTAGGAGTTAAAGGACAAGAATAGAGAAGAGTCTAGGAGATGACTACATAGACTCACAACGCGTCATTTTTCATCTTGTAGAAAAAATAGAGAAAATATTATAAGAAAAATACTTATAGTAATAATTATAGAAGATGATCCTAAAATATGTAAAGATGTTGTATCCTCTAGAGACTCAGCTTTCTGAAAAGAAGTTATAAACGATGAAATGAAATCTATAATGTTAAATCAAACATGAGAACTAGTTAACTTACCTCCAGGTTCTATATGCATAGTTTACAAGTGGGTATTTAGAAAGAAATATCACACTGATGGGACTATCCAAACCTTTAAAGCTCGACTAGTAGCTAAGAGTTTTATATAAAAAGAAAGGATAGATTACTTTGACACATACTCTCCTGTAGCTAGGATAACATCTATTAGGATATTATTTGCACTAGCTTCCATACATCATCTTCACATCCACCAAATGGATGTAAAGATCATATTTCTGAATGGTGACCTCAATGAGGATGTATACATGAAACATACTGAAGGATTCTTTCTACCACGAAATGAAAATAAAGTATGTAGATTAATCAAATCTTTGTATGGATTAAAACAAGCACCAAAATAATGGCACGAGAAGTTTGATTCCAAAATACTATCTCATGGTTTTATGCATAATGTAGCTGATAAATGCATATATTCTAAAGTAGATGGTAACTGCATGATTATTATTTGTCTGTATGTTGATGACATGGTAATAATAAGTAATAAAATGAAAGGTGTGGCTGAAACGAAGAGGTTTTTATCTTCCGTATTCAAAATGAAGGATCTTGGACAAGTTGATACCATCCCAGGTATTAAAGTTAAAAAATATTGTGGAGGTTATGCTTTATGTCAATCTCATTATATTGAGAAGATACTAAATAAGTTTAACCATCTAAATATAAAAGAAGTAAAAACCTCATTTGATCCAAGTATCAAGCTAAAAGAGAATAATAGAAGAGCGGTTGCACAATTAGAATATGCGAGTGTTATAGGGAGTCTTATGTATGCTATGTAATGCACTACACTTGATATCGCATACGCTGTGAATAAACTTAGTAGGTTTACTAGTAACCCCAGTACTGAATACTGGAATGCAATCAGTAGAGTCCTTGGTTACTTAAAAGCAACCAAAGACTTAGGACTATTTTATTTAGAGTTTCCTGCCGTATTGGAAGGATATACCGATGCGAGCTAGATATCGAGTGCAGGGGACAACAAGTCTACTATAGGATGGGTATTCACCTTATGAGGTGCAACTGTATCTTGGGGATCCAAGAAACAAACCTACATAATGCACTCGACTGTGGAGTCTAAATTTATAGCCCTGGCTGCAACAGACAAAGAGACTAAGTGGCTAAGGGATTTATTATTAGAAATTCCTTTTTGTGTAAAGCCTATATCGACTATGTTACTATATTGTAATAGTGAAGCCACATTAGCTAGAGCCTATAACGGCACATATAATGATGAGCCTAGATATATCAGTCTTCGACATGATTATGTTAGACAATTGATTCGAAATGGAATCATTGTTATTTCTTATGTGAAATTAAGCAATAACCTGACGGACCCTTTCATTAAACCTCTACCAAGAGAGGTAGTAAATGCTACATCTAGAGGGATGAGGTTGAAACTCATCAACCAAAGTTCCACCGGTAATGGTAACCCAACCTAAAGTCAGAAAATTTATAATTTCGGGTTTAATGGGTAAGAACAAGTCACTGATATGTGAAAAGTTTCAGCACTAAATAATAAAACTCCATCCATAATAAATAAGTGCTGAGCGTTACAAAAGAGGGTTGAGTCTTAGAACTCTTAATGAAATCTAGTCTACAGGACAAGTGTCTTAAAGTAACGAAGACACTGAAAGGATTTCACTTATATGAATGTATAGATGGTGTCGTCTCTCATGAGAGTTAAGAGTTTTCTCTCGAGATCGTTCACGAAATAGGATAAGTACATGACCATTAATTGTGATGAGCAAGATTGTGGGAACTCTAATTAATACATACCGAATATGTGTGTGGTTTCTCTGACTCTGTTATCTAGGAATAACTGGTTCAACGTTGCGGCTACCAGTCATTTCGATAGAGTTTTGAGATACTTACACTAAGGGAAAATTAAAATCGAAAGATATCTTTCTTTATGCATATAAGCTGATTATTCTGACAGAAATGTTTAATCGAGAAAAATATATTTTTAAAAAATCAGTAGGGGATTGTTATAAAATATATTTAAAATAAAATATAATATAATATATTAAAAGTTTTGTAAAAAGCTTTTTTGGGGGTTTTGAGAATAGTCTCACATGGGAATGGGAAGAGAAGATTTCTTGGTTTAAATAAAAATAGTGGAGTAATATAATATTTTCTTACCTAGTCCAAGGACTATGGAGCTTGCGTGTTTCAACATATAATATTTTCTTCCTATCGCAGAGGGTTGCTCCTTCGCGACCTTATGCCAACCGGAGCGAGACGTGTGCGAGTAGCAATGCAACTACGTTGCTAAGAAGAGTGGCTGGTTGGAAGTGAGACTAGAGGACTGAGAGAGAAATCCCTCAGTATATATAAAGGGCCTGAATATGGCTGTTGCAGCAGATGTGTAACAGCTATGTAATTAAGTGCAGAACCATGTTGTAATTGATGCACGGTTAGTCCAATAGCTAGAAAACGGCTAGTTTTGTCTCACAACAGTCAGCATGTAGCAGTTGTTATGACTCATGCACAATAGCTAGTCAGAAAACGGCCATAAACGGCTAATTTCTTGACAACTAGAAAATGGTTTAATGGGATTTATGTCCCTGGACCATAACCCCCCAGCCACCAATGCCTATATAAGAGAGCCTGGATGGGTTTCCAAACCATCTCTCAACCTACTCCAGCAGACCCATACAAACTGAGCTATAGCCACTCCTCTCCTATACTCTAGTGACTTCAGTAAGATAGCAAGGTTGAACAATTGCCGGAAGATTAGACTAGCAGTGTGGTCTAGAATGTTTCAACTGAACCATTAGCTAAAGAACATACTAATGCAGTGGTTTAAATCACAAATCTTCTTCTCCCTTTACTTTCTAGGATTTTTTCTTTTCTGTATTTCTGCCAGACCGTGCAACAGAGTTCCAGTAGTGGGCCTTACTGAATGCAGACCCATATCAGGCTCATCGTATCCTAGAAGCTGTTTACCTGTAACCTTTCAACATACTCAATTCACTTGAGTAGGGGCAAATAACGCTTTAAGGACAGCGTCCCAGACATGCTTTAGCTTGTCCTTATTTTAGATCATTTGGATTTCCGGTTATCATATTTTACAGAAAAATCTATCCTGTAAATTTTTTGTATCAAATTGGACCAGTTTCTTTCTAACCGTCAATTTGTAGCCTCTAGTTGGATGGTTAGGATTATCTGATCAGCATCATTTGGAATATCACGATTGATCTCTAGGGTACGTCAAATGAACGGTACAAATCTCATCCGTCTATATGCAATCGCATGTCCCACAGTGACATACGTGTAGGATCAGGGCATGCATTTTTGTCCGCTGATGACATTGTGAAGATCTTCTAGTCTTAAAATAATAATAAAAAAAAAAAATCTTCTAGTCTGAAAATCAGGCCTTTTCACGGTTGGGGTAGTTACGCAACAAATGGATGGCTGGAAAAAATGCTTTAGCTATAAGTTTGTTTTGTACACCGTGGCCCACTTTGAGCTAGAAGATCTAATCAGTGAGGCCCCCCTTATGGAAAGCTCAGATCTGAGCACCTGTGCCATATTCAAAGCTAATCAGTGGGGCACATCTTGTCCACATCTTTCATGCCAAGATGCCATTTCTGTGGGGAATCCAAACCATGCAAACTTATAGGCCCCACCGTAGATACACCGAGCACGAAAATCAGGCCAAACCTTTTACTAGGTGGGTCGCACTGTTGGAATGAGTAGATAACGGACGGTCTAACTCAACATCCAGGCATGGCCAATTTAACGATTGGACCCGCATGATTTTCGAAGCTAGATGATCTTCATCATGGGACCTAACATTGGCGATTTTCTACACAAGTGGCATGTTGATAGGAAAGGTTTCGCTGCACCACAAGTAAGCTTACTTCCAGCTGCACCTTCACTTCTCATATGATATAAAAATGACGAAGGTTATTGTTTCCAATTATTTTTAGGATTAAATAAATAATTATTAACTTTTAGGGCTATAAGCCAAATAACTGCTCTGGTTTGCACCAACTTGATAAATAACCACAATTTTTAGCCATTGATAAATAACAAAACATAATTAATTATTCATTTACAGGGATATAAGCAACAATAACTTCAATGGTTTGCTCCCACCTGAGATAGGGACTTTGCCAAGTCTGGAGTACTTGTAAGTTCTGTTATTTATTTATTTATTTATTCTTCTTTGGAAGTGACATGGATATGTTTGGAATTTTTAATTTTCCAACCAACTTCATAGTTATTAATAGGCATCATTTTTTATTTTCTTCCTTTTCTTTTTGAAAAGGTTTAAGTCCCACCTGTTAGACAATAAGCTATTGTCTACCCAATGAATTATTTCCATCTCATCATGTCCTTATAACATCCAACCTTACTAAGAGGTTGGCTGGAGGATAGCCTTGTACACGAATCATTCCCAGTGATTCATTAGGTGGGCTAGACCAAAAATAATTTTTAGCATTGGTAATAACAAAATCTAATTAGTTATTTATTTTCAAAAATATTAAAGCTACAATATGTCCAGAGGTTACCAACAACAGTTAGTTTTGGTCTTTTTTTTTTTTTTTTGTTAGTTCTATTTAATTATTTTTCTTTAGAAATGCCATGCGAAGTTTTTGGAATTTTGAATTTGCCAACCAACTTAGTAGTGGTTATTATACAGTAATTTATTTTTTTCCTTTTCTTTTCAAGTAGGTTTCAAGTTCACCTAGTTGGACCATAAGTTACTATCATGTCCTAATGACATCTAATCCTCCTAATAGGTGAGGATTGCCTTGCATGAAAATCATTATCATCCACTCACTAGGTGGGCCAGACTGTAACAATAAATTTTAGCAATTGATAAATAACAAAATATAATCAATTAATTTTTTTTTCCGGAATATACAGAGAACTGGCTTCAATGGTTTGCTCCCACCTGAGCTGGGGAATCTGTCAAGTCTGCAACAACTGTAAATATGTTTTTTTTTTTTAATTATTTAATTCTATTTAATTATTCTTCTTCAGAAATACTGTAATTATGTTTTTTTATTATTATTTAATTCTATTTAATTATTCTTCTTCAGAAATGCCGATGATATGTTTAGAAGTTTGAACTTTCCAACCAACTTAGTTTAGTTGTAACTAATATGCGGCATTTTTATTTTATTTTATTTTTTCCTTTTTGAAAAGTTTTTGAGTCCAATACTACAAAGTACTGAAGTACTGTCCACCTACTGAATTAAATTCCAACCTATCATGTCGGTGTGACATCCAACCATTCCAATAGGTTGGCTGCACCACAAGGATAGCCTTATACTAAAATCATTTCCATCTACTCATTAGGTGTGCCAGATCATAACAACAATTTTTAGCCACTGATAAACGACAACAAATAATTATTTATTTATTTTCAGGGATATAAGCTCCAATGGCTTCAACGGTTTGCTCCCACCTGAGCTGGGGAATTTGTCAAGTCTGCAAGTACTGTAAGTTTTGTCTTTGTTTTTCTAATTGTATATTATTATTATTTTTCAGAAATGTCATATGATGTGTTTGGAATTTCAAAATTTTCACCCAACTTGATAGTAATTATTATGTGATAATCTTATTTTCTTCTTTTTCATTTTAAGTTTCTAGTCCAACCAGTTGGACCATTAGTTATTATCTGGCCAATGACTTATTTCCAACCTATTATATTCATACAACATCTGACCCTTCCAATAGGTTGGCTTTATCACGAGGATAGCCTTGTACAAAAACCAGTCCCATCTACTCATTAGATGGGCTAGACCATAACAACAAGATATAACTAATTAATTTCTTTCAGGGATATAACGAGGGCTAGGGGTTTGCTCCCACCTGAGGTGGGGAATCTGTCAAGTCTGCAACAATTGTAATTCTGCTTTTTTTTATTTAATTCTATTTAATTATTCTTCTTCAGAAACACTGATGATATGTTTGGAATTTAAAATTTTGCAACTTAGTAGTAACTAATATGTGGCATTTTTATTTTCTTCTTTTCCTTTTTAAGAAGTTTTCGAGTCCATCAATTGGACAATAAGTCACTATCCACCTAGTGAATTAGTTCCATCCTATCATGTCAATGTGACATCCAACCATTCCAATAGGTTGGTTACACCATGAGGATATACAGTGACGCAGGGATGAGCGTGAGGAGGTTATCCTCAAGGATAAGTACTCAAAATCCATGAAGCTTCTCTAGACTCCTCATGGATACTTCTCAAATCCATAGGGGGAAAATAAAAAATAGAAATAAATTCTAAAAGTTTGAAATTTCATTAATAGATAATAAAAATGAATTTACAGCTCTTTAAATAGTGATACCAAACCTTGAAAGAAGTTTCAGCATCAAACTCCAACTCAAATTCCTAAATTTCGTAACTTGCTATAAATAGTAAATTTACTATTTATAGCAAGTGTTCAATTTGACTTGACCACATTATTCTCATAATTTTTCTAGGCACTTTCCATGTTGGACACAACTGCTAAAGCTCACATTATAAAGAGTTATAATCAAACTAAAACTTACTATAAATAGTAAAAACATAAATAAAATGGATTTTCTACGATCGATTTAATGGAAGTACACAAATTTGGCGTGGACAAACTGGCTATTCTGGGTTGGTTAGCTAAAGTAGATTCTCCTAATCATATATGGTACATCGAGTAACTCATTCCAGTTTACGAGATATGCTTATTTTAAGGTTGTGATGGTCTTGATGACTTCTGCCTTCGATCGGGCTTTCTCTGGTCCATCTTGGACATGAAAGTGTCCACGACTCACTCTATATCAGTCACCTCCACTTCAAAAGAACTCGTCCTCGAGTTCTTATCCTACTTCAGTGCATGATACTCGGTCAGGTGCGCACCGTAACGATACCCGGATCAAAAGTTATGGCTAATTTATGGTTCGCCTTCTTTTAGTCCAACTGTGCTAAGAATGTATCGGTGTCATATCTTACATCAGACCCCTCCACTTGTAAAAAACTCGTCCTTGAGTTACTTAAGAGACTTTGATCATGACACTCAAATAATTTTTGACATCGATGTTTATCAGCCTTTTCCTTGTATCAAGCATTAGGCTTTTGAGTTGTACATACTCATGCTCTTCTTAACTTAACTAGTACTGATCAATTCCTTCACTTGTGCCTACAAGATCTCGCATTCTTTCTGATAATGTGGGCAATTAGGTAGACTTGCTCTTGAGATAAGATCAATGTGGTTTTGTATACCTTGTATGGGAGTCAATTTATTAGGGAGTTCATTGAGCATAATAGCCTTGATCTTCTTCAACACTGGTTTCAAATCCTCTGGAATGATCACAGGCTCCATATATTTTTCCTTTTAACTAATGCATCTACATCTCCTGTTTCCTCAGATCGTTTAACAAAATCCTGTTTGGTTATAACAGACTATCCCTCCACTTTAAAAGTGTTGGGTTGGTTCTTCGTCCCCATAGGGGCGAGGATAATCTTTTTATCATTTTAATATATATAAATACGTTATACCAGCCTCTATGCGTAGCATCAATATTATATTGTCATGGTCGACCAAGTAATATGTGACAAGCTTTTATGTCGACGATGTCACACATTACTTCATTCTTATAATATTTACAAATGGAAAAGGATATACGACATCATTCGGTTACCTCTATTTTGTTGACCTCCTTAATCCATCCAATCGTTTACAAAGATGGGCACCTTTCTGTTTTCAGTTGTATCTTTTCCATCATTATTTTTGACACAAGATTCTCATTGCTCCCGACATCGATGATCACATTAAATTTTTTTTTGCGTACAGTGTACCTCGTTTGAAAGATGTTGTGCTGCTGTAAATATATTTCTACCTTTGACATGTACAACGGGTTCATCATGATCAAAGTGATGACATGCGATTCACCATTGGATGGTGCTTTGTGAAAATCGAGGTTTGTCGTACCGCGACCAGGGGTGGTTGAGCATTGCCTCGTGCTTGGGGCAGAATTAGCACATCCGCAATACGGTCGAGGGTTGCATCAACCCTTGCATAGTCAACTGACTCTCTCAGCAGAAAGCTTCCGTTCTTTCTGAAAGATAACGAATCCCATGATCACTGTCTATAGGATTTTGGTCTATACCTTCATTGTTTTCCATCGGCCCGAGGGTAGCTCTTGCTCTAATATCAATTGATGCAAGGATGAACATGATGAGGTCGGTCACCGTCTTCCTCAAGGATAACTACTCTGAATCCACGAAGCTTCTCTAGACTCCACACAGAGACTTCTCGAATCCAAGAGGGAAAATAAGAAAATAGAAATAAAATTTAAAAGTTTTAAATTTCATTGATATATAATAAAAACGAATTTACAACCCTTTAAGTAGTGATACAAAACGTTGAAAGAAGTTTCAACATCAGACTTCAACTCAAACTCTTAAAATTCATAACTTACTATAAATATTAAATTTACTATGTATAGTAAGTGTCATATTTGACTTGACCACATTATTCTCATAATTTTTCTAAGCACTTTTCATGTTGGACACAGCTCCTAAAGCTCAAAGGATAAAGAGTTATTTTCAAACTAAAACTTACTATAAATAGAAAAAACAGAAATAAAATGGATTTTCGACAGTCGATCTGATAAAATTTCAAAATTTCAACTTCGGTTGTTGGCTAAAGTAGCTTCTCATACCTCAAAATCATACATGGAACCTCATAAACGGGGAGGACATGGTTTTTTTTTTTTTTTTTTTTTTCAAATCTTCCAGAGGCTTGCGCCAAGGAGATCCTTTATCCCCAAGCCTCTTCATTCTTGCAGCAGAAGTGCTGAGCACAGGATTCTTGGACTTGGTGACCAGCGGTAGGTGTAAGTGTTGGGGGCCTTGCACAAAACCTTAGGATCTAGCCTCCTAAAACAAACCAAAATTATGGATAATAAAGTAATGAAATAAATAAAAACATAAACCACACACCACACAAGAGATTTTTACGTGGAAAACCCTCAAAGAGGTAAAAACCACGGGACCTCGTCCAGATCAACAATCCACTATGAAGTAGAACGCTACAACCTTCTTCACTCACGCAGGAGTGGATAAACAATAAGAGAAACAAAGAAAATGGAGAGATCTTACGGATTACGAGGACATAGAAGTGCTGAGATATAGATTGCACAATAGATAACCTCTACGAGCATAACCTCCCTTCTATAAGCTTCATCTCTCTCTTTCTCTCCCTCTCTCTCTCTCACCTTTGATAGCCCTAAACCCTTTAGCAAATCCCTTGCAAAGCTTTAGGAAATCCTCTTGTCATGCCTAGAAAGCCCTAGGTACCTCCTATTTAAAGTTTTAAGAAACTCCTTTCCGCATCCCAGTTGCGAAAGGACTTGCGACACGAAAGCCGCGCAAAATCGCGGAATGAATCTGCATAACCTCGACTGGTCGTACCGAGTCCACGACCGGTCGAGCGCCACCCACGACCGGTCGAGATCCTCCTTCGACTGGTCGAGCACCCTAGAGAAAAATAGTCCACAGTTGCTGGACTTTGAGTCGTGCCACGACTCGACTCCACGACTGGTCGTGCACCAGCCCTCGACCGGTCGAGCGAGGCTCACGACCGGTCGAGCACGGGACAAAAAATCTCATTAAATCTCTCCCTTTTTGTCCCAAGGGGGATTCACCTTCTTCAAGTTAGCCAGGTTTCTACAAACCTCAAGCTTACCCATGAACAAAGCCTTGGTCATCATGTCTGACCCATTATCGTCTGTGTGGACCTTCTCAAGCTGTAACACCTTCTGTTCTAAAGTATCCCTGATCCAGTGATACTGAATCTCTATGCGCTTCGACTTGGAATGCTGACTTGGATTCTTGCTCAAGTGTATAGCACTCTGACTATCGTAATAGATCATGTGCTGCTCCTGCTTCAGGTTAAGTTCCTGTAGGAACCTCTTCATCCAAAGCATCTCTTTACATGCCTCTATGACTGGAATGTACTCGGCCTCTGTCGTCAACATTGTTATGACCTTTTGTAGCTTGCTCTGCCAAGAAACAGCTCCCCCTACAAACGTGAACATGAGCCCTGATGTAGACTTCCTGGAGTCTATGTCACCTGTCATATCTGCATCTGTGTAGCCCTCTAACACGGGTTTACCGTCACCATAGCATAGGTTCAACCTGGATGAGCCTCTTAGATACCGTAGTATTCATTTCACCACTGCCCAATACTCTTTGCCAGGATTTGCAAGATACCGACTAACAACACCAACCGCATATGCTATTGTTCACTCCCCAAGTATAGGGTTGTGATGTACTAATAAACTCGGTGAGACTGAGGTCGAACCCCATGGGACTGATACCTGTACGTTATCTGAAACTAAGTAGCTAGAACTAGAACTAGACTAAGATGTAATCTAAATCGAATAGAATTGAAGGAATAATGGTGAAATATTAATTTAAAACTTAAGGAATTCAGGAAAAGGAAACTAGGGATACAAAGGATCCACTTGTAGAGATTAAGGAGATCTTATGCTTGCTTCAAGAACTCAACTAGACGTAGAGTCCCATCTTCATCTAGCTGAAGAGTGTAACCATGGAAATCAAGACTGAACTTCCTTTAATATAGTTTTCAAGAGGTGAAAGGTATATGAATTAGAATAGATTCCATCACCAAACCATGCCCAGGAGACAAAGTAAACAATAGAATTAAACTAATTATTAACAAATCAACAATGTATAAAGGTTAGAAAGGATACCGTCATCCGACCATGCCCAAGAGACGATGGTGAACAACAAGGCTTCCCGACATCATAAACATAAAAAGGAAAGGAACATGCTCAAAGCTATCACAGACCCATTGTAATTTTAGTCACAACAGACCATTAAAAACTAAAAACATTCCCTTAATTAAACTAAAATCAACATCGGTTCAGTTTAAACAAAAGGCACAAGAAAAAATCTCTCATCACGCTACAAGCTTCACCTCTTAGCCCTAGCAAAGAGGTTTAGCCACACATAGACATGAGTAGGCTAACCCCAAAAATCATAAAAAAGAAGAAAATGGTAATTAAGGAAATAGAAATCTCTAAACTCTCTTGTGCAGACGTCCAGGCTTGAATCTCCTAGCTACTGAATGAATTTTCTCTTTCTTCTCCTCTCTCTTTTATATTTGTCAGGAGGTCGGCTAGTTCATAGAGTCGGTGGAGAAGAGCTCTTCACGTAGCAGTCGTGAGTCGGTGCGTTGAATTTACATTGACATGCTTGGTGGGGCCCATGCTTGGTGTAACTTGACAAATCCAGTCCATTCATTAGATTGTGCACGAAAAAATGGTCGGATATGACCGTTTTTCCTCTGTTTTGGTGCAGCCCACCAGACTTTCTGTGCTACCATTCATTCTCTGTCAGATGGTTGAGATCATCCCAGCGGTTTTGCTCTCGGACTTTTGACACCTAGGCTTGGATGAGAGGGCCCTTGGGCTCCTAATGGACCATTCAGATCGGACCTTTGATGCGTGATGGTGGCCCACATGAGTTGACCGCAACTCCCTGTTGCGAAACAGAGTCGCCGCAAGTCGACTCTGTTAATTGCATTGTCCTGTTTATTGAAGCCAAGTGGAAAATCCACTCCGTCCATTGGTTTCAGGACGAAAAACAACCCGGGAAGGAGTATTTTTGGAGTAAAATCAGTGTGGCCCACGAGCTTGTCTACTTCGCCATCCATCTTACGTTAACGGCTAGGATTTTGTAAAAGCTTGCATGGTGTCAAAAAGACACCTAGGTAAGGGTAATACCTGCCATATGGACACTATGGACGGTTCAGATTATTCAATGGAGCGTAGATTGGGCCCCACTACTCAAAAACGGATGACAACATCCATCCACTGGACGTCTTACATAGGGAGAGACAGGTTAACCCGTCTTTGACCGGGCTGACCGTCTGGTGCAGAGCCAGTGCATGTACACTATGTACACGCACTGTATATATAGGGTCCACTGTGATGCTTGTGAGAAATCCATGTCGTCCATCCGTTTTGTCGCCTCATTTAAGGCGTTGAGTCCAAAATTAAAGCGTATCCAGAGATCTGGTGGGCCCCACTTAAGGATTTAACGGGCTGATCTGTCCGTTGGGCCACTTATACAGGGATCCGATGGCTCAAATTTAACATGTACAGTTCATTTATAGTCCTCAGGCCATGTATGAAGTTTTGAACCGAATGGATGGTGAAAACCCTGTGATCTTGTAGTTTGGACCAATTTCGGGCCACTTGAGCTTAAGTTTCTCGATTTTCTCGGATCTTTGGAGTGTAAATCCATCGATCTTGGTCTCCTGGAGTCCATCCCTTGCCTTGGTGAATTCTGAGCATTAAATCTGTGTTTTAAGTACCATGTTTCAGTCCAAGCTCGTAAATACACCTTGCATCACAAACACGATTAAATTGAGTCGTTAAATAGTACCATGTTCATAAATCCAAGCAATAACTAGGGTCTAGTATGCAATATTTGACCCTCAACAGCTATATCTAGGCGTGTACACACCATAGCATACATCAAACTTTCTACAGCTGACACGTAGGGTATCTCCTGCATCTCATCCACCTATGCCTTCATCTTGGGACACTGTCTGTCGCTCGATCTGAAGTGACCATCCAGTGGAGTACTGACCAACTTCGCTGCATTCATATTGAACCGCTTTAGGACTTTCTCGATATACCGCTCTTGTGACAACCAAAGCTTCCTGCTACTTCTGTCACGAGTTATCTTCATTCCTAGGATCTGTCTAGCCGGGCCCTAGTCTTTCATCGCAAAAGACTTGTCCAACTCCTATTTCAGCTTGTCAATCTTCTTGATGACTTTTTCCATGATGAGTACGTCATCAACGTATAACAGAAAAACTAAGAAATCATCATCTGAGAACTTGCGCATGAACACACAGTGGTCCGACTCCGTTCTGTCATATCCATGCTTCAACATAAACGAGTCGAACTTCTTGTACCATTGTCGTGGAGCTTGTTTCAGCCCATACAAGCTCTTCCTCACCCTATACACCATATGCTCTTTGCCCTTGACTTCGAACCCCTCTGGTTGGTGCATGTAGATCTCTTCTTCTACGTCACCATGGAGAAATGCAGTTTTAACATCTAACTGCTCTATCTCTAGATCCATGCTAGCCGCCAACCCAAGCAACACCCGTATGGATGTCATCTTCACCACAGGTGAAAATATCTCATCAAAGTCTATGCCTTTCCTCTAACCAAACCCTTTCATCACAAGTTTGGCCTTAAACCTCGTCTGTGAATTCTTCTGCTCAACCTTCTTTCTGAACACCCACTTGTTGCTTAGAGCTTTCTTGCCTTTAGGCAGTTTCACCATATCATAGGTGTGGTTCTTATGTAAGGATTCCATCTCCTCTTGCATAGCTTTCAACCACTCTTACTTATACTCACCGGCTAGGGCCTCAGAATAATCTTCTGGCTCTCCCCCATCAGTCATCATAATTTACTCATGTGGCAAGTACCTCTTGGACGACTGTCTATCCCTAGATGACCTCCTTACCTGTGGCTCAACAGTTAGATCAAGTGGGGGCTGCTCCCCTGGTCCATCTTCTGAAGGAACTCCCTCGTCCTCTACACCTTGTTGTACTCCCCCGTTATCAGGCACCACGGGAGGAGTAATCGGATCCATGTATTCTAGCTCACCTGAACTAGGCTGGTTCTTCTATGGCTTACCAATGTCTTCTATACACTGATCTTCAAAGAAAACCACATCTCTTCTCCGACGAGCTTCTTCTCGGTCGGATCCCACAATTTGTAACTAAATTTTTCATCAACGTACCCTAAGAACACACACTGTCTGATCTTCATATCGAGCTTAGACCTCTCGTCCTTTGGTATATGAATGGATGTCTTACATCCAAATATCTTGAGATGACTGTACGATGGATCCTGTCCAATCCACACCTTCTCAGGTACTTCTCCATTCTACGCGGCTGATGGAGACTTGTTTATCAAATACACCGCCGTGTGCATTGCTTCTCCCCAGAACGTCTTGGGCAATTTTGCATGAGATAACATGCATCTGATTCTCTCAACAATGGTGCAATTCATTCGCTCAGTTACACTATTATGCTGAGGGGTCTTGGGAACCGTCTGTTCATGTCGTATACCCAGGGACTTACAATACTCATAGAAGTCGCCAATGTATTCACCACCATTGTCAATGCAGATGCACTTCAATGATCTACCTATCTCCCTCTCGACCATAGCATGAAACAATTTAAACACACCAAAGGCCTCGTCCTTGGATTTCAAAGCATAAACCCAAACCCTCCTAGATGCATCATATATAAAAGTAAGAAAATACAATGCCCCACCTAAGGTTTTTGTCCTCATAGGATCACAGACATCAGAATAAATCAAATCTAATGCATGTATTTTATTAACATGAGAAGCAGATTTAATAAATGAAACTCTATGTTGTTTCCCTTATAAACAATCAAGACAGGTTTTGAGAGGCATACCTGTCACGTCTGGAAGGAACCACTTCCTCGCTAGTAGTTGAAGCCATTTTTCACTCATGTGGCCTAGATGCCTGTGCCACATGTCAATAGCTGAATCTTCCGCTGCGTTCATCCCACCCTTGCACATACTGACACTTGCCTTGTAAAGGGTGCAACACTTCTTTCCTCTGGCCACGATTAACGAACCCTTGATGAGCTTCCAGCGCCCACCAGCAAACTGGCTTTCATAGCCATCATCATCCAACCTTCCCGTCGACATCAAGTTGAGGCGAAGGTCTAGGATATGTCTTACATCCTTGAGAACAAATGTGCAGCCCACATCGGTCTTCACACAAATATCACCGACCCCTATGATCTTCGATACACCATAATTTCCCATCTTCACGGTCCCATAGTCACCTAACTTGTAGCTTGTGAAGAAGTCCCGTCGTGGTGTCGCATGGAATGAGATTCCCGAATATATCACCCAGTCGGTGTCCTGGCTCGTAGCCGTGAGACATATATCTTGATCTGCTGAAAGAATAATTACAACTTGGCCATCTGAAGCGATCGCAGTGGAATTTGATTCATCTTCCTTCTCATTTCCTTTTCCTTTCTTGTCGTTCTTCTTTCCTCTCCCCCGTTCCTCTGTCACAAGGGCCTTTTGCTGAGTAGACCCCTGAGATTTTCTCATTGTCTCTTCATTGAAGAGACAGCCAGTTACCTGTTCCATGGATATCTTTCCATCTGGCGTAGAGTTACTTAGAGACACCACCAATGTCTCCCAACTGTCAGGCAATGAACTAAGTAATAGCAAAGCCTGCAATTCATTATCCAGGACCATCTTCATAGAGGAGAGTTGGTTCACTATATTGCTGACCTCATTCATGAGCTCGGCACAGAACCACCATCCTTGAACATGAGATTCACAAGTCTCCTTATCAGAAAAATTTTATTACCGACTGTCTTCCTCTCATACAGCCCTTATAATTTCAGCCATAGGCTAGCGGCTGAGGTTTCCATAGACACATGGTGGAACACAGAATCATCCAACAATTGTCTAATAAACTCCACCGCCTTCTGGTCCATCTTCTTCCAACATCATCAGACATATCCTTGGATTTTGCTGATATGCCTAAGATTGGAGAATATAGGTCCTTACAATAAAGCAAGTCCTCTATCTTAGCCTTCTATATAGTCTAGTTAGAACCGTTGAGGCTGATCATCTTTGATGAGCCACTTTCCATAATTTAAAACCGATCTTACCCATTCAATGAACTTAGCTTTGATACCACTTTGTTGGGGGCCTTGCATAAAACCTTAGGATCTAACCTCCTGAAACAAACCAGAATTATGGATAATAAAGCAATGAAATAAATCAAAGCATAAACCACACACCACACAAGAGATTTTTACGTGGAAAACCCTCAAAGAAGTAAAAACCACAGGACCTCGTCCAGATCAAGAATCCACTATGAAGTAGAATGTTATAACCTTCTTCACTCACGTAGGAGTGGATAAACAATAAGAGAAATAAAGAAAACTGAGAGATCTTACCGATTACGAGGACATAGAAGTGCTGAGATATAGATTACATAATAGATAACCTCCACGAGCATAGCCTCCCTTCTATAAGCTTCCTCTCTCTCTCTCTCTCTCTCTCTCTCTCTCTCACCTTTGATAGCCCTAAACCCTTTAGCAAATCCTTTGTAAAACTTTAGAAAATCCCCTTGTCATGCCTAGAAAGTCCTAGGTACTTCCTTTTAAAGTTTTAGGAAACTCCTTTCCGCATCCTAGTTGTGAAAGGACTTGCTACATGAAATCCGCGCAAAATCGCAGAACGAATCTGCGTAACCTCGACTGGTCGTACCGAGTCCATGGCCGGTCGAACGCCACCCACGACCGGTCGAGATCCTCCTTCGACTGGTCGAGCACCCCGGAGAAAAATAGTCCACAGTCACTAGACTTTGAGTCGTGCCACGACTTAACTCCACGATTGGTCGTGCACCAGCCCTCGACCGCTCGAGCAAGGTTCACGGCCGGTCGAGCACGGGACAAAAAATTGCATCAGTAAGCTCTTCAAGCTCAAGCAGGGTTGCAAGCAAGTCTCCCACCTCCTGTACGCTAACAACATAGTTCTCTTCCTTAATGGAGGTCACGCCTCCCTTAAAGCTGCTGCTGATTTCCTTTCCATCTACTAAGAAGCACCAGGTCAGAAGATTAATCAAAGGAAAAGTTGTTTCCATTTCTCCTCCAAACTCCCATCTGGAAGGGTGCGTGATATCGAGAGGATACATGGGATTCCCAGAGCAGCAACTGCGTTTAATTATCTGGGAGTTCCATTGATTAAAGGCAGGGTCAAGAGTGTTGTGTATCAACCTATGATCGACAAGATCGAGGCTAAAATTCAAGGATGGAAGGCCAAACATCTATCGCAGGAAGGTAGAGGTACTCTGATCAGTCATGTTCTTTGTGGTATCCCTGTTGATGCTATGACTGCTGCCATAATTCCAACCCAAATTCTGGCTAAAATGGAAGCAAGCTTTGCCAATTTTTTTTGGGGTTGGCATAAAGGTAAGAGAAAACTTCACTGGCTGAATTCGAACAAAATCTCTATGCCGAACTAGGAAGGAGGCCTTGGTATCAAGAAATTGAAGGATGTCATGAGAGCTCTTCGACTTAAGAGAGCTCTTCGACTTAAGATGGCCTGGACTGTAGAGTTCGGTATCGGTTGCAATATTTGGGTAGATTTTGTCACTTCCAAGTATGGACCCTTGCGCCCCGTGCCGTCTGGAAACGCCCCTCTTTCTAGTGCGTCACCCATCTGGAAATGCCTGATCAAACTTTCCCCTCTTCTCCACAATAACTTGCAATGGCAGGTGGGACAAGGCCTGATCAATTTCTGGCATTGTAACTGGTCTGGTCTGGGCCCTATGGCTAACAGAGCAACCTTTCCGATCCCAGCAGAACTTCGCCAGATAAATGTCTAGGATGTGATTAACTTCGACGGCCTCAATCAGCATTAGCCTGCGGTGGCCCTTCTCCCGAAAGAAGTGGTGCATCATATCATCAAGGGTGGTTTCTGCACCTCACTGAACCGGACCAGCAATTCTGGCCCCCATGATCACTCCGGCCTATTCTCGTTAAAATCTGGCTAGGATGTTTGTAGATTGAGAGGGCAGTGTAAACTATGGGCCAAGTGGATATGGGATGCAAAAATTCCTATCAAGATTTCAGTTTTCTTATGGAAGCTAATTCAGGGGGCGATCCCAGTGGATGACAATATTAGGAAAAAAAGGGGCGATCCCAGTGGATGACAATATTAAGAAAAGAAGAATCAACCTTGCATCCAGGTGCGTTTGATGTGATGAACAGTAAGATTTCTCTCCAAAATCAGAGTTGCTAACTCACCTCTTCATCAATGGGGCACTGGCTGCAAAAGTTTGGAAGACCTTTGGCGAGATGTTCAATATTCAATTCCACGCCAACTCCTTGGTCATTGATAGGCTCACATCTTGGTGGCATTCCTATCTACCAGGAGGGAGCTCTTCCAAGCTTTAACGCATCTCACCATGCTTGATTGTTTGGGAAATATGGAGAGCCATAAACGTAGCGAGGTTCGACAACACAAAACCGAATGTAGGCGCTATTGTTGACCAAATCAGATGACTCTTGGCAAAAATCAGCTGTGGACTTCCTAGTCCAAATCCCAACGAGATCTTGCAGTGCCTAACATATCAGAATTCAGGGATCCCGGTCCCCCTTGCCTCTGCTAAGTCTTGTCAGATTGTCAAATGAGCCAAACAAGGTCTGTGTTGGGTTAAGGTAAATGTCGATGGCGCGGCCTTAGGCAATTACCTAAGGCTGTCTGGGGGAGGCAACATCTGTAGAAGTTCAACCGGCAACCTCCTTTTTGCATTCTCTTCGGGTTATGGTAATGGGATAAACAATAAGGCTGAACTACTTGTAGTTCACGATGCTATGTTTTTCTATGTCTCGCAAGGATTCAATAAGGTATTATTAGAATCAGATTCCAAATTTGTGGTTGATGCCTTTAGGGGTAACTCCAATCCTGCGTGGAAGTGGAGATATTGGTTGACTAGGATCGAGGGGCTTAAGAAGATGAGTAACTTTGTAATTTCGGAAGGAAACAGGCCGGCAGACGGGTTGGCTAGAGATTGGGCGGTAAATCAAGGAAACGTTTTATTAAGGGATTTTTTTAAAAAAAAAATTTTATTGATTATTTTTTTAAATAAGAAACGTTTTATTCAGGGATGTAAATGAATTACCTCTTTGTATTAGAGGTTTGTATATATTAGATAAGGTTGGATTGGGTGCGATTAGAGAGTCTAATGTTGGATTATAGTCTCTAATCGAGGGAAGTTCTTTCTTTCTGTATATAGATATGATAGGCGGCCCGGGTGGTTTTCTTGTTGTCCAGGGTCGCCCGAAATTTTGTAATGCTTCTTCAGATTTAATATATTCATATCTTAAAAAAAAAAAACATGGTATGTCGAGTAACTCATTATAGTTTGTGAGATGTACCTGTTTTAAGGTTGATGACTTCCGTCTCCGATCGGGCCTTCTCTAGCCCATTTTGGACATGAAAGTGTCCATGACATCGTATATCCTTGTACTAAATCATTTCCGTGCACTCATTAGGTGTGCTAAACCATAACAACAACTTTGTAGCCACTGATAAATGACAAAAAATATTTATTTATTTATTTTCAGGTATATAAGCTACAATGGCTTCAACGGTTTGCTCCCACCTGAGCTGGGGAATTTATCTAGTCTGCAAGAACTGTAAGTTTTGCCTTTGTTTTTCTAATTGTATTTAATTATTCATTTTCAGAAATGCCATATTATGTGTTTGGAATTTCGAATTTTCCACCCAATTTTATGGTAATTATCATGGAATAATCACTTTCTTCTTTTTCATTATAAGTTTCTAGCCCAACCAGTTGTACCATTAGTTATTGTCTGGCGAATGACTTATTTCCAACCTATTAGGTTCACAGGACATCCGACCCTTCCAATAGGTTGGCTCCACCAAGAGGATAGCCTTGTACCAAAACCAGTCCCATCTACTCATTAGGTGGGCTAGACCATAACATCAAGTTTTAACCATTGATAAATATCAAAATTTAATTGTTTATTTATTTTCAGGGATATAAGCAACAACATTTACTTTAGTTTTATCCCACATGAAATGTGGGAATTTGAAAGGCCAGCAACAGCCATAAGTTCTATCTTTTTTTTTTCAAATTATATTTAATTATTCTTCTTCAAAATTGTTATATGATGTGTTTGTAATTTTTAATTTTCCACCCAATTTATAATGATTAATATCCAGTAGGTTTTCTTTTTCTTTTTCTTTTTGAGAAGATTTCAAGTCCAGCCGGTTGAACCATAATGTGATCTCTAGTTTTTGTAAATAATAATAATAATAATAATAATAATAAATAATCTTCATTTTCTTTTTGAGAAGATTTCAAGTCCAGCCGGTTGGAACATAAGGTGGGCTCTAGTTTTTGTAAATAATAATAATAATAATAATAATAAATAATCTTCTTTTTGAAAAGTTTGGATGAAAAATAAACATCACTGTAGGCCCTAAGAAGGTTTCAACGGTGGAAGTGATTATCTCCACCGATTTCAACGGTGGAAGTACAATAGAACTTTGGATGTACGTACTTCAATTTTGGGTTGATGTCCTAAAAT